>OX155893.1:23284079-25718245 GCA_944588485.1 Phosphuga atrata
GAAGCGAATTAAATTGTAAGAGTCCTCCAGCGCAGCGGTTCGATGGTATTTTTTAATTAAAAGCTTGCTGGGAAAGTCATGTATATTTTTCGACTACTTTTGGGATGCTGAATTGATTGGTAAAAACTAGAAATCTCTGTGATAAGCCGTTCAAAGCTTATGAAATAGTGAAATCTTCAGAAAATGCGAGAAACTGTATTTCCTTAAAACCATTATTTATCAAGTAAATAGAACAGGGGTACAATAGATCTATAAAGGTCGCAGTACAAGTCGTCACCACCATATCTACAAGTGAATAGAAAATTTCAAAATGTGTCTCAAATTATTTGAAATGTCAAATTAAACAAATTAAAAAAAAACGTTTATTTTATATTCAGGGGTCGCGATAAAATTATACAAATGTTGGGTCGCAAATAAAAATAGTTTGCGCACCACTGGTCTAGGTGGTAGCTAGCAGTCCACCGATTGACCTATTGCTCCGAAGGAAAGAAGGAATATACGAGGAGTGTAGGCGGGACAGAAAGCTAGAAAAACTAATGGAAAGATGGCAGGCAAGCTGGTAATCCAACATAGTCGGGCTTTGGACAGATGGATTGATATCAAACGTGAGAGAGTGGTGCGAAAGAGCACACGGTCAAATGTGCTATGAGCTGAGCCTTTTAAGGACACGGCGGTTTCATGGCATATTATATCATGGAAAGGTTCAAAAAGAGGTAGAACGCGACGTGCCTGTTGTGTGGCCGCAGACATGACGGCGCATACCACACGGTTTTCGAATGCCCAAACAATGAATATGAAATAATTCAGTTTGAAGAGTCATTGAAAGTTAACCCCTTGACATCCAAACTTACAAATGACGAAAGGCGTCATTTGCATCTTAGATACGTGCACGCAATCGTTATACATTTGTCACGCAAACTACAAAACGGTTTATTTTAGCTCTCAAGTTTAGCAACGCGGAAGCACGTTTTTATTTCATTGCTCTTGTTTTCTTCTTCTTCTGATACCATGATCGTTCAACAATCGTTGGTTATCATGTTGGCTACCATGTTGACGATGATTGTTTTGTTGACCAGTGGTATGGTCCTCAAGTTCTTTAACCACGATGTTCTTCTTCTTCTTGGGCCCCGCTTGTCTGGTATTTTTCCCTCTATAATAAGGTGTAGCATTTCATATTTTTCTGAGTGCCTTATAAAATGACCAAAATATTCAAATTTTCGCCGTTTGATAGTTTTGACTATCCAGATCTTTTTACATGCGATTGATTGAGACTGAGATTGATTGAGACATGCGATTGTTGTTGACACTTCACTTTGACACTTGTTAAATTACTACGACGAATTTATAGCCTTTTCTGACCTTCTCGTTCTCCGAGCCACATTCATCGCCATCATTATCGCATTTATCTTTTTGACTATTTCCAGATCTTTTTCCATGCGATTGAAAACTCTATTGTTGTTGACTTTGTCCACCCAACTGATCTTTTGTTTTGGCCCAGTCTAATCTACCTTCGAACTGTTCGTGGAATTATAGAAATAATCTCGTCCTAATCGGCCCAAAACAAAATGATCGGCCGGCCTAAATGCAAGTTCGTAGAATATCTAAACTTAGATATTCTTCGTAGGATTACTGGAATTTACCTTATCACAAAAGTAATCCCTTTTTGGACGGATTTTCCAAGAGCGGCCTATGGTTAATTAATTTTGTTAATTATTTAGCTCTCCTTTCCCGACTACTTTTTTAAGGTTTGTATACTACAATTTGAATTTACTTTTATGTTGTTTAATGTTTTTGTTGACTTCATGCGTTTGTATTTTATTGAATTTTATTTAGTTTGTTTCATTAATTATTGAACTTCGCGTTATTCCCGAGAAAATAAATTTATATTTCCCGTTTAATTGGAAAAAAAAATATCCGGGAAAAGATACCCTCTAGTAGCTACACGTGTTTTTCCGTCTCGCAGCATGGCTTTTGTAGTGGCAGGCTGCAGCATGAAGCTGCATGACGAACGTCTAACGATACGCAAATGCGACGATGCCGCACCGTGGACACACTTTCGTCCCTTTCTACGCAATTTAACGCAAATTCTACGCAAAATTCAAAAATGCAAGCCAGCTGTACAAAAGTGTAAAATGACAGTGTCGTGCGTATTGCGTGAGGCTACGTGGACAGTAGGCCTAAGTCTACGCAATGTCGTTGATACCGGGAGTTTCCGTAAATAATTTTATGTTCGGAATATTTTCATTTTCTTGCCAATTCCATACATCATCTGCAAAGGCGAGTCATCGCTGCTAGATGATAAGCCTCGGACGCATTCGAACAGTTCCTATTATTGAACTTCTCCTGCTCCTTTCATCACTAATATCGCTTGCATCATCAAAGTCGGGAACACTCGTAAAATTATTTTCATCGTTTTCGCCCAAAAAAATACTCTCCCTGTCGCTTTCGGGCAATACGTATATTATAAATATGTGTAGACATGTTACGAACAGGGATCAAATAGGCACAAATAAACTACTAATTATATGTAGATTGTATATATGGTGGTGACGACTTGTACTGCGATACTGTACTACCTTTATTGATCTATTGTAACCCACCCTCTTCCTCTAAGCGTTGGTATACTTACCCATTTAGAGCGCCTCCTCTAGTCCTGATTCCCTTAGGAATTTCAGGATCTGCCTGGAATTCAAGGACTGCAACTCCTCTGCGATCAAGCAGTGAGCCCCGACGTATATCTGTCTCTTGCGGAGCAGTGCTCCACAGTTTTTGAGCAGATGTATGGGGGTTTCCTCTGCTGAACCACAGAATCTGCATTAGTCATTCTCCTCTAGGCCTAGGGCCTTGAGGTGTTTTCTAAGTCTGCAGTGTCCCGTCAGGACTCCTGACAGAATTCTAAGCTTGTTCCTGTTTAGTTTAGTTTCAGCTTCAAAGGTTTTGTTCTTTTCTGGTTAAAAGATCCCCTCTTGGAAAATATTTGGTACGAGGTCACTTCGGATTGTCTCAACGCTGGAAGTTTTCTCCAGGTTTTCATCCATTGTTCTCGTATTTCTTCATCTAAACTTTTTTGGATAGTGTTCACACTCATGCCGTAAAAGGGTTAGGATTACTGGATCCATTGTTAGGTGACCAGCTTCTTCGTTTCCGTCCATACCAGTGTATCCTGGTACGCAGCATAGCGTAACTTTATTTTCTTTGCCAAACTTGTTTAGCTTTCCCACATAGTCCCATACCAGTTTGGATCTGATGGTGTATGAGCTAGTGAAATGGCCTTGTTCTGGCCTTCTGGCAAAGTGAAATGGCCTTGATGGCTGCTTGGCTGTCTGACAGGATAACAATTCGTTTTTACGATAATTCCTGTCGAGGTTAAATTGTGCACATCTTTCGATTGCGTGTACCTCTGCTTGGATGATACTTGGGAATGTTCCCATGGATTCGAAGTATTTGGTACGAGGTCCAAACACTCCTGCACCAGTACCTTCCTTTGTCTTCGAACCATCTGTATACCACTTGATAGCATTTTATTTAGCTCTATGTAGTATGCTGAGGATTCGTCGCTCCAATCGGCTTTACTACTACATCACATTTTGCTGTGTAGTTTTTCTCGAAATGGTATTTGCATACCATTTCGTCTTTTGGTGCTTCCAGCCAGGCGATTTTGGCAGCGAGACTGCTCCGGCCTCTGCTCCCGATTATTTTACCTCTACCTATTCCTTCCTTGCTGAACCTTTTCGCCGATCTGGCGCCCTTCTCCACGGCAAGGTGCAGCGGAGTCAGATCCAGCAGCAGCTCCATTGCTGCTGTCCTCATCGCCCCGTGACGCAGACGCACGCCAGTCTTTGAATCTTCTCAAGCTATTCAAATTTATTTATCTGTGAGGCGTCTTTTGATCCTCCGATTTTGACCCGAGGAACAAACGACGTCTTACATACGTCTTTGTCTGTCAAGGGTTAAACAAGGGTTAAACTGGATTTAGAAGGACAAGTTTCTGCAATGCAACAAAGCGAGCAATATTGGTCTCTGGTGAAGAGATACATACGAGATATTATAGAAAAGCTGAGAAATGAAATGAAATACTGGAAGCTCAGCCCCAGAACCACTAAACTCGAGATAATGGGGGACGTAACGAAACTGTAAGATAAATACGCCACCCCGAAGTAATACGAAAGCGGTCCCCGGGTGGCGATCTGAAGTTCAGGGGGGGGGGGGGGGCACTTGTTGGTAACGTGCTACCACTACGGGTACTTACGTATTACCCAGCGCTACATTTTTAAATGCCGCCAATCTACACCTAAAATTTTTATGAAAAATCATAAAATAAAACATTTTATTTAAAATTAAAAAAAAATTAAAACTCAAAATACTTTATTTTTTAACTCCGGTTAGATTAGGTTGCCCGCCGCGAAGCGGACAGATAAATCAAGACAACATACGCGCAGCAGCGCGAACTCTTGATCCATTATATAGCGGTGTTGGCGTTAATACGTAAGTACCCCACTACGTCCCAAAACAAAAGTATTGTCTCTCTCTCCCTCAAGACCTAGTCTTGTCTGTCTAGTGTTATCTGCGTAATCTTATATTATTTTATTGTTCCTAATCTGTCAATATCTATATCATAATTTATATATTCTACACAAAGGAAAGACACAAAGATTGTTAGATAAATTTAATTCTGTATCTAATAAGTCACATAAACTGGACACATACCCACATTTAGATAAATCCTCGATTATCTAGACTAACTGCAGACATCTATAAATACACATTTATTTACAGCCATATAGAAGAAAGCATCAGAAATTATATATCCCCACCCATATACACATCCAGAAATAATCTCTACATTCATAAAAAAAAAATATTCAAAAAAGTAATAAAATATGTACAAAACAAAAATAATACAAAAATCCTCCGTTTCTTTCCATTAACTCTTTCTTTAAATATTTATCACAAAAAAGCAACGTAAAAATAATATTATGAAAAACTATTTATTTTCCGAGGTAGCTTTTACCTCCTTCCGATGTCCCTAACTCTTCTTCCACGAGTAATACATCTCCAGTGGCTTATTCACCTTCCAATACTTATCATTAACCTGCCCCAAATTCTGATTCCCATTCAACTGGACATACTGCCCACTCGACGGCGAGATATAAATGCAGAAATTCAGCAAATGGTGCGTCTGTGACAACTGTGACTCCAAATCAAGCGTCAATCGCATTGCCAAGTACTTATGCAAATGATCGACAGTAGCATTCGCTGTCGTCTTAATATATCTAACTGAATTCTCTTTAAGAGCCTTCACAAGCTGGTTATCCCCAGACATTTCAGTCGGATGTGGCTTAAACACCAGCTCAATCTCATTCAAAGTTAATGGCTCCGATGGTCCTTCACCCTCTGTATCCGTTTGCTCAGTGCGTTCTGAAGACTCACTTTCTTCACTCCTTTCTGAAGTCAGAGTGCTTTTCGTACGTTTTCCCAGTTTACTGACAGAGCTCACACTGGACGAAACTGGACTGGGTGGTTGTGATGGAGTGCTGCGACCAGAAGGGGCTGGACTACCAGGGGGCAAAATATTCGCAACATTCGGTACAGCTAATGGAGCTGGATTTATTGGAACTATCACTGGTTGTGAAACTGGAGGTGTCACAACATTAGGCTAAAAAGTACAAATAATTATAGTAATTATGACATGAATATGCCAAAAAGGGAAAATAAGACTTGATTAATTAGGGTAACTAGTTTACCTCTATGGGATAACGATAATGTAAATTATTAAAAAAATAAATAATTATATAAGTCCATTAAACAAATTACCATTCTGTTATTTAATTTTACCGTAATTTCTGGTGTAGTGACTTGCGGTTGATTGTTTGTAGGTAAATTTTCTGGGGTGGGTGGTGGATTATTATTGGCCTGCACCTCTTCGTTGTTCTTCCTTGATCGATTTGGTCGATTCTGTGATTGCAACTTGATGCCCTCAGTGATTGAATTGACCAAAGCGGCTTGTGAATGGCTTTTATTAAGTTTAGCTAAAACTCTCTCCTGGTGTGCTTCGTACTCATCCCGACTCGGATAAATCTTGGCAATCAACAAATCAAAGTTTGGATCCGGTCGAAGGGATCTTTTTGAAACCAGTTTTTTTCGACACGTCGGACATTCCTTGTTCCCTGATCGTAAAGCTGTGATTATGCAATCAGAGCAAAACCTGTGCAGACATTCCTTTGTGGTCATTGTTTTCTTCAGCATGTCTAGACAGATGGGGCACATGAGCTCGCTGTGGAGGCTTCGCGGGGACACGGCTATCTCTGTGTTGTCCACTATAGCGTCTTGAGGGGTTCGATGGAGTTCGTAGAGGGAGAGCTCCCAGGTTTTGTTCAGGCCGATCTGTTCTGTGCTCGTCATCGCAGCTTCCTTCCAATTTTCTGATTGGAATTTCACAGCTTATTTCTTGAAGCGTCACTTTTCTCTAATATAAAACAAATATTTTGACAACTGGCATATTTCCATTCAGTCATGTAACATTAGATAATTAAATATTACTATCAACATTGCATTAAAAAATACTAGGTTTGTTTCGAAACATAAACCAATTTGCAATTAGCCACAAGCTGCTTAAAGCGCATTCGTGAATTAAACCAAGTTTGCAAACGAAAAATGGTAAATTTATGAGATATATTGTTAGTTTAGTCGTAAAATTAGTACATTTGGAATTTTGGCAACGTTGGCAACGTCTTCATTCTCAACAAAATTGGTATTGCACATTCGAAGGTATTTTGTTTTTGAGAAAATGTTAGCTGAATTTCAAGTGCAAGAGTTCACAGAAAATGTAAGTAATTCCAAAACCATTCATTAGATGAGTTTGCAAAACTATCGCTAGAATTAGGTTTAGTTTGCAATAAATAATTAAATTTTAACAGCAGCACATAATTTTTGTGATATTGCAAATTGGTATTGGCATCGGAATACAAACAATTGACATGTTATTTACTTTAAACAAATTGCCAGCCATTTTTAGAATTGCAATTTAACTTAACTGATTTATGCTACTTTTTTAGAGAAGTTTGTTTAAATTCTGATACTTAAAACTTGTGAAGTTATTAGGCTACTTTAATACCAACCGTGTGGTGAAGTTGCCGACGTGATTGATAAACAAACTTTATTCGCTTCTGTATGTTTTCGGAACAAATTTTGCAAAAGTTTTTCAAAGGAAATTTGAATTACTTTGCAAAATTAACGCATTGTTTACTTGAAAATATATATTTTCCTGTTCCAAAGCTTACGCGACTTTGCTAAAATCTTGCAGCAAAAGTTTGCATCTACATAGTTAGCTTAATACCCAACTAATTGTTGCAATTTTTACCTCAAAATAAAGGCAATTATATTGTTTTCTCGAAACTGAAAACAGGAATCTAAAATATTTCCCTCTCGCAAGGTTATCACAATTTTGCTGAAACCTGATAATAGTTTGTTTAATAATTTTCTAATCAATATAATTAATTTAATACTCAATCGATTGTGATAACTGATACTTCGAATTAAAGGTAATTTTGTTGTTTTTCCAAAACTGAAAACAGAAATTGAAAATATCATCACGTTTCAAAGTTATAACGATATTATTAAAAGCTTTTGTGGAGTCCAATTCGAGCGGTTGAGCGGAGCGGACGTGTTTTGTGAAGCGAGTTTTACGGATTGAGTTTTTTTTATTTGTGACGCGTAAAAACGGAGATAAGGAAAAAAAAAGAAAGAAAAAAAAATGAAAAAAAGTGAGAGTGAAAGCGACCGAGACGAAGATTATAAAAGGAAAAGAGAAAAGGAAAGAGAGTCAGAAGAAAGGTTGAACGCCTTTCAAAAAAGTAAGAAACTGGAAAGATCACCGGCTAAAAAGGAAATGGGTGAGGAAATGAAGATGCTGAAAAAAATTATGGAAGGTATAGGGGAAATAAAGGAAGAGAATCGGAAGATGATCCGGGAAATGGAATATTTGAAAAATATGATGCGTGAAAAGGAAGAAAAATGGGAAAGAGAAAAGACAGAACTAAATGAAAAAAATAAAAGACTGGAGGAGAAAATGGAAGAGAAGGAAAAAATAATGAGAAAAAAGAATATTGTTGTGACGGGACTGGACGAAGGGGAATGTGAGAACGAGAAGAATCTGGAAGAATGGATAAAGGCAGAATTAGAGGTAGAAGTGACGGTGAAAGAGATGTATAAAGTAAGTGGAGGGAAAATGTTGGTGGCGGAACTTGGGACCTGGGGTGAAAAGCGGAAAGTTATGGAAAATAAGAGGAAACTAAGAGAAAAAAGGGAAAAGAGAGTAAAAAAGGGAAAAGACGACAGGACAGAAAACGGAAAACGAACACGGAGAGGAATAAGGAAGAAACGGTGCAATTAAGAATAGTATACTGGAACACAGCGGGGATAAAAAACAAAGACAGACAGAGTTTTGGGAATATTTGGGAAAATTTGATGTAGTGGGAATGGCAGAAACGTGGGTGGAAGAGAAGGGGTGGGAAAAATTGGAAAAAATAATGCCGAAAGAGTTTAAGTGGAAGTGTCAATTTGCAGAGAGGGTAAGCAGGAAAGGGAGAGCTAAAGGGGGGATAATAATGGGAGTGAAAAAGGGTTTGGAAGAAGAAAACAGAACCGAAGCAAAAGAAGAAAGAGGGATTATGGAAAGAACGGTGAAAATTAGACAGAGAAAATGGAGAATTATAACAATATACAGCAGAAGTATGAAAGAAACGAAGAGAATGAAAGAAGAGCGAGTAAAACAGCAAGACGAGGGGACTCTGGTGATTGGGGGGGACTTTAACGCAAGAATTGGAGAAAAAGGAATACGGCTAGAAGAAGAACAAACAACAATAGAAAGAAGACCAACAAAAGACGCAACAGAAAACGCCGAAGGGGGACTACTGATTAGTCTAGTAGAAGAAAGAGGGTGGGACATACTTAATGGAAACAGTATAGGAGAGAACAGTATAGGAGAAAGGAGAGTACACATATATCGGACCAAGAGGGGAGACAGTTATTGACTATGTTATGGTGAATGAAGAAGCATGGGATGAAATAGAACAATTCAAGGTGGGAGAAAGAGTCGAGTCGGATCATATGCCATTGGAAGTGAAGACAAAAGAAAGAGAGATAAATAGAAGAAGTGAGAAGGATGTTAGAAGAAAAATTGTGAAGAATATCTGGACGGAAGAAGCAATAGAAAATTATAGAACAACACTTAGGGAGGCTAGATACGAAGAGGAAGGGATAAACGAAAAAGTGAAAGAACTGGGTAATCACGTAAAAAATGAAACAGAAAAAAAGTGATAGAGACAAGAGTGAAGGTGGGGTCTTGGAAAAACGAGTGGTGGGATAAAGAATGCAGGGAAGGGAAGCAATCAGTAAGAAAGAAATTAAGAAATTGGAAAAGAGGAAAAGCAAGTAATGAGGAGTACAAGAGAGCACGCAAGAGGTACAAATTAGTATGCAAGGAGAAGAAGCAAAAGAAATGGATGGAAGAAGAACTAAAGATGAAAGGCATAAAGACGGAAGAAGAGGTATGGAAATACATAAATAGGGAAAGAAAGAAAAAAGTAGAAAGAGTGAGTAATAGAATTACTATGGAGGAATGGAGAAAGTACTTCAGTCAGCTGCTGGGTGGTGATGAAATCAGACAGGAAAAGAAAAAGAGTCAACACAGGGTGGGAGAAATAGAAGAGATAACAAGAGAAGAATTAGAACAACAACTGAGTAAACTGAAAAAGTAAAAGGCACCGGGGAGGGACGGTATACAGAATGAATCGTGGATATATGGAACTGAAAGGGAAGCTGACAGACTGTTGGAGATAATGAATGGAGTGTGGAAGGGAGAGGGCTTCCCACAGGAGTGGGAAGGAGCGGGGTGTGATACCAGACGGACAGGCGGGATTTAGGAAAGGGAGAGGGACCATGGATAATGTATACATCTTGAATCACATAGTAGGGAATGAGATAAAAAAAGGGGCGGCAAGATGTATGCATTATTTGTGGACCTGAAGGCGGCCTTTGATAATGTAGCAAGAGAGGCACTGTGGGAATGCCTGAGAAAGAAAAGGATAAAGGAGCATCTGATATCAAAATTAGAAGAGATTTATGAAGAAACAATAAGTAGAGTGAGAGTTGGTGAAAGGGTGAGCGAAGGTTTTAATACGCATAAGGGAGTGAGACAAGGCTGCCCACTAAGCCCTAGCCTGTTTGCAGCATTTATTGGAGACATAGAGGAGATGTTCAGCAAGGCGCAGACGGGTGGGGTTGTGGTGGGCAAAGAAAAAGTGTGGTCCCTAGCCTACGCGGATGATTTGGTGGTGCTAGCGAGAGACGAGAAAGGGATGAAAGAAATGATAAGAAACATGGAGAAATATATGAGGAGGAAAAATCTGACAGTGAATGGGGAGAAGTCCAAGATGATGGTGTTTAGAAAAGGGGGTGGCAGGAGAAGAGTAATTGAGTGGAGATGGGAGAAGGAGAAAATTGAAGAAGTAAAAGAATTTAAATACCTAGGGTACGTGTTTAATGAGAGAAATACTGAAACAGCACACGTGAGAGAGTTAGTAAAGAAAGCCAATAAAATACTAGGAGTGGTATGGGGAATAGGAGAGAGAAAATTTGGACACGACTATAGAAGGAGAGTGATATGTTTGATAGCCTGGTGAAAAGTGTGATGATGTATGGAGCGGAAATATGGGGATGGAGAGAGCAAGAAGGGCTGGAAATGGTGCAAGAAAAATATTTGAAATGGGTGCTAGGACTAGGTAGAGAGACCCCGGGGTATATAGTGATGGAGGAAACAAAGAGAGATGGAATAAGAATAGAAGCAGGAAAGAGAGCAATAAGTTTTGAGGAGGGAGTGATAGAGAGAGGAGAGTGCAGAATTCTGCAAGAGTGCCTCAAAGAAAAAAGGAAAGAAATAGGAAAGGGGGTGTGGAAAGAGAGGGAAGCATATCTAGAAAGAAACGGGTATGCAGGAGCGGAGATAGAAAGAATGAGAGAGAGAGGTAGAGTAATGACAGAGGAATTGGTCCAGAGAGATAGAGATGTGCAAAGGCAAGAAAGGAGAGCAATAATTAGGGAGTCTAGGTACAATGGGAAATATGAAAAAATAATAACGGAAGAACTGCCAAAGTACCTAGGAAGAGAAAGTAGAAAAGAGAGAGTGACAATGGCACGATTCAGATGTGGAAATGAAGAGAGAGATAATAAATTTTGGATGGATGATAGGAATAGAGTATGCAGGATGTGTGGAGAAAACAAGGAGACAATAGAACACTTGCTGAACGAATGTTCAGAAATGAGAGAAAGAGACGAGTGTAGAGAAGAGATTTTAAACGAGGATGGAAGAGGGATAGATTGGATGAAGAAAGTTGAGGAGAGAAGAAGAGCAATATGTGGGGAGGGAAGCTGGTAATCGGGGTTTAGGGATAGGAATTTAGTGACTTTCTTTTTTTGTTTTTTTTTGTTTTTAGTTTGAGCAACATATGTTTCTTTTTTTAGTGTTTATTTTTTCTTTTTCTCTTTTTATTTTTATTATTATTCTTATTTATATTATGTTCGATGTTAGTTTTAGTATAGATGTAAATTTTGGATTCAATTTATAAACCCGTAAGTGCAATAAATATACATAATACCTTATTAAAACCTTTTGTTTGTTTACAAATTTTGTAATTTTGTAATCATCATCAGCTTTGGCTCCACCACCCATTATGGGTCTTGGTCTCCTTTATAATTTTTCTCCATTCCAATCTATTCCGGGCCTTAGCTTTCCATCCGGTCACCTTCATTGCTATTAGATTCTCCTGCACTTGGTCCAGATATCTTGTTTTTCGCCTGCCCCGTGTCCTTTTCCCTACTGGTCTTTGTCGTGTAATAAGTTTTGCTGGCTCTGAATCCTTCATTCGCTCGATATGTCCTATCCATCTTAATCTAGCTATTTTATAGTACATGCGTGTGTTCGTAAAGGTGGAATAGCTCATGGTTGAATCTCATCACAATCAATGTGTCTTAGAATCCTTCTTTCGAAACATTCCCAAAATTTCGAAACATCCCAAAATTATTTTATTTTTAGTTTTTTTTGTGTCGGGGGTTCCCTTAAATTTTTAAATTTTATTTTATCTATAATTTGAATATTTTAAATTTCGAATGATTTGTTTAAACAATTTAATTTATTTCATCAACAAACAATACACGTTTGTTGAATTCTGATTTTTGAATTTGTTTTTTGAATTTTAACTCGAGTCAAAATAGTAGTTTATGATGCAAGCGTGCACAAAAGCCTTTCACACACGTGTGTCATACATTATTTTATCTATGATATTTCTTATGATTATTCTGCCGAAGGGGGACTACTGATTAGTCTAGTAGAAGATAGAGGGTGGGACATACTTAATGGAAACAGTATAGGAGATGAGAAAGGAGAGTACACATATATCGGACGAAGAGGGGAGACAGTTATTGACTATGTTATGGTGAATGAAGAAGCATGGAATGAAATAGAACAGTTCAAGGTGGGAGAAAGAGTCGAGTCGGATCATATGCAATTGGAAGTGAAGACAAAAGGAAGAGAGAAAAATAGAAGAAGTGAGAAGGATGTTAGAAGAAAAATTGTGAAGAATATCTGGACGGAAGAAGCAATAGAAAATTATAGAACAAGACTTAGGGAGGCTAGATACGAAGAGGAAGGGAAAAATGAAAAAGTGAAAGAACTGGATAATCACGTAAAAAATGCAACAGAAAAAAAAGTGATAGAGACAAGAGTGAAGGTGGGGTCTTGGAAAAACGAGTGGTGGGATAAAGAATGCAGGGAAGGGAAGCAATCAGTAAGAAAGAAATTAAGAAATTGGAAAAGAGGAAAAGCAAGTAATGGGAGTACAAGAGAGCACGCAAGAGGTACAAATTAGTATGCAAGGAGAAGAAGCAAAAGAAATGGATGGAAGAAGAACTAAAGATGAAAGGCATAAAGACGGAAGAAGAGGTATGGAAATACATAAATAGGGAAAGAAAGAAAAAAGTTGAAAGAGTGAGTAATAGAATTACTATGGAGGAATGGAGAAAGTACTTCAGTCAGCTGCTGGGTGGTGATGAAATCAGACAGGAAAAGAAAAAGAGTCAACACAGGGTGGGAGAAATAGAAGAGATAACAAGAGAAGAATTAGAACAACAACTGAGTAAACTGAAAAAGAAAAAGGCACCGGGGAGGGACGGTATACAGAATGAATCGTGGATATATGGAACTGAAAGGGAAGCTGACAGGCTGTTGGAGATAATGAATGGAGTGTGAAAGAGAGAGGGCTTCCCACAGAAGTGGAAAGAGGGGATAATATGCCCCATATATAAGAAAGGAGAAAGGCAAACAGCAAGCAATACAACGGGATCACCATGCTCAATACGGCATATGAGATATAAATGATTGTGGAAGAGAGATTGACGAAGGAATTGAAGGAGCGGGGTGTGATACCAGACGGACAGGCGGGATTTAGGAAAGGGAGAGGGACCATGGATAATGTATACATCTTGAATCACATAGTAGGGAATGAGATAAAAAAAGGGGCGGCAAGATGTATGCATTATTTGTGGACCTGAAGGCGGCCTTTGATAATGTAGCAAGAGAGGCACTGTGGGAATGCCTGAGAAAGAAAAGGATAAAGGAGCATCTGATATCAAAATTAGAAGAGATTTATGAAGAAACAATAAGTAGAGTGAGAGTTGGTGAAAGGGTGAGCGAAGGTTTTAATACGCATAAGGGAGTGAGACACTAAGCCCTAGCCTGTTTGCAGCATTTATTGGAGACATAGAGGAGATGTTCAGCAAGGCGCAGATCGGTGGGGTTGTGGTGGGCAAAGAAAAAGTGTGGTCCCTAGCCTACGCGGATGATTTGGTGGTGCTAGCGAGAGACGAGAAAGGGATGAAAGAAATGATAAGAAACATGGAGAAATATATGAGGAGGAAAAATCTGACAGTGAATGGGGAGAAGTCCAAGATGATGGTGTTTAGAAAAGGGGGTGGCAGGAGAAGAGTAATTGAGTGGAGATGGGAGAAGGAGAAAATTGAAGAAGTAAAAGAATTTAAATACCTAGGGTACGTGTTTAATGAGAGAAATACTGAAACAGCACACGTGAGAGAGTTAGTAAAGAAAGCCAATAAAATACTAGGAGCGGTATGGGGAATAGGAGAGAGAAAATTTGGACACGACTATAGAAGGAGAGTGATGATGTTTGATAGCCTGGTGAAAAGTGTGATGATGTATGGAGCGGAAATATGGGGATGGAGAGAGCAAGAAGGGCTGGAAAGGGTGCAAGAAAAATATTTGAAATGGGTGCTAGGACTAGGTAGAGAGACCCCGGGGTATATAGTGATGGAGGAAACAAAGAGAGATGGAATAAGAATAGAAGCAGGGAAGAGAGCAATAAGTTTTGAGGAGAGAGTGATAGAGAGAGGAGAGTGCAGAATTCTGCAAGAGTGCCTCAAAGAAAAAAAGAAAGAAATAGGAAAGGGGGTGTGGAAAGAGAGGGAAGCATATCTAGAAAGAAACGGGTATGCAGGAGCGGAGATAGAAAGAATGAGAGAGAGAGGTAGAGTAATGACAGAGGAATTAGTCCAGAGAGATAGAGATGTGCAAAGGCAAGAAAGGAGAGCAAGAATTAGGGAGTCTAGGTACAATGGGAAATATGAAAAAATAATAACGGAAGAACTGCCAAAGTTCCTAGGAAGAGAAAGTAGAAAAGAGAGAGTGACAATGGCAAGATTCAGATGTGGAAATGAAGAGAGAGATAATACATTGTGGATGGAGGATAGGAATAGAGTATGCAGGATGTGTGGAGAAAACAAGGAGACAATAGAACACTTGCTGAACGAATGTTCAGAAATGAGAAAGAGACGAGTGTGGAGAAGAGATTTTAAACGAGGATGGAAGAGGGATAGATTGGATGAAGTAAGTTGAGGAGAGAAGAAGAGCAATATGTGGGGAGGGAAGCTGGTAATCGGGGTTTAGGGATAGGAATTTAGTGACTTTCTTTTTTTTTTGTTTTTAGTTTGAGCAGCATATGTTTCTTTTTTTTTAATGTTTATTTTTTCTTTTTCTCTTTTTATTATTATTCTTATTTATATTATGTTCGATGTTAGTTTTAGTATAGATGTAAATTTTAGATTCAATTTATAAACCCGTAAGGGCAATAAATATACATAATGCCTTATTAAAACCTTTTGTTTGTTTACAAATTTTGTAATTTTGTAATCATCATCAGCTTTGGCTCCACCACCCATTATGGGTCTTGGTCTCCTTTAGAATTTTTCTCCATTCCAATCTTTTCCGGGCCTTAGCTTTCCATCCGGTCACCTTCATTGCTATTAGATTCTCCTGCACTTGGTCCAGATATCTTGTTTTTCGCCTGCCCCGTGTCCTCTTCCCTACTGGTCTTTGTCGTGTAATAAGTTTTGCTGGCTCTGAATCCTTCATTCGCTCGATATGTCCTATCCATCTTAATCTAGCTATTTTATAGTACATGCGTGTGTTCGTAAAGGTGGTATAGCTCATGGTTGTATCTCCGTCTCCGTTTTCCTGTACGCCTTTATATATGTGTCTTAGAATCTTTCTTTCGAAACATCCCAAAATTTCAAAACATCCCAAAATAATTTTATTTTTAGTTTTTTTTTGTGTTTTTGTGGGGGTTCCCTTAAATTTTTAAATTTTATTTTATCTATAATTTGAATATTTTAAATTTGGAATGATTTGTTTAAACAATTTAATTTATTTCATCAACAAACAATTCACGTTTGTTGAATTCTGATTTTTGAATTTGTTTTTTGAATTTTAACTCGAGTCCAAATAGTAGTTTATGATGCAAGCGTGCACAAAAGCCTTTCACACACGTGTGTCATACATTATTTTATCTATGATATTTCTTATGATTATTCTGCCATTTTCGCTTTTATTGAGAGGATCCTTATATCCTTATATCATTATCTGGAAAATGGCTATATTGCTCATGGTGTATTTCTGGACCTGTCGAAGGCTTTTGACTGTGTGAACCATGAAATACTTCTGTGCAAGTTATATAAAATGGGGATTCGCGGAATAGCACATGACTGGTTTAGATCTTATCTTTCCAACAGACTACAAACAGTATGTGTAAAGCATAATACAAAAACATATTTTTCAGATGAGAAAACAATTGCTAGTATTAGTTATTAGTTATATAGTAGAAAAGGACTATACCCTATTGTGTGAGAAAACTATCAATGCCACAGAAAACATTGCAAATTGGTTCCAAAACAATGCTCTAGTTCTGAACACATCCAAAACAAACTGTATTCTTTTCAGACATTGTAGAAATACTTCACAAAGACACAAATATTAAATGCCAACAAAACAAACTTTCTTGGAATTACCATTGATGAATTTGTGTGTTGGTCAGAACATGTGAAGCAGTTGTGTGGCAGACTTAGTAGAATTTGTTATGCACTTAAGGAACTGAAAAAAATGGTAGATCCTGAAACTCTTAGAACAGCATACTTTGGTCAATTTTACTCAGTTATGTCATACGGAATCCTTTTTTGGGGTGGGTCACACAGTCAAGAAGTCTTTACAATCCAAAAAATAATAATTAGAATCATGGGAAATCTCAAAATAGGTGAGTCCTGTAGAGAATAATTTAAATCATTCAATTTGTTAACTCTACCTGCCATATACTTCTCTGGATGTGTAAATTTTGTTTTTAAAAATAAGCAGTTTTTTGATGGAGTAGTGTCTAGCCATTCTTATGATACTAGACACAAAGTTAATCTTACCTTCCCTGCACATAAAACCACTCTTCTTGAAAAAGGCAGTTTTTATAAATATGTGGAATTTTATAATATGCTCCCTAGCAAAATTAAGGAGATGAAAAACTTTTTCCACTATAGAAAAACAATTATCAGATACTTAATCTGCTTTGAACCATATAAAATTGATGATCTAAACTAAAGAATTTTCCAGTCCTAGTTTTTTAAATGCGGATATAAAATTAGGTTCACCAGTGTATATGTCCAAATGTCAACAAAAATGGAATATGTAAATTATTTCATGAAGGTACAAGTACGTCTTTGTCGGGTTTCCCTACTGATTAGAAATGCAAATGCGTGTAAAATGAAAGGCAATGAAATAGTTGCAAATTCCATTTTTGTCTTTTATGTTATAGATGTACAGCACTCTGTGAGTCTTTTGACATTAGGCAGTAATGACCTATACTATACAAATTGTAATTTGTCTCTGGTATGAATAAATAATCTAATCTATGAAGCATGTTAAAATACTGTTAAATATACAAAAAAATCTCGCGACTTCAAAATAAGAAAAAATAATTCAATTTTATTATACGTCGGGAAATTTATTTTCACTACGTCAATGTTTTTTGTTTAGTGACGCGAGTTGTTGTCATAGTAACAACAAACAGAAATCGTTTAATAATGAAACTTCTTTTGATTTACATTGGACTTTTACGCACGATTTGGAACTATTGCACACGATTATAATAATGGCATCCTTCACATACAATAATTTGAATGGTAGTGAAACCTGATGTGATTATTTGTACAGAAACTTGGTATTTACCATGCTATAAACTTTTTTAATTTAAAACATTACTGGGTACTTAAATATTAATGCCACCACAGCGAGAGGTCGCACTACCGCGCGAAATCCAGGCCACATTTCGCGCGGTATTGCGACCTCTCGCTGTGGTGGCGTTAATATTTAAGTACCCAGTAATGTTTTAAATTAAAAAAGTACATAACATGGTAAATACCAAGTTGCTGTACAAATAATCACATTAGGTTTCTATCTGCTCTAATATAACCTTTAACCAATATTTTTTCTTATTTCGGATCGAGAGGTAGCGCTACCGTGCAGTATGTGGTCTGGATTTATCTGCTCCGTTATAACCTAATCTAACCATCCATTTTGTTTAAATAAAGTAGCTTAACTAAAGTAGTTTAAATTTTGTAGCTGCGGTGGCGTTAGTACGTAAGTATCCATTACTGTATATATTATAATGAAAGTCGAGCAAACAAAGCGGATGGTGTAAGGATGTACAATAAGGAGTCTATTGATCATTCTGTTATTCTTGAAAATGATGGACGTAACAAGTTGGACGTAACAAGTATATAACGACAATAATAAATAATATAAATTCCCATGAGGCTATCAAAGATACTGGTATATACAGAAGTCATAGTATAAATGCAGAAGCAGAGCCTCTCAGAGAAAATGCGAGGCCCGGGGCAATTGATATTTGGAGGCCCCCTCCCACATTCGTTGAAAAGTAAAAACTTATGGGAAGAAAAAATTATAGTTTTTGTTATGGTGTTTATTGAATAAGTAAATTTACTTATGCCTTTCGCGCTTTATCGGATCTTCAAATTGCGTTATAATTCGGTTGGAATCTTGGAAAGTGAGGCCCCTTAAATTAGGATTCCCATGGCAACTGCCCCTTCTGCCGCCCTCCACCTCTTTTATTTGTCCTGAGCAGAAGTATTTGTTAAGGCGGTCAAAAGGTACGTGTAAGGGCAAAGGGGATGTGAAAATCACATAATTGCTGGTGACTTTAACATTAATCTGTTGACATCGAATAGTACCTATATCTAATGAGTTTCCTAAAAACTCACACAGCAAAATGAACACATTAATAAATACATTATTGTATGTGAAGGATGTCATTATTATAATCGTGTGTAAAAGTATTCAAATCGTGTGTAAAAGACCAATGAAAATCAAATGGAGTTTCATTAATACACGATTTGTGTTTATTGTTACAATGGCAACTTGCGTTGCAACTACATTTGTAATGGATACTTTTCTGTGTAAAAACCTCTGTCAATTTCTCAAAGATTGTTGTCCTTGCTGCAGCCATTACACACACAAAGTTTATCGAGGCTTTGTGATAGAATGCTATTGAAACACGGATCAATCCAGCTGGATCCATTGAAAACTGGAACAATAATTGACTTGAAAAAAATATAAATAGCATTGAGGAGGGTGAATTATGATTCTTACCACATCGATTGTAGTAGTTGTTTGTTGGTATTTGAGCGTTTTTTCCATAGCTTTAAACAGGCAATCCAATCAAGAAAATTCCAGGCAATCCAATCAATTCTAAAACCGGTTCGTTAAAATAAGATATTTTGTCCGTAATTGAAACATTTTGTATCCAATTTTTTTAATTTCTTGTAAATAGTGTCAAATATAGCATTTAAACTTTCTTACTTGCTTAATTCAACAAGCTGACATATGTGGATATAACCTTAGAAATGGGATCACATCAGAATCCGAGCTGTGGCTAACTTTTTGGATAAACAAGCAGCAGGACTTTGGAACTTTAAAGAAGATAGAGATTTACTGAATCAATTCAACTAGCTGAGTCTAGCGTAGACCTCGTGGCTTATTAATATTTTGACGTAGAAGATTTCTTCTTGCAAATTTCGCTGTTTTAAGGCGTTTACTAAGGATTCGAAGTCTTTTTTCTCACGTAATTTCTGCAACAAAGTCAAAAAATTGCAACAAATTGCACAATATAAACCGACATATTCTAAATATAAAGTAATAACTAATACCTAACTAATTGTTTTTTGAACACTGTCCCAAGAAGAATATTCTTCAATTAAGCATGGAGGAAAATTTCGCTGTATGCACTACCCTAGGTTAGGTTACCAATCCTATGGTGACGTTAGCGGACCTTAGCGGATTAGCTAAGACCTTAGCGGATTCTGGGAGCCCGCACCAAGATGCTTTAAGGATGAGTCGGAGCATCCAGAAATCACCAGAAGTAAACTCAGAACAAGTGGGCAAATCTTCTTCGCACATTTGATCTCACTGCTAAAAGTGGGTAAACTGAAACATTTGACTGATTCACTAACACGACATGAACACACAACATAATTCTGACAGCAGTACAGGAAACCAGATTTACGGACGAACATGCCTTCGAGTCCCAAGACTACAAAATCTTCAAAGGAAAAGTAGGTCAGCGGGCAAAGAAGAACGTACCCCACCTAGGTATAGGTTTTATAATCAGTCACAGAATACAGGATTCAGTCACCGACTTTACCTCCCCGAGCAGTCGTATCCATCCTCTCTCTCAAATGTGCAAATTTCACCAACAGTATAGTCAATGTACATGCCTCAATCAACCAGGACAACAGACGCAATCCAGACAGAACTGATAAATTTTGGGAATACTTGTAAGATATTATCTCTAATCTTTCAGAGAGACACACCGTCATACTGCTTGGTGACTTCAACGCTCAAATGGTAAAAGAGAAAAAATACAGAAACATAGTGGGCAATTATTATCCGGCGCATAAGCGAACCAACCGCAACGGAGAACGATTGGTGGATCTGTGTAGGACTTTTGGGTTGCTCATGAAGTTTACAGCCTTCAAACACTTGCCAAGGAAGCAGAAGACTTGGATTTCACCTAATACCAACTTGGATGAATTCCAGATAGATCTTGTGACCATTTCACGAAAATCTCAAAAGGAAATACAAAACGTGAAGGTACTAAGAAGCGCCAATTTGGACTCACACCACTACCTCTCAAAGTTCAAAATAAGACTCCAGCCTAGAAACACTAGATTACACAGAACCTCCAAAATGGTAAGATTTGACGTAGAGCGACTTAAGAATATGTTGAAGAAGTAAGTCAGAGTCTGAACAATACAGATCTAAACAGCTGGGACCAACTGAAGGAGACTCTTGTCAAGGCGGCCAATGAACTCGCCGCCCTCGCTAGAAGAAGGATGCTGGTGGACTGAAGACTGTGCAACAATGCAATAGCCCAAAGTGTCTGTCTTTGGGCTATTGCATTGTTGCACAGTCTTCAGTCCACCAGCCTGGGTGAAGTGGAATTCTAAAAAGACCATGCAAAATTGGCATACATTTTTGAACAAAGAAAGCTTATAGCCAAGATAATTCGAGGAACCAAACGAACCTTCACACAAAACTAACTAAGCCAAATCGAGGAGAGCTTTGCTCAGAATAACTCTAGAGATTTCTTTGGAACCTTCAAGCAGATACTCAGAAAATACGCTCCACCAAGCCTCCACTTCAGAGACTGACAAGGCAAACTGACTTTTAACGACAAGGACAACTGCCAACTTTTAGCTCAGTACTTCAACTAACTCTAAAAATACTGAACCGTGATCGACCCAGCGAAGACTTCGACTATAAACAAACCACACCAAACCCGGACTCGCTGCCCCCTTCATTGGAATAAGTTGGCCAGATCATTCAACTTCTTAAGAATAATAAGGCAGCTGGAGAGGACTCTATCGTTGCTGATTGTGGAAAATTGCTGGAATCAATGCCGTGGCCAAGCTAACCGAGATCATCCGGGACATCTGGGAAACAGAGAAATTACCACCCAATTGGAAATCGCCTCTGATTCATCTCACAAAAAGACAGATTTTACTGATCTAAACAACTACCTTGGAATTTCTCTCGTCCCGGTAACATACAAGATTCTCTCCAAGGCGTTACAAACAAGGACAGAAAATCAGCTGGATAGTCAACTGGGAGAATATCAGGAGGCTTCAGGAAGACCCGATCCTGTGTTGAACAGATCCTTAATCTTACAACTGTACTTGCATACTCCAAGATGAGAAACCACAAGGTGGTCGTCACCTTTGTTGATATTAGGAAGGTCTACGATTCCATCGATAGAGAAACGTTTAACAAAGTACTCCAGGAACTAGGGCTAGAAATCAAAACCCGCAGACTCATCCTAGAAACCTTGACCAACACCCATTCCAAGGTTAAATTTAGAGGCGAGATCTCAGAAATCTTCGAAATTAAAACTGGAGTGAGATAAGGAGATTGTATCCCACGATAAGGACTTTCCCCACTTTTCTTCAACCGTGTCCTTCAAAAGGTTATGAGAGAATGTCGCAAGGAACTGATCGACTTGAGTGTCCAGAGTGGTGTCTACCTGGGACGTAAGAACGATGGATTGGTTGTAGATTGCCTGGCCTTTGCAGATGACATGGTACTGTTTGCTGCTTCTCTTGAGATGGCAACAATGCAGGTAAATTGCCTCAGAAAATAGGCTGCCAAAGTGGGTCTTCAAGTGTCGCTGGAGAAAACATAATTATTCACCAACATCAAGAAAGCATACACAGAGATGTTACTAGAGCAGGTAAACATCAAGAGGACTGAGAAATTCAAGTATCTCGGCGAATGGATTGAACCCAACTTATCAGAAAGAGCATCATTTTCCAAGAGCCTATCTAATGAGTAAGAACACCTACAACAAGAAATGGCTGACACGCAAACTGAAACTTAAACACTACACATCAATCTTACGATCAGAAGCCCTGTAAGCAATGGAGTGTCTTTACTTGAAACGAAGAGGTCTGCTAGAGAAATTGGAAGTCAGGGAGAGGAGAATCCTCAGGAAGATCCTAGGCGCGGTAAAGGAAGATGGGGAATTCCGAAGGAGACATAACTCTGAGCTCTACGAACATATTGAGAGGTTCTCTGACTGTGCAAGGAAAAGAAGGGTAGCTTTCTGTGACCATGTTGCAAGATTGCCTCCAAACCAACTAACCAATCGTCTGTTCACCTTGTCAAAACAAGAAGGTTCGTACCACTTGGTTGCCAGAAGAGAGAATAACAGAACTGGGATTGACAGATCTCCAAAACAGACAATCTGTGAGAAGCTTCCTGAAGGAAGTCCGTGGATTTCAGGAAAAATCCCGAAGGAAAGGTACCCCCTGGACAGAAGAGAGAAAGGAGTTACACCGGCAGAAGATGCGACAATACTGGACAAAGATCAAAGCCCAACAGTTGAACAAGCGTGGTCCAAAGTAGGCCTATTCGAAATAACAAGAAGAAGAAGGAGTAATAACTAACACATTGTTCTCACCTTAACTTAATTAGTTAATTAATAGGAGTAATAACATCCACACTATCAAATTGTTATTATTTTTCAAATTGTTATTATAATCGCAGTTTGATTATCGCAGGTTTGTTAATAGAACTTTTTTACTAATCTTCGCCCAAGTATAAATATTTTAGTAAATCGTATCATTGGCAATTTGTATTCGTTTTCTTATGCTAATAAAAGAGATGTAGATTTAATAACGAAAGTTTATCACTTATCATAATTGACTGGGTATTAATCCATTTCTGTTTATTAAAAAATTAGAAAACATGCCTTTGCAAAGTTTTAGAAAAACTGCCATAACTTTGGAACGTGGAAATATTTTCTATTTCTGTTTTCACTTTTAGTAAAACAACTAAATTATATTTAATTTGATGTATCATTTATCACAATTGGCTGGGTATTAATCCATTTCTGTAGATTCAAAAATTAGTAAACATGCCTTTGCAAAGTTTTAGAAAAAGTGCGATAACTTCGGAACGTGGAAATATATTCAATTTCTGTTTTCACTTTTTGAAAAGCAACTAAATCATCTTTAATTTGAGATATGAATTATCACAATCGGCTGGGTATTAAACTAATTATGTAGATTCGAAAATTAGTAAACAAACTTTTGCAAGCATTTGTTTTCATTTCATTGGTTTGGTCTGATTGGGTTTGATCTGATTAAAATTATTTCCAATAAATATACATAGTAGGTACATACTATATAGATTATTGTTAAATTAAATTGAAATTCTACTCTCGTGTTTTAGGCGAGTGGTGAGAGCAGCGATCGATTAATCTCAGCCGATCGAATGCAGTTAGTACTAGTGGAGCAACGAGAGTGAGAGGAGGTGTTGGCGAATTGCAGCAGCAAGAGAACGAGGAGGTGGTTACGTAATGTAATGCGTGCCGCAGTAACTATAACAAAACATTATTATTGCCCTGTTATACAACAAAATGAATTATTTGGATAAAATATTAATCACAGGTGAGTTTTTACTAGTTATTTATTAATATAGCTTTGTTATTAATTGATTATTTCAACATTAAATGAACATTAAATGTAAGCCACAAAAGCAATTTAAAAGTAAAATCAAAACTTTAATGACTGAGGGAGCATTCTACTCAATTGAAGAATTCCTCCAACAGTAATAATGTTCTGTAAATTGTATGCAAGCCTTAATGTAATTTTAATGTGTTTATTTTAATCAATTTTGTTCTTTGACCATCACATCCACATCATGGTTTGTATGTATATGTATTTCTCTATTTATTATGTCTGTATGTATATATGTATGTATGATTCTGTGGCAAATGTGAATAAATCATTATTATTTAAGCAATAAATCTAAACTTAATTTAATAAATTTAAAAATAATTTATTCCGTTATTATTATTATTTTTTTCAAATGAATTTTTAATTTCCACGCATATATTTAAGGTCTTACAACAATTTGTAAATACAATGTTTTATTTTGATTATATCACGATTAAAAGCGAATAAATACGCATGCATTTATCTCAATCTCAACTTTATCTCAACTTTAGTTTTGATTTGAACCAAATAGATACTAGTAAATGTTTTTAAGCTTTAGATTGATTATTTTAGATTTTTATTGATTTGTTTAATCAATTTCGGGTACTTACGTTCTAACGCCACCGCAGCTACAGATTTGAACAAAATGGATGGTTAGATTAGGTTATAACGGAGCAGATAAATCCGGACTAGGGCTTCACACGAGAACGATATTTTTCTCGTCTCGTTTCGTCTCGTAAACGCAAGACGAGACAGTTTTGAAAATAATTTAGGTGAGAGCGAGACTATATGCGATATTATAGCGAGACACGAGAGGGTATTTGGTCTCGCACTTGCGAGACACGAGAGTCTCGTTTCTTATCTCGTTCATACTTATGAATAGGATGGTTGCGACAGTTACCACGTGGTAATTCATACTTACATTGAATTGAAAAATGAGTGTGGTAAAAACATAGTGAATTTTTCAGTTCAATGACGTTCATACTTCTTCTTCAATCTTTGACTCTGACACGGGAGCAGTAATTTTTTGTGTAAAATTTCACTTAGTTCAATAATCAAGGTTCATTGTTTCGTAACCTGTAACTTCAAATTCAATATTGTAACCTGTATGAATGACTCAAGTATTATAAAATTGTATTTTCTTCTTCTTGTTTCGAATAGGCCTACTTTGGACCACGCTTGTTCAACTGTTGGGCTTTGATCTTTGCCCAGTATTGTCGCATCTTCTGCCGGTGTAAATCCTTTCTCTCTTCTGTCCAGGGGGTAGCTTTCCTTCTGGGTTTTTCCTGAAATCCACAGACTTCCTTCAGGGTGCGTCTCACAGACTTGCTGTTTTGGACATCTGGGTACTTACGTATTAACGCCACCACCGCTACATTTTTAAGTGCCGCCAATCTACACCTAAAATTTTTATGTTAAATCATAAAATAAAACATTTTATTTAGAATTACAACATTTTTAAAACTCAATATACTTTATTTTTTAACCCCGGTTAAATTAGGTTGCCCGCCGCGAAGCGGACAGGTATCGATGCAATATATAGCGGCGGTGGCGTTAATACGTAAGTACCGAGATCTGTTATTCCCAGTTCTTTAATATTTTTCTCGATTTATGTCAACCAGGTGGTACGAACCTTCTTGTTTTGCCAGAAGGTAAACAGACGGTTGGTTAGTCGGTTTGGAGGCAATCTTGCAACGTGGCCAAAGAAAGCTACCCTTCTTTTCGAAGCACAGGCAGAGAGCATCTCAATATGTTCGTGGAGCTCAGAGTTATGCTGCCTTCGGAATTCCCCATCTTCCTTTACCGGGCGTAGGATCTTCCTGAGGATTTTCCTCTCTCTGATTCCCAATTTGTGTACCAGACCTCTTCGGTTCAAGGAAACACACTCCATGGCATACAGGGATTCTGGTCGTAAGACTGATGTGTAGTGCTTAAGTTTAAGGTTTGGTGACAGGCATTTCTTGTTGTAGGTGTTCTTAGTTAGTCGATAGGCTAGTTTTAACTTGTTGACTCTCTTGGATAATTATGCTCTTTCTGATAAGTTGGGTTCAATCCATTCGCCGAGATACTTGAATTTCTCAATCCTCTTGATGTATGTTAGCCTGCTCTAGTAACATCTCTTTGTTTGCTTCTCTGATGTTGATGAAGAATTCTGTTCTCCAGCGACACTTGAAGACCCACTTTGGCACCCTGTTTTATGAGGCAATTTACCTGCATTGTTGCCATCTCAAGAGAATCAGTAAACAGCGCCATGTCATCTGCAAAGGCCAGGCAATCTTCAACCGGTCCATCGTTCTACAACCAGTCCATCGTTCTTACGTCCCAGGTAGATAGCACTCTAAGCACCCAAATTGATCAGTTCCTTGCGCCATTGTCTCATAACCGTTTCAAGGGCACAGTTGAAGAGAAGTGGGGAAAGTCCATCTCCTTGTCTCACTCCAGTCTTTATTTTGAAGCTTTCTGAAAGCTCGCCTCTAAATTTAACCTTGGAATGGGTGTTGGTCAATGTTTCTAGGATGAGTCTGCGGGTTTTGTTTGAGCACTTTTTTAAGCGTTTCTCTATCAATGGAATCGTAGGCCTTCCTAAAATTTACAAAGGCGTTTCTCTATCAATGGAATCGTAGGCCTTCCTAAAATCAACAAAGGTGACGACCACCTTGTGGTTTCTCATCTTGGATTATGCAAGTTCAGTTTTAAGATTTAGGATCTGTTCAATACAGGTTTTCCTGAAGCCCCCCTGATGTTCTCCCAGTTGACTATCCAGCTGATTTTCTGCCTTTGTTTGTAACGCCTTCGAGAGAATCTTGTGTGTTACCGGGACGAGAGAAATACCACGGTAGTTGGTTTAGATCAGTAAAATCTCCCTTTTTGTGAAGCGGATGGATCAGAGCAGATTTCCAATCGGGTGGTAATTTCTCTTTTTCCCAGATGTCCTGGATGATCTCGGTTAGCTTACGCACGGCATTGTTTCTTGCACCTTTCCACAGTTCAGCAATAATAGAGTTCTCTCCAGCTGCATTACTACGTAAAATTGTATTTTATTATATAACAATTTTCTATATAACAAATAATCCCGCATTTATTAATTACAATAAAATTAATGATTCGCTCGTTTTGGACTATCTTAACATTAAGTTCTGGCAAGAACGATATCTGACGAGATGAGATGAAACGAGACGAGGCGAGATGAGACGAGACAAGACGGGACAAATGGTTGAGAGAGCGAATCGAGAGAAACGGTTACGAGAGCGAGAGCGAATCGAGAGAAACGGTTACGAGAGCGAGAGCGATACGAAAGAGACGGTTACAAGGGCGAGAGCGAGACTGAGACGAGAGTAATTTTTTTCACAACTACCGAGACCGAGACGAGATTCTTGAAACACTCGCCTTATCTCGTCTCGGGTGAAGCCCTAATCCAGACCACATATTGCGCGGCCTCTCGATCCGAAATAAGAAACAATATTGGATAAGGGTTAGATTAGGTTATATTGGAGCAGATAAATTCAGATCACCTATCGCGCGGTGGTGGCGTTAATACGTAAGTACTAAAAAAAAAACTATTACTAAATATAAAACTTAAATAATTGAAAATAACTGAAAAGTGATAACAACATCCACTTTGGGACAGTTTTACTAATTAATTCAATGGAGGGACACGGAAATCTTCTGTTACTCTTTAGTACACAGCGCTAAAGATGCATTGTGTGAGCCTTTCGCTACGTCAAAGCAGGTAACAAGGAAGGTCAAGACCTAATATGTCAGGTGCTGAAGGCCATACATAGGTTTATGTACTAGTAAAGTAACATAAGATAGTTATAATTTGTATAACCTCACTACTTAGGTAAAACGAGAAGTTCTTCTGCAATTCCTCGTCACGAACAAAGAACAAAGGTGAGGTTTCTCGTTTTACCTAAGGAGTGAGGTTACACAAATTATAACTATCTTATGTTACTTTACTAGTACATAAAACTATGGCCTTCAGAGCCTCACATATTAGGTTTTGACCTATCTCGTTACTTGATTTGACGTAGCGAAAGGCCCACACAATGCATCATGAGCGCTGTGTGCTAAAGAGTAACAAAACATTTCCGTGTCACTCCCTTGATTTAATTAGTAAAGCTGTCCCAAAGTGGATGTTATTATCACTTTTCAATTTTGAGTAGGCATTGTCTATGTGACTGTATAAGTCGTTGCCAATTTGAACATTAAAAAATAATTATAACATAGGTAGCTCAAACTATTCTAATTATTCAGATTTAACATCACTTGCTTCTTCATTGTTGCAACTAAGAGATTCATAAAAGTATCTGTAAGTTTCCAGTAATTTGTTTTTCAGATACTGTAAATGTCCGTATTTCTTTTTTGGGGCAGTGGCAATCAATTGTAATACATTTTCATTTCTGAAAACGGAAGACAATGATGTTCTGGTCTTCTTCGCTTGATTCATGTTCATAAAGTATAGATCTTCGTCCAATTCATATTTTTAAGAAACTAGTTCAGGGTTTGCTGCGTCCACAAATATTTCAGTAAAATTGTTTCAAGAAATTTTTGCTCCGTTAGTAGTCCGGTCAATTTAGACGTCCAAGGTTACAAAAATTCACACTTGGTTGAAAATTGGTAGGATTGTTCAAAACACCATTATAAATGAAATCCTTGTCCTCATCGATCTGACACCTGGAAAAAAATTTACTCGGGGTCAAAAGCCACAAAAACGGGTTTTTCGCGATTTTCAGCAAAACAGTAGGTTTTATCATAAAATTAGTTTAGATAAATGTATTTTAGTACATTCAGATAATTGTAGATCAGATAATTATCTATAAAAAATGTATACATTTTTTTTTCCCTAAGAGACACCGTTTTTGAGATATAACGATTCAAAAAGTTGATAGAGTTGAAATCGTCATAATATGCACACGTTTCCACGCCACATTTGAGGTATTGTACTTGGCGCGTTTTTTTTAATGCGGTTTCCTCGGTAGGCCTATTCCACTGATCTGTTGTGGTTCTGTTTAATTTGAAACTATTACATAATTAAAGATATTGGCAAGGGTTGAAAATGATAAAAGGGGTGTAAATTTAAAAAAAAAATAGGGAAATTTATAAATCGGAATCATCATTATCTGAAACTTCTGCTTCCTCTTCTTGTTCTTCTTCTCCTTGTTTATCTTCTCCATCATGGATGCAAGTGACAATGATACTATAGCTAATATTTGTGCATATTAATTTTAAATGATCTATTTGATCTTCTATTTTTTAAAATCACTCGCTCCAAAAAATGTGTCGGCGAGTCCGTAATTTCATGGTTTAAATCTACAATTATCGAACAATGTGTATTGAATATCTTCGCGAATGATTGCTGCAGTATCTTCTAGAATTCTGAGACGTTCTTCTTTTTTTTCTTTTTTTTTTCTTATCAAGCTTGATTTAAAATATCATGATGATTGTCTACTAAGCATATGAAGGTTAATGTTCCTGATTTTTCAGTGATAATAATTTTATCACCGTACCTCAGTTTTAATCGAACATTTAGCGTCCTGTTATCTACGTTGTAGTTTTGCAAATATTTCTCAATTCGCTAAAGTAAAGAAATAAGTTTTGAAGTAAAGTTTGACAGTCATCGCTATTG
Source organism: Phosphuga atrata (assembly GCA_944588485.1). Taxonomy (NCBI): domain Eukaryota; kingdom Metazoa; phylum Arthropoda; class Insecta; order Coleoptera; family Silphidae; genus Phosphuga; species Phosphuga atrata. The sequence continues at coordinate 23,313,661 of OX155893.1, forward strand.
TCGATGTAAATGAATATTTCCTCCATTGTCAGATTCGTAGATACATCTTGAGGTCGACCGGCTCTAACCCCAGTATTCGGTTTCGGTATTTTATATGTGTAAGTTACACTGACCGATAGAACGATATTTTTACTTCTATTTCAGCTTCAGCGATGTATATACGTGGTGTAGGTACGTAGGTAGTATACATATTATGACGATTACAACTCTTTCAACTTTTTGAATCGTTATATCTCAAAAACGGTGGCTCTTAGGAAAAAAGTATACATTACAACAATAGACACAATACACATTTATATATAGATATATAGGACTAGTTTTATGATAAAACGTACCGTTTTGCTGAAAATCACGAAAAACCCGTTTATATAACCTTTGACCCCGAGTAAATTTTTTTACAGGTGTCAGATTGACGAGGACTTTTCACATTTCATTTATAATAGTGTTTGGAACAATCCTACCAATTTTCAGCCAAGTGTGAATTTTTGTAACCTCACCCCTATTTTTTGGTATAATTTGACCGGACTATAGTGTTCATGGTGAAATTCTTAAAACTGTTGATTCTAATTTTCTTGAAATCAAAAATATCGTCCTGGCTCAGTTCTTTAAAGTTATACGATTTTCCATCTACTTTTGCCATTTTAATTCGTATGATGAATTGATCTTGTGTGAATAAATCCACATGACTTTTTCTTTATTTCAATGAGACAATGAATAAGTCATTTTCGTTCTGCGTGTGTCCTTATTCAAGATATCTATGCACAATGGAAATTTCATAGCGTTTAGCGACATATGAATACATGCTGACGAAAACTTTGTTTTTATTTTGTGTCCAACGCAATTATCTGAGTTAAATATAATTTCTTTTTACCACAATCACTCCTGTTAAATAAAGATATAAACAGCTTGAAGTTCAAACAAAGGAACACAGCCTGAATATATAAATATATTCATCTTTTCCGAAGCTCTATAACAATTATTGAGTCTTTTTAGGACTACCAAAACAAATCTCACATACAATTTGTAAGTTACTTTATAGCTTCGTGGCACTCAACAAAAACCATAAAAATAACATTTTTTTAAGATCATGTCTTTCTGATAACTTAAGTGGATAACCATCGGTGGACGCGTTTCGAGATTTATCTCTCATCAGCACAGCTTTGCATGAACAATAGTTTTTAAACCACTCACTTGAAAACCCATTTGGTGTTTAGGGTTAGAGGTTTATAATAGATGGGTTTTTTATAATAGATGAGTGGTTTACAAATTATTGTTCATGGAAGCAAAGCTGTGCTGATGAGAGATAAATCTCGAAACGCGTCCACAGATGGCTATCCACTTAAGGTATCAGAAAGACATGATCTTAAAAACAATGTTATTTTTATGGTTTTTGTTGAGTGCCACGAAAGTAGACTGAAAGCTATAAAATAACTTGCAAATTTGTTTTGGTAGTCCTAAAAAGACTCAATAATTGTTATAGAGCTCCGAAAAGGCTAAATATATTTATATATTCAAGCTGTGTTCCGTTTGCTCTAAATTTGTATGATTTTCTATAACGTAGGATGGTTTCAGCAATTCTATCTTAACAAGGCATTTTTGTTCTGCGTGTGCCCTTATTTAAGATATATACGGACAATGGAAATTTCATAGCATTTAGCGACATTTGAATACATGCTGACCACATGCTGATACATACAACCTTTATTGGCATAAATAAAATTTAAAAAAAAAACATAAACCTTTCCTCATATAACAATACAAAATTTCCTTACAATACCAAAAAACAACAAAAAGAAAAACAAAACCAACAAAATATAAAAAAAAGAAAACAAAATCAATAATCGCACACCATAAAAAATAAAGTCCAAGCTAAAAGAGAGAAACAAAAAAAAACTACACTGGGCTATTCCTCTGTTTCCGTCCCCTGTTCCTTCCATCCTTTTATCCTTTCCATAATTACCACCACTACCATCCACTACTATCCTCATTCATGCACTGTTTCCATTTCCTCCCTAACACTCTCTCTCTCTCTTTCGGTCCACCCACACCCACACGTCCTTCCCTACCCCACATGCACCACAACTCTTATACTTGTCATCCATCCAATACTTTCGCCCTCTCTCTTCACAGCCGCATCTAAACCTGGCAATTACTGACTAGGCATTCGTACCCATTGTTGATTTTAAGTATTTAGGTAGATCTTCAAATATTTGTATTTCCACATAGTCCTTACTTTATCTACTCTCCATTATTTTCTTTTGACGTTCTTGCAGTTCAACTTCCTTCAGCCTTACCACTACCCATTCGTCAACTCGCACGCCTTTTCTCCTAAGCCTCTCCATTTCCATGATAGACATACCACCTCCTTCATACACTTTCCTTCTATTCCTTCCCCAATTTGTCTCTCTCCTACCATTAATTCCTTCCAAACTTGCTACCCTGAACACTTCTTTTACAATTCTTTCCTCAGTCATTCCATTCACTCTACATTCATACCTTGCTACTCGTCGGCTTACTTCAATTCTTAATTTAAATGCATTTAGCTTCTGCAGTACTATGTAGGAAGGAGTTAACTTGTCTAATTTCAGGGCCTTTTTAAAGAATTGTAGTTGCACTTTTTCCAAGCATTCTTCTTCCTTCATCCCCCATATATCAGCTCAAAACATCAATATACACCGCCAACAAGCCTTCCATATCATCTCCTTAGCCCGATAATTTGTGCTAAACTCTTTTCTCCATACCTTCAAGAACCTTTCTGCCGCCACCCACGCTTTTTTTGCCACGTACTCTATATGATCTTTATTACTACACACACTCCCAAATACAAACCCTAAATACTTAAAATGCCCAACCTGCTCTATCTCCATTCCCTTCCATTCGAATCTCTCCTTCCTGCACACCCCACCTTTCTTAAACCTTATCCATTTTGTTTTATCTACATTTACCGTCAGTTTCCTTTTATCAAAAAATCTCTCCAATCTCTCAGTCATTTCTTTCAATTCTCCTGCTGATTTTGCCAGTATTACCACATCATCCGCGTACGCCAGACTCCACACTTTCTTTCTCCCTACCACCACTCCTCCTGCTTGTCCAGCAGCCAAGAATTTTCAAAATCTGTCACATATATATTGAAGAGTGCCGGGCTAAGCGGGCAACCTTGCTTTAGACCCATATCTACTTTGAGAACGCTTGACTTACTCTCTCTCTCTCTCACTTTGACTCTACACCTCGTTTCTTTATACAGCCACTAGATACCATCTCTCAATATTCCAAATATCCCCTTTTTTTCCAAATATTCCCACAACATTTTCCTGTTTGCCATATGTCATATGAAGTGTCAAGTGTTTGCTTGTGTCATATGAAGCCTTTAAGTCTAGGAAGAGAGCAAAGTGCCTACCCTTGGGATTTGCTAATTCCTGGTCGATAATATACCTCAGGGTTATTTAATATTCCGCAGTTCCCCTTCCTTCTCTAAAACCTGCTTGCGTTTCTGGTAGCAACTTTTTTCCTTCCACTTCCTCCCCCAAACGCCTTTCCAATAATTTCGCATACATTTAATAGGATGAATCCATGAGTGTTATACCCCTACAGTTTCTCATTTCGTCCCTCTCACCACTTTTGTAGACAGGTATCACTTCCCCCACCTTCCAACTGTTTGGAATTCCAACTTCTTTCCGCCATATTCTATTGAATTCGTTTGTTACTCTCTCCAAACATTGCTCATTTGCCATCATCCAAGCCTCATTGGGCGAGGCATTCACATGCTGACCAAAACTTTGTTTTTATTTTGTGTCCAACGCAATTATCTGAGATAAATCTAATTTCTTTTTACCCCAATTGATCACCCCTGTTAAATAAATATATAAACAGCTTGAAGTTTTCTTGGTATCTGTCTTTTCAATAGCTTCGCGCCATGTGTAACAAAACACTTCTTTGTATAAATACTAATTTTTGTTAAGTCAAAACAAATATATTGCCGATCTTTGCTTGATTCTAATCTTCTTCATTTTTCTACCTCACTATCTTCTTCCTAGCAAGTTTGTTTTGTTTCTCAAGCATTTGTTGTGTCTTTTCTTCTGTTCTTTGAAATAAATTGCAAATGTCATATTTATCTTTCTTTGACGTATGGAAACCAATATTGAACTCATTATTGAAAATATCTCTCTATTGTCTCTCAGTACCCATTACCACATTGTCATTTGATGTAGCCCAAGTTTTATATAATCTGTGTTTGCTATGCTTAAACCTTCCTCGCCATAAACTTTGTTGTTCGTTTCCGGTAATAGTGCTCAACGCTATATATTATAATATTTGCTCAACGCAATTATCTGAGTCAAATATAAATTTCTTTATACCCCTCTTGATAATGCTTGTTATATAAAGATACAAACAGCTTGAAATTTCGTTGGCATCTCTCTTTCCAATAGCTTTGTGCCATATGTAACATAATCCTTCTTTCAATGAATTGAAAAATTCATTATGTTTTTACCACACGGTAAGTGTTTTAAAAACATAGTGAATTTTTCAATTCAATGTTAGTATGAATTACCACGTAGTAACAGTCGCAACTATCCTATTCATATAATCCTTCTTTGTTTGCTAAATCGAAAATTGTAAAGTTGAAAACTGTAAAATTGTAAAATACGCGTCTATACCAGTTGAATAACTTTTTGTAAGTCAAAGTATGAAACATTTATACTATTGTCGATATTTGCTTGATTCTTATCTTCTTCGTTTTTCTTCCTAGCAAACTGTCTGTTTTGTTTGTTTTTGTTTTGTCAACCATTTGTTGTGTCTTTTCTTCTGTTATTTCAAATAAATTGCAAATGTCAGAGTTATCATTCTTTTGCGTATGGAAACTTTTTCAGTTTCAGTAGCCTAAGTTTTATATGATCTGTATAATTTTTGCTATGGTTAAACCTTCATCGATATACAATTTGTTGTTCGCTCCCGGCAATAGTGAGATGGTACTTTGGGAAATAGCTCAATATATTGACGAACATTTCGTTTAATTATCTCTGGAAGTATGTAAGTTCTGTCTCTGTGCTTTCCTCTTTTATCAAGCGAGACTGTACGAGTAGCAGATTTATCCATCTTTTTCAATGCAGTTTTTTTTTCATATCGGTTATGCTTAATGTATTTCTTCTTCTTCTGTCGGCACTACGGTCCATGTAGAACCTTGTTCTGCTCAATTACTTCCATTCCTCTCTATCTAGAGCCTTTCTCCTCCAACTTCTTATTTTCAATTCTCGTAGGTCATTTTCCACATCATCGCTCCATCTTTTTCTGGGTCGGCCTCGCTTCCGCGTCCCTTCTGGTTTTTTGTCAAATGCCATTGTTGGACCGCGATTATTTTTCATTACGTGTCCCAACCATTTCAATCGTTGGGACTTTACTGTGGCAACTATATCTGGGTCTTCATATAGGTTTCTTAACTCGTGATTCATTCGTATCCCCCATTCCCCTCCTTCTTGCAGTGGTCCGTATACTCGTCTTAATATTTTTCTTTCAAAGATACGCAGTTTTTTTCGTCTTCTTGTTTTAGAACCCACGTTTCGCTTGCATATGTTACTAATGGTTTTATTATTATTATTATCCTCGGATTGCACCCAAAGTGGATGGCGCTAAGTTTTCATGGTTTTCAAATCTTTTTCTTCTTCTTGGCCTAGATTTCCCGCATTTTCTGTGAGTGTGCCTGTTTTCTTTGTGCCTTGAGTATCTGTGATGTTTGCTGCTTCTAGGTCTTGTGTTACTTGTTTCATCCACTTGGTACTGACTTTACGTTTCTGTAGGAAGTTCAGCATCTGTTTAGTTAGTCTGGTCTCCGGGAGTCTTGAGATGTGTCCGTAGAATCTAAGTCTGCGTTTTCTGATGTCGTTCTCTATGTTAGACAGTTTTTCCGTGGTTTCTATTGATTGTAGTCTATATCCTTCCTCTGCAAGTTTTGGTCCAATAATTTTTCTGATGATTCGCCTTTCTACTTTCTTCAGGGCTTCCATGTCACCTTTATTCGAGGCTATAGTTTCTGATGCGTATAGTATGGCGGGCTTGATGACTGTATTGTAATGTCTGATTTTTGTTTGGATGCCAAGGTTCTTCTTGTTGTAGATGTTTGCAGTCATGCCGTAGCCTTTTCTTACTTTCTCTATCCTTGTCTTTTGAGTTTCTTTCTCAATTCCTGTATGTTGTATGATTTCTCCTAGGTATTTGAATTTTGTAACTCTGTTTATTGTTCCGTATTTATATTTGTTGTGTGTCTTTTTTGTTTGATGACATGTACTCAGTTTTCTCAAACGATATTTGTAGTCCAACTTTTCCGCGCACTTTTTGAGGGCTTCTACCTGTTGGATCGCTTGTTCCTCAGTGTCTGCTAGAACTGCAAGGTCATCTGCGAATGCTAGGCATTTAAAGGCGATACCGCTTCTGCCTAGAGTGGTGGGTGTTGTGTTCCATTCTCGTTGTTGTGTCACCTTGTCTGACTCCTGTTTCAATTTTGAAATTTCTCCCATTAATTTCACTTTGGAGTATGTATCTGTGAGTGTTGCCTTTACTAGGTTCAGTGTTTTTGTTTCCAGTCCGAGTTCGTTTAGCGTGTTGAAGAGTGATGTCCGGTCTACTGAGTCGTACGCCCTTTTGAAGTCAACAAATGTGCAGACCGTGGGTTTGTTGCTGAGTGTTCTAATTCTTAGGCAGCTTTTGAGATTGAATATTTGTTCTACGCAAGATCTGTGAGGCCTGAAGCCCGCTTGGTACTCGCCTATTTTGCCTTCAAGTTGTGTCTGAACTCGTTCTTGTAAGCATGCTGAGAAAATTTTGTATGTTACTTGAAGAAGGGAGATCCCTCTGTAGTTGTTCACATCTGTCCGGTCTTCCTTCTTGAAGAGCGGATGAATGAGAGCGCTTCTCCAGTCTTCGGGTACTTTTTCTGTGTTCCAGATTTCGTGGATAATTTCTGTTGGATTCTGTTGGATAATTTTCTTGGAGTGCGTTTTTGCCTAGGTTTTTCAATAGTTCTACTACTATGCCATCTTCACCTGAGGTTCTGTTGTTCTTTAGCCGTTGGATGTGTCTTCTGATTTCTTCTGTTGTTGGGGGAAGTGATGGTGGTGTTGTGGGTTCTCTGTATTCGTGTTGGAATCTCTCTGGTGGGGGTGGGCAGTTCAGTAGTGAGTCAAAGTATCGTGCTAGGAGTTCGCAGTTCTCCTGGTTTTATTATTGTTTTATAAATTCACTTTTTGACATTTCTTGATATATTCCTTGATTGGAATATCTTTTTTAGTGCATAGTAGCTTCTATTTCCTGCTGAGATTCTTGTTTTTATTTCTTCGCTTGTTTCATTGTCTCTTGTGATTGTGCTTCCTAGGTTTTAAATTCTTCCAAATTGTGGTTATTTATTCATATATTCGTCTGTTCTCTTCTCTTGTCTGTCGTCATCAGCATCTACTTGGTTTCTTCTACATTTACCTTTAATCCAGCCTTTATTGCTTTTTTTATAATTCACAATATGCAGTCTTTAGGGCTTGTTTTGTTCTTTTTAGTATCAAGTCGTCTGCGTATGCTAGATATCGGCAGGTTCTGTTATAAATATTCGCTCCTGGATTTGTATCTATCTTTCTTATACATCTTGCGAGTACTAGGTTAAATAACGTAGTAGACAGAGGGTCGCCTTGCCTTAGTCCATTTTTTACTTCGAACTGCTGTGACAGGTTCCCTCACTCTATTTTTTGTGTTTTGTATTGTAATTTTCGTTCACCAGCTTTTCTGGGATTCCAAATTGTTTCATTGTCTGTTCTACATATTCTCTTGACGCTGTCGTATGCCTGCTTAAAATCTATGTACAGTTTTTGGACATCGATATTGTATTCGTAGCATTTTTCCAGACTTGTTCTTATTGTGAATATGTGGTCTGTCGTCGATCTTCCGCTTCTAAACCCTGATTGGCATTCGCCCAATGTTTCTTCTGCATATAGATTTATTCTTCCCGCTATTATAGGGGCCATAATTTTGTACACAACTCCTAATAAAGATATTCCTCTGTTACTATTATACTCCAGCTTATCTCTTTTCTTCTTATAGATGGAGCATATTATTGCATTTGATCAGCCGTCTGGCATTTTCTCTTGTACCCATATCTCTTGTATTAGCTCGTGAATTTTGTCTCCTAGTTCTTCCCCTCCATTCTTTACTAGTTCCGCTGATACCTCATCTTCTCCGGGCGATTTTTGTTTTTTTAATTTATTCACTTGTTGTTTAACTTCTTTTCTCGTTGGTGGCTCTACGTTTATGTGTGGGCCGTAGCACTGAGTATCTTTATTATCGTCATCTTCTTCTGCTTCCTTTTCTTCTTCACTGTCATTAGCCTTTAGTAAATCCTCAAAATATTCTTCCCATCTTGAACTTATACTTTCTACATCTGCTACTAATTTACCTGCTTTGTTTTTACATATGTTTGTTCTTGCTTGATATTGTTCTCTTGCTTCTTTCACTTTTTGGTAAAATGCTCGCACACATTGGTTTATGTATTCTTGTTCTAGCTCTTCTACTCTCTTATTTTCGTAGGCTCTTTTCTTTGCATAATGTATTTGGTAACATTATTTTGCACACCCCTACTTTTTCTAAAGCGCTCTTTGGTAAAGTGCAAGATAAACTTGAACTTCTTCGAGACACTTCATCATATTGTTTCATAGTTTCAATTGTGCTTTTAAAAAGTTGAAAGTTCGAATAACAAACTTGTAATTGCCTTATAATTTTAGTAGCATCTTATATTATCATTGCCTTATCATCATATCATACTATAGAATCGTTTTTTATGGAGAACACGAACAATATGTCCATTGTAAAGTATTATACAATTAAAAAATATCAAACGTGAGATTGTATAGTACTTTGCCGTGTTTTTTACGTCCAGAGGCATAACGTTTGTATTTACAATGAGAAAATATTTAAATTTTTATACCATTTTAAGATAAAAAAAAATAAGCAATTCGATTCATTTGAATAGACCTTTTTACGCTTATAGATAAGCGCATACGTATCCGCAAAGTTTGAAAGGCACGAATATGAAAGTTTCGGGCTCATATATAGTTATGCGTCAAAAAGTTCGGGCAATTCTGACGTATCATAGAGCGGAAATTTACGCATGCGCACAAAAAAATTCAACTATGAAAGGGTCTATTAAACAAATTAATAATAGCCAAAATGTCAGTTACAATCATTTAATTTGGAAGTATCGATGTATACACACATACACTCATACATATACATACCTACATTCACTTTATTTTAAGACTTTTCTTATTTTTCAGAACATGTACATTTGAATGTATAATTGGACTCGAGTGCGGAATTAAATGTGGATGAATTAAAAATGGCATGGGAAGGCAATAAAGAAATAAGTACATTACAATGTGCGCAGATACTGAGGAGGTTAAATAATCAATAAAAGTTTTCATTTCGTGTAAAATTAAATTGTGCTGAAGAAGTGCCGAATTTTTTTTGTAGTGCGCTAGTGTAAAGTCGGGAGTGTTAGATCCGCGAGAAATAAAATGTATAGGGAAAGTTTCCGAAAGTGTTTGCAAATAAAATTGTGCCGTAAACAAAGACACAGTGTTAGATACGCGAGTAAACAAAAAAAAACTTGGGTAGGGTAGTGATGAATCCTGTTCATGGCTGGTGGATATGGTTGGGGGAGCGTCGCAGACTGCAGGAGACGCCTGTAGGGCAGGAAGGACGCCTGTTGTTTATGGTCTCAGAACAGTGCAGGCTACCGTCCACTGCACAAAGGTAGATCTTGCAAGAGATTGAGCACCAAGATGCCAAGTAGTGAGTAATTTTTGAAGTTTATTAAACGCGGTCGCGAGTGCTCCGATAGGACTTTGCCACTCAAGATTCGGATTGAGTTTTGAGTGGTAGAAGTTCTCGAACGTCCGCGTAGAATTTAAATGGCCGTTTAGATCGATCTGGAATATGGAATTTGAAATGGTAAATTTGCTTTTTGGTTTAATATATGAGTTTCAAAGTATCCTATTCCAGAGTCTAACAGCCATCGTCAGCTAGATTTATTAGGACTAAGCAGATTCGATCTATAAATCGCGTCTGATTAGTACTTAGTTTGCGCTTTCTGCTTTGTCGTTTCGCAGAAACCGAACGATCCGGATCGCTCGGCGCGTGTGTCAAAAAGGATAATAGAAGAAGGAAAAACACAGGAAACCAGGTTAGTAACTTTAAGGTTTGTTCAGTTTGTAAGTCAAAACATGTAATAAATCTTTGATTAATATTTTGCTTTTAAGCTGTTTTCAGTTTTAAAATCATAAATAAGTGATATAGTGCGGGTCGCGAGTGAAATAAATAAAGACAGTAAAGACAGAGTGTTAGGTAAAGTCGGGAGTGTTAACTTCCCGGAAAGTTAAATCGTTAGTTGCCGAACACTTTTGCTGTGCGCGAGTGTAAAGTCGGGAGTGTTAGTTCCGCGTGAAATAAAATGTATAGGGAAAGTTTCCGTAAAATTTTGCTAATAAAATTGTGCCGTAAACAATGACACAGTGTTAGATTCGCGTGTAAACAAATAAAAAACGTGGTTAGGGTAGTGATGGATCCAATCAATGGCTGGTGGATATGGTTGGGGGAGCGGCGCAGACTGCAGGAGACGCTTGTAGGGCTGGGAGGACGCCTGCTGCTCAGGGTCTCAGAAAAGTGCAGGTCACCGTCCACTGCACAAACGTAGGTCCTGCAAGAGATTGAGCACCAAGATGCCAAGTAGTGAGTGATTTTTTAAATTTATTAATCGCGGTCGCGAGTGCTCCGATAGGACTTTGGCGCTCAAGATTCGGATTGGGTTTTCAGTGGTCAAAGTTCTCGAACGTCCGCGGAGAATTTAAATGACTGTTTAGACCGATCTGGAAAATGGAATTTGAAATGGTAATTTTAGTTTTTGGTTGAATATGCGGTGAAGTTAAGGAAATACGTTTTCCGTAGTTTTGCCACAATTTCAGATAATTTTTGCATTACGAATGAGACGATTACAATAATTCATTTACCACAAGAATTAGTTCTAAAAATCATACAAAGTTAGAAAACGTAAATATTTCGACCGTTTCAAAATATCCTCTTCCAGAGCCTAACAGGCATCGTCAGCTAGATTTCCTAGGACTAAGCAGATTCGATCTAGAAATCGCGTCTGATTAGTACTTACTTTGCGTTTTCTGCTTTGTCGTTTTGCAGAAACCGAACGATCCGGATCGTTCGGCGCGTGTGTCAAGAAGGAACAAAGAAGGAAAGAAAACACAGGAGACCAGGTGGTTGCTTTAAGGTTTGTTGAATTTGTAAGTTAAAATATATACCTAATAAGAAAATTTTTGATTCAAATATGTACCTAATAAGAAAATTATTAATTTTTGAGAGAGAATGAGGTCGCGAGTGAATAAATTGAGAAAGTCAAGCTGCCGCCACCCCCGGATTTCAAGATTTGTTTAAACTAAATATTGTTTCCGGTGATGACATTTTCAGGAAACACTTAGAAGAATGTCATAAAAATGCTCAATATACGTCTCCATAAATTCAAAATTGGATTTTAAACTTATGTGGAGTCCTAATCAGGGAAAAGTTGGTCGATAATGTCAAAGCTCCAAGTGCCTACAGCAAGCCTACAGTCATCTGATATATCACAACTGGAGCAAATTATCAATAGTTATTAGATATTATGACCAAAGCGAAAAAATGTACGTACAGAGACTTCAAGTTTGCACCAATCGATTCAGCATCCCAAAATTAGTCGGAAAACTAGACAAACGTTCTTTCTCTGTCTATTTTAGACAATCTCAAACTCATGCTTGTTATAGGCTTATCGCGGGACAAACTGAAAATTGAAGTTCTGTTGTCTAGACGATCTTTTTAATTACAGTAGACACACTCAAATTTCAGTTTTTCTTCCACCTAGACAAAACTTCAAATTATAGACCAACAACATATGCTTCCTCAGTATATTTTAAACAATCTAAACGTGTTGTAGACATACAGATAGACAATTAGAAATTTGAAATGCTGTTTCAAATTACAGAGAGACTTCTAGTCTCTTGGAAAGTTGGATTCTTGTTCCACCTAGACAAACCGTTTTCCGGAAATCTAGCTAAGGGAACTGCAAATGTGGGATTATATCTCAAGAACTGGAGATGTTAGAGATGTGGAAATTGGTATTTAAATTCTTCTTAAATATTGGTGAAACGGAACGGGTGTATTACCGGAGAAAATCGAGAACAAACTCTCGATTCTCTCAAAATAAATTCATAGAAGACGTGAGAGGTTTATTCGCCTTGCAAACTTTAAGAATCATACATACTTTTACACACACACACACACACACACACATTGGCGGAGGTCCTACAGCTTCTGCCGCATCCCGCATTTCGATCGCCACATGTTTTTATCTCTCCAGACATCTTCATTGTTTGCCCGGTCCCTCATCGTTGCCATAACTTCATCTAACCTTGTCGTAGCTGGTCTTCCTCTTTTCCTGTTATTCGTTGGAGAGTATTCAAATGCCTTTCTTTGCCACCTGTGTTCTTCCATACGCCTCATATGTCCATACCATATAAGCTGCCTTGTTTCTATTCTTTCAGTTGTTATGTGTATTCTATTTGTAAGTCGCCTAATTTCTACATTTGGTATGTGTTTTAACCTAGATATTCGGCATGATCTTCTGAGAAAATCCATTTCTACAGCGTATATCTTCTTCCTTGCTGATTCCGTCAACTGCCAACATTCTGACCAGTATGTTAATATTGGCTCTACGATTGCTCTGTAGAGTGTCAGTTTTGTTTTTAAGGGGATTCGATTGGACCAAAGTAAAGGATTTAAAACCCGTACGCTATTTTGTCCTTGTTGTGTCCTGCGTCGTATATCCTGGACAGATGAGCCTTTGTTTGATATAATACTACCTAGATATTTGTATTCTTCGCATTTTCTTATCTGTCTTAACTGCAGATCTGTATCTTCATCTTTTTCACCTACTTTTAAGTACTCTGTTTTGGCTACGTTCATTTTCATTTCCGCCAATTCATATTCATCTTTAAGTTTTCTTAACATGTAGTCTACATCTTATTCACAGTTCGCAATTATCACCTGATCGTCAGCAAAGAATAATGTTGACAGGTAGTTGTCGTCTACCTTAATTCCCATGCCTGAACATTTTTTTCTCCATTTTTGTAGCACTTCTTGAATATAAATTTTAAAAAGAGTAGGGGAAAGGCAGCATCCTTGTTTAAGGCCCTTTGTTATTCGAAATGATTCTGAAAAAATATTTTGAGTCTTCACTATACTCTGTGGATTTTTGTAGATATTGCGTAGGGCTCTGATATATCCTCTCTTTATGTCATACTTTTAATCTGCATTTAATTTAGAAAAATTTAGAAAAAGATTCAGTCAATTTAGTTTAAGTTTTGGGCAAACATCGGAAAGTACGCTATTTTTGGCGTCTTTATAATCGTTAATGTTAGGCTTACGTTTCACCAAAACAAATTATTGTTTGTTCTACATAAAATTTCGCGTATTTTGATGTATTAAGGTAAACACCCCAGTAGAGGGACACTTAGTGTTATGTGCTGGCCCCAAAGTTTCCTACCAAATTTAATGGATGACATTATATGCTCGTTTAAAAACTATAATTAATTAAAGTTATGAATCAAGAGTGATTAATGCACCAATTAAAAAAAAATAATTAAACAACTTGGACAACTTTTTCTTAATTATGGTTTTGTTGAGGAAGAAAAGGTGCTGCAATTAATGAATTCATCAACGCATTTAACATTAATGTTAACAAATGCATGGAGCATGGGGTGCGAAAGATCCTACAAAATTACTTTTGAAATAAAAATTAAATTAAACAATTTAAATTAAATTAATGTATAGCCACTTATATTTGTTCATTCATTTTACCGCCTATAAAGCTGGATCTCCTGCTGGTGTTTTCCTTGCACGCTACATACACCTAGTTTGTTTCGTGGAGTGTGTAAGGTAAGACATAAGCGGAGAACCCGCTTCAGAAACTTCTGATTTGCCCCCCTTTTGGGGGGGCAGAACATTTGTTACGGGTAAAACATTTCGGTTCTGGTAATTGTACAGCGCACATTAGTACCGGTCCATTTTGTTCTCATTTTGCCTGTAGTTCGTTTCCAAATGCCCTGCTATCATGAACTGGCCCCACGAAACCACAAAAAATCTTAATCTACTAGTAATCCGATTCAATGAATAATGCTGATATTTAATCTTTCAAAGAAGAATTTAAGAGTCCTGTGAAGTTAGCAACCGAATTTGCAAAAATATAATATTACATCGTTCCCGGCAGATATGAAATAGTTCTAGAGTACTTTGTGCAATATTTCAATAGTTCTGCAGAATTTCGCGAAAAAAAATGGCAAAATTGAGCTAGCAACCACTTTTGAGAAAAACTGTGCGTTTTTTACATATCCCTGCACCTCGACCATAGTTCTGGAGTACTTGATCAATTTTGCAAAAAGTTCTGCCAAAATTGACATTTTGCAAAAAAAAAATGAATTTTTAAACTTGCAAAAACAGTTCTATTCGCGGATCTGAATAGCACCCTAAGAGTTCTATCAAAGATTCCTTTGTCATTTTTTGATAAAAACCTTAGTTCGAAAGATATTTGCAATAATAAGGGACCCATTATTTTGAATGAAAATTAAAAAAAATCGCGGAACAGTTCTGTTTGCAGTTCCCGAGAGAACTCTTAGAGTTCTATCGAAAATCCTTATAACTTTTTCTGTAAAGTTTGTTTGGAAATTAGAAAGATTTGCGGAAAAATAGACTTCACCAATGCGACGAAGTGAAGAGAAAAAAATCCGCAACAGTTCTGTTTGCAGATCCCGGTAGAACTCTTAGAGTTCTATGGAAAATCCTTACAAGATTTTTCTGTAAAATTAAAAATTAGAAAGAAATGCAAGAATTTTGACTTCCCCGATGTAACGAAATGAAGATAAAAAAATCGCACAACAGTTCTGTTTGCAGTTCCCGGTCGAACTCTTAGAGTTCTTTCGAAAATGCTTATAACATTGTTGTGTATAGTTAAAAATTGGAAAGATATGCGAAAAATTGGACTTCACCGATGCGGCAAAGTAAAAAAAGAAAAAGAAAAATAGCGCAACAATTCTGTTTGCTCTCTTACTTTTATATTTCGATAGAACTCTTAGAGTTATATCGAAAATCCGTATAACATTTTTCTCCAAAGTTAAAAATTCGAAAGATATGGGAAAATTAGACTTCACCGATGCGACGAAGCCAGGAGAAAATAATCGCCCAATAGTTCTGTTTGCAGTTCCTTGTAGAACTCTTAGAGTTCTATCCAAACTCCGTATAACATTTTTCTGTAAAATTAAAAATTGGAAGGATGTACCAAAAATACAAGTTCACGATTGAATTTCGAATTCACCAGAATTTAAGTGAAAAAGAATATAATCGCGAAACCGTTGTGTTCATATTTAAATTCGTTGGTTTACTGCAAAATGTGCACATTTTCTTCATAAAATTTCTTAATTAAAATTATTGTACAAGCTCGGCGCGCAGATTTTCGTGGGCCCTAAAACTATCTGCCGACAACAAAGAAGAAAGATTCAAAACGCCGCTTGGTCGTCGGCGCTTTTGAGATATACTCTTTCTGAAGTGACGCAATGGTCGGACTCTCGTTTTACATATTCGAGTCCTGGTGTAGCCTCCTATTGGAAAAAATAGATATTGCTTTCTCGACAAGCAAAACCAGCCGAAATAGCACTGCTCTGCTCGGACTTGCTATATCAGACTTCTGTTTTTCTTAATGTGTTGGATTTAGTGAAACAGTGTTTTTGAGCCTTCTATTAATAAATATAAACGTTGAAAAACGAACGATATTGTGAATCGGATCAGAAATACGGATGTTGCGTCAAATAAAAAGCGCGTGTTTGCAACAATAGCCGAAATGGCAATGCTTTGCTCGGACTTGTTTTATTAGACTTCTTATATATATCTTGGGGGCCAACTTCACGCAGCCCCCTCTTTTTCATGAAAAAGAGTTATGATGTAATATTTCAGTTCTTTATATAGACTTCTAGAGTTCTCAATCGATAATGCATAGAGTTCTTGCTTGAAAATTGCAATAGTTACGGGGAATTTCGAGCAGAAATCGAGAAAAACAATTTGGTGGCCAACTTCACGCGCCCCTCTTTTTCAGGAAAAAGAGTTCTGATGTAATATTCCAGTTCTTTATATAGGGTTCTAGAGTTCTCAATCGATAATGCATATAGTTAGTTCTACGCAATATATATAGCATTTTTGAAAAATTAAAAAAAAAATCTAATAACGGTTTTCGATTGTACTAAGGCTGATAAACAAAAAATGCTTATTAGACATTTTTGTAAAATCAATATTTATAAATTTATTTATAAAAAACTTTCGACGAAGATAAAAAAAAATACAAGAGTTCGGATTAGAGTTCTGAGTAGCCCCCGGAGAGTTCTAAACAAACAACTAATTTGTTTTATGTAAAATAAAACAAATTCTAAACAAACAACGAAGCTCAATTTTTTTTGAAAATTACTGAATTAAAAAAAAAAAAATTTCATGAGTTCTGTTAAGAGTCCTGGGGTAGCCCCTCGAGGTTCTGAATAAATCTCTTTTATAATTATCTTGTCCGACCAATATTAAAGAAGTTATAAGCAAAAACGAGACGCAAACTTTTTAAAAATTACAGAATTCGTTTTTTTTGTTTCCACGAGTTCTGTTCAGAGTTCTGGGTAGCCCCTCGAGAATTCTGAACAAATCTCTTTAATAATTTCCATGTCCGATCAATATTAAAGAATTTATAAGCAAAAACGAGGAAATTCCAACAAAGAATTCCAAAAAAAAAATTTTCATGAGTTTTGATGAGAGTTCTGAGTAGCCCCCGGTGAGTTCTGAACAAAAACGAAGTGCAAAGTTTTTGCTTATAACTTCTTTAATATTGGTCGGACATGGAAACTATACAAGAGATTTGTTCGGAACTCTCGAGTGGCTACCCAGAACTCTGAACAGAATTCATGGAATTTTTTTTTTTAATTCTGGAATTTTCAAAAATTTTGCGTCTCGTTTTTGCTTGTAACTTCTTTAGTATTGGTCGGACATGGAAATTATAAGAGATTTGTTCAGAACTCTCGAGGGGAGTAGGGAAAGATGATGCGTTCTAGACCCACCGCCACCACAATCATGCGCATGCGCGATGACCTTTAACCCCCTAACCTAACCTTGACCTTGACCCCTAACCTTGACCTTGACCCCTAACCTTGACCTTGGAACTTCCGGTTTCGACTTCCGGTTTCCGGTTTCGACTTCCGGCAGCCATTTTCGGAACTTCCAGATGCGCGTGAAAATTCAAAATATAGACGCGAGGCGGGGAAATTCAAAATTAGATCCTGTTGAGACAAATGAGGTGTGAAGTTGGTTGCATACATTAACGGGGCTAAATACACGAGACTAGATAGACGGGCTAGATACATGAGACTAGATACATGAAACTAGATACATGGAGCCAGACAGACGAAGCTAAATACATGAGACTAGACAGACGGGGCTAGATACATGAGACTAGATAGACGGGTCTAGATACATCAACGGGACTAAATACATGAGACTAGACAGACTAGACTAAACCATTTTAAACCATTTGATGAGAAAAATCAAATCTGGTGTCGGCTCTAGCATGTGCCTTAAGCGAGATACCGCCCTACCGCCTACCCCACAGTTGATGACGTCATCCGCCGCGGCAGATATTGCTAAACTAATTACCTCGATGCTGATTGGCTGATTACCCAATAAATAATTACAGTTGACCTTTTCCCTCAATTTATATGTAATGGACAAGACTGGACAGATAAGACTAGACAGACAAGACTAGACGAGACTAGTTAGATGAAGCTAGACAGATGGGGACTAAATACATGAGATTAGACAGACCAAGCTAAATACATGAAACTAGATTAGACTGAACTAAAATATATAAGGGATTGTTTAATTTAAATAAAATATATTTTCGATTGTTTTTCTTATAATTGTTAATAATGTTTATATTATTACTTTCATTTTGTTATCTACGTTTTATTTTGATTTACGACTTGTTGATTAGATGCAACCGGATGTTTGTCAGTCATAACACCAGGCAAGAATAGATGGACTAGACTAGACAGACTAGATTAGACAGACAGACAAGCGGAGAAAATTCAAGATGAGTTGCGGATGGGTAGCGGACAATCCTGTATGCATACATAATTGATTGTAAACATAGTACGGATTGATTCAAATGAGATTATTGGTTTTAGGCCGGACAAGATCGGACAATACCGAACAAGGTCGAACAAGAACGGACAAGACTATACAGACCTTATATTTATCCGAATAATTTCCTATGAGTAAGCGAAATTTCTTATACTTGTCTGTGAACCAGATCGTATTAATGTTTTTCATTTATATAAATACCAAAGACTTCAATTTTCTGGCATCCACTTTTCATCTACTTGCATCCACTTTTCATTTACTTGCATCCACTTTTCATCTACTTGCATCCACTTTTCATCACGCCAAACAGGGTGTGAGGTCTATGTGACCCCACGCTAAACAGGGTGTGAGGTCTATGTGAGTTATTGTTATAAGAATTTTCGATAGAACTATAAGAGTTCTACCAGGTACTGCTACCAGAACTATTACGCGTTGTTTTCTCCTTGCTTCGTCGCATCGGTGAAGTCTAATTTTTCGCATATCTTTCGATTTTTTAACTTTGGAGAAAAATTTTATAAAGATTTTTGATAGACCTCTAATTGTAAGAGTTCTACCAGGAACTGGAAACAGAACTATTGCGCGATTATTTTCTCGTTGCTTCGTCGCATCGGTGAAGTCTAATTTTCCCATATCCTTCGAATTTTTAACTTTATAGAATAATGTTATAAGGATTTTCGATAGAACTCTAAGAGTTCTACCGGGAACTGCAAACAGAACTGTTGTGCGATTTTTTTCTCTTCATTTCGTTACATCGGGGAAGTTGAAATTCTCGCATTCCTTTCTAATTTTTAATTTTACAGAAAAATCTTGTAAGGATTTTCCATGGAACTCTAAGAGTTCTACCGAGATCTGCAAACAGAACAGTTGCGCGATTTTTTTCTCTTCACTTCGTCGCGTCGGTAAAGTCCAATTTTTCGCAAAATTTTCTATTTTTAATTTTACAGAAAAATCATAAAAGAATTTTCGATAGAACTCTAAGAGTTCTACTGGGAACTACAAACAGAACTGTCGCGCGATTTTATTTTCATCTTCTCTTCGTCGCATTGGTGAAGTCTATTTTTTCGCAAATCTTTCCAATTTTTAACTTTACAGAAAAAAAGTTATAAGAATTTTCGATAGAACTCTAAGATTTCTATCGGGAACTGCAAACAGATCTGTTCCGCGATTTTTTTAAATTTGCATTCAAAATAATGGGTCCCTTATTATTGCAAATATCTTTTGAACTAAGGTTTTTATCAAAAAATGACATGAAAGGGATCTTTGATAGAACACTTAGGGTGCTATTCAGATCCGCGAATAGAACTGTTTTTGCAAGTTTCAAAATTCAATTTTTTTTGCAAAATGGCAATTTTTGCAGAATTTTTTGCAAAATTGCTTAAGTACTCGAGCTCAACTGCTCAACTATGGTTGAGGTACAGGAATATGTAAAAAACGCACAGTTTTTCTCAATAGTGGTTGCTAGCTCAATTTTGGTATTTTTCATTTTTTTTCGCGAAATTCTGCAGAACTAGTGAAATTTTGCACAAAGTACTCTAGAACTATTTCATATCTGCCAGGAACTCCAATGTAATATTATATATTTGCAAATTCTGTTGCTAACTTCACAGGACTGAATATAAGTACTAATTTTCACATCTCTAACATCTAGAGTTTTTTAAATATAAGTATCCCGCATTTGCAACTCCATTAGCTAGATTTTCGGATAATGGAATTTGATCTAAATTTAATAAATCCAGTTTTTCTTCAAATTTTTTCTTCTATTTAAAAAAGTTTTTTTAAAGTTTTCAATATCACTGTTGGCAGCGCCGTAATTCCAGTTACATTTCTAACCATTATGTTGGCTGCTTGTTAGCGTCCATTGCCATTGGACTCGCATCGATTTTTAACCTCAACAAAACAAAGTGCGTTGAACGGTTTCGGAAGAAATACCCTGAATTGTTTCATTTAAAGTCTGCGAGGATCTGTGTTATGGCCCGCGGTGGAATGAGAGGTCGAGGAATGGGACGAGGCGGTGTAGGCCGAGGCGTTTACAAGCCCAAAATCTTCCTACCCAGACACCCCTTTGATCTGACCCTGGCAGAAGCGGCGTTCCCCCGAGTCAAGGCTACAGGAGACGAGAGTGTCTTCACCCAAGCCTTACTCAAAAGAAACGCCGATCTGTCTCCAACCCCCGCCGAACAAACGGCTATTTTGAATTTGGTTACAAAGATTCAGAGTGTTTTGGATAACTTGGTCGTGGCCCCTGGAAACTTTGACGCCTGTGTAAGAAACTATTTATAACAATTGGTTAATTAAATTTTCTTTAACTCGTAATTGAAAAAAAAATCACTGAGGCACTAAATGTTGGAACCCCTATTGTGCAAGTGATTGCAAATTTAAATTATTATTTTGCTGTATGATATTTTTTTTTAACAATTCCTTATATCACAAAATATTTTGACCCACCCAGTTAACAAATCAATTAGAGATTAACAAAACATTTCTTATTCATAATTTTAGCAGTTGGAAGAGGTTAGACAAGTTGGTTCGTTTAAGAAGGGGACGATGGTTACCGGTCACAATGTTGCCGATATTGTTGTAATCTTGAAAACATTGCCCACTAAGGAAGCCGTTGAGGCTTTGGGCAACAAAGTCAAAGAAGATTTGAAGAACTTAATGAAGAGTGAGGTTATCACCAAGGGCGAGTCGTTGACCCACAGTATTAACGAACGTGGCATAGAAATTTGCAACAGCTTTGCCACTGTTAGAGTCATGGTAACAACTGTCCATCATAACATACGGAAACTAGATCCAGAAATTCATCTCGATCCAAAAATCATGATGAGTCATTTGGCAGCGATTCGCCACAGCCGTTGGTTCGAAGAAAACGCCCACCATTCCTCAATCAAAGTCTTAATTCGCTTACTGAGAGATTTAAGAATACGTTTTGATGGTTTTGAGCCTTTAACTCCATGGATGTTAGACCTTCTAGCTCATTTTGCAATAATGAACAATCCTAGCAGACAAGCACTCCCAATTAACCAAGCGTTTCGTCGTGTTTTCCAACTCCTATCTGCCGGTCTTTTCCTCCCAGGTTCCGCAGGCATAACTGATCCTTGCGAAGGGGGCAACATTCGAATCCACACTGCAATGAGTCTAGAACAACAAGACGTTTGCTGCCTAACAGCTCAAACCCTCCTTCGTGTATTATCCCATGGAGGTTACAAACATATTCTGGGACTTGAAGGAAACGCAACTATTGCTAAGGAGATGTCAATTTGGGACGGGGTTGTTGTGTCTCCTTTGGATAAAGCATATGAGAAGCCTCCTGAGAAGAAGGAGGGGGATGAGGCTGAGGACGAGGATATGGAAGCTGAAGGCGAGGAGGTTATGGAGACAGCCGAGACATAGGTTTATTTAACTATAGGTTTTTGTTTGTGTTGTGATGATTGTCAGAATGAAAAATTTCAAATAAAATCTCAAATTTCACAGAAGCAAGTTGTCCAACTCCTATATAATTATGATTCTTAATTTTTTCGTTTGCAGATTATAAATTGTCTGTGCATATGTCTATACTCGTTCTGGCGAGAGAATGCATCTCGTCTCGACGAGTTTAGCTTTGTTCTACGCATACCCCCACTTTATTTCGAGTGCGCGGTGTTTAGTTGTGCGTATTTGAGAAAATGATGCATATTTCTAAACTAATCTGCGCGTACCTCGGCGTAGTACAGCTGCATTCTCTCGCAGGCCCGAGTATAGATGGATTCAAACAAACTAATGTTGATCATTTTGGATAATTTTAATTTGTTTGCCAAATACAAAAGAAGATTAAAAATAAGTTATTATAACAGTTTTGAGACCGTAAAACTAATTTTATTGTCAAACCAAAAAATGATAAATCCTACAGGGTTATTTCCTTTATATGCAGGGATTGAACTGTGCAAAGTTGATGTGGTCACAGAAAACTTTGCTGTTGTCGCCAGTGACGGGGATCTTGTACAGTTTTCCCAAGGGCATGCAGACGCAGAGTTTGTATTGTAAGTTTGCGCGTTCGTTGTGTTTGGGCACGAACAGCGGTAGCTTCTTCGCGTCGACGTGGACGCCGTCGGCCGATTGGAACACGATCGATCCGTTCAACGATTTCAGGAAAATGTCCTGGTCGGCCGTTAAAAAGATCTCGTTGCTCTCCAGCGACGTTCCCTCCGCGCCTTTCAAATTAATATTTTTCGCATCGAGTTGTAGTTTGGAGGAGATCGGACTGACCAGACGGCTGGAGTGGACAGTTTTCGCATTTAAATTGTTCACGTGTCTCAATATATTGAACGTTGGGTCGTTTGTCGTGAAGATTTTCCTCTCCTCGTTTTTCACCTCGAAGGTTTTGAGGTTTCTTAGGGTTGTGCCGTTCTTCGACATGGTGAGTTTGTTGATGGGCCGTTCGTTTTTTCCCGACAGTTTTACCTCGATGCTTCCGTTAAAACCAGAAATATCTACAGGGTAATCTTGAAAACCTTCCAATTTACCTAAAAAAATTAGATAATTTAAACTATTGATAATTTTCGATTATTCGCTAGCTAAATTTTTATTTGAAAATAATTATTCCTAATATGTTATCAATCAATTCCAAGTTTAATTGTAAAATGAAACAGCTAGCAAAATGCAATATTTGGAATCAACTGGAAAAAAAACACCAAAATGAATATATTATTGTATGTGAAGGATGCGATTATTACAATCGTGTGTAAAAATATCAAAAGCGTGCGTAAAAGTCCAATGTAAATCAAATAGAGTTTCATTATTAAACGATTTATGTTTGTTGTTAGGTTAGGTTAGGTTAAAAAACAAATTACTATAGCAACAACTTGCGTCACAAAACAAAAAACATAGACGTAGTGAAAATAAATTTTCTGTCATTTTCTGTCAAAAAATATTTTCTTATTTTGAATCCAGAAGTCTCGGCTTCTGAGTCTGGATTTATGTCTCTAATATAACTTAACCTAACCAAAACCTAATCTAGATTATATCTAGGTTAACCTAGATTACATCGACAAGGAAAGTGTTCCTATCACTCTGCGTTTGTACTAGTTAGCAATTTTTGCCACATAGGCGCTGAACGTTCTAACCTTATTGTGTCAGTGATTTGAAGTATGTTGTCGGTCAAAATTACAAATTTTCAATATTTATCGGTAAGAAACAATTTTTTTTTGTAGATTCATGCCTCGTAGATAAAATAATGTATGACACACGTGTGTGAAAGGTTTTTTTCTATTTTGAGTCATTAAAGCACTCATATGGGTTCGTTGATGGATCGCCGAGTGCGATACAATTTTCTCAATATGTATCGGCGATTTTTTTATGTAGAAATGGCATAAAAGGGCGTAAAAAAATAGTATAAAAAACTCCTTCATAAGGCGCTTTTCGCATTTGTCCATTAAACATCTAAACATGGACGCGTGCTGAAAAACCGCGCTTATTGAACTCATTCTTTAATATACTATTGTGCACTCATTGCCATTAAACCGCGCGCCTTCGGATCGTGCTTTTAACTTCGAAACTCATGCACAAAAGCCCTTCTTCACACACTTGTATCATAAACTACTATAACATCTTCCAATAATATTTGGATGGATTCTGCGTGTTTTGATATACGATATGTAAATATTGGAGAGGTCCCGAAAATCGCAATAAGGTTTTGACCGAATGTCAAGTATAACATTTTATGTCAAATATGATGGATAATGTAAAATTTGACACATGATTTAACACAATTTTTTTTAAATAATGTGTCAAATATAATTAACATCAAATTGCATCAATATTATTAAACAAGATAGATAATGTCAAGCATAACAGCTAATGTCAAATATGATAGACATTTTTTTATTAAACGGCATTTGTTTTGTTTCATTATTTGCCTTACCATCTCTTTTATAAATATCATGTAAATCTGTTGTCCCGAATAATTTGATGGCGGAACTCTCCGGGACGAGTTCGAGACTTTGCATTCCTTGTCCCAACCTGAGTACCCCCAGAATGGTCATGGTCAGGACGAGGTTTCCCACGGCAAGGACGAACAGCAGTCCGACCAGCGTCCAGAAGGCGAACGTTTTCCGTCCTCGCAGCCCCGTTTTCTGGAGGTGTTGCTCGTGGACGGGGACGTAGCTCGCCGTGAAGTTGTTGTTGTAGTTCTTGGAGGTGGATCGTTTGATGAGGGATTTGTCTCGCATCGACAGGCTATCCATTTCGTCGGACAACGGGGAATCTGTTCGAGGTTCTTTCATGGTTAAAATGTTGATATTAAGGTCTAATTTTGACAGCTCGATATTTGTGCTTAGTGCGTGAAAGCGTCGCGACGCCGCAACAGATTACATTTGGAATTTCCAATCTTACAGGGAACTGTAATGAACGCATTTTAATCAGTTGACAGAACATTTTTCTATTGATTGCAAAATACGACTGACATTAAATGTCGTTTTGTTACATTTATATCGTTGATTGTTAAAAAAAAGTCAGTTTGTTATTATAACAGGGTCATGTCATTTTCAATATCATTCTGTCTATAATTAAAAATAATTGTCAAATTTGATGGATAATTTAGAAATATAAGAAGATGCTAATCAACAGGATAGTAGTTTATGATACAAGTGTGTGAAGAAGGGCTTTTGTGCACGACTTGCGAAGTTTAATCGCAATGAGTGCACAAAAGCCTTTCACACACGTGTATCATAAACTACTATTCTGTTGATTAGCATTTTTTTATATTTTTAAATTATCCATCAAATTTTACAATACATTATTTTATCTCTGAAGCATGTTAAACTACTGTTGAATTTACAAAAAAAAATTAAAAATTGTATTTTTGACAGACAAAATACTTCAAATCACTGACACAATTAGGTGTCGTTATTTTTTTTATATTCGTTACGGCCAACTATGGCCACGTTTGACAGTTTTTACATTATTTTTTGTTCTCACTCTCTGCCAATATCTCTTCATTCTCTCTCCCACTTCCTTCTTCTGTTCCTCCGTGTAAGATCTTCCTTTTCTCACTGACAATTCCCCTATCTCCTGGAAATCTGTAAACTCCTTAATTAGTCGCCTAAATCTTTCTCTGTCATGTCTTCTCATTCATGTCTTCTTTTTTCACCCCCATACGATCCAAGTCCAATCACACTTCCCGAAACCATTTTCGGCTCCGTCTTCCTGAAGAATTCAAAACTTCTCTTCGTCAGTCTGGTACTGTTCATCCTCACTAAGTGCCCATAAAACTGTATTTTCCTTTTTCTCATTTGGGCTACAATTCCTTCTGTCTTCAGGTATAATCCTTTGTTAGGTTTTAGTATCCTCTCTCCATCCTTGATATTTGGAACTAGGATTTTTCGGAGCATTTTCCTTTCTTTACCAATCATGTCTAGTGTTTCTACAGCATATTGACATTCAGGTCTGACAACAGTATCTAGGTGTCGGAATTTAGCCCCAAAGGATATATCCTTTTTCTTCTTCTTCTTTCGAATAGGCCTACTTTGGACCACGCTTGTTCAACTGTTGGGCTTTGGCCTTTGTCCAGTATTGTCGCATCTTCTGCCGGTGTAACTCCTTTCTCTCTTCTGTCCAGGGGGTACCTTTCCTTCGAGGTTTTTCCTGAAATTCACGGACTTCCTTTAGGGTGCGTCTCACAGACTCTCTGTTTTTGAGATCTGTTATTCCCAGTTCCTTAATATCCTTCTCGGTCTCTGTCAACCAAGTGGTACGAAGCTTCTTGTTTTGCCAGAAGGTGAACAGACGGTTGGTTAGTCGGTTTGGAGGCAATCTTGCAATGTGGCCATAGAAAGCTACCCTTCTTTTCCTTGCACAGTCAGAGAGCATCTCAATATGTTCGTAGAGCTCAGAGTTATGCCGTCTTCGGAATTCCCCATCTTCCTTTACCGGACCTAGAATCTTCCTGAGGATTCTCCTCTCTCTGATTTCCAATTTCTCTATTAGACCCCTTCGGTTCAAGGAAAGACACTCCATGGCATATAGGGCTTCTGGTCGTAAGACTGATGTGTAGTGCTTAAGTTTCAGGTTGCGTGACAGGCATTTCTTATTGTAAGTGTTCTTAGTCAGCCGATAGGCTAGTTCTAACTTGCTGACTCTTCTGGATAATGATCCTCTTTCTGATAAGTTGAGTTCAATCCATTCGCCGAGATACTTAAATTTCTCAGTCCTCTTGATGTTTCCCTGTTCTAGTAACATCTCTCTGTTTGCTTCTCTAATGTTGGTGAAGAATTCTGTTTTCTCCAGCGACACTTGAAGGCCCACTTTGGCAGCCTGTTTTCTGAGACAGTTTACCTGCATTGTTGCCATCTCAAGAGAATCAGCAAACAGTGCCATCTCATCTGCAAAAGCCAGGCAATCTATAACCAGTCCATCGTTCTTACGTCCCAGGTAGATACCACTCTGAGCACCCAAATTGTTCAGTTCCTTGCGCCATTCTCTCATAACCTTTTCAAGCACACAGTTGAAGAGAAGTGGGGAAAGTCCATCTCCTTGTCTCACTCCAGTTTTTATTTCGAAGCTTTCTGAAATCTCGCCTCTAAATTTAACCTTGGAATGGGTGTTGGTCAAGGTTTCTAGGATTAGTCTGCGGGTTTTGTTGTCTAGTGCTAGTTCCTGTAGTACTTTCTTAAGCGTTTCTCTATCGATGGAATCGTATGCCTTCCTAAAATCAACAAAGGTGACGACCACCTTGCGGTTTCTCATCTTGGAGTATGCAAGTACAGTTTTAAGGTTGAGGATCTGTTCAACACAGAATCGGGTCTTCCTAAAGCCCCCCCGGTATTCTCCTAGTTGACTATCCAACTGATTTTCTGCCCTTGTTTGTAACGCCTTCGAGAGAATCTTGTATGTTACCGGGACGAGAGAAATTCCACGGTAGTTATTTAGATCCGTAAAATCTCCCTTTTTGTGAAGCGGATGGATCAGAGCAGATTTCCAATCGGGTGGTAATTTCTCTGTTTCCCAGATGTCCTAGATGATCTCGGTTCGCTTGCGCACGGCATTGTTTCCAGCACCTTTCCACAGTTCAGCAACGATAGAGTCCTCTCCAGCTGCCTTATTATTCTTAAGAAGTTTAATGATCTGGCCAACTTCTTCCAATGAAGGGGGAAGCGGGTTTGGTGTGGTTTGTTTATAGTCGAAGCCTTCGCTGGGTGGGTCACAGTTGAGTAGATTTTTAAAGTACTGAGCCAAAAGGTGGCAGTTGTCCTTGTCGTTATAAGCCAGTTTGCCTTTTGAGTCCCTGAAGTGGAGGGTTGGCGGAGCGTATTTTCTGAGTACCTGCTTAAAGGTTCCAAAGAAATCTCTGGAATTATTCTTAGCAAAGCTCTCTTCGATTTGGGTTAGTTGGTTTTGTGTGAAGGTTCGTTTGGTTCCTCGAATTATCTTGGCTGTAACCTTTCTTCGTTCCAAAAATGTATGCCAATTTTCCTTGGTTTTTTTAGAATTCCACTTCAGCCTGGCTATCTGTCTTTGGGCTATTGCATTGTCACAGTCTTCAGTCCACCACGCATGCTTCCTTCTTCTAGCGAGAGGGGCGAGTTCATTGGCCGCCTTGACTTGGATCTTGGCTGTAACCTTTCTTCGTTCCAAAAATTTATGCCAATTTTCCTTGTTTTTTTTTTAATTCCACTTCAGCCAGGCTATCTGTCTTTGGGCTATCGCATTGTCACAGTCTTCAGTCCACCACGGATTCTTCCTTCTTCTAGCGAGAGGGACGAGTTCATTGGCCGCCTTGACAAGAGTCTCCTTCAGTTGGTCCCAGTTGTTTAGGTCTGTGTTGTTCAGTCTCTGACTTAGTTCTTGACTGTTCTTGAGTCGCTCGACGTCAAATTTTAACGTTTTGGAGGTTCTGTGTCTCAATGATCGTCAATCTAGTGTTTCTAGGATGGAGTCTTATTTTGATCTTTGAGAGGCAGTGGTCTGAGTCCAGATTGGCGCTTCTTAGTACCTTCTCGTTTTGTATTTCCTTTTGAGATTTGCGTGAAATGGCCACATGATCTATCTGGAATTCACCCAGGTGGGTATTTGGTGAAATCCAAGTCTTTTGCTTCCTTGGCAAGTGTTTGAAGGCTGTAGACTTCATGATCAACCCAAAAGTCCTACACAGATCCACCAATCGTTCTCCGTTGCGGTTGGTTCGCTTATGCGCCGGATAATTGCCCACTATGTTTCTGTATTTTTTCTCTTCCCAATTGAGCATTGAAGTCACCAAGCAGTATGACGGTGTGTCCCTCTGGAAGTTTAGAGATAATATCTTCTAAGTCTTCCCAGAATTTATCAGTTCTGTCTGGATTGCGTCTGTTGTCCTGGTTGATTGGGGCATGCACATTGACTATACTGTAGCCATTGTTTGCGCATTTGAGAGAGAGGATGGATACACGACTACTCGGGAGGTAAAGTCGGTAACTGAATCCAGTATCATGTGACTGATTATAAATCCTGTACCTAAGTGGGGTACGTTCTTCATTACCCGCTGACCCACTTTTCCTTTGAGGATTCTGTAGCCTTGGGACTCGAAGGCATGTTCGTCCGTAAATCTGGTTTCCTGTATTGCTGTCAGTATTATGTTGTTTCGTGTTAGTGAATCAGTCAAATGTTTAAGTTTTCCCACTTTTAGCAATGAGTTGGCATTAAATGTTGCGAAGAAGCTTTGCCGTCTTGGTCTGAGTTTACGTCCGGTGATTTCAGGATGCTCCGACTCATCCTTAAAGCATGTTGGTGCGGACTCCTCAGAATCCGAAGGTCCGCTAACGTCATCATAGGTGACGGTGGATTGGTTACCACCTGGGGTAGTTCATTTAGCGAGATTTTCCTTCATGCTTAGTTGAAGAATATTCTTCATGGGACAGTAGCGAGCCACTATTCAAGGTACTACTCAAGTTGTTAGCTTGGGAGGCTTATTATTCGGGGTTGTCATCCCTAGACAGGTCGCCTTCTCTACGGCTAAGGAGTCCTGTCCACCCCACTCTTCCCAGGTGCTAGGCTCCGTGCCATTGTTTACCAAAGATGTTCAAGGGATACGTATTATTATATTACTAGGTGCAGATCTGTTTTAGATTTGTTTGTTTATTCATAATGTGTATGATTCTTTTTGTTATATGTATCCTTCGTAAGTTGATAACCCTTTTCCATTCTTCTCGCCCGCTCTTTGATGGCATTCTTATCCGACCCATTGTCCTGTAATTTTTCTCCCAAATACTTAAAACACTTAACTCGTTTTATTTTGGCTTCTCTCAACTCCAAATGGAGAGGAGCGTCTTTGATGTTGGTCATGAAGACAGTCTTCTCAAATGAAATTTGAAGCCCAGTCTTCTTGGCTATCATTTGGAGTTTTTCAGTTCTTTTAATCGCTGTTCCAATACTGGTAGTGAGTATCACAATATCGTCGGCGAATTCTGAACAATCCGTTCTTATATACTTTATTTACCTCTCCCTAACCTGAAAGCCTCTTTATCCGAAATTCCCTTTGAACATTCTCGAATAACTTTCTAAGACGCAGTTGAATAATATTGGCGAAAGCCCGTCGCCTTGTCGTACGCCAGTTTTGATTTCGAAAGGCTCTGAGAACTCCCCCCGGAACTTTATTTTGGAGAAAGTATTGCTAATCATCTGTTGAATTAGATTCCTCGTCTTGTTGTCCACTCCAAATTCTTCGAGAATTTCCAATAAGGTTTTTTGGTCAATGGAGTCATAGGCCTTCCGGAAGTCCACAAAGACGGCTACATATTTATTCTGTCCCAACATCCTGTACTTTATGATATTCCGCAGGTTGAAGATTTGATCCGCGCAAGATCTCCCTTTCCGAAAGCCTGCCTGGTATTCACCCAATTCAGAATCCAATAACCCTTCTATTCTAGTCAGTAACGCTTTCGAAAAAATCTTGTAAGGAACTGAAACAAGAGAGATAGATGCCTCTATAATTATTAACATCCATCTTGTCACCCGTCTTATGAAGGGGATGGATCAAAGCCATTTGCCAGTCAGCCTGGATCCTCTCAGTTATCCATATGTTCTCAAGTAACCGAGTGAAAGATTTTACGACTCCCGCAGATCCGAGTTGTAGGAGTTCAGCGACGATACCATCTGCACCAGCAGCTTTGTTTGCCTTAAGTCCTTGAATAATCCGAAAAATTTAGTCTTCGTCAGGAGGCAATGAATTGGGAGATGATACTAAACTTCTGGTGGGTCAATTTTCAGGTTTTCTTGCGGACCATTACAGTTAAGCAGTGAATCGAAATATCTGGCAAGGATGTCACAGTTTTGCTTATCGGTCATTCTTATCGCCACATTCCTGGTGCCTGATAACCCCTTAAGCGCGATTTGAACGTCCGATAAAAGTTCCGTGTATTGTTCATTTGGAAATCTTCCTACGTTTTCTTTAGTTGATCTTGTTCATATTGTCTCTTAGTCCTTCTGAAAGTCCGGGCTGTATGTTTCGTCTGATTTCGATTAATAGATCATCGTCTCGTTTAGGTGTCGTTATATTAATAACAATATTAATTAAATAACAATATTAATAGAACCTTCAGCACCTCCGTGGCAAAAATTGCTAACTAGTAAACACGCACATTGACGGGAACACTATTTGGTCGTTTATCTAGATTAGGTTATGGTTAGGTTAAATTATATTAGAGCCAGATAAATTCAGACTGAGAGGAGGCCGATACTTCTTGATTCAAAATAAGAAAAAATGATTCAATTTCAATATTAGTCAGAAAATTTATTTTCACTACGTCTATGTTTTTTGTTTAGCGACGCGAATTGTTGCCATAATAACAGCAAACAGAAATCGTTTAATAATGAAACTCCTTTTGAACTACATTGGGCTTTTATTCATTTGGGCTACATTTTGATATTTTGACACACGATTATAATAATGGCATTATCTCATGGCAATTGAAGTATGTTGTCTGTCAAAATTACAATTTTTACAATATTATCGGTTAGAAACAATTGTTTTTTTGTAGATTCAACAGTATTTTAATATGACTCGTAGATAAAATAAAGTATGACACACGTGTGTGAAAGGCTTTTGTGCACTCGCCTTCGGCACGTGCTTTAAATTTCGCAACTCATGCAAATATGCCCTTCTTCACACACTTGTATCATAAAGCCGTGATGCGGACTTTTATGCATGACTTGTATACTTTTACACACGATTATAATAAAGGCGTCTTTCACATAAAATAATTTACTTTTTTTGGTGTGTGTATTAGATTACATTTTGGTGTGTGAGTAGATAATATATAAAAGATGTGTAAAAGTAATTCAGTTTGTTATTATATCAGTCATTTCATTGTTATTTTCAAAATTATTCTGTCAAAAATTAAAAGCAGTTGTCAAATGTGATGGATAATTTGAAATTATAAAAAGATATCAATCAATAGAATTTTATCAAAGATAGATCTTTCAAAGTTGTGTCAATGAAAACATTTTGTACATAATATGATCGTCAAATCTGGCAGACAATTTATTAAATTAGCAAACTAATGTTTATGATTTAAATATTACCTATTTGAGTCTAGTATTATTTATTTGAGTCCCAATGATCTATTATATTACCTATTTGAGTCCCAATATTCTGTCAAATTAAAAAAAAAACTGTTAATTCTGTCAAATTAAAAAAAGATACGGTTTCGTAATTCAGTAATACGTAATCTTTTACGTAATTTAATGAAAATATATTTTTATTTTTTGTAAAACAGCAAATGTACATAAATACAACTTTTGGGGGGCGCGATTTTATGAGTCGCAGAGGGTCACTCCGTCACCCACGCAAGAAGCGTACGCCATAATGTGCGGGATGAGGTTCTGCTCGACGACTCCTCTGTACAGGTGTGACCACGGCCCCGTCGCAAAAATACCCACGTCGTCTCCTCCGTGCGTTTCCGAACTCAACGGCACCATAGACGGAAAATAGTAATCTTTATCCTCTAAAAAAAAAAATTATAATAAAGTCTTTTAGAATTATTGCAGATGAATATTATTAAATTAAAGTTATTAAAGTTATTATATTTATCATAGTTATTATAGTTATCTATAGCTATATTATCGTTGTCGTTATTTTCTAATTATAATCGTTCTTATTATTTTCGTCATCCCTATTATCGTTATTATTATCGCTATCTACTCACACACAAATATGAACACATTAATATAAATGAATACATTATTGTAAATATGCCATTATGTGAAAGATGCCATTATTATAATCGTGTGTAAAAGTATCTAATTCGTGCGTAAAAGTGCGATTTCTGTTTGTTGTTACTATGGCAATAACTTGCGTCACTATACAAAAAAACAGACGTAGTGAAATTTTCTGACGTAAATACATTTTCTGACGTACATTAAAGTTGAATTTTGTTTTCTTATTTTGAATCAAGATGTCTCAGTCTGGATTTATCTGGCTCTAATATAACTTAACCTAATCTAGATTACCTAATCTAGATTAAATTAATCAATGTTAACCTAGATTACATCAACAACGACGGAGGCGCTAAATATTCTAACCTTATTGTGTCAGTGATTTGAAGTATGTCCTCTGTCAAAATTACAATTTTTACATTATTATCGGTAAGAAACAATTATTTTTTTGTAGATTCAACAGTATTTTAACATCACTCGTAGATAAAATAATGTATGACACACGTGTGTAAAAGGCTTTTGTGCACTCATTGCGATTAAACCACTCGTCTTCGGCTCGTGCTTTAAACTTCGCAACTCTTACACAAAAGCCGTTCTTCACACACTTGTATCATAAACTACTATTATTATCGTCTTTTGAGTTATTATCCTTATTGATACATATAAAAATGCCATGCTTTGAAAAATGCCAAATTTGATATCTTTAGTGAGTGTACATATTAAGAAATTCTTACTCATATCGTCTTTGGAAATATCGTGTCTATTTCCGTTTTCTTCTTTTCTGTATCCGGGGCCGTTGGCGTAGCTGAGCGTGGAGTAAGGCAGCTTGTCGTCGGCTAGGGCAGTAATCCCCAAAATGTCATTTCCTCGGGTGGGATAGCCGTTGACGGTCATGGTGTGTGCGTGGTCGGAGGTGACGACGATCAAAGTCTCCCGAGCGTCCGTGAGCTGTCTTGCCCGGCGAATTGCCTCGGAAAATTCGATGGTCTCGTCCAAGGCTTTCTGGGCGAGGGTGTCGTGATGCGCGTGATCGATCCGGCCACCTTCAACGAACAGGAAGAAGCCCTCGTCTCCCCTCGAGAGAACCTTAATAGCCGCCTGCGTCATTTCCGCCAAACTGGGATCCTCTTTCGTCCTCTCCATATTGTATTTGGTGTGCGAGCCCTCGAACAGCCCCAACAAGTAATCCGTGTCTTGCGGAACTCCCTCCAACAACTCCGTACGGTTCCACACGTACTTCGCGTTTACGCCCTGCTTCAGTTTCAACCACTCCTGGATCAAGTTAAGTCCGTCCTTCCGCTTTCCCTTGCTGCCCTCCTCATCCACGCTTCCTTCCGGCAACATCTGCTGACGTCCTCCGCCCATAACTACGTTCAAATTCTTTCCGGTTTCGCCGAACATCAGCTGATAAGCGATGTCGGGACAATCCTTCGGACTCACACTCGCCGGTATGTCTCCATCACATTCCCATTCGCGATCCGCAATATTCGCATAAACACCTACAAAATATATTTGTCATAAGTTGTCATAAGGTAACAATATCAATATTGTAAAAACAAACTTTTTGGAGATTTGGGAGATTTTGGGAGTTTTGTCCGAATCAATTTTGTATAGATATAGATATATACAGGCATATTTAGTTAGGAGTATAGTTAGTTTATATCAGTTATAGATATTATCAGTTAGTAGTATCAGTTAATACACCCATTTCTTTATTTTGAAAGAACAATTTAAATACCAATTTTCACATCTCTAACATCTCCAGTTTTTGAGATATACGTCATATTTGACATATATATGCAATTAAAGTCATATTTGACATACATACGCAATTAACGCCAAATTTGACATACATACGCAATTAACGCCATATTTGACATGTACAATTATTTATCAAAGTGATATTAGTGCGTATATTTGTCACACATAAGTATATATAATTAAAGTCATTTTCTACATATATACGCAATAATGTCACTTAATAATCTAATGTCACTTAATAAGTAACATAGTGTATATTACTTATTAGTGCTTATATATGCCAAATATGACGTATTTCAAAAGTGACATTTCTTCTAACAGTTAGTTGTGACTAACAGTAGTTGTTTTGAAAATAATTTTATCCACAAAATGTAAAATAGTATATTTTGTAACTAGGGCGAAATGTTGTCAATTTTTCGCCAGTCTTACAAACAATATTTTTTATTACTTATTACATGCGAGGGGGATCTTACAAGTTTGGGATCCAGGACCATCCAAAAAAATGGAATAAAAAATGAAGAATTTGCTTTTTCAATTGTCTCCGGTGGATTCGTCATAAGAACTTTCCACAGTCTCCGGTATTACCATAGAATTTACACTTATTTTAAAACGTTTTATTTAATTTTTATTATTAATTATAATAGTAATGAAAAAAATTCTGACATTTCGCGTCACTTTTTTAATATCGCGGTCTTGATTGTGTTCATTTTATTATTATTTATTTGTTTATTTTAATGTGACCTAGCGTTATTGAATATTTTCGTGCGTTACCGTGGTTATATGGAAATACAACGAGATGTAACATTTTTCGTATTAAATAATCTACATCAAGAAGTATTTTTCGCACATGAGTAATAAAAAATAAGACAATAGCATTTTCAAATTTAATTCTGCATTGTTGAGATTCTTATTAAAAACTCGAGATTAAAATAACTATGTAATAATATCTTGCCTGCTGGAGATGCGTGTGTGACTCTGGTGGTGGTGACCAAGCCGGTCCTTTTGTTTTTAAGCTGAGACCATCTGGCGATAGATGAGACGTGAGTGGTCGAGTTCATGGACGGTTTGCATTGACCGTAGGGCACGTGTCCGGTTACGCCTATGGTACCCATATTAGCCTTAACACCGCAGAGGTAGGCCGTCGCTGTGCAAGCCGAATCCGCTACTTGTGCATCCACACAATAAGTCTAAACAAAAAGGAACAAGTTTAATAACTTAATATAGGTTGTAGTTTAGATGAAAGTTTACTTTGGATAGTGCTGTGTATGGGAATTCCTCAAAGGATAGATAAGTCTCTTCACCGGGTCGTCCGTTTCTTTGGCCCTCGTAAGCTCTGGCGGCCGCTAATGTCGGAATGGACATTCCATCCCCGAGGAATAAAATCACATTTTTTGCTTTGTCTATAACGAAACGAACGGTTGTGAGTGTATGTTGGACGCGATCGATTTATCATTACTTTTGTTCTCTTTGGTTTGGAGTTTGGCGTTGAGCGTGAGCTGGGAGTGCTTCTTCCAGAATTCGGCGGTGTTTTCCTCTTCTAAGTAGTTTTGTGCGGATCTTTTCACAGTTCTATGAATTTTGTGCATGTGCAAATCATCTGCAAATATATAAAAATCGGTTAAATTTTAGTACTCGATTTTAATAACAACTTGGGGTAAAAAGAAATCCATTATGTTTTCATTGTTTTCAGTTGATGGCTGTAGTGATCGATATCTCGTAACGTATCGATCAAACAATATCAGATTTATGCTCGTTGGATATGTGACTCAACATTGAAAAATTGAAGTAAAACTTCAAGCCTTTAGGTCTGACTTGAGAGTAATGTCGAAAGTTTTACTTCAACCGCGCAACCTTTACGCGCGATTGAAGTAATAAACACATTAATTTTTTTTCTATTATCAACAAATTTAAAAATTATTGCTATATTTTTGCTTCAAATTAAAAAAGCTTCTGAAATTGAAATTTCAGTTTTTTCAGTCGAATTCTAGTGAATTTAAATTTTCAAAATCATTTCAATCGCGTAGATTGTGGATCTACATATTATCTTAATATTGTTATAAGTACAGTGTTTCTATTTGAAATTCGTCCTCTGAAAGTTCAAATTAGTTCTTTCAAATTGTATTTAGTTCTTTCATTTCATTCCCAATATATTCCATATCCTAATTAAAGTGTAATTATATAATGTCAAACAACTATCTCTGACAAATTAATGTCAAATTATTATGAAAGTAATGTCAAATGATTGCCAAAGTAACCTCAAATAATTGTCAAAGTAAAGTTAAATGATTGTCAAAATAACGTCAAATGATTATATCAGTCACTTCAAATGATTGTCAAAATAACGTCAAATGATTGTCAAAGTAACGTCAAATGATTGTCACAGTAACGGCAAATGGTTGTCACAGTAACGTTAAATGTTATTTTGTAACGCTATATTTTCACGTACAGTCAGGCTGTGATAAACGCCCTAACACGTCATGGAATAAAATCTAGGTAACTTTGGGAGTGCAACGTCTGGCACAGCATAACAGCGTTACACTTGCGTGGATATCAGGCCAACATAGGTCTGGAAGGAAACGAAAAGGCGGACGCACTTGCAAAAAACCAATTACGCAATTACCAATTGCGAGGTCCTGCGAGGAGAGGTCCTACGTCACCAAAACCATGGCATAACAGAGTGGACCAATAAAAGTCAACAATTACAATGGTTCCGCACTAGGGCATCCAAAAAACCGATGTTATTTCAAAAACCGGTTTTCGGTTTTTCGTAAAGTAAAAAAACCGGTTAAAACCCGATTTTACCCCGAAGTATAAAAATAAATAAGAAGTATAAAAATTGCGGCTGTAAACCAACAAATAAATCCAACATGTAATATGTTTCACCACGTATTGTTAAATTATTTTTTTCTACAATTTGCCTAGTAGTAGTTGG
Organism: Phosphuga atrata; assembly: GCA_944588485.1. NCBI lineage: Eukaryota > Metazoa > Arthropoda > Insecta > Coleoptera > Silphidae > Phosphuga > Phosphuga atrata. The sequence goes on from OX155893.1 coordinate 23,350,802, forward strand.
TCCGAAGCAGGATCGACGGGGCCTAGCTGTTAGGGTAATACGCCGCGTAGTGGCATTGAGTCTGAGAGAGACAGATATTGAGCGGCGATACAAACGAAAAAGCCGCCGAAAAGAAAAGCCGCCTCTGTTGATTGAGTCATGCAATTATGTACTTATATGTGTATTAATGTTTCTCCCGTTGTAGGCTATAGAGGGAAAAATAAAAAGTTCAGTGATCCGAATAACAGAAATTATTGTATGATTTTGAAACTGTTAGCTGAATTCGATCCTTTTTTAGCGAGTAATGTAGAATATCTAACAATAAGACTAAGATTTTTAAAAATTCGACACAACGCTGGCAAAAGTTACTGACTGAAATTGGGAAAGAGAAACCGCTAGAGAGGACGTACGTGTAGAAGTTTCTTGGCACGAAGTTCTTAAAATTTTGGAATCAAAAGTTGCTAAAAAACATCACGTGATTAATGGACGACCCTTTACGTTTGATAAGTAGTTATTAGTTCAAATAAATCTACAATATAATACTTCATGAATAACCATAGAAAAATAAAATTATTTTCCACTTGAAGAAATAAAAAAAACCGACTTACGGTTTTACGGTTTCGTAAATTTTAACAGAAAACTCGGTTAATCGGGTTCGGTTTTAACCGGTTTGGATGCCCTAGTCCGCACAAGTGACCAGCAACACAGCAAACGGATGATATGTCCCATATCTAACACACTAGCAGCTGAAATATTGTAATTGTCCAGGAACCAGCTCCTTTAACGGGACACTGCGCACTAAGAGGACACCTGCAGAAGATGGGCATCTGGACAGATGAACCACTATGCAGACTTTTGCAACGAAGAGGACGAAACTGCCTCTCGTATAATCTTCCATTGCGAAGCAATCGCGTGCAGGAAAATAAAACTCAACATTACAGTCGAGAGACTCCCGCCGAACCACAAATCACGTAGACTTCTAGATCTAATACATGGCCTGGATCTATTTTTGGATTGTAGATTTATAGATTTCGGTGGTGACTTGTTCTGCGACCTTCATAGATATTGTACCCCACCCTCTTCCTCTAATTGTTGGTATACTTACCTATTTAGAGCGCCTCTTCTAGTCATGATTCCTTTAGGAATTTCAGGATCTGGGTGGGATTCATGGACTGCAACTCATCTGCGTTCAAGTAATGAGCCCTAAGGTGCATCTGTCTCTTTCGGAGCAGTGTTCCGCAGTCTTTGAGCAGATGTATGGGGTTTCCTCTGCCGAGCCGAAGAATTTGCATCTGTCATCCTTCTCTAGACCTAGGGCCTTGAGGTGTTTTCTAAGTCTGCACTGTGCCGTCAGGACTCCTGTCAGAAATCTAAGATTGTTCCTGTTTAGTTTCAGGCAAAGCTTTTGTTCTTTTCTGGTTAAAAGATCCCAGCATTACATTGTCTTAGCCCTGGAAGTTCTTTGGATCTATATGCTAAAATGGAACAATGTGGAGGAATACAATAGGCCTATAAGGCCGCAGTGTTTTCATGGGGTGTAAATCCCTGAACACACATTGCGATGAGAAAAAAAGTTAAATGTTTACCATAGTCACGTCAAACGATTGTCGAAGTAACGTCAAATGTTTGTCAAAATAACGTTAAGTGATTATCAAAGTAACGTCAAATGATTGTCAAAGTAACTAAAAACTTAAATCAATTGTCAAAGTAACGTCAAATGATTGTCAAAATAACGTTAAATGAAGTAATGTCAGATGATTGGCAAAGTAACGTCAAATGTTACTCAGTCACGTCAAATGATTGTCGTAGTAACGTCAAATGATTGTCGCAGTAACGTCAAATGATTGTCGCAGTAACGTCAAATGATTGTCAAAATAGCATCATATGATTGTCAAAATAACGTAAAATGATTGTTGCAGTCAAATAATTGTCAAAATAACGTCATATGATTGTCAAAATAACGTCAAATGATTGCCAAGTAACGTCAAATTTGCTGCAGTGATCGATATCCCGTAAAGTATCGATCAAACAATTTCAGATTTATGCCCGTTGGAAAGGTGACATTCCGCATTAAATTTTTTTTTGCTGTTTTTCTGTTTGGTCCATTCAGTTGTGAGTTACAGGGTGTTAAAAATGGAAATGAACAACAAATTTTCATTGTAAAATAGCACGAATTGTGAATGGTGTTTAACTGTTTATGGTCCCGATACTACAACAATCAATTACGTGCAATTTTGGTTGCGTCGATTTCTTTCAGGTATTTTTGATGTTGAAGATGCGCCTGGCATAGGGAGACCAGTCCTCGAAAATATCGATAAAATCAAAGAAATGATCGAAGTTGACGGGAATGTTAGCAGTCGTAGCATCGCCCAGGAACTAATGAATATCGACTATAAAACAGTTTTAAATCATTTGCACAAAGGTGGATTCAACAAGAAGCTTGATGTTGGGTGCCACACCAAAAAACACAATGGAACCATTCTGCGAAAAACCTTGTCCAAACCAAATAAAATCGACCCATTTCACTCATATGAAATATCGTAAGCGAATGGTGACAGGGGATGAGAAATGGGTCACATACGATAACATTGCGCGAAAATGATCATGATCAAGGAGCTCAAACGGTGGCGAAACGAGGAAGGTTTTGATGTGCATTTGGTGGGACTTGAAATGAATCATTTATTATGAGTTGCCAAACAATAATTTCGGATCTCTACTGCCAACAACTGGACCGGTTTGAAGGTTGCGATTGACCAGAAACGGCCAGAATAGGCCAACCGGAGAGTTGTTGTGTTCCATCAGGACGACGGCAGGCCACACACGTTTACAGTGACTAGCCAGAAACTCCGGAAGCTTGGTTGGAAAGTTTTGATACGTTCACCTTATAGTCCTGGAGGACGTGGCATCAAGCGATTACATTGTTTTTCTTGGTTTGCAAAACTTAGTGATAAGAAATTGGTATCAAGAAAAGTTCACGTAATAGTATATTACGTAACGAGAGTTGTAAGAAGCATATCGCGGAATTACGCAATCTCCGCTACGCGGGTCGTGCGTAACTGTTCCGCTCGTACGTAATTGCCTTACAACTCGAGTTTGTTTTTGTTTAATAAGAAAACTATGTTTAATCTAACGAATTTATTTCTTATTAGGTTATGTTTATTTAATTATCATTACTTAACATTATAATAAACAAACAGTTGTATTTTCATATATAACTGTTACTCGACATTATTTAATTTGAAAGAAATGAAAAGAAATACATTCTTAATGGGTACATACCTTATTATTTAGTACTTATTTGGGTCAAATTGGAATAAGAGTGTTCAAAGATATAGGCTACTCAATGTTCGCTATGTCAATTTCCGTTAGTTTGAATTGTGGCACGGGAGGCGCTGAATGTATGAGCACGTAGTAGCAGCTCTCAACCAATCAACGAATTGTAAACCAAACGCACGTGTGCGTTATCAATCATAACTTATTGTTAATCGCGGACTGTTACATACGTGTGTGTTATGATGTATTTACATAGTCCAGGAGTTGTACAATAATGGGCATTTACAATAGTGGTCGTAGATAAAAATAATTGATTTATTTTTCCCCAACCTTATATAATAAAAATATTGCAATTTTAAGCAGTACAAATTATGAGAATTCTTGTAAAAACATTTTATGTGACGTAAAAGAACCTCAAATTGAATGGAAACATGTTAAATTTGACAGGTGGATCTTTGTGAATGGTATCAGAAATAGAATGTGTCATTTATTGACAAATAGAAAAAATGAATTTCCTTTAAAATTTCAATACATGGTTACTATAAAAGAAATAGACACTTTTGGCATTATATAAAACAAAAGTTATTAGTGATTTTGACATGCATTTTGCGCTGTTAGATTGAGGAACTGTAGAAGTTTCGATAGTACAGTTGGTTGTATTGCGCAAAGCATAATAGCTATGGCTACAAACTCTACTGAGAAAGCATATTGAGTTTTGGAAAATCATCACCATAGTAGACAGTCGATCTACGATTGGTACAATAAATTTACAATAAAAACGACTGTGTGTCGGAAGAAACAGTGGAATGTGTTCGTCCAGTTTACCAACGAAATCCACAAAAGTCAACAACACGTTTAAGTTTGGAACTACAAATAGCGCAACCAGCTGTGTGGAAAATTTTACGTAAACGACTAAAACTGACGCCTTACTTAATTTTGCAGTTGGTACAGCATCTACGTGAAGATGACCAGCTTAAACGTAAAGATTTCTGCCATTAAATGCTGCAAAGTAATGAAGGAGATGAGTTTTGCGAGCGGATAATTTTCATGACGAGTCAACGTTCCACATAAGTGGCAAGGTGACAACGTCCAAATATGGGGGACTAAACCTCGGAGAGTGTTGGTTTGCGTGACATTTGTACATTTTAATCAATTTGTAGATTTGCGTGATTTTCCAAGTGAATGTGTTATGTGCTGTATCTCGCACAAAGGTCCTTCATTTTTTGACGAAAACACTTTTATGCCTCAACTGCATGAGCACCGGGGGAACTTTATCTTCTAACAAGATGGAGCGCCTCCTCACTGGCACCATGTCCATCTGGACGATATTATCTGGACGAAACACTTCCATAGCGCTGGATAGGCCGTGCAACAGCCGACATCCGCGTTCTCGTATGGTGGCCACTAAGGAGCCCCGATGTTACACCTTGCGATTTTTTTCTATGGGGATTTGTGAAAGGCCTAGTTTACGTCGCTCCGCTTCCTAATGATTTAGATGAGTTAAAACAACGCATCACGAGAGCAGTGGAAAGTGTCAATGCAGATATGTTACACTGGATTTGGAATGAACTAGATATGCGCCTTGATGTGTGCCGTGTGACAGGAGCCCATATTGAGCACCTATGAGTTAACAAACTGAACAAGAATTACTGTATAAAATATCTTAAACGAATTATTCATAATAACGTTATTAGTTTTGGAATAATAAAACATTGAAAGTCTGTTATTGTGTATAAGTGTATTATTTATTTAATTTGTATAATATGATAGAACGTTCAAAAACGTTTATAACGCTTAATAAAAAAGGCGAGCTCCAAAGTATCCTAGAAGAAGAGCGCAAAATCATAAGGAAAATCAAATCTTAGGACCAAGCTATTCGGAAGATTTGTTGTTAGTGCCTACAATTACGGAAATCCACAGAAAAGTTATCTAATATTGGGGCAGACCTCAGGTCTAGCAAAAGAAGGTTAAAATTTTATGGACATGTTAAGAGACTTCCTGGCACCAAGTTAATTCACCAAATTCTCGAAAGAGTTGACAAACTAAAGACTTTTCCTTGGAGGCAACAAGTAAAAGCAGACATGTCAAATGCAACCAGAAGAAATTTTGGACCTACAAATATACGGAGGAAAAATTGACAAGCGTGAAGTTGTTCCAGAGAATGAAGTACCAAAAAGATTAGGTATCCAGTGGATGGAAGAATTGAAGAGTATCTTTAGTGAACAGATGAAAGCATCCTGGACCCTCCGCAAGCGAAATCATAAAAAAAGCTTCGTGTGTTCCTAAACGGACCATCCATGTAAAATAATAATAATAATAATAGTAGCACGTTAAATCCTCTTGGGAATCGCGAGAAGTTGTAATCGCAGAGTTTAAGTTGGCGAGTCTGTGCCACTTTTCCTGGACGTCCAAAAAAATCTGTTTTTATGGCGTCGCGGTGCTATCTTAGATGCAATCGGGATTAAACTCCCAAAAAAACTAAAAGACCATATCTAATCGAATAGCGCTAGTCCAGTGGTGACCTGACTCGCGTTTTCCAAATTTTTCGCGATAAAATTGACATGGAGCGGGAAGTAGACGTGGCAGTCTCCGGGTTCTTTCACCTGCCATTGCGGGCAACTCTCCCGCATCGAACGAACCCATTTTCAGACCTGGACCCCTTCAAACGCGAACCGCGTCTACAAATGTAACCGAAGAAACGAAATTTACTTTCCGCTCCTGCGCTCAAACATTTTCGAAAGAGTTGACAAACTAAAGACTTTCCCTTGGAGACAATGGAGACAAAGAGAAAGAAAAAAGCAGACATGTCAAATCCAACCAGAAGAAATTTTGGACCGACACATATACAGAGGAAAAATTGACAAGTGTGAAGTGAACCGAAGAAACGAAATTTTCTTTCCGCTCCAGCGCTCGAACCGTCGGTCGTATGTTTGTCCGCCAAATGTCGATAGACGTGCCAGGGACGCGGCCAGAGGATGCAAGAAAAAAAAATCGAGGCGACGACCAAAGTTACTCCTCAAATCGCCCAAAAACCAGATTTTAGTTTTTCGTACTTGCAGGACGATTTGTGGGACTTGTGCGCGGCAAACTAACACGTATCAAACGTCCGTTCTGTCTTATAATTAGGCCGGAAAATGATGTTTTCCTGTTTCGCCGTGCAAGAGGAAAGGAGTTTGCGCGGAGAAAGTGACCCTGCGGGGGCGAAACGTTGTAAAACTTGTAATAAAAAACCTAATTTTTTTCTCGATCTGATGGAAAAAAAAATGGGAGAAAAACTGCATATTTAACCAATTTTTTATAATTTTCAATAAAATTTTTGGCCCCCTGTTTAATTTAGTGACTTCTCGTTACTTGTTTAGTACATCGTAACTATAAAATGTAAATACATGGAGAAAAAAAAGTTATTGCATGCTCGATAGCCTTCAATGTGGTTTCTTTCTCTTGGTACGCGTTTTGGTGTCAAGTATAAATGATACACGACGAATCACCAGCGATTTCAATGTCAGGATCGACGCAGAACAGAATAAAAACGTTTCGGTTTCGCCAATGAAACCTTCAAAATGTCTGTTGTTGTTTGTTTGGAATTTTGAAAACAAAAAAAAAACGGATTTTCTACGACTTCAATTCCTGGATTCAGGCCATTCAGCATTAGTTATGAAACGCGACATCGTCTACCCAGCCTTGTTTTCTTATGACAGTACTGTAATGTTATTAAATCATAATAGTTTTTATGAAAACTTGGAAAACAAACATTTTTGAAAATGTTGCTTAAAATAAACCGCCGTTGGCTAATTGTCAAATTTTAATATAATTTTAATGGTCACACCATATGAGATATTCGTTACATATTCTTGTCACGTTTGTCAGATTGCCAAGAAAATTTCATTTTAAATTGTTCTTTATATTTTGTCAAAAAGTTGGTTTGGCAAAAACTGTTGACAGTTTATAGATAAGTTTGTGTTTAAGTTTAATAATACAAATCCTGTAAATCATTGTTGTTAAACAAATTTCAAAATTATTATTTTCTATTACATTTAAAACTTTGAACTTATCATACTTTGTATAAGCTATCATAATTTTGAAAATGTCATTTGATAATAGGTTTAAGTTTACTACTGTAGAAACTGTCAATGTTTTGACATTTTATGTCAGGTTTTGAAAACGGGCTTATGTACTTATATCAAAACAAGTTAATTCATATTTCTTGTCAAGTTTGTCAGATTGCCAAGAAAATTCAATTTTTTTATTTTATTTATATTTTATCAAAAAGTTGGTTGTCAAACTGTTGACAGTTTTTAGATTAGTTTGTGTTTAAGTTTAATAACACAAATGCCGTAAGTGATTGTTGTTAATCAAATTTGAAAATTATTATTTGCTATTACATTTAAAACTTTGAACTTATCATACTTTGTATAAGCTATATAATAATTTTGAAAATGTCATTTGATAATAGATTAAGTTTAATTGATGATAATTATGACAGGTTGATAATAGATTAAGTTTTTCATTGTCCAAACAGTCAAAGTTTTGGCATTTTATGTCTTCTTCTCAAATTTTTAAAACTTGCTTATGTACGCTAAAATAAGTTGATTGTCAAAATTCGTGTGTGAAAACTTAATCTTAGAAAACTAATATTAATTACTATTTTTTTACTAACAATTAATCCCAGTTTTCCGGTATTTAATTTTATATGTATAAAACTTTTGTTGGGTCAAACAAATGTCACATTTATGACATTTGTATAAATATATAATTAGTTAAAACTTGTGACGTAGACGTACTTTAACTGATTGTTGTATCATTATCAACAAATTGTCCAAATACCTGTAAGTGAACTACGTGTTTTTTACTTCATTCTCACTTTCCCAGCACCTATTTTTTTCCGAGAACGCTTGTTTTTCCAACAAAATACATTATAATCGTACCAATTAGGAAAATTCGATGCATTTTGTTTCATAATATTCAATACATATTTACTGACTCAAGTCATTAAATTGTGCTTTTGAGTTTCACTAATTAAAACGTTACTTTTACTATTCAACTTTTACAACTACTTTGCAATTGTTAATTACATTTGCTCTATTGCAAAACCAACACCTTTGACTAACCTATCTGATTTTCTTGGCTATCGAGTTTACCACAGCCCAATCTTGTCTCTCTACTATTATCTATCTAGTCTACCACAGTTCAATCTTTTATCTTTAGTATAATATGTCTAGCATTGCCTGTCTAGGTTTGTCTGCATAGTCTTCTCTGCTCAGTCTTGTCTGCCTAGTCTTGTCTGCCTAGTATTGCCTGCCTAATTGCCTAACTGCCTATTGTCTTGTCTGTCTAGTCTTGTCTGTCTAGTCTTGTCTGTGTAGTCTTGTCTATCTAGTCTTATCTGTCTAGTCTTTTCTGTCTAGTCTTGTCTGTCTAGTCGTGTCTGTCTAGTCTTGTCTGTCTAGTCTTGTCTGTCTAGTCTTGTCTGTCTAGTCTTGTCTGTCTAGTCTTGTCTGTCTAGTCTTGTCTGTCTAGTCTTGTCTGTCTAGTCTTGTCTGTCTAGTCTTGTCTGTCTAGTCTTGTCTGTCTAGTCTTGTCTGTCTAGTCTTGTCTGTCTAGTCTTGTCTGTCTAGTCTTGTCTGTCTAGTCTTGTCTGTCTAGTCTTGTCTGTCTAGTCTTGTCTGTCTAGTCTTGTCTGTCTAGTCTTGTCTGTCTAGTCTTGTCTGTCTAGTCTTGTCTGTCTAGTCTTGTCTGTCTAGTCTTGTCTGTCTAGTCTTGTCTGTCTAGTCTTGTCTGTCTAGTCTTGTCTGTCTAGTCTTGTCTGTCTAGTCTTGTCTGTCTAGTCTTGTCTGTCTAGTCTTGTCTGTCTAGTCTTGTCTGTCTAGTCTTGTCTGTCTAGTCTTGTCTGTCTAGTCTTGTCTGTCTAGTCTTGTCTGTCTAGTCTTGTCTGTCTAGTCTTGTCTGTCTAGTCTTGTCTGTCTAGTCTTGTCTGTCTAGTCTTGTCTGTCTAGTCTTGTCTGTCTAGTCTTGTCTGTCTAGTCTTGTCTGTCTAGTCTTGTCTGTCTAGTCTTGTCTGTCTAGTCTTGTCTGTCTAGTCTTGTCTGTCTAGTCTTGTCTGTCTAGTCTTGTCTGTCTAGTCTTGTCTGTCTAGTCTTGTCTGTCTAGTCTTGTCTGTCTAGTCTTGTCTGTCTAGTCTTGTCTGTCTAGTCTTGTCTGTCTAGTCTTGTCTGTCTAGTCTTGTCTGTCTAGTCTTGTCTGTCTAGTCTTGTCTGTCTAGTCTTGTCTGTCTAGTCTTGTCTGTCTAGTCTTGTCTGTCTAGTCTTGTCTGTCTAGTCTTGTCTGTCTAGTCTTGTCTGTCTAGTCTTGTCTGTCTAGTCTTGTCTGTCTAGTCTTGTCTGTCTAGTCTTGTCTGTCTAGTCTTGTCTGTCTAGTCTTGTCTGTCTAGTCTTGTCTGTCTAGTCTTGTCTGTCTAGTCTTGTCTGTCTAGTCTTGTCTGTCTAGTCTTGTCTGTCTAGTCTTGTCTGTCTAGTCTTGTCTGTCTAGTCTTGTCTGTCTAGTCTTGTCTGTCTAGTCTTGTCTGTCTAGTCTTGTCTGTCTAGTCTTGTCTGTCTAGTCTTGTCTGTCTAGTCTTGTCTGTCTAGTCTTGTCTGTCTAGTCTTGTCTGTCTAGTCTTGTCTGTCTAGTCTTGTCTGTCTAGTCTTGTCTGTCTAGTCTTGTCTGTCTAGTCTTGTCTGTCTAGTCTTGTCTGTCTAGTCTTGTCTGTCTAGTCTTGTCTGTCTAGTCTTGTCTGTCTAGTCTTGTCTGTCTAGTCTTGTCTGTCTAGTCTTGTCTGTCTAGTCTTGTCTGTCTAGTCTTGTCTGTCTAGTCTTGTCTGTCTAGTCTTGTCTGTCTAGTCTTGTCTGTCTAGTCTTGTCTGTCTAGTCTTGTCTGTCTAGTCTTGTCTGTCTAGTCTTGTCTGTCTAGTCTTGTCTGTCTAGTCTTGTCTGTCTAGTCTTGTCTGTCTAGTCTTGTCTGTCTAGTCTTGTCTGTCTAGTCTTGTCTGTCTAGTCTTGTCTGTCTAGTCTTGTCTGTCTAGTCTTGTCTGTCTAGTCTTGTCTGTCTAGTCTTGTCTGTCTAGTCTTGTCTGTCTAGTCTTGTCTGTCTAGTCTTGTCTGTCTAGTCTTGTCTGTCTAGTCTTGTCTGTCTAGTCTTGTCTGTCTAGTCTTGTCTGTCTAGTCTTGTCTGTCTAGTCTTGTCTGTCTAGTCTTGTCTGTCTAGTCTTGTCTGTCTAGTCTTGTCTGTCTAGTCTTGTCTGTCTAGTCTTGTCTGTCTAGTCTTGTCTGTCTAGTCTTGTCTGTCTAGTCTTGTCTGTCTAGTCTTGTCTGTCTAGTCTTGTCTGTCTAGTCTTGTCTGTCTAGTCTTGTCTGTCTAGTCTTGTCTGTCTAGTCTTGTCTGTCTAGTCTTGTCTGTCTAGTCTTGTCTGTCTAGTCTTGTCTGTCTAGTCTTGTCTGTCTAGTCTTGTCTGTCTAGTCTTGTCTGTCTAGTCTTGTCTGTCTAGTCTTGTCTGTCTAGTCTTGTCTGTCTAGTCTTGTCTGTCTAGTCTTGTCTGTCTAGTCTTGTCTGTCTAGTCTTGTCTGTCTAGTCTTGTCTGTCTAGTCTTGTCTGTCTAGTCTTGTCTGTCTAGTCTTGTCTGTCTAGTCTTGTCTGTCTAGTCTTGTCTGTCTAGTCTTGTCTGTCTAGTCTTGTCTGTCTAGTCTTGTCTGTCTAGTCTTGTCTGTCTAGTCTTGTCTGTCTAGTCTTGTCTGTCTAGTCTTGTCTGTCTAGTCTTGTCTGTCTAGTCTTGTCTGTCTAGTCTTGTCTGTCTAGTCTTGTCTGTCTAGTCTTGTCTGTCTAGTCTTGTCTGTCTAGTCTTGTCTGTCTAGTCTTGTCTGTCTAGTCTTGTCTGTCTAGTCTTGTCTGTCTAGTCTTGTCTGTCTAGTCTTGTCTGTCTAGTCTTGTTTGTCTAGTCTTGTCTGTCTAGTCTTGTCTGTCTAGTCTTGTCTGTCTAGTCTTGTCTGTCTAGTCTTGTCTGTCTAGTCTTGTCTAGTCTTGTCTAGTCTAGTCTTGTCTAGTCTTGTCTAGTCTTGTCTAGTCTTGTCTAGTCTTGTCTAGTCTTGTCTAGTCTTGTCTAGTCTTGTCTAGTCTTGTCTAGTCTTGTCTAGTCTTGTCTAGTCTTGTCTAGTCTTGTCTAGTCTTGTCTAGTCTTGTCTAGTCGTGTCTAGTCTTGTCTAGTCTTGTCTAGTCTTGTCTAGTCTTGTCTAGTCTTGTCTAGTCTTGTCTAGTCTTGTCTAGTCTTGTCTAGTCTTGTCTAGTCTTGTCTAGTCTTGTCTAGTCTTGTCTAGTCTTGTCTAGTCTTGTCTAGTCTTGTCTAGTCTTGTCCAGTCTTGTCCAGTCTTGTCTAGTCTTGTCTAGTCTTGTCTAGTCTTGTCTAATCTTGTCTAGTCTTGTCTAGTCTTGTCTAGTCTTGTCTAGTCTTGTCTAGTCTTGTCTAGTCTTGTCTAGTCTTGTCTAGTCTTGTCTAGTCTTGTCTAGTCTTGTCTAGTCTTGTCTAGTCTTGTCTAGTCTTGTCTAGTCTTGTCTAGTCTTGTCTAGTCTTGTCTGTCTAGTCTTGTCTATCTAGTCTTGTCTGTCTAGTCTTGTCTGTCTAGTCTTGTCTGTCTATTCTTGTCTGTCTATTCTTGTCTATCTACTTTTGTTTGTCTAGTCTTGTCTGTCTAGTCTTGTCTGTCTAGCCTTGTCTGTCTAGCCTTGTCTGTCTAGTCTTGTCTGTCTAGTCTTGTCTGTCTAGTCTTGTCTGTCTAGTCTTGTCTGTCTAGTCTTGTCTGTCTAGTCTTGTCTGTCTAGTCTTGCCTGACTAGTCTTGTCTGTCTAGCCTTGTCTCTCTAAGCTTGTCTATCTAGTCTTGTGTATCGTTTACACCTTAGTCTGTCTAGAGTTGTCCGTCTAGTCTTGTTTGTCTAGTCTTGGCTGTCTACTCTTGTCTGCCTAGTCTTGTCTGTCTAGTCTTGTCTGTCTAGTCTTGTCTGTCTAGTCTTGTCTGTCTAGTCTTGTCTGTCTAGTCTTGTCTGTCTAGTCTTGCCTGTCTAGTGTTGTCTGTCTAGTCTTGTCTAGTCTTGTCTGTCTAGTCTTGTCTGTCTAGTCTTGCCTGTCTAGTCTTGCCTGTCTAGTCTTGCCTGTCTAGTCTTGCCTGACTAGTCTTGTCTGTCTAGCCTTGTCTCTCTAATCTTGTCTATCTAGTCTTGTGTATCGTTTATGTTTACACCTTAGTCTGTCTAGAGTTGTCTGTCTAGTCTTGTTTGTCTAGTCTTGTTTGTCTAGTCTTGTCTGACTAGTCTTGTTTGTCTACTCTTGTCTGTCTAGTCTTTTCTGTCTTCTATTGTCTGTCTAGTCTCTTCTGTGTAGTCTTGTCTGTCTAATCTTGTCTGTCTAGCCTTGCCTGACTAGTCTTGTCTGTCTTGCTTCTCTAATCTTGTCTATCTAGTCTTGTGTATCTAGTCTTGTCTCTCTAGTTTTGTTTGTTAACAGTTGCCTTTTATTGTGAGTAGTAAGTGATTGAAGTGTTTACCTTTTTCGGCATCTTGAGGTCTAGCGAGAGCGTGTTGTGCGGCTAGGGCGACGAGTAAAATAGTTTTCAGGATCATGTCGTAATCAGTGCGGACGCGATCTACACTGAAAGGTGGCACTCGTCTAATTATATATATGTACCTTAGTTTATCAACGTAATGCTAGTCGGCTGTCGGGCCACCCTACCACTTGCGAATTTGTTTTTAAAATCGCTCGCTCGTGCCTTCTCAGCGCATTCACTACTCGCACGTATTCGCTACACGTATATGCATGTCTAAATGGATATAGAATGTCTATAGAAATGCATGTAACTAACTTGGACTAGATCTAAATGTTTAACTAGATTTTGAATAATTAACTGGAACTAGATTTCTAACTACATCTAAATGTCTAACTAGATTTAAATAACTTATTGGATCTAGATATTTAACTAAAAATAAATAACTAAATGTGGATAACTAACTGGAACTAGCCGTCTTACTAGATCTAATTTATTTAAACAAGTCTAGACTAGACAGACGGGACTAAACAGACAAGACTAGACTGAAAAGACTAGACACATATTAGACAGTCTAGACAGTCTAGACAGACTAGACAGACTAGACAAACTAGACAGACTAGACAGACTAGACAGACCGGTGTAGACAGACCGGTGTAGACTGACCGGTGTAGACAGACCGGTGTAGACAGACCGGTGTAGACAGACCGGTGTAGACAGACCGGTGTAGACAGACCGGTGTAGACAGACCGGTGTAGACAGACCGGTATAGACAGACCGGTGTAGACAGACCGGTGTAGACAGACCGGTGTAGACAGACCGGTGCAGACAGACCAGTGTAGACAGACCGGTGTAGACAGACCAGACTAGACAGACCAGACTAGACAGACCAGACTAGACAGACCAGACTAGACAGACCAGACTAGACTTTTTTATAGAATAGACAGACCAGACTAGACAGACCAGACTAGACAGACCAGGCTAGACAGACCAGACTAGACAGACCAGACTAGACTTTTTTATAGAATAGACAGACCAGACTAGACAGACCAGACTAGACTTTTTTATAGAATAGACAGACCAGACTAGACAGACCAGACTAGACAGACCAGGCTAGACAGACCAGACTAGACAGACCAGACTAGACTTTTTTATAGAATAGACAGACCAGACTAGACAGACCAGACTAGACTTTTTTATAGAATAGACAGACCAGACTAGACAGACCAGACTAGACAGACCAGGCTAGACAGACCAGACTAGACAGACCAGACTAGACAGACCAGACTAGACAGACTAGACAGACCAGACTAGACAGACCAGACTAGACAGACCAGACTAGATAGACCAGACTAGACAGACCAGACTAGACAGACCAGACTAGACAGACCAGACTAGACAGACCAGACTAGACAGACCAGACTAGACAGACCAGACTAGACAGACCAGACTAGACAGACCAGACTAGACAGACCAGACTAGACAGACCAGACTAGACAGACTAGACAGACCACACAGACTAGAGAGACCAGACAGACTAGACAGACCAGACAGACCAGACAGACTAGACAGACCAGACAGACTAGACAGACCAGACAGACTAGACAGACCAGACAGACTAGACAGACTAGACAGACTAGACAGACTAGACAGACTAGACAGACTAGACAGACTAGACAGACTAGACAGACCAGACAGACTAGACAGACCAGACAGACCAGACAGACCAGACAGACCAGACAGACCAGACAGACCAGACAGACCAGACAGACCAGACAGACCAGACAGACCAGACAGACCAGACAGACCAGACAGACCAGACAGACCAGACAGACCAGACAGACCAGACAGACCAGACAGACTAGACAGACCAGACAGACTAGACAGACCAGACAGACTAGACAGACCAGACAGACTAGACAGACTAGACAGACCAGACAGACTAGACAGACTAGACAGACCAGACAGACTAGACAGACCAGACAGACTAGACAGACTAGACAGACCAGACAGACTAGACAGACTAGACAGACTAGACAGACCAGACAGACTAGACAGACCAGACAGACCAGACAGACCAGACAGACGAGACAGACTAGACAGACCAGACAGACTAGACAGACCAGACAGACTAGACAGACCAGACTAGACAGACCAGACTAGACAGACCAGACTAGACAGACCAGACTAGACAGACCAGACTAGACAGACCAGACTAGACAGACAAGACTAAATAGACAAAACTAGACAAGGAAGATTAGATGCAGAAAAACAGACATGCGAGAATACACATACAAGACTAGACAGAGAATAGACAGACAAGAGTATATAGACAAGACTAGACAGACAAGCCTAGACAGACAAGACTAGACAAGACTAGACAGATAAGATTAGATAGATAAAATCCCTGTATCTTATATTGTTTTGCTTGTATTATTGTCTTTTCTTATTTTTTATGTAATGTTTTAATGTTGCAAATTGTGGTGATTGTAATGTGTTTATTTTTTTGCACATTCAATTCTAATTTGATGGATTAATAATTTATCACAACCTAGCCGGTTTAGTAAACTTGAACATAATATAGAGAGAGAGAAACTTGTTTCAGAGAAAAACTCTTTTATCGCGTGTTGACAATTAAATTTTCAGTGGATAATAATTTTGTTTATTCAATTTTTAGTTATAAAATCACTATAAGTGACTAAAGCCATTCGATACGGATCAATAAAGCTGTGGTTTATTCACTAGTGCTATAAACATTTTATTCACTAGTTCAAAATTTTATTGCACTAGTTCAATAAAAGTAGCCATGGCAACGCATCAAAAAAACTCACTTACGGGCTCCGTAAACATAACAGTAAATGTTGACAATTATGACATTTTAAGTATCGGTAGTCTCTGTAACATCGCTGATTTAGTCGCCAATCGCAGAAATTGCTATAATAGTATATTACGTTATGAGAGCTGTTAGAAGCATATTACGTACGAGCGGAACAGTTACGCGCGCCCCTCGTAACGGGGAGCGCGTAATTCCGCGAGTACGTAATTGCCTTACAACTCGAATTATGTACTATACTTTATCTACGCCCCCAACTAATTTCTTTCTGTTTAATAAGAAAAATATGTTTGATGTAACACCTTCGACCTTATTTAACTTGATAAAAATGAAAAGAAATACATTCATAATGGTTACATATTTTTTATTTACTACTTATTTGTGATTTTCGTTAGATTTAAACGTGAAAAAACGAAATGAATGACCGCTTCTATGTGAATGATGCGACGTTTAATGATTGTTTGGAAATCACAGAGTACTATATTTATACGTTCATAGGTGATTTTGAATTATTACATAACATTAATCGCAGATTGTTACATATTTGTGTGTTATGATGTATTTACATAGTCCACAAACTGTACAATTATGAGCATTTACAATAGTGGTCGTAGATAAATTTGTTTATCTACTACGAAAATCTAACCGAACTGTTCCGCTCGTACGTAATATGCTTCTTACAACTCTCATTACGTAATATACTATTATATAATTCTTTTGATTTCTGAGGGAGTAATCAATTCGCAATTGCGTCACATCTAACAGGAACTCTTCTGATATATCCATTATTAGGGTTCCGTTGTTTTCAACAACGAACCCTTACAGTTTCGATATGTCCGTCCGTCTGCCCGCAGTTTAGCTCAGAGACTATTAGAAATATAAAGCTGTAATTTGGCATGGATATACAGATTAGTCACGCAGACAAAGTGGTAAAATAAATGGACATGGACTTTGAAAGTAGCAATCATCAATAAAATTGAAGCCTTCGAAATGTGGATCCTGCGACGAATGTTGAAAGTGTCTTGAGTCGATCACGTATGAAACGAGGACGTTCTCCGAAGAGCAGGTCTATTAGAACGAGAGCTTTTCGAAGAAAATACAATAACAGAAATGCGCCAAATTACTTTTTAAAACTGACACATAAGATCCATAAACTCCACATTTACCATGCTCTCTCGCAGGGGGTCGTCTCTCCTCGTCTCTTCTTATTTCAATACAATATTTAAGGGATTTATTTAATATCTTGGATATTTCGGGGGGGTTTGACCCCCCAAACCCCCCTTGCCTACGCCCATGCACTCGCGGATAAAATTAAGGTTTAACTCGCGAATTTAAATCCTTGCGCGCTGACGCGCTCGAGTATTATCCACTTGTATAATAAATAACTATTTTCTCTGTGGATTGGACAGATTATTGTTTCAGTGTCATTTGGAGACATCAGAAATGTTACTATTCGACAGACGTCGCATTGCAAGAATATCAAATTTGACAGTTGTATGTCACGTTGCAAAAACGTCAAATATGAGAGTTGCAAAAATGTCAATTTTGACAGTTTACCACGGTCGGGTATTAAAATCTGTTAAAACTGGAACCAGTGTCAAATTTAAATTTAATAATTACGCAAAAAATAATACGGTGACTTTAATACAGTCAATTTTACCATATCTGAATTCTGAGACAACTATTTACAAGTTTATTCGGTTTAAACTTGTTTGTTCGCTTTAAAGCGAATATAAACTAATAAAGATATTATCTGAATGTACTATTGGTAAAACCATACTACATTATCATATAATCTTAATAATATAATCTAAAAACCTTTCCGGAACTCTATAATATTATTAACTCTATAATATTATCTATAATATTATTTAATAATAGTCTTTTAGGACTATCAAAACAAATCTCATGTGAAAATGGCCAGTTATTTACTAGCTTTCAGTCCACTTTCGTAGCACACTTCTGATTTTCGTTGAGTGCCACGAAGGTGAACTGAAAGCTAGTAAATGGCTGGCAAATTTCACATGAGATTTGTTTTGGTAGTCCAAAAAAGACTCAATAATATTATAGAGCTCCGGAAAGGTTGAATATATTTTTTTATTCAGGCTGTGTTCCGACTTTATTAAGTTCATTATCTAAATTATAATTTAAGCCGCAAATACACTTTAATATTTTAATATTTAATACACTCAAAATTTGATTTAATTCCAATGACTTCATTCCAATCATCCTTCGTCTGTTGAATTCACAGTTACAGTGTAAGGTGTCAATTTGACAGTTTCTAGTGGCCAATATGACATTGAAAGTGGCATTCAATTTGACATTGACAATTAAAACCCGGACATGTTTGAAAACATGTTTGTTTTGGTTTTTCTTTTTGCGGTTTTGGAAATGAAAATTGTATAATCTCGTAAATCGCACAATAAATAATCGTAAATTCACTTAAATAGTTTCGTATCGACTAAATTAATATTAATTCTAAATATTGCATTAAAACTGCACAATTAAGGCCAAAACAATTAAATGTGTCTCTTTGCTTGATTAGACTTATACTGACAATTCCTATGGATATATCAAGGATTTTCCGCAGATTTATATCTATTTTTCGCAATGTTACTGATTTTATACAGACACAATTTACAAGACTTGACACAATTTCTCAAATTATTGAAATTGGAAAGGCAATTATTGAAATATATCTACATAAATGAGCTAACTATAATTCAATCAATAATGCACTAGATGATATATGCTGGCAACGAGAACTTGACTTCTCGGACACCAATTCTATGGTCAGTCAATTTTATAAAACTCTGAACCATATTATTGACACACATGTGCCATTAAGAAAACGTAAACCTACCTGCTAACCTGCGTGGTATTCGACGGAACTAATCGGACTTATTAAATGGAAGGGTAAAGTCCACCGAACTTACAAAAAGAGCAACAACCAGGACAAACATATCCAATTTAGCATACTACGTAAAAAGGTAAAATCTATCACCAGAGCTTGTTACAGAAACTACATCTCTACCATGGAAAAGAGTATTACCCAAGACTCTAAGAGACTGTGGACTCATATAAAAATCAAACGTGGGTCCTCTGATATTCCCTTAAAGTTAAAAACAGAATCCGGCTTTGTCGTAGGCACGACACAAATCTGTAATAGCTTCGGTGAACTTTTCTCGTCGGCATTCTCGAAAGCACACATATATGATCCATCAATTAGTACAATCAGTTTTCACGCACCGGAAAACCAAACCAACATAAACTTAAACATGCTGAGCTTCGACGAGACTGAAGTACTCAGTGTACTCACTAACATCGATGCGAAGAAAGGTTCAGGCCCCGATGGAATTCCGGCCTACTTCGTCAAGCTGACCGCTCACTCGTTGTGCACTCCGTTAACTTTGATTTTTAATCAGTCTCCGCGTTCGGGTTCCTGTCCAACACTATGGAAAAAAGTCCACGTAATCCCAATCTACAAAACCGGTAGTAAGAATTTGCTAGAGAACTGTCGGCCTATATCTAAATTATGCGTTTTCAACAAAATCGCAGAGAAACTGATTTAGAACAAGATTATTTTCAATATATCGTCCCTGAACAGCATGGTTTTTTGAAGCAGGGGTCCATCGAAACGAATGTGCTGTGTTTCACAGACTATATTCTGACGACTATGGATGACGGAGCGCAAGTTGCGATCTATACAGATTTGAGCAAAGCATAGATAGCATAGATCATCAGAAACTGCTCCTTAAACTTGAGCAACTTGGCTTAAACGGAAATGTGTTGAATTGGTTTAGATCCTACCTGTCAGGTCGCTCACAGGCGGTTACACTTAATGAGTACACTTCAAGGAGTTGTGCTGTGTCGTCAGGTGTCCCACAAGGCTCTCATCTGGCACCCTTGCTCTTTACAATATACATAAATGATGTTGTCGCCTACTTTGAGGACTGTAGGCTTCTTATCTATGCTGACGATATAAAGATCTTTAGTAAAATACGCAATATCAACGATGCAAATCGTTAGCAAGCAGATCGGAATAAGTTTGCGACGTACTGCTCTAATAACAAACTTCGACTAAACAGTGGAAAGTGCTCGGTGATATCTTACACCAGGAAAAGGACACCTCTCACATACGGCTATGGCTTTTGCGGTACTCTAATTAAGAGGGTTACCTCGATTAAGGACCTTGGCATTTTATTTGATGAGAAGTTATGTTTCTCTGAACACATCTACGCTATTATAAAAAAAGCCAATAGCTCACTGGGATTTATAATCAGGGCTACTGCGAGTTTCCGTTCGATAAACGTCTACCTTACCATCTACTACACCATGATCAGGTCAATACTGGAATTTGCATTCTGTGTTTGGTCCCTTCAATATAATGCGTGTATACATTATATTGAGGGGAACAACGTCTCGAAAAATTCCAAAGAAAATTCGTTAATTTTCTATCACGTAGGTTTCCGTCCTCTGAGGTACCAGGTATTACCCCATTACATGCCAGGCGTACTGAGCGCGATATGTTATTTTTATTTAAATTACATAAAAATCGAATTTATTGTCCCTACCTACTGTCACGTTTAAATCTTAACTGTCCTACAATAATTTCCCGCATACCCAGAA
Organism: Phosphuga atrata; assembly: GCA_944588485.1. Taxonomy (NCBI): domain Eukaryota; kingdom Metazoa; phylum Arthropoda; class Insecta; order Coleoptera; family Silphidae; genus Phosphuga; species Phosphuga atrata. The sequence goes on from OX155893.1 coordinate 23,371,078, forward strand.
CCTACCGTCTGATGCGTTTCCATACGAACTCAGCGAAATATTTCCCCCACACACATCTCTCAGCGCAATAGAATTACCTAGACCAGTGTTTCCCGAACTTTCGACATATGTGTACCCCTTCTATAATTTTCATAATATTAAGTACCCCTTGACCCACCCAAAATGCGATATTTTAAAAATGTTTGATAACGTGTTTAAATTGAAAATTAAGATTACAGTGATTCAAAAGGTTGGTTCTCGTCAACAATCAAAGTATATTTATTGCTTCCTTTTTTAGTACGTAAACAAAATAATAATAAACAATAAATCAAAAATAAAGTTCATTCATAATAAAATATAAATAAAACAAAAGTTATATTATAAATAGCTTTAATTAATCAATGGTATTGTTATGAAGTTGTTTATGTTGAGACGACAGATCATCATAATTTGATTTTCTGCTTGTTAATTTTAATCTGAGATGCGGTTCCACATCCAAAAGCCTTTTGACTTTATATCTACAAAAGCTGAGAAAGCAACTACACATAGATACGAAGTTGGAAAGGCAAGTTGTATTTCAGAACTTTCTCTGTTAAATTTGGATAAACATGATGGATTTGCAACCAGAATGAAGTTAAAGTGCCACTCCTTATGTTTATTTTATAAAAATCCGTCTAAAGATAATTCCAGCAATTGTTCTTCTGCATGCGATATTCAATATTTCCATCTCCATTCAATAATTTTGTTTAAATCAGGAAAATATATTTTCAGACCCACTTGCAAAATCTGTAAATGCTCTGTTATACATTTCAGAGTATCAGCATCAATTTTATGAGCCAAACTTGTTATAAACTCGTGAAGAGGGAAACGAGTCAACTTCTCCATTACCAGCCCTCTTTTGCCACAAATTGAATTTTGTCATGGTAGCGATAAGTTGAGAAAATTTAAAACAGAGAATATATCTGCTAAGTATGCTAATTTACAGAGCCATTTTCAGTCATGTAAATAGGTTTTCAGCTCAAATTCATCTCTAAAAAAATATTAAGTTCTTGTCCAAGTTCAAATAATCGGTTTAGAAATTTCCCTCGAGATAGTTACTTATTTCTTCACATATTTGCGAAAGAAAAGTCGTGAATTCAAAAGACGGCCTTTATGATTTTCACGCTTTCATCCAGAACTTTCTGTAGATCTTCGGGCATCTTACGTGTTGCTAAAGCCTCTCGGTGTATGCAACAATGTGTGGATATGATACTCGGGGGCAACATTCTTAATTTTCGCAACGAGTCCTTTATTAATTCTGACCATACTTTTTGCTCCATCTGTGCTTATTCCGACACATCCAGTCCAATCAATTTTGTTCTCTTGCAAAAATTTATCCATAAGATTGAGGATATCTTCTCTTATTGTATGACCTAGTAATGGCTGGCAAAATAAAAAGTCGTCATGAATTTCTTGATCTATTTCGTATCTAACAAACAACATAAGATTTACAAACTTAAAACAAACGGAACACAGCCTGAATATATAAATATATTCAGCCTTTCCGGAGCTCTATAAAAGGGCATCCAAACTGGTTAAAACCGAACCCGGTTAACCGGGTTTTCTGTTAAAATTTACGGAACCGTAAAACCGGGTTTTTTCGAAAAACCAAAAGTCGGTTTTTATTTATTTTATTTTTTTCTTCAAGTGGAAAATAATTTTATTTTTCTATGGTTATTGATGAAGTATTACTGTTGATTTCTTTGTACTAATAACTACTAATCAAACTTAAAGGGTCGTCTATTAATCACGTGATGTTTTTTAGCAACTTTTGATTCCAAAATTTTATGAACTTCGTGCCAAGAAACTCTCCAACTTCTACATGCGTCCTCTCTAGCTTACCAACGTGTCAAATTTACTCTAGCGTTTTCTCTTCCCCAATTTCATTCATTAACTTTTGCCGACGTTGTGTCAAATTTATAAAAATCTTAGTCTTATTGTAAGATATTCTACAAGACTCGCTAAAAAAGGATCGAATTCGGTTCTAACAGGTGCTAACAGTTCCAAAATCATACAATAATTTCCGTTATTCGGATCACTGAACTTTTTATTTTTTCCCTCTAGAGCATACAACGGAAGAAAAATTAATACTCATATAAGTACATAATTGCATGACTCAATCAACAGAGGCGGCTTTTCTTTTCGGCGGCTTTTTCGTTTGTATCGCCGCTCTATATCTGTCTCTATCAGACTCAATGCCACTATGCCCCTAACAGCTAGGCCCCGTCGATCCTGCTTTGGACCAACCACTACTAGGCAAATTGTAGAAAAAAATAATTTAACAATACGTGGTGTAACATATTACATGTTGAATTGTTTTAAATCCTATTTGAATATTTATATAAATTGTGCCACTTTTTTGAGAAATTTTCCGCAATTTATTTATTTTTATACTTAAAACCGGGTTTTAACCGCTTAACCGGTTTTTTACTTTACGAAAAACCGAAAACCGGTTTTTGAAATTACATCGGTTTTTTGGATGCCCTACTCTATAACAATTATTGAGTCTTTTTATGACTACCGAAACAAATCTCACATGAAATTTGTAAGTTATTTTACAGCTTTCAGTCCACCTTCATGGCACTCAACAAAAACTATAAAAATAACATTATTTTTAAGATCATGTCTTTTCGATACCTTAAGTAGATAGCCATCTGTGGACGCGTTTCGAGATTTATCTCTCATCAGTATAGCTTTGCTTCCATGACCAATAATTTGTAAACCACTCACTTGAAAACCCATGTGGTGTTTAGGGTTACATGTTTATACTTTTGACATTTTGTGAGAGAGACATGAACTTATTGAAGCTGGTTATTGATTGAACTGATAAGAGAGAATTGGTGAAACCATCCTACGTTATAGATAATCATACAAACTTGAAACAAACGGAACACAGCCTGATTATATAAATATATTCAGCCTTTCCGGAGCTCTATAACAATTAGTCCTAAAAAGACTCAATAATTGTTATAGAGCTCCGGAGAGGCTGAATATATTTATATATTCAGGCTGTGTTCCGTTTGTTTTAAATTTGTATGATTACACCGGTCCAATACAAGTTTTGTTTACTTTTTTTCTGTTATTGGGTATTTCTATGGCCATGACTATGGAAAAAATACTGGGAGATTGCTAATAGCTTTACCTTTTTAAATATACAGTTTCATTATTTTGACAAACAAATACAGAAAAATAATACATTATGTTAACAAAATTTCTATTGAACTAGAAAATGATCTCTTATAAGATTTCCTTAAATGAAAGACTTTAGGTAGATGTCGTTGCAAACTCCATCCGTAGTCTGCCATTATATGTGAACTTCACCGTCCCTGATAACGCTCTTCCATTGTCCGAAGATCCTGATGAAATCTTTCACCCTACTCCTCACTAAAATCACCCAGATTTTGTGGAAATCGGTCTAAATGCGAGGACAGGAAGTGGATTTTTCTGTTCATGTTGATACATAGCTGATGTAGTATTGTTGTAAGTAAAGTATTGATGATACGCAGTTTTCACAAAGCCCGATATAGGTTTTCGATATTTTGCAAATATATATTCACCACAAATGTAGCAAAAACAATCGGGATTAAGCACACATCTCCTTGACGAAGCCATATTCAAAAATACAACAAAATGTATTTTAGTGTCCAATAAAAAACGTAAAATAAGTAAAAATAGATAGTACCTATAGCTCAAAAATAAAATCTGTTAGCAAAAAACTGTTGCCATATTAAAAAATACGCGTCAATTTGAGATAGAAACAAAAAAAAATCACAGGAAACAAACAATTTTATTTTTTTTGTTAACCAGTGTATCTATAACGTAGGATGGTTTCACCAATCCTATCTTGACATAAGATTTGCAAAATTCGCAATATCAGTGGACTCATCGACTTGTAATACATAATAACGACTTATCCGAAATTAACGACTTATCCGATAATAAAATCTGTTTCACATTATTAGACATATCAATAATTCGTCGATGAACTGTATTATTTGAGAAGGGAACGCTATCAAATTTCTGTTTTGCCCTATCTCCTATCATTACTTCTGCCATTATCTTGGCTGCTGGCAGGAATATTCCCTTTTTCATCTCCAGTCCATGATAATCCAAATTTAAGATTTTCTTTGTAGTACTTAGTACGAGTTTTCTTTACATTTTTCTTAATAGTTTCAATTGAAGGTGGATCATTCTCGTTCATTTCCAGCGTCCGGCAACGCCACAGCTACGCATAAATATAAAACCTTGTAAGCTTGTTACATCAGGCGCAGCCAAAGTCCAGTGCAGCGCATACCCCCCGCAAACTCGTCCCGTACCCCAGGGGGTACGCGTACCACACTTTGGGAAACACTGACCTAAACCAACGCTTCCTTTCAGACTGTCCTGATGTTTTCAATTGTTTCCCTCTTAGACTGAAGCGCTTCCTTAAATTACACCCCACTGCTCTGGGTGAAATGAAAAAAAGCCTCTAATCATTTGTTTCTGTCGGTCATCGTTGGATACCAGTTCTGTGCATTGCAATTCGCTCCGAGCGCAACTGTACTAGCGCCATAGGTGACACTTTTAAGAACTTCATGACCAGTTACGTCATTTATTTAACATTCATTTTTATATATTGACATGTGTTTTGCTAAATAATAAAATGTATTATTTTACATAAACTAATAATGTGCATAAATTGAGAATGGATTCAAGGCCAAAATAAAGGCTATAAGTTGCTTATGTGTAACTTTAGAGCCAAATAAACTCTAAAATCGTTTTCAGCACTTCAATTTCCTCCGGGTAATCAAAAAAATGACGAAAATAATTTTCAAAAAAAAATTTTAAAAAAATTCCATCATTTCGTTCGAAAAAATTGTGCTTTTTCGGTTTTTTTCGATTTTCTCGAGAACGGTAAAGAGCAGCGAAATAATTTTCGGCACACAGAAACTACACGACAAGACGAATAAGTCGATGTGTAAATTGTCCCCATAGATTCAATAATTCGTCGAGATATTTCAAACTGAAATTTACCCGATTCTCGATTTGCTAAGTAGATGTCTCGGAAACGGTTGCAGATAATCGAAAACGAATTGCCGCAGCGTTTTCAGAAGGTAATTTTCCTATTTACACACAAAGATTGTCTGCGGAAAATGCACGACTTTCCGAGATCTCTACTCGAGCGCCGAAATTTCGTAAAAATTTCTGCAATTCTGGCAGGCGATAGTGAACTGGAAGAGCTGGCGAAATTTAATTTGCATATCTGTAATCAGTAGCAAAAATGTAACTAAAAAAATAACGATTTTAATAAAAACGATTTTCTCGCATTTCGTCGTTTCCGCGGTCTAAACTCCCCGTGACGATGGTATTGCTTAACTGAAAGCTTCCTAGGGAATATTATATTTAATAATTTTGTTTTACAATTAATTTTGGGAAACTGAATCGATTGGTAAAGACTAGAAGTCCCTGTGGTGAGCGGTTCAAAAGTATAAGAGCATCTGTTATGACCGCTGAAAATGCGAGATAATGAATTTTATTTAGTATATAGGGGTGGCGAACCTTTTTCCGGCCGCGTGCCAATTTTTTTAAATTGTCACATTTTGAAATGCTGACCTGCCAGGTCTACTTTTACAATTTGATAGTGAAAATCAGTTACCGTATTAGGGTGAATATTTGACGTGTTTTGTGCGCCTTTTGAAATTAGGGGAAAACCAATCGACGGATTTTGATAAAACGTTGTATGGTTTGATATTCTTACGAGATCTCACAAATTTCCAAATTACAAAATTGTAGCTTTGTATATACGGCTTTCGTGAATTTTGGAAATTTGAAAATTTTTGTACGTCTTTTGCAATTACGGACAAACCAATTGACGGATTTTGATGAAACTTGGTACGAATTGATATTCTTACAAGATATCACAAAATACCAAATTTGAAATTTGTTGCTTTGTAAATACGGCTTTGGTAAAATTTGGAAATTTTTGTGTGCCTTTTTCAATTACAGGCAAACCAATCCACGGATTTTGATGAAATGTAGTATGATTTGATATTCTTGAGAGGTCCCACAAATTGCCAGATTTCGAAATTGTAGTTTTGTAAATACGGCTTTTGTGAATTTTTAAATTTTTGTGCGCCTTTTGCAATTACGAAGAAACAAATCGACGGATTTTGATTAAACTTGGTACGCTTTGATATTCTTGAGTAATTTCATAAATTACCAAATTTCAAAATTGTAGCTTTGTAAATACGGCTTTTTGTGAATTTTGGAAATTTTTGTGCGCCTTTTGCAATTACAGGCAAACCAATCAACGGATTTTGATGAAATGTAGTACGATTTGATATTCTTACGGATTCCCACAAACTTCCAAATTTCGAAATTGCAGCTTTGTAAATACGGGTTTTGTGAATTTTTAAAGTTTGTAAATTTTTGTGCGCCTTTTGCAATTACGGACAAACCAATCGACGGATTTGATGAAACTTGGTGTGATTTGATATTCCTGTAAAATCTCACAAATTGCCAAATTTCAAAATTGTAGCTTTGTAAATACGGCTTTTGTGATTTTTTTTTGAAGTTTGTAAATTTTGGTGCGCCTTTTGCAATTACGGACAAACCAATCGACCGATTTTGATGAAACTTGGTATGATTTGATATTCTTGCGATATCTCACAATTCAGAGGTATCCTGTCAAAGTTCAAAATTGTAGCTTTTTAAATACGGCTTTCGTGAATTTTGAAATTACAGGCAAACCAATCGACGGATTTTGATAAAACAATGGGGTATGATTTGATATTCTTACGAGATCTCACAAAGTCCTAAATTTCAAAATTGTAGCTTCGTAAATACGGCTTTGGTGAATTTTTTAAATTTGAAAATTTTTGTTTGCCTTTTGCAAATACGGACAAAAGTAGATTGAGAAACTTAAAATTTAATTAAACTTAAACTTAAAATTTTCCTACGCCATCTTGCCCCAGTTTGCTCAAATTTTCCAGAACATTCAATCAACGTATTTGCGTGCACTTATTTTAATAATAATTCAAAAAGAAAAGTTTTTCGATTCTTAAATGCGCGAAGAACTTCGTTTCTGACGGGGGTCCCCTGACAATAATATTATAGAGCTTCGGAAAGGTTGGATAAATTTATATATTCAGGCTGTGTTCCGTCTTTATTAAGCCTCAAAGACATTTTTTTAGTTCTTTTGAAATCCTGAAAGTAATAGATTGAAGCATATACGTGTCAATTTGGGCTCAAATCGTATAGATTGTAGATTTTGGTGGATGGTGTCGGTCTGTGGTTGGGGACTTATTTGGAGACGATTGCGTTGGATTAAAAAAATGTGAAAAGATTAACTCGGTTTGCTCATTAAGGAGATTAAATGATCGATTACGGCTTTGTGAATCGTATTGATGGTTCTCTTATTAGCTTGTATAATCAAAGTTCTTTAATTAATGTATATGTCGTAGACATATAGAGAAATACCTCAGATTATGTACTAATAATATTTACTTATTTACTAATAATACCGGAAACTGTAATTTTAACAAAAGCAATTTGTAGTTTTAACAGTTTCAAATTCGTAAGGCTGCTGCTTCTATTTGAAACTGTAATTTTTAAAGTATATTTTTTTCCGTGTAGAACCGAGTCATTGCATGATTTGTCGACAGTTCGTGTATCTATTTGAACTGACTAGGTATTTCATGGAACCACCTCACATATGTTTCTTTATTTATCTCTTTATTAATATGTCTGATAATTAAGGCAAGTAGCTTTGTACTATCAGATGACTGCACTTAGGTATTTCCTGAAACGTCGAATCGGTGTGTAGGTAAGCGAGTTCATGAGCTATAGGAAATAGACGAAGTACCCGAACTGCCGACAGATCATGTAATGGCTCAGTTTACGCAATATGTGACCCACGGCCCACAGGACAAATGCGATGATTGAATGTTCTGGAAAATTTGAGCACACTGGGGTAAGATAAGTTGGAATGCGGCCCGAAACCAAAGCGCCAATTTGATAAATGTATGAAAAAAATCGTCGGTTTTGTTTTGGGCCGCATTGGAACTTGTCTTGCGGCCCGCGGGCTGTTGCCCAGTTCCAATGCGGCCCAAGTGCCCAATGCGACAAGTTCCAATGCGGCCCAAAACAAAACCGACAAATTTTTTCATTCATTTATTTCAGACACCAAATTGTGAGTATAAGTTTGCAAATTTCGCAACTTCGTATAGACGTGATTATTATATTACATCAAAACTTGCGGTCGCAAAAAATGTGTGCGGAAATAATCTAGTCTGTCATAAATGACAGAAAACATGTGTAGTTGAGTATTTGATTTAAATCAGGAGTGTCCAACTTGCGGCCCAGGACCAGTTGCTAAGAAAAACAACACATCAAAATAGACGTTTTCGTAGTTACGTTATTTTTTTGTGTGCATCTGTCAATTTCGCCATGTTTCGGGCACTTTTTCACTTATAACCAGTGAAAATAACAAAATGTGGCCGAAACTTTCATATTGCCGCCTTTTAAACATGGAGGACGCGCATGCGCTTAACTAACCGTAAGCAGGTCATGCAATGACTCAGTTTTAAACAATCTGAATGATTTCACAATATGACTACGACATATATAAATATATTAAGTATCAATCACTCGAATTACATATACGATAATACAATACGAAACATGTGTAAACAGTTAGGCAATTGCTTCAAATTATATAATTTTATTAACTTACTTTTTTCAGTATTTTGTTTATTTTTTTGAGTTTCGATTTCTCAAAACCTAATTCAAGTAATGAGTATAATATAAACAATATAACTCTTGTATGATTTAAAGCCCGATTCTCATATAAGCGACGTCGCGCGACATCGTCTGTCGAATAATGATTACATTGTTTTAAATGGGTACGTTCTCACTATGGTTACGCGACAGCTAAGCGCGACGTGCCCATTTAAAACCATGTAATCATTATTTGACAGGCGATGTCGCGTAGCTGAGTGTCGCGCATATGGGAATCGACCTTTAAACGACAAAACACAAAAAATGCGTTTGAACATTTTTTTTCTCTTTTAATTTTAAGGTTATAAACCGACCACTCTCGTCTGTCACTCTGCGAAAGAAACAGAGAGAGTACGCAGTACGCATTATAGAAAGAGAAAGAAAGAGAGAGCGCGCGGTATGGAAATATACACTGAGAGAAAGAGATAGGCATATAACGTAACGTAACGTTTTCTGCCAAATCACTCCTACCGAGACCTCCCCGAAGGAACTTCGTTCCAAAAATAAATAAATAAAATAAAAAATAAATAAATAAAATAAAAAATAAATATTTCTAAACAGACTCAAAATTTGATTTTATTTTAAGAAAACATGTTTAATACATAATATAACATATTTAATATTTGCATTTGTAAAATCTTTTATTTATTTTGGACAAAGAGTGTTTATTATTATTTCGTTTAGTTTTATAGTTTAGATTCCCTTTTTAAAGTTATTTTTAATTTGTTTCGAACCACCAAATTTCCTACTTCCATTTAATTCACAATTTATTCTCTAAAAACTTTAGGGTTTTTCAAAAAAATGAACAAACTGTTTAGACAATGAAAAAACTGGAAAAATATTTATAAATTTTGTCGCGTGCGTCAAAATTGTCAACAATCAAATAATAAATATCACAAACTGTCAAACAAAACCGTTAACATATTTAAACAATATTCATGCGTCAAAATTTCCAAAAATCAAAGAGTAAATATTACAAATTGTCAAAATATTTAGACATTATTTATTTGTTAAAACCCTTTTTAAAGTTATTTTTAATTCGTTTCGAACCACCAAATTTCCTACATCCATTTAATGCACAATTTATTCTCTAAAAACTTTTGAGTTTAGAAAAAACTGAACAAAATATTTAGACAATTAAAAAAAACTGCCAAAAATTTATGAATATTGTCGTGCGTCAAAATTGTCAACAATCAAGAAATAAGTATTACAAACTGCCAAAAAAATGTGTCAACATATATAGACAATGTTTATGCGTCAAAATTTCTTAAAATCAAAGAATATATATTACAAATTGTCAAAATATTTAGACATTATTTATGCGTTAAAATTGTTAACAATCAAAAAATAATTATTACAAACTGTCAAAATATGTAGGCATTTATTTTTGCGTCAAAATTGTCAACAATCAAAAAATTTATATTACAAACTATCAAAATATTTGGACATTATTTATGCGTGAAAATTGTCAACAATTGAAAAATTAATGTTACAAAAATAAATTATCCTTAATAATATGCAAATATTTACGCTCTAAATAACAGTCAAATTACATTTAATAAAATGTGTAATTTAGGTTTTATCTAAATGTGTAATTTAAGGTTATATATAATTTATATTCATTTAATCCTAATTTATCATTTGGATTAAATGAATGTTAATATTTTTCATAATTTAAATTATGTCATAAGAAAAGAATTAAGGAAATTCTTTAATTCACAAATTGACTAATAATATAAATAAAATATACTCCTAATAATTAGTACGGTGTGGCTCCTGAATTTTACAGCTAAGAGATTTGTCGTTTTCTTGTGACCTCGTGGTCTCTCTTAGCAGTAAAATGCAGGAGCTACACCGTACTAATAATTATATTTTATTTATGTTATTAGTTAATTTGTGAATTAAAGAACATAGTTTTCTTATTTCTTTTCTTATAATATGAAAATTCACATAGTAATTTTTTTCTATTTTTTATAAATTATGTCAGATTTTGACAAATAGTTTGACAATTAATCTGACTATGTTGTCATACTGTCTTAGTATACAGTATATGGTACATAAGTTGTCATAAATATCAATTTTAAAAAACAAAAACAACTTTTAAATAGTTGACAATTTTTAATAATAACTAATCCTCTAAACCCAACTGAAAAATCTGTCATTTGTTTCTTCGGCAAAATAATAATTTTTTAACATCTTAAATACAAGTGAAATTCTAACATTTTTATTGTTACTTGTTCTTTGGACATTTTTTGGTACATTTCAATAATCAGCGACAATTTTCTTATATTTTACGGCACCAAAAGGCAATTAATTGCAATTAAAACTAAAGCATTTGAAAATAAGTGATTTTGGATGGCACTGAAATTATCTCTCGACAAACTAACACGATTTAAATCTCCACGTCTAAAACTATCAATAACAAATCTCACTTAGGTGCACACACACACACATCAGCAAAAAACACAATAAAACACGCTAATCAATCAACACAATCGCATTGATTAAAAACATCAAAACTCAACAACCAAAATTATCAATTTATGTTTGCTATCAATTCAACAATTCGTTTGATTTTTGATTATTAAATACATTATTGTCTGTTCTCTCCTTGTTATCGTTCGCCCGATAACCTTAGATCGAATCTCTTTGTCATTTGGAGGGATTTGTCACAGATTTTCGAACTCGATTGCCACTCGAGTCCGTTCTATCTCATCAAGATTAGACATAATCACAGAACAAAATTAAACTTCAAACAACACAATAACTACTTTACTCAATCACCTACGGCTATTTAATCTAGTCTAGTCCTTCAGATATATTTTACATTGAAATTGAAAAAAACGTGTCTGTCTAGTCTTGTCTGTCTCGTCTTGTCTGTCTAATCTTCTCTGTCCAATCTTGTCTGTCTAATCTTGTCTGTCTAGCCTTGTCTGAACCATATTGTCTGTCTAGTCTGTGTAGTCTTGTCTGTTTGGTCTTGTCTATTTAGTTTTGTCTGTCTAGTCTTGTCCGTCTATACTTAATATGTGGGTAGCGGGTAGTTTATAAACGACGTGTAAATTACAGTCTCTCGGCTCGCCATAGCCGAGCTCGGCCCTGCCGTTTATAAACTACCCGCCACTAATTACCTCGTCTCAAGTTTGAAAAATGGTTTATTCTAGTCCATCAAATCTTGTTTGTCTAGTCTCATCTGTTTAGTCTTATCTGTCTAGTCTTGCTTGTCTAGTCTTGCCTGTCTAGTCTTGTCTGTCTAGTCTTACCTGTATAGTCTTGTTCGTTTAGTTTTGTCCGTCTAGTATTGTCCGTCTAGTCTTTTCCGTCTAGTCTTGTCCGCCTAGTCTTGTCCATCTACTCTTGTCCGTATAGTCTTGTCCGTATAGTCTTGTCCGTCTAGTCTTGTCCATCTAATCTTGTCCATCTACTCTTGTCCGTATAGTCTTGTCCGTCTAGTCTTGTCCGTCTAGTCTTGTCCGTCTAGTCTTGTCCGTCTAGTCTTGTCCGTCTAGTCTTGTCCGTCTAGTCTTGTCCGTCTAGTCTTGTCCGTATAGTCTTGTCCGCCTAGTCTTGTCCATCTAATCTTGTCCGTCTACTCTTGTGCGTATAGTCTTGTGCGTCTAGTCTTGTCCGTCTAGTCTTGTCAGTAGGGAAAGGTAGTATGTTCTAGACCCTCCACCTCCACTGTCATGCGCATGCGCGATGACCTTTGACCCCTAACCTGACCTTGACCCCTAACCTTGACCTTGACCCCTAACCTAACCTTGACCTTGACCTTGGAACTTCCGGTTTCGACTTCCGGTTTCCGGTTTCGACTTCCGGTTTCGACTTCCGGTTTCGACTTCCGGTTTCCGGTTTCAGCTTCCGGTTTCGACTTCCTGTTTCCGGTCTCGACTTCCGGTTTCGACTTCCGGTTTCGACTTCCGGCCGCCATTTTCGGAACTTCCAGATGCGCGGGAAAATTCAAAAATAGACGCAAGGCGGGGAAATTCAAAATTAGATCCTGTTGAGACAAATGAGGTGTGAAAAGTTGGTTGCATACATCAACGGGGCTAAACACATGGAACTAGATAGACGAAGCTAAATACATGAAACTAGATACATGGAACTAGATAGACGAGGCTAGATACATGAGACTAGATACACCGAGCTAGATACATGAGACTAGATACACGGGGCTAGATACATGAGACTAGATAGACGGGACTAGATACCTGAGGCTAGACTAGACGGACTTGACTAAACCATTTTAAACCATTTGATGAGAAAAATGAAATCTGGTGTCAGAACGGCTCTAGCATGTGCCTTAAGCGAGATACCGCCCTACCCCACAGTTGATGACGTCATCCGCCGCGGCAGATATTGCTAAACTAATTACCTAGATGCTGATTGGCTGATTAACGAATAAATAATTACAGTTGACCTTTTCCCTCAATTTATATGTAATGGATAAGACTGGACAGACAAGACTAGACAGACAAGACTAGACGAGACTAGTTAGATGAAGCTAGACAGATGGGGGCTAAATACATGAGATTAGACAGACCAAGCTAAATACATGAAACTAGATTAGACTGAACTAAAATATATAAGGGATTGTTTAATTCAAATAAAATATATTTTCGATTGTTTTTCTTATAATTGTTAATAATGTTTATATTATTACTTTCATTTTGTTATCTACGTTTTATTTTGATTTACGGCTTGTTGATTAGACGCAACCGGATGTTTGTTAGTCATAACACCAGGCAAGAACATATTACGGATTGATTCAAATGAGATTATTAGTTTTAGGCCGGACAAGATCGGACAATACCGAACAAGGTCGAACAAGAACGTACAAGACTATACAGACCTTATATTTATCCGAATAATTTCCTATGAGTAAGCGAAATTTCTTATACTTGTCTGTGAACCAGATCGTATTAATGTTTTTCATTTATATAAATATCAAAGAGTTCAATTCTGGCATCCACTTTTCATCTACTTGCATCCACTTTTCATCTACTTGCATCCACTTTTCATCACGCCAAACAGGGTGTGAGGTCTATGTGACCCCACGCTAAACAGGGTGTGAGGTCTATGTGACCCCACGCCAAACAGGGTGTGAGGTCTATGTGACCCCACGCTAAACAGGGTGTGAGGTCTATGTGACCCCACGCCAAACAGGGTGTGAGGTCTATGTGACCCCACGCCAAACAGGGTGTGAGGTCTATGTGACCCCACGCTAAACAGGGTGTGAGGTCTATGTGACCCCACGCTAAACAGGGTGTGAGGTCTATGTAACCCCACGCTAAAGTTAGATTAGGTTAGGTTAGGTTAGTTGAGTTAACATTAGGGTAGGTTAGCATTAGATTAGTTGGGATAGGTTAGGAATGAAGCGCGCCTCATTCCTAACCTATCCCAACTAATCTAATGCTAACCTACCCTAATGTTAACTCAACTAACCTAACCTAACCTAATCTAACTTTAGCGTGGGGTTACATAGACCTCACACCCTGTTTAGCGTGGGGTCACATAGACCTCACACCCTGTTTAGCGTGGGGTCACATAGACCTCACACCCTGTTTGGCGTGGGGTCACATAGACCTCACACCCTGTTTGGCGTGGGGTCACATAGACCTCACACCCTGTTTAGCGTGGGGTCACATAGACCTCACACCCTGTTTGGCGTGGGGTCACATAGACCTCACACCCTGTTTAGCGTGGGGTCACATAGACCTCACACCCTGTTTGGCGTGATGAAAAGTGGATGCAAGTAGATGAAAAGTGGATGCAAGTAGATGAAAAGTGGATGCCAGAATTGAACTCTTTGATATTTATATAAATGAAAAACATTAATACGATCTGGTTCACAGACAAGTATAAGAAATTTCGCTTACTCATAGGAAATTATTCGGATAAATATAAGGTCTGTATAGTCTTGTACGTTCTTGTTCGACCTTGTTCGGTATTGTCCGATCTTGTCCGGCCTAAAACTAATAATCTCATTTGAATCAATCCGTAATATGTTCTTGCCTGGTGTTATGACTAACAAACATCCGGTTGCGTCTAATCAACAAGCCGTAAATCAAAATAAAACGTAGATAACAAAATGAAAGTAATAATATAAACATTATTAACAATTATAAGAAAAACAATCGAAAATATATTTTATTTGAATTAAACAATCCCTTATATATTTTAGTTCAGTCTAATCTAGTTTCATGTATTTAGCTTGGTCTGTCTAATCTCATGTATTTAGCCCCCATCTGTCTAGCTTCATCTAACTAGTCTCGTCTAGTCTTGTCTGTCTAGTCTTGTCTGTCCAGTCTTATCCATTACATATAAATTGAGGGAAAAGGTCAACTGTAATTATTTATTCGTTAATCAGCCAATCAGCATCTAGGTAATTAGTTTAGCAATATCTGCCGCGGCGGATGACGTCATCAACTGTGGGGTAGGGCGGTATCTCGCTTAAGGCACATGCTAGAGCCGTTCTGACACCAGATTTCATTTTTCTCATCAAATGGTTTAAAATGGTTTAGTCAAGTCCGTCTAGTCTAGCCTCAGGTATCTAGTCCCGTCTATCTAGTCTCATGTATCTAGCCCCGTGTATCTAGTCTCATGTATCTAGCTCGGTGTATCTAGTCTCATGTATCTAGCCTCGTCTATCTAGTTCCATGTATCTAGTTTCATGTATTTAGCTTCGTCTATCTAGTTCCATGTGTTTAGCCCCGTTGATGTATGCAACCAACTTTTCACACCTCATTTGTCTCAACAGGATCTAATTTTGAATTTCCCCGCCTTGCGTCTATTTTTGAATTTTCCCGCGCATCTGGAAGTTCCGAAAATGGCGGCCGGAAGTCGAAACCGGAAGTCGAAACCGGAAGTCGAGACCGGAAACAGGAAGTCGAAACCGGAAGCTGAAACCGGAAACCGGAAGTCGAAACCGGAAGTCGAAACCGGAAGTCGAAACCGGAAACCGGAAGTCGAAACCGGAAGTTCCAAGGTCAAGGTCAAGGTTAGGTTAGGGGTCAAGGTCAAGGTTAGGGGTCAAGGTCAGGGTAGGGGTCAAAGGTCATCGCGCATGCGCATGACAGTGGAGGTGGAGGGTCTAGAACATACTACCTTTCCCTACTCTTGTCCGTCTAGTCTTGTCCGTCTAGTCTTGTCCGTCTAGTCTTGTCCATCTAATCTTGTCCGTCTACTCTTGTCCGTATAGTCTTGTCCGTCTAGTCTTGTCCGTCTAGTCTTGTCCGTCTGGTCTTGTCCGTATAGTCTTGTCCGCCTAGTCTTGTCCATCTAATCTTGTCCGTCTACTCTTGTCCGTATAGTCTTGTCCGTCTAGTCTTGTCCGTCTAGTCTTGTCCGTCTAGTCTTGTCCGTCTAGTCTTGTCCGTCTAGTCTTGTACGTCTAGTCTTGTCCGTCTAGTCTTGTCCGTCTAGTCTTGTCCGTCTAGTCTTGTCCGTCTAGTCTTGTCCGTCCACTCTTGTCTGTTTAACTCGATTAAATTTAAACATATATATATTTTTGAAATTTTGCCAGTGCCCAGCCGAATTTTTAAAAGAAAGAAAATGTGTTTTATTGTACTGGAAAAAACATCTGAGAAGCGTTTGAATGTAGTTAGCAAATTTTTGCGTTTCGTGTGTGCACTATAGGTGCTACGAATATTTACACTTGCAGTGAACTCGTTCCAGTCGACGTACATCAACCGACTAGTTCGACCATGTTCCTCGTCACTCGTTATATATGGAAAAGTAATCCTAGTCTACCTGGTTCAACAATTAATTACACTCTAAATAAGAAATGGTCTAGTCCAGGCCTGGGCAAATCAAGGCCCGCGGGCCAAATTCGGCCCGCGCCCGGATTATATGCGGCCCGCGAAGCATTTTATAAATTACTTTAATTCCATGCCTATGATATCCTTATTATGGTGAGCAGACGCGATATTTACTTTATTATCTAACAGGTATACTATATACTAGCTATAGCTATACTTTATTATCTAACTATTTTATAAACACTGCTCATTTACGGGCGTTCTCTGAAAATATTTCGTTCTACAAGATGTACATATTGTCCACTATGAGAAAACCTAACAATAATGTTGATATTGTTAGGTTTTACATGACCTGGGTTTTGGGAAGTCCTAGGTCGTGTCCGAAACTGTTTAAACGAGCTTCCTCGTTTCTTTTTCTTTGAGTTTTGTCTGTTTGAAACAATCTTGGGACATTCTAGCTCTCCTTCAAAACTGGTTGGATTACTTATTACTTATAGTTTCCTTCAATTTAACTTCCTCAATTAAAAAAATCTTCCTCTTCCTTAAAAAAATAATCTTGTGCAGCTTCTCCAAAGTGCCTTCCTTCAATTGCAATCATCCCAACTGAAGTTTTTGTGTTTTCGAAGGGACTTGCGAAGTCGTAAGTCGTGTTCGAAACTTTTTAAGGCAGATTCCTTGTTGCTTTTTGTTTGAGTTTTCCTTGCTTGGAACAATCTTTGGACATCCTAAGTCTTATCCAAAACTGTATCCATTGCTTATTCCGTTTAGTTTCCTTCAATTTAACTTCCTCGAAATCTTGCGCAGCTTCTTCAAAGTGCCCTCTTCAATTGTAATAATTCTAACTAAAATTTTTGCGGTTTGGAACGGACTTGGGAAGGCCTAAGTTGTGTCCGAAACTGTTTAAACGAGCTTTCTCGCAGCTTTCTGTTTGAGTTTTCCTTGTTTGGAACAATCTTGGGACATTCTAGGTATTCTCCAAAACTGGTTGGATTACTTATTCCTTATAGTTTCCTTCACTTTAACTTTCTTAAAATCTTGTGCAGCTTCCACAAAGTGTCTTCTTTCAATTGCGTCCTGACTGAAGTTTCTGCGGCTTGGAACGGTCTTGGGAAGTCCTAGGTCGTGCCCAAAACTGTTTAAGCAAGCTTCCTAGTTGCTTTTTATTTGAGTTTTCCTTGCTTGGACCAATCATGGAACATCCTAGATCTTATCCAAAAACTTATTCCTTATAGTTTGCTGCAATTTAACTTTCCCAAAATCTTCTGCAACTTCTCCAAGAACCTTCCTTCAATTGCAATCATCGTGACTGAAGCGGTTTTGAACGGACTTGTGAAGTCGTAGGTCGTGTCTCAAACTGTTTAAGCGAGCTTCCTTGTTGCTTTTAGTTTGAGTTTTCATTGCTTGGAACAATCTTGAGATATCCTAGGTCTTATCCAAAACTGTTTCGATTACTTATTCCTTATAGTTTCCTTTAATTTAACTTCCTCAAGATCTTGTGCAGCTTCCTCAAAGTGGCTTCCTTCAATTGCAATCCTCCTGAGTTTTTGCGATTTGGAATGGTCTTTGGAAGTCCTAGGTCGTGTCCAAAACTGTTTAAGCGACCTTACTCGTTGTTTTTGTTTGAGTTTGCCTTGCTTGGAATAATCGTGGAACATCCTAGGTCTTATCCAAAAACTTATTCCTTATAGTTTCCTGCAATTTAACTTTTTCAAAATCCTGTGCAACTTTTTTAAGGTACCTTCCTTCAATTGCAGTCATCCTGACTGAAGTTTTTGCGGTTTGGAACGGATTTGCGAAGTCCTAAGTCGTGTCCGAAACTGTTTAAGCCAGCTTCCTTGTAGCTTTTTTTTTGAGTTTTCGTTGCTCGGAACAATCTTGGAACATCCTAAGTCTTATCCAAAACTGTTTCGATTACTTATTTCTTATAGTTTCCTTCAATTGAACTTCCTCAAGCTCTTGTGCAGCTACTCCAAAGTGCCTTCCTTCAATTGCAATCATCCTGACTGAAGTTTTTGCTCTTTGGATCGGTCTTGGGAAGTCCTAGGTCGTATCCGAAACTGTTTAAGCGAGCTTCCTCGTTTATTTTTGTTTGAGTTTTCCTTGCAAGGAACAATCGTGGAACATCCTAGGTCTTATACAAAATCTTACTCCCCATGGTTTCCTGCAATTTAACTTCCTCAAAATCTTGTGCAACTTCTCTAAAGTACATTCCTTCAATTGCAATAATCCTGATTGAAGTTTTTTGAGGTTTGGAACGGACTTGCGAAGTCCTAAGTCGTGTCCAAACCTGTTTAAACGAGTTTCCTCCTTGCTTTCTGTTTGAGTTTTCCTTGTTTGGAACAATCTTGGGACATTCTAGTCCCCACTCTTCTCCCAAACTGGTTGGATTACTTATTCCTTATAGTTTCCTTCAATTTAACTTTCTCGAGATCTTGTGCAGCTTCTCCAAAGTGCCTTCCTTCAATTGCATCCTGAGTGAAGTTTTTGCGATTTGGAACGGTCTTGGGAAGTCCTAGGTCGTGTCCGAAACTGTTTAAGCGAGCTTCCTCGTTGCTTTTTGTTTGAGCTTTCCTTCCTTTGAACAATCATGGAACACCCTAGTCTTATCCAAAAACATATTCTTTATAGTTTCCTTCAATTTAACTTTCTCAAAATCTTGTGCAGCTTCTCAAAAAAACCTTCCTTCAATTGTAATCATCCTGACCGAAGTTTTTGTGGTTTGGAACGGATTTTCCAAGTCCTAAGTCGTGCCTGAAACTGTTTAAGCGAGCTTCCTTGTTGCCTTTTGTTTGAGTTTTCTTTGCTTGGAAAAATCTTGGGACATCCTTGGTCTTATCCAAAACTATTTCGATTACTTTTTCCTTATAGTTTCCTTCAATTTACCTTCCTCAAGATCTTGTGCAACTTCTCCAAAGTACCTCTTCCTTCAATTGTCAATCGTCAATTATGTGTTCAATTGTTCAATTATCCTAACTGAAGTTCTTGCAGTTTGGAACGGGCTTGAGAAGTCCTAGGTCGTATCCGAAACTGTTTAAATGCGCTTTCCTGTTGCTTTTTGTTTAAGCTTTCCTTGCTCTGAACAATTAAGGAACATTCTAGGCCTTATCCAAAAACTTTGCAATTGAACTTTTTCAAAATCTTGTGCAACTTCTCCAAAGTACCTTCCTTCAATTGCAATCATCCTCTATGTCGGGACTTGCAAAATCCAAGGTCGTGTCCGAAACTGTTTAAGCGAGCTTCCTTGTTGCTTTTTGTTTGAGTTTTCCTTGCTTGGAACAATCTTGGGACATCCTAGGTCTTATCCAAAACTGTTTCGATTATTTATTCCTTAAAGTTTCCTTCAATTTAACTTCCTCATGATCTCGTGCAGCTTCTCCAAAATGCCCTCCTTCAATTGCAATCATCCTAACTGAAGGTTTTTCGGTTTGGAACGGGCTTGGAAGGTCCTAGGTCGTATCAGAAACTGTTTAAACGTGCTTTCTTGTAACTTTTTGTTTGAGTTTTCTTTGCTTGGAACAATCGTGGAACATTCTAGGTCTTATTCAAAAACGTATTTCTTCAATTTTTCTTTTCGTTTCATCAAAAAACGTTTCCTGCAATTTAACTTTCACACAATCTTGTGCAACTTCTCCAAAGTACCTTCCTTCAATTGAAATCATCCTGACTGAAGTTTTTGCGGGACTTGTGAAGTACTAGGTCGTGCCCAAAACTGTTTAAGCGAGCTTCCTCGTTGCTTTTTGTTTGAGTTTTCCTTGCTTGGGACAATCTTGGGACATCCTAGGTCTTTTCCAAAACTGTTTAGATTACTTATTCCTTATAGTTTCCTTCAATTTAAGTTCCTCAAGATCTTGTGCAGCTTCTCCAAACTGCCTTCCTTCAATTGCAATCATCCTAACTGGAGTTTTTGTGGTTTCGAACGGGCTTGGGAAGTCCTAGGTCGTATCCGAAACTGTATAATTGCGCTTTTCTGTTACTTTTTGTTTGAGTTTTCCTTGCTTTGAACAATCATGAAACATCCTAGGTCTTATCCAAAAACTTCTTCCCTATAGTTTCCTTCAATTTAACTTTCTCAAGATCTTGTGCAACTTCTCCAAAGTACCTTCCTTCAATTGCAATCATCCTGACTGAAGTTTTTGCGGTTTGTAACCGGCTTGGGAAGACCTTGGTCGTATCCGAAAATGTTTAAACGCGCTTTCTTGTTGCTTTTTGTTTGAGCTTTCCTTGCTTTCAACAATCATGGAACATCCTAGGTCTTATCTAAAAACTTATTTCTTATAGTTTCCTTCAATTTAACTTTATCAACATCTTGTGCAGCTTCTCGAAAGTGCCTTGCTTCAATTGCAATCATCCTAACTGAAGTTTTCGCGATTTGGAACGGATTTTGCGAAGTCCTAAGTTGTGTCGGAGACTGTTTAGGGCAGCTTTCTTGTTGCTTTTTGTTTGAGTTTTCCTTGCTTGGAACAATCTTGGGTCATCCTAAGTCTTATCGAAAACTGTTTCGATTACTTATTCCTTATAGTTTAGTTCAATTTAACTTCCTCAAGATTTTGTGCAGCTTCTCCAAAGTGCATTCCTTCAATTGCAATCGTCCTAGGTCGTATTCGCAACTGTTTAGACGCGCTTTCCTCTTGCTTTTTGTTTTCCTTGCCTTTAACAATCGTGGAACATCCTAGGTCTTACCTAAAAACTTATTCCTTATAGTTTCCTGCAATTTAACTTTCTCAAAATCTTGTGCAATTTTTCCAAAGTACCTTCCTTCAATTGCAATCATCCTGACTGAAGTTTTTGCGGAACTTGCGAAGTCCTAGGTCGTGTTCGAAACTACTTAAGCGTGCTTTCTCGTTGCTTTTTGTTTGAGTTTTCCTTGCTTGGAACAATCTTGGGACATCCTAAGTCTTATCCAAAACTGTTTCGATTACTTATTCCTTATAGTTTCCTTCATTTTAACTTCCTCAAGATCTTGTGCTTCTCCAAAAGTGTCTACCTTCAATTGCAATCATCCTAACTGAAGTTTTTTGCGGTTTGGAACGGGCTTGAGAAGTCCTAGGTCTGATCCGAAACTGTTTAGACGCGCTTTCCTGTTGCTTTTGTTTGAGTTTTCTTTGCTTTGAAAAATCATGGAACATCCTAGGTCTTATTCAAAAACTTATTCCTTATAGTTTCCTTCAATTCAACTTTTTTTAAATCTTGTGCAGCTTCTCCAGAGTACATTCCATCAATTGCAATCATCCTGACTGAAGTTTTTGCGGTTTGGAGCGGATTTGCGAAGTCCTAAGTCTTCCGAAACTGTTGTCCGAAACTGTTTTAGCGAGCTTCCTTGTTGCTTTTTGTTTGAGTTTTCCTTGCTTGGAACAATATTGAGACATCCTAGGTCTTATCCAAAACTGATTACTTATTCCTTATAGTTTCCTTCAATTTTACTTCATCAAGATCTTCTCCAAAGACGCAGCTTCTCCAAAGTGCCTTCCTTCAATTGCAGTCTTCCTAACTGTAGTTTTTGCGGTTTGGAACGAGCTTGAGAATTTCTATGTCGTATCAGAAACTGTTTTAACGCGCTTTCCTTCTGATTTTTGTTTGAGGTTTCCTTGCTCTGAACAATCAAGGAACATCCTAGGCCTTATCCAAAAACTTTTTCCTTATAGTTTCCTGCAATTTAGCTTTCTCAAAATCTTATGCAGCTTCTGCAAAGCACCTTCCTTCAATTGAAATCATCCTGACTGAAGTTTTTGCGGGACTTGCGAAGTCCTAGGTCGTGTCTGAAACTGTTTAAGCGAGCTTCCTCGTTGCTTTTTGTTTGAGTTTTCCTTGCTTGGAACAATTTTGGGACATCCTAAGTCTTATCCACAACTGTTTTGATTACTTATTTCTTATAGTTACCTTTGATTTAACTTCCTCAAGATCTTGTGCAGCTTCTCCAAAGTGCCCTCATTTAATTGCAATTATCCTGACTGAAGTTTTTGCGGTTTGGAACGGATTTTCGAAGTCCAAAGCCGTGTCCGAAACTGTTTAACGCAGCTTCCTTGTTGCTTTTTGTTTGAGTTTTCCTTGCTTGGAACAATCTTGGGACATCCTAGGTCTTATCCAAAAGTGTTTGGATTACTTATTCTTTATAGTTTTTTATAAATGATAGTTCTTTATAGGCAAACTATTAAAATAAAATTTATCAATTTTACCGCTATCAAATTTTCAGACGTAATGTGGCCCGACAGCCAAAAGATTTGCCCACCCCTGTCTAGTACATTTCTTTTAAGTTGTGGTAACGAAATTCGCTTGAGTTGCAAAATAATTGCAGAAATTTTAAATACTTTACTAATATAGGGTCTTCCAATAAGAGGTTTCATTTTCAATAGTCCGCCATTTTAACAGTTATCATGAGTCAACCTGTAACTAGTTGATAGACAAGTAAAAACTAAGCCATTAATGAAAACGGAACGATATAAACTTCAATAACGCATTGAAATGATTAAAATTCACTACAAAAATGGTGAAAATTTCGCGGTCGCATTTCGCAAAACTAAAGCATTTTTGGGTCGTCGTGAAGCACCTTCTCGGTCAGCAATTGTGAAACTGGTGGAAACGTTTGAGCTGTTGCGACAAGTTTGTGATTTGAAGAATCGAACTCGTACACGTCGCTTAAGAACAACTGAGAATATTGCTGTTGTAGCCCATAGTGTTGAGGAAAACCCAGGTTTGTCCATTTCTCGTCAATCTTTGGAATTGACCATTCCACAAAGACATTACACCATATTTTGCGTAAAAACTTAGGTCTTAAGGCTTTTAAAGTTCAGTTAACACAAGAACTCACGCCTACCGACCATCAACAACGTCGTGTCTTTGCTGATTGGGTCCTTGAAATGCATCAAACTGATTCGCAATTTCATAGAAAAATCATCTTCAGTGACGTGTCCCATTTTCACCTCGGAGGCTACGTTAACAAGCAGAATTAGCGTATTTGGGGCTCGGAAAACCCAAGAATTATTGTTGAAAAACCTCTCCCTCCTCAAAGTGTGACTGTTTGGTGCGGTTTTTGGTCTGGATCATTGGACTTTACTTTTTTGAAAATGAGGCTGGAGCAACCGTTACGGTGAATGGATTGCGCTATCGAACGATTATTAATGATTTTGTATGGACGGAATTGGAAGAAATTGATGTGGACGACGTTTATTTCTAACAGGAAGGCGCTATGTGCCACACAAGTACCGGTACCTTTGCTCTTTTGTGTGAAAAGTTTCTTGACCGTGTGATTTCTCGAAGAGGCAATCACAATTGGCCACCGAGATCTTGTGATTTAACACTTCTAGGTTTTTTTTCGTGAAGTTATCGAGACATGCAGCCGCAAATGTGCGAATTGGTGCAGGTCCTGCAAGCGTAGCCATTTGGCTAATATTGTTTTCCATTATTTGTGGCATATCCTCCTCTTTACATTTAAATAAACATGCGATGATTTCGCTTAAAAATGCTCGTTTTTTTTTACATAACACAATATAACCTCTTATTGGAAGACCCTTTATAAAAAAATATGAAAATTCGCAGAATTCAATTTTCTTTTGCGCAATGAACATCTCGAAATGGAAAACAATTGATAAATTAATAAACATCAGGCAAACAATTATTTAAACGAAATTGAATATTTGCGTGCGTTACCCAAGTAATGTGGTAATACATCCAAAAGTGGCTTTTCTCGTACTAAAAAACGTGCGCCAAGATAGTACTTTTAATTCATGAGTAATAAAAAAAATATATTAACAGATTTTATTGGATGTTTAGATTGTATAGATAAGACTTAATTAAATCGACTTTATTTTATTTGCCGGGTTTGTTTCTCTACCCTTATTCCCATAATCTCCTCATTAGTTAATTAAAAAAATAGAATGTATTTATATATATATATATATATATATATATATATATATGTATATATATATATATATATATATATATATATATATATATATATATATATATATATATATATATATAAATTATAAATAAATCCACGTAGTCAGATTAGTTTTTAAAACCCCTGTTGAAACGTAGTCTAATCATCAATACGCCGACTCATTAAGTACACTGCAATAAATAGTTTAACTAATTTCTCTTTTAGTATTAATAATTTATATATATATTTCGCTTTCTAATATTAAGCTTGTTCAACGGTTAAAAACTCCTCCTTTCCTCCGTCCTCGAGCGCCCAGTTTCAGACTTAGTGCTTAGACGTTAAGATTGTGACGAACTCTGAAACAGAAAGGCGATCGTGATCATTTTCAAACGTATCTAGGCGGTCGTTACCGTCGTAGTTCACTTGTCCGTCTCCGTCCAGATCGGCCTCCTTGATCATGTCGTCCACCTCCTCTTCGCTCAGTCTCTCGCCCAGACTGGTCATCACGTGACGCAACTCGTTCGACGAGATCAATCCATCATTGTTTTTATCAAACACCCTATATATAAAAGAATTACGTGATTTAGTTCAAACAGATTTAACATTAATTTGTCTAGTCTATGCATGTAGTTTTACTAATTATAATTGATTTGTCTAGTCCAGGGGTAGGGAACCTTTTTATCATGGAAACCACCTTAAATTTCGGGTATAATACAGAGGTCGCATACCTACCATTTTGGATGAAGTAGTCTTTTATGTAAAATATAACACCACTTGGGGTTATTTTACACTACTAGATACAATAGAGTCAGTATATGAAACAATATCGCAAATTGCTGATTAAATATAAATTTACTATTATGTATCAAATATTTTGTTTTTAATAAAAAATAGAAGTTAAACGAACAAATAGACTATGACCACTTTTATAACTGAATAGTCTGCAAGTAATTTAATGAGATTATCGAGTTTGTTTATAATTGGAAAGAAATTGAAAATTAGGTTCCAACTTTGGATAAAAAATTAGTCTTCTAAATGTAAATTGGTCTTCTAAATGGGCACCAGTTATCTGGGTCCTTAATTCATTCATAATTTGTGAAAAAGTTGATTTATGTTGACGTCTTTTTTAGAATTATTTTTTTTTTTATAATAGTATCTTCACATAACACACAATTCCATTTGTGGTTCACTAGGTGTCTTCGAAATGTCAACTAAATGTGGTTCGTACAACAATTCAATTGTAGAATTATCATTTTAACTAACTGTAGATGGTTCTAACTGTTCTAACTACCTGTAAAATGTTCTTCAGAAATTTGTGATTAAGAGATCCGACTTTTGAAAAATAATAATTTTTTTCTATATATGTCATATATATGTTTTGTTCTGACTTGCAAAGAAATATTTACATAATTTTGTTTTATCATGAAATCACATAAAAATGCATTTCTACAAAATTCGTCATCACAATTCGAATTGCTGTTGTACCTCACAAAAACCTCAAAATGTTTTTCGTAAACATAAAACTTCTGAGTGAAGGCCGATTCCAATATACGCGACACTCAGCTACGCGACGTCATGCGACATCGTCTGTCAAATAATAATTACATTGTTTTAAGTAGGTACGTTCTCACTATGGCTACGCGACAGATACGCGACGTGCCCATTTAAAACAATGTAATCATTATTTGACAGGCGATGTCGCACGACGTCGCGTAGCTGGGAATGGTGTCGCGCATATGGGAGCGAGTGTCGCGCATATGGGAATCGACCTTTATACGGAAAATCTACACTATATGTTTCATCATCACACATAAGCATATTTCGAAATTTACGATGTCGAGTCGAATCTGCACGTATAAAGTTAACAATCATAAGAGTACAGTATAATCTCGATAATCCGATACTAATGGGACCAGACAACCGCCGGATTATCGGAAAATTCCGGATTATCGGGAGTAACTAAAGTAACTAAAAACATATTATATAAAATAATCTTTTATTGTTTTTTGTTTCTTTGCCTTAAACATTTTATCAAAAACGCACTCTTGCAACTTTTTTAGCACTTACACGTAAGCACTTGCTATGGGGTTTCTACTGCCCATTTCGTACAAACATTGAGTGCGTAGACTGCGCCACCGTTGGTTAGAGTTTGCTGAGTTGAAACATTAAAGTCATCGTTAGCTTCGTCGTCATCCCTGGAAAAAATTTGCCTGAGGATTTCTTCGTCAGAAAGGGACTGCAAATTTTCCTCACTTGTGTCTTGAAGCTAATATTTTATGTCATCGTTTGTCAGGGTAACATCCACTTCACATTGCTGGAAAGATCTTGTAAAAAATTTGAAAACAATTGTATAGTGCAAAAAACCTGTTCAGAATTGTTGATCGGGTTTTCAGAGTTAAAAGCGTAGTGTGTTGGCCAGATCTTTTTCCACGAACACTGAATGTTGCCGCTTTTGATTTTATTCCAGCTGTGCGCGAGATAATGACGTCTTTAATGTTTGCTTTTTTTTTTAAAAAAAAATATTGATTCGTGACACGATCAGTTTTCATATATAGATCAGTTTATTTGATTATATCTGAAACTAGAGATTTTTTGTAATTGATTTTTATTTGCTGAATTACATTTTGATCCATTTTGGGTTGCATTAATGGTGTGGTATTTGAAGGCATGTAGAGGACTTGACTTTGTTGGTCTTTCGAGTGAGGTTCCTCTTCTTTAGGATGTCCAGGAGCGTTATTCAGAAGAAACAAGGCTTTAGCAGGCAAGTTGTGAACTTTTGAAAAAACTTTTACCGCCGAACCATTGAACCATTCAAAACACATCTACGTGAGATCCTTTGGCTTGATGAAACCCATCCTTTGGCTTGATTTTTATATGTAACTGGTAAGTGAGTTTTGAAAGCCCGCCGATGCTTAGCTTTTTCTACAACCTATAAGGAAAGTTTGTGTGTGCCCGTGGAATTTGCACAGGGCATGAATGTCAGTCTGTCCACAATTTTCTTTCCACTTTCTTTGGAACAGTGTACAAAGGTCTTAATCGGAAGCTTCTTCCGGAATAAACCACTTTCATCTGCGTTGTAAACCTGTGCTGCTAAGAGAGACCTAATTCTTCGATTGTTAATTCCAATTTCCACTGAAAATGATCAACGGCCGTAACATCACTTGATAACGTTTCTTCCGTGACAGACAAGAAATTAATCCCAAACCTTTTTTAAATGTATCAAGCCAGCCATCGCTTGCTCGAAAATCATCTTTCTTGGTTATTTTTTCGTAATATTGTTTTGCCTTTTCAAGGAGGATATCTCGTGGATTTTCCAACGCCATAAGTGCTAGGTTTGCCGTGGTTTCTCCTTTATCAAGATTATTGATGATCTCCTGTTTTTATACAAACTTGATGTGTTTCCATTTGGTTGACATTGTACACTAAATAACTACATACACTAAATACACTCGATAAACGACAAACCAATAACACAACAAGATATAATTGAGCGGCGAACAGAATGAGTAGATATAGAAACAGTGGTTGGGAGGGAAGAGCGCGAGCGGGCATGTTTACTCATATCTTATACCATTCTGGTCGTTTTTCGATAAATGCCTGGTTGCTACCATTTGCTTTTGACTTAAAGTATCATCTTGATCCAATATTGTTTGCAATTCGGCGTCTTTAAACTTTGTTGGTGGTCTTCCACGTTCTTCATTTTTCGCATCAAAATCATTATCTCTGAACCGTTGAAACCATCTTTTGCATGTTGCTTCTGATGCAGCATGATCATCATATGCTTCGACAATCATTCGATGGGACTCAGCAGCACTTTTCTTCAAATGAAAATTAATGCTTTCCGTAAATCATCACTTTGTGGTACAAAATTCGATATTTTTACACGATGAAAAAATGTGATATTGTTTGTTCAATGACTTGTACTTGAACATACCAACCTAACAAAAAAAAAATTAAGGTTCGTTTACAACAAATGTTCCCTATCGACACATTTGTATCTTAACACTTCATACCGGAATACAGACCGCCGGAGTACTAAACGTGTCCGATTAACCAACGGCCGGCCTAATTACCGAGAATATACTGTATTGCTTAAAGTAGCGGATTGAGTACAAATATTTTGTTGGTGCAATATACAGCGAAATAAAATGATTTTAAATTGTCTTTTTTCAACAATGAGACAAAGCCTTCCCATGATCCTTTCATGGAAGGTGCACCGTCAGTGCACCCACTAATTAATCTATGAATATTTAGTCCTGCTTTTTGGCATTTTTCTTTAAAACTGTCGTAGATATCAGCTCGACGATTTCCTTCGGTAGGAGTGTCGGTAGTTGCTCGAAACAAGTGAAATCTCAGTGACAGCACGAAAGAAAAACAACACCTGAGCTGAGTCCGTTGCATCAGTGAATTCATCTAATGCTAGCGAAAAATATATATTCTCATTTTGTATAACTAAGCGAAGCTGTTCTGTTACATTTTGCGCTAACTCGTGCTGTCTATCAGTTATTATAGTACTTCTTAAAAAAGGCAATTATTTGTATTTCTCAAGTTGCTTTGGATCTAAACATCCTACTGCTTCAACAATGCAATCCTTTATCACTTCCACATCACTAATTCGATCCTTTATCATTTCCCCGTTTATCAAGTATTCAGGGTATCCCAACGAAAATTTGACCCCCCCCTATAATTGGAAAACCGAATAATAGTTCAAAATTCGCCGAGACCCGTCGATTTTTGTTCTTGGGGGGAGCTTTTTTGACAGTCAAGCCAACTCGATATATTCATCCCCCTAATGCCTAGCAACCCCAACTTAAAAATTTCAAATGCAACTACCCCACTTGTGGCACATCATTTTAAAGCCCTTTTCATTGCGAATACAGTGACGTACCGTTTTTAGAAATCGGTTGAGATTTGACAGAATTATTGGTTACAAACGAAAAGATGACAAACCAACTTACGCGTATTAATTTCTACACAAATGCCCACCTCTAATAAGTTTTTCATCTACTACACATTACCGTATTACCTAATTGTTATTGATGTGTCTATCAGTTTACAAAAAAGTCAGAAATGAAATAAAAAAGCTGAAGCAAATAAAACTAGATACTAAAATAGTTATTAGTAGAAGATACTTAAGTTTATAGGAATTCAGACCTTTTCAAAATAACAAAAAATCAGTACTACAAAAAAAGTCGGTGTTTTTTGCTTGTGACCAAGAAATCGTTAGTTTCAGCCGTTATTGAAAGTATTAACGTGTGTTCGAAATGGTTTATTCTATCGCGGAAAGAGTAGAAATTGTTGCAATTTATTACCGAAATCACGATTGCGCTTAAGCTACAGCACGAATTTTTAATGCCAATCATCCTGAAAAAAATGTAAACCACCAGTACGTTAAACACCTGATTGACAAATTTGTTGCAACAGGTTCGCTTTTAAACAAGAAACGTGAAGTAATTGGGCCAGTTCGAAATGAAGCAGTTGAAGTGGCAGTTTTGGGTCATGTATAGATGGATAATAAGCAATCGATTACAACTGTTTCTCAAGCTTCTGGCGTATCCCGTTCCAGTGTTCATCGAATTTTGAAAAAACACAAGTTTCATCCATTTAAGATGACGCTGGTTCAATGACGCTGGTTACATGAAGATGACTTTGATCGCCGTAACCAATTTTGCGAATACTTTAGTGAACAACTTCTACTGAATCCATATCTTCTCTACAATACATGTTTCTCCGACGAATGCACATTTATATTGAAAGGCGAAGTGAATAGACACAATTGTCGTTATTGGAGTGATACTAACCGCATTTAATCAGGGAATTTCAAACTCAGACACCTCAAAAATTGAATGTTTGGGCAGGCATTTTGGCCGACCATCTTGTTGGACCATTTTTCATCCAAGGTAATCTCGATGGAAACACCTATCTAGAATTATTGGAAAGTACAATTGATCCTAGGATAACAGAGATTTTAGAAAGTGACGACAATTTACTAGAAAATGAAATAACCTTCCAACAAGATGGTGCCCCCCGCACTATGCTGCTGCTGTGCGACAATTTTTGGATGACCATTTCCCGGGGCATTGGATTGGCAGAAGAGGTCCTGTCGAATGGCCACCAAGATCTCCGGATCTGTCGCCTTTGGACTTTTTTCTGTGGGGTCATTTAAAATCACGAGTGTACGCCACTCAGAGTCAGAGAATTGTAGAAGAATCCCGAATTGTAAAAGAATTAATAACTGCGGATGTCTTTAATAATGTTCGAACAGAATTTGAAAACAGACTGTATTATTGTTTGGAAGTTAACGGGGGTCATTTTGAGCAATTCATCAAATAAATCTGATTTATTATTTGCTTCAGCTTTTTTATTTCATTTCTGACTTTTTTGTAAACTGATAGACACATCAATAACAATTAGGTAATGCGGTCATGTGTAGTAGATGAAAAACTTATTAGTGGTGGGCATTTGTGTAGAAATTACTACGCTATCACTGTATTCGCAATGAAAAGGGCTTTAAAATGATGTGCCACAAGTGGGGTAGTTGCATTTTAAATTTTTAAGTTGGGGTTGCTAGGCATTAGGGGGATGAACATATTGAGTTGGCTTGACTGTCAAAAAAGCTCCCCGCAAGAACAAAAATCGACGGGTCTCGGCGAATTTTGAAATATTATTCGGTTTTCCAATTATAGGGGGGGTCAAATTTTCGTTGGGATACCCTGTAATTTTACCCTGCATTGTAATTTTTTAATGTTATAATTTGAATTGCATATGGACCACATGACGGAAAGATCGGTATTTAAAGTTACAAGTTAAATAGAACGCAAATGTTATACTTATTTCTTAATAACTATAATAACAATTGGTAACAAGGATACAAGAGAACCAATTGTTTTAAATAAGGATTAATATATAGGAAGGAGGGAAATTTGCTGCACGTCATTGGCTCATTTTATCAGATCACGTGACTTAATTTTCCTACAAGTTTGTGTGGAACAAAGACGGTATATGACAGTTAGTTCCTTCTGGGTAACTTGTAATTATATTTCAAAATGAAAATAAATAAAAAATGCCGCAAAGGAAAATTAAAAAGGCCGCAGGTTTCCCACCCCTGGTCTAGTCTATGAATATAGTTTTTCTAATTCTAGCTGGCTGGCGAAGACTCAAATACCTAGCCTTGATTAACTAGTATTCACAACCTTGTCTTCATAACATAGTCTTGATTGCCTAGTCTTATTTACCTCAATTTGTTTACTTAGCCTTGATTACTTAGTTTTGATTAACTAATTATGTTGCCTTAATTATTAAGTCTAGAAAACATTGCTTTTATTATTACTTATTCTTAATTACCTAGTATTGATTATATATTCTTGATTACCTAGTCTATATATGTAGTCTTACTAATTTTAGCTGACTGGTCAGGACTTGATTACCTAACCTTGATTAAGTAGTCTAGATTACTTTGTCTTCATTATCTAGTCTTCATAACCTAGTCTTTATAACCTAGTTTTTATAACGTGGTCTTCGTAACCTAGTCTTCATAATCTAGTCTTCAAAACCTAGTCTTCATAACCTAGCCTTGATTACCTAGTTTTGATTAACTAATCTTCATTACCTTGTCTTAATTATTAAGTCTTGATTAGATTACTTTGATTACTTATTTCTGTCAAGATAGTATTGTTTATCTAGTATTGATATCCCAATCTTGATTACCTAGTCTCGATAACCTGATCTTGATTAACTAATCTTGATTAAACTCCTTCATACATAGTACTGCAGGAGCTAAATGCATTTAAATTCAGAATTGAAGCAAGCCGACGAGTAGCAAGGTATGAAGGTAAAGTGAAGGGAATGACTGAGGAAAGAATTGTAAAAGAAGTGTTCAGGGTAGCAAGTTTGGAAGGAATTAATCGTAGGAGAGAGACAAATTGGGGAAGGAATAGAAGGAAACTGTATGAAGGAGGTGGTATGTCTATCATGGAAATGGAGAGGCTTAGGAGGGAAGGCGTGCGAGTTGACGAATGGCTAGTAGTAAGGCTGAAGGAAGTTGAACTGCAAGAACGTCAAAGGAAAATAATAGAAAGTAGATATAGTAAGGACTATGCGGAAATTCAAATATTTGAAAAGCTACCTAAATACTTAAAATCAACAATGGGCCTGAATGCCCAGTCAGTAATTGCCAGGTTTAGATGCGGCTGTGAAGAAAGAGGGCGAAAGTATTGGATGGATGACAAGTATAAGAGTTGTGATGTATGTGGGGTAGGGAAAGACGTGTGGAGGGTGCATTGGTTTGAGGAGTGCAAAAAAGGGGAGTGGACCGAAAGAGAGAGAGTGTTAGGGTCGAAATGGAAACAGTGCATGAATGAGGATGGTAGTGGTTTGGTAATGATGGAAAGGATAAAAGGATTTAAGGAACAGGGATATTAGCAGATGAAGTCTTTCCCCCTCGTGTCTCGTGTAACCTAGACTTAGTCTGTTTTAGTCCAATCTTGTCACATCTTGCCTAATCTGACCTATTCTCGTCATTGTCTAAACAACACAGTAATTATCATAGAAATCATGAATATATGATTTTCAAATATCCAATGATAAAGGTTTGCTAATACATTTTGCAAATCTTATCTATCCTACTGTTCGATTAATCGAGATAAAACACTTGCAGAATTTTGTATTTATATATAATCAAATTTTAGCTCAATTGTCGAATGGGATTTCGTTATCAATCTTGATTGTTAAATAAATTTTGCAATGATTTTATTGTGAAATTTATTACTGTGTCGAAAAATAAATATCGAATATTGTTACCAATTAAACAATATAATGCATACACTGTCAACATGGCAAGTTAATAACTGTTAATTTGAAACGTTAATAACTATCAATTTGCACGTTAATAATTGTCATTAAGAAGAGAATGACACTATTGTCAATTTGATACAAAATAAGGGTTTTTGAATCATTGGGATAATTTATCGATTTATTTCTAAATGACAAAATTATTTATTTCATCCTAATAAATTATCAATGTTAACAATTTTTTAACAAATGTAACAATTTAACATTTCTCTTTTCATTGACAATTATTAACTTGTTATATTGAAAGTTATTAACATGTCCTATTGACAGTTATTAATTTGTAATATTGAGAGTGTATTTATTGTTCAATTGGCAACAATTTTCAATTCTATTTCAAAATGTTGATTTTTGAATAAATAAATGCCGAGATGGGATAATTAATGGATTTCTTTATAATTGAATGAAATAGCCTTACCTGAAAGCCTCGCGCAATTCGTCCTCTCCGTCCGAATCCTTCATCTTCTTCGACATCATCTGCAGAAACTCATTAAACTCGATGGTACCGTTACCATCCTGATCCACCTCGTTCACCATATCCCTCAATTCGGTCTCTACAACAAAAAAAAAACAATCCAACCTTCAACTTAGACGGCAGAATCCATAAAATCTTCGAATCGTAATATTGAGTCAATAGATTGTTGATTTAGGAGTGACTTGTACTGCGACCTTCATAGATCTATTGTACCCTACCCTCTTTCTCTAAACGTTAGTATATTTACCCATTTACAGTGCCTCCTCTAGTCCTGATTCCTTTAGGAATGGCAGGATTTGGGTGGAATTCAAGGACTGTAACTGCAATTGTGTCAATAACATTGACACTTGATTGTGACAGGAAGTAAACATGAACTGTGACAGGTGTGTGTTTTTTTATTACCTGTTGGACGTTGTCCAAGGGATCTCATGACGACACCGAGCTCGGCCATGGTAATGGTTCCATCTTCGTCTTTGTCGAAGAGCATGAAGGCCTCTTTGAATTCGGCGACTTGATCCTCGGACAGACCGTACTCGCTCTAAACGACGAAACAGAGGCCACAAATCAAAAATAGAATTAGCTGTTCGGTGCAGGCTGAAATCCGCATGGGATTCGCTTACGGATGTTTGGATAACGTCTAAGTTGCTGGTGAGTCTTCGCAAACGTGTGTACTCGCGATCGTAAGTGCCCATTTTGCGCGAGAATGAGGCAGCCACCGACTATTTTCTCGCAATTCGGAAATAGTTTCGAAATAGAACTAAGCGCAGAGAATTTTGAAACTGTACTAATATAAATTCGCGCGACGCCGCCGACGAAGACGACACCAGAAAAATACTTTTTTATTATTAGATCCAAAACGTTATTATTGCACAGCAATCATAATATTGCTTTTTTACTTTTGAAAACGTCAAAAAAACTACGCATTTTCAATTATAAAATTATCATTACATTTAATATTAATTAATTAATTTCATATTATATTGTCATTTTTATAACATAATTAATTACTTTACATATTAACCCTTAATTACCCTTAATATATTGTCTCCTCGAATTAACATATACCACATTATTATATTGAAAATTACTACATTGTCATTTTGACAATAAATTTTTAAATCAATACTTATTACATTATCATATCGATCGTTATTTATCGATCGTTATTTATCGATCGTTTATTACATATCGATCGTTATTGTTAGGTTACATATTGGTAATATTATCCACACAGATTTATCATACCGCTGACATTTATTATTATATTGTCATATTAACAGTTTTTATAATTATGTCAAATCGACAGTTATTGCATTGTCATATTGACAGTTATTAATATATTGTCCTTTGTATATACGCTACATTAACATATTGCCACTTATTACGTAATTATTTTGACAGCAATTACATTGTCATATTGACATTTATTATTATATTATCAAACTAGCTATAACCCGAGGCTTCGTTTGTGCCATTTTAAGTAAATCTTTGGATAATGGTCACCTATCATCTATATAACCTTTCTTAAATTTTACACAAGAATTAGTATACCAATTCGCATCTCTAACATCTGCAATTTCTGAGATAATACTTTCCTTATGAGATAAGTAGAGTTTTTTGAGTCCGAGTACCCGGACTCGGACTCCGAGGGAAAATACCCGGTACGTGATACCCGATCTAAGGCTCGACAAGTCTCGGGTTTTGAATGTTTTAAAACATCATCATCCTCCTCCTGAAGTCGCTTTCCCATTTTCTCTCTCCTATCCCACAAATACGCCCCATTACCTTGTTTGCTTTCCAGGCTAACTCTCTCATATGCGCTTTTTTTCGAGGCCCTTTCGTTCAATGTGTAGCGTAGCTACTTAAACTCTCTTACTCGCTCTATTGTTACCCTTCCCACTTTCATTCCTTCTCCTCATTCTTCCTCTTTCTCTTACCAAACACCACCATTTTCATTTTCTCCACATTCACTTCTATGTTTCTCCCCCTCACATACCTCCCTAGGCTTTTCATCATTTCTTTCATCTCCCCTTCGTTCTTTGGCACCACTATCACATCTTCCGCGAAGGCCAGGCTCCATACTTTCTCTCTACTTTTCTCACACCCTTCCACTTGCGCTTTCTTAAACATTCTTTCCATATCTGCCACATATATCGTAAATAATAAGGAGCTAAGGGTACAACCTTGTCTTATACCTTTTGTCGTTTAGAACCCACCTCTTCTCTCTAGAGTCACTCTCTTTCTCTCCTACTCTTCTTCTAAATCGTCTTGTCCCGTGTATGCGGGGTCGACGTTTCTGACAAGTCGTTTCCATTTTCCTCGGTCCTAAATGGTGTATTCTGTTAACTGCTTCTCCCGGAGATCATCTTCTTCTAGGCCTGCCTCTTTCCCTTTTGCTTTCTCCTTGCTAGATAACTTTCATTCCTGCGCTTAATGTGGCCATACCAGAGCAAGCGTCTTTATTGTACCTTTTTTGATATTTAAGTCACTTTTACGCTGCCTCGTATGAAGGTATTTTTGGTGTGATCGTTTCTTGTAACACCACACATCCATCTCAGCATCTTCATTTCAGCTACTTCCAGTCGCTTGCACTGTGACTGCACTGTTGGCCAAGTTTCTGCTCCGTATAGCATTGCAGGTCTCACTGCACATTTATAGGCTTTACCCTATACTTGGATATTCAGTCTCCTGTCACAGAGAATACCAGATAACCTTTTCCAGCTTAACCAGGCAGCCTGAATTCGATGGGTAATTTCCAGATCTAGATTGCCATTGTCAGATACAGTGTATCCCAAATTTTTGAAACTGTCCCTTGCCTGTAACTGGCTACCATCCATCTCAATACTTTCATTTCCAGTTCCTCCAAGGCACAGGTATTTGGTCTTATTCCTACTGATTATAAGGGCTCTCTCCTCTATGGCTCTTCTCCAGCGTTCCTGTTTATATTCAAGCTCTTCCCTGCTTGTGCTGGATTAAACAATATCATCTGCAAATAGCATACACCAAGGAGCTGGTTCTCTTAAGCTTTCAGAGAAGACATCCATTATAACATCAAAAATATAGGGTCTTAGTGCAAATCCTTGGACCTACTTGAACCGGTATAGTATCTGACAATCCTACACTGTTTCTAATTCGTGTCCTTGCTCCTCGGTACATATCCTGAACAATGCGTACATACTTCTCCGGTACGCCCTTGCATCTCATGCATCTCCATACCTCCTGACGGGGCACCCGATCATAAGCTTTCTCTAGGTCTATGAACGCCATATGTACTATGTGCCTTGTGCTTTTCTCTCCTCCCTGTGCTTTTCCATGACCTGCCTAAGTGCAAAAATAGCATATGTTGTTGCCTTTCCCGGCATAAATCCAAACATCAATCTCCTATTGTCGTTCAGATGAACAATCTCCTATTGTCGTCTCCACCCGAAGCCAACTTTCAATAACTTTCTCACAGATCTTCATTGTATGCGACAAGAGTTTTATTCTTCTGTAAACTGCACAATCCTGAATATCACTTTTTCTCCTTATAAATGGGCATTATGGTACTCTCCCGCCATTCCTTGGGCATTACTTCCTCTTGAAGTACCTGTTAGAATAGATTCCACAACATATCTATGTTCCTTTTTCCTCAGACATTTCCAAGCCTACACTGGAATTTCATCGGGGCCGGTTGCTTTTCCACATATCATTTTCCTAATAGCAGTTACAACCTCTTCCCTGCATATGCCAGTTGTTACATTGTGATTTGGGATACCATCCTCAAACACAAGCCGGACATTTTGCCCATTCAGCAACTTTTCAAAATATTCCTTCCATCTCTTCTTAATATGCTCTTCATCTTGAATTACAATTCCTTGTTCACTTTTCATCTGCCTGATGTGTGTGAGATCTTTTGAAGCCCTGTATCGTGCCTTAGCGATTCTGAACAGCTTGGCCTTCCCTTCTGCGGTCTCTATTTCTTCATAGACTTCCTTCCATGCAGCTGCCTTTGCTTTCCCTGCAGCTCTTTTCACAACATTGCCTTTCATATTTGCCTTTCTGTAGTGTTCTCTATCTTCGTCATTTCCAGACTCATCCCATTTCTTTTTTCCTTGTCGTTTTGCCTTGATGGCTTCCTGAACCACATCATTCCACGACCATGTTTCTTTATCCAGTTGAGCACCTTTCCCAGACGTCTTCCCAAAACTTCCACACCTGTTTTCCTGATTGCTTCTGCATTTACTGTTCACCGTCTCTGAACTCCTTCCACTGGCCGTGTTCCTTGCAGCACCTTTTCCTTGAATTCACTTCTCAAAATTAGATCTTTCAATTTCCACCATTTAATTCTTGGAATAATTTTCCTTGCTGTTCTTTTCTAATGCCCGTGAATTCATAATCAATAACTAGCACTCTGTGTTGTGGTGTAACATTTTCCCCAATAATAACTTTACAATTCCTAACCTCCTTCAAATGCATTCTTCTGCACAAAAAGAAATCTATTTGGCTCTCTCTTCCTCCACTTTTGTAGGTTCCAGATGCCTTTCGTTTTTCTTGAAGAAGGTGTTACATATTACTAGATCTAATGCCAAGGTAAAACTTAGCACACTCTCACCCTCCTCATTTCTCGTATTAAATCCCCAGCCTCCATGCACTCTCCACACTACTTCCCCTTCCACACTGGTGCCAACATGTGCATTTAGATATCCACCTAGAAATACCCTTTCATTTGCTGATACACTAGACAGTTCATGCTCCAGGTCCTTGCGAAAGACATCTTTTTCTTCCTCCTCATAGCCAACTTGAGGAGCATAGGCGCTTACAATGGTAAACTCTTCCCCAAGACACAGCTTCACACTCATCAAGCGATCGCTTCTTCTGTTTACACTGACTAGAGAGGGGATCAAATTGTTTGACAGGATAATTCCAACACCATTTCTTCCCGCTCTGCTCCACTGTACAACAATTTAAAGCCACTTCCAAGCTCTCTTGCTTTATTACCCTTGCACCTAGTTTCTTGGACACATAGAATTTCAATTCTTCTAATCAATAGGTCCGGAACCTCTCTTCCTTTCCCAGTCATAGATCCAACAAAGTTCCAATTCTCATCTGGACTTGCTTCTTCAGCCGAGCCCGCCCATGACTTGGTAGCCTTTCCTCATATGTCACAAGGGGCAAGCGGGACCCTTGCGCGTCGCTTCCGAGGAACGCCCTAGCAGTTTCCGAGGCTAAATTTACAGAACTTATCATATTTGTACGGTTTTGGCTGATTTTTTTTTTACAGCCGGTGCTGTTTGTTTTACAGCCGGTGATGTCCTTCCTGACGCTAACCCTTTACTAATTTCTGGGATAATAGTACAGCTGAGAATAAAATCACCAGCCCCAAACATCAATCTGTTGGTTTGGTTATAATTTATAAGAGTGGAATTAGCCCTGATTTCTTAGCACAAAAATTTTGAAATAAACTGATTTGACACTTTCTCTCCTACTCCCACTTTGCTTATCGTTCCTCCATACATCTCTTTCACCCTCAATACCAACCACCCGTCTACTCCGCATTCTCACTACTCCCACTTTGCTTATTGTTCTTCCATACATCTCTTTCACCCTCCCTACCAACCACCCGTCTACTCCTCATTATCCCATACATTCAAATATTTTGCACAGACCCTTGCTCTGGTATGTATTAAATACTTATATTTGAGTTAAGGTGAGTTTATTTTTGCTAGTACATTTACATGCATCTTATCATACATATAAATTACGTTGTTACTAACGCAATATTTTTTAAATGTAATGTCAAGTTTCTTTGTTAGTTTAACATCAAGTTTCTTTAGTAGTTTAACGGCAAGATCGTACAGTATCGCTTGCTTTACCACATGCGTGAACACAAAAAATCGTGTTCACGCACAATTGAAATTGCGAGAAAGAAAGGCGGATTAGACCCGGACCAGAAAAATAATCGCAGGGTCGACTCAGACTCGCCGAATCTAAAAAACCGGGTATTCCCAAACATCAGATGTATGGTACGCATCTCGTATTTTCACTCCCCTTAGCTAGATTTTCAAAAAATTACAAAACCAGTGACATAAAACAAAGTGACGTTTACCGTACTCTTATTACCTCGCAAATCTTTCATTTTAACCCCAGTTGGGGTAATTTACCCCGGCTCGCCGGCCACCAATCTACTCAGCTAGATTAATTTAAGTAATGGAAGCAATGTGTTATCCCAGTTACCGGATCGAACACGCAAACAACAAAACTCCAATAATAACGAAAAGCAACAACTTTATAAATTATTGACAGAAAGTTTCTTATCACATTTTCCAATTCAATTTAATTGTCTAGTTTTACTTATCAAAAATTTGTCATCGTTAAAATTGGCAACAAACAATTAATACATCAATAAGACAAGGTTATTACAGTGAGAACGTGTCTATTATTATATTAACAAAGTCACAATATAAAATTAACTGTCAATATAACAATATTTAATTAACTGTCAATAAGACAATATAAAATTTGATATTGTCTTATTGAAAAACTGTCAATAAGACAATATAAAATTAACTGTCAATATGACAATATAAAATTAACTGTCAATATGACAATATAAAATTAACTATCAATATGACAATATAAAATTAACTGACAAAATGACAATATAAAATTGACAATCAAAATTACAATATAATATTAACTGGCAATATTAAAATATAATATTGATTATCAATGTGACAAAATAAAATATTAAGTGTCAATATAATATTAAGTATGAATTTCTCGATATTAATTATCAGACTAGAATTAGGTGGCATCATTTCCTTACTAAATCAATGGTGACGATCAGATCGTGCTGATGATGTTTTCCCTTCTTCTTGTTCTTCGTATTCTTGGCGGCGGTCGTGCTGGTCGGAGTGACGGCGTTGGAGGCTGCGGCCGCGGCCGCCTTGGCAGGCGCCTGCTTGATGGGCTGCCCCTTTTGCTGCACGGCCGGCTTCTGGCCCGGCTTGGCCCCCTTGACCTGGCCGCCCTTCGGCCCGTGGGTCGGCGTCCGCGGCCCCGATCCCTGCTTCGGACCCACACTGCCATCCGCCGGCTTATTCCTCGCCTAAAAAAAATTAAATTCGAGAGGAGTTTGAAAGAACTATTTAAATTGCATTCAGTTGGATTGTAACTGCATGCTTTTCAACTATACTAACTAGATAAACTAACCTAATCTAACTAGTTTCAAACTAATCTCGCTTTTTAATCTAAGCTAGACCAAACAAACCATTATTTAGGAGATTTCACCTAGTCGATTGCTTTTTCAACTAATTTAATAACCAATTAATTAAGGCCGAGGCCGCACAACGGCGTTTTCCCGCGAGCGGCAACCGCTATAACCGCGAAACACACAGTACACTACACAGTACTCTATGGGAAAAATCAATCGCGGGAAAAAACCGCAAGGGAGGCCGCTTGTATTAGCTTACTTGAGTCACAAAATCACGCGATTAAAAAATGCGGCGGTTTAGCCGTAGTGCGGCCTAGGCCTAAATCAATGTAACTTTAGTCCAATCTAACCAAATCAACTTCATTCATTTAACCTACCCCAATTCCAACGTCTACATTTTTAACTGCAGACGTTGGAATTGGGGTTTTTAACTGTAAAATTGAAAATGTTCACATAAAATTTGCTGATAACTGTCTAATAAGACCTTTCCTTACCTAAACGAATCTAATATTGATGAAACCATACTAATTATAGAAACAATCATATAAACTTATTAAAGACTAAATGTAGCCTAAATATATAAATATATTCAACCTGTTCGTAGCTCTATAATATTAAGTCTTATTAAAACAAATCCCATGTTGAAACAACTACTTCCCTGGCTAATACCACGTTGGATATTGAATTATACAACAGACATTTGCAAGTTAGTACCAGCCCCCAGTACATTTTCATGCCACTAAACGAGTACTAGATAAATAACATTGTTTTCAAGATCATTTCTTTCTATTTAAATTAAGTGAATAGTCTTTCTCCACAAATGTCAAATTAAAACCAAACCTCCTGGTGTTCAGCAAAGCTGCACTGATGTGAGATAAATCTCGAAACTCGTCTGCAGCTGGCTATTCAATTGATCTAAATTGAAATATATAATCTTAAAATTAATGTTATTTTGTCTGGTACTCGTTTACTGACACCCATGACACGAAGGTGTGCTGGGGCTAGTAATAACATACAAATGTCTGTTGTATAATTCAATATCATGCGTGGTATTAGCAAGGGAAGTATTTGTTTGGCAAGTGGGATTTGTTTGGTTGTCTTTATCACCATCATCATTGGTCCTTCAGCCTTGAGAAAGCCTCGACCTCTCTTAGTCTTGTCCTC
Source organism: Phosphuga atrata (assembly GCA_944588485.1). Classification (NCBI taxonomy): domain Eukaryota; kingdom Metazoa; phylum Arthropoda; class Insecta; order Coleoptera; family Silphidae; genus Phosphuga; species Phosphuga atrata. Next base: position 23,413,170 of record OX155893.1, read on the forward strand.
CATTTTTCCCTATTGTGTGCTGCTCTGCACCAGTTTGTTGCGCCCATTTTCTTGGCGACCTCTTCTACCCCGTCTTCTTTCCTCAGGTTGGGCCGTTAGCATGCGCGTAGGATGGTATGTTTCCGGCGCTATTGCGAAATGCCCAGCTCACCTTAATATTCCCACTTTTATGCGGCGTACCACGTTTCTTCCATTGTCTATATCGCGGTACATGTGGTAGATTTCGTAGTTGTATCTTCTTCGCCAGAATCCGTCCTCGCACGTGGGTCCTTCGTTCTTAGAATCCCATGTTCAATTGTTAATAGTAGGTTTTCATCGGATTTTGATATCGCCCATGTTTCTGACCCATATGTGGCAGGATACTGGCAGGATAAGTATTAGGTGTATGAGTAGTTTGGTTTTTCGGGTTAGTAGCCGAAAGCCTTAGTAGCCGGTTAGTTGGCTTAGTGGCCGATTCTGAAGGCCTACTCTTTAGATGCTTATGCAGACCGCAGGAGCACTTATTCGCCATCCTTCTCTTCATTTTCACCGTTGTATTGTTATCACTGGGGATGATGGCGCCTAAGTACACAAATTCGTCAATATACTCAAAGTTGTTATCGTCTACGGTGAGTGGCTGTATGTTATTCCTGGCTCTGTTGCTTGGTTCAGATACCATGGCATTCGTTTTTTTCTATGTTCATCTGAGGCCCATGCGTTTTGCAGTCGTAGAGAGTTCGGTGGTCATTTCTTTTAATTTTCTGTGCGTACGACTACGTCAATGTCATCGGCATATGCTAATATTTGGGACGATTGGGTAAATATTGCTTCTATTTTGTCTCCGTGGGCTTCTCTAACGGCAGTTTCTAATGCAATGTTATAAAGAAGACACTTAAGCCGTAAGCCGACTTCTGTTTAACCTAATGTTATATGTCCTATATTGGATCGAGAGTTCGCGCTGCCGCGCGTATGTGGTCTTCATTTATCTGCCCGCTTCGTGGCGGGCAACCTAATCTAACCTTTTTTTTGATAGGGGGCGTAGCAAGCACAGCTGTGTTAACTTGACAAGTGGCCCCCCGGAAACCCTGGCATCTTGGTACTGCCAGTGTGTGTGCCACACTGTCTTCCTCCCCGCAATACTCGCACAGGCTGTCAGAGCCTCTGCCTATTTTGTGGAGATAGTCCCGGAAACACCCATGGCCACTGAGTGCCTGAGTGAGGTGGTAATTTACTTCTCCATGCTTCCTGGTGATCTATTTTTCCACGTCGTTTATCAGGATTTTGGTCCACTGTCCCTTGCTGCTTGCTTCCCAGTGCTCCTGATGTCCGAAGTAGGTCTCTTCTAGCCGTCTTTTTTATTTATTTTTTGTTGACTACTGCAACTGAGTCTCTCTGAATCTGTGAGTATATGTTTAGCCTCTCTATGACTAGCAGCTCTATTGGGGGCATGCCCGCAATTGCCAGTGACGCCTCCCTAGGCACGGTCCTGTAGGCACTGCTCGCTCGAGTTGGTTTTTTCTAGGTCTTCCGACGTTAGGCCTTTCCAACGCGCACAGGGTTTTTTGGGCTTTATCGGCTGCTTTTTTTAAAGTGCTCCCGAAATGATATATATTTATCTATTTCAACCCCTAAGTATCTTATAGCACTATTTGGGGTGATGACAGTGTCCCTCAGCTTAAACCTAATCTAACCTGGGTTAAATCAACGGTCCTTGCCACATTGCCCTATATTGGATCGAGAGTTCGCGCTGCGTATGTGGTCTTGACTTATCTGCCCGCTTCGCGGTGGGTAACCTAACCTAACCTGAACTAAATTCATAAGTTGATCACATTCCTTACATTCATATCTATCGATATGTATATGTATCGATGTTGAACTCGTTCGATTTTTCTAATATCTGTCGTAGTACATAATTTGGTTCGTTGTTCAGCGACCAGGCCTAAAACCGCTTTGGTATTATCCTAGAGATTTTTTGAGACTCTTCAGGCAATTGTTTCTCTTCTATTCTGAAGTCTTTATTCTGAGTTTTGTTGCCTCCCTGGTTAGCGCCCGGGGATCCAGTGCTCCGCCCCTTAACACTTCAAGCTTCGCCCTCTGTCCCGCCCACTTGTCGCAGGTAAAAAACGTATGCTCGGCCGTCTCCGGTTCCATGTTTCAGTACGGGCAGTTCTCCGCGGTCGTCTTGCCTATTCTTTTCCGGTAGCAATGGAGCACCATTGTCAGGTGGTAGCTCAGCTGACCATGATTCCTTTCCAGCCAGGGCTTAACGTCTGGTATCGGCCTGTAGGTCCATTTAGTCCTATCCTTTTCCCACGACTCTTGCCACGTTTGTATTGTTATTTTTATTCTGAGTTTTGTTGCCTTTTTGGTGTGCATCTTTGTTGGGTAAGTTTTTATGCATCGTTTTTCTTTCTGGCGATATTCTCGCAATCTGCATCAAACCAGCTGTTTCGTGGGGAACGTTGTTCCTGTCCCAGTATGATGTCTGCTGCATCTATGATTCCACTTTTGCAAATGTTCCATTGCTCATTGGTTCTTAAGTTTAAATCAACAGGGGTGCTGGTTGTATAAGTGGTTCTGATATATCTCTAGTACTTGAAGATCATTTAAGGGTTGTAACAAGTTGTTTTACTACCTTTTTCTTTTCTGATGTTTGCAATTCTATGTCGTAATTTGGTTGCTACTATGTAGTGGTCTGAGTTTATATGTGCACCTTGATACCTGGATGTGCGCACCTATGATATTTGAGAAATGTCGTGTGTTTATTAGCACGTGGTCTATTTGATTCTTTGTCAGTCCGTCTGGCGAGGTCCACGTTACCTTGTGGATGTTTTTGTGTGGAAAGTGTGTGCTTGCTATGGGTATATTCTTTAAAGCTGCAAAATTATCTACTCCAGCCCCGTTATCATTGGTTGTTTCATGAGCACTGAACTTACTAATATATGGTTGGTATATCTTTTCTTTAACAATCTTTGCATTCAGATCGCCAATTATGATCTTAATGTATGATCTTAACCTTTTCTAGTTCTTCATAGAACTGATCTTTGTCTTCCATGTCCTTGTCTTCTTCTGGTCCATCTACGTTAATAAGACTTATGTTGAAAAACTTGCCTCTGACCTGCAGATATCATAATTTAGGATTTATTGGTTCAAAGTTCATAACCAAGTGCTGAGTGTTCTTATTAACAATAAATGGGTGAATCTTACGTAGAGGTAACCTACTGTGTAGTAAATCGGAACTATTTTTCGCGCATGCGCATTGACATGACCTTGATCTAAAAAAACATAGACGTCGTGAAAATAAATTTTCTGGTGGGATATTCAGCAAGACATATACCAAAATTGAATATTTATTAAAAAAACATTATCCTATATTAGAGTTTTTAAGGTTTAACATTTATTAAAACACAACATAAATAAATAAATATGATGGTGAATAACATATGTCAATATATTATAATAACATATCGCGTACATCTCGGAACCGCTCTTCGCATTTCTTCGGGATGGCGTTGTATAAACCTATATATGTTTTGCTTCTGTTTTCTGCCAAGCCCTTTCGTCGCATATTTTCTGTGACATGATATTGTATATTATACTATCCATCACTGTTCTTCGGATTCGAGCATGTATTGTACCATTGTTGCTAAATGGACCCTATTTTTAAAATGCTTTTAATTCGCAGAGGCTGCCTGTTGTTTTACCAATTCTATGAAAGTAATCCCTATAGCACCCATGGTCACTACGTACCTGGGTTACATAGTAGTTCACTTCGCCGTGTTTCCTCGTCGTCCAAATTTTCACATTCCTAATTAATTGTCCCTAATTAATTGTCCATTGTCCGTTTGTTGTTGTGTCCCAGCCATTCTTCGTATGAATTAGATTTTGCCGCTTTTCTCCTTTCAGTCCTTGTCCGTTTGTCGCTGTTTCGTTGCGACGTGTATATGTCTAATCTCTCACGTGCCATTAATTAAATTGCCATTAATAGAATAATTCCAGCGATCACTAGAGCGGAATCACACTTCTCTGGACACTGTGCGGCACGCGCAGCACACCCTCAATGCTAGCTTTCGCTGTAAGGATGCCAGCTTATCTCTTAAGGTTTTTGTCTTCATTACCTTTGCCCATATCGGGGCCACATATAGCATAGCAGAGTGAACAACCGAGCACAAAAGTCTTCGCTTACTACTTCTGGGTCCCCGTACATTTGGCACGAGCCTCTCCAGTGCAGCCGTGTTTAGTGCTTTGTCGCAAGCTTTACTAATATGCTGTTTGAAAGATATGCTCTTGTGGATTACGACGCCTAGGTATTTTACGCCTAGGGTACAGATTTTTCTGTTTCTACGTGTGCCAGCCCTAGTTTCCTCTGCAGTTTCAATGACCTTAATGGTGTCGGTAGTGGATTTTCCTTCTCTGAAACCATATTGCTTTTGAGAGAAATCAGTCCCAGCTCGAAGCGCTCTTTTGACCCGGTCTACCAGCAGTTGCTCAAGCAGTTTACCTGGGACGTCTAGTAGACACAGTGGACTGTACGAAGAAGCTTTATTAAGGGGCTTAACTCCTTTTCTCAGGAGGACTAGTTTAGTCTTTTTCCATTGTGCTGGAAAGTTAACCTAATCTAACCTGGGTTAAACCAACTGTCCTTGCCACATTATCCTGTATTAGATCGAGAGTTCGCGCTGCCGCGCGTATGTGGTCTTGATTTATCTGCCCGCTTCGCGGCGGGCAACCTAATCTAACCTGGGTTAAACCAACGGTCCTTGCCACATTGTCCTATATTGGATCCAGAGTTCGCGCTGCTGTGCGTATGTGGTCTTGATTTATCTGCCCGCAGTGGGTAACCTAATCCAACCTGTACTAAACTAAATTCGTAAGTTGACCACATTCCTTACATTCATTTATTTTTCCCAAGTTCAACCAAAATTCAACCAAATTTCATCACATTCTCTGCCATTCTCCAAATATTGTTTGTTAAGATTTCCATTTTGAAGTTTAAAATGTTCCAATTCATGTTCGTAGAAATCTTAAGTAAATTCCTTAAATAAGTTTAAAAATTTGTTGTAGAAAATTTTCGTACTACCCTTGAATAATAATGCGTCTAACTTTGTTGCCGCCACTGGAAGTTTTCGGTCAATACCATTACAAATAGTGCCACGGAGGCTAGGTTACTCTAACTCCATACGAACCCAATAAATGCTGTTTTCCAATCCGTTCCAGTGTGAATAACATCGTACTCTATGGGGCTCCGATGTGGGTCAGCTGCACCAAGGTTCAGAGGCATAGAGAAGCCCTGAAAGGGGCTAAAAGGAGGATCGCCATAAGGGTCGTCTGCGCGTATAGAACGGTAGGGACTGACTCGTGTTTCATTTTGTGGCATCTGTAGTAGATTTGTTTACATTGTTTCTGCTGGATTATTCCTTGCCACGTACATCGCACTTCTTGTATTGCTGCGATGTGTCTGCTATTGTGCTAAAACATCTGTTAGTTTTTGTAGGTTACCTGGTTCGTACAATGTACTAATTAACCTTAAATCATCGTTATCCTTTCGTGTTTGCGTTTTTCGTTCGTAGTCTTAATATGACCTAATATTATAGAGCTACGAACAGGTTGAATATATTTATATAATCAGGCCGCATTCATTTCATCTTTAATAATTTTATATAAACGAATCTAGATCAGTATTTTTAACTAACATAACCTAACCCAGCCCATCCTGAGCTAAACTAACAGGACCTATTTTAAGCTAAAGTTATCCAAATATGATTTATCCTTAGGTAATCTAGATCAGTTTTGTAGCTAACCTAACAAAACCTAACCCTTCCTGAACTATCATATAACATGACTTATCATTAATCATAATACATAACTAATCTATACTCTGTCTGGCGAGAGAATGCATCCCGGCTCGACGAGTTTAACATTGTTCTGCGCATACTCCCACTTTATTTCTAGTGCGCGGTGTTTAGTTGTCCGTATTTGAAAAACTGACGCATATTTCTTAACTCAAACAAATATGCGCGCACCTCGGCGCGTCCTTTGCCCCTCAAACCTCGGCGCGTCCCTTGCCTCTTATACCTCAGTGCAGTACAGCTGCATTCTCTCGCCGGACAGAGTATAGATCAGTTTTTTAATTAACCTGTTAAAAAAAACATGACCTGTTTTAAGCTCAAGTTAAAATAATATGACCTATCCTTAACCAAACTAAGTTAACCTTATAGCAACCGAGTGTCCCTAACCTAACCTAACATGACATATCATAGCTAATCTGACATATTTATCTGAACTAGTTACTTGTTAAACAAAATATTTGTGTGTCTGATTAGCATCTTTAATTAGACTTAATGCACTTTTAATAGATAGAAAATTAGTCTTTGAATTGATTTAATTAGATTATAAAACATATCTATACTTATATAATTATGTGAATTGCACAAAACAAGAAAATTAGTTTAGTAACACTTAAGTGGTCTGATTGTGAGTACTGGGGATTTACCCAAGTACAAAACAATTCAGATCGATGACATAGATTCAGTGTTTAACATACATAAATAATCCAAACTTCGTGGAAACTCTCACTTTCGAGTCTTGTCCAGTCTTAATCTCGTAATGTATGCATAGTTGTTTAAGTTTTAGTGTAGATTTTTTGAAGGAAAGAACACATGCGGAAATTAAGTGTGCTGAACACGTCAAACAACTACATGCAGTAAAATCTAAATTGCTCAAAGCTACAGCCGGCTAAACGAGATGTTGTCTACGTTGCTAGTTTCATGCTAAACAAGAATCTAAATTTAATTTTACTTATTGTCTATTAACTAAATCGGTTTTGCTGGTTTGTTCGGAAAGCAATTTTGTTTCTTTCTTTTGGAAGGAAATTACTTTCCAAACATCCCAATATTTTCAACGTGTTGGAAAGAAATCAAACCAAACGAAATTAAACTCATCTGTAAATTTAGCTAATGCTTGCTCCACAATCTCGCGAAATAGCACGAAGTTGAACGCGGCGCGAGAGTGTACGTTCCTCGGTGCTTCCTCGCCTATAGTCCATTTTTTTAATAATGCAGTAACTAGAAACCTGATTTACACTATGACAAATTTTCAATCTAGTTACAAATTTTGGCGCTAAATTCAAATATAGTTACTTGAATATAAAATTGGTAATTTACTAATGGTTTCATTGAATATCTTATTATTATTGATTAAATACTCCAAACGGCAACAATAGTAATAAAATACAAACAAATAAATGGAGAAAAACGCAAAAAATCTAAATGATACAAACAGATCAGATGATAATTGTGAATTGACACGGCAGCCATTGACATCTAACAGCTGCAAATGTATGTGAAAAGAAAGAGAGAAAAGAGGTTGAGATGGAGAAGTAAATATCGTCGGTGTGAACTTCTCCTCGATTTAAACCAATCAGAGAAGAAGGTCAAATAAGCCTTATCTTCCCTGTACTGCATTCTTAAAAAAAATGGACTATAGTTCCAAAGGCGGTTTTTAGTATCAAAGGGACATGCATGAGTACGAGGAAAGGAGAGCATCACCTCCACACTCTCAAAAGCGCAGATAGCTGCGGCAGCAGCTACTACCTGTTCGATGTCAATCATGGCACTGAGGTCCTCGCGAAGTGAGCGAGAATGTGGATGCGAGTTCCTCGCCTCGAACATTAATGCCAGTAACTTCGCCGAGTATCATTTCGCGAGAGTGTGAAGCAGGCATAAAACTAAATTGTAGTCTCTTTTGTTTTACCTGACTGAGACTTCTATAGCTACTTGCGCTGCCGCTGCGCGCCTGCAAAACAAAACAACAACAAAAAACTTAAATTTCAAAGAAAGAAAAAATGAAAATTAGAGAAGAAAATCTCAACGAGTCCAACTAGATGTACACTAGTTCTACACAGTTGGACCGATCGAGACGGAAACAGAGTTATTTAGTGTACATAGAAAGCTGCGAGAGATTTAGACACACTGACACACACATAGATTCAGTTTTTAGCTAATCTATTTGAAATTTTAGTTGCACTAAATCCGCTAGTTTCTCAATCCAATTTACTAAACATTCTTGCACAGTAATTATTGGAACAATTAGTCAACTAGGATTTCAAATATTTAGACAAATCACATTGATAGTTAGTTCTGTGTGTAAAGATTTTGCTGTGCTAAGTCTAAATCTAAAAGTATGCACATATTTTTATTGTTTCCTCGATTTCCATTCGAATTGTGTACGTGTACTTATTGATTTATATTGTTTATGTGCAGTTTACTATTTGTAGTAATTGTAAGTTGAACTTCAAAACAATATGATTACATTTGACCAAGACTCAGAAGGATTTTAGAAGCTTAGATAACACCAGACAAAATAAGATTTCATAATACTGGACATGACAAGACTAGACCAGATTATTTTCGACAAGACTAAACTAGACTACACAAGACTAGATTAGATTGAACAAGACTAGACTAGTTTGAACAAGATTGGACAAGACTAGACTAGATTGGAAAAGACTACTAGTTTGGACAAGTCTAGATTGGACAAGACTAGATTGGAAAATACTGAATTGGACAAGACTGCATTGGACAAGACTTTATTGGACAAAACTATATTGGACAAGACTAGATTGGAGAAGACCAGATTGGCTAAGTCTAGATTGAACAAGACTAGAAACTAGAACTAGACAAAAGATAAAATAAAATAAAGTTTTGTCCAAACTTGTTTTTATTATTATTGTTTTATTGGCGTCATCCAAGCACACCGGAACGAAACAGCGTATGACATCGGCGTGCTGATTATAATAAAATAGTTCATATCTTTTTTGCCATTTTTTCTCATCTTCTTTTGTGCTGATGAAGAAATTGACAAGTTTGTGTATCTTGTCCCAGTTTTCCTTGCTCTCTATATAAAACTTCTGGGTTCGAGACTTTTGTCCATATTTGATTTTTGGAGTTCCCTTTCTGTGGTCCATCTACAGCATTCAAATACTGTGTGGGTAACTGAGACTTCTACACCGCAATATTCACACAGATTATCAGGTGATCTTCGTATTTGCTGTAAATAGCTTTATAGCAGCTATGCCCAGTAATAAATTGGGTTATATGGTAATCAATTTTCCTGGCATTTTTGCTAGAGCCTACTTCATAAAGCTACTTTCTCTCTTTGGCCAGTAACTCAAGAGGTGATATACCAGCAATTACTAGGGCAGCGTCGCCAGACACTGTTTTGTATGCGCAGCAAATGCTTAGTGATAGTTTTCTCTGAACTATCGAGAGTTTATCGATAGGTACCTTATATGTAAGATGATGTGCCCATATTGAGGCCCCATATAGCATCACTGACTGGACCACGCAACTGAGTGCTCTCCGTATACAGCTCTTCGGCCCCCCTACGTTAGGCATGCGTTTTTCCATTGCTGCTCTCATACCTTTTGATGCGGCTTCGTTAAGATGGGGAATGAAGGAGCGCCTCTTATCTATGATGACACCTAGGTATTTTAACGACTCTTTTGGGGCGATGCTAACGTTGTTTATTTGGAAAGTTATGGGCGCAAGCTTCCTCAGTCCCGTTAGTAGGACCGCTTCAATTTTCCTTGGTGCGACATTTAATTTTTTGGTTGCATCCAACAGTTAATTTGGGATATTGTTTGGTTTGCAGTTAGCAAGACCGTCTGTTCCGACTTTGCTGTTATTACAAGATCTAAATCGTCCGCAAAACCAATTAACCTAGCTCCCTACGGAATTTTTAACCTGAGGACTCCATCATAAAGTATGTTGTACAGAGTGGAGCCTATAACCGATCCCTGTGGTACCAAACTACTAACTATTATTTCCTTGGTTTCGTCATTTGGTTGCAAAACGTTCTACTGGTAAAATAGCTTTGAATAATTCTTAGCAGGTAGGGAGCTATATATCTTGCTATTAGATCATCGATAATGAGTTTCCAATCGGCTGTGTTAAAAGCATTTCGTACATCCAGTGTTATTAATGCACATATTCTTCGTGATCTTTGGGTGCCTGATTTAGCATTTTCTGCGATCTTCATGATGGCTTCTATTGCATGGTTGGTGAATTTTCCTTCTCTGAAGCCTTATTGGTTACTCGACAATCCAGTTCCAGATTCAATATCTGTTTTCAGCTTATGCAATAGTAGGTGTTTTAAGAGCTTCCCCAAAGTATCTAAGAGGTTTTATGGCTTGTATGATGTGGGCTCCACTATTGGTTTATCGTTTTTTTTCGAAGTAGCACCAGTTTCGCCCTTTTCCATCTATTGGAGAAGTTGCCGGCAGCTAGATGCTCGTTCATTACGTCTAGCAAGAACTGCGGTTCCTGATCAGCGGAGAGTGTTATTATTTCAGTAGGTATCCCGTCCGGACCTGGGGCTTTTCCTTTACGAATCCGCTTAATTGCGTTTATTAGCTCTTCTTTCGAGGACCTATGTGTACCTCCGTGTACCTCTTCTACTGTTGGTTTCTGCCATCACACTAGCTCCTCACGTGAAAAGAGTACATCGACTACGCGTTTGATTTCCTTCATAGGCATTTTGACATTTGGTTGTTGGACCTTCAGCCTTTTCCTGCAGATTTGGAAGGCATCTCCTCATGTGTCGTAGTCCAGGTCTTCGCACAGTTTCTTCCAATGTTTTTGCTTGGCCGTGTTTATTTCATGCCTTAGTTGTTTTCTGAGATATTGGTATTTGCTTAATAGTACATTGGTCTCTTCTTCTTCTCCTTTTCTGGTTCTTTGTAGCTGGAACTTTCTTATCACTGCCATACATGAAGTCCTTATGCTTGCAATTTCTTCGCTCCACCAGTATACCATTTTTTTCCTTGTGGGTTTCCCATTTTTCTTTAGCTTTGCGTCACATACTTTACCAAGAACATTTACAAGTCCATTTGCGTTGTTGGTATTTGACCATGCTATTTCCTCTGACAGTACGCGTTTATTTTTTACTACATCTATGTGTTTGATATTCCAACCTGTTTTCCTGTTATTCCTGTACTCGGTTATTAGTATACGGTAGTTGTATACGGTTATTTGTTTGTACTCCCTCATTTTTCCTATTTTGTACGCTATGTATCGGTGATCACTCATTGTTTCCTTATCCAATACTCTCCAGTCTAGTACCTTGCTAGAAATACTACTTGTAGAGAAGGTAATGTCTATTATGGAGCTTGAGTTCCCCCTTATGAATGCAGGTTGCACTCCTTGCTTTAGTAAGACGACATCCATTTCTGCTGTCCAGTTCATTAGCATGTCTTATCCATATATGGGCATCCATAGTAGGGGGACTTTGCATTAAAGTCACCAGATGTAATTTTTGAATTTTGGTCTTGTTCTCTCAGACTTTGGATTAGCGCCCCCAAGGTACTCATCCATCTGGTCTATGTGGGCGTTAAGAAAGAGATAGCAGCTATATATGACTTAGTCTTGGTCCTTCTTCCTATCTGTTCCTGTACAATAGTTTGCAATATTGGACAAGACTAGATTATATAAAACTAGATTGCAGTAGACTAGATTGGATATCCCAGGTTTGGAGAAAACTATTTTTTTTGCAGAAAACTAAGTTGGACAAAACTACATTGGACAAGACTGGATTGGACAAGACTAGATTGGATAAGTCTAGATTGGACAAGACTAGATTGGACAAGACTGGATTGAACAGGACTATATTGGACAAGCCTACGTTGCAGAAGACTAGATTGGACAAGACTAGATTGGATAAGTCCAGATTAGACAAGACTAGTTGATGGCGAGGTGCTATGGCCAGGTACTGAGACTCACAGGACTAAAAATGGCGTCCTCTACTAGTCGGGTGGCGACGATCCCGTACACCTACACGGCGAGCTATACTCATCTCCTCTGAATTAGAAAAACCTGTAATTGATTTTATCCCACTCGGAGCTCTGAGGATTGTTTGATGACTGAGACTGTCATGTTTGATGACTCTGACTGAGTGATGCTTCTGAGGCGTATGCTCCAACAGGGGACAAGACTGATGGGGTGGTTAAGGAGTTATACTCTGCCTTTGAAGAAACTATGAAAACATCGAAACACGGGGAGATGACAATTATTCTTGGCTACTTTAACGCCAAAATCGGGAAGGGTGCTGATCGCGAGGTCTGCGGAGATCAAGGTCTGGGAACACGCAATACTAGAGGTGATCGTCTGGTGCAATTTTGTACAGCGCACCGGCTCGCTGCTGCCAACTCTTTTTTCAAACAATATCCGCGTCGTCTATACACGTGGAAATTTACCGTATCGTGATAACCATATAGCCTGAAATGAAATAGATTTCGTTCTCATCAAGAGACATTTAATGAAGTTTGTCAAATCAGCAACAACATACCCTGGTGCCGACGTCAGCAGCAATCAAAATCCCGTAGTAATAAATCTACAGCTTCGCTACTTCATTATAGCTTAACGTCCAAATAAACCTAAGAGAGTCGATGTCAAAAGACTTACTGATCTCGAGATACGAGCTAGAGAAACCGAGAATTTCAAGGCGTGCCCACAAACAACTAACAATTACGACGTAGAGCCTCGGTGGACCGTCTTAAAGAAGGCTCTTTTAGAAATCCAAGAGCTTAACATTGGGTATGCACAAGCCTCTAAAGAAACAACAGTGGATGACTTCTTCAACTTATGAACGAGAGAAGGAAACACAATGCCACATACAATAACCGGTACAGGGAGTTGAACGAGTACAAGGTCGGTGAGATCAAAATGCCGAAGAGCAAAGGAAGGATGGCTAGCTGAAAACGTACAAGACGTTGACATTGGGTATGCACAAGCCTCTAAAAAAGCAACAGCGGATGACTTATTCAACTTATGAACGAGAGAAGAAAACACAAAGCCACAGACAATAACCGGTACAAGGAATTGAACAGGACAGTGAGATCAAGATGCCGAAAAGCAAAAGGCAGGATGGTTATCTGAAAACGTACAAGAGGATGACATTAGGTATGCACAAGCCTCTAAAAAACTACACTGGATGACTTCTTCAACTTATGAACGAGAGAAGGAAAGACAATGCCACAGACAATAAACCGGTACAGGGAGTTTAACAGGGCGGTGAGATCAAATTGCCGAAAAGCAAAGAAAGGATAGCTAAAAAATTCAGTGAAATGGAGACACTAGAAAAAATAGCAGGTCCACGGTATTTTGAGGATACTAACAAGAGGATTTTAACGAGCATCGAGGAAAAGCAAAAAAGACGGAAGGAGTATATTGAGGCTCTCTTCAATGGCACACGACCCCACCAACCACCTAGAAACGATGATATCAACGAGCCCAGTCCTGCTAACACGATAGAGGAAGTGAGACGTGCAAAAAAACTTCAGAAAAATGACGAGGCTGTAGGATCAGACCAGATTCACGCGGAAACCTTGAAATTGATCGTAAATGCGAATAATAGGGGCCTAAAACTTCTTCAACTTCAACATCCTTGTTCAACTCAATATATGAAACTGGGAAAATACCAACGGACTGGCTGAAGTCGACGTTCATCACTTTACCAAAAAAACCGAAGGCGACTCAATGCGACGACCACTGAATGACAAGCCTGATGTCTTATGTCCTCAAGGTCTTTCTCTGTATCGTCCACACTCGCATATACTCGAGACAGGCTGGAGAAACGCAATTTGGATTTAAAAACGGAGTGGGCACGCGCAAGGCTCTCTTCTCTCTCAACGATCTCACACAGCGATGCAGAGACATGAATGTCGATATATACGCCTGCTTTATTGACTACCGAAAAGCTTTCGACCGTGACTCGCACTAGAAACTCATTGAAATTCTAAAATACACCAGAGTCGATGAGTGAGATCTGAACATCATTACGCAGCTGTACTGGCATCAAACTGCAGAGATTAGGACAGAGGGTATAACATCCGAAGATACAGAAATCAGGAGGGTTGTTTAGACAAGGGCGTGTCCTGTCCCCTCTCCTCTTCAACATATACTCGAAGGCAGTATTCCGAGAGAAAGAATCCTGAACGGCCGAATGGAGGGGAAGAGGCCGATAGGAAGACCAAGAAAAAAATGGGAGGATGAAGTAGACCAGGACGCTATACGAATCCTTAAACTAGGAAAATGGAAGGAAGTAGCCCGGGAAAGGGAAGAATGGAGGAGGAAGCTACGGTAGACCAAGGCTCAAATTGGGATCTAGCGCCAGAAGAAGAAGAAGTTTTCCGAGAGGGCATTAAGATCAACGGAACCCTTATTATTAATATACGATTCTCTGACGATACGGTCGTGCTCGCCGGCAGCCTACCACATCTCCAGAATATGATGGACCTTATCGTTAAACATGGCACACATTATGATCTGCACGTTGCCAAGACCAAGATGGTAGTGTTCTTCAAGACACTAAGACAGACGGTCCTTCAAATTAACAACCAGGTCGTGGAACAAGTACCGTCCGTTAAACATCTTGAAGCCCTCGTCAACCAGAACAGTGACCCTAAAATGGAAATCAGATCAAGGATAAAGCAGACCAGAAGAACATTCATCTTCATGAAGACCTTCTTCACTAGCAGAGACTTAAACCTACAGCTCCGCATACGGATATTGCGTTGCTATATCTTCCCAATGCTAGTCTATGACTCCGAGAGCTGGACATTCAGCTAATCAATGGAGAGCCGCATTGACGCCTTTGAGATGTACTTGTATCGCCGTATACTGCGTATATCCTGGGTAGATAGGATAACCAACGAGGAAGTACTAAGGAGAATAGGTAAAGGTAAAGAGCTGATGACAACCGTCAAAGAACGAAAGCTCCAATATATCGGGCACGTTGTGAGGGAAGAGCGTTACGAGATCCTTTGACTCATCATCGAGGGAAAGATCGAGGGTAAACGATCTGTAGGCAGACGGCAGAACTCGTGGCTAAAGGATCTGCGTCGATGGTTCGGACGTACATCTATAGAGATTTTCAGAGGTGTAGTTTCACGCACCATTATTACCAGTTGGATTGCCAACCTTCGATGGGAGACGGCGTCCTAAGAAGAGGAAGATTGGACAAGACTAGATTGGACAGGACTATATTGGACTAGACTACATTGAACAAGACTAGATTAGACAAGACTAGATTGGACAAGGCTAGGTTGAGCAGGACTAGATTGGACGAGACTAGATTGGACGAGACTAGATTGGATAAAATTAGATTGCAGAAGACTAGATTAGATAAGCCAAGTTTGAACTAAACTAGAATGGACAAGAGCACCAGGGCCTAAAGGATAACACGCTGAGATATTAAAAAGGACAATCCAACTTCATCCATAAGACATTCTAAAAATTATGAACAATTGCCTCAGGACTGGAACCTTCCCCGAATTGTGGAAGAAAGCAACGTTAGTGCTGCCCAAAAAAAGGACAAGCAAACACAAGAGTCAGTATATTACAATATGCCTTCTAGATACAATGGGAAAATTATTTGAGCATATGATACTATGCTGATGGGCCGAATAAAGAAGCAGTTCCACGGGAAGAAGAAGAAGATTATAGACCTTATTGTCGCCCTTATTACAAGTGTAGGCAGAAGAAGGAGGTCAAGGTGCAGTAGGACTGTGGTACCATGCGTAGAATTAGAAGATTATAGACCTTATTTGTCGCCTTTATTACAAGTCTAGGTTTTTGTAGGACTATAGTACTATGGGAAAAAGAAGAAGTTTACAGACCTTATTGTCGCTCAAGGTCCAGAAGGACTGTAGCACCATGGAAAGAAGAAGAAGATTATAGACCTTATTGTCGCCCTTATTACAAATCTAGGCAGAAGGAGGAGCTCAAGTTCCAGTAGGACTGTAGTACCATGGGAAGAAGAAGAAGATTATAGACCTTATTGTCGCGCTTATTACAAGTGTAGGCTGAAGGAGGAGCTCAAGGTCATATAGGACCGTAGTACCATGGGAAGAAGAAGATTATAGATCTTATTGTCGCCCTTATTACAAGTGTAGGCAGAGGGAGGATGTCAAGGTCCAGTAGGTCTGTAGTACCATGGAAAGAAGAAGAAGATTATAGACCTTATTGTCGCCCTTATTACAAATCTAGGCAGAAGGAGGAGCTCAAGTTCCAGTAGGACTGTAGTACCATGGGAAGAAGAAGAAGATTATAGACCATATTGTTGCCCTTATTACAAGTGTAGACAGAAGGAGGAGCTCAATGTCCAGAAGGACTCTAGTACCATGGAAGGAAGAAGAAGATTATAGACCTTATTGTCGCCCTTATTACAAGTGTATGCAGAGGAAGGAGGTCAAGGTCCAGTAGGTTACGTCTGTAGTACCACGGGGAGAAGAAGAAGATTATAGACCTCATTGTCGCCCTTATTACAAGGGTAGGCAGAAGGAGGAGATCAAGGTCCAGTAGGTTTGTAGTACCACGGGAAGAAGAAGAAGATTATAGGCCTTATTGTCGCCCTTATTACAAGTGTAGGCAGAAGAAGGAGCTCAAGGTCCAGAAGGACTGTAGTACCTCAGGAAGAAGAAAATCATTAGAAGAAAAAAATAGTCCTTATTGTCGCCCTTACTACAAGTTTAGGCAGAGAGAGGAGGTCAAGGCCCAGTAGGTCTGTAGTAACACGGAAAGAAGAAGAAGATTATATTCCTTATTGTCACCCTTATTACAAGTGTAGGCAGAAGGAGGAGCCCAAGGTCCAGAAGGACTATAGTACCACGGGAAGAAAAAGAAGATTATAGACCTTATTGTCGTCCTTAAGATCAAGAACTATATCAACGACAATTTGGGTTCAGAGAAGATTTTTTCCACTTGTGACTCAGTTCAGGCAGTTATGGATATAGCAGAGCAGGCATGTAACGACACACGACGAACTCGGCGAATGTGTGTTCTCATAACACTGGACGTTCGAAACGCATTCAATTCTGCATCTTGGCAACACATCATGAATGAAATGACAAAAAAAGACATGCCACCTTATCCTATCCGGATTATAAGGAGCTATCTCGGTGACGTAAAATCATCATGTTACAATTAGAGAGCCTAAAAGGCACCGTGTTAACAGTGGTGTCCCACAAGGATCTGTACTATGACCCACACTCTGAAACATCGCTATGACGGGGTGTTTAAACTAGTTCAAACGGAAGGTGTAACAACGATAGGTTTTGCGGTTTTGCGGAGATCTGGCGCTTCTCGTTACAGCGAAATCTGAACAGGCATTATTGGAAAAAGCGAATGCAGCCATAAACAACTGGATGGCCAGCAAGGACCTGCAGCTGGCACCGGAAAAATCAGAAGCCGTTCTCTTGACTGGAAGAAGAAAAGTGCTACCAAAGTGCTTCAAAATACAAAATTTGGTAACTAAACCCAATGAATAGGTAATGTATCTAGGTATAATAATCAATGGGGAGTAATGTTGGTTTAGGTCTCAGTGTTGCGCGCCGACGCGAATAGGAGTGCAACGCCAAAATACTGGGAAATGCCTTTGAATATTATTCAGCCAACGAATCCTATCTCTAGCCTCCTCGCGGCACTCCCTGGGCAATGCAACGATGTTGTAGCAAATAGAGAGGGGTGCCTGGCGAATCTCCGGCGCCATAAAACGGGAACCACTTGGCTAAGAGAAGGAAAACTCCGACAGAAAACCAGGGTAGGTTTGCATGCCTAAAGGTGGCAGCCCCACCGGCGAATTAGGGTACTGAAGGTTGATAGCCTACATATCCGAAAACAAATTATCACCGAAGCTTCAACCAAGAAAATTAGCCGGACGGATCTACGATACACGACCTTTAGCATGAAAACACGGACAGGAATTGGATGCTGGAATGTCAGAACGATGTTTGAGGGAAGCAGACTCGCACAAGTTGCACAAAACATGCAGCAATATAACATCAACATCCTTGGACTTAGCGAAACGCGCTGGAACGGGTTTGGTGAAACCAAATCAAGCAACGGAATGAGATTCTTGTATTCTGGAAAAGAAAATGAAGATGACGTACATGAGCACGGGGTAGGATTTCTTCTAAGCCAGCAAGCCAAGCGCGCACTTCTTGAATGGAGACCAGTGACAGAGCGAATTATACTGGCCAGATTATTGGCCAGAAAACTGACAATTGTACAATGCTACGCACCCACAGAAGCAGCAGAGACAGAAGTCAAGGAATCATTCTACGGGAAATTGTCAGAAACATTCTTGACAATCCGGAAACAAGACATTGTCGTATTAATGGGAGATTTCAATGCATAGCTAGGAAGAAACAACGTTGGTCTAGAAAAGGTCATGGGAACACATGGAATCGGAAACTGTTCGGACAATGGACAAAAGTTCATTGACTTCTGCAGCCAACAGAATTTGGTAGTAGGTGGAACGCTCTTCCCGCATAAACGATGCCACAAGGTCAGATCGACCATATTGCCATTAGTCGAACATGGCGAGGCTCACTTCTTCAAGTAAGGAACAAGCGAGGAGCCGACATTGACAGTGACCACCACCTATTGCTGGGGGAAATAAGATTTAAAGTTGCAGTCCTTCCCAAACAATTAAACCGCATCAGCAAAAGGTACAACGTTAAAAAGCTAAAAGACCCAGAGATTTGAGCCCAATACACCGAGGAGCTAAGAACGATAACAGCTAAAACAAATTTGCAAAATCTGGGAATAGAAGAGGTACGGCCCCAGATAAAGACCAACTTTACTGAAACCATCAACACTGTACTAGGTTTTACCGAGAAAGGCATGAAGGACTGGATGTCGCCAGAAACATGGAAGCTAATGGCCAACAGAAAGCTGTTAAAAAAGAGTATCTTACAAACCCATTGCCTATTGGATAAATTTCTACTAAAAGAATTATATAAGCAGGCTCGACTTAACATCAAGCGGAGTGTAAGATCGGATAAAAGAACGTGGGTGGACAATATTGCAGAAACTGCTCAACGTGCCGCTAACCAAAATAACCTGAGAGAATTGTATAAATCCATCAAACTGCTGTCGAACAATAAAACTACAAAAACAAAGCCAATAAAATCAAAAGATGGGAAGCTACTGGTTACAACAGAAGAACAACTCAATAGATGGCAGGAACATTTCCAGGAGATACTCACAGGAATAACCCAAGAACAAAACAACAACGCAAACCATCATGCAACACGGGCACACAACCTCCAACCAGAGCAGAAATAAGCAAGGCCATTAAGGAACTAATGGACGGGAAAAGTCCAGGCATCGACAACATCACATCTGAAATGATGAAAACTAACTGCATGACCACGACCGAAACACTACCGAAAGAATGGAACAATGGCCTTCTGATAAAGCTCCCCAAAAAAGGAGACCTGAGCGAGGCTCAGGGGGCTCACCGAACTGAAGAGGCATAACACTATTAACAACTGCATCGAAAATACTCTGCAAAATAATACTCACCCGAATGAACAAAGCAATTAAACCTACGTTGAGAGAAGAACAGGCTGGTTTCAGGCCAGGAAGATCTTGCGTAGACCAAATCAATACGTTGCGGATTATAACAGAGCAAGCAGTAAAATGGCAAACCACGGTATTTCTATTATTCGTAGACTTTCAAAAAGCTTTTGATACTATTAAATGGGAAAGCATTTGGGCGGCTTTAGACCGGAGTGGCGTCCCACCCAAAATAGTAAACATCATAAAAGCATCGTATGCGGACTACTCTTGCAACGTGGTACACGAAGGGAATCTCTCAGAAGTCAAAGTGTCTGCTGGTGTCCGACAGGGTTGCTTGTTGTCCCCGCTTTTATTCCTGATAGTACTAGACGAGGTCATGACGAGCGTTACAATACAGCCTCGAGGAATACGCTGGGGACTATCAAGCAGGCTAAAAGATCTCGACTACGCCGATGATATCTGCCTCATGTCCCATACACTCACCGACATGATGGACAAAATAGCTAAGCTACAACAAGAAGCTGAAGAGATAGGCCTGCACATAAACACCAAAAAAACAGAGGATATGCGGATTGGCGCTACCACTAGCAGGGACATACAAGTAAACGGCGTAACAGTAAAAAGATGCGAACAGTTCTGCTACTTGAGCAGCATCATAGCAGTGGATGGAGGGGCCGACCTAGACATCGCCAGAAGAATCAATAAAGCGAAGGGAGCGTTCGCCCAACTGAATACCGTTTGGAGTTCTTCAATACTTTCCCGTAAAACGAAACTCAAACTATATAATAGTAACGTCAAATCCATCCTGATCTACGGCAGTGAGACGTAGAAAGTAACTAAAAGCAGCACAAACAAACTGCAATTTTTCGCAAACTGGTGTTTGAGACGGATCCTTAGAATCCGATGGCCTGAAGTGATATCGAACCACGATCTGCTTCGTTCTACAAACCAACTTCCAGTAGACGTTGAAATAAAGAGAAGAAAGTGGAACTGGATTGAACACACCCTACGGCGCAATCCACAAAACATTGCAAAACGAGCATTGGACTGGCATCCCCAAGGCAGTAATCGAAAGAGAGGAAGGCCAAAAACAACATGGCGACGCACAATTGAAGCCGAAATCACCTCCACCGGCAAATCGTGGAATGGGTTGAAGGTCGTGGCTAGAAATAGAGTCAGATGGCGGCAATTTGTAGAAGCCCTATGCCCCACTGGGGGAAACAGGAATTAAGAGAGAGAGAGAGAGAGAGAGAGATAATAATCAATAAGCAAACAAATTTTGAGGCACATTTTGCGAGAGCTGTGGTGGAAAAAGGATTAATAACAGTAGCTGCACTGGAAAAAATGATGGACCAAAGAGCAGCAAAGGAAAACTGCTCAGCCTGGTAGCCCACTCAGCTATGTTATATGGAGCTCCTGTGTCGGCAAACGTACGTGTTCCTGACAAAAAACATATAGGTTCTTGCAGGCGTCCAAAAGAAAGCGGCTATAAGAATATGGAGTGCATATAGGACTGTATCAAGGGAGGCGTCCTTGGTAATTGTTAGAATTCCCCCAATAGAATACACAGCTAGTGAAAGGAAAAGATGCTTTAAAGCTCATCAAGAGAACATAGACAAATTTCAAAACAAAATACTATAGAGGACTTGCAAAGAAATTGGCAGAATACGGAAATGGGACAATGGATGAGACTGCTAATTCCGGACATATCTAAATGAAAAAACAGAAAACATGGGGAATAAAGGCCGATTCTCATATACGCGACACTCGCGAGCTACGCGACATCGCCTGTCAAATAATGATGACATTGTTTTAAATGGGCACGTTCTCGCATATGGGAATCGACCTTTGAACTACCACTTGACGCAAGTTTTGACAGGACACGGATGCTTCAAAGACTATCTACATAATATTAGGAGAGCATCAGACGGACAGTGCGACTACTGCGGACGGTGTTGTGCACACCATACTAGAATGTAACAGATGGGAAAAGGAAAATACTACAACTTTGAAAGACGGTACTATGGAACCCAGAAAAGTAGTAGATTTATAACTGGGGTACTCTAAAAAGAAAAAGACGAAACTCATGCTGCAAAGTGGAGAAAACACCGAGAGACATACTTACTAAATGATAAAATGCATAGACACTTAATGATAAAATATTCCAAAACCATATAGACTTCACCCGGGTATATATATATATATATATATATATATATATATATATATATATATATATATATATATATATATATATATATATATATATATATATATATATATATATATATATATATATATTTATATAGTATATATATATATATATATATATATATATATATATATGTATATGTATATATACAGTATTGAGACTAGATTACAGAAGATAAGATTGGGCATAACTAGATTGGATAAGATTAGATTGTACAAGACTAGATTGGACAAGACTGAATTAGACTAGACTAAAGAAGCACTTTAGGAGCTAGATAGGTTTAATGCTTGAGAATCTGTTAACCAATTTTTTTATTTCAAAACGAAAAGGTAAAAGTAGTCATGTAGACAACTAAACGTATTTCTACTTTAGAACTTGATAACTTCCGAACGTAAGAAATAAAGGTCTCGAATATAAAAACACCTCCAAATCTGGAGAATTAGATGGAATCGGAGACTTAGGTTGTAACAGAGTTAAACGACTTTACAGTCCACAAACTAATCCTTGGCCCTACACAGTCACCTCATATTTTATGTAATCGCGTCATTAATATTTAAATCCAATCGATTACACGGCATACATTACGTGACACCAAATTAATAACAACAAAATATATGTACACTACACACTAAATACTACATATTGTTGATTTATGTTCATATAGTCTCACTACATATATACATTCTTGTCTTGTCTTGTTCGGTTTTTTCTTGTCTGCTCTTGTTTGGTCTTGTCTAATCTTGTCTGATGTCTTTTGTCTCTTTTTATCTGGTCTCGTCTTGATTCGTCTCGTCTCGTCTTGTCTCGTCTTGTCTCGTCTTGTCTCGTCTTGTCTCGTCTTGTCTCGCCTTCTCTCGTCTTGTTACGTCTTGTCTTGTCTCGTATTGTCTCGTCTTGTCTTGTCTCGTCTACTCTTGTCTCGTTTTGTCTCGTCTTGTCTCTACTTGTCTTGTTTTGTCTCGTCTTGTCTCGTCTTATCTCGTCTTGTCTCGTCTTGTTTCTTCTTGTCTCGTCTTGTCTCGTCTTCTCTCGTCTTGTCTCGTCTTGTCTCGTCTTGTCTCGTCTTGTCACGTATTGGCTCGTCTTCTCTCGTCTTGTCTCGCCTTGTCTTGTCTCGTGTTGTCTCGTCTCGTGTCTTGTCTTACCTTGTCTCGCCTTGTCTTGTCTTGTATCACCTTGTCTCGTCTTCTCTCGCCTTGTCTCTGTTTGTCTCGTTGTAATTCGTCTTATCTGATATTGTCTCGTCATGTCTCGTCTCGTCTTGCCTTGTATGGTCTTGTTTGGTTTGTTACGTCTCATCTGGTCTTTTTTAGTGCAGTCTTGATTAATCTAGAGGAGACTACTGGAAGAGATGTGCTAGAAAGATGGAAACGTATCGTTTTTTGTGTAAGAGAAAGTCTACTTGATATATAAAGATGGTGTTACCTTACTGCGATTCCTCTTTGGTAAATCTTCTTTGGAAGGTTTCCTTCGTTTGTCTTTAAGAATCATTCGAGCCGCCGCGAACGCCATTTCGTGTGATATTCGACAACAACGAAATGTATAGGGAAGTTGATTATAAAGAGAATTCGCGAAAACGAATGTTTTTATTTGCAAAACTATTGAATTAAAGTGTATTCTTTTTAAAACGGATAAATTGTATTGCTTTTATTGCATTTGATTATTTTTGTTTCGTTTGTATTTCGTTAGTTTTCCCCGACGTAATTTATCGTTATTTTCCCTTCTAGGAAAATTTATTTTCCCTTTTTATTTTCGCCCCTAATTTATTGCTTTTCGTTTTAATTTAGCTATTTGTACAATTTTTTTTTACCCCAGTTTTTAAGCCACTTTTATTATTATTAATTTCCTCCCTTTTTCCACTTATAAATCACCCCGAAAACCGCTTCTTATCACGAAACACACGAATTTTCATACATGTTCATTTCGTTCTCTTTCTTTCTCCCTCGCACTCTTTCACTTCACTGAAAACAACAATTCAACGAATTGATATAATGTGCGATCAACAAAAATGATATAAGGCGAGGAAATTGATTTTTTTAACGCACGGCATCTACTCAACTACTGATATAGTTTTTTTCTAATAGCCCCCTCCTGTTTTAGTCAATTCCTAGAAATAACCTAATCTAGTAATACTAACTATTTACTAGCTTTATAACTATTCTTTTTCTTTTTTTTTAAGTTTGATCCAATGTGGATGCCGGGTATTAACCCTTCAAACTCTGCGGCCTACTAGTGGCCTATTGTATTTTGCCCACATTCACTTATAGGCCCAGAAACCTACTTGTTATTATAAATTGCGCTAATTAATTTTTCACGTTTGTCTTCTGGTACAAATCCCGCCGGCACTGGGGATAGAACTTTATAACTAATCTGGTAACTTATTTAAATGTCCTGACTGACTGACACAACAACGCTTTTTGGATTTTTGAGAATTTTTGGAAATTTCGTCTTTAAGAGGGTGAAAAAGTGAGTCTCAGAAACGGAAAATGCTTCTGATATGATTGCTATTAACATTCGTTTTTGAAAATAAAGAGACACGTGTTTCACCATTTTTTGAAAATCCAATTAAGGAGACTTAAAATTGGAGGTTCAGTATTCTTATAACCTATATATCTGAAAAACTCTGCCTGCTGAGGAGGATTGGAGTAGCTAATCCTCCGAGGCAGCTGGTCCTAAGCCCGGGTAAAAGCGGAGGATTGGACAGCGGGCCAGTAACCCGCCCCTGAAAAAACAAAAACACTACGAAACCCTTAACAACGCCTCGGAAGAGAACCATTCATAACCTAAAAACAACGACATCAGCAAACGGACAAGGAATTTTCTTTTGAAACCTCGAATGTACGAACGCTCAATAAACCAGGAGGACAAAAAGCGCTCGTAGAAGAAATCAACAAATACGAAATAGCAATTACAGCCGTCCAAGAGACAAGATGGATAGGCAAAGGTATCAGAGACTAATATACGATATGTTATAGTGAAAAAACAGATGAGGTCAAAGAACTGGGAGTAGCATTCATCATACACAAAGCTATGAGACCAGCAAACATTGGCTTCCAACCTGTCAATGAAAGAATATGTAAACTACGAATCCATACACTAATGCAACGATCATCATGTACATTGCCCCACGGAGGAGCAAGACGATGACACAAGGATAAGTTTCTATCATGAGCTAGAAAGAGTTTATCACTCTCCGCCATTTAGTGTCGTTAAAATTAATTTAGGGGATATGAACGCTAAAATCGGAACAGAAATAGAGTATAGAGCAGTGGTTCTCAAGCTGGATGCCGAAGAGAGTATGCCAGGGGTGCCACAAAAATAATCAAGGAATGTAAAAAGAAAATTACATGAGGAGTTAAACGAATTTGAGTTCCTACTTTGAATGCAAAATTATGGACAATTCGCTAACATCTGAATTAGTCTAAATCATTCAAGTTCGTCTGCTTCAGTTCGCGAAAGCGCAACTCACGGCCAAAAGATAATCCGAGGAAAAATAAGGAAATATGATCCTTGCTACCTCATATCGTATGGCTTTGTTTCTGTTGGGAACGAACAAGCACCGGAAGGGCATTTGTTGCTAAAATTGTTGCTAACATCTGTGTGATTTAGTACATAAACGTGAAGAAATCTTCAAACGAAATTTGTCCAAAAAGTCAAAAATTGTCAAAAAATAAATCTGTGCCACGAAATTTTTGTAGCCTGACAAGGGTGCCGCGAGATTTTTTTAGCTCGATAAGGGTGCCGCGGCAAAAAAAGTTTGAGAACCTCTGGTATAGCAAGCAACTGGAAAACATAGTCTGCATGAATTAACCAACTAAACAATGGAGAGCTGCTAATAGACTTCGCAAGAGGCAGGAACTTGGTAATCAGTTCATCGATGTTTCCACATTGACACATACACAAGGCAACTTGGAGCTCCCCAGATGGCAACACAAAAAATCAAATTGACGATGGGCCATAAATATACTAGACGTAAGAACACAGAGAGGGGAATGTTGTGGCTCAGACCACTCACTAGTACGCATTAAATATCGATGCCGAATTAGAACGCAAGCATGCGCCAAGGCTAATGCCTGCCATACACGCTACGGTCTACCGGAGAGGTTACATGTGCAGGTTTGCCTGCGCAGTTCAACCGTACGCAAGAAACTGCACAGGTCTATTCCCACGCACGCTTCGGTCTACCTGCGCAGGCAAACCTGCTCTTCGGTGGACCGTTGTGTGTATTGCCAGCATAAGAGACCAGAGAGGCTAAATATCGAGACGTTACGAATAGAAGCAAACAAGCACAAACTAAAAACGACCATAGATGAAAAGATAACAAATATAAATGTAGAGGAAGGAACAGATATTGAGTCTATGTGGAACACGGTGAAGAACATAGTAAAGAACTCGGCACAGGAAGCACTAGGTATTAGACAGAATAAGCAAAAGAGACCTGAGTGGTATGCAGACCCTTGGGAGACCCAGGGCCTCTAAGCACTTTTTACATTTGTATTCATTTTACAGAGTGTGAATTAAGCCTTTTCTCTCCTATGTTAGATATTAAGTAATTCTTTACTCTCTTTAGCGCTGAAAACGACCGTTCTGCTGAGCAGTTTGACGCTGGTGTACACAGCAGCATTCGGAGCGCAATTCCGATAAATGTCCAAAAAGCCTTTTTCCGAAGTATTTGTATAGTTTCATTGACGATAACTTCATCATTCGATGACAAATGCGCTTGCAGGTGCAGACATTCGTTTTCCAAAGTCCTATCCAAATCCCCGGGATAAAAAGTTATAAGGTTTCTGGCTTCTTCACGGATGTTTTCAGATTCCAAACGATGTAGTTTCGTAAGTCAAACTTATTACTTAACACCTCATAAGCAGATCCGCGTCTTCGTAGTTCTGAAATTAGTCTATCCATAATGACGTTAAAAATGATAACACTGAATCTGTCCCTGCCAGAGAGTTCGGTCTCGTTTGGTCGGTCTCGTCGAACTGGACTTTACGCTTACGTTTCCTCTGCATGTCATATGCAAAGCTATTTTCACCGAATTTTTCAA
Source organism: Phosphuga atrata (assembly GCA_944588485.1). Lineage (NCBI taxonomy): Eukaryota > Metazoa > Arthropoda > Insecta > Coleoptera > Silphidae > Phosphuga > Phosphuga atrata. The sequence continues at coordinate 23,439,766 of OX155893.1, forward strand.
TAACTTTCGACTCGTAATGATCAAAGGTACAGGTACTGCGTTTCCTAAAGTGTTCTAGGTGTGTTACCAAAAACTGATACATTTCAACGATCGTACCCAAGTCAATGTTAAAAATTGGAGAGATTTGCTTACTTTGTTGAACCTTTTATCTCACTATTAAAGAAAGTTGATCTACATGAGAAATGTCTGGTGTAGAGTCCACAGAGATAGAGAAATATTTGGCATGCTTTATCTTAGTCACAATTGTATTTATTACCTTTTCTGCCATGATATTGATCATTTCATCGCATATTTTTGAGGAAAGATATATGATGTTGTGCCACTTCCTTTCTTACCGTGTCGTTTTAATTGTAAGTCCAGAAAACTTAGCCAAAAAAGAAAAAAAGAACTCAGCCAAAAGTTCTAGGGTCATAACATAGTTTCCACTATTTTTTTTTATCCAAATCTCTCATGGGAACCTCTAAACGGCAATCCGCGTGCAAAAAGTGACTTCACAACAGCCACAATGCGCCTCAAAACCTCATGCCAGAATTTTGTTTCTTCTTCCGTTAAAGAACAAGACTCTTGTCAACTCTACCGCCAGCATTTTTCCTAGCTAATAGTGTCGCAAGTGCTGACCTGTGTTCGTCCGAATTATCATGTTCCTTCATTCTTTGAACTGCGTTTTTCCAGTCGTTGTACCCTTCATTAGCTAGCGAGCCCAATTTTCCAAACATCTTACAAGGGGCGCAAAACACTGCACCCTTGCTCTTCGAAAATATGAGCCAAGTTCGAGGTCGTATTTCACCATTGCTTAATGTTCAGCTAAAAATTGACAGCGATAGATACCTGAGATACCTGGTTTTATCTGCGTACTGACGCCTTGAAGAGGAAAAGTCGGCATCAATATTCTGTTTCACGTCATTTTGGACAAGAGCCAGGCTTTTGAGCTTATGTAAAGATTCCGCCACCGGGGCTCCTAGGCTGGCAGGGCCCCTAGGCTCGGGCCTTGTAGGCCCAGGCAGAAATCCGGCACTGGTGGTATGACGAAATATGTAGATAAAGCGTTGAACAAAGAAACAACGCCCATAAATGCTTCAAATAGAAACAAGAGAACGAAGGGAGGCATTCAAACGAGCACGTAGAAAATCAGATAAGCGCTGCAGACAAAGAAAGCGCAAATTCGAAAACGAACAAATCCTAAATATGGAAAAAGATTTTCGAGCATACAATGCTAGAGATGCGTACAAATGCCCAAACCAGAGAAGAAAAGGTTTCAAACCCCAAACAAGTTTATGCAGAGACGAAACGGTAAAAATCATAAGTGTGATCACTTATGATTTTTGCCGTTTGAGAGAGACACCTGGAAAAAGTATTTCGAAAAGTTGCTAAATCCGAGCACTACGGATAGAAGACTGCAAACTATAACTCCAGTAATATCATTGAGCCAAGCAGAGCTACTGCCCATGAGAAAAGACAGCGAACACACGATGGTACCAACTATAGAAGAAGTTGTAACAGCAACCAACACGCTAAAGGCTAACAAATCTCCAGACATCGACTAAATACAAAGCGAAATACTGAAACGGGGCGGCGAATAGCCGTATATGCAAATATACCCGATATATATATATATATATATATATATATATATATATATATATATATATATATATATATATATATATGCAAGATGCCCGATATACAAGAAAGGATGACATGCTCAAACCACAGAGGAGTATCACTGGTGTGCAACGGATACAAAATATTCACGACCATAATTAGCAACAGACTTGAGCATTTTGCCTCAAATATAATAGTAGAGTAGCAAGCGGGGGTTCAAATGGGGTAGTGCATGCGTACCGCATGGCAATCGCACAGGAAGAGATTTCCACATAGCCTCTCCTACCCAATTCCGACTCTCACCTCCACGTGGTGAACCCTGATAACCCGAGCAGCCTCGCCTGAGATGCGGTAACCAACCCGTATGGATGGTGGGGTCGGGGCTAACGAGAGCGGGAAATGGCCCTCCGAAAAGGGGGATTGGGCGTGAGGCTAACTACCTCACCTCACACAAATTTTCAAGTTACGAAAGACTTACAACAGCCTCGGATCGGATTGATTAACATACAACGGACTAAGAAAAGAAACAAGGACTTGAAAACGGAACTAAAAATCGGCACATGGAATGTACGTACCATGTTGCAGCCAGGAAAGATGGAGGAAATAGCAGAGGAGCTCGATAAATACCATTTAGACGTAACGGCACTACAAGAACCACATGAAAGAAGAGCTCGGGGTAGACCACGTAAGAGATGGCGAGATGACTGCATCGACGACCTAAAGATATTAGGTGTGAGAAACTGGCTGCAGTTGGTTAACAGCAGGGAGAGATGGAAGGATGTTGTACCTCAAGGCCCACCCAGGTCTTTAGAGCTATAGAAGAAGAAGAAGCAAGCAGCAAAAACTGGGAACACAATGTCGACGTATACAATCTGTTCGATGATTTAAAACAAGCAAACGAGCTATACGTGATACTGACAGAACTGGGCATACCAGAAAAGCTGGTAAGACTTGTCCAACTTACCATGTCATAATGTACTGCACAGGTGCAGGTGTAGGGAAATTTAGCGGAAAGTGTTTCAGCCCTTGTCCACATGTAAAGCTACAAGTGGACAAGGGCTGAAACACGGCGATGGACTGGCACCGACGCTGTTCAACCTCGTCCTGGAGCATGTAATAAGAAAGACTGGAACAAGGAGAGACAACTCTCTAATAAACAAATCCGTACAACTCGCAGCATACGCGGATGATATTGTCATAATGGGACACACAAAACGAGCCACGGAGGAAGCTTATACAGCACTAAAATCAGCACCCCAAACAACCTGCCTCCAAGTCAACATCAAGTCAACATAGAACGGGTACGACTTTAAGTATCTGGGCGCAAACATCAATATCGAAGGCCTGGAAGACGCGGAAATTATGTACTCAAGTCCAATGTGATACACAGAGACACAAAAATTACGGTGTACAATACAATTATCCGACCAATACTAACGTACGGCTGCGAAGTGTGGATCCTCACCGTAAAGAATGAAGAAAAAATCGACGCGTTCGAGAGGAAAATATTACGACGGATCCTAGGACCAGTACGGGAAAAGTATATAGGAGGTGATACCACAAGGAACTATAACAGGCCTTTAAGGACCAACCAATGTCGATATACGTGAAACTGCAGCGCCTCCGGTGGGCATGCCACATTATAAGGATGCTAGATGTTAAAATACCCAAAAGAATCCTGAACAGCCGAATGGAGTGGAAGAGGCCTTTAGGAAGACGGGAGGAAAATATGGGAGGATGAAGAATTTTTGCGTCTACAAAACAATATTTGTGGGTCTATTTTCGTGTATTTTTTGCGTGTATAAAACAGCTACTCTAGTCTTTCCAATCCATTCCTAACTAATTCTATTATCTCCGACTAATTATTTTATTCTGCGTAAATTTTATTTGCGTGTTTTTTTTCTGTTGTTTTTTATTAATGATAATAATAATAGCGATTGGGCTTGAACACGCGATGGCTTTAGGGGAAAACTGGGTGCGCTTTTTTCCACACTAAATACTAATTTATTTAGCTTTTTTCTGTTTTCATGATAGCTTTTTTACACGCGAAATTCATTATCGCCACCGCTGATCACTAATTTATATTTACTTTAAATTTGTTTGATTGACATAGAAAAGTATATTAAAAGTTCAGACGATACCGACTAAAGAAAACTAAAGACAGATTAGTCTCACTAAAGTGGTTTTTGGGGAAGCTCTCACTAAACCCCCTATTCCACTTTGGCTTATAGTATGCTCCACCCCGGTATCGCATATTTCGCATTTAATCAGGGTGGGCAGGTCGGACGGTTAGTGACAACCGCCCTAGTTGTTGCTTCCCCGACCAGGAATCGAAGGAAGATAAGTTTAGAATGACTAGACTAGACAGATAAGACTAAACAGACAAGACTGGACAGACAAGACTAGATATACAAGACTAGACAGACAAGACTAGATATACAAGACTAGACAGATAAGACTAGACATACAAGACTAGACAGACAAAACTATGCAAACAAGACTAGACAAATAAGTCTAGACAGACAAGACTAGACAGACACGACTTGACAGACAAGATTAGAGGGACAAGACTTGGCAGACAAGACTAAACAGACAAGACTAGAGAGACTAGACTAGACATACAAGACTAGACAGACAAAACCAGGCAACAAGACTAGTCAAATAAGTCTAGACAGACAAGACTAGACAGACAAGACTTGACAGACAAGACTTGACAGACGAGACTAGACAGACAAGATTAGAGGGACAAGACTAGGCAGACAAGACTAAACCGACAAGACTAGAGAGACAAGACTAGACATACAAGACTAGACAGACAAAACTAGGCAAACAAGACTAGACAAATAAGTCTAGACAGACAAGACTACACAGACAAGACTTGACAGACAAGACTAGACAGACAAGTATAGTTTAATACTAAGTTTGATAGATTATATCTGGCAATGTGTGACCTCGATTTTGACCTCGTTTGCCCCGCTGAAACTTGGCTCCACGAAAATTTGCGGAACAGCGAATTTATGCCTCCTACTTACGCGATTTGAGTGATCGGGACTTCAGCAACTTGGAGCTCTCAAGAGGGGGTGGAGTTCTTATAGCATCAAATAATAATCGCTTGGTTTCTAATCTTGTGGACATCTCAACTTTCTCCAACGTGTTCGATGCTATTGATGTTGTCGCTTGTTCTTCTTTTTTTGGTTTATCCAACTGCCTTATTGTCTGTCTTTACATTCCGCCCAACACCACGATTTCGGTTTTTGAATCCTTTCTCGAGCAACTCGAAATCTTCCTGTTGTCATGTTCTTATGATTGCTCTATTACATCCACAAGTCTAGCTCTCAATGGGGACTTTAGGATCTATCGCCCGATATCGATTCTCTCCAACTTTCCAAAGTCTTTGAATCCATCGTTTACAACTCCATCTTTCCTCGCATTAAGCATCTGTTCTCCCCGAAACAACATGGAATCATTAAAGGACGCTCCACAGTCACCAACTTAATAGCGTAATAGCTTTTTGTTTCATCAGTTATATGAAACAGGGGCCAGGTTGACTGCATTTATACTGACTTCTCGATAGCCTTGGGCAGCATTGATCATTCATTGATTATCGAAAAGCTTCATTCTTTTAGCTTGGCTGACAACTTAATAGCCTTATTGTCCTCGTACTTGGCTGATAGAATGCAGTAAGTTTCTCACTTCGGTTATGCATCAGCTGAATTTATTGCCACCTCCGGGGTTCCACTGGGAACTAACCTTGAGCCCTTGTTATTTAACATTGTCCTGACCAGAGTGCGTCTTTCTCCGTGCTACATTTATTTTTTGCAGACGACCTTAAAGTCTTCATATCAATTAAGCAGTCGAATGGAAGCAGTCTAATTGAGGCACATATTGCATTAAGCAAATGATTGCGCACTTTTACAAGAGAACCTCGATATATTGGAAAGATTGGGGGCAATGTCAACAAGCTGGCTCTAAACCTTAACAAATGCTAGATTGTCACTTTTACTCGACTTCAACACCCGATCGAGTTTAGGTATGCCTGGTTTTACTTGTAGCGATGTGACACAGTCAAAGACCTTGGCATTTTATATGACAGTAATCTCACGTTTGCTCAACACATATTGTCTTCAGTCTACATAGCCGCCAGAGCACTCGGTTTCATAATCCGTAATGCTCGCGGTATTAATAACAACTTGTTGTACTTGTATGTAACTTCGAGTATGGTTCCATTATTTGGGACCCGCACTATAAAAAGCACATATTGGCTTTGGAGGTTGTTCAGAGGAAATTCTTAAAATACCTCTGGTTTAAGAATTTTGGAGGTCCTCCTCCTCTTCACATCAACCACTCATCGTTGCTGAATGAGTTGGGGTACCAATCGTTGAGCTCTCGTCGCTCTTTGGTTGGTATAGTCTTTTTGCATAAGGCCGCTTATGGCTTCATTGACTCTTCCGAGATTGTCGGTCTCTTGAATTTCCATGTTCCTAGAGCTGCTAGTAGACAAACTCTCTCTTTTTATAACCCATCATCTTGTGGTGACCTCATGTTGGTGCCACCTCTATTCAACATGTGCTCGATCGATAACTCTATCAGCTCTGAGTGAGATATCTTTGTGAAGCTTAGATGTTTAAAATTAAAGGCCCTTAGAAGCCTTTCTAATTAACTTTCAAATTTATTGATTTTATTGATTCTATTTATATGAGGATCCTTTTTATATTTTAAATTTTTATTTGAAACCCTTAAAAGTTTAAGTTAATTTAAGCTTTAGAAGTTTTTTTTTTGTGAGGAGGAAAATACATTACGTACAACGCCTGCGGAAAATACCTCAGGGAGTGTGGGACTCCCCATCTGGATGTTCGAGATGGATATACCCACTAAAAACCGCTCCTCTGCTTTCAATTTTTAGAAAGAACCCTTCCTCCCGGAACTACCTTATTGGTATTACTTCAGAAGGAGGTTTTGCCATGCTTCCTTACGGATCTTGTATTTTCTTAGCTGTTTCCTCTTCTTTTCCTTTCTCTCGCAATATATCTGTTGCAAAATCACTTATTGCCTTCCAGTTTTCAGAACTTTTTAACATTTCTCCAACCACGTTTTCTGGGGCCAGTTTACAGTTCATTATCTTTTCCACATGTTGACGTTCGGTACTCCATCTCGGGCACACAAAGAATGTGTGGTGTGCGTCGTCTTCTGCATTTTTACATTGTAGACACATTGGGCTTTCTCGTAGCTTGTACCTATGTAGATAGGATCTAAAGCATCCATGGCCAGTTAACATTTGAGACAAGTGGTAGTTTTGCTCCCCATGATCTCGTTCCGTCCAGGTCTTAACATCGGGTATAAGTCTGTAGGTCCATCTGCCCTTTTCGCTTTTATCCCAGGCAGCTTGCCAGCTCTTTAGGATGTCTTGTCTGAGACTCTCTCGGTTCCTATGTCGGTTTTTATACAATTCCCCTCTTTCCACCAAGAGAAGTTCGATGGGAATGACGGAGGCTGCTACCATTACAGCATCGGTGGAAGTTGTTCTATATGATGCACTTATACGTATCGCCATCGATCTCTGTACCCGAGTTAGGTTATTTCTCCACTTTTTGTATTTCAGTACGTCTGTCCATATCGGTGCCGCATAGAGCATCGCTGACGTCACGACAGAGAAAAGAAGCCTCCGTTTGCTCGTTTTTGGCCCTTCAATCGACGGCATCAGTTTGGAGATTGCCGCGGTAGTTCTTGCAGCTTTCACCAGGACAGCTTATGTATGTTTTGTGAAAGTCATTCGTTTGTCTATTGTGACTCCTAGAAATTTGACCTGGTTCCTTGGTTCAATAATTATTCCTCTGATGTTGAAATCCTCTTTTTAAAAGCCAGTTAGCAATACTGCCTCCGTTTTTTGTGCTGCCACTGCCAGTTTGTGTTTTTCTACCCAGCAGGTGATTCTCTCTAGCGCGCAGTCCGTCTTGTTTTTAAGTATCTGCTCGTTTTTGGCCGTCACTATAAGGGCAAGATCATCCGCATAGGCGATCAAATCCAGACCGTCCTCCGGGCATATTCCGAGAACATCGTCATATAGGACGTTCCAAAGGGTGGGCCCGAGGACCGACCCTTGTGGGACTTCTGCATATATGGGGATATAGGTCTTTTCTTGATGAGCTTCCAGGACTAGTTGCCTGTCGTTTAGATAGCTTCTGATTATTTTTTTCAGTGGCGGGTCTACCTTCTTCTGAACTAAAGCGTTCATTATCATTTGCCACGAAGCACTATTGAACGCGTTTTTAATGTCTAGTAGAATTAAAGCGCATAGTTTCCTAGACTGTCTTGTTTTCCCCTTTCTTGCCTCTGTTGCAATGTCCATCACCTTTTGAATTGCATCGATGGTGGAGCATCCTTTTCTAAAGCCGTACTGCCTGTCCGATAGCTTTTTTTCCAAATCAGTCTGTTGTCTTTCCAGTATTAGATATTCAAAAAGCTTGCCTAGAGTGTCTAATAGATATAGGGGACGAAAGTAGTTTAGGTCCGTTTTCTCTCTTCCAGGTTTTGGGAGGAGAATTAGCTTGGCAATTTTCCACGCACATGGGAAGTTTCCATTTTGGAGCAGGGTGTTGTATACTCCTAGGAGCATTTCTGGCATTTCTTGCGCTATTATTTTTACTACTTCCGGTGGTATTTGGTCTGGGCCTGGTGCCCTCCTCGTTTTTATCTTTAGTGCGCCCTTCCGCAAATCTTCTGCAGCTTTAGAGGTTGCTCTGTAATTAGTTTTCTCTAACTGTTGAGCAATCTTTCATTCAAAAAAAAGTCTAAACAGACAAGGCTAGACGGACAAGACTAGACAGACAAGACAAGACAGTTAAGATTATAAAAAAAAACGGGACGTAGCAAGCACCATTGGTTAACTTGTCAAGTGGTCTTCTCGAGCATCTTGGAACCGCCTCACGCATGACGTTAAAATTGTATTAGTTCTGCCTTACAACTCCCGTCCTCGCCTAGTGATTAGGGGTTCAGGTGTTGTCAAGCTTCTTATTGATTTCGAGCTGTTTCTTTTCGTCCTGCTCTTTCAAGGTTGATGTTTGTGACTACAGTGGTTTTTATTGTCCAGATATTCCCCGACCTGATCATATGGACGGTTAGGCCTCTATTTTAAGATGAGTTTTCTTTTCCCACGTTTCTCTTTCCGGTATCCATCGATGACATTCGAAGATGGTGTGTCGAATGCTATCTGCAAGGCCACAGTATTCACAAAGACTATCGGTTTCCCTGCGGATGTTATGCACGTGGTCCCTAAAACAACCATGACCGCTTAGCACTTGTGTAAGGTGTAAATTCGTTTCACCATGCTTTCGTGACACCCATCGCTAGACGTCTGGTATAAGCATCCTGTTCCATTGTCCCCTATTCGAAAGCTGCCATTCTGTTTGCCATGCCTTATACGTTCGTGCCCTGTTAGCTATCTTTTCATTGTGCTTTGTTCAGTCGTCGCTTGTTCTCATTCGGTAGTTCCTCTTTCTCTCACACCATTAACTCTATTGGTACTATGCCTGCGATTTGCTGCCTCCGTGGAGACCGTTCACTATGCACTGGATACTCTCAGTGCCATTTTCCGTTGTATTAGCGATAGCTTATGCCTGATCGAATTCTTCTCCATGACAATTGCCCCATTACCAGAGATGCGTAAAGAATGGTCGAATGTACCACTGAGCATAGGAGCCTTCGCTTACTGCTTTTGGGACCACCGACGTTGGATGACTTGTGATGACTTGGTTTTTAAATAATAGACATTTGTCGATCGTCACACCCAGGTATTTAATTGATTCTTTCGGGACTATCTTTTCTCCCTTTGCAGGAAAAGTAACGAGACCGATTTTTCTGAATGCTGTGAGCAGCACTTCCTCTGTCTTTTTGAGGGCCAATTCTAGTCTGTTTCTTTCCATCCAATTACCAACTTGGTGTATAGCTGCATTTGCTCTGAGCATTATTCCTCTTTCTGTTTTCCCAATCACTACCAGAGCCAGGTCGTCAGCAAAACCCACGATCTCCACTCTCTCTGACGCACAGTGGACTGGATTGTCGAAAAGGTGGGCAAAAATAGAATGCCTCTACATATATATTTGAAATTTTGGTTGCAGGTGTTGTTTACATCGCTGATTACGAATCTGTTATTAATATTTTCAACAAAAAAAATGGCGGATTTAACATGGCGGTCAATTTTTCGAAATCTTATCAGATTGAAATTGCGTATTTAAAAGTTTTTCAAGTGGTTAATCAGGTATCAATTATCAGGATTCCAAAATACCAAAATGGCGGGTCCAATATGGTGGAAATTTTTTTGAAAAATTTGCGCATTAAGTGTTATTCATACTGTACCAAATACGTATAGGCAGGTTAAGGCATGCAATTCGTTAGAAATCTGAATTCATACATTATTACCTACGCAATGAAAATGAAACTAGCACGGGATGTATTGGGCGATTCATTATTTTTACAGTTTTGTGTCAATACAGTATTTAGAACAAGGTTTTCCCTTGCAATTGGAAATCCTTTTCTTGAATAAACATAAACTGTTATTTAATCATGTCAACACGTTCAGGATCACCATTCAATAAGCAGAGTCAATATCACAAACAGCAAGGAAAAATTAGCAGCGGTTACGCGGGGAACATGTTTCGAGAAATTATAATAATAGATTCGTAATCAGCGACGTAAAACTACTGGTGTTTTACGCCATTTAGTAAAAATTGGATGAGGATTTCGAAGAAACATCCGCCATATTAAATCCGACATTTTTTTAAATTTTTGATAGCATATTCGTAATCGACAAAAATAATAACCCCTGTAACCAGAATTTCAGATGTATAGGACGAGGCATTATATTTTTGTTCACTTTTTCGGCAATTCAGTCCACTGTGAGGCGGTTTAAGTCTGAGGACTCCATCGTACAGGATGTTCCGCAGCGTCGGGCCTAAAACCGAGCCCTGTGGAACACCACTGCTGACATCGCGCTCTTCTCTTGCATTCCCTGCTTGCAGAATGGTTTTTTTATTTCTCAAAGAGCTCCTTATTAATCGCAGTAGATACGGTGGCATGTTCTTTCTTGCCAGTTCCTCCTAGATGTTTTGCCATGCTACAGAATTAAAGGCATTTCTAACGTCGAGCGTTATATGTGCACATAACTTTTTTGTTCTTTGTGAACCTTCTTATACGACCTAATCTGTAGTACCTACTGTCGAGTTTCCCTCCCTGAACACATATTGCTTCTCTGAAAGTGTCTTATTCTTTGTAGCAGTAGTTGCACTAGGAGTTTTCCTGTGATATATAGTAGACACAGGGGTCAGTGCGAGGTAGGCGTTTCGATGGGCTTATTACCTTTCTTAAATAGGACAAGTTTAGCTTTTTGGGAGGCCCAGAATTGCTGGAGTGAAAATTAGTGAGCATATAAGTAGGTATCAGACAGACAAGACTAGACAGACAAGGCTAGACAGACAAGACTAAACAGACAAAACTGACTGACATTTTTATTTGCAAGAAAATACTGTACAGAATAAGTTAACCATTCTGGATAGATCTTCTGTTTTCTGACTTCCTGCGTCGCCCTGGATCTGCCATCAAGTATTACTTCGAGGAGAGCGTTTTCATATTTTGTTTTACTCAATCAATCGTTTAGGGATTTCCTTGTTTGTTCATCATCCTCCTTTCCTCTCATAATCTTCTGCAGCATTTCTGTTATAGCTTCCCAGCCGTCCTTCGTCTGGAGGAGCAGTGCTGCGACGTTTTCTTTCTTCACTGGCACTTTTTTTGTGGGCAACACTTCTTATCTAATCCCAGATCGGGCATTGGAAGTATGTTCTGTAGAATCCACCACCTCAATTCCGCAATACCAACATTCATCGGTCTCACTCTCCCCAATTCTCTTCAGATATGTGGTGAACATGCCATTTCCAGTTAATGCTTGGGTTAAATGGTAGTCCAAGTCACCCCACTTCCTATTGCCGCACTTGCGAATATCTTTAATAAAGGTTTTTGTCCACCCTGTAAACTCTGTCCATTTTTTGTTGCCAGCCATTCAACATTATTTATCTTACTTCCGGTTTTGCTAGCCTCCCTCTCTCGTGGATATAAATTCTTTCTTGAACGCGTAGCTTAATAGGTGGTATTCCTGCAATTTCAACTACACATATTGCTAACTTTCTATTAATACTTTAATACATATAGACGCCCAGTATAATAGTATAGAAGAGGCTTACATGCGAAAGTATTTTACGTCTCCTTGATCTTGGCCCTCCAATATTTGGCATACTTCTTGCTAGAGCCATCATAGACAGACAAGACTAGACGGACAAGACTAGACAGGCAAGACTAGACAGACAAGACTAGACAGACAAGACTAGACAGACAAGACTAGACAGACAATACTAGACAGACAAGACTAGACAGACAAGACTAGACAGACGAGACTAGACAGACAAGACTGGATAGACAAGACTGGACAGACAAGACTGGACAGACAAGACTGGACAGACAACACTGGACAGACAAGACTGGACAGACAAGACTGGACAGACAAGACTCGACAGACAAGACTGGACAGACAAGACTGGACAGACAAGACTGGTCAGACAAGACTAGACAGAGAAGACTAGACAAACAAGACTAGACAGACAAGACTAGACAGACAAGACTAGACAGACAAGACTAGACAGACAAGACTAGACAGACAAGACTAGACAGGCAAGACTAGACAGACAAGACTAGACAGACAAGACTAGACAGACAAGACTAGACAGACAAGACTAGACAGACAAGACTAGACAGACAAGACTAGACAGACAAGACTAGACAGACAAGATTAGACAGACAAGACTAGACAGACAAGACTAGACAGACAAGACTAGACAGACAAGACTAGACAGACAAGACTAGACAGACAAGACTAGACAGACAAGACTAGACAGACAAGACTAGACAGACAAGACTAGACAGACAAGACTAGACAGACAAGACTAGACAGACAAAACTAGACAGACAAGACTAGACAGACAAGACTAGACAGACAAGACTAGACAGACAAGACTAGACAGACAAGACTAGACAGACAAGACTAGACAGACAAGACTAGACAGACAAGACTAGACAGACAAGACTAGACAGACAAGACTAGACAGACAAGACTAGACAGACAAGACTAGACAGACAAGACTAGACAGACAAGACTAGACAGACAAGACTAGACAGACAAGACTAGACAGACAAGACTAGACAGACAAGACTAGACAGACAAGACTAGACAGACAAGACTAGACAGACAAGACTAGACAGACAAGACTAGACAGACAAGACTAGACAGACAAGACAAGACAGACAAGACTAGACAGACAAGACTAGACAGACAAGACTAGACAGACAAGACTAGACAGACAAGACTAGACAGACAAGACTAGACAGACAAGACTAGACAGACAAGACTAGACAGACAAGACTAGACAGACAAGACTAGACAGACAAGACTAGACAGACAAGACTAGACAGACAAGACTAGACAGACAAGACTAGACAGACAAGACTAGACAGACAAGACTAGACAGACAAGACTAGACAGACAAGACTAGACAGACAAGACTAGACAGACAAGACTAGACAGACAAGACTAGACAGACAAGACTAGACAGACAAGACTAGACAGACAAGACTAGACAGACAAGACTAGACAGACAAGACTAGACAGACAAGACTAGACAGACAAGACTAGACAGACAAGACTAGACAGACAAGACTAGACAGACAAGACTAGACAGACAAGACTAGACAGACAAGACTAGACAGACAAGACTAGACAGACAAGACTAGACAGACAAGACTAGACAGACAAGACTAGACAGACAAGACTAGACAGACAAGACTAGACAGACAAGACTAGACAGACAAGACTAGACAGACAAGACTAGACAGACAAGACTAGACAGACAAGACTAGACAGACAAGACTAGACAGACAAGACTAGACAGACAAGACTAGACAGACAAGACTAGACAGACAAGACTAGACAGACAAGACTAGACAGACAAGACTAGACAGACAAGACTAGACAGACAAGACTAGACAGACAAGACTAGACAGACAAGACTAGACAGACAAGACTAGACAGACAAGACTAGACAGACAAGACTAGACAGACAAGACTAGACAGACAAGACTAGACAGACAAGACTAGACAGACAAGACTAGACAGACAAGACTAGACAGACAAGACTAGACAGACAAGACTAGACAGACAAGACTAGACAGACAAGACTAGACAGACAAGACTAGACAGACAAGACTAGACAGACAAGACTAGACAGACAAGACTAGACAGACAAGACTAGACAGACAAGACTAGACAGACAAGACTAGACAGACAAAACTAGATAGACAAGACTAGACCGACAAGATTAAGATAAGACTAGAGGATTGTTAATTGATTTAAGATTTTGCGAAAAAAATTCGGCAAAAACTATTTTAGTAGATTTTATGTTGCGGAAATGGAATCGGAAAAGCTAAAGCTCGGACTCAAGAGAAATCATTGAGTCTGTGCGCACCTATTTCGGTGGGAGAGGGCGAGTAGGGGAGGAGCGGGGTGGCGGTGGTTATGCATTTTCCGGCGATCGATAATTTCCCGGTTTTCCCGAAACACGGAAAAGCCACCCTAAAATTGAGCACAAGATAAAAAAAACGTTGAAGCACAGAGAAAATTAAATTTGTAAATCTATCGTTTAATTTTGTATGGTACTAGATGAAGCTTAATCGCTTTAATTATCAAATTGACTTGGGCCTTGATGTTATCGTTAAATAATAAAAAATAATCGAAACGAAAGGAACCTTGATGTTTCAAAAAAATATTGAAAAGGAATTGAGACACAATTAAGGCTTATCTGCGCTCGTCTTATCTGCACCGCATACTCACATGAATAACTAAATCTCAGAAGTCTATCATTATTTTGTGATCAAATCGATTTTTCTACGTCCAGTGAGATCTGGTTTAGCGTAGGCTGAAATCTGAATTTCAATCGGAAACGATTTATTTTTATGTCATATGAATAATTTATTTGCAATTTCGCTCTTATTTCGTAAAAATTCCCGCAAGAAAGCATTGTTAAAATTTAAATCGCTACTTTATGTTTTATATAACTTTAAATCCTTACTATTATATTATATGTTATATTTTACTCTACTCTACTAATATGTTATATTTTATAAAACTACATATTACCATTAGTTTAATAAATTAAATTAAAAGATTAATACAACTTAATCAAGTGGACTAAATCTACTTAAAGTATTTAGTAAAAATCTGTTTACGTCTATAGCACACGTATCTAAGCTAGTTGGCCGAATTGAAAGTGTTTAATCCAAACTAATTTTGTCTAAAATCTAAATTTAGTTTTGTTCGGTAATTAAATATTTTTGGGTACTCACAAAAACTTTTTCTTTTGTATTTTTTGATTTTTTTAAAATGCAGTTTTTGGTGTTGAGCACATGTTGTAAATCGCGGCGGTGGAAGGCGTCGCGACGACTAAACGGCGGATACGCCGTGTGAGCGACGGAACGACGGACGGACGAACGCTTTTCGACGCCGGCGTCGCGAGGAACGCTCTTCCAATTTTTGTCCGTTCATTCTGAATGTTTTTTTTTTAATTTGCTCTAATTCCAAAGTTAGAGTAAAAACGTCGTTACGTTTCTCATAAAACTCGTATAGAGAGAATATTTATTTAAATTTCTATTAAATAATATTTGTTGTACAATTTCTCTTGGATTTTCTTATGAAAATTTTCTTGAACTTATAACGCGAATGCCCTAATTGTCGATTTTGAATGAAACTTTTCGTGAAAGTTTAAAAAAAAAATTAATTCTGCCGAATTTTGTCAGACGGATGGACATGTATGTAGAAATAATGGCACTTACGAACGTTTGTTACGACAATGCTGGACAAGATGAGACAAGACTGGACAAGACTAGACAAGACGAAATAAGACGAGACAAAACTGGACAAGTCGCGACAAGACTGAAGAAAACTAGACAAGATGAGACAAGGCCAGACAAGACGAAACCATATACCAGACAAGACCAGATAAGACCAGACAAAAGCAAAAAAGACCTGACAAGACCAGACAAGACCAGACAAGATCAGACAAGACCAGAAAATACCAGAAAAGACCAGACAAGAGTAGACAACCTATATAATACACTGATCAAAACAATTAGCGGGTCACTAATTTGTGCCTCTATAAAATTCAAACGGGAAATTACATGCAAATAAAGTTAAGAACATCTGAAAGACGCTCCATTTAATTGTTTTAATTGGTACATATGGAAGTGTCAGCATCACGTACTTTTAAAGTACTCGTGATAATTAACAACAACTACCAAAACAAACGTGCAAAACGAACTTAAATTAATTGCTAATGTAAACTTTTTTACATAAAGTGGTAACTTAATAACGACTATGTCCCCCACGAAAAAACGGCATTACACCGTCTCGGCATGTTTCACAAAAGTCTTCGAAGGTCTCCTTGTGGTATAGTCTATACCACACAAACACACAGTATATAGGTTAGTGGTATACCTACAGGCTATATTTTAGTGGTCGCCCGCATCCTCCTCAGATCATCCAGCAGCTAACGGCGGCTCTTATTGAAGAATGGAACGCTATACCGTATAGCGTAATATTCTTCAATAAGAGCCGCCGTTAGCTGCTGGATGGTTTGAGGAGGATGCGGACGACCACTAACACGTCCGTCGAGCATATCCCAAACATTCTCTATGGGATGTAAATCAGGACTTAACGTAGACCACACCATTGTTTGAATTTCTTGTTCGTTTAGGAAGTCTAAAGTGATCCGCGCAGTATGTGGCCTTTGAAAAAAAATTTGACCTATACCATATGCCACAGGGACAACATTTTCTTCTAACACAATGTCGACATAGAGATTAGCATTCAAGATTTCCTAGAATTACAACAAGGTCGTTTCTACTGACGATATCTCTCGACTTCCTGGACAGTATCAGCTGAGTAGCGTTCTCCGGCGCGTCTGTAAACACGAACTCGTTCAACGCAACGAGTAATACGGAACCTTGATTCATCCGTGAAGAGCACAGACTTCGGACGGGTTTTCGGACGTCGGTCGTCTTGCCCTCAAATTTGATTCCCTCAACCTATTACTAATTGTCTGGTCTGATACAGTGACCCAATTGTCACAGGTATACCAGCAATGTACCAGTGTCACAGGGATACCAACCTGGCACGAAGTCTATCGCTGATTGCATGGATTAAATTCGCCACACAATCTTCGTCTTTTTCAGCCTCCTTTCCATCGCAATCACGACTTAATGCGTCTGCAATAGGAATTAGCGTTCCTTTGATGTACGAAATATTTGGTGAATATTGCAGGATATCATATAAAATTCTCTGCAGTCTCAGGCTGGCCACATCCTGATTCGGAATTTCTCGAGACTAGCGCAGACTAGCGCGAGTTTTTGTATTAGGAATTTACACTGCTAGTAGATAGAGAGACGCTTTCGTGAAAGCACGTTTAAGATGGAGGACGACAAATTAATTTCTATTCTATTGCACTTTTACTGGCGCTAAGTAAGAAAAAAAGAAAACGTCGATATTGGGTACCACCACTAAACACAAAAAGAATAAAAGGGAGTCAATTCTATCTGAAAAGAGCAAAATTGCGAGCACACCTAGAAGAGTTCTTCAAATTTTATAAGATGTCAATTTAATCCTTTGATAAACTTCACAATGGCATAAAAGAGAAAATTAAAAAACAATATACATGTATGAGGTTATGTTTCAATAGGGAAGAAAAGTTCCGAACGGAAATTTCCGTTCGTGTGCTGCGGATTATAAAAAATGTATGCAAGCGCTGCGTTTGGAAAGACGGCATTCGGTTTGTTTCCGAAACGAACACCAGGTTTTTTTCCGTTCGGAAAATGTACTAACGTGGGCGCCCAATTGAACATTTTATATGTAAGGCAAGCATTCGGGTCTCCGAATCAGAAATCTTGATCAGGAAACCGAGTTCGGAAACCGCACGTATACGCCCGGCCTCAAAGGTGCGTTTTGTATCGGATTTTTGAATATTGTTTCCAATGGTTTGTGGTCTGTTTTAAACGCAAATTCTTTGCCATAAACATACTCGTTGAATGTTTGGAAACGAATTGCTAACGCCTCTTTGACTATTTGTGTGTGATTCTGTTGCGATAATGTAAATTGGCTTTGTAGCATAAGCCACCGGCATGCCATCTTGCAACAAACATGCTCCCATAGATTTGCTGCTGGCGTCTACTGACAACTTGACTGGCTTATTTACGCCATAATATGTCAGTATTATTATTCTCGTGTCAGAAAACATCAAATAAAACACAGATACAAATACTATGACCACAAACATTATATAATATTTGACCAAAACTTGGCCACTTCCACTGCATTCTTTGATGCTTCATAAAGTTCATCTTCTGTGCAGGAGATCATTGGACACAGTCTACACTGAAGCATATGTTTCACAGTCTGGTTTTCTCCACAGTAACACTGAATGCTATCTTCTTTAAAGTAGCCCCACTTTGCAAGATTGGTCTTAGATCTGCTCACTCCTGATATTAATCTATTCAAGGATTTCCATGTTAACCATTCTTGATCATGATCAGGAGGTAAAGTTTCGGCTATCCTTTTCCAGCACAGGGGAAGAGATTCCTTAGCTTTCCATAATTCTAGCCTATTCTAACCTCTAGGATTGTTCGCATGTAGTCTTCAATTCTTTGGATGTTCTTAAGAAACTCTTCCTAAGCTTCATCCTGGGAGATATGTAGTTCATACCCATGTAGAGGATGGGTTGCTTCCTGCTCAGCTTTTTCCTTTCCCAGTTTGCAGCTATTTCTCGTCGAATAGAGGGTGGTGCTATTCCTGCGAGCTGGTAAAGGCACTCAGTTGGTGTTGATCTTAAGCATCGTTATAGTTCTACGTGTTTCATTGAGAACTACGTCCACCTGTTTAGCGTGAGTTGAGTTATACCAAAGCGGACATGTGTACTCTGCAGCGGATAGCACAATGCCATTGCAGATGTTCGAATGGTGTCAGGTTGATTACCCCATTTTGAACCAGCCAGTTTCCTCAGAAGATTATTCCTGGTGGAACTTATGACTTGGTGTTCAGTACCAGTTCAATATGTCAGTACCGGTGTATTAGTCAACAGTTCTTTTATTCTGTTAAACGCAGCTTGGTGTTCTGGTTGCCAAGACCAAGCCGATTATTTTCGCAACAATCCGGATCCGTGGAGAGATCCGCAAGCTCTGATAAATTGTTTATAAATTTACCAAGGTAATTCAACATACCCAATATACGCTGTAATTCTTTGACGCAAGTCGGTTTTCTGAGCAGGTGAATGGCTTCAACTTTTTCCTTGTCAGCCTTGTAGCCGTTTTGTGTGAAGATGTGACCGAGAAATTTTACTGTTTTTCGGTTATACTGACATTTTGCTGACACTTAACTACTGACATATTAACGATGAGTGAATCCTGCCTCTTTTAAACGGTGAGTAACCACTTTAGTTGATTTTTGAAGTTCTTCCAACGTGGGTGCATGGATAGAAATGTCGTCCATCGCCACTTCACACCTTTCAATCCCCTCCAACGTTTGATACATTATTTGAGAGAACACTTCCAGTTCTGATGAGATTCCAAAGGCCAAAACGGCCCCATGGCGTTGAAAACGTCAAATATTTCATTGTGCGTTCGGTACCTTTAATTTGCCAGAAGTCCTTTTTGGCAGTCAAATTTTGTGAAAAATTTGCTGCCATGTGTCCTTGCTGCAATCTCCTCGACTGTTTTCATTGGAGTAAATTCTTTGTTTGATGTTTTATTCAATTCTGTTGGGTCCATGCAAATTCCGAGTTTGCCATTGTTAACGACGAGCATCGGACTAATAGCTGGCGTTGGTTCGCTGATTGTTTGATGTGACACCCATATCGACCATGTTTTTTTCACCTGTCTTTCACCAGACAGACAGCGTGGGTTCAAATCCCACACAGAACCAAAGCAGCAAAAATTAATAACTAATGGCTGCAACCCATCGCACTCAATTTTCCAATCCGGCTTAGGCAACCGTGGGGTTTCAACTGCCTAACACCTTCTCTGGAAATTTGTCGTTCGGATTCGACGTTAAACCGCTAGGTCCCCCATATTCAAATCTTAGTGCTGAGGTTGGATATGTGGCAGAGAAGAAGGCCTGTGCCCAGCAGTGGGACATAAAGGCTAATGTGTAGTGATTTTGAATTTTGGGTTTTGATCAATGTCATATTCATAGTTTTTACAATATCCCAGCCTCAGTTTCTTGTCTAATTTATCTACTCGTTGCACGTATCCCATCTTCACACAGCTATCTCCGCCAAGTATAAGCTGAAAATCGTCCTCGATGGTTCGGAATATTACATTCTTCTCGTTATTTTTGTTCCTGCAATTAAATTTTGCTTCGCCCAAAACCTTAATCGATTGGTTATTGTATGCGATGATCCTTTTTGTGGAAGATTTTCTAATTCTGGCTCCTAGTTGCCCCGCCATTTTTTCCGACAAGACGTTGCAGTGAGCTCCCGTGTCCAACTTGAGCATAACTAACAATAATGAGCTTTTTCTTACTGATGTGAATTACGACGCCCCACCTGTCATCTTGGGCGGCATTCTCTTGTTTCATTCTTCTTCTTCTGGTACTATAACCATTCAACGATTGTTGGTTATCATGTTGGCTACCATGTTGAAGATGATTGTTTTGTTGACAGCGGCCCGAAAAAGTTGAACCGTGGACTTCCCATACCACTGCCTCAAGTTCTTTCACCACGATGTTCTCTTTCTTCCTGGGCCCCGCTTGCCTGGTATTTTTCCCTCTATAATAAGGTGTAGCATTTCAAATTTTTCCGGGTGCCTTATAAAATGACCAACATATTCTAATTTTCGCCGTTTGATAGTTTTGACTATTTCCAGATCTTTTTCCATGCGATTGAGGAGTTGTTGACAATACACTTTGACACTTGTTGAATTACTACGACGAATTTAGAGTCTTTTCTGACCTTCTCGTTCTCCGAGTCACTGCTCGAATCACTATCCGATTCCTTGAGTGCTCGAATCATTCTAACATTTATCTTTTTGGAAGATTTATTTTTGTCTTTATCTTTTTTTATTCTTTATCTTGCTTTTTATTTTTTTACGCTTTTCTTTATCCTTGGATTTTTCCGATCGACAGGCCACCGCAAAATGCCCCTTTTTACCGGACTTGCTGCATACATTTTTATAAACCGGGCAACTCCTAGATCCATGCGTGGTTTTACACCTACTACAATCGAACTACTTGTCGATCTTGTCGATTTTTGCCAAAGCGCCAAATTCTGTATTAAGTTCCGTTATTTGTTGGTTTGCTCGTTCGGCCGCTGAAGAAATTATAAGCGCATTCCTTTCCTTCTGTCGGCACTACGGTCAATGTAGAACAGGGGTTCTCAAAGTGCGGCCCGCGGGCCAAATGCGGCCCGTAAAGCCCGAGAAATCGGCTCGCGATATCGTTACGATATGTTTTTAAATAAATAAGTAAATAATAAAATAAATAATAAATATTACAAATAATATATTGTAATACAATACAAAATATTATAATACAAAATATTGTAATATTTAAAAAAACCGGCCAAGTGCGAGTTGTGACTCGCGCACCGAGGATTCCGTACAAACTTGTAAGTAAGGTATCTTTTTTTGTGGAGGACGTAACTGTATGCAACCTATATGCTTCTGGTGCTTGACAATACCACGCAACACATTAGTGTATTTTCATAAGTTTCTAATAGTAAATTCGCATTTTTCATGTAATTAAACTACATATTTACGGTTTTCAGATTTTTCCCTTTACATGTGCTGTAAGACACCGCTTCTTGCCAAATTTCATGATTCTAGGTCAACGGGAAGTACCCTATAGGTTTAGATTCTCTTGTGAAATCGCAAAATATGCGACATAAACGGTCATATCTTTTGATCGCGTTGACTTACAAGTTTGATTTTTTCACAACTGAAAGAGATCGTAGACCCGAGTATTTGATACAAATTTAAACTTGTTACCTCTACGCATTCCTGAGAAAAATGGTCTTGACAGACAGACAGACGGACGGACAGACGGACAGACAGACAGACGGACAACAAAGTGATCCTATAAGGGTTCCGTTTTCTGTACGGAACCCTAAAAAAGAATTAATTGATAGAATTACAGCAAAATATCGATTCTAAGAATTCTTATCGGAACAATTCCTTAATTGATCATAAAGTGATTCCTATAAAGGATTATCATTTCCCGAAAATACGAAAACATGCTCAACAAATGTTTTCATTATTTGGGAGCACATAATATTTGGGAGCACATAATATGTTTGCGAAAAAACTTTTTCAATTATGATCATAAATTATTGGGCATATATTTATACAAAATTGATTTTATTCCGTTTTTTTGTTGGCCCGCCAAAAAATTCGGGAATATTAAATCGGCCCGCCTAAGAAAACTTTGGGAACCCCTGATGTAGAACCTTGGCCTGCTCTATTACTTCCTTCTATTCCTCTCTATCTAGAGCCTTTCTCCTCCAACTTCTTATTTTCATTTCTCTTAGGTCATTTTCCACATCATCGCTCGCTCCATCTTTTTCTGGGTCGGCCTCGCTTCCGCGTCCCCTCTGGTTTTTCGTCAAATGCCATTTTTGGACCGTGATTATTTTTCATTCTTATTACGTGTCCCAACCATTTTTTTAAGCGCCTTTGCAAATGTTAATTCGTTCTCTGACCAAAGTTTAGACCAAGGCTTCTTAAACTATGGGTCGCGACCCTAAATGGGCTCGCTTAGCAAAATCTTGGGGTCGCGAGATTTCAATGTAAAATTTTTAAATACATTTGTGAGAGTTTGAAAATGGCGATGATATTCGAGAAATTACTTTGTCAAACGACACTGTCGCGAATAGAATTTCTGAAATTAACAAGGATCAACTAGTGCAACTTCAAAAATCACAAAAATTAAAAAAAAGCCCAAAATGTTCAATTCAGTTGAACGAAACAACTGATATTACTAAATTAGCTCAGTTTTTAGTATATGTCAATTACGTTAATAAAGAAAACGTCGAAGAAGAATTGTTATTTTGTCGTCCTCTGAAATACCACACCAGAGGGAAAGACATATATTGTAAACTGGTAGAATTTTTAAAAACTGAAGGGTTACAATGGAAAAAAATGCTGCGGAGAATGCATGGATGGTTCGAAAGCGATGACGGGTCAAAATATTGGTTTCAATTTTTGAAATTAAAAAAACTTTTACTCATCGGGAGGCGTAAAGCAAAAAATAGCACCAGAATTGTGCTACTTGTGAAATGTGCTTCAGGGTGCTGTTATGATTATAAATTTTATTACTCATAACAGCTGCTTATTTTCAAATCTTTGTAAGGATACGGATTTTCACTAAACAAATGTATTATTACATCTAGAAATAATATGGATATCAAGAGGTCAAAGTTTAAGGAGATTATTTTTATTAAAGGACGAGATCGAAATATTTTGAACCGAACAAAAATGTGATCTTGATACTTTTTTTCAAAATGATGTATGGCTATCCAAGCTGTGTTATCTGTCAGATATTTTTAAGAAATTAAACGATATTCAAGAAAAACATTATAATATATCTACTTCGAATGATAAAGATCTACATTTGGAAAAGTAGGGTAGAAAAGAATTCGTTCGAAATGTTTTCCAGTATCGACAATTTTATAAACAAACCCAAACAAACAAACCCATGGCGGCACAGCACAGGACGGGCCTTGGCCTCCTCCCACAGCCTACACTTGCGCTTGTTGTCTTGATCTTAGACACAAGTGTAGGGGTGCCCTTACGGTTTTTAAGGTGGTTGGCGAGAGCCACTAATCGGGGGATTTCGAGGCAGATTAACTGTGATGACTTTGCCAGAGCCATCTACAGGAGAACGGTGGCTTATTTTTCACAATGTCCAGGATTTGAACCCGGGACTTGCGGCTCCGAGGTCTGACACCTTGACTACTAGGCCACCACCGTCTCTATCGACAATTTTATATCCGAGAAAAATCATTGTCAAAATTCATTATCGCAAAATTCATTATGTCAAATCATTATCGCAAAAATTATTGTAGGTCATTTAAAAGCGCCAGAAGCAATAGCGCAGAGCGCAAGATATCTTGAATTAAAAAACCGTTTTTGATTGGCTTTGGTGAGATTGATCACCTGTCATATAAAGCACAAGAAGAATTTCCTGAGCTTTCGAGTGACTCAAACCTAAAACTAAATTTTTCAAGTCCTTAACTGAACTCTGGATCGAGAATTAGAATTGAATTTCCCACAATCTCTGATATGGCTTTAAACGTGCTTTTGCAGCTTTAACACATATCGAATCTCAATATCGCAAAATACTATAAACTTAATAAAGTCAGAACACAGTCTGAATATATCAACCTTTCCCAAGCTCTATAATATTATTGAGTCTTCTTAGGACTACCAAAACACCAAAACAAAACTCATGTGAAATTTGCCAGTAATTTACTAGCTTTCAGTCCACCTTCGTGGCACTCGCAAGAACCTTTATATTAATTTAAGTGAATAGTCATGCAGACGCTTTTTCAGATTTATCTTTTATCAGTGCAGCTTTGCTTCTATGAATTATCATCATTTAAATCAATCACAATCATAAATGGGGTCGTGAATGAAAAAAGTATAAGAAGCCTTGTTTTAGACCGAGTCTCATCCGAATGGATGCCAAGAACTATTTGGTCCATGAAGAATTCATCTTCCTCGAGAATAGCGTAAGAACACTTTTGAACTTGTTCCCTTAGTTTCTGCAAAAAACTTACAAATTTAAACACAGGTTGGTATGCCTGTGACACTGGGCAGTATATATTGTTGGTATACCTGTGACACCCATGCGTCGTCCTGAGGGAAATTAAGAGGTCCGTAGAAACTCAATTGCGAAGACTCGAAATCAGTAAAAATCGGTCTTGATTTTGAGTTGTGTTTCTTTTGCGACCTTGCCCACCGCGTCTGGCATATTGACGTACAACCAAGTACCTGTTCCGCAATCGCTGAATAACAGACAGACTTACGTTGAAGTTTCTTGGAACTTGTCGAAGGCTTACGCCATTTTCAATTAATGTCATAGCACGAACAACTTCGTTGAGATGCCTCAATTTCATTTAACTTGAATTAAACTGTCAGTTTCAAACATTTTCGTCTGTATATTGATTTGAATAAGGCCTTCCTAGCTCCTTGAATCAAATTTGGGTTACATTATTGCACTTTAGTTTTTCTTCTTGTTAATTATTACCGATAATCCGGAAGTGTGCAATGCTGATAATTCGCTTTGTGTCAATTAAAACTATTAAATAGAGCGTCTTTCAGATATTCCTAATTTTATTTCCATGTAATTTCCCGTTTGAATTTTATGGAGGCACAAATTACGGACCCGCTAATTGTTTCAAGCAGTGTATTAAACTTCTCAATGTGTAACCTATTTTCCTATTCAATTCTCCTATTGGAGTTTTCCTCTTTTGCGATTATTTTTTTCCTTTTTATCTTATCGTAGGATTTTTATTTTATTTTTGCCTGCCATCACTTTATTTTTTGGCAAAACGCCACCAAACATTCCCAGCAAGCTTTTCCTCTCTCCCACTCCTCCCCCTTCCGAAGCTTTATTATCTTTAACTTTTTCAATCCTTTCTCTTCTACTGCAACTAACTTTAAGATTCAAAAACGTCCCTATTCAATTCCCATCCCCCTGCACCTACAGAAATTATGAAATTATCAACAATACATTTTACTTTGACCCAAACTATTATCCTTCTAGTTCTTGTTTAGTGTCATTAAAGTGGAGTGGGAGCTAGTAAATAACTTACAAATTTCACATGAGATTCGTTTTGTAGTCCTAAAAAGACTTAATAATACAGGGTGTTTCAAAAATAATATCCGTATTTTGCATGCATGTATTTATTAAATTTTAAGACATACGAATATTTACACATATATATACGAACCTCTCAAGTTTAGATTTGAGATGTTCAATATGTCCTCCATCAGCGACACGAACAACATCACACCGATACTCAAATTTCTCCCATACTCGGGCAAGCATGACCTTCCTCACTGATGTTATGGCAGTACGGTTCTTCAACTATTCCAGGTTCTGTGGGAGTGGTGGTACATAAACGTTGTCTTTAACGAAACCCCACAGGAAGAAGTCACAGGGTGTCAGATCCGGTGACCGTGGAGCCCAGCTGAGACATGCTAAGTCGTCAGCTCCTCGACGACCTATCCAACGGTCCGGTAGAGTTTCATTCAGATATTCACCCACTTGGCGACTCCACTGAGGGGATAACCCGTCTGTTGAAAAATGAAGTTGTCTTCGTACACCCTCAGAAACAACGAGTTTTGTAACATGGCGAGATACTGCTGACCGTTAACCGTGTTTCCATCAAAGAAGAATGGGCCGTAAACAGATTATTGCACAAAACACATTGACTTTTGGCGAATCTCGTACATACAGTTCACTGACCGCATGTGGGTTCTGTAGGCAACAAATTCGAACATTATGTTTGTTTACCTGACCACTAATATGAAAAATCGCTTTATCACTGAACACGATGCGTGTTCAGTGATAAAGCGATTTATAGTATTTATAGTAATAGATAAATAGTGATAAAAGCGAAACGCATCGTTTTGCGAAAGTGTTATCGTTGTCAATAGCATCATGAATCTCGTTACAATGTGCCACACGTTTGTCATCAGGACGCAGAGCTTGTAACAGCTGTAATTAATATAAGCTGCTATTAATATAAAGTAGATTATGTATTCGTTTCTCCAATAGTAGAGCCGAGGCGCAGCGATCGATAATTTGGACAAAATAATACTCTGTAATAGTATATTCTTTTTGAAACACCCTGTATTATAGAGCTACGGAAAGGTTGAATATATTTATATATTCAGGCTGCGTTCCGAATTTATATTATCGTTCTATTAAATAGAAAACTAGTTCGGTAAATTAGTAAATAATAATTGAGAGATTAGAGTATTGTTCAATTGAGTTTAAGTTTTTCTTATTCTAATCTTGTTTAACTTATTTTCTTTTTATTTCTAGTCCTATTGTCCTTTATTATTCGTTAGTCTAATTCATGTCTTATCTAGACTTATTGCCCCTTACTATTCCTTAATTTAATTCATGTCTTATATAGTCTTATTGCCGTTTACTATTCCTTAGTCTAATTCATGTCTTATCTAGTCTTATTGTCCTTTACTATTCCATGGTCTAATTCACGATTTAAATTGCCTGAAGTTTTAAAGACAAGTATCATTGTTCCCATCCAGTCACAAAACACAAAAGAATCGATAAAGCTATATTAAATAATTATAGACCAACCAGTTTATTCGATTCACTTATTGTCAAGCACCATCTAATGCCTATTCAACAACATTTCGTAGAGGTAAATACACATCTAGCGCCCTGTCTGAATTCTACACAAATTTTAGAAGAAGTGGAACCGATTGGAATATTCTTCAATTTAGCGAAAGCTTTAGACGGTGTGTCTCATAAACAACTTCTGAATAAATTGAATTACCTGGGAATTCGTGGTAAATTGGCAAATCAAGGGTTTTTCAATAGTGACATAACAATTTTGTTTTATAATACGAAACATAAGTTGAAAACTTTTTTATGATCTGCCAAATTCAAAACGTCAGTAAAGGCTTACATTTTTATGCTGGTGAAGTTGACGAACGAGCATCGTTTGGAAATCGTTAAAACTTAGTACCGAACTTCTGAGTCGGTAGTTGCAATTCTAAGAGCGCTTAGTCCAATTTTTGGTCGCAATAATCATCCCACTAGACAAGCTGTGCGTGGGATAGTGAATAAATTTGAATCAACATATTCACTATTCAATGTTCCTGTGCCAGTGAGAAAATATTGCAGCCGTAAGAGCTTCAGTTCAAAATGAACCAAACAAGTCGATTCCACGTCGTTCACAAGAATTGGAAATTTATCAGTCCACATTATGACGAATTTTGCGTAAAGATCTCCAGCTACAGCCTTACAAGATCAAATTAACCCAAGAACTGAAACCTCTGAATCATTTAAGGCCCCAAAACTTATTCGGTTTTCTTCTGCAATCGTTTGGATAAAATCCTGAATTTCATTGAAAAATTATCTTTAGCGTTGAAGCTCATTTTTGGCTGAATGGCTTTGTCAATAAGCAGAATATGCGTTATTGGACAACAACAAACCCACATGTGCTTGATGAGACTACATTACTTCCACAAAAAATGAGCATGTGGTGTGAATTTCATACCGGAGGTTTAAATAATCGCCATGTTATGGTCAATGGAGTTCGCTATCATGCCATGTGAGAAAACTATTTTTGGCCAGAATTGGATGGACTTGACACCAGCGATATGTTGTTCCAAAAAGATGATGCCAGAAACCACACATCTGGTCAAACAGTTGATTTATTGAAAGGAAAATTTGGTAATCGTGTAATCTCTAGAAATGATCTAGCCGAATGGCCAGCTCGATTTTAAGTCGTTGAATTTTTTCTTATAGGGTTACCTTAAGTCGAAGGTTATATTACAACGTTAGAGAAGTTCAAGAATAATATCGAACGCGAAATTGCCGACATTCCGGCAGATATGTGTGAAAGAGTGATTGAAAATTGGATCCAAAGAATCGATCGCTGCCGTCATGCTCGTGGTGGTCATAAGAACGACGTCGAATTCCACACATAATTTCTACACAAACATTTGTACTACACCTGCAATAAATTTCAGCCCGATATCTCAATTATTTCGTGTTTTATGTAAATACACAATTGTTATCTCCTTATTAAAAAACCCGTTATTATTAAATCTTTTCTTGAAAATAGATCTCGATGTACAAGAATTTTATCTAATAACAAAATATGAATATCAGAACCATTGAAGATAAATACTGATGTTCTGCAAGAGAGTGTTCTTGGGCCTACTCTATTTTTATTATACATGGCAGATGTAGTTTCTTACATCGAAGAAAGGCTGCGCGTATTTTATGCTGACAACTCAACCTTTATAATATCCAACAAAATTGGGTCATAGTTAGTGTTGGGGGTTCAAACCCTCCCCCCCCCCCCCTTTAAAACGAGTGTAAATTCTATAGTGATACCGGAGACTGATAAGAGTTGTTATGACGAATCCACCCCACCGGAGCCAATTGAAAAAGCAAATTCTTCATTTTTTATTCTATTTTTTTTTATGGCTCCTGGACCCCAAACTTGTAAGATACGTCCCCTCGCATGAGTAATAAAAAATATTATATCTGCAACTCGTGCGGTATTGTCAATTGCCCTATCGAGCGAATTTCGCTCTCGTGAGCAATTGACAACTTACCGCCCTAGCTGCACAATATACTATTATTGCCAAGCACCATCTAATACCTAAACAACAACGTCGTTTTCGCAGATGTAAAGACACATCTAGTCTGAATTCCACACACAAATTTTAGAAGAAGTGGATGGAGGCAGTCAACGGATTGGAATTTTCTGCGATTTAGTCAAAGCTTTTGACTGTGTGTGTCACAAACAACTTCTAAATAATTTCAACTTCTAATAACATTGTAGTACCTAGGAATTCGTGGTAAATATTATTAAATCTTTACTTGAAAATAGATCGCAATATACAAAAATTGTACCTAATAACAAAATCTGCATATCAGAACCATTGAAGAAAAATACTTGTGTTCCGCAAGGGAGTGTTCTTGGGCCTGTTCTATTTTTTTATACATTGCAGATGCAGTTTCTTTCTTTCTTTACCAAAAGAAGTGGACTGGTTCTCCGCTAACAATCTTTTCCCTCACGTGGAAGTCGCCTTGTCGCGGTGTGAGGGCTTAGTTTCGCAACATACCGTTGGACGTCACGACGGGAACAACTCCGGTCGGGGCGTTCGGCGGAGGGCGAACAACCAAGAACTTCCAAACCCTTAATCCCAATGTGTCATGCGACCCGTGCCAAAGGGACTGGTTGATGGCCAAGGGCAACCGGCCATCGCTTACGGAGCCCCTCTGATACCTGGCGACCTCAGAGGGTATCCAGCCTTACCACTATCAAGCGGGGCTCTGATGTGGTGGACCTTTAGTTCCCTTGCGACTCGTGGGATTTATATGAATTCCAAAAGTAAAAATAATCCATGTGTACGGGACCTAACCGACACAGAGAACAAGGAAGTCAGCCCGGATTCCCGGGAAGACGACCTTGACCTCACACTCGTAGACATGAGCAGTCCAGCCATGTCTACAGATGCAGAGGTAGATGTTCTTGTAGGGACAGAGGAGGACTTGCCGCCTGCTGTCACAAAACAAGAATGACCAGCAGGCGCACCAAAATAGCCCAAGTGAACATCCATCATGCCAAAGCAGCTTCAGCTGTGATGGCTAGGATGTTCACCAAGCAGCACCTAGGGCTAGCGCTGCTTCAAGAACCCTGGACCTACGGAGGTAAGATCAGATGCCTTAGCAACAGGGAATGTAAGTTGGTATGGGACAGCCGTGAGGTCTCCCCTAGAACTTGCATTATGGTAAGAAATGGCATAAATTACTTATGTCTTTCAGAATTTTTAACGCGGGATTTAGTACCGATTCAGGCCCTCATCAAGATCGAGGGTCTCCACCGCGAAGTAGTGATCGCATCAGCATACTTCCCTGGCGATGGTAAAAGCATACCACCCATTGAAGTACAAAAGCTGGTGGAACACTGTATTAGGAGCAGGCTGCCACTCATCCTGTAATGTGACGCGAACGCACACAATGAGATGTGGGGCAGCACGGACACTAATAAGAGGGGTTGGGAAACGTTCCCAACGTTGGGAACACACCAACATTTGTCACTAAAGTCAGAAATGAGGTACTGGATATTACGGTAGGTAGCGCTAACGTAAGTAAACTAATTAAAAAGTGGAGGGTTTCAAGTGAACCCTCAATGCCAGATCATAGGATCATAGAATTTGAGCTGGAAGGAGCGAGTGAGGAAAACACCCCCATTCGAAACCCCAGACAAACTGTGTGGCCTATGTTTAGTTCCCAACTAAAAGAAAACCTGGAGCAGGTGACAGTGCGGGGTAGTATCAAACACTACACCGTGCTGGAGCAGGCTGTAGGAGAAATAAATGTAGCAATCACCACGGCATTTGAATCCAGCTGCCCGGTAAAAACCGTGAAGAAGCATAAGGACGAAAAATGGTGGAACAAAAATTTGTCTACATTAAGAGCAAAAGTACGTAGGCTTTTCAACAAAGCCAAGCAATACGGAAATTGCCTAGAATACTCTGAGGTGCTTACCACCTACAACAAAGAGATCAGAAGGGCAAAAAGGGAAAACTTTAGGACCTTCTGTGAAAACATAGAATCCACGCCGGTGGCAGCTAGACTGCACAAAGCACTAGCGAAGGATAGAGTGGAAATGACAACCACTCTCAAGAAACCGGATGGGACCTTCACGGAGGATGAAGAGCAAAGAGCTCTCCTCCTAGTAGAAACCCATTTTCCGGGATGTAGAGGATACAGGGAGACCGAGGGCTTGATGCAACCACGGAAACCAAGTCGGGCCGACTGGAAGAGGGCAGCGTCCATCTGTACGGAAAACCGATGGAGACCGATCAGATGGGCTATCGGCACTTTCCAGCCTTTTAAGGCCCCAGGTGTGGACGGACTAGTTCCTGCCTTCCTACAAAAGGGAGAGAGAGAACTAATGCCGTATCTTCTAAATATCTTTAGAAGTAGCTTAGCGCTCGGATATATACCGGAGCTATGGAGAAGGGCTAAGGTGGTATTTATACCGAAGGTGGGGAAGAAAGACACCACTCAACCGAAGTCATTTAGACCCATTAGTCTAACATCTTTTATGTTAAAGACAATGGAGAAGGTGATTGATAATTACCTTTGACTATAGTGCTGGTAGGTACACCACTACACAGGAGTCAGCATGCTTACAGAGCAGGGAAATCCACAGAAACCGCCCTGTATCAGCTGACAAACGAAATAGAAGCAGCACTAGAGATAAAGGAAGTAGCGATATGTGCCTTCTTGGATATAGAGGGAGCTTTTGACAACACCTCACACGAGGCTGTCAGGGCGGCCCTCGAAAGAAGGAATATCGAAGTGGATGGGAGAAATGCTGAGAACTAGAACGGCGGAGACACAAGTGGGAAAAGACACCATTAAGATCTCCACAACTCGAGGGTGCCCACAGGGAGGTGTACTATCACCGCTAATGTGGAGCCTGGTAGTTGATGAACTACTGGTTAGGCTAAACGACCTAGACATCAAATGTCAAGGTTACGCCGATGACATAGTCATAATGGCCAGAGGAAAATTTGAGGGAACGCTCTGTGAAATTGTTCAGAGAGGCCTCAAAGTAACTAGTAGATGGTGTCAAACAGTGGGATTGAGACTCAACTCGAGCAAAACCACGGTGATACCATTTACTAGAGGAAAAAACTAAACTGCCTACATCCCATACTCATAGATGGGAAGGCAGTAGAATACCAACAGGAGATAAGGTATCTGGGTATCACACTAGATAGCAAACTCCTATGGAATAGACACGCTGAGGCAGTGGTAGGTAAAGCCAAACGCTCCCTAATGTTGTGCAGAAATCTGGCAGGAAAAACGTGGGGTTGTAACCCCACTATCCTGCGATGGATGTACACCATGATAGTGAGACCTGCAATCACTTATGGGGCGGTTGCGTGGGGAAGTAGAATCAAGCTGGCCTCTATGAGGAAACAGCTTGAGAAGATTCAAAGACTGGCGTGTGTCTGCATCACGGGGGCGATGGGGTCGTTCCGACAGCAGCATTGGAGCTGCTGCTGGATCTGACTCCGTTTCTCCTTGTGGTGGAGAGCGCCGCCAGATCGGCGATCGTAAGGTTCAGCAAGAAAGGAATGGGCAGAGGCAAAATAATCGGGAGCAGAGACCGAAACAGCCTCGCTGCCAAGATCCCCTGGCTGGAAGTACCAAAAGACGAAATGGTATGCAAATACCACTTCGAGAAAAACTACACAGCAATGTGTAGTAGTAAAGCCGATTGGAGCGACGAATCCTCAGCATACCACATAGAGCAAAATGCCATCAAGTAGTATACAGATGGTTCGAAGACAAAGGAAGGCACTGGTGCAGGAGTGTTTGGACCTCGTACCAGATACTCCGAATCCATGGGAACATCCCCAAGTATCTTCCAAGCAGAGGTACACGCAATCGAAAGATGTGCACAGTTTAACCTCGACGGGAAATACCGCAAAAAACGAATTGCTATCCTGTCAGATAGCCAAGCAGCCATCAAGGCCATTAGCTCATACACCATCAGATCCAAACTGGTATGGGACTGTGTGGGGAAGCTGAACAAGCTTGGCAGGGATAATAAAGTAACGCTATACTGGGTACCAGGACACACTGGTATAGACTGAAACGAAGAAGCCGATCACCTAGCAAACAAGGGATCCAGTAGCCCCTTTATAGGTCCGGAACCCTTTTGCGGTATGAGCGTGAACACCATCCGCAAAAGTTTAGATGAAGAAATAAGAGGAAAATGGATGAAAACCTGGAAAGAACTTCCAGGGCTAAGGCAATCCAAAGTGATGCTGGGATCCTTCAACCAGAAGAGAACTAAAGCTTGCCTGAAACTAAGCAGGAACAAGCTCAGAATTCTGACAGGAGCCCTGACGGGACACTGCAGACTTAGGAAACATCTCAAGGCCCTAGGCCTAGAGGAGGATGATGGATGCAGATTCTCTGGCTCGGCAGAGGAAACCCCCATAGATCTGTTCAAAGACTGCGGAGCATTACTCAGCAAGAGACAGATGTACCTTGGGGCTCACTGCTTGAACACAGAAGAGCTGCAGGCCTTGAATCCCACCCAGATCCTGAGATTCCTAAAGGAATCAGGATTAGAGGAGGCTCTCTAAATGGGTAAGTACACCAACACTTGGAGGAGGAGGGTGGGGTACAATAGATCTATAAAGGTCGCAGTACAAGTCGTCACCACCATATCTACAATCTACAACAATCTTTTCCGTGAAAACGTGAAAAAACTGAATACATAATCTTTTAAACACAACGAGGTAAATACGCGGAGAATGTTAATTTAATAGTAGTGAATATTAATTGGGTTAAGTCTACGAAATTTCTTGGCCTAGTTTTTGAGGAATTTTTAACAAGATTTTGTCAGAAAAGTTTCATCAAAAGGCATTTGTGATCCGACATCTCAGAAATATTGTAAGCCTTGAAATCCTGATAAACTTCTACTATGCTGATTGTGAGATACAATCTCTTTTAACGTGCGGAAGTTTTATATATCAAAATGAAACCTCTTAGAAGACCCGATATATTTGAACTATCAAGTTTTATTCATAAAATGAAAAGGTGTATTGTTAGAAACATGGATACATGAACATAACACAAGAGGCGGTAACAAACTCTGCACACCCAAATGTAATCTACAAATCTGTAGTAAATCTCCAAGTAAATTTGTGAGTGTCTATTTATAATAAGCTGACTAGCGAGAGAGGATTATACTTATTATAGTTTGCTATTCTTTAGTCTAATTCAGTCTTATATAGATTTATTGTTCTTAACTATTCCTTAGTCTAATTCATGTTATTGTCCTTTATCTCTCATCTTATTTAGTGTTATTGTCCTTTAACACTCCTTAGTATAATTCATATCTTAGCTACTGAATTGAACAATTCACTCTGTTTTAACCACACTTAATATGTAAAAATAGTATATAACTTGTTAGTAATAGTTATATAAATATAAACATTTAACACGACTCGAGTTTCGACTGGTGAACTATGGGATTTTGGCGAGGGTAACTTTAACAATCAGAGAATTACCTGGAGACGAATGTGCAAGCTTAAAAAGTTGCGAAAAGAGTAAGTCGGTTTGTTCGTTTAGGAAATTAACAGAGGATTAAATTTCGGCCCTTTGTTGTAATTATGCAATCCGTTCGTCCTTAACCGTTAATCCGTTATAAAATGTTGATCCGTTAATTCTTTTAACGATCAAACAGACTTAATCTTTTCACAACTTTGTCACCTTGCGCAATCGTCTCGTACATAATATTATCTCCATTGTGTTATATATCTAGATTTATCTGTCTTGTCTGTATCTTATTATCATCGTATTCTATTATCTCTATGTATTTATATATATATATATATATATATATATATATATATATATATATATATATATATATATATATAATATATATCTTATTGTTAGCTAAATAATCTATTCCTTGACTGCAGTTTATGTAGTTTGCCTCTTGCCTAATCTAGAAGAGTAGATTAATATGCAAATCCTAAATAATTTTGCAAAAATCATTCAAGATGAAAGTGACAAGTCGCAAATAAAGGGGCGCATTTACGTATTATTTTTTTGGGGGAGAAAGAATTAGCGAGTGTAACTTACGCGGCGCATGACGCGGAGAGAGAAGGACGACGTCTTCATGGCGTAGGAAAATCCTGGGTGTGGAAGGTCCTGCGAAAATTACAGCAACTTTTGTTTTCCTTGTTGAAAATAATTTGCGAATGAATGAAATGCAAATTTGTGAATGGAAATTAAAAAACGCAACGAATTTTTGCAGTAGCATATATTTGTGTACAAAGAACATTTAGAATTAGGGCAGCAGTAGCAGAAGCAGCAAGGATCACGAGATTTTCAAATTTTAATGTGTAAATGAAATATAAACGTTTTGGGTTTTGTTGTTGAAAATTCACGCAAACGAAGGAATTTTCGCAAACAATTTCCTTATTTTAACAACAAAAGAACATCAAAAGCGCTTTTTTTTAATCTGACGATAAAAAATAACATTTAGCAAAAGAAAAACATCTCGAGAACGTCTCGCTTGCGAAAAAAAATATTTGCCACATGAACCTCACCTAGTTTAATCTTTTCTATATATTTTTTGAATTAATTTTGGGTTTTGATTGGTTTTTGTGCGTGTGAAGGGTGTGTATTAGCGATTTACAGTGTGCCGATGGACGGACGGATGGACAAGATTTCACGTGCTGCTCCCGACGAACGTCCACAGACCACACTGAACGGTTGCCATACGCACGCACCAACCTTATACCAACTACATCCTCACCAACGAATTCAAAACAGACATAGACAGACACTCCAATACATTTAATATCAAACAAACTTGTATGAGACTAGACAGACAAGACTAGACAGACAAGACTAGACAGACAAGACTAGACAGACAAGACTAGACAGACAAGACTAGACAGACAAGACTAGACAGACAAGACTAAATAGACAAGACTAGACATGCAAGACTAGACAGACAAGAATAGACAGACAAGAATAGACAGACAAGAATAGACAGACAAGACTAGACAGACAAAACTAGACAGACAAGACTAGATAGACAAGACTAGACCGACAAGACTAGACCGACAAGACTAGACCGACAAGACTAGACAAACAAGGCTAGACAGACAAGACTAGATAGACAAGACTAGATAGACAAGGCTAGACAGACAAGACTAGATAGACAATACTAGACAGACAAGACTACACTTGCAAGATTGGACAGACAAGACTAGACAGACAAGACTAGACAGACAAAACTAGACAGACAAGACTAGACAGACAAGGCTAGACAGACAAGACTAGACAGACAAGACTAGATAGAAAGACTAGACAGACAAGACTAGACAGACAAGTCTAGATAGACAAGACTAGACAGACAAAACTAGATTAATAAGATTAGACAGACAAGACTAGACAAACAAGACTAGACTAAACCATGTTTCAAACTTGAAACGAAGTAATTGGCTTCGGATAAAACGAAGTTTGTTGGCGGGTATTTTATAAACGACGTGTAAATTACAGTCTCCCGGCTCGCCACAGCCGAGCTCGGCCCTGAGGCTCGGCTAGACAGACTCGACAGACTGGACAGACAAGACAGACTAGGCAGACTAGACAGACAAGAGTTTTCACAAAGTTTTAATATTTTCTATCTTGTCTAGGCTGTAACTCTGTTAGTTGGGATAACGATTCTAGGCGTAAAGTCTTGGTTTGTTATTTAGGTTTGCGTAGTGGTAGTCGGATTTATGCTAGGTTGAGTGGTTCGTTTGTTTTGGCCGTTTTAGTGCGACCACTGGTGATTTTTTGAGCAAAATCTTCGGGTTTTGAATAAAAGGCAGCAATTTTAGACAAGTTAGGGAAAATTTATGTCATATTTTGACAGAATTTGCAGATTTGTAATTTCTTGACAGATTTGTAGTTTATTGACAGATTTGTAATTTATTGACAAATTTTAACATATTTGTAATTTATTGACAGATTTGTAATTTATTGACAGATTTTGACAGAATTGTAATTTATTGGCACATTTTTAATTTATTGACAGATTTGTAATTTATTGACAGATTTGTAATTTATTGACAGATTTGTAATTTATTGACAAATTTGTAATTTATTGACAGATTTTGAAAGATTTGTAATTTATTGACAGAATTGTAATTCATTGACAGATTTGTAATTTATTGACAGATTTTGACAGATTTGTAATTTATTGGCACATTTTTAATTTATTGACAGATTTGTAATTTATTGACAGATTTTGACAGATTTGTAATTTATTGACAGAATTGCAATTTATTTACAGATTTGTAATTTATTGACAGATTTTGACAGATTTGTAATTTATTGATAGATTTGTAATTTATTGACAGATTTTGATAGATTTGTAATTTATTGGCAGATTTGTAATTTATTGACAGATTTGTAATTTATTGACAGAATTGCAATTTATTTACAGATTTGTAATTTATTGACAGATTTTGACAGATTTGTAATTTATTGATAGATTTGTAATTTATTGACAGATTTTGATAGATTTGTAATTTATTGGCAGATTTGTAATTTATTAACAGATTTGTAATTTATTGACAGATTCTGACAGATTTGTAATTTATTGACAGATTTTGACAGATTTGTAATTTATTGATAGATTTGTAATTTATTGACAGATTTTGATAGATTTGTAATTTATTGGCAGATTTGTAATTTATTAACAGATTTGTAATTTATTGACAGATTCTGACAGATTTGTAATTTATTGACAGATTTGTAAATTATTGGCAGATTTGTAATTTATTGACAGTTTCGTAATTTATTGACAAATTTTGACAGATTTGTAATTTATTGACAGTTTCGTAATTTATTGACAAATTTTGACAGATTTGTAATTTATTGACAGGTTTTGGCAGATTTGTGTTGTATTGGCAGATTTGTAATTTATTTACAGATTTGTAATTTATTGACAGATTTTGACATATTTGTAATTTATTGACAGAATTGTAATTTATTGACAGATTTGTAATTTATTGACAGATTTGTAATTTTTTGACAGATTTGTAATTTATTGACAGATTTGTAATTTATTGACAGGTTTGTAATATATTGACAAATATGTAATTTATTGACAGATTTTGACAGAAAGACTAGATAGATAAGACTAGACAGACAAGACTAGACAGACAAGACTAAATAGACCAGACTAGACAGACAAGACTAGACAAACAAGATTAGACAGACAAGACTAGACAGACAAGACTAGACAGACAAGACTAGACGGACAAGACTAGATAGATAAGACTAGACAGACAAAACTAGACAAACAAGACTAGATAGACAAGACTAGGCAGAGAAGACAAGACAGAAAAGACCAGACAGATAAGACTAGACAGACCAGACTAGACAGACAAGACTAGACATACAAGACTAGACAGATAAGACAAGACAGACAAGACTAGACAGACTAGACAGAGAAGCCTAGACAGACAAGAGTAGACACACAAGAGTAGACACACAAGACTAGACAGACAAGACTAGACAAGCAAGACTAGACAGACAAGACTAGATAAACAAGACTAGACAGACAAGACTATACAGACAAGACAAGACTATACAGACAAGACTAGACAGACTTGACTAGACAGACAAGACTAGACAGACAATACTAGACAGACAAGACAAACAAGACTAGACAGAGAAGACTAGACAGACAAGACTAGAGATACTAGACTAGACAAGCAAGTCTAATAAATAATTAAGAATGATTTTAGTCGGGAATCTATGTAGTTTTGTAAGTTAGTGTGTATTGTGGAGACGGGTCGTCTGGATGGGTTGAGCGGGCTCGGCAGAGCAACGTTTCGGTTTCTAAGCAACGAATCTCGATCAAGGACAGAGAGGAAGAGGACTCAATACTAAATTCGTTGGGTGTGCGACCTAACGACCGAGTTCCAGTGATGATGGGGTTGCACCGAATGGGATTCAAAGAGGAAATAGGCGAGGAGAGAAGATAAATACGATATACATGATTTTAAAGAGGACTACAGCTGAAAAGTTACGATGTTAAATTTTATTACCTGAAAATGAGTAAGGAAGGGATGAAGTGAAACTATTTATTTTGATTTAAATAAAGCTAAGGTTTACTATATTTTTACAGTGTAATTAATATGGATAAAAGTCGATTCCCATATGCGCGACACTCACCTACGCGACGTCGTGCGACATCGCCTGTCAAATAATGATTACATTGTTTTAACCATAGTGGGAACGTGCCCATTTAAAACAGTGTAATCATTATTTGACAGGCGATATCGCGTGACGTCGCGTAGCTCAGTGTCGCGTATAGGAGAATCGGCCTTAAAACTGACTGTCTCTGCATCATTCCATAAATCTTTAGCCTACATTAAGCAGAAATCTTATGTTGTTATAGTCTATTTATAAATCTTGAATTAGGCAAAATTCGGCAAAAACTTTCGATTCACTTTGCCTATATAGCTTGATTTAGTCCAAATTTAGCAAAGAATTAAGTTAGACTTTGTCTGTCTATAAACCTTCAATCCGTCAAAATTCAGAATCCGTCAAGATTTAAGATTTACTTTGTCTACCGATAAATCTTGAATTAGTATAAACTAAGCAAAAGCTTAAGATTAACTGTGTCTATTGTATAAAGCTAAGTAAACACGGTATAGTAAACTAGCGTATAGTCTTGCTATAGTTTGACTATGTACTATATCGACTTATAAATCTACCCATTTTGATTTTCCTTAGTTTCTTCTTAGTCTTCCTTTACTTCCTCATCCTTCTCATTCTAGTATCATATACAAATATTTACCAAATTCAGGATTACCTGCCAAATGTAAGGAAGCTCTCAATTCATCGATTGCTTGTCTTTTCATCCCCATTGTATGTAGGGCGCAGCCTCTACGTCCGAAGCAAATTGCTCTATGAATTAAATTCGCATACACAGCAGGTTGCATTAATTCCAAAGCCTTCGAACAATCCTTCACATGCTTATTATAATTGCCAATTAAAAAAATAAAAAATAGTTGGAGTTCTTGAGGAATTCGTCGCCTTTGAACAGCAAATATTGAGGATTCTTCTTCTCATCCCTTAAATTTTCGCTGACAAAACCGACCGATCTTCTAGCCTCCGCTTGTTTCTTCAGCCATTCGGTTTCTTCCACCGCTTGATACTCTCGTTTTGGTGTTGCTAAAACTCTTTTAGTAAACTCAATAACTTCAATAACTTAATTACACCTAGGAAGAGGAACTGATTTATTAGCATCAAACGACTTATGAATTATTTTCTTACTTTTTTCTTACTTTTTTACTAATTTCGGTTTGATCTTCCTTGGAACTAATCTATTTCTGTGGGAGATTTTCCCACAGTTCTGTTCCTTAAACAAATTCTCTTCTTCTGGCTTCCCCTTGGGCTCAATCAAAACCTCAGTGACGCCCTTGTAGCCTTTCCTCGCTTTGTTCACCACATCCTTCCTCAACGCATTAACATCGCCCAACGGCTTCATCTTTTCCTCGTTCCTTATAGCATCAATTTGATTTCGTATTTTCGTGTCAATCCTAACAGCTTCAAAAACGCCTTTCTTTTTCAAAACTTCTTTCTTCGTTTTCCTTTCTTGGTCTTCAGCCTTCAACCGCTCCTCTTCCTCGTCCCGGGCTTTCCTCCTAATCTCCTTCTTCTAGGTCTTACTTAAATCTTTCTCCAACTTCTCCCATTTTCCTGGAATTCCTTTCTCCAACTCGTATTGAGCAATTTATTGAGCTCTATTGAGCAATAGAGCAAAACAATTTCTTTTTCGTTCAACGTTCATTTGCTTTCCTTCGGAAGGATTTCGTGTTGAGGGAAGATTTCGAGAAAAAATTGTTAGAACGATGCTTTAATGTAAGTCGCAGTTGTCAACAAATCCACTTTGAATTTATGGATGCCGTGAAGCGAAACGTGGATGGTGAGGAAGTTGTCGGTTTCACGCCACGTGTAATCTTGGACGACGATGGGCATTGTCAGCGATTGGTGGGAATCGTCTGAATGTGACCGCTTCGTATAGTGCAAAATTATTCGTATAGTTCAGTGATTCCCAAAGTGGTCCAGGTGAACCGACAGAGTTCCACGGGGGTCTACACGGGCAGTCTACACGGGCAGGAGTTTACACGGGCTGTTGGCGTTAAAAAAAATGGGGTTCCACAAGTTGTAATTGGGGGTTCTCGAAAATGTATCAGGTTTCGATATTAAAGAACCAAAATGTTGGCTTGGCTTTACCTATCAGTGTAGGCAGATAATACGAATGTTTTGAGGATATTCAAACATACGTTCAACATTTAAATGCCCTGCATGATGATTTGAAAAATAGATTTGAAGATATTCTGACGATGGAAATACCACCATGGATCATAAATCCATTTGATGAAACTTAAGTGGCGAATGTGGTATTAGAAGAGGTGACAATCGAGCTTAGCACTAATGAGGAGCTGAAGGTGGGATTTGAAAAAGCATATCAAATATTTTGGCTGCAGGCAGAAATACCCGAGAAATATCCTGGGCTGTTGGAAATTGCGAAAACCTTTGATATCGTTTCTCTCGTCATACCTTATCGAAAAAAGTTTTAGTGTCGTTAAAAAGCAATTAACAAAAAACTGGAGCAGATTGAACAACACAGAACGGGGAGATTTGCGGTTATTCCTTACAAAACTGAAGCCAAATATTGATAATTTGCTGTTTATCCATCAAGTACCTACATCCTACTCCCATTAAAAATATAACTTTTTTTAAATTGTTGATTTGCATTATTGAAGTTACGGTACTTTATTCATGTGATTCTATTAAATCTGTAATCATATTATTTTAATGAATAGAACAAAATATTTTTACCACTCCGAATTGAGGGTTGGAACTCAGCCGCGACGCAAATTCCATCGTTAGATCTAATCTTCACATCTACAAAGTTCTGGAAAAGGCCAACGAACTTAAACAGAAGGCAACCAGGAACAGGGAGGTATTTGCACTCGTAACACTGGACATCAGAAACGCCTTAAACTCGGCACCCTGGAAAGGCATAATTGATACATTGACAACGAGAAATATCATCGAATACCTCCTAAACATAATTAAATCCTATTTTACAAAGAGATACGTGGTGACGGTGGAGGCAACAAAAATAAAGACATCCAGCGGGGTACCACTAGGATCGGTACTTGGACCAAAACTGTGGAACGATTTCTACGATAAAATATGTGGTCAACGTTTAGCGGTCGGCGTACAGTTTAGATGTTATACGACTTATAACCTTTTAAGCGCCGACCACAGAAATCTTGACACTAAAAATGGTGTGACCACAGTAGCATACGCGGACGATCTTGCACTAGCCGTGTCCGCATGGAGCAGCGAAGAAATGGCCATTCTCGCAGGCCGCGGGGAACTCAGCAGACTGGAGATAAAAATAAACGGAAAACTACAAAATCCAGGAAAAATATCTGGTCTACCTAGGCAAGGATATACGAATGGCCGAACATATAAAGAACACCTGCAAGAAAGCCACAAACACCCTCAACGTTCTCGACAGGATAATGCCAAATATTAATGGCCCCACAACAAATAAGCGAAGAATGTTAGCATCCGTAGTTTCCTCCATCATCCTATATGGAGCTCCAGTGTGGACGTGCGCTAAAATATAAACACCATGTTGCCAAAAGAGAAAAGATAAACAGAAGAATGGACATAAGAATAACGGCAGCTTACAGAACTGTCTCTACAGAGGCCATGCCGGTTATTGCCGGGAATCCCCATAAAACTCCTCGTTTTCGAACGTTTCCAGTTGCACGAGAAAGGAACGGCCAACAGAAAGGAAGCGAGGGAGGACTTGATGCCATCATGGCAGGATCTGTGGGAAAAATACGATGGCTGGACCAAAACGTTCATAAAAAATGTCAAAGCATGGTGCAAGAAAACCTGGGGCGAGGTAGACCACTACATAACCCAAGCCGTCACAGGACACGGCGTTTTTGGCACATACCTGTTCAGAATAAGAAAAAGGCAAAATACCGCTTGCTGGTATTGATCCGAAGAAAGGGATGTGCCTGAACACACTCTGTTTCACTGCTCCAGATGGGACGCAGAAAGACAACGCGTAAAAGATACTAGCGGTATCGTCCTTACAAGTGGAAACATCTCGAAAGTGCTAGTCACGAGCGAGGAGGCCGGGACAATTGCCACCAACAGGTTGAGGAACATAATGTCCCAAAAAGCGAGAGAAGAAAGAGAAATGCTAAGCAGAGATAATTGATTACACAAATGATTGAAAACACAAATGATTCATCTCTGATAAAATGACAAAACTAAGGCGGCACTAAGCCGTCCGGGCTGAACACACTGTAGGAGTGCGCGAGCGATACCGGGGTGGCACATACTAAACCCAAGTGGAAGAGGGGGTTTAGTGAGTGAGAGTTTCACACGCAGGCTTGCAGAGCTTCCCCAAACCACAATAAAAAAAAGATCTAATCTACACTTTTTTTTGACGAGTTTTGTGAATATGGTAGAAATGTAACAGTAGGGGGTCCACCGAAACCTGGAAAATTTTTAAAGGGGTCCTCGAGAAAAAAACGTTTGGGAACCTCTGATGTAGTTGAACTATACGAAACGGTTACACAGCTACAGTCAATCTATAGCTGGACCCTAGTTTTCTATACCGTGTGTACGTAGCTTTAATCGCGGATTAGTCTAAACGGAGCAAAACTAGAGGTTGACTCAGTCGTAGGGATTGCAATCCGGTGTCAATTTCAATCCGGCCGAATTTCCATCGATCCGGCCGGATCCGGTCGGAACGATGGAATTAAATCTAACATAATAAACTTTACTTAATCTACTGAGATCACAACAATTAGGTATTTTAGCATTCTTAAGTCTTATTCTTATATTTATGACAGACATCATGATGAATCTGTTGGTATATAATACCGTATTTGTCGGTGCATAAGGGGCACGCTAAAATTAAACCTACTTTTTGTGCGCCTAAAATGCGGACCTATCTTTTAGAGCTCAACCTCATCTTCATTGATCTATCGTTTTTTTTTTAATATTTACAAAACGGTTTCAGATTTTCAATTTTTTTTTTTTGAGAAATTCGAGGTTATTAGATTTTCAAAATTCCTATAAATAGTCACAGTAGAGAAAATAGCGAGAGTCTATGAATGTTAATTTTGTCAAACCTTAACCCCTCGTCTTCATTAATCTGTCGCTGCCTTATTTTTCAAAATACAGTCGAACTTCCATAACTCGAACTTCTGTAACTACAATTTTTCTATAACTCGAATATTTCTGGAAATTCATACGTTTAGATAGCGTTTTACATATAAATTAACTTCCATAACTCAATTTTTTTCATTACTCGTAGTAAAAAATTGTACAATGGTAAAATTTTACATACAAAATAATCTCTATAACTCCAATTTTTTAACCGCCGCGTATTTTCCAAAATTTATGATGCCGGATATTGCCTACCATAAATCGTAGATAGTGTCGATAGTGCATTCCTCGGGCAGTTTACCAAACATTTGATTTTTCATATTTTATGATCACCAAAAACTCGAATAAAGCAAAACTAAGAATTTACCAGCGGGTGTGCTTTAGAAAGATTACGAC
This sequence comes from Phosphuga atrata, assembly GCA_944588485.1. Taxonomy (NCBI): domain Eukaryota; kingdom Metazoa; phylum Arthropoda; class Insecta; order Coleoptera; family Silphidae; genus Phosphuga; species Phosphuga atrata. The sequence continues at coordinate 23,484,446 of OX155893.1, forward strand.
AGGATATTATTCTCCCAAGAATCGATAATCCAAAAAGAGACGATATGAGCCGTTTATTTTGAAAGTGGCCTAAGTCCATTTTTTCAAAAATATTGAGTTACTTACCTTAATAGTTAGATTTTTACTTGATCTTTTTATACTGAAGTAACTTGTTACTAATATATTTCAAATCATAAAGATTTTGTATCATCAAAATTTGCTGGGTTAATGAAGTTATGAAAAAGTTTATTTTGAAAGTGGCGTAAGTCTCAATGATTGTGAGAGAGTTTCGAACCGATATGGAAAAAATGCAATTACAGTTTATGTGATCTCGTAAGCTTTATGTTTAATTATTAATGTAGCAGTTGAATTATCAATGTGCAATGAATTTACTATACACAATTTAATTTTAAATTTCATTTTCGATTTGCTAATGGATTCATATGGGTCTCCTGATATACCATTGTAATTTTCAGTAATTCGTTAATAATTTGTTTATAACAAATTAAATTGCAAAAAAAAACTGTATGAGAATATGAATATACTAAAATATCCCAAGGGAAAACTTAGGAATCTTCGAAAATTAATTTCAATCTAAAAATAAATAAAAAACTAAAAAAAAAAACGAGACCACTCTCAAATACATGGAATTTTGGTATAACACCTTTGTATACCACATTGACTGAAAAAAAGAAGACTGAATAATAACTAATAAAACAATATTAATAGTAATGTAAATATGTAACAACTTTACATTATGTAATATTTAACAACTGTTATTTATCATTCTTGATTTTATGTATGTATATATTTTTATGTATGGATGGACTTGTGCTTTCTTAAGAATTGGAAACGTGATTTCATTGATTTTGAAAGTGGCCCAAGTCCATTTACAGCCATGAAAAACATATTATTTCTTAAATAACGTTAAATATGCTAATTGGGGTGATAAATTTGACACCCTTAGAAACACCAAAACATGATTCTACTATGTTAGCTGTTACCCATATTTTTTAATTTTATCCAATGCAAACCCTTCAATATCTCGATTCGAACATAAATGGAGTTAGGTCACTTTCAAAATAAACGGCTCATATAATCGAAGATCACCAACAAGGTGCTATATATTAAAAATTATAACAATTAAAAATTACTGACTTTAAAAAAAAATAATATATCAATTAAAATTATTTTTAATTAATTATATAACAATTAATATAATTATTAATTATAATAATATAACATCATATTAATAATCTATACATATTTCTTTTTTGTTTATAAATTTATACATATGTATTTACTTTGAATAAATTGTGTTTAGTGCATAGGTTCCCAACCTGGGGTACATGCACCCCTGGTGGTACATTACGTTTGTGCAAGGGGTACAATAGAAATATCAAGAAATTTCTTATGAAGAGCGTAATTTTTTTTTGCGTAATTTCAAATAGCTTGTTAATGTAGTGCACCCAAACAGCAGACTTCTCTTCAGCACCAGTTATCGAATAGCATATTCGTGGTTTTCTTCTTGTATATGCCTAATGCCTCTTTTATCTTCTTATGTAAGTTAAAATCATCGTGCAAGTGTTGGAGCCTTTCTATCTCCGAGCATTCTTGTTCAAGCCAGGTGTTTTTTGCTTGTCGAATTTTGGATCTTATGATTCTTTGCAAATTGTTGTACTTTGCACCATCTTTGTTCTTGAAGACTCGTCTTTCATACATTAATTCAAGGATTTCGTCAGTTATCCATTTAGTTTTAGGCTGATATCTTCTAGTAGGGAGTTCTTTTGATACACTTTTTAAAATTTCGACTGTTTGACTCCACAATTCCAGATGGCTTATGTTCTGACAATCATGCTCGTTCAACTTGTTGATTTTGCTTGAAATATTTTGTTGAATATTTGGATTTTTCACTTGTTCAAGATCATTTTTAGGGTTCCGTACCGAAAACGGAACCCTTATAGGATCTCTTTGTTGTCCGTCTGTCTGTCTGCCTGTCTGTCTGTCCGTCTGTCTGTCTGTCAAGACCATTTTTCTCAGGAACACGTAGAGGTAACAAGTTGAAATTTGTATCAAATACTCGGGTCTGCGGTCTCTTTCACTTGTGAAAAAATCAAACTTGAAAGTCAACGCGATCAAAAGATATGACCGTTTATGTCGCATATTTTGCGATTTCACAAGGGAATCAAAACCTATAGGGTACTTCCCCTTGACCTAGAATCATGAAATTTGGCAAGAAGCGGTGTCTTACAGCACATGTAAAGGGAAAAATCTGAAAACCGTAAATATGTAGTTTAATTACAAGAAAAATGCAAATGTACTATTAGAAACTTATCAAAATACACTAATGTTGTCGTAAAGGTATTGTCAGGCTCCAGAAGCATATGGGTTGCATACAGTTAGGTCCAGTATGTGTTGGCACCAAGCTGTTTATTCTGAATTTTCTTTGTTTATATTCGTTATGCATTTCATCACGTACGCTCTATATACATAATATATACAGGGTATATATTATGTCTAAATTTTGCTTTTTATAACCGACATGCGACATACTCAAGTCCCGTAACATCCTGTATATATTATATTTCGTCTAATTTTACTTTATAATCTAAATAATATGTTGATAATCTACAAAATGCCAAAAGCGGTCAATTGAACAAATGAATGTTAAGAGTATCGAAATAGATCTAGAAATAGTTAATATATTGGTTTATATTAGATCTAGAAATAGATCTTAATATAAGTTAGTGAATAAGTGTAATACTAAAATAAAGTTTTCTTTTTATACGTTTAAAAATATTTGCGTTATTTAAAAAAAAAATACCCTGTATAACTTTATACAGGGTATATAGGTATTCAGGCAAAATTGAGCAGTAAAAACAAATAGTGAAGTTCCAGAACCCCTAAACACTCATAGTGAATGGGGAATGTATGGTTAATTAATGTATGGGGAATAAAATATAGGGTAGAATTCCATCGTACGACAGCGACATCTTGAGGTTATGATTGCAGCGGTACTAATATGGTCGTGATTTCAGGAGGGCCACTTGTCAAGTTAACTGAATGTGCTTGCTACGTCCTCCACAAAAAAAGATACCTTACTTACAAGTTTGTACGGAACCCTCGGTGCGCGAGTCACAAGTCGCACTTGGCCGGTTTTTTTTGCTTGGTTGGTGTTTAGCGTTCTGATGCTGCTGTAAAACAAAAAAACACATTCAAATCGGGACATGGAATGTCCCCATGTCCCGATTTGAATGTGTTTTTTTGTTTTACCTCTGGGGATTCTTGGCCGTGGCGAGGGCCGTGTGTCAGTTGTAACTTTCATGTGACTTTTCGTGGGATATTGCTTCAGTGGTTTCCCGTTGCCTTCTGAGGGGTTTATAGTTTTATTATTTATAATTTATGTGTATTATAAATTATAATTATAATAAAACCATGTTATATCAAAAGATTATTTTATTTAGTTTTTTTTTTTTTGTCTAAACATATTAAAACTTTTTTCCCTTACCTCTAAAAAAGGGGAGGGGTACAAATTTTTTTGCAGTTTATTTTAGGAGGTACAATTTTTCAAAAGGTTGTGAACCACTGGTTTAGTGTATTTTACTCATTTTATAGTTATGTATTTCTTTAACTCCAATTTTCTATAACTCCAATTTTGTTTCATGAACTATGGCAATTCGACTTAGGGAAGCTCGACTGTAGTTTACAAAACGGTTTTAGATTTTCAAAATTTGGACTTTCTGGAGAAATTTGTGATTTTTAGATTTCCAAAATTCTTACAAATAGTCGTGAAGTGAGGAAAATAGTGAGAATATACAAAGTTCATTTTGTAAAATCTCAACCTCATCTTCATTGATCTGGCGCTGCCTTGTTTTTCAAAATATTAACAAAACGGTTTTAGGTTATCAAAATTTGGACTTTTTGGAGAAATTTGTGGTTTTTAGATTTCCAAAATTCCTCCAAATAGTCACACAGTTAAGAAACTAGTGAGTCTACAAATATTAATTTTTTTAAATCTGAACCTCATCTTCATTAATCTGTGGCTGTCTTATTCTTCAAAATATTAACAAATCGGTTTTAGATTATGAAAATTTGGACTTTTTGGAGTAAGTTGTGGTTCTTAGATTTCCTAATTTCCTTCAAATAGTTGCACAGTCGGGAAAATAGTGACATTTTGCAAATGTTAATTTTGTAAAATTTCAACCTCATCTTCATTGATATTTCGTTGCCTTATTTTTCAAATTATTAACAAATTGGTTTTAGATTTTTAAAATTCGAACCTTTTGGAGAAATTTGTGGTTTTTTGATTTCCTACAAATAGTGACACAGTGAGGAAAAGATTTTGTCATCTTCACTCATCTTCATTGATCTGTCGCTGCCTTATTTCACAAAATACTAACATTTCTCAAAATACAAAATATTTACAAACCGTTTTGTAAATGGGGATTGCAATTCGGTGTCATTTTCAATCCGGCCGGATCGGAGGAATTAAATCTAACATAATAAACTTTACTTAATCTACTGAGATCACAACTATTAGGTATTTGAGCATGGTAACAAGTCATATTCTTATATTTATGACAGACATCATGATGAATCTGTCTAATGAAATATAATATATTATGATCTATTTAAATGTATATTTAGTTTAATCAACTATAATACTATAAATACCGTATTTACCGGTGCATAAGGCGCACCCTAAAATCCAACCTACTTTTTGTGTGCCTATAATGCGGATCTATGTTTTAGAGGCAATTTTTTGGTAAAAAGGTGCGCGTTATACACCAGCAAATACGCTAATTATTTTAAGTATACATTATTTATCACAAAATCAATCTTGGTTTTTGAAAAAACCATGTGGCACTCATGCAACAGCGCGATTTTACCAAAAAAATAGCATCACAGGATTCAGTGACCGGATCCGGTATATTGGTGCCGGATTCGCTAAACGTTTAGTGATGCCGGATCCACCGGATCCGGTTTTCCGGATTGCAATCCCTACTCAGTCGCTCTATAAATCTTAAATTCATTAACATTGGACGAAATAAGGTAACACGTGTCCAAGGGTGTTATGTATATATTATAATAGTATTAATGTTTTATTAACAAAACATTGAGTGTATACCAAATTCAATGAAATCTCATTAAAAAATATCGCGCAAAACACATTTTCCTCTTTATTCATTCTTAAACTTGGCTTATCCCGTTTGAGTTCGCGATTTCTACAACAACTGTCATAATTTATTTATTAGCAACCAGCTATAGCAAGCGGCTTCGCTCGCGTGGATTTGGAAATTAGATTATTGTCCACATCTCAATTCAATGTACATCAAGGTAGTAGGTACGAAATCACACTTTTTACGTACTTTTTATTTCAGTTAGTCTAATACATTTAATATAATACAAATTTCATAGTTCTAAATGAACTCAAAAATAAATAATATTACAGATTAATAAAAAACGTACCATAATTTGCAAAAATAAATATGGTAAACGAAAAAAAAAATTAACCAAATAAAAATTTTCACTCACCCAAAAATTATAATCGATAAACGATGAAAAGAAAATACACTAAATCTCAACTTTCAAAAAAACTATCACCACGAGGAAAACAAAAATCTCTTTATACTAATAGTCTACATATAGTTGAGTCAGTCTACATAAAGTTTAGTTTTTCTTCATATAAACTGAGCTGTTTCCATAGACTCAAGTCTAAAACTACCTAGTCAATATATACTAGTCTGAGCTAATCATATATACAGATTTTTTAAATGATTTTTCTCGATAGTCTATATGGAGTTAGCTAGTTTAAATACACTAAATTATTCTCGTCTTCACTGTCTAGCCCATTTAATCGTGATCATTTACGTATAGTCCGCCTCAGTTTTGATATATTTTTAGTTTTACTCACTCTAGGCAAGATTATACAGACTAGCTTTGTTTCTCAAGTTTAAACTAGCTTATTTTATCTACTTAAACAAGTCGTGTGTATAAACAAGGGAACATGTATAACACGAGTCTTATCTAGCTCAATTAATAGGTAGGCAAATCTTTACAATTAAACATATTTATTTCGACATCTCCGTCTACTATTGTCTTGTTTTGCTTAATTAATCTAGTCTATACTGTTCTCTGCTACTCCCCTTTGTCTAGATTTGTCTGCAAAGTTTTGACTGCCTAGTCTAATTTAGTTGGTATAACCTTGATTGTTCAATTTATAGTCGATTGAAGGATCTTGTAAAATCTTATCATATGGTATAATCTATCTAGTCATTTTAACATCTTTTTAAGTTCATCTTGTTTAAACTTGTTTATTAAATCTAATATTTTTAAGGAAAATCTGTTTCTTTACGTATACCTAAGTCCTTCATGTATATCTAACCTACTTGTTTAATGACCACTTAGTTAAGTCTAGCAAGTGCTGTCCAATTAGTCAGCATAATCTTGTTTAATCTTGCCTCTTTGCTCCTGTGTACTAGGCTGAGCTAATCTATATATACAGATTTAGTGTATATACAATTAGCTAGTCTCTGTATAGTTAGCTAATTTATACATACTAAGCTAGGCAGCGTTGACTCGCCGTTGTACGAAATACAAAGAAAAGGGAATAGAAAACTGAAGCGGGAATTGGCTTAGGCGTAAAAATTAACGAAAGTCTAAATCTAAATGATCACAATATACAAACAACAATTATTATTACTTATTTAGAGAGAGAGAGAGAGAGAAAAGGAGCAAAAAAAAGAAGGAGTGGGAGCTGGTTTTGTGTGTGTTTGTTTCTGTTTCTTCTCTCCTGTGCTTCCAGGTATGTAGTCGTACTCGAGAGAGGGAGATAGAGAGAGGAAGATGAAAATCGGCGTCGTCGACGCTCTCGCGGGCGGTGAAATACATTTTAAAAAATATTATAATTGATTTACTCTGCGGAGGGGGGGAGCGGCGGCGATGACGGACCTCCCGACACCGTTTTCATGTTCTTCTGTTTCCTGATATGGGGCTGACCCGGAGGGTTGTAAGGTCCTCTGTTGGCAGCCATTGAACTATATAAAACATTTACAAAAGAATATATAATAATAATTAACTTACAAACAAAACATGATTAAATCATCGAAAACCAAGATTGGAAAAGTTAATTGTCTGTCTAGACTTGCTCTTGTCATGCGTGACGTGATTATCTACTTAATCCAAATAACCCAGTGTTTCATATAATGTCACATTTTATGGTAATTTCTTCTAGTAACTTTAAATTTTGACTTTTTTAATTCTGAATTAGAAACATTTCCAATCGGGCTTAGAAAAAAAAAACAAATAAATAAACAAACAAAACCCAACACCAAATACTATACTCTGTGACATAAAATGCAGCACCAAGAAGGGGTTGGAATTTTTAGACCAAACTTGGCAGAAATGTTTTACTAGTCAAAGGTAGTAGTAGGTAGACCTTTTTACGATTAGTTAAGCGCATGCGTGTCCGTCGTGTTTAAAAGTCGGAAATTTGAATGTTTCGAGCACATTTTGTTATTTTCATTGGTTACACGTCAAAAAGTGCCCGAAAACCATGGCGGAAATTGACACATGCGCACAAAAAAATTTCAACTATGAAAAAGTCTATTGATTAAAATTTCGCAAGAAATACCCCTGATAATTTCGATTGATAACAACAAGTAAAACGTCAAATTTGCCATTGATACTGGAGTATTTTGAATTAAATTTTAATCAATTGCAACCTTTGATTAGTTAAACATTTCTGCCAAGTTGGTGCAAAAATTCCTACTCCTTCTTAGTGTTGCATTTTTTATGTCACAGAGTATATTAAAAAAGTTAAAAATATTTAGAGATAGAAAATGTTAGTGGATCAAAGAAAGTGGAGTAAAGGAAATAAAAAAGCTAGTAAGATATACAAAAATAGAGAAAAAAATATCCAAGCAAAAGTTTTAAAAAGTAGCACAGAAAAGAAAAACTAAATAATTTATCATCAATTTCCGTTCGTTAAAACTAAAATTACTATTAAAAAAATTCTTTGAAGTGATGATTAAGGATACGATTTAAAGAATCGCGTGAAGTGGCCCCCGAATTTTTGAACTTTTTTTAGAGTTCTGGCAAGATTTCCGGTAAGTTCTACAGTTCTTGCTTGAAAATTGCAATAGTTGCGGGGAATTTCGGGCAGAAATCGAGAAAAACAATTTGGGGCCCAACTTCACGGAGCCCCCTTTTTCGAAAAAGAGTTCTGATGTTATAATATTTCAGTTCTTTATAGAGTTCTCAATGAATAACACATATAGTTTCATTTGTTTTGCAAAATTTTGTTAATTTTTTGAAAAATTCAAAAAATCATGATAACGGTTTCTGAAAGTACTATGGCAGATAAACAAAAAATGCCTATAAGACATCTTTGTAAAATCAAAATCTAAAAATGAATTACAAGAGTTCTGTGTGCCCCCCTGAGAGTTCTAAACAAATAACCTATACACTTTCTTTGTTCAACCAATATTAAAGAAGTTATAAGAAGTTAAAAAACGAGGTACTAAGTTTTTAGAAAATTAAAAAAAAAACTGATTTTTGACCGTGACAAATGACTTTTGTCACGGCGACAAAATTTTTTTTGTCACTGTCACGTCACGTCACCAAAGTGAAGTGCGCTCACGAAAGATGACAGTCACCAAACTTTTTGAAATCCTAGTCATTTGTACGAATGGATTTCAAAGATACGTTATCTGCGAACTCATAAGGCAAAAAAATGCGTAAAGGATACTGGGTACATCCCCTTTGGAGTGACAGGCTACTAAGTGGAAAGTTCTACAATATATTTTAAACTTCGAGAACTTCCAAAGAAATTTTTTCAATATTTTAGAATGAACTACTAAGCACTTTAGGACCTGCATTAATATAGAAAAATACGAACATGAGATTGTCTGTCCCAGCTGAAGAAAGAAGAAAGACTTTTTTTTATCGAAAACTGCTGCTTTTTTTCCACCTCTTCTATAAGCACATCATTAGCAATATACTATTCATGCACCGTCACGTTTTGAGAAGACGTTGACGCCATTTTTGTATACTACGGTGTCGATAGTCGGAATGTAAATGAAGAACGACTCGGAGAATGACAATTTTGTCATTCGTGCGTGCGCGTCTATTGAAACCTAGCGTTGCGATGACAGTTTTGTCACGGGCTTGTTCGTACCTCTGTTAAGTTGGCAGGACCAACGAGGAAAACAAAAATCCGGCCACATAATAACCCGCTTTTTATCCGCAAACGATTGTAAAAAAAAATCTCGCACTTCCCATTTCCCGCGAAAATGGGGTCCCGCTAACTTAACGGAAAGTTAGCTGAACCCACCCCAAACATAATTATTTTGAGGAAATAAATGCACCGAAATTATCCGCTTTTTATCCGCAAAACAATTCCGCACTTTTTATTTCCCGGCAAAAGTTTGTGGATAAAAACGGATAATTTCGGTAATTTTTTTCCTTATAATAATTCTTTCTAGAGTCTGCTTTGCCACGGTGGAAAAGTCCATTTTCCGGCTTTGTGTTTGGCGGCTCTCTATTTCTCTCTATCCAATAAATTTTTATGGGTTCCGACATCATCGGATGATTTTCTATTCGAGGAAAAATAACGATGGAATGATATTTCACGACCCTTGATTCTTTGTACAGGAATGCCGCGAAAAATAAGTTCTGCGTTCGTCTTTGAATCCCCGCGCCGATGGTGCTGCTACCTCGCTGTTCAATGACAAGTTGGCACGTGAAAAAGTAAACAACTTTCGATAGTCGTTGTGCTTATCGAAGACAAAACTTGCGTAGCGGCATTCGTCAGCAGTAGGTATTTAGACGCGTGAAGTTAGCCCCCGAATTTAAAAAAAAATGCATTTTTTTTATAGTTATGTATTATAGTTATATATTATAGATTTCGAATAGTTAATTGTTCTTCCCCCATTCTTTTCACAGGTCCGTACCATAGTAGCTGTCTAGTCTCAATCCTGTCAATAGAGGAATACGAAGAAATACGAAGAAGAACAGCCAGTGTTGTTCTTCTTCGTATTTCTTCGTTTCCAACCGGCTCTATTCTGGATATTCCGCATGCTCTCCGCAGATAATCCATTTCTGTTATTTCAATTTTCCTTTTGTCTTTCTGGGTCAGTTGCCAAATTTCTGCCCCATAAGTCATGATAGGTTCCAAAATTGCGTCATAAATTGTCTTCTTTGTTTTTAAATTTATACTCTTTGGTCATAATAAAGGATTCAGTATGCGGACCACTCTTCTGCCTTGCTGAGTTTTGTTTTCTATATCCCTCTTAGAATTCCCTTTGTATGTTATTATGGAATCCAAATATTTATATTCTTTGGTTCTCTTTAAGCTTCTTATTTCGTCTTATTTCATAATTCTTATTTCGTTAAATTCTTATTTAATTCTTATTTCGTCCTGTTCTTCTAACTCATTTCCTATTAAGAGGTATTCTGTCTTTGCCCAGTTCATGTTTAAACCCCACCTTTCATATTCGTGTTATATCGTATTGTTGTTAAATTAAATTTGTAGATGTTAATCAAGCATTTAGTGCTGCATTTTTGTCGCCTTTTTAGTCTTTCATACTTGTCCATTCTTTGTAAACTTCATCTCTATATATATTTTTTTCATTTGCAAAGTATGTTTTAATCCTCATCAAATCATTTAATCTGTTCCTAAATTTAGATTTATTTAGCTTCATGTGCTTCATGTGTAATCCTTTCTAGCAGTCAGCACTAGAAGCTTGAAAAGTTCCCATGGTCGTAAGTATCGCTATATTTTCAAACTCCGAATTCTGTAGTACATATTCTAAACTGTCACTAAATGATTGTATTACTCCTGTCTTATATTTTTGTGAAATCAGAAATTTAAGTTGAGAATAAAGTATAATCTTGATAATCCGACGGTTGGTTAATTCGACACGTTTAGTAATCCGGCGCTCTGGGGATACACCTGTCTTTTCTTTACACTGTCCCGCGCCGGATACAAACCTCGCGCACAGAGGAAATAAAGTCAAAAACAACACCATCCCAGTGTTTTTGGAAAAAAGGTGTGGTCAACACACCCAGCTTTTAACTCTGAGAACTAGATTGACGATTCTGACCAAAGTAACTCCACTCTACAATTGTCTTACTATCTGTTCTAAGTTTGTACATATTTTTTTGTATGTACACGTTTACCTACATAATTGTTATTGTTTTCGTTGAGTCCTGATAATCCGGATTTTTTTTTATTAATCCGGCGGTTGTCTGATCCCATATGTGTCGGATTATCAAGATTGTATTATATTCTTCACATATTTTATTAAGGTTTTCAGTACATAAAAAGTGTGAATATTTACTTACAAGGTACTCCAAGGTACTTACATTGTCTTTTCCGAAAGCAAAATTATTTATTACATTTGATATTATATGCATATCAAAAAAATCACAATTTTTTACCGCTTCATGAGGATATCTCATTTCCAATTGATTACACACTCACTCACTGAAACGGATTATGGCGCATTGTCATTATTATCAATATAATTTCCAACCTTTGTTAAAATATTTTTACTCCAAAAAACATTTTGTCCCAGATACTGTGCTTTTAATTTTTATACTTTAGCTTTTATATAATTCTTTGCATCGATAATATTCAAGCAACTTTTTTGTTAATATTTACTCAAAGTTGCTAATTCACCTAGAACATCGTTCAGAACAAACAGGGCCAGTATACGGGGGATTATTAAAAATTTGCGAACAATATTTACAAATTGGTTCATTACATTCATCAACTTGATCATTGCAATATTCTATTAGGTTTTCGTAATTTTTAATCAAAGTATCCACTGCAAAACAACGAGATAACCAGCGCACCTTGTTTAATGGTTTAATTGTTACCGAAATTCGTTCCATAACAACAGCTAATTCTTCAAATGTTCCTTTTTTAATTCCTGATCTACTGAACATAGTGTAAACTGTCCTAAGGAAGGTCTCAATGTCTTGCATAAGAGATACATGTTTCCATGCATCTTCCAAACCCAAATCGTCTCGGTGCGCAACGCAATGTTGTCCAGTAAAATGAGGTATTTCATTTTTGAGAAGTGTCACCACTGTATTTTTCCGTCCTACGGCTCGTGTACACCCAATCCGTCATCGGCCGAAGTTTGCTGGGACGACGACCGCCGAACTCGGACGATTGAATCAAACGCTTGTAAAAGAAAGAGAGCGCGTATACAAAAAACACGACCGTCATCGGACGATGACGGTTGTGTTTTCTTTTTCTTACAAGTGTTTGATTCAATCGTCTGGGTTCGGCCGTCGTCGCCCGAGCAAACTTCGGATTAGGAGTACGCGAGCCGCTAGCATACCACTTGCTCCGTCCCATGTAAACATAACCATTTTTTGAATATCTAGATTCAACTTCTTGTAAAAACAATGTTTTTTTTTTCCAAAATAGAAGCAATGTCTGTCTGTAGGTGTTAAAATATTTATAAATTCTGTTTTGTAGGTCAAACAGAGAAGGTGTGTGCTGTGTTTTGCCCCAATCCACGTCAAAACGCAGGCGATGTTTTGTCAACACCCGTTTTCAAATGAAGTATACGAAAAATACAGGTTGTTCCTCGCACACAATGTGTTCATATAAAGCAAACCAAGCAAACTCGATGATGTAGTTGATGTAAACAAAAGAGATTTCGTTTAACGTATGAATGTGACGTATAAATGTTTCAAAAATTTGTTTGACCCTCTAAACTTTTTCGGGAAGCCCATTGTGCGCGGAATACTAAAACGGCAGCGTAACTTTCGAAAAATTATTGCGCGGTCGCGCACACGCGCAACTTAGAGGGAACTTTGGTTATGGGTAGCCCCTTGAGAATTCTGAACAAATAACCTATACAACTTTTTTGCCCAACCAATATTAAAGAAGTTATAAGCTAAAACGGGCGCTAATTTTTTTAACAACTTAGAATTCATGAAAAACTTTTTTTTTTTTGGAATTCATTAATTTTCAAAAATTTAGTGCCTCGTTTTTACTTATAATTTCTTCAATATCGGTGACAAAGAAATTGTTTTGGAGATTTATTCAGAACTCTCGGAAGGCTACTCAGAACTCTTTACAGAACTCATGAAAAACAAATATTTTGTTGAATTCTTTAATGTTCAAAAAACCTAGCGCCGCATTTTTGCTTATAAATTCCTTAACCCTTTCGCTGCGGGAACCCGGATAAAGCTGAAAAATATTTTTGTGTCCCGTGTACTGGAACCGTAACTGGAACTAAAATGGGAAATAAACTCATCCGCTGTATTATAATTATCATATACACTACTAAAATAGAATATTTTGTAACTAGGGCGAAAAGTTGTTAATTTTTCGCGAGCGTAATTTTCGCACATTCGCTCGAGGCAAATTGACAATTTCACCCGTGTTACAAACAATATTTTTTATTACTGATGCGAGGGGATGTATCTTACAAGTTTGGGATCCAGGGGCCATCAAAAAAATGGTATGAAAAATAAATAATTTTCTTTTCAATTGTCTCTGGTGGTGAGGATTCGTCATAAGAACTCTCCTCAGTCTCCGGTATCATAATAGAATTTACAGTCATTTTAAAACGTTTTCTTTAACTTTTATTATTATCTTGTAATGAAACAAAATTCTGACATGTAACGTCACTTTTTTAATATCGCGGAATATCTTGATTGTGTTCATTTTATTCTTATTTATTTGTGTTTTTAATGTAATTAATGTAAATACAACGAGATGTGACATTTCTCGTATTAAATAATCTACGTCAAGAAGTACATTTCGCGAATGAGTAATAAAAATGTTATATACATATCAAAACTTGATTTCAGCGTAATCAATTTTTTTGGCCCAAACTAGGAGACCGTACTAATCCGCTTGCATCATTTCACTGCAGCCCCTAAAAAAACACATAAAACAGGACTGCCCAGCCTTTTATTTATAATTCCGGACGAATGCTAAGCCTACCAAGAACTGCATTGCGTATTATTTTGGTTAGCCATTAAGAAATTAAAATGAAAAAAATAGAATAAAATAAATGAATTTATAACCACTACAAACCGCACGAATCCGTACTACCCTCGGCATGCCGTACACAGGATACGACTTGTAGAAAAGCACGCCAAAAAAGCACGAAAAGCACGCAAAAAAAAAAATCGGCGACAAAAATAAAAAGCAGTTCATTTAAATTTTTTGTGCCTCAAATATTATTTTATGATGACATTCTGATGATATTAATATAAAATGAGTCTATATTAAATGTATACGCCCTACCTCTATTAATTAAAAATGCAAAATTAAGTGGAAAAAAATATTTTTTTTCACGACTTATCTTCGTCAAAATCAATATCATCATCAATATCTGCACCTTCTTCATCATCACTAAGGATATCATCAGTAGTTTCTCGTGAACATTCTTCATTGAGATAGTTGGCCATTCGAGGCTTTCCTAATACTACCTCATTCCATTTTTATTTTTTCCTTTTGAGTTTTTTCCTATAACTAGTGATTAGAAGATCTGATGATATAAAACCAGTTCAAAATGTCCGTAATCGTATTAATTCTTGACATTTTCCTAGAGTGGTATTATACTGTTTGTAAGTCTTATGACTAGCCTCTATAACATCTTCTGAAAGGAGGCCTACAGGCAATGGAAGTTCTATAATATCCATAAATTATATTTGAGTCCGCCTACAAAATTGTTATTAGCAAAGTTTTGCTTTGCTTTTTGCACTTTCATCTAGACCCCCTAGTTTGGTTCATGTTTTGGATAATAACATCCTACTGTACCTGTGCAAGTCTTCGCACAGTATGACCTAATAGATCCTGTAACAGCACCACAGCTTCGTTTTTATATACACTGACATGTAATGGATATTTTTTTTTTTTTTGCTTCCGGCACCACGTGATAAGAGTTCTCTACTTTTAGCTCCTTGCTGAGCTGATGAATAGTCAACCTTTTAGGAGTTCCACTTAAAGAAAGTCCCAGCACCTCCGCCGGACTTCTTTCGAAAAAAGGTGCAATTTTAAGTAAGGTGGATCGATGTGGAACGGATGATTGCTTTCCTAGAATTGTCAATGTTTGTTTTGTCTTACAAACTATTTAATTTAACGGAACAATTTATTTTTTTTTTAAATCAATGTATTCAGTATATTACGATAAGATTTTTTAAATTTTCATTGGTCGTTAATAAAACTTAATTTATAACGCAATTGATTAAAACTTTCTACAATTTTGATATTATTACATGTAAATATATATTTGACGCTATATTCTCCATATTTAAAAAGTTCACAATTTTTGAGCGCAAACACGAAATAGGCGTAGTTACTTTGTGAAATATCCAGCGCATTAATTCCTTCTTGGTTCCGAAGGGACAAGAGAGATGTTTGACACGTTCCCACAACCAATGGCATTGGTTTCTCGCATTAATTTGTTTGTATTATTGTGAATGGTTTATCAAACAATACATTTTAAGTGGTTTTGATTAATTATGAGACATTGTAAAATTATTTAATATAATATATTAAATATTATTTTTGTCGCCGTAAATTTGAAATCAGGCCCAGTGTACGCCGTAGCGAAACTCTCAGATCTTGTTCAGAACTCTCCAGGTGCTTGCCAGAACTCGTGAAAAAATATATATTTTTTGAATTCCTTAATGTTCAAAAAACTTAGTACTGCATTTTAGCTTATAACTTCTTTAATATTGGTCGAACAAAGAAATTATAAAAGAGATTTGTTCAGAACTCTCGAGGGGCTACCCAGAACTCTTAACAGAACTCATGAAAAAAAATAGTTTTCAATTTTTTTTCGTTTATTTGCCGTAGTACTATCGGAAACCGTTATCAGAATTTTTTTAATTGTTCAAAAATTAACAAAATTTTGCAACAAAAAAAGTGGAACTATATGTATTATCCATTGAGATCTCTAGAACTCACTACAAAGAACAGAAATATTACATCGGAACTCTTTTTCCAGAAAAAAGGGGGCTGCGTGAAGTCGGCCCCCAAATTGTTTTTTTCGACTCCTGCCCGAAATTCCCTGGAACTATTGCAAGTTTCAAGTACAAACTCTAGAACTATTCGAAATCTTGCCAGAACTAAAAAAAAATCAATTTTTCAAAAATTTGGGGGCAACTTAACACGAATGGTTTAAAGTTGGCATAAATAAAAAGTAATCAGGGTCTTAAAAATTGCATTTTTTTCTCGGTAGAAATGGGATCCACTCGCATTATAATCAGGTTTTCTACTGTATTTCATTTCAGATTCCTCGTTCAAAACCTTTCAGATAAATTTACAACACGCACCGTTGATGCTAAATCATTTAGTCCGTTACAGAAGTGGACATTAGTAGATGCTCTTTCGACTAATCTTAACGTACTTACTTCGTACAACATGAACAACAAAATAACAAAGGAAAACAAACAACCGATGTAGCAACTAGTTAGTATTTTCGTGAATATCTGCAAAAGAAAAATCCACAGCCAAATCAGAATTCAAGTAATTTCAACGAAATCATTCTCAATTACAAACAAGCAGACAATTGTGAAATAGAGTAATTTTACCAAAAAATAAAATTGATTTATAAAAGCAATGGAACAAATTAATTAATTTCGTTTTCGGTCATTTCAACCTACCTTGATGAGGTATTTGTGGAGGGCGGGGGTAAGGCCAAAGGGGACGAACGAATTCCTCGGCGCGGCGACACCAAATTCGACGTCGCTGACCGGTCTCTGTGCCGACGACTACCAAATCAACATGCACAACAACAAACGTACAGTAATTTGCAAATAAAAGGAAAAATAAAAATATATGTGTTTGTGCTACATAAAAGTTGCTTTCATCTAAATGTGCGCACTAACATAGATAATACATTCAAACACAGGTTCAGCGTCCCTTAAGATTGATATGTTTCCGAAATTTGGAATACTAGTTATAATACGCGGTTTCGATTGCGTGGATTAATCTTGTTAGTAATATGAAGATAGACTGGATAAAATCAAGTTCAAGGCCGGATCCACCCTTCAACAAGACTATAGTTGCCGCAGCCACCCAATGGAGTAATATACTTGGGATGATTCCCTATTGGTCAGTGCAAACGCTTTTGAAGCGTAGATCGCGCAGCCGAAACTTTATACCAGTCGACCACTCCGGCTGTATTGTTAACCACGTGCTCTCGAGTTTTCAGTGTTTCTGTTCTAGTTAAAATTAGTGATTACATTTTATCCATAAATCAAAATACTTAAATCTTACAGACTTTTTAAGACTCAAAATTTTTAAAGTATAATTTGACACATCAGTGTAAATCAGACTTTTTACAACGTCACTACGAACTATCACGTGAACGCCGCGTGATCACTGCACGGGGTCGCTGCGGCAAATATAGACTTCACTATTATTTGTTCTGCATTGTATTTTATCAAATTATATTTGTATATAATGGAACATTTTGCATAAGGGACATTCAACCTGTACAAATACATTACGTGCTTTCTAAATGAAACTACCAAAGCCAGGCACTTGCAATTAGTTACCTGGGTCCGGCCGTGATGGCGGGCACTCCCGACGAATATGCGTAACTATGCCTGTTGGACCTGGAACCTCCCAACCTGGGCACGTCGGACCGGCTGCGGGCCTTCGTCTCCCATTCCTTATTGAAATCCTCGGCCTCCTCCTCCTCTATATTGATGAAATCCTGCCGCTCCTCCTGATCCCCCGAATGCACATTCTGTTCCCGCTCGATTATATGCGCCCTTTGACCGATATGATGGCCGATCGCCATTTTTTTCGTGCCCGTCCGCGAATCTTGCACCGTACGCTGCGTCTCCTTCACGCCGCCCGGAGCGGTACGAGTACTCGAAGTCGCCTTGTAAACCTAAACAGAAAACCACAAATATTAACAAATCAACGAACGGCTCACACAACGCGTCTTGAGCCAAAGAATAACAGAAGATCTCAGTGTAATTCCAGCTATTGACAGATTTGAAGATATCGTAATGATAATATCCTACTTTAAATTCTATTTTTAACTTTATTAACTAATCTATTTCGTGTTTTTATTTAATTACTTGTTGTCGGCCGTCTGGGCCTGCGGTCATGCTGACGACGGTGGACGAACTGTAGGAGGCGTGGTGCGCGTCCCCGAGGGAGTCGAGGGAGCCGCTGAGCAGGCGGTTAAAGTTCTGCATGGGGAAGCCGTTGAAGGGCATGAGGGAGTTGTGTATGTTGCCGATGCTGTTGCGGTGGTGAGTGAGGGCGGCGCGGTTTCCAAAATCGGGGGCCATCATCGCGAACGGGTCAGCAAACAGCGAGTTCATCATGTTGTTCATCTGACGCATCGTTCTCATGTGTGACCTACAAACGAAACAAATTATTTATTACACCGAAATAGGCACACAAATGTAGACCAATAAATGCTTTAAATGTTCCAAAAAAGCATTATATAAAACGTGACTACACATACAACAAGAGTAAATGGACGAGGCAAGTTGCTGAAAAGTAGAACATTTTAGATAATGTTGTTGCATTCATTCAGGGTGGGCAGCTCAGTCAGTTAGTGAAAACCACCCTAGTTATTGGGTTCCCAGACCGGGAATCGAACCAAGGTAGGGTAGTGTTAAACTACACTACCGAGGAGGAAGGACAGGCAAGAATGGACAGACTAGGCCGGACAGACTAGACCAAACAGTAAAGACCAGACAGACAGACAAGACAGGATGGACAAACAAGACACAATGGGACAGACAGACAAGACAGGACGGATAGACAAGACTAGTTGAACAAGACTAGATGGACAAGATTAGATGGACAAGACTAGGCAGACAAGTCTAGATGACCAAGACTAGATGGACAAGATTAGATGCACAAGACTAGGCAGACAATACTAGATGGACAAGACTAGATAGACAAGACTAGATAGACAAGACTCGATGGACAATAGAAGATGGGCAGACTAGGTACATAAGACTAGATAGACAAGACTAGATGGACAAGACAAGGCGGACAAGACTAGGTTGGCAAGGTTAGATAAACAAGACTAGATAAACAAGACTAGATTGACAAGACTTTTTTTTGATTCCACTGAAACGGAAGGACAGAGGGACCGCCAGCGATGGCATTACTGCCTTTGCCCACCCTTCGAGTAAAAGTACAACAGGATTTACATGAAAGTAAAAGATGCTATGCAATAGCATTTACAATAACAATTACAACAAAAGTAATACAAAACAAAAAAAAACAAAAAAAACCTACCGCCCTTGTTCCCACCGAGGCAACTCCTTGGCCCGCATGACTGTAGTCGCGGATCGGCTTAAGGCCTCCCACACCCCCCGCCCCATTTTGCCAGCGCGGCCACCCGCCACGGCTTCGACTGTGACTTCCCCTTCCAGGGCCGACGCCAGGGCCTGTCGCTCCCTCTCCTAAAGCAGACACGCCACGAGAGTGTGCTCCGCGTCGTCGCGCACGCTCTCCCCAGGATATGCACCTGTCGTCTGGGGCTTTCCCAATCCTACAGAGATACGCTCAGAATGGAGCCATGTCCGGTAAGAAGCTGGGTGAGGAAGTATGAACCCACCTCGTCCAGTCCTCGCCTCATCCACCGAATTAAATCAGGGACGAGGCGAGTCCACGTGCCGTTTCCGCCACTTGACCACCTCTCCTGCCAGCAGGCAAGTAGTTGGTCCCGAGCAGCTCTCCTTGCGTCCCCGCGGTTCCCACCAGATCTTCTTGGGTCCCTCACCGACGCGCGCTCCATAACAAAGAGGTCCGCAGGAGGAATCCGCGATATGACAAGTGCGCAACAGTGCGGTAAGCCCGGGCGACCCTGATGGCCACCGGGCGCAGTGCCCGTCGCAAACGCTCCCTGTTACGAGCGTTACCCCTCACCGCCGCTGCCCACACCGGTGGCGCGTATAGAAGTCTACTAGTGGCCACACTAGTGACAAAACCGGAACCCCGGCTGACAACCCCCGCTCACGCCAGTCCTGCCCCTCGCGGTACCTGATGGTTCTGTCGCGCAGGTAATCGGCAGTAAGCCGCAGCAACGTCTCCGGTAGTTTCTACGCTGCCAGGGCCTCGAGAACGAACCCCCATTGTACCGTGTTGAAGGCATTGGCGACGTCAAAGCTGACGACCACGCAATGCTGTTGGCCCCCTCCGCGACACGAAGGACAGCCCGCATAGTATCCTCCGTCCCAACCCCTTCACGGAAGCCGAACTGTTCCGGAGCGAGTCCCTCCCCTTGTTATATAACGACCATAGTTGTAACCGCCATAGGAGCAACCTTTCCAGAACTGTTGCCCCACCGTCCAGCAAACAGATCGGTCTGTACGCATCAGGCGTCGAGGGATCCTTACCCGGCTTTGGAATAAGGGCCAAAATGGCCTTTTTCCAACACCTGGGAAACACTCCCTCTTCCAGACATCTGTTGCAGACGTCGGCAAGTCAACAGCTCGTTAGGCAGCCCGTCTGGGCCGGGTGCCTTTTTCGCGGGTAGTGAGGCTACCGCTCTGCGGACTTCCTGAGTGAATGAGGCCACCCCTACGTACCCCCCCACGACAGCGCGTCCCACCCTCCTCGCCGTGGTAGATAGACAAGACTAGATGGACAAGATTAGATGGACAAGACTGGAGGACAAGACTAGATAGACAAGTCTAGATGCACAAGACTTTTTTTTTTGAGGAACGTAGCTGGGGGTTATACACCTAACCAGATAAGTGGCCCCCCTGGAAACACTGCCGTGAACTCTGGTACTGCTAATCGCATGGCCTCGGAGTTACGGGTGACTTATTTAAATTTTAATTTCTCTTTATCTTTTGTTCTTTCGTTTCATCTGTTGTTTTGGATTCCATAATATAATGAATATATTCTTGTGTCTTAATCCAGTTTTCTTTTGCTTTGAGCATATGTCCAATTATCGTTCTTGGGTTGGTGGTACTTCTAAATTGGTTGTAATTTCATGCCTTTCCATTTCCCATCGAAAACAGTCAAAGATTGTATGGGCCACATTATCGGTTTCTCCGCAGTATATGCACTGGTCATCTGAGGCTCTGCCAATTTGATGCAGATACTCCTTAAAACAGCCGTGGCCGGACAATACTTGGGTAAGGTAGTAGCTATTTTCACCGTGCTCTCTGTCTATCCAGGGTTGAAGTTCAGGGATAAGAAGTCTGGTCCACTCTCCTTTAATGCCGTACTTCCACTTTTGCTGCCATTCTTCAATTAATTGTTTCCTGGCCATTTTTTTTTTAAGTTTGCTGCGACCTGTCTCTTGCAGTTTTCTTTTCTCTTCCACAAGCAAGTCGATAGGCGGGATACCCATGATGGTAAAGACTGCCTCACTTGATATTGTGCGGTAACCGCTACAGATTCTTAGAGCCATTTGTCTTTGCACTGCAAGGAGCTTTTGGATATTGCTCTGTTTTCCCAGTGCTCTGGCCCATATTGGTGCGCCGTACATCATAGTGGCCTGTACTGCGTGAAATTAGCTGAGCAGTCGGCGTTTACTGCTCCTGGGTCCTCCAATGTTAGGCATTAGTTGTTGCATTGCTGCCATTGTCCTCATCCCCTTTGCTGCAGCTTCTGCTATGTGCGGTGTGAAAGATAATGCCTTGTCTATTACTATGCCCAGGTATTTTATTTGACACTTTGGGATTATTGTCAGTTTTAGCGCTGTTAAATGCGTTTCTAACATCGAAGGTTAGCAGCGCACACAGTTTCCTTGTTCTCTGCGTGCCAGACTTCGCCTTTTCGGCAATCTCTATGACAGATCTTAGCGTGTCAATTGTGGATTTTCCTTGCCTGAAGCCAAATTGTTTTTCTGACAAACCATGTCCAACTTCAAGTTCTCCTTTTATTCTGCTTAGCAAAAGTTGCTCTAAGAGTTTTCCCGACACATCCAGTAGGCAAATAGGTCTATAGGATGTGGGGTTCTCTATTTCTTTATCTCCTTTTTTGATGAGAACGAGCTTTGCCCTTTTCCATCTGGCCGGAAAGTTTCCCGTTGTGAGCAGCGTGTTCATCGTGTCCAATACGAAGTTTGATTGGTGCTGGGCAGCTATTTTTACAACTTCAGGTGGTATTCCATCTGGCCCCGGTGCTCTGTTGTTCTTAATTCGCCTGCTTGCGAGCGATAATTCGTCGGCAGTGAAGAGAGGTATATCGGTGACTTCGGCCTGTTGCCAATTGAAAGGAGTGTGGTGTGGAAAGAGCACGTCAGCTACTCTACGTACTGCTTCTATAGTTAATGCAGGAAGTTGTAAGCAAATTTTCATATTTCTTCTTATGATTTGAAAGGCTTCCCCCATATGTCATTTTCTAACTCAGAACATAGTTTTTTCCAGTGCTCCTGCTTAGTTTTGTTTATTAACTGACGCAGCTCCTTCCTTCGGCTCTTATATATCTGACTTGCCTCTTTGGTAACTTCGCTATCAGCATGTTTTGTCCTTAGGCGTGCAAGCAGTTCTTACGCTCGAAATTTCCTCGGTCCACCAGTATGTTGTCTTTTTTATTTTTCGTCGTCCTTCCCCAGCTATTGAGTTTTTACATGCTTTGTGCATCGCCTGAGCCAGTATATCTGCACTTTTTGTGTCGCTATTGCTTAGTTCTTGAGTTAAGCATGCTTTAATTTTTTCCTCATTCAGGTGCTTTATTGTCCATCTAGTTCTTAATGGGGGAGCTATTTCTTTTGACCTTTTGTTTTCTTGTATGCTGTAGATGATGTAGCGGTGGTCACTCAAGGATTCTTTGTCCAGCACTCTCCAGCCCTGGAGCTTGCTTGCGATTAAGTTATTGCAGAACGTGATATCTATAATGGACTGAGAGTTTCCTCGCCCAAACGTGTAATCATTTCCCTGGTTTTGTGCCAATAGATCTAGTTCCGCAGCCCAATCCGATACCAGGTTTCCTCTTTTGTCCATGCCTGAGGAACCCCAATAGGGGGACTTCAATACCCCGGTTATTGAAGTCCCCCTATTGGGGTTCCTAAACCGCAATAACTTGTTCTCTTTTTCCTTGGTTCCTGATGTTATGGCTTAGAGCTTCTAGGGATTGGGACAACTGTTCCGGTTTTGCATTGGGAGAAAAGTAGCAGCTGTAGATTATAAATTGGGGCAACTCAACCCAGACAAATCCTAGTCCTCGGCCTGTTCTTTTAACTGGTAGTTTTCGTTTCTTTATCCATACTGCTGCATTTTTTTTTCGTCCATGAACCAATTTGCCATAGCTGCTACATTTTTGTTAGCAGCTCTGCGGCTGTTGCGGTTAGCAGATCGTGCGCTGCACGAAATCTCATTATATTGACTTGGATGATACTAGCCATTATTGTTTTTTCCTTGCCGTCTCAATCTAAGTTCCTCAGACAGAGCTTTTTTGTATTCTGGGCATGTTTCGGAGTACGCCTGATGCCCCGTCAACTTGCAAATTGGGCAGTACTTTTCCTCTTTGCAGTCCTTCGCTTGGTGCCCTCTTGGCCGCATCGTAGGCACATCTTCTGTCTGTCTGGTCCTTTACACGTGCTTGCAACATGGCCGGTCTCCCAGCATTTATAGCACCTTACCAGATCTATCCTCTCCCTGACTCTGCAGTATAGCCAGCCGATCTTTAACTTTCCTTTCTCGATGAGGGCCTTCGCTGAATTTTTGGGAAGCGCGACGGTTGCGATATGACTATTCCCATACCCGGGTGGGATGTTTTTTTTGGTGATACCTCCTTCAATATTATCGAGTGTAGATTTTATGGCTTCTTCTACTTCTTCTAGTGTGGTAACGGCATCTATGTCCTTTATATTCACCAAGGTGTCCATATTTTTTGATCATATATCAATGTCTGGAAATTTGTTTGATATCAGTTCTTTCAGTTTGTTTGCACTCCCTTCTTTTACTTCAAGCAGGAGCTCTCCGTTTTTTGTTTCTCTTAGTCCTGCTACTCGTGTTCCTGAAACTTCAGGGTTAATTTCTTTTTTAACCATTCTGAGTAAATCAGCGTATGCTTTCCCTTCTGATTTTAGAAGTATCACTTCTTTTGGATTTCCCCTCGATTTTCTTTCCTTTCTCGACTTTTTCTAGCAGTTTCCGTCCATTTCTGTGCATTGGGTATTTTTATTTCTGGCTCTGCTGGTCCTTGGGGCAAAAACACTCTTATATCAATATCTGTCCCGGCAAATGTATACTCTATCATTTTTAGTATAGTTGGCCATTCTGCTACCATTGATTTAGCGAATGCCAATTTCTTCCTGGTGTGCGTTTCAGTTAGCTGTTTTAGCTTTTGTAGACTGTCAAATGTCTGTCATAGGATGATAGTTTTGTCTGCTTCTTCCTCATCTGCTTTTTTAACAATCAGCTGGTATATATAACGATTTGTTGTTTCGATCTCTCCATTTTCTGTTGGGACTCCTATGGAGTGTGTTAGGTAGACTACATTGCCAGGCTGATTTGTCTGGCTCTCTGATGCACAAGACTAGATAGACAAGACTAGATGGACAAGATTAGATGGACAAGACTAGGCGGACAAGACTGGATGGACTAGACTACATACACAAGACTAGATGGTCAAGACAAGATGGACAAGAATAGATTGACATGACTAGGTGGACAAGCCTAGGTGACAAGACTATATAGACAAGACAGGATACACAGGACCAGATGGACAAGACTAGACAGACAAGACTAGACAGACTAGACAGACAAGACTAGACAGACAAAACTAGACAAACAAGACTAGACAGACAAGGCTAGACAGACAAGACTAGACAAGACTAGACAGACAAGACTAGACAGACAAGACTAGACAGACAAGACTAGACAGACAAGACAAGACAGACAAGACTAGACAGACAAGACTAGACAGACAAGACTAGACAGACAAGACTAGACAGACAAGACTAGACAGACAAGACTAGACAGACAAGACTAGACAGACAAGACTAGACAGACAAGACTAGACAGACAAGACTAGACAGACAAGACTAGACAGACAAGACTAGACAGACAAGACTAGACAGACAAGACTAGACAGACAAGACTAGACAGACAAGACTAGACAGACAAGACTAGACAGACAAGACTAGACAGACAAGACTAGACAGACAAGACTAGACAGACAAGACTAGACAGACAAGACTAGACAGACAGGACTAGACAGACAAGACTAGACAGACAAGACTAGACTGACAAGACTAGACTGACAAGACTAGACTGACAAGACTAGACAGACAAGACTAGGCAGACAAGACTAGGCAGACAAGACTAGACAGACAAGACTAGACAGACAAGACTAGACAGACAAGACTAGACAGACAAGACTAGACAGACAAGACTAGACAGACAAGACTAGACAGACAAGACTAGACAGACAAGACTAGACAGACAAGACTAGACAGACAAGACTAGACAGACAAGACTAGACAGACAAGACTAGACAGACAAGACTAGACAGACAAGACTAGACAGACAAGACTAGACAGACAAGACTAGACAGACAAGACTAGACAGACAAGACTAGACAGACAAGACTAGACAGACAAGACTAGACAGACAAGACTAGACAGACAAGACTAGACAGACAAGACTAGACAGACAAGACTAGACAGACAAGACTAGACAGACAAGACTAGACAGACAAGACTAGACAGACAAGACTAGACAGACAAGACTAGACAGACAAGACTAGACAGACAAGACTAGACAGACAAGACTAGACAGACAAGACTAGACAGACAAGACTAGACAGACAAGACTAGACAGACAAGACTAGACAGACAAGACTAGACAGACAAGACTAGACAGACAAGACTAGACAGACAAGACTAGACAGACAAGACTAGACAGACAAGACTAGACAGACAAGACTAGACAGACAAGACTAGACAGACAAGACTAGACAGACAAGACTAGACAGACAAGACTAGACAGACAAGACTAGACAGACAAGACTAGACAGACAAGACTAGACAGACAAGACTAGACAGACAAGACTAGACAGACAAGACTAGACAGACAAGACTAGACAGACAAGACTAGACAGACAAGACTAGACAGACAAGACTAGACAGACAAGACTAGACAGACAAGACTAGACAGACAAGACTAGACAGACAAGACTAGACAGACAAGACTAGACAGACAAGACTAGACAGACAAGACTAGACAGACAAGACTAGACAGACAAGACTAGACAGACAAGACTAGACAGACAAGACTAGACAGACAAGACTAGACAGACAAGACTAGACAGACAAGACTAGACAGACAAGACTAGACAGACAAGATTAGACAGACAAGACTTGACAGAAAAGACTAGACAAACAAGACTAGACAGACAAGACTAGGCAGACAAGACTAGGCAGACAAGACTAGACAGACAAAACTAGACAGACTAGACAGACAAGACTAGACAGACAAGACTAGACAGACTAGACAGACAAGACTAGACAGACAAGACTAGACAGACTAGACAGACAACACTAGACAGACAAGACTGGACAGACAAGACTAGACAGACAAGACTAGACAGACAAGACTAGACAGACAAGACTAGACAGACAAGACTAGACAGACAAGACTAGACAGACAAGACTAGACAGACAAGACTAGACAGACAAGACTAGACAGACAAGACTAGACAGACAAGACTAGACAGACAAGACTAGACAGACAAGACTAGACAGACAAGACTAGACAGACAAGACTAGACAGACAAGACTAGACAGACAAGACTAGACAGACAAGACTAGACAGACAAGACTAGACAGACAAGACTAGACAGACAAGACTAGACAGACAAGACTAGACAGACAAGACTAGACAGACAAGACTAGACAGACAAGACTAGACAGACAAGACTAGACAGACAAGACTAGACAGACAAGATTAGACAGACAAGACTTGACAGAAAAGACTAGACAAACAAGACTAGACAGACAAGACTAGGCAGACAAGACTAGGCAGACAAGACTAGACAGACAAAACTAGACAGACTAGACAGACAAGACTAGACAGACAAGACTAGACAGACTAGACAGACAAGACTAGACAGACAAGACTAGACAGACTAGACAGACAACACTAGACAGACAAGACTGGACAGACAAGACTAGACAGACAAGACTAGACAGACAAGACTAGACAGACAAGACTAGACAGACAAGACTAGACAGACAAGACGAGACAGGCAAGAGTAGACAGACAAGACTATACTAGACTAGACAGACTATACTAGACTAGACAGACAATACTAGACTAGACAGACAGGAGTAGACAGATAGGACTAAACAGATAAGACTAGACAGACAAAACCAGACAAACAAGAGTAGACAGACAAAACTAGTTTTATCCCTAAAGTCTCATATATTTAGTTTTGTCTGCCTAGTCATTATCTGTTTAGATAAATAATGCCTGTATATTCTTGAGAATCAATTCATTAATTTTGACAGATTTTGTTGAACGGTGAAAGTGCGTTGCAAATGTCCGTGCAATAATATCCGAACAATAAATTGGAATACGAAAAAGTTAGATCTAAAATGTTGGTGGAGTAAACAGCATGGCCGACGGTGTTTACAAAGAAATCTGTTGGAAGAGAAAAAAATCCCCAAAAAAAAACATACTAGAAAGGCTCAAACATCAAAAAGCGTGCACATATTTACCCGAAAAAGGGATCGTCTTCGATATCGCCCATCATCGACCCGAACAGAGACATTTTCTCAACAATTCGGACAACAAAACTATCTTGGAAAAGTTCCTTAGCCAAAATATATCTTCTATTTATTTTCACTGATTAGATCCAAGACTGACAACTCTGACAAAACAACTGTCACAATACACGGATACCAACGAAAATTATTGTACCAACCCTAAAATAAAGTAAATCCCAATTCTGTTTATCAAAAGGTTTATCGTTGATGTAAAACGGAAATAAATAGATTTAATTGAACGGGGATTGATTTAAATGTGATGAATTCTTAAATTTACTAAATGCAAAAGTTTCAGCGCCTCCGTGGTAAAAATTTCTAACTAATAAAAACGTACAGTGGCGGGAGCACTATTCTCCATAGGCCGTTGAAGGTGTAACATAAGTAAAGTTATGGTTGGGTTTAATTATATAAGAGACAGATACATTAAGAACACATATCGCGCGAGAGCGCCAACACTCAATGCAAAATAATAAAGGTTAATTCAATTTTAAAACATTTCAGAATATTTATTTTCACTACGTCTATGTTTTTGTTTCAATTTTATATCAGTGCGCATGCGCTAAAGGTGTGCATTGTGTGGACTATTTGAAAATCTTTTTAATTTGCTTCGTTTCCAATAAATGCGGTTTCTATTTGCGCATAATTGAATTAATTTAAGCTTTAAATTGGCAATGGCACTTTTTTAAGTAATAAAATTGGTTTTTAGCTCCAAATCTTAGGTTGAAAAACAAATGAGGAAATTGCATTGTGTGAGGAAATTACATTTCATTTGTTTAAAGTAGAAGAAATAAATAAGTTATTAAATGAATTTAGTTTAAATTGAAATGTAAATTATGTTTGTCGTCTCAAGGACAATTTTTCACTCCTAAATTAGAAAATTCATTTTATACCCAAAATAAGAAAAGTAATGTAAAATATATTTTCAACTACTTTCCGTATTTGTTTTGTTTTGTTCGTACCATGCCTTAAGTTTGAATGTAAATTTATACTAAATTCAGTAAGACATTCGTTTTTAATTATTTAATGTTGTTGAAATTTTTTGTAGGGATTTTTATTGTTATAGGGTTGCGGTTGCCGTCTTTTTTTGAATTTGGCGCGTCTGTCAGAAAGGTGAAGCGTCGTAGTGTTTCCTGTGTGTTAATAATAAATCGCGCATGCACCCAAAAGTCTTTTGGGAAACGGTTTCCATCTTGATCACATGTGAGTACGATAATTTCCAACCTTTTATTTCGCCAGATTGAATAGAAAAATAAATAGATTTAAGGAGTAATTTGTGTAGAAAAGGCCAATTAGCGGCCGGCGATAGTAGTCGGGAGCCGAGGCCGGGCAATTTATTTCCATTTTTGTGTGAGAAATTTTCAAAAAGTTGTGAGAAAAGACGCAGAGGCGAAAAAAAAACTTGGGAATGTTTTATTTTGTTAATTGTAACGCCATGTTTGTCGTTTTTTCGCCCAATTTTTAACACTTGTAAAATAGGAAATTCAATTTTACACCCAAAAGAAAGGAAAGACACGTAAATTATATTTACAAACCACTTTTGGAATTTATCTGTTCGTAGACTGTCTCGTTTTTTTTTTTTTTTTTTTTTGATCGCTTGGCTATCTGTCACGACACATTTTGCCGCGTGGAACCCCAAAAACCTCATCTTAACGTAGCAAGTAATATCACCAAACACAAAATTTCAACTTAACCTTACTCAGGTCAACACCCCCATTCTGAACATCTTTAACCCAAAAGGTCAATATCACATATTTTTCTCAAATTTAAACCAAATATCTTTAAATTTCTCCATTAATTTTAACTTGAATTTCATTTAGGATAAAATATTGAAATTCAAATTGAAGAATTGAGTGCCCGATAAACCCATAGGTGTAACACAAATATCTAGAATTTTGAAGCACTCAGCTTTAGTTCAGAAAACAATATGTTTTTGGAAACTGTAAAAAATTATTTTATTTTGCATTTATACAGAGTATATTTTGCCGGAATCTCAGATAGATGGACATGAAAACAGATTTAATTTAACAGTAATATACAAGTGAACGTTTACTTCAAAAACTGTGTCATAGAACAACATTGAGCTCATGTATTTTATTTTAAGAATATTGCAAAGCAGAAACAATATATCGATGGTTTACTTGCAAAAAGATGTAAATCCAGAACATGAAACTTTATAAGATCGACAAGAAAATAGCTTTGACTTGATGAATTACTTCCTTTTTTTATTTCAATGCTTCCTAGACCAGAGTTAACTGTGACTTAAATAGCTTTGCTTATCTAGTATATTTCAGACTTATGTTTTTCAACCCAGGATGAAAAGGAAACTATCGACATTTTGCATGGGGATTAGAAAACACCATATGCTAAGTGCATAAAATTTATTCATCCAATATTCGATTAGAAGTATACAAAACTCAACATACAATAAATGGTTGAAGTACTACAATAAATAGCTGGATAAATACAAAAATAAATTAATCAATCCAAGTTCGGTTACTTCGTACAAAATAAATTACTTCATCCAAAAAAGGTTAATTCTTCCAAAATAAAATGTAATCATCCAATAATTGATTTTTCCTTACAAACTATGATTTTTCCTTACAATAATCGATTGAATTGTTCAACATATTCGAAATTCACCCAAAAAAGGTTTTTAATTTTACTTAATAAGTGCAAAATGCAAATTTACGAGTGTATTTAATAATCTTCACACTTTTATTATATGCATAAAAATACTGAGAGGAAAAAACTGTTCACCTTATTGATGAGTGGATTAGCTCGGAAATAAATTGCATTATTCTGTCTGCTTATATATAGTATATATAGTGCTTCTTATATATAGTGCATCTATCTTCTTCTTCTTGTTTCCAATAGCCCTACTTTGGACCATGCTTGTTCAACTATTGGGCTTTGATCTTTGCCCAGTATTGTCGCATCTTCTGCCGGTGTAGCTTCTTTCCCTCTTCTGTCCAGGGGGTACCTTTCCTTCAGGGTTTTTCCTGAAATACATGGACTTCCTTCAGTGTTTTTCCTGAAATCCACGGACTTCCTTCAGGATGCATCTCACAGAAGACTGTCTGTTTTGGAGATCCTGTTATTCCCACTTCTTTAATATTCTTCTCGGTTTCTGTCAACCAAGTGGTACAAACCTTCTTGTTTTACCAGAATGTGAACAGACTGTTGGTTAGTCAGTTCGCCATAGAAAGCTACCCTTCTTTTCCTTGCACAGTCAGAGAGCCTCTCAATATGTTCGTAGAGCTCAGAGTTATGTCGTCTTCGGAATTCCCCATCTTCCTTTACAGCGAATGCCTAGGATCTTTCTGATGATTCTCCTCTCTCTGATTTCCAATTTCTCTACCGGAGCCTTTCAAGGAAAGACACTGATGAAAGACTGATGTGTTTGCGCTCTCTCTTTCGTTACACGCCGCGTTAGTTAGAAATAAAATTTGAAGGAATCAAATCCTTGTTTGTAAAATTCGTTTATTGTGAAGATAATTGTATTTTGTATAAAAAAATTGTTTGTAAAGAGCAATCAAATTTTGGATGGACCACCCTTTTTTGTACAGTTAAACCTTTTTTTGGGTGAATTGATTTTATTTTGTACAAATCTATCAATTATTGTACTAAACCATTATTATTTGTAAGATTCAATCGATCATTGGGCGTTTATATTTTATTTTGGACGAAGTAACATGTTTTGGATGAAGTAATCGTTTTTTGTATGAATAAACCGAATTTTGTAATTTTCCAGATATTACTTGTAAAAATTCATCTATTGTACGCAAAAAAATCCAAGCCCTTTATTTTGGACGAAGTAACCTTTTTTTGGATGAAGTAATCTCTTTTTGTATGAATAAACCGAATTTTGTATTTTTTGCAACTATTTTTTGTAAAAAAACATCTATTTATTGTACGCAAAAAATCCAAGCCTATGCTAAGGGACCATATACTTTAGGATACATACCCAGTTTGTTTCAGGAAGCAAATATAATATAATAAGACTTATGTCTTTTTGCAAGTAGAGCATTATTATACTCATTCATAAGTGATATTATTTAAGGTCTCTGTAGAAAAAACTTATTTAAATTTGATCTTTGTTTAACCCTCTCGCTGCGAATTACTTTTTTGAAGTGATGTGATTGTGCTCAATATTCTGAACATTACATTATAGCCCGTGCAGAATACTATTATGACTTTGTATTATTTGTAATAATTTGCAAATATTGCCAAATTAAAATCGAAAATCTCTACCCGAAGCAAATTTTGTTTTTTTGTGGATTTGAGTGGACAAACTTTGCAAAATTCTTTTGTTTTGTGTCAAAATTAAAAGGGTGTCAAATAATTGGCAAATATTGCCAAATTAAAAAAAACAAAATCTTTATACGAAACAAAATTTGTTTTATTTTTGTTAATTTGAATGGACAAACCATGCAAAATTCTTTTGTTTTGTGTCAAAATTGGACGATTGTTAATTTCAATAGACAAACCTTGCAAAGTTCTTTTGTTTTGTGTCAAAATTGGACGAAAACAGACGTCAACTTAATTTGCAAAAATTGCCATATTTACTAATAACTAAAATCTCTATTCGAAGCAAATTCTGTTTTTTTATTGATTTGAACGGACACTTTGAAAAATAATAAACGACAAAATAATTTCTAAAAATTGCCAAATTTTTTAAAAACCAAAATCTATTTGAAGCAAATTTTGTTTTTTTGTTGATTTGAGTGGACAAACTTTATAAAATTCATTTGTTTTATGTCAAAATTGGACGAAAATGTCAAAATGATTTGCAAAAATTGCCAAATTTACTAATAACCAAAATCTCTATTCGAAGCAAAGACTATAATAGATAGTTTGAACTATGAGAAATTTCACCTCGAATCCACATTTCATCTTCAAATTCACGTTGAAGCAACTTCATGTTGCGGCTTCGTATTGCGACAACTTCAAGTTGAAACAACTTCATATAAACTTGAATTAGACTACTAACTTATAATAATTAAGTGGACCATGGAAAGCACAATCTAATACATCTAGTCCAATTCAGTTAGCATTGTATAGAATTAATTAAATTAACTTTTTAATCTAGTAGATTATTAATTTAATTTGAAATTGTTTTTAAATAATTTTTTTTATTTAAATTTTAATCTAGTAGACTACATAGACAAGACAAGAAAGAGACTGGACAAGTCTGGAAAAGATTAGACATGACTGGACAAGACTAGACATAAATTAGACTAGACACTAGACAAAAATTAAAAAAATAAATATATGGCTATACGTCAAGTTAACAATTATTTTATGGCAATTTTTGCAAATTATTTTTAAAAATTGATTTTGTGAAATATTCATCTTTTCAGCGATAAGACCCTAGGTGCAGGGGTGAGTCCCGAATCTTTCACCCAGGGCAACGCAACGCTCCAATGAGACTGTGTATTTGTTAATCTCTTTGTTATGTTTAAAAAAGCCACAATTAATTCATGAAGTGTGTAGACTGCTTTAGCAGTCCATAGCATCTGACCGCCCAATCAATTCGACTACTATAACAGTTCATAGCACCGGGGCGTCAAATCAATTGAACTGATATAGCAGTCCGTAGCAGGGAAAGGGTTAAAACTTTCCATTGTGCTTTGCAAAGTTTGTCCACTCAAATCAACAAAAAAACAAAATTTGTTTCGAATAGAGATTTTGGTTTTAGAAAATCTTGCAATTTTTGCAAATTATTTTGTGGTTTTCGTTCAATTTTAACATAAAACAAAAGAATTTTGTAAAGTGAGTCCACTCAAATCAACAAAAAACGGAATTTGCTTCGAATAGAGATTTTTGTTTTAGAAAATATGTGCAATTTTTTTTTCAAATTATTTTGACGTTTTCGTCCAATTTTGACACAAAACAATGGAATTTTGCAAGGTTTGTCCATTCCAATTAACAAAAATAAAACAAATTTTGTTTCGTATAAAGGTTTTGTTTTTTTTTTTAATTTGGCAATATTTGCCAATTATTTTAATACTTTCGTCCAATTTTGACATAAAACAAATTAATTTTGCAAAGTTTGTCCACTCAAATCAACAAAAAACAAAATTTGTTTCGAATAGAGATTTTGGTTTTTGAGAATTTGGCAATTTTTGAAAATTATTTTGGCGTTTTCGTCCAATTTTGACACAAAACAAAAGATTTTTGTAAAGTTTGTCCACTCAAATCAACAAAAAAACAAAATTAGCTTCGAATAAAGATTAGGAATACGTTGATTAAACTTTATCTAAAATTCGATTGTTTCAATTAACCTTTATCAGAAATTTGATTCCAAAGCCCCCCATACACGTGCGAACAATTTGTGCAAATTATGTGTTTGTGCAAACAGTTTGACCGTCTATGGGGCTGTTTGAATGGTTGCGCAAACTGTTTGAGTAAAATCGGTCAGGATCGAAATAATTTGTACAAATACTTCTTGTTTGAGTACTTGTTTGACGTCTATGGTACGGTTTGTGCAAACTTTTTGATAGTCAACTCCAAAAAAAACCTAGACACTGTCAGGCAGTTTTCTTTCTATTCCGTGGTTGAAAACGTAGTTTCGGTCATTTTTTTTTTAGTTTCTTGGTATTTACCTCTCCAATATGGCGAATAAGACAACAGATGATGAACAGCAGGAACTCACTCTCTTCGCTTTCTTTTTCTTTTAACTATTCGTTTCTCAGCCACTGGGGCCAGAATAATGGCGGCACAGCAATCGTCCGAATCTGACATGTTCAACGAACAACACCACAAATCGAAATGATGTTTGCGCAATAGGTTGCTACGTGTATGTGCTAGCGTATGTACAAACAGGCGTTTGTACAAATACCGAATTTGCGCAAATTGTTCGCACGTGTATGGGGGGCTTAACAATTTATCTAAAATTTGTTTCCAACAATTTGTCTGAAATTTGATTATTGAAACAGATTGCCTTAAGCTTAATTGTCTAAAGCTTGATATACTCCAACTAACTTTCATTATCCATCTATTACAATTGCATTACAACTAGATATTCCATCCTATTGGACTCCTCGACTAGAATTATTGAAAATGTTGTCATTATTTTAATTTTTGTTTATTTCTACAAGTTGTCCCAAATTCTCTGTGGTTTGCTTGGCATAAATTTCTTTGTTGAACAGAAACTCCCCACACTTGCATTTCCCAGGCACCATGCATGATATCTAAATAAAAACCTCCCAACCGCATACATGGAATTCTCGTAAAACACATGATAACTTGTTATATATGTATGTACTAAATTTGATATAAGCTTAAATCGCGCATGTATTGTAAGATATCAATATCATTCTTCATTCAAATCAAAAGTATCATTAAAACATTAAATTCAAGTTTAAAACATGACTAAACTGCCTATTCCATTTTTTTATTTTGAAAATTTCATATACAAAACATTTCTTATCTAGTTCAAAGTTGTTGGTATCTTTTTGAGGTTTTATCCATTAGATTACAACTAATGTGAATGCGGATTAAATCTTTGAGGCACGACGGTTTGAAAAATATCTCACCTTTAATGCGAAAATATGTATGGTGGGACTTTCAAAATTCTGTACCTCAAAGGGGTTATCCAATTTACAGTTTTCAAATTTGAGTACAATATATGTTTTTGTTTTGTTTTATCTTTTAAATGTTCTATTGATATTTTTTTGGACAGAAGTAAAATAATCTAAACACCAAACTTTTATTTCGCAAGATTCAATAGAATAATAAATACAGTCGAACTTCCATAATTCGAACTTCTGTAACTCAAATTTTTCTATAACTCGAATATTTTTAGAAATTCATACGTTTAGGTAGCATTTTACATATAAATTAACTTCCATAACTCGAATTTTTCCATAACTCGTAGTAAAAATTTGTTCAATGGTAAAATTTTATATTCAAAATAATCTCAAAAAATTTTTAACCGCCGCGTATTTTCGCAAATTTATGATGCCGGATATTGCCTAGCATAAACCGTCGATAGTGTAATCCTTGGGCAGATTACTAAACATTTTATTTTTCATATTTTATGATCACCAAAAACTCGAATAAAGCAAAACTAAGAATTTACC
This sequence comes from Phosphuga atrata, assembly GCA_944588485.1. Classification (NCBI taxonomy): domain Eukaryota; kingdom Metazoa; phylum Arthropoda; class Insecta; order Coleoptera; family Silphidae; genus Phosphuga; species Phosphuga atrata. Next base: position 23,520,204 of record OX155893.1, read on the forward strand.
AGCGGGTGTGCTGTAGGAAGATTACGACAGAATATTATTCTCCCGAGAATCGGGAATCCAAAAAAAACAATATAACCGATCAAAACAAGAATCAAAACAAGATCACCCACAATGTGCTATATATTAATGAAAATTTAAAGTTTAAACTCATTCTTTATCTGTGGTTGAAGATGTAGTTATTGCGGGCTATCAACAGATGCCGATATTTTTAACAAGATTAGAAAACGCAAAGATGAAGATGTCTTATCTAGCAACAAAACAGTGCCAATTCCACCCACGAACAAAGAAATGCGTAATTATTCAAATAAGTATAGCGAATATCTGTGTTCTAAAGACAATCTGCCAAAGAAAGTGTACCGCGGATTATCTACTTTGGAGAACTTTGTAGATTGAAATTTTTTTAATGGAAAACAATTAAAAATTACAGACTCAAAAAATAATATAATTATAATTATTTTTAATTATAATTATATAACATCATATTAATTATTGTGTACATATTTATTTTTTGTTTATATATATATATATATATATATATACATATGTACATATGTATTTACTTTGAATAAATTGTGTATAGTGTATTTTACTCATTTTGTAGTTATGTATTTCTATAACTCCAATTTTCGATATCTCGATTTTTTTTCCATGTACTATAGTAATTCGACTTAGGGAAGTTCGACTGTAGATTTAAGGAAGGGTTTGTGTACAAAAGACCAATTAGTGGCCGGCGATAGAATCGGGAGCCGAGGCCGGGCAATTTATTTCCATTTTTGTGTGAGGAAATTTTCAAAAAGTTTCAGAAAAGAGGCAAAAAAAGCTTAGGAATGTTTTTTTTTTTTTTTTTTCTGTTAATTGTAACAATTCTGTTAAAGTTTGTCGTTTTTTCGCCCAATTTTTAACACTTGTAAAATGGGAAATTCAATTTTACACGTAAAAGAAATGAAAGAAACATAAATTATATTTTTCTATTTTGCTTCATGACTCATAACAGCACAGCACTCATTATGCCATGCAGTTATGGCTCGCCGATTGCGATACAATTTTCTCAATATGTATAGGCGATTTTTTTATTTAGAAATGGCATAAAAGAGCGCAAAATAGAAAAAATAGTATAAAAAACGTTCGTAAGGCGTTTTTCAGCACTTGTCCATTAGCAAACTCCTCGCTACGCTCGTCGTTTTCCAAACTTGGACGTGTGCTGTAAAATCCCGCTTACTGAACTCGTCCTTTAATATACTATTACTTCAAAAACAGTGTCATAGAACTATTGAGCTCACATATTTTATTTTAAAAATATAGCAAAGCATTAATATATCGATGGTCTACTTGCAAAAGATTATGTCCAGAACGTGAAACTTTATAAGATGGGCATGAAAACAACTTTGACTTGTTAGCTAAATTACATACTTTTTTGATTTCAATGCTTCCTAAACCAGTGTTAACTGTGACTTAAATAGCTTTGCCTATCTAGTACCGTCTTTTTCCGAAAATAAGACACTGTCTTACTTTTTTGGTTCAAAATACGTGCTAGTAATAAGTGCTAATACGTGCTTATTTTCGGGGAAGGGCTTATATTCCAAAATATAGATTTATATATTTATTTATATACAGAAATTTAAATTTATTCAATTACAGTCATGTCATCTTCTGAACATCATTATAAACATGAACGTCATGAACATCATAAATTATCAAATTTTGAATTCCGTTCTGATTTTCCTCCGAATCCATTTCCTGCAGAATCATTGGTCCGAATGTGTCATGTCTTCCAATATAGCTATCGTTAAATGAATACTTCTTGTCTAATTAACGTGTTCGTAGTGCATTGGTCAGTTATTTTGTCCCATTAATTTATTACCCAATTCACAACTTCTTGTAAGGTTGCCTTTACAAAATTACCTCGTTGATTTCTCACCATTCTGTTTTCAATATATTCATTGATTTCTAACCGCAAATGATCCTTGAATGGCTTGTTTATTGCAATGTGAAGTGTCTGGAGGTAATCATTATTTGATAAATCTTTCTCTGCATTTTTTTTTTTGAGCTGAATCCCATACTATTAAACCTCCATTTCGACCCCTAAACAGTGGTGGCACCATAAAATCGACCCACTTTCTTATAACTGCTTAGATGCACCAGGCTTTTTCACATTCAAGAACATAAATTCCAAAACGCGTTCAATCTTGTCATTTTTAACTTTAGTGATGATAAATGGTGATACTTTCTTGCTATCTATAGTTGCCGCAGCCACCCGATGAAGTAATAAACTTGCGTGATTTTCGGGGGATGATTCCCTATTGGTCAGTGCAAACGCTTTTGAAGCGTACATCACGCAGCCGAAACTTTAAACCAGTCCCGTTGTATGCCACGTGCTCTCGACGAGTTTTCAGTGTTTCTGTCTTGCTTCAAATTAGTGATTACATTTTATCTATAAATCAGTCTTTTTCAAGACTTTGTTTTTTAAAATTAATATTAAAATTTTTAAAGTAAAATTTGGCAAAGCAGTGTAAATCAGGCTTTTTACAGCGGCACTACTATCACGTGAACGTCGCGTTATCACACCACGGGGTCGCTGCGGCAAGTATAGACGAATCGCCAAACTACAGGTAATACGTGCGCTATCGTAACCGGTAGAAGGAACGTAAATTGACGAAGAAGCCTTGTGGTGAACCGTCGTTTAAGCTCCTTGGCATAGAAATACCGCGGTCTCATCCATAGCAATCATGTTTTAGAGTTGGTATTTCGAAAAGTGGATGCCATCAACAATAAGCTTAAATGCAAGTGCAGCTTTTACAACTTCATTGTCTTCCAGCTTAAACATTATTGTTCATCTCCTTAGAGACAGTTCATGTTGTTGAAGGAACTTATAGAAGCTTTAAATTCTTCTGTGGATATATCAAATTCAATTGACATTTCAATGGCAAATTTTTGATTATTAGCCTTGCGCACAACCAAAGCAATTGCTCTACTATCGGAAATCCATTCCCAAAAGCATTCTTTCAACTCTACAATAACGGTCGCCGACCTGATCCAACCCTGCGTTTTTTTTTTTCAATTTCCTAGGTTATCGTAGTCTGCACGCGATTTTCGAACCATATGGAGATCCAACATCTTCTCTTTACAGAAGGCTACAAGATTTACATCCTTGGAGTCGTCCACGATTCCCTTTTTGTACTCGACGGATAACTTTCTTTTTGTACCCAGTTTATCTGGGTTTAAAAATTATTCACTTTATAAAAAATTATGTGTTAGGTAATAATCAGACCTACAAGACTGAAATGCACAAACGTTGTACCTGCACTGTCACTCTATGTAGACAGATGTCTTATATTGTAATTTTTAAGGTAAATTCTACTTCATAAATTCCAGGAATTAATTTTGACACTTGCGTAAACAAAGAATTTTTCGGAATATTTTGTTCCAAACATTTCTCTGAAATATTAGGGCAGATAGAGATGCCTACTAAATTCAACAGCGTTTTTTACGAATTATATTTTGCATATCATTTTAACTAGGACTTGTTTTCGGGGGAGGGCTTATATTCGAAAAAGCCCCGAAAATCACGCTAGGGCTTATTTTCGGAAAAAGACGGTATATTTCAGACGTATGTTGAGACGGAAAAAGCGTCATTAAAGCACTTATATGGGTTCGTTAATGAATCGCCGAGTGCGATACAATTTTCTCAATATGGATAGGCGATTTTTTTATTTAGAAATGGCATAAAAGGGCACAACATAGAAAAAATAGTTAAAAAAACTCGTTCATAAGGCGTTTTTCGCACGTCCATTATAAAACTCCTCGCTACGCTCGTCGTTTAATGGACATATGTGGATAAACATGACGCGTGCTGAAAAACCGCGCTTATTGAACTCGTTCTTTAATATAATATTAGCTCACCGAGATTAATATAATGTGATAAGACTTAGGTCTTTTTGCAAGTAGACCATTGTTATACTCATTCATCAGTGATTTTATTTAAGGTTTCTGTAGAAAAAACTTAAATTTAATTTTCCAATTAATCTTTGTTTAAGATTTTGATTAAATTGATCAAATATGTCTAAAATTCGATTGTTTCAATTAACCTTTATCAAAAATTTGAGTCTAACAATTTATCGAAAATTTGATTCCAACAATTTGTCCGAAATTTGTTTATTAAATCAGATTGCAGGAAATATGCATCAATTTTTTTAATTTGCCTAATTCACTTTTTACCTCGTTTTAACATAGTAAAAAATATAAATACTGTTGAAAGTGGTTTAATTATTTTAAAAAATATATATAAAATACCGATTAAATTTGATATGTTTGAACGGTCCTATTTATCGCGCGCTTTGGTTGACGTCACAGCTCTCATTGTCATTCAGTGTTGTTTACTATTTGCATAGACAGTTAAGGATTTTCTGTTTGAATCGCTATTTCGATAATGGAAAAAGCTAAAACACCATTTTATGAGATATTGTCTAGTACCGGAATGCAAAAACACTATTATAAATACACCAGATAAACTGTTGGATAGTCCCAAATGAGGCGTATAGTCCACCATACCAACATATTTTGCGCATGCGCTACAAACTATGCTTTCATGTATCTATTTTTGGTAGAATCTCCGATTGTACTTTAAAAAAAAACACTTTCAGTCATTGTTCTTGATCATTTATAATGTCACTATATACCAAAATCGCACTAGGTATTGGAAAACACTACAGAAATATTACACAACAAAACAGCACAGTGAATATCGACGCCGATCAATATCATATCGTGCACGTCACAGTTCCTGTTTCGGTTCGACCCATGGTGATGCGTTTCGGAAATTTGAATTTCGCTCGCATATTTTGCACTTTTTGATTTTAAATTTTGGAATGAAATACAAACTAAATAAGAAAATATTGGTATAGGTGTAATGTCAAGATCATAAAGTATCGGGGATAAAAAAATCAAGTAAATCTAATTCTCTTGCATATTCCCTATTCGACAAGAATTATTGAAAAACTTAATTTATTTTGTTTGAATTTTGGTTTATTTGTACAATTTGTCTGCAACTTCTCCCAAATTCTATGTGGTTTGTTTGAGGTACGATTTCGTGAATATCCTTATTGGCAAGAACTCCCCTCACTTGCATTTCCCAGACACCATGCAAATAGCAACCTTCTAACTTCAAACATGGAATTGTCCTAAAACACATGTAGATATCTTGTTGTATTTGCTTAACCCCTAGCCATACGAATAAAATGCGCGTTCACGCGTCAGTAGAATGCCATTTAATTTGGCTCAATGGTGAACGCTTCCTCTTGGTCTACTGAGGGGTGGTTTTCAGTTTGTAATTCTCTTCGTTATGGACTCTTGGAGTTTTCTTTGTATATGGCCAGACCAGCTGAACCTCCGTTCTTTTATGAATTTCACTGTGTCTGTCTCTTCTAGGATACTTTTTATTTCTTCGTTTCTTAGTGGTCTGTGTTCTTGCCCTTGTGTTTTCTTTGGGCCCAGTGTTCTTAAAATTCTTCTTTCCAGTATTCTCATTCTTTCTTCGTCTCTCTTGGTCATGCACATTGTCTCTGCTGCGTATGTTGTTACTGTTCTTATGTTGGTTTTGTAGATATTCGTTTTCGTGCTTGTGCTGAGGTTTTTGTCTATAAGTAGCTTATGGTATTTCCAGAAAGCCGTTTTTCTTGCCTTTACTCTTACGCTAATTTCGATATATCTGTCGTTGCTTCCGTTTACTGTGACTCCTAGGTATTTGTAGCTGTTTATCCATTGGGATATGTGCTGTTATGCCATTTGTATCTGTGTCTGTTGGTCTTCTTCATGCGTACGTGCACTATGCATTTATTTTCATTGATGGTTAATCCTCTTATGCGTGCCTCTGATGATTTACCATAGTTTTGTCTAGGCTCTTTTTTCTTGTTACTACCAGTGCAAGGTCATCTGCGTAACCAATTATCTGTGTTTCGTTTTGTATTAATGATTTGCTGTCTCCCACTTTGCTTATTATGCCTCCTAGTGTGATGTTAGAAAGTACTGTTGATAGTCGGTCTCCTGGTCTTACTCCTTTTTCTATGCTGACCTTATTTGTTTTACCGTCTCGTGTGATAATAACAAGCTCAGAACAAGGCATTTATTAAACATTCAATAAAGTTGATATATTTTATTAGTGTGCAATAATTTATTCAGTAATATCATAAAATAATAATTTAGTACTTTTCTAACGTGTGATACATCTCAAAGCATTCAGGAATATGTAGTGGAACGAGGCATGTTTTACATTGCCAAGTCGTTTCACTTCTTATATTATGTTTATTGCACACATGACATCGTTTTGCAGGATGTTGCTTTTTATTTGTCGCAGGTATATTTTCGGGAAAATGTTTTGCTTGTAATCGAGTTGGGCATTTTCGACGGTCTGTCGCGTGTCTGACATATCGATAAAACCTTTCTACGATAGTGCAAAGCGGCTCTGGTGTCACTAACGCAGCGATACTGACGCGGCGAGACTTCCGAGCAAAAGCCGCCGCGACATAGCGATAGTATTATGCACTATTAAAATGTTTGCGGCGCCATTCGAGCGCAGCAACACTGACGCCGAGCGCGTCCATGTCGCTGCGCCCGAATGGCGGCTCATACATTTCCATAGTGCATAATACTATCGCTATGTCGCGGCGGCTTTGGCGCTGCGTTAGTGACGCCAGAGCCGCTTTGCTCGGAAGTCCACCTTAAGAGGAAAAACTTATGCGAAAATATTTGAGTCGTTAATATTTTTCGTTTCGACCAATACATGTTTATTTTAGATTTTTGTATTTTAGACATTGTAATGCATAATGAGTCGCGTACGCCTACACCGTCATCGGCCGAAGTTTGCTCGGGCGACGACGGCGATTGAATCAAGCACTTGTAAAAGAATGAGAGCGCGTACACAAACACGACTGTAATCGTCCGCTGACGTCCGAAAACGGCCGATCATCACGATGATCCGAACCTGTTGGGATTTCTCGGCAGACTGCCGGCGTCTACAGTGCAAATTGAGTGTATTTATAGTTAAATTTTGTTGTTATCTATCTAAACGACTATGGATATTGAAAGATTAATTAGTTGTGTTTATAATAGACCAACCCCGTGGGATAAACATTAAAAAAATTACAATAATCGACAGAATAGCACTGTTGGTAACACTGTTAGTAATACTGGTGGTAACACTGTTGCATTGTAAGCACATACACGTCCGAGTTACTCGTCCGGGTAGTTCTGTCCGCCATCGGCCGACAAAATCGGTTTAGGTGTACGCTTAGCATAACGCAAAATATGCTCTAACTTCATCATTTGTTAGTGAACACCTCTCCTTTTTCATTTTTGTTACTTCTACCATTTTCATTTATGCTGCATCTATTCGTTCGTCTAACTATTATTTCAAAATCATCATTCTTTGATAACAAACAAATGGGTGTTTATTTATACACAATCATCGTAAAACTGAATAATTTATACCGGCAGTTACTTTCACTGCTCGAAATAGGTCTTGCACGTTTACGCACATTTTGTTGAATAGAGCTAGCTAGCTTCACTTGAATTTGAAGAATCGCTTGAATACTCAACAGCTTAAATGCTTTGATGACCATTTTCAATTTCATAATCACCACTAGAATAGCCTTTCGTAGACCTACATATTATGCATTCAACTCAGACATATTGGCAGAACTATTTCTAATTTTATAAAATCCAAATATATGCTACGGCATTCAGGGTGCGAGATAACTGTTATACTAACTACCGCTTCCATTGCGCTTCTTTCTGTTTATCTGTTTGCCGTTGCGAGTTTGCTACCGATATTATTGAAGGGGGGAAAGCATCTTCGCCTGTCTAAAAAAAACAGCATTGATGCACAGATAATCCAATAATATTATAATGCCCGGTATTCGGCGAAGAGATTTCTTGACGTCTACCATGGCACATGAAATACATGACGTCTTAGAGCCGATTCTCATATACGCGATACTCAGCTACGCGACGTCACGCGACATCGCCTGTCAAATAATGATTACATTGTTTTAAATGGACACGTTCTCACTATGGCTATGCGACAGCTATTTCACTGGCGATGTCGCACGACCTTTAGTGACGTCATTGTATGTCAAGGGGTTAAATCACACATGGATTGTATAATATCAATATCATAACATTTCATTCAAATCAAAAGTTAGAATATCATTAAAACATTAAATCCAAGTTTAAAATATGACTAATCTGCTGCCCTACCTACCTCTTCCATTTTTTTATTGAAAATTACATATACAAAACATTTCTTATCTAGTTCAAAGTTCTTAGTATCTTTTTGAGGTTTTATCGATTAGATTACAACCAATCTGAATGCGATTAACGCTTTGAGGCACGACGGTATTAAAAATATCCCACCTTTGATGCTAAAATATGCATGGTGGAAATTCTGTACCTCAATTATGTATCCAAGTTGCAGTTTTCAAATTTGAGTGCAATATATGTTTTTTTTTTGTTTTAGCTTGTAAAGGTTCTGTTGTTTTTTTTTGGGCAGAAGTAAAATAATCTACACATAATGGGCGATATGGAAGATACTCATTTTGAGACCGGAGATTCCGGAGCCTCTGCCACCTTTCCTATGCAGTGTTCGGCTCTCCGCAAGAACGGATTCGTGATGCTCAAAGCCAGGCCTTGCAAGATTGTAGAGATGTCGACTTCGAAAACCGGCAAGCACGGTCACGCCAAAGTACATTTAGTAGGCATTGATATTTTCTCAGGTAATTTTATCTTTTTTTAGTCGAAACTGCTTTAGCACGAAACATTGTAAGATTAGAGATGTCTTTTTCGCATTGCTATTTGATACTATTAAAGTAGTTTATGTCTACTTTAAAACTATCAAACAACTATATTCAAATGATGATAGTGATTGATGAGCCTCCTATTCTACAGATATTTTCATTTGATTAATTTTAGTGACTTTAATTATTGTATTTGTTTTATATCAATGAAAATTTTAATTTTACTAATGTTTTCTAATGATGTGCCTAATTGATGTTTGTTTTTTTTATATATAAAAAAAATTGTTGACAAACATTAGTTTCCTATTAGTCATCAAGTTTTTGTAGTAAGGAGAATAATAAGATTTCACTGTTGATGACTCAAGATGACTATAGTCATTTTAAAAAAAATGCAGTGCTGGGAAAAACCTTGCTCTCTGATTGGATTAAATCGAGGAGAAGTTCACACCGACGATATCCTTTATCGATATCGAACTGAATAAATTTATGTATGTTTGCAGGTAAAAAATATGAAGATATCTGTCCATCCACACACAACATGGACGTACCACACGTAAAGCGAGAGGACTATCAACTGACGGATATTTCCGATGATGGTTACCTCGGCTTGATGGCGGACAACGGCGACTTGCGTGAGGACTTGAAGATTCCAGACGGCGAGGTCGGCACCCAACTCCGCACCGACTACGCCGCTGGCAAAGACATTCTCTGCACTGTTTTAAAATCCTGCGGCGAAGAGGTAAACAATAAATAACAGTAAAACAGTTGCATTATTTTGATATTTGAATCGTTGAAAAGCTTTTCACGTTCGTTGATTTTATGGAGAGGAATGTTTGTCAAGAAGAATTGGTATAGGCGCACCTTTTTCCGGCTGCGTGCCATTTTTTTTTTTTTTTTTAAATTTCATATTTTTGAAATGGTGACCAACTTTTACGATGAATGAACTTTTTTGATCAGTGAAAATCAGTTACCGTATTAGTCCTGAATATTACTCGTTTTATATGTTACCTTTGTGTTATATCTCATATGTTAAATTTGATGTTGCACAAAAGTATATTAAAAAATTCTTGTAGAAAGTAGAAGGTTTAAGTTTAAGAAGTTTAGAAGGCACGCGTGAGAAATATTTCGCGTACCAATACAATTTTCCTACGTATCAGCTGTGACACGCGTGCCATAGGTTCGCCATCACTGGTCTATATCAATATCAATGGATAGTAGTAGTAAATTATGAGGGGAAATCAGTTTTAATTTTGTGTTAAAAAACTGTCACGGTTCTTGATTCTTACAAATCAGTTGCAAGTGGAAATAATTAGTCAGTAGCTTTTCCTTCAAGGAAATGTTAACGTGGTGGCTGCTATGTTACTAAATATTGGTGTGATACCGTTTTTGCAAATGTTTCAACAATATTTGGTATAGATTTTAATGTTAAAAATAGTACTTTATATATGAAATTTAGTATTATCAAAATATACAATTAACACTATGCAGACGACGAATTACAGTCCTCCTCGGTAGTGTAGTTGACGTACCCGCCTGGCAATGCGGGAGACCCGGGTTCGATTCCCGGATGGTCGAGGAGGCGACAACTAGGGCGGTTTACACTAATCGTCCGGGCACACTCTGAATGAATGCAAAAATGCGATATCGGCGCATACCAAAAGTCAAAAAGAAAAAAGCTAATGAACAACGCCAGAGGTCAAATTATTATTGTGAAAATTCAAAATAAGTAAAATTTAAGTGAATTTTAAAAGGAAAAGTTGCAAATTTTTCTATTTAAAATACTGCTAGGGGTTAGTTTTTTCGAAGGCAAATTTTTAGTTTTCATTCGAGTTTTTTCATCCGAGGGTATTTTCGAGGATTTTTTTATTCCTCTGGTCAGGTTTCAAATATCAAATCCGACCGTCAAAGTTCCCAAACCCTAATTTCTTCCTTTTGTCGTCAAAAAAAAAAAAAAATTCGGGAAACTCTTCAGTTCCGCAAGGCTCGTTCCAAGAATTTTCTGACGATTTCTTCTGTTCCCCGTCGTTCAAAATCAATATTTTATTTATTTATTAATATTTCTGAAAATCGCGGGGAAACTCTTCCAACAACTTTTACAGATTCCCAAGGCGTGGTCCATAATCTATATAAGGATATTTCTGAAAATCTAGTAAAAACTGCACTTCCCTTAGTTTGGTCCAACATCAAAATTTTCAAATAATCTGTTTCAATGTTCTTCATGGTTATACAAACTGTAAGTATAGATTTTTTGAAAATCTCCAAACCTTATGGTCTGGACCAAAACCTTAATAACAGTTTGCCCGAAAATCTCAAAATTTTCCACAAAACTAAAGATTTCCTGGAGAAAATCAAAAACTTTGCAAAACGAAAATTTCTCAATATCCCAGGAAACCAAACCGATTTTTCATTTCCTTTTCTTCGAGCTTCAGTCGGCTGTCTTCTAGTACTGGGGTGGGCACATTTGTTGGCTGTTGGGCCACATTGCGTATGAAAATTTGACTGCGGGCCGCATTGAATAATTTTGTATATTATTATTTGTATACCAGGACCGTTGCATCTACACTTTCCTAGACAAATCAATATTGTTGGGTTTTTTTTCAAAGAAGAGGATATAAATATGTGTTGATTTGTTTCCTCGTAGATTCCGCGTTTGTGTTGAGGGTTGGCTGATAAGAACCGAATTCTCGTTGTTTCGGCGAAAAAAACTCTCTAAGGGTGCTACAGTCCTAAGAGAGAGACCAGGCGATGCGTTAACGGTGCGATGCGGCAGCGCATCGCAATTAATTCGAGCTATAGAGTGCCACACGCTCGGTGCGGCACCGTAGTTGAACGCTGTTTACCACGGTGCATGGCGGTCCAATCATCATGTGTTTTATTCCATAATGCAGGTCTTTCTTGTACTAGGGAAAGATATAGAAGGAAATGGAAGGAATGGAAATGTGGAAGAAAAGATATAAGGAAATCAATATTATCGGTACTCTCATCCTAAGAAAGATAAATATTAAAATTTATAAATTGTAGCACACAACATGATAAACACGTTCGATGCAATACACCAGCGCATCACCCCTCCCCGCCTCGTCTCGCAAGTCACAAGCGCGCCTACGGTTTGACGTCGCACGGCGGCTCAACGCATCGTGTGACATGGCATAGTGATTTGTATGTAGAATGTCGTTGCGGCACCGCTCCGGCATGCGTAACGCATCGTGTGGCCTCACCCTAAGTAGGACCTGGACCTCCGCCCACTGCCTACACTTGTGCTTGCGGTCTTAATCTTACACAAGTTACAGTTTTTAACGTGGTTGGCGAGCCACTATTAGGGGAGGTTTCGTGGCAGATTTTTTTACTGTGGTGACTTTGCGACAGCCATGCACAGGAGGACGGTAGCTTATTTTTCCATACCCAGGATTTGACACCCGGGACTTGTGGTTTAGTAATCTGACACCTTCTAGGCCACCACCGCCTCGGCGAACTAATATATTCGCCATATATATAGACGTCTTTGATAGATATACATGTCATTACGGGTTAACCGTTAGATGTACAATGAGTTCGCTTGTTTGTTCGTCTTGTTGGTGCTATATGTATCTGATAGGTTGGTTAAATGAGGAGTAGTGTAAGTGTAAAACATCTCTCGTGTCTGTATGTGTTGGTTTCCTGGAAACTGTGTGACTCAAGGTGCCGTCTGGTTTCTTCTGTACGAAAACATCCAAGAAAGGGAGTCATTGATGTTTACTATGTTTACCTCCATTGTGAATTTTAGTTGCTCATGCTGGGAGTTACGATGGATGAGGGATTTATCTAATCTGACGTGGGGCCAGATAAGAGCGAGGCCACACGATGCTTTAACGGTACGGTACACCGCAATTAATTCGAGCTATAGGGTGCCACACGGGCGGTGCGGCATCGCAGTCGAAAGCTGTCTACCGCGGTGCGGCTCGGCACCGCAACGTCAATGACTCAACTTATTTTTAAAATTACCGTGTGTTTTATCCCATAATGCAGTTCTTTCTTGTACTATAGATTTAAGGAAATCAATATCAATATTATCGGTACTCATCGTAAGAAAGATAAATGTTAATATTCATAAAATAAACGCGTTCGATACAATACTGCGATGACGGCACGATGCACTGCGGCGCCGCAGAGCATCACCCCTCCCCGCCTCGTGTCGCAGGTCATAAGCGCGGCGTGCCTACCAACACATCGTGTGACATGGCATAGTTATTTTTATGTAGGATGCCGTTGCGGCACCGCTCCGGCATAGGTGCGGCACGCATCGTGTGGCCTCACCCTTACAAATGTGTCATTCGCATATCTTAGCCAGAGTGTGGGTTGAGTGTAGCTGATAAGATTGCTTTTTCCTCAAAATCTGTAGAAATCAGGGGCTGTAAGAAATAGGTTGACTCCGTGTCGGATTGTGCCATGCAGCGCGATAGCACTTCGTTCATTTATCTGCGAGTAATGCTGATCTATGTAAGCGCCGCTGATATTTTATCACACTGCGCGAACGGCCCGATAGCGATGGTTAACGGTTAAAAGTTGTTTGTAAAATGCTTCGCGGGATGCATAAAATGTCGACGGGGACCGCATGCGGCCCACAGGCCGCCATTTGCTCAGGCCTGTTCTAGTACGTCAACGACTCCTATACTTTTATTATACATTGACGTATCACTACGTTGTTAGCTTCAAAATTTTAAAGAAAACACGTATTAATACGTCAATGGACTGCAATGTGTTAAGATATTTTTATTTTTTAGTTAATGTTTCGTCGCCCTTTGTTCTTGATCGCCATTTGGTAATAATACTCAATAGACCTTTTTTTGGTTAGTTAAGCGCATGCGCATCCGAACAGTTTGAAAGGCGGGAATGTGAAAGTTTCGGGCACATATTTAGTTATACGTCAAAAAGTTCGAGCACTTTTTGACGTATAACATGGCAGAAATTGACACATGCGCACAAAAAAATTGTCTATTGATCGAGCGGCATGTCTAGCTCAATTAATGTGCTAATCATCTATTTCTGAATAATTTCTGAATTTCGTATGTTGCAATTTCTTGTTATCACGGCGACTTCTAGTTTGCAGCAATCGATTCAGCATCTTAATATTAGTAAAAAATTGCATTGATTCGTTGCATTCGCGATTCGTGTTAAATTTTGTTTGTTTACTGTGAATGATGTGGCGACTTTAGTTTTTGTCTGTTTCGTTAAAAACCGCTTAAATCACTGGTTTTACCTGTTTTTTTTTTCTTTTTTTTCAAAATGTTATTTGAGTGATAAATTTGTTTTTAATTTTTATTATTATTATTATTAGCGTATTCTCCCAATAGTGGAAGACGTTAAACAAACAGCTCAATCAAGTTTTCATTGAGGTCTTCTTGTTTTTCCAAAAAGCTTTCATTCTTTCTGAGAAGGTTTGTTTACGTTCTTCCGACCACTTCGGTCTGTACTCCTTTTGCTTTGGTTGCTCTGATGTAACTTCCCATTTGTTTACTTTTTGTCTGAAGGCGTCTCTTCCTAAAATGTCTATTGTACATATGTTTGCGTTTCTGATGTCCTTTCGAAATTCGTCTAACCATGGTGTCGAATTCTTTAGTGAGCTAACATAATCTAATATCCTTTTTGATATATAGTGGATTTTCTGGTAGTCTCGTCTCGGATGCCCGAAGAATTTCATTCGTCTTTTCTTATGTCAAGTTCAATGTAGCAAACTTTTCTGTTCTTTTGATTGATTGTAGCCTTTAGCTATCTTGTATATATCTTGCTCCTAGGATTATTATTATTATTATTACCTTTATTGGCATTATCGTTATTAACACAATACAGATACTTCCAAAAACAAAGACATACTTCTACAATACAAAGCAAACAACCATCCATACCCCAGATATCCGACAAGTAAAAATTCTCCGCCCAACCTAACTTTTCTCACTCCCTAAAAGTGTTCCCACTATCGCTTCCTTCCGCTGAAATCTTACGCATTTTGGGCCACCCGCCACCTGGCTTGTCCATGCAAGACTATACAAAAATTTTACAATCTTTTCTCTTCTGTTCTTCCCAAGTAAGCCCTTTGCATTCTTCCATCCAATGTGCTCATCTGTTAGGACACTCCACATATAGCGGACACATTCTTCCTTTCTTTTAGACAATACCTTCTTATTGCCGCACCGAAACGTGGCTATTCTCCAATGTACGCCGCTGGAACCTCTACTTTTATTGCTATTACCTTTACACGTTTTATATTTACATTACACTATTTCATTGACTCTAACAAAAATTAGCACTTTAAAGCTTAATATTTCACAAACGGATCACTTAATCGAAATATTGTTTTCTTAAACTATTATATTTTTGAAAGACCTACCCAATGACACCCCACAACATGGGGTAGACTAGAAAAAAAAACGTCCCTACTTTACGTGATCCTATACACGTAAAGTAGGGACGTTTTTTTTTTTCAAAAAAAAAAGATCAAGATTTTATATTACTACTTTGTCGGTGTGACTAATCTGTATATCCATGCCAAATTACAGCTTTATATTTCTAATAGACTCTGAGCTAAACTGCGGACAGACGGACGGACATATCAAAACTATAAGGGTTACTTATTGATAACAACGGAACCCTAATAAGATCTATGAACGCCAACCCAAAATCAAAATTACCCCATATACTCAAACTTAAATACTAAAAAAAATCCTCGCCCGCACTAACTTTTCTTACTCCTTAAACTCTTTCCTTACTCCCTTCCGCTCTAATATTTCAGATATTATGTGTGTGTATGGAATCAGATAAATTTATGTCAATTTCACGATTTATTTGTTAATATTTTTTTTTGTTTCCAGGTGGTAATTGCTGTCAAGACAAACACTGCCTTGGACAAATAATGGCTAGCATTAGAACCCCTTTTGCGCTCGATTTGGGTGTTTCAGGGCTCAAAAAAAACTTTATAATTATAACATCAGGACCCATTAAAATAATATTATAAAAAAGCTTGAAAACTTGGAAAATACAAGACACCCGTTTTACTACAACTTGCGACACTCTGTATGCATATATTTACATCTTGTAATAGGGAAAATGAGTGCATATATTCTATATACGAGATATATAAGTATATCCACTGTACACACTTAGTTGTATATATAGTTGTTTTTTTATTTTACTACTTATATGCGTACTTTGTGTTTGTTTATAACTTTTTTCTTGTAAACTACTTTTGTTGGCCATTTATTTCTCTTTTCTCTTTTAACAGCTACATTCAATAAACAACATTTATTTTAAATTTAATTAAACTATAAGTTAAATTTTAATCCTATTCCAGAATAAAATTTATTTAATTTCTATTCTTGTTTTGTTTGCAAGTGTGTAAAATGTATGTTATATGGTATTGTGATTTTTTTCCGTTGTAAAACTAATTTAATTTTTTTTTATTATTTGCCTCTGATTATATAATATTTTTCTTATATAATAAGTATATTAAATATTTTTTAAGGGTTATTTAAAATAATTGACGCTGCGCAGTGGGCTTGCAATAAAAAACAGCAAAAATTTATTTCTAAAAAAATAATTATCAGTATACTTTTTGCTAAATTTACACTGAAAAATAAATCCTCCCGAAATATAAATACAAAATTCCTCAAATTAAAAATCCATAGAATTTAAAAAAAAAATGAATGAGCAACTTGGGCACTACAAGTTTTTCAGCAATCACACTGTATATTATATATATATATATATATATATATATATATATATATATATATATATATATATATATATAAATAGTGGTGCCTCCATGGCACAAATTGAACTAACGGGAACACAGTTTGTTACTGAACAAAGTACTGCTTCCAAAATAAAGTACAGTATAACCTCGATAATCCGACACATATGGACCAGGCGACCGCCAGATTATAAAAGAGATGAGAAGGAAGAGCGCGAGCGGTCTCCAGACCGCCGGATTACTGGACGACTCGTCCGATTAACCAACGGCCGAATTACCGAGATTATTGTATTTATATTAGTCGGATAAATCCAGACCAGATATCTGGTTCAGAGACTTTTCGATCCTAAATAAGATAAATTATACTTGTCTCTGTCCTACACTTTCTAGTTATAAAGTATACTCTTCACAAAATTGATTCAATTCAAATTATTTTTCACGGCGCCAATGTCCTTCGACTGCAATGCACATCCGCAAAACTCTGAATACAAGGTGCGTTCACAAATTTTGAAGACTGATTTTTTCGTGAGTATAGCAGGATATGGTCCATCTTTATATATTTGCCTGGTTGCCTCCGATACGCTGGAGTGAGTATGAGTCAATGGCCCTTGTGTAAAATAAGCCGAACCGGAAAATTTGGTGACAGTCCGTGAACTTTTATACACTGACCGTCGTCTTAGTGTTAGTTTACTTGGCGATTAACTGGGATTAGGACAGACTACGGTGTTCTAGAAAGATTGGTAGACGTCATGAAAGAACTGGCTGGAAAGAGGGGCCCCGAAACTGGGCGGCGGAGCTCATGCGAAGCAATTCTTCACGGAGCCTGTGATGCGGTGTTTCAGAGGAAACCGAGGGGTGTCAGAGGCAGGAAGCCAGTTTACTGGTGGAATAAGCAGGTAGCTGAAAAGCTTAAAAACTCTTTGCGTAAAAGGAAATATATGGTAAAGAATAATTGGGGAGCAAATGAGGAAGTGCGTGAGGAGTTCAGAAGGAGGTATAACCTGGCGCGCAGAGAACTTCGCCATCGCGAACTCCAAGAAAGAAGCTTGGAGAGTGCTATGCGAAGAGGTAGGTGAATAATAAATTACATCTGGAGTGACGGCTTTAAGATCGTCACCAGGAAAATTGCTTAAAGGGGGGGAAATTACTCTTCGAGGGGACAGCCTATTGACGGATGTCAAGAAACTATTCCCAGTACATGAGCGAGTGAACTGGCTGGAACCCGTGGGATGGGGATCGGCGTCCCTTTAAAGGAGGGAAAAGCGCCGGGGCCTGAAGGTGTTCCACCAGAAACGTGCAAGGTGTTTAGGCATGTGTGCAAGGACATGTGCTTTAGCATGGTGAATGCATTGTTGATGAATGACAGTTTCCCCAAGGAGTGGAAGAGATCGAGACTGTGGTGATGATTGAAAAAGAGCGAAAGGAAGAAGAGGAAGTCAAATACAGGTCAATCTGCCTACTGAATGGAATAGCGAAAATGTTTGAGAGTATGATCGGAGCTAAGATAAATGAGGATCTCGAGAGGACAGGGGTCTTTCAGAGGAACAGTATGGGTTCAGAGGCGGCCGCGCTACGGTGAACGCAATGATGTGTGTGATAGAGAGAGAGCAAGGTTAGCCAATACGCGTCCATGGCCTACCCGTAGGTACTGCGTGCTTGTAACCCTGGACGTGAAAAATGCTTTTAATTCAGTCCCATGGGGCGGAATCATGGAGGCTTTGGAACTGAAGGGGTAGCTTCCTACCTTCGAAAGATGGTGGGCAGCTATTTGAATGATCAAAGGTCAAAAATCTTCAAAATGAGTACCGTTGTTCCACAAGGTTCTTTCTTGGGCCGATACTATTGAACATATTTTATGATGAGGTTTTGAGATTGCGGCTGCCAGATGGGGTTACACTCGTCGGGTACGCTGATGCCTTAGCGGTTGTCGCTGTCGCAAGAACGGAAGAAAGGTTGACTGCGATAATGAATTAGGCAATTAGTGGGATTGATCGGTGGATGGGGGAAAAAGTGCTTGCTCTGGCTCCCCACAAAACCGAGGCGGTCCTGCTAATTGGGAGAAGAAAGCTACATGAACTTACCGTGAGAATGCTGACAGTTAACAACTCGGGAATCTGTAAGATATCTTGGGGTAGAGCTTCAGCGGAGGCGGTGGTGGCCTAGTAGTCAAGGTGTCAGACTTCGGAGCCGCCAGTCCCGGGTTCAAATCCTGGACATGGTAAAAATAAGCCACCGTTCTCCTGTAGATGGCTCTGGCAAAGTTATCACAGTAAAAACCTGCCTAGAAACCTCCCCGAATAGGCTCTCTAACCACGTTAAAAACTGTAAGGGCTCCCTACACTTGTGTCTAATTGTAAGATCAAACCAAGCACAAGTGTAGGCTGTGGGAGGAGGCCAATGCCCAATCTTGGGCTGTAGAGCCATGGAGAAGAAGAAGAATAGGTTCAGCGAAATCTCAGGGTATTCGGATCAGGTCAACCGTGTGGCGAGCAAGGCTACAGCGTATGTTAGAGCCCTTGGACGGTTGATGCCCAACATGTGGTCATGCACTCTATTCTCCTGTATGTGGTGCCGGGATGGATAAATGCGTTCAGGATTGAATGTTATAGAGCGAGACTGATGAGAGTGCAAAGGTGTATGCTGCTACGTGTGTGCAGCGCATACAGGACTGTTTCTGGCGACGCCGTTGGTCGTTTCTGGAGTCATCCCTTTAGACCTGGCGCATGAAAGGGTGAGAGTTTGGGAAGGTAATCACCCTAGAACTGAAAGGGAAAAAACAATGCGTGTTTGGCAAGAGGGGTCGGAAGAGGGAGTCTGGACCAGACAACTGATTCCGACTATCGATGAAAGGGTCAACCGTGCTCACGGGGAGGTGAATTATCACCTCACCCACCTCATCTGGTGACAGGAGATTTGAAGATGAAAGAACCATGTGCTCACGACACCCTTCGCCGGAAGGTGCGGTCAATCTGACCGCTGCAGTTTCGCCGTTTCTTGTGCCTCACAATCCATGTCTTCTAGTCTTCTAGTGAAATATTTACCATAAAAATAGATGTTGCTCTATTTCTTAATAGATGTCGCTTTTAAGAAATTTGTTTACACTTGTAATTGATATTTGACACTGACAGATTTTGAAGTCATGTTATTCATCGATTGGAAATGGTTTATTAGGTTAGGTGTTTTGTGTTTCGCTGCCTAATCTTCCATTTAGCGAAAAAAAGGCGCTACAAAATGAACTACATGGATCAATTTGAGATGTCTTTTCCTAAGGGCAGTGGCACCAATTTCAGTGATGTAGTGGCAAGTAAAATACATTTTTATTACTCATGCAGTTGCAATAATATATAGCTCAGCACTATAGGCCCTGTTGGCCCATGACTTGGTTTGTGGCTTTCATCCAGACTTTTCTATCTCTTATCTTTTCTCTCCAGTTTGTGATATTGCTCTGCTCTACGTCGCTGATTACTTCATCTTTCCATCCTGCATTCAGTCTGCTATATTGCAATAATATATAGCTCAGGACTATAGCCCCTGTTGGCCCATGGCTTGGTTTGTGGCTTTCTTCCAGACTTTCCTATCTCTCGTCTTTTCTCTTCAGTTTGTGATATTGCTCTGTTCTAGATTCCTGATTATTTTATCTTTCCATCTTGCATTCGGTCTGCCATATATTGCAATAATATATAGCTTAGCACTATAGGCCCTGTTGGCCAATGACTTGCTTTGGGGCTTTCTTTAAGACTTTTCTATCTCTTGTCTTTTCTCTCCAGTTTGTTATATTGCTCTGTTCTGTGTCCCTGATTTCTTCATCTTTCCATCTTGCTTTCAGTCTGCCTCTCCTCTTTTTCCACCTATGCCCCTTTCAAAAATTTTCATCCTTATGATATGGCCTAATCATTTAAGTCTCTGTCCTTTGACTACTGTGATTATATTTGGTCGATTAAATAGATCTTGTATTTCTCAATTAGTTCTCCTTTCCCATCCCTCTTGTGCTAGTTTTCCTCTATAATACACTCAGATGCAAAAAACTGGGTCATTGGGTCATTTTTTAAATTTGATGTTTTAGTATTTCGAATAAAACTTTTAGTGTTTTATAATCAAATAGACCATCAGGCTGTAGAAGAAAACAACATATGCTACTTATCAGTTTATTTAATGAACATTAATAAGCAAAAATAAAATTTAATGGTATGGTATGCATTCTTCACTACCTATTACTCATATACTCATTCGACATTATGCACAGCAGATCAAGGTGGTTACTGGGTTGACTTATTTGTTTTCAATTAATTGTATATTCTCGGGGCAGATTGGTGTGTTGATTATGGTTCTAAGTGCCGAAGATGATGGTGCAAAAGCTGTTGCTCTTGTGGCAGATGGAAGAAGCCAGCGGTATGTGTCTAGATTCCTTCATGCCATTCTTTCTACCATCCAAAGAGTACTTGAGTGGTTTAGGGAGACCGGCAGAAATATTCGAAGGCCGGGATGTGGCAGGAAACGAGAAAACGGCAGCTACTGATGAACGATTTATCATTATGTCATGCGACTTCACGGGAGACCAGAAACCAACTCTGTAATATTCGTCGTGCAGCTGTGAGTGTATGGACAGTTCGTCGAAGGTTGCAAAAAGCTGGCATAAAATCTTGTACACCAGCAGCTGGACCAAAATAACTCCCACCTCACTGAATAGCCAGACTCCAATTTTCTCGCGAACATTTAAATTGTACATTGGCACAATGCAGAACTGTACTGTTTACAGACGAGTCTAGATTCTGCCTACATTTGTAAGATGGAAGAGAACGAGTATGGAGACGAACGGGAGAACGATTTTCAGAGTGCACCTTTAAGTCCTGGCTTAGACCTGATACCTAACCTAACAAGCCTGACAGGCCCATGCACATACACATAAATGGCAATGGGCTAAAGGAAGTCAACAGCTTCAAATACCTCAGGAGCACTTTAACCACTGATAACAAAATTGATCAAGAAACAAATAGGTATATAGCGCAAGCATCAATAACCTATGGAAGACTATGGCAAATAATATTTAAGATCCATGATGTAGTCACCAGAACAAAATTTAAAGTCTATCAGGCTACCACTTTTTTTTCCTCTAACCAATGTGGATCTAGGGGGGTAAGCCCTTAAAACACTGTGGCCCATTGGCCTATTCTATTTCCCCACATTGTTTCGTTTATGCAAATAGATCCAGTCCCTCTATTCGGTTCAGGATTCTATGTGCCATGTTTTTCACGGGGACTCTCTCAGCTGTAATATCAAGCTTGTGTCTCCTACGTGCAATTGCTTCACAGTGGAAGATTATATGGGCGGCGGTTTCGTCCTCCTCATAGCATAACCTGCATAAAGGTTCATCCTTCCAGATACCCATTTTATGCAGGTGTTCTCGTAGAGGGCAGTGTCCTGTAAGTAAGCATGCCACAATTGCGATCTGCTTCCTTGGCAGTTGCAGGATTTCAGCAGTTAGAGTTTCCGATAGGTTACCATATCAGGCTACCATACCGAAATACAGAAACTATTATACAGTGCAGAAACATGGTGCGTTTATAGACTGCACATTGGTAAAATAGACAAATTCCACCTTCGTTGTGTGAGTTCAATTATAAACATAAACAAATGGTAAGTACATCAGAAACTCCGATGTACTCCGCAGAGCCGGGTTTTCTTGGTATAGTAGCCCAATTAATTAAAACGCTGATGCGAGGGTGTGAACACACAATGTCCAAAGAATGGGAAATCAACTCCTACCAAAAAAGACAATGTTCTCGGAGCTGTTTCATGGTGAAAGAAAAGTAGGTGGCCAAATGGCAAGATACAAGGACAGGCCGAAAACAAACATGCGGAAATGCATTATAGAAATATTGCAATAAGAAATGCAGAAGACCGCACTTATTGGAGACATCAAATAAATACAAAAATAGAGGACTTGGAAGAAATGCGACTAGAAAACCTAGATATTAAACGTGATCTATTGAAACAAAGGCAGAAACTAATCCAGATATAAGTATTTAATGAAAACGACGAACTCGCCTGCTCACAATGCGATAGGATCTTCATCAGCAAACAGGGATACGCAAGTCACCTGATTGCACATTAGAAAAACGCAAACCATTATACACAAATGGCTGTAGCCGCGTCGGCTAGGAGGTCAACAAACATGGTGGCATGCGAGGGAATATTAATGGACCTGCACCAAATTGGTTGTCATTGATGAAGGATCGCTGACTGCACAGGGGTATATTGAGGTTTTGGAAAATTACGAAGTCCCATTTGCTCTATTTATCGCACAACGCGAGACCGCATTCTGCGAGGTGCGTCACAGAATACTTGGATGCAGTTTGAATAAGAAAATTCAACTGGGCTGCATGTACCCCAGATGGAAACCCTATAGAACATGTTTGGGATATGCTGGGCAGGCGTGTTAGGGGACGTGCAGTTGCACCAATTACAATAAACATTGTATATTGTAAAGCTTGTTAAACAAGCTTTGTGTGGAAGAATGGTGGAATATTCTACAAAATGATATTCGTGAGCTCATTAGTGGCATGGGCCGCTTTATGCATGTAATAGTTAACGCTCGAGGAGGCTGGAGGAGGTATTGAAATCTTATTGTGTAATCTAAACTGAAATTTTCATTATTAATCTCTGTTAGGTTTATATTCCAGAAATGCATTTTCTTTCGTGTATTCGCTCCGAGCGCAGCAGCACTAGCTCCAAAGGTGAAACTTTTAAGAACTTCATGACCAGTTACGTCATTATTTAGCATTTATTTGTATATATGTATTTTGCTAGACATATATAGACATGTATTTTGCTAAATAAAAATGTGTTTTATTATTTTACATAAACTAAAAAGTGCATAAATTTAGAATGGATTCAAGGCCAAAACAGGGTATATCTTGCTTATGTGTAACTTCAGAGCGAAATAAACTCGAAAATCGTTTTCAGCGCGTCGATTTCCTTTTGGGTTATCAAACAGCAACGAACTCATTTTCGGCACACACACTACTCTACAAGACGAACAAGTTGATGTGTAAATTGTTCTGAAAGAATCAATAATTCATCGAGAAATTTCATACTGAAATTTTACGATTTTCGATTTGATAAGTCGATATCACAGAAACGGTTGCAGATAATCAAAAACGGATTGCGACCTCGTTTTCAGAAGGTCATTTTCCTATCCACACACTCAGATTATCCGCGGTAAAATCATAAGTTTCCGAGATCTCTACTCGAGCGCCGAAATCTTAAAATTTTCCTCAATTTTAGCAGGCGCTAGTGAACGGAGAGAGCTAGCGAAATATAATTTGCATATTTGTAATCAGCCGTAGAAATGCACGTTTTTAAATTTTGCTGTAACAAAAAATAACGATTTTAGCAAAATCGATTTTCACGCAAATTTTCGTTTTCGCGATATTGACTTCCCGTGTCGATGGTATTTCGTAATCGAAAGCCTCCTACGGAATATTGTATACGTTTTCCTACTAATTTTGGGACGCTGAATCGATTGGTGAAGACTAGAAGTCTCTGTGGTAAGCCGTTCGAAGGTTATCACAACGTGAAACAGCATGAAAGATCTGCCAGAGATAGTCTATTTTAGTGTATATATTGTATATTTCATTAGATTAATTATTTTTTGTTTTTGACTGTTGTTTTTATACACTATTATTGGAGACGAAGTTGCCTTTATGGCCAGGCGTGGCGCTAAGCGCGGTTGGCCAGGCGTGGCGCTAAGCGCGGTTATGCATGGAGCGAATCATTTTCGCTTATTAATGTCCATATGTCCATGTTTTTCTAGATCCTGATGGTCTCTTTGATTGTAAAACAAAATCGAAATTAAAAAATGACCCAATGACCCGGTTTATTGCATCTGAGTGTAGAATTTTAAAAATATAATCTAAATTTTTTGTTAAAATTTTCCTTTCCCAAACTCTCGCTCCCTATGTCCATACATACTTCACTTTCGAATAATGCTATGTGTCTGATAATTGTCTTGTATATTCTAATTTTAAGATTTCTTGAAATACTTCTGTTATGTATTACTTTCTTGAGCCATAGACGTAGACATATCAATTTCCTGCCATTATCCTTCTTTGTATCTCTATATATTTCAGGTTTAATATAGAATTATGTCCCTAGGTACGTAAATTGTTTCTTCTTCAAATTTGTAGTTTTTTCCTTCATCTGCTGTTATGCTTAATTTGCTCCGTTGCTTATATTCTTTATCTGTCCATGTCTATCTCTCTAGTCGTTTATCATGGCTGAAGTGTCGTGATTCCATGTTGGTGTTTTATTGTGTCGTAGCGGAGTTAGCGATCTTTCTCCATTTACCCGTCTGCCACCGTTCTTATGTTTTCTTGTAGTGGTGTCTCGGTGATCTCTTGCACCTGGTCGATCCAGCGTTTAGGAGAGCGTTCCCGAAGTCGCGTACTTTCAATATTCCCTTGGATGACCAGTTTTTTGAGATTGTCACCCGTTCCACGATTGACGTGTCCAAAATATTTAAGTATTCGATTGATAACGGTCGAGAGTCATATGTTAACGTCGAGTTCTTTTAGTATAGATACATTAGTTCTATGCGTTGTCTAAGGGATCCTTAGTAGCCCTCTCCACGACCACATCTCGAAAGCGTCTATTTTCTGCCGATCTACTGCTTTCAGAGTCCATGCCTCAGCTCCGTATAGTGCAATTGGAAACACCAGTGTGTTGACGAGCCTACAGTTTGTTTCTTTCTTGATGTGGTCATATTTCCATACTTTGTTTAGTTTCGTCCTGGCTGTTTTCGCAAGAGTTATGCGTTTTATAATTTCTGTGGACGAGTTAGTATTTATATGATCCTAGATAAATTATGTTGTCGACGTTTTCTAAGTAGATTATATTGGGTGGATTTTCTCTCCTGTTGCCACGATCTACTACCATTAGCTTTGTTTTTTGGCGATTTAGCTTAAGTCCGAATTTTGTGCTTCCTCTCACGACTCTTCCCAGAAGTTCGGTCATTTCTTCTTCGTTTTGTGCGATGTTTGTGGTAAACCGTAAGTTGTTTATTTTCCTACCGCCAATGACTTTTCCACCTT
Organism: Phosphuga atrata; assembly: GCA_944588485.1. Classification (NCBI taxonomy): domain Eukaryota; kingdom Metazoa; phylum Arthropoda; class Insecta; order Coleoptera; family Silphidae; genus Phosphuga; species Phosphuga atrata. The sequence goes on from OX155893.1 coordinate 23,545,805, forward strand.
CCCAGTTCTCCAGAGCTCCTCTTAGTATAAACTCACCGTATATGTTGAATAGTAAGGGTGTTAGGACGCATCCTTGCCGAACTCCTCGTCCTATCCTAAAGGGTCTTGAGTTTCTTTCCTCGATTTTGATGATTCCTTTGCTATTGTCATATAAAGTTTTTAGAAGAACGACAAGGTGGGGAAGGGTTCCCATGTCTAAGAGGCCATTACATAATTGGTGGCAGTTTACACAGTCAAACGCTTTGCTGTAGTCGAGGAAGCATAGATATATGGGCTTTGCAAATTCTCTGGCTTTTTCAAAATTTGCGTACATTCATGATTTCTTCTCTAGTGCCTTTACCAGCTTGTTTCTGTGGAATTTGTCGGTTTAAGAAGTTTGCGAGTCGTAGCAGAATTCTGAGCATGACCTTGCTTGCGTGGGAGATTAATACTATAGTTCTGTGATTATCTGGCTTGATCCTTTTTTGTGCAGCGGAATGAAGATAGATGTATTTCAGTCAGTTGGCCATTGTCCCGAGTGTCATGCCTTGTTGCAGCTTGCCCACAAGAGGTGGATGCCTCTTGAGGACAGCTGTTTTAGCATTTCTTCAATAATATCATCTTCTCCTGTACTTTTGTTGTTCTTCAACGTATCATGGCTTGCTCAACTTCAACTTTTAAGATATCAGGTTCGTGTTCTACTTGTGTGATGGGTGGGAGACGAACTGGTCTGTGACGATAACCTACATCCGCGTTGAGGTCTACACAGTACTGTCGCTTAGTGTTTGACGGTTTTTCAAAACCAGGTTTTAAAAAATCAATTTGTCACATTTGGAAACCGGTTTTTAAATTAAGAAAACCGGTTTCAAAGAATTCAAATTACGCAAAAAAATTATTTTTACATAACTTGTTTGATTTGCTATTCATTCTATGCAAAGGGCAGCAGACATATTTTTACAATGTTGCAAGTTACAATGCTTGTGCTTTGTGCACTACGCACGTGGAAAAGACGTGCCTAACCGACTTATTTTATGTTAGTAGATATGTGCAATGTGTTGTTTTAGCATTGAATGATGTTGGTTCTTCTTATATGTGGAACGAAGCTCGATATCTTAAAGTTTTGTAGCTTCATAAAGTTTTGGGACCGCTTTGTAAGCAGCTGAAGGCTTAGGGCGACGGGATGCCAATTTATTAACAAGTGAATGTATATTTGAATTTCTGTTAAATGATTTAAAAAAATTGAAACACTGAAATAGTTTGAAATTATTATATGCTTTGGAAGAACGAATTCAAGAATGAAGACAAGTAGAATTAGCAACTCTTTTTTGTATTTACAAAATCCACAAAACATTTCCAGTTCAGCAAGTAAATCTAGTGTACTTTCTTTAGCTTCAAAAACCGAAATTATTAAGTTATCTGGAAAGATATTGCCTAGTATATTTCTAAATCTTTATGGGGAAACAGATTTTGATGAAGACCAAAGCAAATAAACTACTCATCAGTGTAATGCTTTTTTAAAGGAAGCCATGGAAAAATCCAAAGACACTGAAAGATTAAATATATAATACCATAAGATACCATAAGAAATAAAAACCTTAGATTTCTTATTTAATATCCTGAAAACTATAAAACCAAGCTCCGTAGCTAGTGGACGAATATTTTCAATTTCAACCAATATTGAGTTCAAAATAAGACCAAGATTTTAAGTTTTTTTAAATCCTATTTTCTTGGGAAGTTATTGAAATAAAGATAAATTTTTCTTTGAATTTTCGTTATTTTGTATAAGTAATGTGTAATCCTATTATTTTTTTCTTTTTATTTTGACTGATATTGATATGGTTTTTTGATATTTTATATAAATTAAATAAAATATTTTTCCTAATTCTATTTTGTCGACAAAGATTCGAAAACCGGCTAAAACGGTTTTTTGGAAATCTGGAATTCGAAAACCGGTTATTAAAAAAGTTGGTTTTTGTATAAACCCTACTGTCGCCATACCTCTATACGTCGTGGATGTTGGTTATGACTTTCCCATCCTTGTTTTCTATTTTCCACGTTCTTGGTTTGAAATCCCTCGCGATTTCTTTGATTCTTTGGAATAGATCGCGTGTTTCGTTCGTGTTTGCCAATCTTTCAATCTCTTGGCATGTTTCCCGGGGGTATTCGTTTTTGTCTCGTCGACATAATCTTTGTATTTCGCGGCTTAAAATTTGATATTCTGTCTTCTGTTCTTGGGTTATTACACCTGTCTCCTGATGGTTTTTCTTCTCTTCACTACATTCCAGGTTTCGTTAGTGCATTGCTTGTTTTTACACTCTCTAGCACTCTCGTGTAGGACTTGCACTTGTCAGTTGTCAGCATGGTTGTCTTTATTCCCTACCATAGTTCTTCAATCTGCATCTGACTTGTGTTGTCTGGGAGCGCTTTTAAGTTGTCTTCTAATTTTTGCCTGAATTGGTCCATGTTGTCAGATCCAGAGCCTTCTCCAGAGAAAATGCGAGGCCCGGGGCAATTGATATTTGGATGCCCCCTCCTACATCCGTTGAAAAGTAAAAACTTAGTGGAAGAATAATTATAATTTTTGTTATGGTATTACATATTTATTCAATAAGTAAATTTAGTTAACAAATTCGGTTATAATTCGGTTTGGAATCTTGGAAAGTGAGGCCCCTTAAATTATGGCAACTGTTCCTTCTAACCACCCCCACCCCCCATCTGATAGGGCCAGGTCAGACCGTAAGCGCTGTGTTTTCTTCTCCGCTTTCTTTGTTTTGATGTGCATTCTGATTCATATTTTGTCTTATTTTCATTTATTGCTCATCCTATTGCGCGTGCAATTGCAATAAACCACTAGTTAAACTTTTTTTACGTTTAGAGTTCATCGGGTTACATTCAGATGCGTCTGCAGACGGAAGTTCCAATTTTCACCAAAACGAAGAAAGATTTCACCCCGGCTGCGCCAATCACCCATGTTGCGATTTCAAACAGATTCATGGTAGTTGCAATGTCCAACAAAACCTTGTTCAGAATGAACCTGCAGCAACCGAATCAACAGAATGGTAGTTACAAATTTGTTATTGATATAACTAGTTTTTTTTTAAATTATTTTCACAGAAATCTCACTATCCAAATATATGAATACCGGGAAACTTACTGATCTCTTCATGGATCCGTACGGAAACCATTTGCTATTGTCGTTTGCCCCCTTGACGCCTACCGGAACTGCTGAGTTTCTGTATCTCTCCAGAAACTCCAACAAAATCAAGGCCTCTACCAAATTCAAAAACCACCAACTCACCGCCGTTGCCTGGAACTACAATAATGAGTCGGAAACCACAACAGGAACAATTCTATTAGGTAACAAACAAGGTTTTTCTGGCGTTTTAGCCAAAGGGCACTATGCCGAATCGATTGGTCCCGATCCGACTGTTGATTATCCCAGGAGAGGGATCTCCGCACATTAGGTTTTTCGATTTTTGTGTTAAAATTGACCTAGAACAGGAATAGGATGTCGCAGGTCCCAGATTCTACCACCGCCCGTTGTGGGTAAACATCTCGCATCGAACGAACCGGTTTGGTGTGATCGAAAAAAACGGTTTTTTTTTCGCTTACATTTTCCGCCGTACCGGGTGAACGGTCGCGTACTTTTCCGCATGACGTCAAAAAACGTTAAGTCGACGCGGCAAGAGGACGCAGTAAAAAAAATCGAGTTGTGGCCCAAAATTGCTTCTCAAAGGTGCTAGAAACGATTTCCTGTTTTTGGCACCTCGAGGACGCTGTATGGGACTTGCGAGCGGCAGACCGACACGGGTCGAAGGCAGTTCAGTTTTACAACAGAAAATGACAATTTCCGGTTTCGGTGCGCAAGAGGAACGGAGTTTATGAGGAAAACGTGAAAAATTTAAAACGCACCTACAGCCGCCGCCCCCTCCAGGGGCGTATCTTTATAAAGCTTATCAAAAAAAATATATTTTTGCTCAATTCACCGGAAAAAATTCAAGACAAACCGCATTTTTTGTCAATTTTTCGTAATTTTTAAAAAATCGTCATTTTTAGACCTCCTACATAATAAATCGGCACCGGATGACTCGGCACCGAGAAAATTCGGCGTCGGATAAGTCGGCACCGGGCAAATCGGCACCAGTCATCAGAGTGTGAATATATAAATGTTCTATTATAACATAGGTTTTGGTAATATCAAAAACCAAAGAAATCTTTTTATAATTAAAAAATGTAACGCACGCCCCTTGAAAGATGAAGGAAATTGTAAACTATTTATTTTGTCACCTTCTAGCCAACAGTAGAATTCATGTTGACATGAAAACAGCGTTAAATTAAAAACTAATAATAAAACATAAATAACTTTATTAAAGGTTAAAAGGATAAGAGGTTAAAAGAAAATTAAAAATACGAGTGCTGAAATGTCTTGCTGCCGATTTGTCCGGTGCCAAATTTTCCCGCTGCCGAGTTGTCCGGTTCCAACTTATCCGGTGCCGATTTGGAAGTGCCGAGTCGTCCGGGTCCGCCCTTTTAGTTCAGTGACGGCACCTTACTCGATTAGTACAACGTAAAATGGGTTGATTAAACTTATTCGAAGAAGTTTTTCTTCTCAATTTTTTGTAGGTACAAGAAGTGGTTTAATAATCGAAACGGAGATAGTGACGGAGGGTGAGAAATTTTTCACGTCGGGTTTTTCGTCTAGTTTGGAACAGTATTGGAAGCAGGTACGATTCATTTAAAATCTTTGTGCAAAATAAAAATATTTGTTTTTTTTTTACATAACTTTCATTGTGTGTACAAAAAGCTGCCAAATTATTTGCCTCTGTACGGAAATCGGGAAGTGGAAGGTTTAGTATGTACAAACTAAAAGTTAATTTTATTTCCGACACTTAATTACACGTAGATTTATATTTGGAAGCTTCCGTTAATTTGAAAACACATTTTATTTTGAATTCGAAAAAATCTTCAGCATGGAATAAACATGGAAAATGTTTAATTGTTTCAACAAAGCATGCAAAATGTTTCAATTAAAAAAAAAATTAGCAATTGGTTTTCTTCATTACACACGCACAAATAATTTAACCGTTTTAGTGCCAGGGTTTTTTAAAATTCCGTGTCGGATTATGCCATGCAGCGCGATAGCCCTTCGTTCATTTATTTGCGGGTAATGCCAGTACCTCAGTAGGCAAACAGCGCGATCGCGCTGCATGGCACTAAAACGGTTAATTGGGAAATATCCCTATTTTTTTTTTTTATAAAATTTTAGGTGTTTGATATTGGCAAAGAAGAGGATATTCCGATAACAGGCCTGGAGTTCTTCAACGCGCCGGGCACGACAAAGTACGTGATTTTCGCAAAGACCGGCGACCGTCTGTACGTGTTCACCGGCAACACGAATCCCGACGGTAAACCGCTGCTCCAGCAGGTCTTCAACCGGTACCTCAACAAACCCGAAACGGATTCCTTCATCCAGATCGAAGCCTCTCCGCACGATTCGCCGCTCAGATTCTGGTCGGAAAATCTCATCGTCCCCAATTACCTCGCTTGGATGACCAAAACAGAAATTTATTACAAACAGGTAAAACGAACAAAATTATTTTCTCGTTTTCAATACTGTTCGTGTTAAAGTAAAACTTCTTTAGGCGTGACTTGGGAGTAACTGCATCATCATTGCTCCTACAGCCTTGAGAGAGGATAGTCTTGTCTGCCATTCTTCCCTATTCTGTGCTGCTCTGCGCCAGTTTGTTTCGCCCATTTTCTGTGTCCTCGTCTACCTTGACGTTCTCACCATCGCAGTTTGGGTCTTCCTCTACGTCTTCTTCTCTCAGGTTGGGGCGTTAGCTTGCGCGTCGGAGGGTACGTTTTCGGCGCTCTTGCTAAATGCCTAGCCCATCATTTTCCCACTTTTACGCGGTATAGCACGTTTCTACTATTGTCTTTCTTCTCTTCTTCGTCAGAATCCGTCCTCGCATGTGGGTCCAAATATCGTTGTTAGAATCCCACGTTCAAATGTCCCACGTTCTTAATAGTAGGTTTTCATCGGCTTTTGAAATCTTTTGCCCATGTTTCTGACCCATATGTGAGGACGGGCAGGATAGGTGTTCTGTGTATGAGTAGTTTGGTTTTTCAGCTTAGTGGGAGTAATTCCTCAGATCTTTTTTCTGACAGAAATAACGTTAAGTAAAGTCTATGCTGCTTACAGTTTCCGTTATTGAGCTTTTTAATTTTTTTAGAAATTGATCATAATAAACAGAAATGTCTTTTCATGAATTGAACTTTTGAAAAATTTATTGAACTTTTTGAAACAGAAAACTGAAACACAGGTCTTCTTCCTTTGGCACTACAGTCCTAAATGGTCTTTGGCCTGCCTTTCGGAGGGTTTTGGATGTTACGGCGCTTTTGCTAAATGCCCAGCCCATCTTCAACTTCCCACTTTTACGGGGTGTAGCACATTTCTTCCTTTGTCTATGTCGCGGCACATGTGGTAGATTTCGTGGTTGTATTTTCTTCGTCAAAATCCGTCCTCGCCTGTGGGTCCAAATATCGTTCTTAGAATCCCACGTTCAAATGTTAATAGTAGATTTTCATTGGCTTTTGAAATCTGTTGCCCATGTTTCTGACCAATATGTGAGGACTGGCAGGATAGGTGTTCTGTGTATGGGTGAGGCCACACGATGCGTTATGCCCGCCATACACTCAACGGTCCACCGGACAGGTCTACCTGTTCAGGTTTGCCTGCACAGGTAAACCGGAGCGTGTGTGGGAATTGACCTGTGCAGTTTCTTGCGAACGGTTGACCTGCGCAGGCAAACCTGCACATGTAACCTCTCCGGTAGACCGTAGCGTGTATGACGGGCATTATGTATGCCGGAGCGGTGCCGCAACGTCATCCTACATAGAAATGCAAATATGCCACTATGCCATGTCACACGATGCGTTGGGCCGCAGTGCGGCGTCGCAGCGTAGCACGGCGCGCCTACGCTGCGACGCCGCACTGCGGAATTTATGACCTGCGAGACGAGACGGAGAGGGGTGATGCGCCGCGGTGCCGCCACCGCAGTATTGTATCGAATTTGTTTATTTCATAAATATTAATATTTATCTTTCTTACGATGAGTACCGATAATATTGATACTGATTTCCTTATATCTTTAGTACAAGGGCCATTAGCTTGCGCGTCGGAGGGTACGTTTTCGGCGCTCTTGCTAAATGCCCAGCCCATCATCATCTTCCCACGCATTATGGGATAAAACACCAGATGATTGTACAAATAAGTTGAGTCGTTGACGTTGCGATGCCGCGCCGCGCCGCGGTAAACAGCGTTCGACTGCGGTACTGCACCGCCCGTGTGGCACCCTATAGCTCGAATTAATTGCGGTGCGGTGTCGCACCGCACCGTTAGCGCATCGTATGGCCTCGCTCTATGAGTAGTTTGATTTTTCGGCTTAGTGGGAGTAACTCCTCAGATCTTTTTTTCTGGCGGAAATAACGTTAAGTAAAGTCTATATGCTGCTTACAGTTTACGAAATTGAGATTTTTTATTTTTTTACAAATTGATCATAATAAACATAAATGTCTTTTCATGAATCCATGTCACTTTTTGAGGTAAAAATTGAAACACTTGTTGTATTTTTTGGCCTTCTTCTTCCTTTGGCACTACACCCCTAAATGAGCTTAGGCCTCCTCTACAATCCAGCTCCATCTCGTTATGTCCACAGCGACTTCCTTCAAGTTATTCACCCTCATCTTTCTCAAATCCTCTTCCACCGATTGTAACCATTTTTTACATGTTCTACCTCTTGCACGCGTCTGTGTCTGTCTCCATACCATAATTGTTCGTGTGTTGCTGTATTGATCCATCCTGCGTACATGTCCTAACCATCATAATCTTTATAATTTTATGACTCGTAACTAAATTTTTGGTAATTAAATAATTTCTTGTGTTCACTCTCTTATAAAAAATTCTTTGCTTTCATTTGCATAGGTTACAGGCTCATTTTTTTTTAGATTGATTTAAATAAAATAGAAGACAAAAGTTATTTTGAAGAAGGCGTTCAGGTGATCAATTATCCTAAACCGTACGCGGATCCTGCGAATCTTCCGGTTCCCTTCGGCCTGGCCCTGACGGAATTCCACGTGTTGATTGCCTACTCCGACACCATCAAGGGCATGTCGCTCCTCAATTCCGAATTAATCTACCAGGACATTGAACCTTTCGGCAGCTTGATCGGCCTCGTCAAAGATTACATCACAGGTACGCACGTAGAAAATTAGTTTTAGTGGATGTGGTAAATGGATTTTTTGTGTAGGAACAATTTGGGCGGTGACGGAGAACTCGATTTTTCGATTCAAAGTGACGAACGAAGAACGCAACGTTTGGCACATGTACTGCGAAAAGCAACAGTTCAATTTGGCGAAAAAGTATTCGCGCAACAACAAGGCTCACTATAACCAAGTGCTAATCAAGGAGGCCAACATGCTGTTCGCGAACAAAGACTACAAACTGAGCGCCGTGAGATACGCGGAGACTCTGTACAGCTTGGAAGAGATTTGCTTGAAATACATCGAAGTAAACGAGCTGGACGCTTTGAAGATCTTCATGCGGGCCAAACTGAACAAATTGGAGAAGGGAGATAAAACACAAATAACTATGATTGTCCTTTGGCTCACCGAGTTCTACCTGAACGAGCTGGAGGAAATGAGGTTACAGAAGAAGGAACACTGTAACGCTTACTACGAGCTCCAAAAGGAGTTTGATCAGTTCCTGGCTCTCCCCAAAGTCTACAACAGTATTGGCAGCAACAAGAACACCTTCTACAATCTGATGGCCAGTCACGGAGACAGCACCAACTCCGTTAAGATGACCATTGTCTACAAAGACTACGAACTCTTAATCAAACAACACATTTACAAGAGCGATTTCGACGAGGCCCTGAAGGTGTTGGAAAGTCAGAACAACCGCGACTTGTTCTACCAGTTCGCTCCGATTCTAATCCAGGAGATTCCGGAGAACGTGGTGAAAGCGTTGATCAAACAAGGACGTAATTTGTTGCCGGTCAAACTGTTACCCGCCCTCGTCAGTTGCGATGGTCTAAAACATTCCCTGCACATCATCAACTATCTGGAATATTGTGTAAACGTCATGAATTGCAACGAGAAAGCTGTGCATAATCTACTTCTGTCTCTCTACGCTAAATACGATGAACATAAGTTGAAGAAATATTTAAAGTCACAAGGACAAGAATTTCTTAGGGTAATTTTAACAGAAACGTTGCGCATTAGTTGTTAGACTACGCACTTGATTTCAGGTGAATTATGATGTGTATTTTGCGTTGCGAATTTGCGAAGAGAAACAAATCACGGAGGCTTGCGTTCTGCTGTCGAGTTTGCTTGGCTTGTGGGAGAGCGCCGTCGACATGGCTCTCACAATCGGCACCGATTTGGCGAAAGAAATTGCCAACCAGCCTCCACAACAAGATGTTGAATTGCGGAAAAAACTCTGGCTTAAAATTGGTAAATATTCTTTAATCTTTACAACATTTTATAATCGATGTTAATTTGCAGCCAAACACGTTGTTACTGATAAGGCAGACATCCAGACGGCTATGGAATTTTTGGATCAATGCGATTTGATCAAGATTGAAGATATTTTGCCGTTTTTCTCCGATTTTGTTACCATTGATCATTTTAAGACCGCAATTTGCAAGTCTCTCCAGGTTTCTACATTCTAAACAACATTTAGTTTGCTAATATTTTAGTTCGCACATGACTATGACAGACGAGACTTTTATTGTGGTTTAGGGGATTCTCTCAATAAACCAGCTTTTGGCTTGACCCCACTTGGCTTTTAGTATGCGTCACACCGGTATCGCATATTTTGCATTTATTCAGGGTGGACAGCCCGATCGGTTAGTACCGTCCTGGTTGAAAATGTTTCTGCCTCGACGGGGAATCGTACCCCGATCTCCCGCTTGTCAGGCGGGTATGTTGTCCACTACACTACCTAGGAGGACAGCCAGACAAGACTATACTCTGTCCGGCGAGAGATTGCAGCTGTACTGCGCCGAGGTATGAGGGGCAAGGGACGCGCCGAGGTACGCGCAGATTAGTTTGATTTGAGAAATATGCGTCTGTTTTTATAGTGCGTCGAGCTAGTCGACTTCGAGAAGTCCCTGGGCATTCCGGCGGACAAGAGACATCTGGTCGAACGGATCCTGGAGGAGATCAAGGACAAGAAGGACACGAAGGAGGAAACACGTTGGAGGAACACGTCAAGGAAAACGCAGAATGTGAGAAAGAGAACGTTAGAGATACCACCGGTATGGAAATAAACCAGTTGCGAGGATCGATTTAGTTGTTGGCTAGGACGGCTAATCCCCCTGTCAAACTAATAAGTTATCTGCACGAGGATGTGGAATCGATGCATTCGGAACTAGATACCTGGCTCAAAATGCAACTACAATTCCTGAGAGAAATCGACAAACAGAAAAAGGCAAATCAGGAATTTGAAACTGGAAGAGTTGGAGGAGGACATTCGCCGCCAGAGGAAAGAAATCCAGGGAGAGAAGTTCCTGATTCAGAAAAACGAGGAGAGAATTCGCGATTTATTCTCAAAACAATTCGCAATCCAATAAAGAGACATACATAGACTACAAAACAATATGTACAAACTTAGAACAGATAGTAAGATAGTAAGACAATTGTAGAGCGGAGTTAGCTTGGTCAGAATCGTCATACGAGTTTTCAGAGTTAAAAGTAGGGTGTGTTGGCAGACCTTTTTCCAAGAACACTGGATGGTGTTGTTTTGGACTTTATTTCTTGTGTGCGAGGTTTATATCCGGCGCGGGACAGAGTAAAGAAAAGACACGTATTTCCCCAGAGCGCCGGATTACTGAACGTGTCGGATTAACTAACCGGATTATCGAGATTATAGCGCAGATAACCGTAATAAAATCTAAAGTGTCTGTGGAAGCTATAAACCGACTGTAGCAAAAAAAAATCAGTAGCAGAAAAAAAAATAATATTCTATATTGAATATTCAACAATTTAAAGAATACCAGACAAAAACGGGGTAAATTACAACTTGCCACACATAACCTTAGGATGAATGAAAAACTGCCGCCGTACAGTAATATCAAACTATTTAACGCGCTACAAATGAATTTAAAACGAAAAAATAATATTAAGGAATACAAGAAACATTACACGAAACATTCTTCTCCATATCGAGCCCTACTCCCTGCAGGAGCACTATATCAGCATTAAATCACCAATTTACCAAATTTGAATTTAATATAATAATTAAGAGATTCGTATGAGGAATCTTCAATTTAAAAAAGGACTTGAAGCTGAGTTCATATAATGCAACAACGAGGTGATGTAGATAGTGATACTGAGATTGTCCTAATTTTTCGCGAAAATTGCCAAAGGCCAAGAATTGATAACTACGATATTCGTGACTAAGCCGCACTTGACGTAGAAGCTGCTGTATAATCCGCCTTTCCGGTTCCTGTTCGACGTGTTCAATACCGTGGTAAGGTAAATGGGGTTCCTCAAGGGACTGTTCTCAGAGGCGGAGCAGTTCTCGGACAATGTGAGGGACAGGGATGTCAAACTAGCGTTTCTTAATAAGCCAATTCTGGCAGTCAAAAGTATCAGCGGGGAAGAACTGCTGCTCCGTGTCAACAAGTTAATTGCCAGTTTGGAGCCTGCGGAAACCAACAAGATCCTTCAGAAGATAGGAAACTGCGTCAAGAACAGGGTAGATAGCAAATTTTACGTGAGACATCTGAGGAAGGCGAAGAAAGCTGAAGAGTGCGTCTTCGAAAACCAGCGAAAAATCCAAAGATTCCACCGGTAAGTCGAAGAAGAATCCGTTGGAAACCCCGAAAATCGGAGACAAAGTCAAATCTAAAGTAAAAGGGGCGACCCCGAGGAGTAAACCAGGAGAAATGACGCCAAAGGTTTCCAGAGGCAAGGAGGTTGTTAATAAAGCTTCGAATTTGAAGCAGAAGGAGTCACCTAGGTCGCTGAGGAAGGCAAAAAACGAAGGCTGGAAGTCCCAAAAAGAAATTTCGAAGAATGAAGCGAATTTGGCCAAGCTACAAGCAGGCAAAAAAGAAACAGCAATTACAGAAAATGTGGTTGGTGTAGAGAAAGCTGTTCAAGAAGAGGTGAGTAAAACTGTCGAGGAGGAGAAGATTCCTATGGAGAGGCTAAAATGCGCCAGGCCTAGAACGGCTGAGGTCAGGAAAGACAAGGTTGAGGAGACAAAGAAAGCCAAGGAGGAGAAGACAGACGAAGAGAAGAAGAAGAAGGTTGAGGAGGAGAAGGAGATACAAATTCATCAAGAGAACAAAATTGAAGAGGTTAATCCGCCACAGGAGAAGAAGATTAAGGCTTCAGTTCTCGGACAATGTGAGGGACAGGGATGTTAAATTGGCGTTTCTTAATAAGCCAATTGTGGCAGTCAAATGTATCAGCGGGGAAGAACTTCTGGTCCGTGTCAACAAGTTAATTGCCAGTATGAAACCTGCGGAAACCAACAAAATACTTCAGACAATAGGAAACTGCGTCAAGAAAAAGGGTAGACAGCAAATATTATGTGAGACAGCTGAAGAAGGCGAAGAAACCTGAGAAGCTGAAGACTGCTTTTTCGAAAACCAGCGAAAAATCCAACGATTCCATCGGTAAGGCGAAGAAGAATCCGTTGGAAACAGCGAAAATCGGAGACAAAGTCAAATATAAAGTGAAAGGGGCGACCCCGAGGAGTAAACCAGGAGAAATGACGCCAAAGGTTTCCAGGGGCAAGGAGGTTTTTAAGAAAGCTTCGAATTTGAAGCAGAAGGAGTCACCTAGGTCGCTGATGAAGGCAAAAAACGAAGGCGGGATGTCCCCCAAAGAAATTTCTTTCGAGGAATGAAGCGAAATTGGCCGAGCTACAAGCGGGCAAAGAAGAAACAGCAGTTGAAGAAAATGTGGTTGGTGCAGAGAAAGCTGTTCAAGAAGAGGTGAGTAAAACTGTCGAGGAGGAGAAGATTCCTATGGTGAGGCTGAAATGCGCCAGGTCTAGAACAGCTGAGGTCAGGAAGGACAAGGTTGGGAAGAAGAAAGCCGAGGAGGAGAAGACAGACGAAGAGAAGAAGGTTGAGGAGAAAAAGCAGGTTGAGAAAAAGAAGGTTGAGGAGGAGAAGGAAAAACAAATTCATCAAGAGAACAAAATTGAAGAGGTTAATCCGCCGCAGGAGAAGAAGTTTGAGGCTTCACGATAAGTTCGTCCATGGAGTTTGCTTGTTCGTCTACCAAGTGTCCGTTCATGGAGCCTCTATGTCTGGAGTGTCGTTCATGGAGCCTCTGCACCGATTTCTCCCTTCCCGGCCGCCTAGAAATCATCCATGGGCAAAATCAACGTTATGGAGAACTTCGATGTGGCTGCGAAGGAGCAGGACGTGGAGGAGGCGGTGGTGGTGAGAAACGTCGAGGAGCGCGTCGAGCTGGTCGAATTCGAGTCCCCTTTTCGAGTCGACAAGTCCCCTTCCGGCGGAGAAGACATTCCGGTGGACAAGGGACATCTGGTTTCATCCCTAGGAACAAGGGACTATATAGTTTTTCAAATACGGACAACTAAACACCGCGCACTCGAAATAAAGTGGGGATATGCGCAGAACAATGCTAAACTCGTCGATACACGGGATGCATTCTCTCGCCGGACAGAGTATAGACATGCGAGATAGACAAGACTAGACTGCCAAGACCTTACAAACAAGATCAGACAGATAGACATGACCAAATAGACAGATAAGACAGACAGACAAGACCAGACGAATGCGAAGTAAATTGTTGTATTCCACAGGGCTCGGCTACGTTGTGGAACATTCTATACGATGGCGTGTTAAGGCTTGTTTTCCCCACTGGGGTGGAAATAGTAGGATTCGCCGATGACCTAGCTATAGTTGCAACACGGAAAACTGAAGAACTAATGAGAAAGGCAAACATCGCCATAAAGCAGATCGATGAATGGCTAGAGCGAAAAATCCTTAAGCCGTACTCACTGGCAACTAGGGCTTCACACGAGAGTCTCGTTTCTGATCTCGTCGTTGCTCGGGTTCAAATTTATGAAGAAAATGTTATTCTCGTTCTCGACACGGGCAAGTTTGGGTTGCTTGGGTTCAAATTTATGAATAAACTGTTACTTCTGTCCGGAACGAGATCAGAAACGAGACTCGTGTGAAACCCTACTGGCAACAGGAAAAATAGGATCTATAAAATTTAAAATTAAAAAAGTGGACATCACATCGAAACAAGAAGTCATGTACTTAGGCATGACTATTACCAGAAACTCTTTCAAACCACACCTAAAGAAAACTGCAGAAAAAGCCCTAAAAATTACATCCGGCCCTAGGAAAACTATTGCCTAACACCGGCGGTCAGAAAAGCAATAAAAGAAGGCCGCTGTGCTTTGGTTCACTTGATCATTCTCTATAGAGCGGGGCTAGTGCTATTGAAAAGGCGTACATGAAACAGATTTGTATAGAGAAAAATGGCCATCAGAGTATGCAGTCCATACAGGACTTTCTCCAGGGAAGCTGTGTTGGTGATTGCTGGATCGCCCCGATAGAGTGCAAAATCCATGAGAGTTCAATTATATAAGACAAGGAAATGGGCAAATAGGGCAGAAAGCAAAAATAATAACAAACAACTAAATGCTTGAAGACTGGCAAAAGTCATGGAGCGTGTCCAAAACAGGACAATGGACAAGACCTATTGGTCCCAAAACTGAAATCCTAGGTAACAGGAAACCATGGAGAGATAACTTACCATCTGACATAGGCCCTCTGCGGCCACGGATGCTTCCGGGAGTAAGTTCATAGTTTTGGCAGGGCAAGTGACGCAATGTGTGTATACTGCGGCGTCGTGGACATTGCATTACATACCGTGTTTGAATGCAGTAGGTGGGTATCCGAGAGGGACAGATAGAAGGAACAGACAAGGTTAAATCTAGAGGTGCAAACACTGGTAGACGAGATGCTAAGATCACCAGAGGACTGAACATACACGGAGACAATGATACGTGACATCCTGACACAAAAAGAACAAGATGAACGAACAAAAATAAACTACAGAAAAGAAAACCAAAACCATAGAGCCAGCTTCCCGAACCCCCAAACACTCCAGTGAAAGTGGGACGTTCGGAAAAAAATGTAGATGCCAAGAGCAGAGCGGCGACATCCTTGAGGTTAATGCTGTGTAAAGAGCGGGTTCAGGATGTTCATGATTACGGGGGTCCACTTGTCAGGTTAATGATATGCTTGCTACACCCTAGACGAGACACAAAAGACAAGACCAGACGGACAACTCTCAACAGACAAAACTGAATAGACCAGACTAGACAAGAGTTTGTTGATAGATTTATTTTGAGTGATTTCAATATGAAATTGAATTAAATTTTCAGGAATACAATCAGCAAATAGAGGATTTAAAAGAAGAAATGGACGAAGCGAGAAAGTCGTCGGAATTAGTTCGCAAAAAGATCCAGTCATTCCGCGACAGATACACGTCGATCCGCAAGAGCGACGTTTGCAGAATTTGCGAAAAAGTGCTGATGACTCGCTCGTTCTACATCTTCCCCTGTTGCCACAATTTCCACTCCGACTGCCTCCTCAAAGAACTAAAACCCATGCTCGGTTCAAAGCCCACCCAAAGCCTGTCAATCGTTGCATAATTCATCTAATTTGTGTATTTTTATAGGGCCGGCCAAAAGGAACAAATTGCTGGATTTGCAGCGGCAATTCAACATTTTAAATTCGCAAACTGTTGATAATATTAGCACGGGGTCGACAGGGATGTCTGCCAAGGAAGTGGTGAAGGCTGAAATTGATAATATTGTCGCGTCCGAATGTCTGTATTGTGGCGAAAATATGATACGGAATATCGATTTGCCATTTTTCAATGAATCCGAATACGAGAGTATCCTCAAAGAATGGGATTAGGTAATCACAACGATACAATTACTTGCGATTCATTTACCAATAGAATTTGTTGCAGAAAATCTATATATTTTAGTTAAGAAAGGAAACATGAAGTTATTTACTATATTAATTATTAAAGCGAAAAACTTTATTTGTCCGTCAATCTAATTTCTTGATCGTTTGAAACCAACTTAGGCCGAGGTCACACTACGGTTTTTTCCAGCGAGCGGTTAGCCGCTATAACCGCGTAACCGCACGAGAAGTACACACTACGCTATTAAAATCAGTCTCGGAAAAAAACCGCAAGTGAGGCCGCTTATTTGTATTAAACAAAAGCGGCGGTTTAGCTGTAGTGCGACCTCGGCCTTAAGCCTAGGACGCACTACGGCTAAACCGCCACGGTTTTTAATCGCGTGATTTTGTGACTCAAGTAATCTAATACAAGCGGCCTCACTTGTGGTTTTTCCCGCGACTGATTTTTCCCATAGCGTACTGCGTGTTTCTCGAGCGGTTTCGCGGTTATAGCGGTTAACGCTCCGGGAAAAAACCGTATTGCGACCTCGGCCTAAGCTATTATAAGCGGCCTCACTTGTGGTTTTTTCCCGCGACTGATTTTTCCCATAGCGCTCTGTGTTTCTCGAACAGTTTCGCGATTATAATGGTTACCGCTCGCTGGAAAAAGCCATAGTGCGGTCTCAGCCTTACGATTATTTTTACATTTTTTGCTTGTCCCATCAAATCTTCTCCCTCTTTCTCTCTCCCTGTTTTCAAGCCATATTTAACTCGATTATCGGCAAATAATTTAGAAATCTGATTTAGGAAAATTGGTTTAAAACTATAACAAATTATATTTTTTAAGAAATTAAATCAACAATCAAGCGTATATACAAAATTTACCTAAAACAACTAAGACTTTTCTTATCAATTCTAAAAGAAAATAAAAACTTAAAAATAATTTCAGTAACAATCCATCGTATTCATATTCTCCTCGTAAGTTTTCAACATGTCGTCTAGCAACCTATTTAGACTATCCATTTTATTCATCCACTTGGTTTTCTCTGCGACGATGTCGTCTAAATCTCGCTGGATGAAGTTAATGTACATTTCCGGTGTGAGAATCTTCAAAGATTTGGAAATTGCATTTGGGACGACCTCGAAATCCGGTTTGTAGACGTCCGTAAGAAGATTTATGTCTTTGGTGTTGATTATTTGATCAATTATGTCATCTGAAAAATCTATTTTATGCGGAGTGCTGGGCGGTGTGAAAGGATTATTCAGAATGGGATTCTGAGGGTTTGGTGATGGTAGTTCTTGATCGGAGGAACTTTTCAAGTTGTACCTATTTAAAATCGTTTTGACTTTCTTGGTGATAAACAGGGATTTCTTAACGACTTCCAAATCGCAATCGTCCTGTAGTGCGTTAACGAAAACTCCTAAACATCCGCACTCGCTCAATTTCTGCAAAACTTTGTTCAACCTAGCCTTCACTTCGTTCTCCGTTAAAGTGACGATTTTTCTATTTTCTTTGGAGAAAGTGACGTTGGGAAATTTGCCGTCGATGAAGCCCTGATCTTGCAGATGGTTCAGGATAACTTTCCCCCAGAAGTCCAACGCGTTCATTTTAACTTCCCAGTGAAGATCGGACATTGCCGCGTACGCCATCGATTCGTAGATTTTCTCCATCAACTCGTTCGGGAAATATTGATGTTCGTGAATAAATCGCATCAGGCACGCCGCTTCGGTCCTCACTATTGCCTCCGTGTCCATTTTCAGAATGTCCATCATTTTATGCTACAATACAATGTTTTTAACTCAGAAAATTAGAGAATACTCTGTGACAGAAAAAATGCAACACTAAGAAAGGGTAGGATTTTTTAGACCAAACTTGGTAGTAATGTTTTCCTAGCCATTGATTAAAATTTCAAAGAAATTAAATAAAAGATAAAAACATTTTTAGGGTTCCGTACCGAAAACGGAATCCTTATAGGATCACTTTGTTGTCCGTCTGTCTGTCTGTCCGTCCGTCTGTCTGTCTGTCTGTCTGCCAAGGACATTTTTCTCAGGAACGCGTAGAGGTAACAAGTTGAAATTTGTATCAAATACTCGGGTCTGCGGTCTCTTTCAGCTGTAAAAATCAAATCAAACTTGTAAGTCAACGCGATCAAAAGATATGACCGTTTATGTCGCATATTTCGCGATTTCACAAGGGAATCAAAACCTATAGGGTACTTCCCGTTGACCTAGAATCATGAAATTTGGCAAGAAGCGGTGTCTTACAGCACATGTAAAGGGAAAAATCTGAAAACCGTAAATATGTAGTTTAATTACAAGAAAAATGCGAATTTACTATTAGAAACTTATGAAAATACACTAATGTGTTGCGTGGTATTGTCAGGCACCAGAAGCATATGGGTTGCATACAGTTAGGTCCTCCTGAAGATACCTTACTTACAAGTTTGTACGGAACCCTCAGTGCGCGAGTCACAACTCGCACTTGGCCGGTTTTTTTTTTATTAATAATGGGATCACCCCTATTAGTTTGACACCTGCACCCTTCTGGGCAAATATTCCACCAGGTTGTCGATTTCTCCCTTAGACACTGCATCCCAGGCAATCTGTAGTTCATGTCTGAGAGCTTCTAGTGTCTGTGGAGGATGGGCTTAATTGCTTGAGTCTTCATTTTTTGTCACAGAGTATATAACGTGAAATATAAAAATGACATTGATAATTCATTATGGAGGGCATCCGACGCAAGATCTCACAAAATAATACTTACTGGTAAATCTTCGTTTAAGAGAACTTGAGACCAGAACGATTTGACTTGAATCATTTCCTGGAGACATTTGATGGCCGACGCTCTTACGAAAGCCTCACTGTCTGAAACGGCCATGGTCACGCACAGTTGGATTATATTCGTGTCCATTAACATTTTCTGGTAAGACGGATATTCTACAACGCAAAACATATTTCAAATCAATTTACAAAACTTGAGACGAACAAAATAATTATTACATTTTTAAGTAATGTTACACAATAGCTCTCTTCGCGTGGATTTTGCTCACCACATAAGTGAAGCTTATTTTAACGCTATAAGCAATATTTATTCCATAAGTGAGTAATCTTTTGATGGGAGGGCAGTAGAATACAAACAGGAGATAAGGTATCTGGGTATAACAGTAGATAGCAAACTCCTATGGAATAGGCACGCTCAAGAAGTGGTAGGAAAAGTCAAACGCGCTCTAATGCAGACATCTGGCAAGGAAAACGTGGTGTTACCCCCACAATCGTGCGATGGATTTACACCATGATAGTGAAACCTGCAATCACTTATGGGGCAGCTGCGTAGGGAAGTAGAACCAAGCTAATCTCTAGGAGAAAGCAGCTTGAGGAAATTCAAAGGCTGGCATGTGTCTGCATCACAGCGACGATGGGGTCATGCCCAACAGTGCAATGGAACTGCTGCTGGATCTGACTCCGTTGCACCTTATTATGGACATTGTAAGGTTCATCAATTCATCAAGGCAGTTCAATAGGCAGAGGTAAAATAATCGGGGGCAGTGACCGGGACAGCCTTGCTGCCAAGATCCTCTGGCTGGAAGTACGGAAAGCCGAAATGGTATGCAAATACCATTTCGAGAAAAACTACACTGCGATGTGTAGTAGTATAGCCGATTGGAGCGATGAATCCTCAGCATACCACATAGAGCAATATGCTATCAAGTGGTATACGGACGGTTTGATGACAAAGGAAGGTACTGGTGCTCGGAATATTTGGACCTCGTACCAAATCCTTTGAATCCATGGGAATCTACGCAAGTATCTTCCAAGCAGAGGTACATGCAATGGAAAAATAGGCACAATTTGACCTCGACGCGAAGTATCGCAAAAAACGAATTGCTATCCTGTCAGATGGCCAAGCAGCCATCAAGGCCATTAGTTTATACACCATCAGATTCAAACTGGTACGGGACTGTGTGGGGAAGCTAAACAAGCTTGACAGAGAAAATAAAGTAACGCTATATTGGGTACCAGGACACACTGGTATAGACGGAAATGTCGAAAAGTCGATCACCTAGCAAATAAGGGATCTAAGTAATTCCTTTATAGATCCAGAACTCGTTTTGTAGTATGAAGACCATCCACAAAAGTTTAAATGAATAAATAATAGAACAATCGATGAAAAACCTTAAACTTAAGCACTACACGTCAGTCTTAGTTACGACCAGAAGCCCTGTATGCCATGGAGTGTCTTTCCTTGAACCGAAGGGGTCTAATAGAGAAATTGGAAATCAGAGAGAGGAGGATCCTCAGGAAGATCCTAGGCCCAGTAAAGGAAGATGGGGAATTCCGAAGACAGCATAACTCTGAGCTCTACGATCATATTGAGATGCTCTCTGACTGTGCAAGGAAAAGAAGGGTAGCTTTCTATGGCCACGTTGCAAGATTGCCTCCAAACCGACTAACCAACTGTCTGTTCACCTTCTGGCAAAACAAGAAGCTTCGTACCACTTGGTTGACAGAGACCGAGAAGGATATTAAAGAACTGGGAATAACAGATCTCAAAAACAGACAGTCTGTGAGACGCACCCTGAAGGATTTCAGGAAAAACCTCGAAGGAAAGGTACCCCCTGGACAGAAGAGAGAAAGGAGTTACACCGGCAGAAGATGCGACAATACTGGGCAAAGGTCAAAGCCCAACAGTTGAACAAGTCAGTTGCCCAAAGTAGCCTATTCGAAAGAAGAAGAACAATCGATGAAAACGAGGAGGCAACACTCCAAGCACGAGCCTAATAAAAAATCATGATGGACAAGCAGAAACTGACCCGAATAAAACTAAGAACATCTGGAGAAAACATTAACAAAAACCTCTTAACAACTCTTAAGAAAAAGTGAAGAAATGGCAGAAGGTATAGGAGAAACAGCACAAAAACCCCTCTGTGGATGGAATATCTGCTGAGGCATACAAACTAGGTGGACAACACCTAAAGCAACAAATACACTACCTCATAGTAAAAATCTGGGAAGAAGAGACCTCAAATCAGCAATAATCATTCCCATCCATAAAAAAGGAGACAAACTGAAGTGCGATAACTACCGCGGAATTAGTATGCTATGCACTGTGTACGAAATACTAACGTATATCATTAACGCACGACTACATTTGTACGCAGAAAAACAGATGGGGTAATATCAAGCAGGCTTTAGGAGAGGAAGATCGATGGTGGACCAGATCTTTACAGTGAAGCAAATTTTAAATGAAGCATGGGAATACATTGATATGTACAACATCTTCATCGATTATAAGCAGGCATACGATCAGATCTCTACCAAATTCTACAGCAGCTGAAGATACCAACTAAACTGGTAAAAATGATAAAGACCACAATGTGCGAAACTGAAGCCGTAATGCGGGTCCAAAACCAAAAACAAAACTCACGGACCCCTTCAAAATAACGAAAGGGTTGAAACAAGGGGATGGGCTACCACCCACACTCTTCAACCTAGCGCTGGAATTTGTTATGAGACGTTTGGGTGTAGGTAGGGATAACATCCGAGCCAACGAAACAGTGCAACTAGCGGCATATGCTGATGACATAAATATTATGAGCAGAAGGTACGACGAAGCGCAGAGGACCTTTGCCCAACTAAAAGCAGCTGCCAAAGATAGCAGGCTCAACACAAGCCAAACAAAGGCGATGACACAAAGAAAAATACGCGTGCCAGAATTACAGCTGCCAGACAACATCGAGGATGTCAACAAATTTATATATCTGGGTGTGGAAATCAACAAAAATGGTACCGAAGACGGAGAAGTAAGACGAGTCCTAGCAGCAAATAAGGCGTACTATGCAACAGTGGAAATATTAAGATCTAATAGTAGTAGTTAATCCTTTATTGGCATAATTTTAATTTCCATCTTTGTGTTTACAAATCATATAGTATATTAACCAAATTTATATTAAAAAAAAAAACGAGATCCCCATGTCTTAGAACACACAAAGAAGAAAAAAAATAAAAATATTAAAGTCTCTAAAAATGAAATTAAAAAAATTCAGGAAATTAAGGAAATCTTAAATACCAAAAAGAGCACGGACGGATAAAAATCATTAGGAGGCAAAAAATAAAAGAAAAAGCAAACTACACTGAGCACATTGAACCCGAGTATTTGCATTTTAATAGTTTCTTCATGTATGCCAAGCCCGATCCACTTTTGTCCATAACTTTTTCCCAACTTTTTACTGCTGCCTTTTCCACTTTAGTCCCATACACATTTTCTGCAACTAGCCACCCAATGTTTCACTGTTTTTTTACCTCTTCTAACAATCTAATTTCTAACGGTAGATGGTCCGAGTCAAGTTTCTCTCCTATTTTAAACGTGTCTAGGGTTTCACACGAGAGTCTCGTTTCTGATCTCGTCTTCAATTTTTGACTCTGACATGGACAGCCATAACATTTTCTTCATAAATTTGAACTGCTCATTCTGGGAACGAGCAGTTCTGCCCAGAACTGCTCGTTCTGAGCTCGGACAAGTTCGGGTTCAAATTTATGAAGAAAATGTTACGGCTGCTTGGAACGAGATCTGAAACGAGACTCTCGTGTGAAGCCCTAAACGTGTCAATACTCCATACTGCCGCTTCATTGGCGATCCCCTAGTCAATAACCGAACCATCCCTGCCCCCCAATATATGTTAGCTCCCCATTCCAATCACCATTTGTACATCCGTTTAGCATGTACCAGTTATGCCTTTCACACCAGTCAATCCATCTTTTACCTTCTTATATGTTTTATCCCTTGAGCGTCTACGTATTTCCACCCCTTCGGGTCTAGTTTCTTTCTAGCGGATCTAGGGAGCCCGCTTGTTGTTCTCCGATCCGCGCATTGCAGTCTCCAATGATCAGTATTTTCTCCCTGAATCTCTTAACATCCATTTGTCAATATGCTTTATAATCTTCTCCATGCTATTATTGTTATATATCACTACTCTCCAGTTATCACAACCCACCTGTATTATTCTTTCTTAGACACATTCGACGTTATCTGGCTCTGTATTGTATTCTATCTCCTTTCTCTCTCAACAATCCCTCCTTTCGCTCCTCCTCTGTTTGTATCTCTCTTGGCAAATTGGCAATTCCATACATATTCCGTCGGTAATATGTTTCTTATTCCTTCCCAGTTTTTTTCGTCTACCCACGTTTCAGTCAGTCCTATGATATGGAACTTCTGAATATACTGTGTAAACGCTTTTCTATCATCTCCCTTTACTTTCTTCTTCAACCCTGCCAGGTTTCACGCTAATATATTAAGTCTCTCCCTCACCTCTCTCTATCTCTTTTGGCTGTTACTAAAAACCAAGCTTTTCCAGGGAGCTTGATCCTGGATTGTACCTATGCAATACGTTATCTATACTAATCCTATTGTATGATACTTTAGCCTCTCTTCCAGCTTTTCTAATTTCCTCCGCCTTTTGTCTTAAAATAGCTTGCATTTCTCTCTCTTTTTTTGTTAAATCATCGTCAATATAAACTTCATTACCTTGTATTTTTTTCTTCCTAATCATTATCTGCTTCTTATCCTCCCATTTCTCCACCTTAGCCTTCCTAATCATTATCTGGTTCTTATCCATGCATTTCTCCACCTTAGCCTTCCAAATCATTATCTGCTTCTTATCTTCCCGTTTCTCCACGTTAGCCACGATTGCTCTATCTGTTCCATCGCTCGTTTGTCCTATTCTATACATTTCCTTGAATGCTGGGGATATGTTCATCTTCTCTACCATTAGTTTCTTAACGTCGTCTTCCCATTTTTCTCCTTCTTTGATCTCCTTAATGACGATATAGTTTTTTCTCTCTCCCTCTTTTCCCTGTCTTCTTCAGCTTTCTCATTTTTTTTTCTAATCTCTTCTTAATGCCTGAATTTTCTTTTTCCCATGTGGATTTCTCCTCCTTAGCTTAATTTTTGATGAGTCTAAGCTCCTCTTCAATTTTATACATATGTTCGTTTGCTTTTTCGTTCTCCAGTTTCATTTCCTCTAGCTTTTCCATCAGCTCCCCTTTCCATTTTTTATTCTCGGTCCTCTCCTCCTTTAGGTTGTTGTTAACAGTTTCAAATTGTTTTCCTACATCGCTCAGTTCTAGGAGAATATATCCTCCGAGCGGTAGGACCAGCTGCTCTTTGGGCTATACGCCTTCTTTCCTTTAGATCTCGGTGAATGCGCTAAAGGTTTTTTTCCCGTAAATGGGTAGAGCTCACGGTTTTCGCTATCAGACGACTCGTCCCTGTTCTTCCCTCTCTCCCTCTCTATCCTCGCACTACGCTTACTCTCTCTTCACACTTTCTGTTAACTTAATACCTTCTTTGTTTCTGCGTTCCAAATTAATGGGGCCTAAACTCCGATAGAAACTTGACACCAGCAACCTAAATAACGGTTGCTTTCTTAACTAGACAACTTGCTCACACTACTCGACATCACGACACGACTCCAGATCTAATACTGTGCACCGCAAGAACAAGCTTAGAATATACAGGACAATAATTCGGCCCATCGTATGCTATTGTAGCGAAACATGGGATATCACCGAAAAAATCAAGAACACAATGGACATATTTGAGCGCTATTTGCTACGTAGAATTCTAGGGGCAGTAACGGTCGGAAACATCAGAAGGCCAAGGTACAATAACGAGGTATACCAGATATACCAAGAACCACCGATTTCTACATTCATCAGACTGCAAAGATTAAGATGCCCAGGACACGTGCTCAGTCTGCCACAAAGAGCACTGAACTCAAAAATGCAAGGCAGGCGGCCGACCGGTATGGAGGCCAAGAAAACAGTGGGAGGAAGAGACCCGGGAAGACGCATACCAGCTACTCGGAGTAAGAGCGTGGAGAAGAACAGCAAACGACAGGGCCGAATGAAGGACAAAAATACGGGAGGCCAGAGTCCGATTTGGGCCATAGCGCCATAAGAAGTCTAAGGATGAAAACTTGGAAAGAACTTCCAGGGATAAGAGTAGTAATGCTGGGATCTTTTAACCAGAAAAAACAAAAGCTTGCCTGAAACTAAACAGGAACAGGCTTAGAATTCTGATGGGACACTGCAGACTTAGAAAACACCTCAAGGCCCTAGACCTAGAGTAAGATGATCAATGCAAATTCTGTGGCTTAGCAGAGGAAACCCCATACATCTGCTCAAAGACTGCAGAGCACTGCTTTGCAAGAGACAAATCTACCTTGGGGCCCACTGCCTGAATGCAGAGGAGTTGCAGTCCTTGAATCCCACCCAAATCCTGAAATTGCTAAAGGAATCAGGACTAGAGGAAGCTTTTGTTCTTTTCTGGTTAAAAGATTCCAGCATTACTTTGGATTGTTGCTGCATTTTGAAAACTTACTTTTATTCGAAATGTTGGCTATGGTGTGGACTAACTCGAGGGCTGAATCGCGTATCTCCCAGCTAGTGTCGCACAATTTCGCATTGATTATGTCCGCCAGAGTGTTCATCGTTGTGTCGTCCCGTTCTTCCACCAACAACGCCAGATTTGGCGACAGAAATTTCGCTATCGACAAATTTAGCAACTTTATTGCTTGCACCACAACCTATCAAAAACACAGTGAAAGTTTAAAGCTTTAAATCTATGTCATAGATTCTATGATAAAAACGTAATTTGAATACACGTATATTGTCATCCATTGCAGAAGCAGAGGCAGAGGCCATCATTATTAATTGTTAATTTAGGATTAAGCATTTTACATGAAACTTTAGATTTTACTGTACTGTTTTTAATGTTCAACAAAAAATTTGATAATTTTTTGATAATACATCTTTTCATAGTTGAAATTTTTTTATGCACATACGTCAATTTCCGCCATGTTTTCGGGCACTTTTTTGACGTATAACCAGTGAAAATGTGCCCGAAACTTTCATATTCTCGCCTTTTAAACATGGCGGACGCGCATGCGCCTAACTAACCGTAAAAAGATCTATTGCAGTTTAAAATAAAATACACTCTTAATTTGTCACCCTATACATATAGAAATTCTCTTAATTTGTTCAATAAATAAAAGTTCTCTGTTTATGGAAAATTAGACAGAAAATAAATGTCACACAAATTTCAAAACTGAACATTTTTGGCACAATTAAAATCAGTTTTCTTTGTTTAATTGCAATTTGAAAAACAGAATTATTTTTGTATACACTTAATCAGAGGACCTTTGACTTCTGGGCTATAAATCTTCATATAGTTTTAAATTTAAACAAACACAGCATCTTTTTTCCATTCTTTACAAAACATTCCATCTGAAGTAATCACTTACCCTTGTAGACAAGTTGTTAATCCTCAAAAAATCCAATGCACAATTAGTAACACAAATGGTCTCAACACTGTCCCTCCAAGTGATATCAAACTCAGTTATAAACACTGCAATTGCCTCCATCAACAAAATAAAATATCCAAGATTCTTGATAATAATGTCTGGCCTAATAACGTTTTCCTTTAATGCCCTTATTATATCATGAATATTATATACCAAAACCTTAAATGTCATCACTGCACCTTGCTTACTGTAATATTTCAAAGATTTTAAAGCGCACATTATTGATAATTTACCAGTATTGAAAGCTTCAGTTTGTTTCAAGATGATGTTCCTCCAGGAGAAGCCAATTCGTAATGTGTTTTCACTCATCATATTCATAATTCCATTTGCAAAATCATCTCTGAGATCATCGGCCTCAAGTTCCATGAAATTTAATTTACAGTGGATGATACACAGCCCAAAAATTGGGAGAGTTTGGTAGAGTGCCATCTCATTTTGGAAACATAATGGAGTCTTGCTTAGTTTGTTTTCACTGGCGGGTAATCTGTCTTTTATTAAACTCCACCTGTTATGAGCTAAATGACTCAGTTTGACTACATTAACAATTTCATTGTTATTTACTAAACTCGATTTGATGTTCAGTAATTTTTGTATCAAAACTTTGACATCCTCTTCATCAAACATCACAGTTTTAGAGTTTACAGCCAATTCAAAGATGTAAATGTGGTAGAGAATACTGTACAATTCAAACAAGAATTCTTCATTTCTAGCCAAAATTATAATTTTATCTATAACTGCCTCAGTGTTTGCTTTGATAAAAATGTTCGCCACCTTATAATCCCCCTTCTTGAAGTAATCTTCTTTCATCAAATTGGACAAAATGTAAATGATGAGCTTTATTGTGGGCTGTAAACGGCTTTGCAAAATCTCATCTTCAATCTGAGGAAACAATTTACCCTCCGCACAAACATTAGGGTTCAGTTTCTTTAAGATTTCTTCAACGACAACAGTAACGAAACCTTCGTTAACATTAACACATCTAGTCAATAGATGGTACAAGAAAACTTGACCCTCACGAATAATGTACAATGTTTGATTGGCCAAAGAAAAATCCAAACAAGGTTTCCAAGCCACGTTGGAAATGATCCACTGGATCCCAGGCTCATGCTCCAAAAACGAAGATAATATTTTGATGTATGCTAATTTTATTGTAGGTGAAATTTCTTGTGAGGAAATGTTACAGAGTCGGAATAGACGTTCATAAGTCTTGTTCTGTTTGTATGTGTTAAAAACTGTGTCGGTTCTTGAGAGTAAAGCTGTTAGATTTAAGACAAAACTTTGCATAGGAATTGTTGGTTTTGTGGTGTTCTCCCAATGAGTTACTGCTTCGACTGGCCAATGTTGGACAAGTTCCAACGTTAACAGCTTGTTGCCTAAATCTAAGGAAAGAAAGGATTATTTTTCTTGTTTTGTTTTTAATTTGGGGTTCTTACCGGGGTTTTCTTTATTGGCCAAGTGTGTGAGTAAACTGTTGAGGTAGTATTCGCTTTTGGATTGAAAGTCGGGGGTCAAGAAGGCTTGGAATAATTGTTTCAGTTTTGGCTGTATTTCTGACATAACAGACTCCATTTTATTTGCAATAAATTTCCTTATCTTATTATTTTGATTTTTATATTTTGTTCTCTAATTTTTGAGCGTCGCAATTTTCTACGCCATTTCGCACATCGGCAAATCGAAGAAGAAAAACCGTTAGGCATGTGAACTTATTGCCTGTGTGTTTTGTCCACAATCTCATCCAGAAACGACCATCTGAATAATATGTGAGATAAAGTGACACAAGGATCTTTGTTTTGTAATTTCGTTTGGAAACAAACACAAGTGAAATTAGTCGCAAATAGAATTTCAAATTTTGAATTTGCCCTTTTCTTCCCTTTTTGCCAACAACACCTGTTGAGTGAGCCACACTAACTTTTCAAGCAGGACTCGACATTTATCTTCACAATATCCCCTATCGGTAAGAAAACATTCTCATACTAATTAAAGGAACGGGCTTGATCACCAGTCGCAGGAGCCCCGAAACTGGTGACGCCTTCGTGGCAGAAATTACACTAACACAAAACACGCAGTGGCGGAAACACGGTTTGGTACTGAACTGAACGAATTACTCTTTTTAAAACAAGGTTAGATTAGAACCGGATAAATCCGTCCTCCTCGATAGTGTAGTGCAGTGGTTGCGCAAACCATGGCGACCCCCAGATGGTAAAGTGACCACATTTTCATTAAGACAAAGCGGGCCAAATAGAATGAAATGAGAATTATAATTTAGTTATTAAAGCAGAACAATAATTCA
This sequence comes from Phosphuga atrata, assembly GCA_944588485.1. NCBI lineage: Eukaryota > Metazoa > Arthropoda > Insecta > Coleoptera > Silphidae > Phosphuga > Phosphuga atrata. Next base: position 23,574,415 of record OX155893.1, read on the forward strand.
AAAAAATATATTTTATCATGTCATACACCAAAATGAATACATTAATGCATTATTGTATGTGAAGGATGCCATTATTTATAATCGTGTGCAAAATTAACCAAATCGTGAGTAAAAGTCTAATGTAAATCAAATAGAGTTCCATTATTAAACGATTTCTGTTTGTTGTTACTATGGCAACAACTTGCGTCACTAAACAAAAAACATAGACGTAGTGATAAAAAATTTCTGACGTACATTGCAATTAAACCACCCGCCTTCGGCTCGTGCTTTATAATTCGCAACTCATGCAGAAAAGCCCTTCTTCACACACTTGTATGTGAAAAATAGTATTTTTCACATCATAAAAAAAATATCATAAACTATCATAACCTATTCATAGTAGGTATCTAAAACTACTAGTATTGTATACATTCATATACTTGTTTATAATTATAGAAAAATGTATTTATTATTAATTATTGATAACTATAAAAATATTTGTAAAAAACAAAATTTGAACATTCTAATTTTTACATTGAATTGGTTACAATTTTCACTAACCACATAAACCACATAAACTAACCACTAAATAAAGGAGATTTTATGGGAATATGTGGGAAAATCTTATTTTAAATATTATAGTAGGTAGATTTAAAATAAGAAATGCAGATGTTTTCTAAAAATCGGGAAATTTTTAAAAATCGGCGGGACACGGGACAATCCTCCATAAAGCGGGACTGTCCCGCCAAAATCGGGACGTGTGGTCACTTTACGAGAGGGGGTCTTTTTGGGTCGTCGAATTCCAAAAATATTTGAGGCATTTCGTATGTAAGTATTGGGTAGCAGTAAATGATACCCAATACTTGCTTAACTTACTTAGTGAAATGTCAATATAAAAAAATTTAAAAAACACTGATATTTTCAAACGGAATTTACTAAAAATCTAATTTGGGGATTGGTTTCAAATTTGGTGGAGATGGTGGTAGAACTGTTCCGGAATATGTAGCAATTTTTTCCAATTTTTTAATATTTATTTTCGCAAATATTGCAATATTTGCTGTTTTTTTTTGTAAATTCCAGTTTGGAAAAACGATTTTAAACATTGAAATTTTCAAACATAATTTTCTCAAAATCTTCTTTGGGGATTTATTTCAAATTTTGTGGAGATATTGGTAGAACTGTTCCGGAATATTTCGCAAATTTTCCCAATATCTTAATATTTGTTTCAGCAAATATTGCGGTTTTTGTAAATCCCACCTTGAAAATGAAATTTGTAATCGTAGAAATTTTCAAAGTTAATTTTCTCAAAAACTAATTTAAGGATTTATTTCAAATTTTGTGGAGATGTTGGTAGAACTGTTCCGGAATATTTAACAAATTTTCCCAATATTTTAATGTTTGTTTCAGCAATTATTGCAGTTTTTTGTAAATTCCTCCTTTAAAATCAAATTTGTAAACATAGAAATTTTCAAACTTAATTTTTTAATATTTATTTTTTTTCCCAATTTTTTAATATTTATTTGAGCAAATATTGCAGTTTTTTTTGTAAACTCCACTTTGTAAATAAATTTTGTAAACATTGAAATTTTCAAATTTAATTTTCTCAAAATCTAATTTGGGGATTTTGTTTAAAATTTTGTGGAGATGTTTGTAGAACTGTTCCGGAATATTTAGCAAATTTTCCCAATATTTAAAATTTATTCCAGCAAATATTGCAGTTTTTTGTAAATTCCACCTTGAAAATCAAATTTGTAAACGTAGAAATTTTCAAATTTAGTTTTCTCAAAATTTAATTTGGGGATTTGTTTCAACTTTTGTGGAGATGTTGTTAGAACTATTTGGGAATTACAATGTTCACGTTACTTCAAACCCCAGGTCGCGATAAAATTTTAAAGGGAATGTTGAATTGCAAATGAAACGGTGAATTGCAACGGTCCCACCTTGCCCACCTGCTGGGATTGATTTTACCCAGGCTCGGTGTCGCACTCAATAAACAAGCTTACCCGGAACCTGCATAAGGCTTGAATCAGTACCCCGATTCCAACTTTTAAATTATGAAGTATGGATGAAATGCTTAGATCCACGCAAGCCCTGGAAGCGGGATGGATACCGCGACGAACGGTCAGGACAGCGAGATTCTCAACTTCCTAGTCTTCACAAGTTCATGCCAAGCCGGAACTATATGTCAGCGAGGTCCACACGCACCATTGCAGTAACGACGCCTACACCAAGCCCTGTCCGTCATTGCCGATACGGATAGTATTGACTATAGTCCTGTTTTTTTAAGAATGCAGTAACTAGAAACCTGATTTACACTATGAAAAATGTTCAATCTAGTTTCAAAATTTGGCGCTAAATTCAAATATAGTTACTTGATATAAAAGAAAAAAGTTATTTGAATATAAAAGAAAAATACTGATTAAATACACGAAATTGCAACAATGGTAATAAAAAACAAACAAATAAATGGAGAACAACGCAAAAAATCTAAATGATACAAACATATCAGATGACAATTGTGAATTGACAGGGCAGCCATTGACAACTAACTGCTCAGCATGCATAGGCGTATGAAAAAAATATACTTGGAGTTAATTAATATTTTTATCTTTAAATTTAAAATTATATATAAAACATTATTGTATAGTATAGTACTTACTAGCCGTAGTATAATTTAACGTTCTATTATATTTAGAAATTATTCATAGTATTATATTCATTTAATTACATATCACCAAATTCTACGCCAGTGATTGCAGTCACTGTATGTGAAAAGAGAGATTGAATAGTAAATATCATCGTTGTGAACTCTCCTCGATTTAAGCCAATCGGAGAACAAGGTCAAATAAGCCCTATCTTCCCTGTACTGCATTCTTAAAAAAAAAAGAATTATAAGCATGCAGTAGCATGCAGATAAAGACGATGGGATAATTGAAGAATTCTACGAGCAACTTAAAACTGTTATTAACTACACAAAGAAACACCAAATGAACATAGTGATGGGTGATAAATGCTAAGGCTGGGGAAAGTAAGGAAGGTTGGTAGTTTTGGCCTCGACAAACGTAATGAGAGAAGAGATCGCCTCATTCAATTTTGCGAAGAAGATCTGATTTTGAACACCTTCTTCGAGTTGCAGGCAAGAAGGCTATAGACATGGACGTCACCTGCCCATATACCACAAAAGATCATACGCAACCAAATAGATTAGCAATTGGTGAAAGATTCCGCAACTCAGTCAAAGCTGTAAAAACGTACCCTGGAGCAGACGTAAACTCCGATCATAATCCAGTAATAAGGAATTTGTATGAAATTTAGATTTGGTTCAATTTTTTTTTTCAAATCTTTATTGACCGGACATTTGAACTAAACCATAATTTTTGTAATTAATATCTTTTTAAATACTTAAAATTAATTCAAATTCGGGAATTTCAAATTTGTACTACACCATTGATTATAACGAAAGCAACGTAACATACCATATAAACAAGTCAGTATTTTTTTACATTTGTATGTCATTGCTGTCTTTTGGTTAGAAAAGTTAAAAATGAAAACAGCTTTAGTAAACAATGGACTGGACTGTCAATGGTAATTGACGTCATCAACAGACCGCGCGAAAATGGCGGCGATTAAACAGCTCAATTTTGTTCTCTATTTTAAATATTAAAAAAAAAATTAATTACAGCATTTTTAAGCAGAATTTATATATTTTACTATGCTATAACGTTGTAAACATTGAATTAAAAATATTAAAAAAAACATGCATATTCCCTATTGGTAAGCTACAAGTTAGGCTAAAGAAAGTAGCACGAAAAGCTCGTGCTCCAATACTAAAAATGAGAAGGTTGAAGTACACAAAGATTAAAGAACACGTGTGCCAAACTTTAAGGCATGGTATAAATAACACCACATCAATAACACAAACAGAAGAAAAGGGGAACGTCTTAAAACGCCTTATCCAAAATACGAGCGAAAAGTACTTGACGCACCAAAAGACAACAAAGAAAGAATGAATGACGAAAGAAATTCTTCAGCTAATGGAACTCGGAAGACACGCTAAACTGCTAAATACCACTTAGATATAAAGAAATTCATAAATACATGAAAGAGACTAAGGAAAGATGGCTAACAGCTAAATGTGATGAAATTGAACAACTGGATTCCATACACTTTAATATGCACCGCAAGTAAAAGAAAAGACAAGAACCAACAGGAAGAAAACGCCATTAAGTTTAACTGATGATAATGGCAGACTTGCAACCGAAGTCACAAAGCGGAAGTATGGGCAAAGTATGTACAATAAGTTTTCAATGACACCAGATCAGACCACCATAATATTACCGCTGCTAGTAACGACGGAACGACCATCATAAAAGACGAAGTTTAAAAATCCATAACATCAACGAAGAATACGAAAGCAGCCGGCCCAGATAACATCCACTCTGAAATGATTCAGTTAAGTTGCAAATCGCACCCAGAATTCCTGAACATCACCACTGACTTATTTAATCAAAGCTACAATACGGGACAAATGCCAGCAGACTGGATAACCTCTATGTTTGTTGCAATCCCCAAGAAGCCACATGCGAAGATATGCGAATATAGACTGATCAGCCTATGAACCACATTGTCAAGATATTTTTAAAGATCATACATGCCAGGATCTATTGTACCTGTGAGGAACATGTGGGAGACAAGCAGTATAGCTTTCGGAATGCGCTCGGAACGGGAAAAGCCATCTTCACAGTCCAAGTCATGATACAAAGGTGTAGAGACATTGGACGAGATGTACACGTTTGTTTCATTGACTACGCCAAACGTTGGACCCCGTACAAGATGATACATTGATCCAGGTGTTACAGGAAACCAGCGTTGATAAGAAATACTTAAGAACTATCTCAAACCTGAATTGGCACCAGACAGCTGTCATAAAAGTGGATAACATCATCCCGCATGAAGTATGCATCTGGAGAGGCGTGAAGCAAGGTTGTATACTGTCTTGTTCAACATATACTCTGAGAAAATTTTCCAAGAAGCAAATAAACGCAAACGAAGGTATTAAGATGAATGGCGAAAACATCAATATCATACGATACTCTGATGATACCATCATAGTAGCAAACATCTTGGAGAGCCTACAGAGTATAATGAAGAAGGTCAAAACCACAAGCGAACGGTATGCACTCAGATTAAATTCCTCAAAGACAAAATACATGGTGATATCTAAAAACGGGGGCCCACACCAATATACACTTAATACTTGACAATGAACGTGTTGAGAGAATAGAGAAATACGTCTACCTGGGTACCCTCATAAATGACGACTGGGATTACTTCAAAGAAATTCATGCAAGAATATAACAGGCCAGATCATCTTTCTACAAACTAAAGAAAATGTTCTTCTCGAGCGACTTGTCACTTTCCCTAGAAATCCGAATGGTAAGGTGCTACATCATACCTGTTCTCCTATATGGCGTGGAGGCCTGGACATTGACAGAGGCCATGCAAAATAGACTAGAGGCTTTCGAGTTTTGGATATATAGACGCATCTTGCGCATATCATGGATCCATCACATCACAAATGAAGAAGTACACCAACAAATCGGTAAAAATAAAGAACTGCTCAACATGGTCAAAGAATGAAAGCTGCAATACTTAGGGTATGTAATGCGAAATGACAAATATCGCATATTACAATTAGTCATGCAATGAAGAGTAGATGGTAGAAGAGGACCAGGCAGACGACGTAACTCCTGGCTTAAGAACTTACGCCAGTGGTTCGGTCTTACATCAATTGTTTCGTCAAGCAGTTGATAAAGCCTGGATTACCATACTAATCGCCAACATCCGCAACGGATAGGGCACTCTAGGCATGTAGAAGAAGATATGTAGTGTACCGTAGCGAGTCGGCGCTCTCTTATGGACCTCACCATCAAGCGGAACCAGGGTCAGCGAAGCCCCAGCACACGACATTATTAGCGACAATCCCACCCAAACCCTGCACGCTGTTACCGAGTTACCGGAACGTACATTAATTGGCCTGGGCAAGGTGTGCCTACACGAGTCGGCGCAGGACCGAGGCAGCAACAACCGCAATAAAGCAGTTGTGCCTTAACGAGTCCGCGCTCTATGGACCCACATCTGTCCTCGCAAGACAAGGTCGGCATCCTCTCTTGATCCATCTTATCATCTTCATCGTTTGTCAATTCCTGTGTGCTCTTACCCGAGGTACATTTTGTCCTCAGGAAATCTCCAAGAAACACTTTACATTAAACTCTGTTTCCTCTACTACCTTCCTATATTTTACTTTTATGTGTGCTCTTACCCGAGGTACAAAAGGTACCCGAGGTTACTCCTCAGGAGATCTGCAAGCAACATTTTCTCTAACCTCTATTAAACGCACTCTTTTTATGGATTCCACCGGACCCCCGCCAGCCTATCTGAACAGCGAAGACTGCCCCACGAGGTCAAACCGCGGAAGGGCTACGGACAGCTGGCGTCAGTAGAGCTACCTATGCTAAGCGAGTCAACGCAAGCTAACCATTGATGGGTCACGGTCGAATCCTTTCACAAGGTACCTCTGCTTTGTTATGCCGGACGCTACAGCGACGCCTTTTCCCAAAGAACTTGGAGTCGGTGTCGCCGTGTATCGCTTGTCGGCCGAAATAGCACGAAGTGCCGTTCCTCCCAACGGGTTGACGAGGACGACACGTTTGAACTGAGTAAATCGTAGGTACGAGTCCGTATTTATGCGTTTGGCGCGCTCTTCTCTCAATACAGGCCACCCTGCAATCATTATTCAGTTTTTATTCACCAAAGAACTTGGAATCAGCATCGTCATGCGCCGGCATCCTTTCTTGATCCTGATTGGTGCAGCCCTCTCGGGCCTCTAAATGTTAAACCAGGATCCTACTTTTCATCTACTTCGTTTGTGCTGTGTGCTGTTACCCGAAGTACATGTTCCTCCTCAGGAGATCACCAAGCAACACTTTATCTATTTTCTAATATACGCTTTTTCCTCTAATACCTTCCTATTTTTACCTTTCAGTGTGCTCTTACCCGAGGTATGTCCCTCTTCAGGAGATCCGCCAGCAACACTTTATCTTCTCTCTATTAACGTTTTTTCCTCTAATGGGTGTATTTGGGGGATAGGAGAGAGAAAATGGAGAAACGACTTCAGGAGGAGGTTGATGATGTTTGAAAACATTCAGACAAAGCCGAACATTCAAAACCCGGGACTCGTCGAGTCTTAGACCGGGCATCGGGTACCGGGTATTTTCTCTTGGACTCGCCGAGTCCGATTCCGGGTACTCAGACCCGAAAAACTCTACGCTCGATCAAACAACACTCGATCGAATCGGTCGCAAACGCTTGCAAACCAAGGCAAATGTTTACAAATCGTTTTGGATTTCTGAGTTTTCCAAGCGTGTGGACGCAGCATTACACCTTTTATTCTCTGTTTGGCGACCTTCTATACTCTGTCTCTTTATTTCGAGTACGCAGTGTTTAGTTGTCCTTATTTGAAAAACTGACGTATATTTTTTAACTCAAAGTAATCTGCGCGTACCTCAGCGCGTCCCTTGCCCCTCATACCTCGGTGCAGTACAGCTGCATTCTCTCGTCGGACAGAATATATTTCAAACAAAGTATACCACTCAAACAATAGTAGTAGTATATTTTACAACGAGAGATGAAAGTGGCCTTTTTTTGCTCACGAGCGCCAGCGAGTTAGCAATTACACCGAACCAAAAAAAAAACGTAAATGCAATTTTTTCTACTGATATTCGGTTTCAGAATCCATAATTCGACTTTAATAAAACCAATTCGAAGCGAACTATCGGAACTGTCATTACAAATTTAATCGTTTGTTCGGTTTGTTCGTTTCCATCGTAATATTGTTGCATTCCCATAGAAGGTGATACTTTTCAAGTCAAATGTCCTAATTTTATTTCGGTTTTTTAAATAGTTTCAGGCTCGGTTTACGTTTGTACATAAAATAATCCATTGAAATTGATGTAATTAATAAGAAAGTACATGCAAATTTGGTTAGTTGTGTTTTAGTCAAGAAAATCATAAATTTAAAATGCTTATTTTCATCCCTAGATATGAAAATATTTTCATCTCTAGAATAAAAAAATTTCACTTTCATATAGAGTAAGCCGTGGAAAAAATGCCATTTTCACAAATATAAGTAGAAAATAGTATATTTTACAGCAAGAGATGAAAGTGGCGTTTTTTTGGTGAGGTGGGAGTTTGCTCACGAGCGCCAGCGAGTTTGCAATCACACCGAACCAGAAATAAACACTTTCATCTCGAGTAGTAAATGCAATTTTTTCTACTGATTTCGGTTGTAGAATCCATAATTCGGCTTTAATAAATCCAATTCGAAGCGAACTGTCAAAATAAATTTAATTGTTAGTTTGGCCGTTTCCACGGTAACATATTGCATTCTCATAGAAGGTGATACTTTTCAAGTCAAATGTCCTAATTTTATTTCGGTTTTTTAAATAGTTTCAGACTCGTTTTACGTTTGTACATAAAATATTTCATTGAAATTGATGTAATTAATAAGAAAGTCCATGCAAATTTGGTTAGTTTAGTGTTTTAATCGAGAAATTCATAAATTTAAAATGCTCATTTTCGTCTCTAGACGTGAAAATATTTTCACCCCTTGAATGAAAAAATGTCACTTTCATGTAGGGTAAGCCGTGGAAAAAATGCCATTTTCACATACATCGGTAGAAAAAATATTTTTCTGTCTTTTGATTAGAGTGCGCATGCGCAAACAAAATTTCCGGTGATGTTTTTACACGGAGGCATACTCGTCTACATAATAAATAGTAGATTTAGTTTATTCCTTTCTTGTCTTATCTAATCTTGTCTAGTCTTGTTTACTCTATTGTTGTAAAATTTCAATAAATAAATATATTTTTTTTTCGATTACATTAATGCCATCTGTTGTGCGCTCTTGGTATTAGCATATTAGTTTGAAAAGTTAAAAAATAACGGCAATCAACGGATGCTGTTGGATGGATGAGAAGTAAACGTTGAAAGTATTGTTTTCTAAACGAGTAATTTCAGGGAAAGGTATTGAAATAAGTTACACGTGCAACTTCACGCATGATCTTGTTGGTTGAAAGTGTGGAAATTGTTTTTGTAGTTTTATGTCACCTAACCTAACCCGTGTGGTAGGTAAATTCATAGTTCGGGGCCCCATTTGGCTGAAATAGTTGAGAATGAAAGTATGCAGTGGAAATTGGTCTGGATCTGACTATATGTCATCTAATGTAATCTTCCTTTTTTCAGGTGAAATAGTTATTTTAACCCATTACTACTGTATTGATTTAGGTATGCACAAATATCACATTGACCAAATAGTAGCAGATATGGGTGAAGTGTTCTTATTTGTCTAGGAATCCAACAAATACAGAACTAGACAAGTTGATAAAACCACATAAAAAAATGGACTCCTTAACAGATGTCAAAGACAAACTGAAGGAAATCGACAAGCAGCTTGTGGTTTCTTTCACCCAAATTAATGCTGATATTCTTAAGGTAAAACTAATGTTTTATGTAAACATAACATTTATTTAAAATTTCATATGACATTTTGAATTGATTCAATTGTCATATGACATTTTGAATTGAAGACATATCTTTCACATTTCAAATGACATTTCTATTGAATTTCAGATAATTTAAAATTCCATATGACATCTATCAAATTTCAGATGACATTTCATATGACTGGTATGAGAAACTTCAAATTTCATATAACTTCTCTATTTAAATTCATATGACATTTCAATTGAATTTCTAATAACATTTCAATCAAAATACATATTACATTTTCATCAATTTTTGCAAAATCACATTTTTTTTTAATTTTCATATATTCATATATATATATATATATATATATATATATATATATATATATATATATATATATATATATTTGTGAATGAAATTAAAATAAAATAATATCTTTCAAAACACAGCAAATACTGTATTCAATTTTTTTGATAGAAGATTGCTATTGCTGAACATTTGAAGACTTCCAACAAGTTAAATGTGGACCATGAAACTTAAAAACTCACAGCTCAATTACTACCTGAGCTTTTCTAAAAAAGTTCAATACCCACTTTTATATTAAAATATCTTTCGTTATATGTTATTGATAAGAATTGGTTTATTTAAGAATTGATTATTAATAAGAATTGGTTTCCACTTGTTCAGCCAAGTTTCAGTGTACTTCCTTTATCTTCATCCTTCTCTACTCAAGTCCTGTGCCATCTTTCCCTATATATATATATATATATATATATATATATATATATATATATATATATATATATATATATATATATACATATATATATATATATATATATATATATATATATCTTCAAGTAAGTTTTTGTCAAATTATAATTCATAACAGCAAAGCTGCACTGATACGAGATAGTGTCATGAGAGTGGAATAAAATGAGTAAACTGTACCCGTAAATAACTGGCAAATTTGACTTAATTTGTTTTGGTAGTCCTAAAAAGACTCAATAAAATTGTAGAGCTCCGGAAAGGTTGAATATATTTACACAGCCTTGTTCCGACTTTATTAAGTTTATTGTTAAAGCCTTAATGTTTGTGCTATCATTCAAAACTATTAAATTTTTTTACAAAATAACTCTTTCCTAAAAACAGAATTTGGTGTATTATAAAATTACAATTACAAAATTTATTATTTATAAAAATGTTCAACAGTTTCAACAACATTGATGAATAAATGATAATTTTAGAAATTTTAAATTTGCAATCAAATGTAATTATTTTTTAAATTATTTAGCAAATTTTATATTTGTTTCTTAACAGAATTTTATGAAAATTGCAGAATATCTTAGCTGTATTTTTAACAATAATTTTGCAAAATTATTGGCAAATAAGTTACAATTTTATCATTTCCAAATTTTCAATCCCTCAGAAAAATTTGTGTTTAGTTTATTTTCGAACTGGTTTTTTTGCAATATTTCTTAGTAGTATTATTGACAATTTTACAAAATCTAAATTTGCAATAAAATCTATGGTAATAAAATGGTTTAGCCAAATTTGTTGATTTATGAACATAATTTTATTGCAAAATTATAACAATAATAACAATTGAGTAACATTATTATTCGAGGTAAACAGTAGAGTGATCTGATCGTCCCTTTTAAATTGAACAAAGGAAATAATAATTTGCATGCTTGTACAAAATGAATTTATGTATTATTATATTGCTAGTAATTGTAAAAAAACGATACTTTTCTATTTAAATAATAATTTGAATCAGAAATTAAAAAATTTATACAAAATAAGAAGATTAATGTATGGTTCAGCCAAAAACATAGTTATCGGTCACATAAATATAGTGGTTGTCCAGTGGATTTTCAGTAATTGGTCAATGCTTTGGTCAATAAATAAAAATAATTAAAAATTATTTAGAACTTTTATAAAGTCTTTTATAAAGTCCTACGATATATCTGTCTACTCTTGTCTGTGTACTGTTGTCTGTCTAGTATTGTATGTCTAGTCTTGTCTGTCCAATCTTGCCAGTCTAGTATTGTCTGGCTTGTCTTGTCTGTCTAGTTCCGTCTGTCTAGTCTTCTCTGTCCAATCTTGTCTGTCTAGTCTTGTCTGTCTATTCATTTCTGTCTAGTCTTGTCTGTCTAGTCTTGCCTGTCTAGTCTTGCTGGTCTAGTCATATCAAATCAAATATTTATTGATACGATGTACTAATGTACAAATTGAACATGTCGAGGATAAAAAATAGAAAGATTAATGTAAAAAAAATACAATTTATGTTATAAAAGTTATTTAAATTCACAATCATTACTTTATTTTTATTAAAATACTTTTTTTTCCTATAATTTACAAATTTACAAATATCAGCACAAAAATCATGTTTTAATCATGAAAATATCTCGTCGATATATTGTAAGTCGGATGACACTCTTTTTGTAGGTTTCTGTCTAAAACGCCGTAAATTTGCAAGAATCTCGTCTTGTCATTTTATTAATTTAATAAACACACGAAACTTTGAATTATAAAAAAGTCATGGGTTGTATCCAGTACAGAAAAGAATATAGAATTTTCTTCTAAATTATAAACAATTATGTTAGCAAAAGATTGTTTTATAGTTTTCAAAATATGGCCAATCATTCTAGATTGACCAACAACTGTACTATTTACCCCTAATTAATTTACAAAATTCAAAATTAGGTAATATGTAAGGATTTAGCAAATTTTGTTTTTTTTCAAATTTTAATTTATTTATACAATATTTAAGAAAATATTTTCAGATGTATTATTACAAACAATTTCTAGAAATTTTAAATTAACAATAAAATGCATCAACAATATTTTTTCTTTATTTAGAAACTTTTATTTTATTCAGAAACAGAATTTTGCGTGAATTGTAAAATTTATTGTTTGTGTTATTAATAAAAATTTTACAAAGTTACAACAATATTGATAATTAATTGAAAAAAATTTGATAGCATCCGGACATTTGTTCCCCGAAAATTATTATTATAATAATCGAAATTCTTCTACCCTTTTGGGTGTAGAATGCTGTTGTTGGTCTATTTCATGTGTTTTCTTTTATTAATTTGGTCCAGCTCTTTTTATTTCTTGTGTTTTCCTTCATTTGTGCGTTTGAGATTCCTCTTCTTTCCATAATGTTTTCAACATATTTGTCTCATTTTTTTTTTGGTCTTCCCATTTTCCTATTCCCCGTTATTTTTGTTTGCCATATTATTTTTGTTTGGTTGGTGTCTTCTCTTCTGTGTAAATGTCCAAGCCATTGCAGCTGTCTGTCTTCTATTATTTTGTTTAGTTCTCTTATTTCTAGTTCTCTTTGTTCTCATATTTCTAGTTCTCAACAACTTTGTTTTATAAAATTTTTGAAAAAAATAATAAATAATGTAACTTATGCCTTGAAGCATTTTCAAACTTTCCTAATTTATTAACACCCTGTACATGTGATCTAAAATTTTCTTATAGGCCATTCATTTTCTTGACAAGAAAGAAAATTTTAGATCACATGTACAGGGTGTTAATAAATTAGGAAAGTTTGAAAATGCTTCAAGGCATAAGTTACATTATTTATTATTTTTTTCAAAAATTTTATAAAACAAAGTTGTTTATAAACTTATAAATGTAAAGTCTGAATACAAATTTTGAAATTAAAATTCGAATTTTTACACACTACAAAGCAAATAAATGGTTTTGTGTCAGAATTTTGTAAACGTTACTTTTGCACTCAGCACTAACCGGATCAATGTTTATTGACAACTCGGAGCCTTGTGCATGCAAAGTATGCTTGATTCAAACACATTGTATCTAAAAACAATTTGGGAATTATCAAAATTTGGAGGCAAATCCTATTTATTTTAAAAATGAAATCTTTATTTCTTCTATGGGGTTTCTGGATCCTCTCTTTGGGGATTCTTTAATACATTTAACAAAATATATCAATTACTAAATTTAATAAACATCTTCTTCCATACTTCTTTCATCCACTGTATATCTCTTCCATCTTCATTAATTATTTCTTCTCTTTCTTTCATCTCCATCTGTCCCTATATTTGATCTGCTTGTTGTATCAATTTGTCAATGTCAAAAAATGTCTACATTCTGAATTTTAATTCTTTTCAGTTTAAAGAAGAAATGCGAGTGAAGAATAACATACTAAAGTTGTATAATGAAACAGGCAATGTGGCTCTCTTAAAACCGCTCGTTGAAGAATCTAAAACGAAAAAGGCAGCTTCCAAACGAGGAAGGCCAAAGAAAAACACAATTTTAGGTAAGATATAATATTACTTTTATACTTGTATTAAATACTCTAATTTAACGGTTTGTTAAGTGCATGAGCATCCGCCAAGTTTGAAAGGTGGGAATATGAAAGTTTCGGGGACATATTTAGTTCGGGTCAAAAAGTTCGGGCACTTTTTGACAGAAATTGACACATGCGCACAAAAAAATTTCAACTATGAAAAGGTCTATTGATCAATGTTTTTTCCACTGTTTTTGTAAAAATATACTCTGTGACATAAAAAATGAAAGACCAAGAAGGGGTAGGAACTTTTGGAACAAACTTGGAAATATTTTTCTAGTCAAAGGTTGTAATTGATTAAATTTTCAAAGAAATTAAACAATAGATAAGGCATTTTTCAAATAATAATGTGTTGGAGTACCACCACCCCTTTTAATTTCACACTCCTGCACCCTTCTGGGCATGGATTCCACCAGGTTGTTAGTAGGGAAAGATAGTTCCTTCTAGACCACTCCACCTGCACTACCATTACCTACCAGCTTTTTAATCAGCTTTTAAACAGCTTTATAAAAGCGGACGGTTAAAGTGGACGGAGTGGATGGAATGGATGGAGTGAACCGAAAGTGGATGGATGGAGTCATTGAACTTGTACAAGTATGGAATCGTGCGTGAGCGTAGATTTCATATACAACTTCAGGAATCATAAGATTCCATGTGAAGGGTTGTGCGGATTCTCGTACATCGGCCGATAAATTTACTAACAAAGCTATCTACATTAATCCCGTGAACCATCAATTCTATATCTGACACAAGCTTGGGTGATGTTCTGCTGGACTGGCTTCACTGTTGTTTGAAGGTGTTTCTGTGATCGTAGATCTCCTGCATACTTTAACCTTGTTGGGGATTGTTGATTGCAACCAGCTTCACTGTTGTTTAAAGGTGTTTTTGTGATCGTAGATCTCCTGCAAATTTTAGCCTTGTTGGGGATTGTATATTTTACAGAAATTATTTGACTGTCTATGGCCCCAACTTTATTTATTTATAGTGGAGGTGGAGTGTTCTAGGAGGAACTATCTTTCCCTACTGTTGTTCATTTCTCGCTGAGTTATTGCATCCCAGGCAATCTGTAGTTCATACCAGGGAGCTTCTAGTGTCTGTAGAGGATGGGCAAATTGCTTGAGTCTTCTACCCGTTATGTCCTACACATGGGCGAAAGGTCGGGAGATAAGCGTGGCCACGGCAAGATATGGACGTTAGCCTCTTCGAGCGCTCCATAGAATGCCTTGCAATGTGGGGACGGGCATTTCCTGTTGGAAAATCGGGTCCTCCAACCATATGCGGTTGTTCTACCACTTCATCAACATATTGGTTGGCGTTCATATTTCTTCGGATGAAAACCAATTGAGAACTGCTTCCATAAACAATAGCACCCCATACCATAACCCTCCCTGTGTAGTGCACATGCCGCTCAACAGAAAACTGGCGACATTCAAACTACATGGCGACATTCTCCATGTCTACGTCTGAATCTCATGGGACCATCATGCATTCCCAAGCAGATTCGGGATTCGTCACTGAAAACCACTCTATGGCATTCCACGTCCCAATCCAGTCGCAAGGTACACCACTCCAAACGTTGCTTTCGATGAAGAGCCGTCAGCCGAAACACAAGATGTGGTCCATAGGACTGCAAGCCAAAAGCTTTAATTCGTCGGTAAACTGTACAAAAGGTTATATATCCTTATAAAGGTTATACGTCCTTCCTTTCCAAACCAGTGATCATTATATTATGGTAACCAACCCGCATGGAGGGCAAGTGAGACCAGGGCCAACGAGAGCAGATGAAATGTTACGAAACCCCAGATGAAGTCTGGGACACCGGACGGAAATAATGTTGACGAATCCAGCAAGGGACACGGAGATATAAGATTTGGAACATGTCCAAACAGAGCAGACGTCATTAAGAAATGTTAACCAGTCTATTAATGCCATTAATTTGAGATAGTGGTCCTGGACCACATTTGTCTGTCTTGGCCGTCCACTTCCTCTTCTACGACGTTCTTGACTTTCTGTAGACCATGGTTGATAGCACTGCCCTACAGAGGATTGATTGCGGTTAAGCCGATTAGCAATTTCTCCAATTGAAAAACCACCTTCACGTGAGCCAATAATGCGACCTCTGTCGAATTCACTCAGTTGTCGATAATTTTCACGTTGCCGTACTCTAGGCATAATCGCAACCTTAAAACGCAAAGAAGATCGCAAAAAGAAAAGAATTGCAACCAAAAACAATATCGAAATCGGCTTAAGGCCGATTCTCATATACGCGACACTCAGCTACGCAACGTCACGCGACATCGCCTGTTAAATAACGATTACATTGTTTTAAATGTGCACGTTCTCAATATGGCTACGCGATGTGCCCATTTAAAACAATGTAATCATTATTTGACAGGCGATCTCTCACGATGTCGCATAGCTGAGTGTCGCGCATATGGGAATCGACCTTTCATCTCGCAAAAAATACACCCGATAATTTCGATTGTAACAACAAGTAAAACGTCAAATTTGCGATTGCTACTAGAGTATTTTGAATGAAATTGTAATCAGTTTGACTAGTTGATACCTTTGACTAGTTAAACATTTCTGCCAAATTTGGTCCAAAAAGTCCTATCCCTTTTTATTGTTGCATTTTGTATGTCACAGAGTATATATAACTTGTGTAGACAGTCACATAAAACACTTAATGTCTTGAGTTTCGATTGGTGAAGGTCATTTTCAAGTAACATAATGAATTATACTCGAACCGGCGAGAGAATGCAGCTTTACTGCGCTGAGGTATGAGGGGCAAGGGACGCGCCGAGGTACGCGCAGATTAGTTTGAGTAAAGAAATATGCATACGTTTTTCAAATACGGACAACCAAACACCGCGCTCTCGAAATATAGTGGGGGTATGCACAGAACAATGCTAAACTCGTTGAGACGAGATGCATTCTTTCGCCGGTACGAGTATAGTTACTTGAATAATAATAAATTATCACATAGTAAAGGTTGCAATAATCCTCTTTATTCTATTAAATAGTTTATTTTTAGAAAAAACTTCACAAGGTCTGGTAGATAATTCAAGGAATACTTCTGATGTCATAAAGACCAAGTCTAACGTAAATCTTGTTAAAAAACTTGAACCACAAAGTCTCGGGTATAGTAATAAATCGGAGATACTTGAAGAAGACTATCTCAAGGATAATCCAAAAATATCACAAAATTATCAGAAAAAAGCAGTTAAAAATGAGAAAAAATCTAGTGTAGATAAAGAAGAGATTGAGAATAGAATTTCAGATGTAATCTTCACTGCTCCCAATGTCTCGATAATTGATTTAAGTTCTGATTGTGAAGAGCAAGTTAGTAAAAAAAACTTGAGTTCGCTCGCTCCGGGAAACCAAAATGGAATTATAAAAAATGCCGATATTCTTGATAATAAGTTTCTCTTGAAAACCACTGTTGTATTAGAAAAAATTGATATTCTGCAGTTATACAACACTTATGTGAATGATAAGAAAGTTCAGATAAAAAATTTGCAAAACAGTTCTGTGATAGTTGATAATAAATTTTTGGATGGAACTTGCAGTATTAGTGGAGAGAAAAAATGGAATGATGAAACTAGGAAGAGTAACCGGAATGACTTCAAAGAGAGTCAAGCAAAAAATAGTTTTAATGGAAAGAAAGCAAAAGAAAAAAGTGAATTTTATGAAAGTAAATTTATTGGAGTAGTTGATTTTAATGAAGCTCAAGTTATTGAAGAGCCTAATTTTAATGAAACTAGGGTTATTGAAAAGCCTAATTTTAATGAAACTAGGGTTATTCAAAAGCCTAATTTTAATGAAACTAGGGTTATTGAAAAGCCTAATTTTAATGAAACTAGGGTTATTCAAAAGCCTAATTTTAACGAAACTAGGGTTATTGAAAAGCCCTATTTTGATGAAAGTAGACTAGAAAAAGCTAATATTAATGAGATGACAAGAGTTATTGAGGAATCCAAATCTAATGAGATTAAACTTACGGATAAAACAAATTTTAATGAAAATAAAGTCGTCAAGAAGGCTATTTGCAATGAGACTAGGACAAAAACAAATACGCGTATTAAAGAACCTGGCGTTATTTCAACAAAGCGGAAATCGGATGGGATTTTAACAGAAGTTAGTTTGAAAAATAAGAAAAAGAAGACGTGCGATAAAGAAATCTTCAATCCGTACGAAAAAACTCCTATTAAGCAGAAGATTGCCGCTTTTGAGAGGGCAGCTAAAGTTGCAAATGCGACGCCGGCGTCTAACAAGTCTGCAAGAACTAGGACGCAGAATAAGGAAAATAAGGTATTTAATTGTATATTCTTAATTATTTATTTTTATATTGTATTATTATTATATTAATTTTATATATTATTTTAATTACGTTGTACTAATCGAGTAAGGTGCCCTCCCCGAACAAAAAGGGGATCTAAAAATGAGGATTTTTCGAAAATTACGAAAAATTGATGCGGTTTACGTCTTGTTTTTTTTTGCGGTGAATTGAGCAAAAAATTGGGTTTTTTAGACGAACTTTATAAAGGTTCGATCCGCGGCTGTATGAGCGTTTAAAATGTTTTTCCTCAAAAACTTCGTTCCTATAACGCAGGGGTTCCCAATTTAATATTACCGAATTTTTGGGCGGGCCAAAAAAGAAAACGGAATAAAATCAAAACAATAACCACGATTTTTTTTGTTTTTAATATATATATATATATTACTAAATTTAAAATAAATATAAATCTTAAAATTATATATTTATTAAAACAAAAAAAAGTCCGTCGTATGTCCGTCGATTGTATTCCTAATACTGCTTGTAATTGATTATCACTCAATTTTGATCTTAATTTCCACTTATTTATGCTCATAATTGAAAAAGTTTTTAGCAAATATATGTGCTCCCAAATCGTGAGAACATTTGTTGAGCATGTTTTCCTATTTTCGGATAATTCATGCATGAATCCTTTATAAAAATCCATAGCATCGATATTTCCTGTAATTCTATCAAATTGCATGTCTTAAATGATTAACAGTTCTGGATCTATTTGAGACTAATATATTATATTTCTGTACAAATGTGTAATAACTAGACTAGACATACTAGGATGCTATATAATATATAGTATACTAAGTATTTTTTAAAATATAAAATAAACTTTATTACTAAAATAAAATTTATTACTTATTTTACTATTTACTTATTTATTTTTTAATAAAAAAATAATATCGTATTTGCCGCATTTGGCCCGCGGGTCGTACTTTGGGAACCCCTGCTCTAACGCGTCGAAATGGGAAATTTTCTGTAAAACTGACCGGGCCTTCGACCCGTGTCGGTCTGCCGCTCGCAAGTCCCACACAGCGCCTTCCAGGTGCCAAAAACAGTAAATCATTTCTAGCACCT
Organism: Phosphuga atrata; assembly: GCA_944588485.1. NCBI lineage: Eukaryota > Metazoa > Arthropoda > Insecta > Coleoptera > Silphidae > Phosphuga > Phosphuga atrata. The sequence goes on from OX155893.1 coordinate 23,593,668, forward strand.
TTTAGGAGAAATTTTGGTCCGCAGCTCGATTTTTTATATAATGCGTTCTCTTGCCGCGTCGATTTCACGTTTTTTGACGTTATGCGGAAAAGTTCGCGACCGTCGGTTCACCCGGTACGGCGAAAAATGTATGCGAAAGAAAACATTTTTTCGATCACATCTGTCACATGTTCTCTTGATTGAAGAGCGCCGCGTCTCCGGTTCGTTCGATGCGAGATGTTTACCCGCAGCGTGCGGTTTAAGAATCTGGGACCTGCGGCATGGTATTCTCGCCCTGAGTCAATTTTAACACAAAAATCGGAAAAAGGCGTTTTGTTCACCTAATTTGCGGGGATCCCTCTCCTGGGATAACCAACAGTCGGATCGGGACCGGACCGGCACCAATCGATTCGGCATAGTGTCTTTTAGTTTCTTTTGTTTCTTGAGTTTAAATTTCGTGTCGGATGGAGCCGGAACACTAGAAAACCATGTTCTGCATACATCCGCGAGAATCCTTCTGGATTCGCTAAATTAAAGGACAGGGCGTCGCGGTTTCTAAATAGAGAACAAAAGGGTCTATATGGCGATGGGAACGACGCACTGGTCCATCGCATCTGTGGATCGCGACGCTCCACAGTGGGGCAGAATGCATGATTTCTTGGCAAAAATTATTTGAGCTAAATTTTGACTATAAAATGATGTGGAAAACTGATTAGTGATATTAATGTTCTGTTTTCACACACATTAGTTACAAAACTCATTGGTTTTTATGTTTTAGACTACCTATTTCGTTTCTGCACTGTCAGCAGTTAGACCAAATCAATGAAAAACACGTCTGCCGCGGATGCAGATATCTTGACCACTTGACATTGTTTTGGTACATAAAAATTCAAGGATAACGTTGAAAGTATAAATAAACTATGTGTGAAAACAGAACGTTGATATCACTAACCATTTTTCCACAAAAAAATCATGAAAACTTGGTATTCTTTTGCGCACTAAACCAGCATTATCTCCAATTGGCGCAAACATGCGCAGCTTTTTTTTCGAATTAACCGAAAACAACTAATCCAAAAACAAAAAATATATATAACTGCAGACATGATATGCACTGATATCAACTAAATTCGTACAAATAAACGTTACACACTAAAATAGTAATTTTCATTTACGCGAATTTGTTAATTAATGTTATAACATATTACTAAATATCACCAAAACAATTTCAAGTGGTCAAGATATCTGCATCGGCGACAAACGTGTTTCTCACTGATTTGGTCTAACTGCTGACAGTGCAGAACCGAAATAGGTACTCTAAAACATAAAATCCAATGAGTTTTGTAACTAATGTGCGTGAAAACAGAACATTAATATCACTAAAAAGTTTTCCACAAAAAAAAAATTATACGGACTATTAATATATCATTGATACAGACTCTGATGATTTTTCATAAATGTTAATATGTTAGCTCTTGACATATACATGTATATAATTCAGAAACAAATACATATTAAAGTTTGTATTATTATTAAGAAGTGTTGTACTTTAATTTGATAGTTCACTTTAATTAGCTCAAATAATTTTTGACAAGAAATCATGCATTCGACCCCACTGCGCTCTTCAAAACTCGAAACTAATTTCTCAAATTTGAGCAAATTGAAATTGAGATATTCGGTAAAATGTTTAGATTTGAATTGCTCTTTCCAGGCATTATAGCCCCACGTGTCTACTTTCGAACGTCACCTTTCCACCTCTTCAAACGGAAACGCGAAAAGGAAAATTTGCATTTCTGGTTATATACTAGGTGGGCCATTGAAAACGAAACAGAGGGATTTTCGGATAGTTAAAGATTTTTTCATGTGACACGTCAACTTTGTGAGGGGGATACCTTTTACAAGAAAATTTGTAGCCAAATCACTGAAACCCTTCGCGCTGGGACCACAACCCCTATAATTTTTAATTGGCACGGTGGGGAAAGTGATATCTCATTTGAAAGCCCTTTTTGCCCTGAATACTAAACGGTTAACATTTTCCAAATTTATCGATTTGTTGTAGAGATTATTTAATTTCAAGTTAAGAACGCGTTCTTCGTTTATGTCGTTGAAATCAAGTCCAATTGTTCAATCTGTCCTTAAAAAAAACTGCAAGAGTGTAAGGGAAAAAATACAATTCAACGCCAGAAAAGATTTTTATTAGTTTAACAAATGCTGAAATTGTGCGCCACCAAATTCCATACGAAAATACAAATTCTGCTCGAAACGTTCTCTTACATTTTGGAGGATGTGTGGCGTAATTTGACGGCATTCTTCAATAATGCGTCGTCGTTACTCTTCCAGAGATTCTGGTTCTTTGCCATAAATTCAACTCTTTAGATGACCCTACAAGAAAAAGTCCAGAGGACTTAAATCAGGAAAGCGGGCCGACCATTTCAGAGCACCTCTTCGTCCATTCCATTGTCGCGGGAAAATTCTGTCCAGAGACTCTCGAACAGCCTGCATATAATTAAAAATAAAAATATAACGCTCCATCTTGTTCAAAAGTCAAATGGTCGTCTAATTAACGACCACCATGGGCGTAGCCAGGGGGGGGGGGGATTTGGGGGTTTAAACCCTCCCGAAATATGCCAAATATAACATAAATATTGTATTGAAATCAGGAGGGACGAGTAGAGACGACTATCTTCAAGAGAGTATGGTAGATGTGGAGTTTAGGAACATTTGTGTGTCAGTTTTAGAAAGTAAATTGGTACATTTCTGCAAAACCCCCCGAAATATTTTCTAAACCCAATTGTCAAATCTTCAGAAAAATTTGTATACTAGGGTTTTCGAGGACGCTCATTACAAATCTGAATATCAATTTTTTCAAAAACAAAATGGCTGATCCATAATGGCGGACGACTTCCCCAAAAATGTGATTAAGTTTCTCCAAAGTAGTATATAGGTGTTTTTAAGGTCGCTAATCACGAATCTGTTATTTAAATTTTTGAAAAACAAAATGGCTGACAAAAAATAGCGGATGACTTCCGCAAAAAATGTGTTAAGTTTCTATATGGGGTCGCTAATCCCCAGGTCTTTATGAGGTCGCTAATCATGAAACTGATATTTCATTTTTTCAAAAACTATTGCTGATCCAAAATGGTGTATGACTTCCCCAAAAATGTGATTGATTTTCTTCAATATAGTATAAGAGGTTTTTCGAGGTTGCCAGTCACGATTTTGAAATTAAATTTTTTGAAACAAAATTGTCAATACAAGATGGTGAATGTACTTGTTATGTTTACTTTTTCTTCCCAAAATTGGAATTTTGGTTGTTTCGAAGTTGCTGATTCTAGTCTGAATCGTCGCCGTCTTCAGAAGTTTCATCTGAATCACTTAAATCAGAGGAAAGTCTAACAGAACCGCAAATACTGTCGAAATCTTAGTCGAAGCATCCGTACAGAGCAGTAATTGCATGACTTCGGGTTACAAACTTTTGCTTTTCATTAAAACTAGCTACATTTAGAGCGTATCCACTTCACATAACTCGCAATATTACGTGACATTTGTTCATTAAGTCCTCATCAATACCCAAAATTCTAGCCGATATAGATGTATTTTGGAATAATCTCGCAGTATTGCCATCGTTTGTGCTGACAAACCCAGCTTTTGGTTTGTCAATATTCAAAGATAATTCCAGACCAGACGCGTACATTCCTAATAACCAAAGCGATTATAATTTATTTTGTTTGTCAACACTTGACGCCCTTATGGGGTATGCAGGCTAAGCGGGGAGAGGAAAAACTGTCTGGAACTTATGGAATTATGTATTTTGACAGACATTTTTATCCTGAGTTCGCATCATTGGCTTAAAATAATATTTAGTACACGATGTCCGATATTAATAATACATGATATACAACTGTGCCATATATATATATATATATATATATATATATATATATATATATATATATATATATATATATATATATCTATATATATATATACATATATAATGAATAATAATTATTGATTGAATTTATCCATCAGAAAGTAATAGAAACTACAAAGAGAGGCGCGCGTTAAGCTGCGCCCGAATACGTATAAATTCCACAGGGCACAACGGCACAAGAGTGATGATTTCGACCTTACTTAAAACCCATAGGGTAACGATTAAAGCGGGTTATTCTTAGCAGGATAGACGTAGAAACACTTCTAAAACAAATCCCATTCAAAATCATTCGAACCAACAAATTAGAACTTTTATTTTTTGATCAGGTTTTTTCGATTCTGGCCCACTGTGCTACGCTGAATTTTTTTGAAATAATTGCAAAAAACTGAAGATTCGCAAAAAACGATCTTATTTTATGTTCTATTGCGAACCGACTGCTGAACGGAACAGCTACCGGCTTGCGGATTCGGCTTCTTAGATTCTTCCTCTCTTGGTCTGCGAATGTTTGCAAATGTGGCCGAGCGGTAATTATTTTTGCAAAACTGGACGTTTGTGGCTGCCGAACCGGAAGTAGGTGGAATTTTGCATTTCCTTCTTCACCGTTCGATCACGGTCGACGGTATCTTTCCCATTGTACGATATTTGCCGATTCGCAGAAACCACGAGGTCGCCACGGCCGATAAAAGGAAACCGGTAGGGTTTCAATCCTCATTCAAGATCTACAATAGGCTGTTATAGTATATTTTACAACTAGGGCGGCAATACCGCCCTATTTCAAATAATATTTTCTATTACTCATGCGAGAGGACGTATCTTACAAGTTTGGGATCCAGGGGCCATCCAAAGAAAATAAAGAATTTGATTTTTCAATTGTCTCCGGTGGTGTGGATTCGTCATAAGAACTCTCATCAATCTCCTGTATCACCATAGAATTTACACTCATTTTAAAACGTTTTCTTTAATTTCAATTTTTATTTTGTAATGAAACAAAATTTCTGTCACTTTAACGTCACTTTTTAAATATTGAGGTCTTGATTGTGTTTATTATATTTATTTAATTATTTTTTTTTTATTGTAACTTAGCGATATTGAATATTTGCGTGGGTTACCCAAGTTATGTGGTAAAACAGCCAAAAATTGATTTTTCGCATTAAAAAACGTGCGCCAAGACAGTACTCTTAACGCATGAGTACATAATAAAATGTACAAATCGCACAACTTCCTATCCAACAATGGCAGATCGAGAACAGACCGTACCGTGTCACAGGCTATAGGTATAAAAGTTGCAAAAAGTTCGCAACTGGCAAAGTTATTGCAAAAAAATCGTATTTTGCGTCCTAGCTGGGAGGTGGTTGCGAATTGTTCAGAAATTTCTGTAGTGTCCTTCCGCTGGAAACTGCCGACATTCTGAAACCAAGTTTGCACGTTTCGATTTCACGTCCAGAGCCCTGCGAATTGTCGTCCCTTTTTCTAGCGTCATATCCGTCTTTCAATTTTAGCAACTTACCGCGATAATTCGCAAATTCCAACTATTTTCTGCAAGGATTGTAGATTTCGTTTCTTCGTCAGCTGCGGTTCGGTGGGTGGAATTTTCCAAAATTCCTCAAATTTTGGGAACGTCAAAATTCGTGGGAATTTTCTTACCAAGACATTTACGTTGCAACGAAGAATACCAATCGGTTGCACGCCCCGTCGTAAGACGATTCGAATTTTCGATTTTTTTTTCAGCATCTCTGTAGCGAGAATTCACCAAGAAAATACACCGGCTCTACCGGCAGGACGCAAACACAAACGTCAGGCCAACCGTCAGTCATTTGAAACCAACTACGACCGCGGAAAATTGCCTTTTTACCAATTCTGGTCGGGCTTTTTGACCAATTCTGAACAGACATTGATAAATCCGACGTTCAACGATAATTTTGATAAATTTCATGATTCGGCCGTTGCACAGTGGGATAAAATCTCAAAAAACTGGCCATAAATAGAAGGTTTAATTCTATCCACAGTCGCTTTGGTGACGGGGTAGTGTGTGGAGAAAAGGAAAATAACAAACCCGGAGACGATGTAACTTTTTATTGCGCGTCACGTGACGCGTGCCGGTTTTGATGCGAGTTGTGGAAGTTGTCTCTGATGTTCTGCTGGGAGTTGTGTTCACTGATGTTCTGCTGGAAGTTGTGTCTGGATGTTGTTTCGAAGTTGTCTCTCGAAGTTGTTTCTAAAAACTGTCCCTTTGTCACTCCCGTCCCGTCCTTTTATCCCTCGGTCAAACGCATCTTCTCTCTGGTAACTTTGGTGGGAGAGGTTTTCCGTTGTCCCGATTGGTTGTTCGTTCTTCCCTCCTATTGGTGCTGACGCCAAGTAAGAGGGAGGAAAAATCGGTATTGTTTGATCGGCTCCAGCCCGATCATAAAAACGGTCTGGGCCATAAAACGATTAAGAAAAACCCGAACCTATCGGCTTTGTTTGATCAGTTCCAGCCCGCTTATAAAACGGCCTGGGCCATAAAACGGTTTAGGAAAAACCCGAACCTGTGCAACTCATCTTGTCAATAATGAGTCCCTACAGGACCCCCCTGCTAGTGATTAACGATACAAGTGCATAATTTACAAAGTTACAGGGTTTATCTCAAACCGGCCTGGTAAAATTCGGTGAATCTAACGCGGCGTCCTGATCTTGTTCGGAGGCCTGGGTCGGTGTTGGGAGTCACAGGTTGGGGTGCAAGCGATGGTGCTGGTGCTGGCGCTGGTTGCAAGGGAGCTTGGGTTCCGCCCACGTCGTCCGGAGGGTCGTCATCGGAGTCGCTCTCCAGCTCTGGTTTTTCGATGTTCTCGTCGATGATGTACGCAGGTTTGAGTCTATCGATCGTAACTGGTACGTGTCTTCCCCGCATCAAGAGAATGAAAACCTTGTCAGTGCGAGAAATTACTTTGTACGGACCATCATACGGCAGTTGGAGAGGTCCGTTTGGTGCGTCGTGGCGCACAAAAACGTGGGTAGCAGTGACGAGATCCTTAAAGACGAAGATTCTGCGCTCGCCGTGCCTGGACCCACTGACTGGACGGAGTGTCTCGAAGCGTTGACGAAGTTCCTTCACGAATTCAGCGGAGTTGTCGACCTCTCGGATCGCCCGGGATACCAGGAATTCTCCGGGAAGGCGAAGGGGCTGACCGTAGACCATCTCGGCTGTTGTCGCCTGTAGGTCGTCCTTCCAAGCTGCACGTATGCCAAGTAGCACCGTTGGGAGCGTTTCAGTCCACCGAGTAGCCTGCAAGCACTTGATGGAGCCTTTTAGCTGCCGATGAAAACGTTCGACCATGCCATTGGCCGCTGGGTGGTACGCCGTTGTGTGCAGGTGCGTCGTCCCTAGGAGTTGGTTGAGGCAGCGGAACAGGTGGGACTCGAACTGCCTGCCTTGGTCGGTGGTGATCCGGAGAGGTGTGCCAAAACGTGCAACCCAGCTGTTGTAGAAAGCGCGGGCAACGGTTTCGGCTTCCTGGTCCTGTAGAGGGATTGCCTCCGGCCATCGCGAGAAACGATCAACGCAGGTTAGGCAGTACCTGTATCCCTGCGAGTACGGCATGATGATCAGGTCCAGATGAACGTGCTCGAACTGGCGGGAAGGTGCTGCAAATGAGCCGACTGGAGCGGATACATGCCTGGTGACCTTGGATTGCTGACACTGGATACAAGCTCGTGCCCAGGTGCGACAGTTCACGTTGATGGAGGGCCAAACGTAGCGCTGTGTCATCATTTTCGTTGTTGCCCTGATCCCAGGATGAGACAGCCCGTGGATGGCGTCGAAGGCTCCCCTGCGGAACGGCGTCGTGAGAAAAGGCCTGGCAGTGGGTGTTTTGACGTCGCAGAAGATCGCGGCGTCTGAACCCGGAATGCGGATTTGTCGCAAGTCCAGCTCGGAGCTGTCATCCTGCAAGAGTCCTTGAAGTTCCTGATCTTGTTGCTGCGATGTCGCCAGAGCCTTGAAGTCCATTGGAACAGTGATCTCGTCGACCCTGGATAGAGCGTCGGCGACGACGTTGTCTTGCCCCGCGATGTGCCTGATGTCGGTTGTAAATTGGCTAATCAAGTCCAGGTGACGGAATTGGCGTGGCGAGCATTTGTCGGGTCTCTGGCGGAAGGCGAAAATTAGCGGCTTGTGGTCCGTGAGGATGGTAAACGGACGGCCCTCGACCATATGCCTGAAATGCTGAACTGCACAGTAAATCGCTAGGAGCTCCCGATCGTATGCGCTATATTTATTCTCGGAGCTACTAAGCTTCTTTGAAAAGAATCCAAGCGGCTCCCAGTGATGGTCGACTCGTTGTTGAAGGACTGCGCCTATGCTGTAGTCCGACGCGTCGCACACCAGAGACAGGTCTGCGCCGGGTCGAGGATGCGCCAAGAGTGCTGCGGTGGCCAGTTCCTCCTTGCACTGCATGAAGGCTGCCTCGGCTCCGTTGTTCCACTGAATCGGCGTGCTCCCCTTGATGTTACCTTTGAGAAGGTCGTTGATGTTCGCCTGTGTTTTAGCAGCCCTGGGTAGAAACCTTCGATAAAAATTGAGCATCCCCAGGAACTGCCGTAGTCCTTTGACAGTCTTCGGCTTCTCATATTCTCGGATCGCGGCGACTTTTTCGGGAAGCGGTTCTGTTCCTCTCTCGGAGACGCGGTACCCTAGAAACTGTATGGTTGCCGCGCCGAAACAGCACTTGTTGGGGTTGATCACGACACCAAACTGCTGCAAGCGTTCGAACAGGATTTGCAGATGACCACGATGCTCCTCTTCGGACGATGATGCCACCAAGATGTCGTCTATGTAAGCGTAGCAGAAATCCAAACCGCGGAGGACTTCGTCGATGAACCGCTGGAACGTTTGCGCGGCGTTTCGCAACCCGAAGCTCATGGATGGAAACTCGAATAATCCAAATGGTGTGGTAATGGCCGTTTTAGGAACGCCTTCTTCCGCGACTGGAATTTGGTGATATGCCCTTACCAAATCGATCGAGGTGAAGATCTTCTTCCCATTGAGCGTCTGCGCGAAGTCTTCGATGTGGCGCACCGGGTAACGATCCGGGATGGTGCGTGCGTTGAGGGCCCGATAATCACCACAGGGATGCCATTCGTCGCCTTTCTTTGGCACCATGTGCAAAGGTGAAGCCCAACTGCTCTTAGATGGGCGGCAAATGCCCAACCGCAGCATGGACTCGAACTCCTTTCTGGCGTTCAACAGTCGGTCCGGGGCAAGTCGACGCGGTCTTGCGGCTTCAGGTGGTCCGGGCGTCGTGTGTATGTGGTGGACGGTGCTGTGTTTCACTGTTGGTGCCTTGCATGCTCCGTCGGGTCGCGTGATTTCTGGGTAGCGCTGCAAAAGCTCGTGATATTCAGAATTTCCGATGACGATTTTGACACTTGCGATGTTACCCGAACTCGGCCTATTTCCGGTCGTCTTGACTTGCGTCAGGCTATCTACGAGATGTTTGTTTCGCATGTCTACCAGCAGGCCGTAGTGAGCCAGGAAATCGGCGCCAATAATCGCGCGTGTTACGTCCGCGATCACAAGGTTCCACGTGAAGTCGCGTCTCAATCCGAAATCCAATGTCATTGTCACTGAGCCGTACGTCGCAATCGGCGTGTTGTTTGCTGCGGAAAGTTCGTAGTTCGTCTTTGTCCGGCGACCACGCACAAGTTTACGGGGAAAAATACACAGATCCGAACCAGTGTCTATCAGAAATTTCGTGCCGCTAATGCGATCTGGCACGAACAAGCGGCGTACGTTTGGGCAGTCATCGCTTGCCGCCATAAGCGATGATCCGCTTAGTTTCCCGAACGCGCGGTGAAGACGGCGTTTAACTCGCACGGAGGCCTGCATTTGCGCGCACTGTCACCGAACGTGTAATGGTACCAGCACATTCCGTCGTACTGGACCGGAAGGCGAGAACCTGAGCGGTTGCGGTTCGACGGTGACCGATCCGAGCGGTCTCGACTGATTGAACGGCTGCGGCGCGCTTGCTGGAGCTCTGACCTAATGGCCGAGATTTCCCGTCGGTTGTCTATCTGCACCTCCGCCAATTGTCGTTGGAGGCCGGCCAATTGCTCTAAGATCTTCGACTCGAGGGAAGATGACACTGCGGATACCTGGTTTCGCGGCTGTAGGGTCCCGATCGAGTCCAAAACGTTGTCCGCGATACTGGCCAACTCGTCGAGGGAGTTTTAGGACTGTTTTCTTGCTGCGTCGCTAGGCAGGCCCGCACGACCGGGTTGAGGCGGTCCATCCAGAGGGCCTTGCTGATGTCCTGGGCCCCGTGTTCGCCGGCAAGTAGCTGCAGATGTCGCAAAAATTGTGACGGAGTTCGGTCGCCGATGTCCTCGCGCTCCAACAACTGCCGTGTCCGTTGTTGCTGTGGTTTTCCGAGTCTCCTGATAAGTTCGTCCTTCAGCTTCTGATACGGGTCGTCGGCTTCCTTTGGTGGGTCGAGAAGTAGGTCGCGGATCTCCTTAGCGTACCGCGGCTCGAGCGACGTACCGATGTATTCGAACTTCTCGGTACTGGTAGTGACACCAGCGTTTTTCAATGCCCAATCAGTTAGTTGGAACCAGAGGTCCGGGTCCTCTGGTAGAAATGCGGGCAGTCTCACTCGCGCCCCGTTGGAGTGGTTATTCGCCATAGCTTGTCGCGAGTGTCTTGGCGCACGTTGCTACCACCGTCACTTGTAAAATATGTAGATCACGTCGGGGTCACCACTTTGGTGACGGGGTAGTGTGTGGAGAAAAGGAAAATAACAAACCCGGAGACGATGTAACTTTTTATTGCGCGTCACGTGACGCGTGCCGGTTTTGATGCGAGTTGTGGAAGTTGTCTCTGATGTTCTGCTGGGAGTTGTGTTCACTGATGTTCTGCTGGATGTTGTTTCGAAGTTGTCTCTCGAAGTTGTTTCTAAAAACTGTCCCTTTGTCACTCCCGTCCCGTCCTTTTATCCCTCGGTCAAACGCATCTTCTCTCTGGTAACTTTGGTGGGAGAGGTTTTCCGTTGTCCCGATTGGTTGTTCGTTCTTCCGTCCTATTGGTGCTGACGCCAAGTAAGAGGGAGGAAAAATCGGTATTGTTTGATCGGCTCCAGCCCGCTCATAAAAACGGTCTGGGCCATAAAACGATTAAGAAAAACCCGAACCTATCGGCTTTGTTTGATCAGCTCCAGCCCGCTTATAAAACGGTCTGGGCCATAAAACGGTTTAGGAAAAACCCGAACCTGTGCAACTCATCTTGTCAATAATGAGTCCCTACAGTCGCTGATAACGAATTTGAGTTCCATTTTTCCAAAAACAAAATGGCGGATCCAATATGGCGAACATTTTCCTTAGAAAATGTTTCCATATTGCGAAAATTTGACAGGAACGAGATTTTTGGGGCACTGATTACGAATCTAAGTTTTATTTTTCCAAAAATAAAATGGCGGATCCAATATGGCGAACATTTTCCTGAGAAAATGTTTTCATATCTTGAATAATTAGCGATATTGCCTCGTCATCAGAAAGTTGTTCTTTTTTTTTTTTTTGATAAAAAATTATACTGAAGACAAAGAAGCAGCTAGTAGCAGCCAATTCTTGATTTTCTCAAACAATAAATGTCTAATAAAGCAAACTTGAGCAAATTTAGAGCATTCATTTGCCCTAATTTTTTTGTATCTTTCCATAAACTTGAATCTTCGAGTTCAAAACGTTTTAGTTTTTGCTATGAATTATTCCTAAATACCTGCTACACAATAACAATCTAATTACAGCCAATTATGTATTTAAATTCTACATACCTTTCTGTGCCTCAGCCATTTTGCAAAATTAAATTAAAAAAAAATTTCACCATTTAATACACAATCAAAGTTTCACGTATTTTCACTAACTGTCGCGCGCACGATTTTACACACTCAACTGCTTCGCTTGGTACAAAAGTTTGGGTTGGTTTTCAATACCTGGTTCTTTTACTTCCCGGAATCCGATGGTCCCAAGGGTTCTCTAATGAGATGCATTTTTGGAATCGGATTAAAAAAATATTATTTTTCAGGTTTTTGGCCAGTTTTTTGGGATTTTATCCCACTGTGCGTGCGTTGGCCGTTTCGATAACACGAGTGAATTACTCCGCTCTTCTTCCCTTATAAACATATGTAAATTGAGTATCTATGCACAAACCAAGTTCGATTTCGAGCGGAAACGTGAACCTATTTCAAATAAGGGAAATTTTCCCACTAAAAAAATCGCTTTTCATCAGATTTTTCACTTTTGTGACTAACCTGAACGATTTTGCAAAATTTCCAATGAATACTTTTTATAGGTACATATGTCCTACATATATGGTGGTCCAACTCTCAATTTTCTATTTTAAAGCATCGACAAGATATTTACAGAAAACCTTTGAAAGAAAAAATTATCCCGCACGGCGTCCCTGGCGATAGTGGAGCATTCAAATGTTGTTATGAAGTATTTCTTATGGACACCCATGTTCTATGTTCACCCAATTTTTGATTATTTTCAAATTTTTCGTGTTGATTGACGTATCTGTATTCACTAAAACAATCGTCTTATTAGGTTCCACTCCAGGTGGAACAATAAAATTGATCACATTTATAGAGAAAGGATCGTACGATGGAATCACTGTGTCAGTTTTGCAAAATATTTTATAATTTGGTAGCAGCCCTACAAAGTCAAAGTAAAACTGATGGCAATAAATAAAAAGAAGTTCTTTGACTACTTCTTGAAAATTGAAAGAGATATATGAAAAGTTCTGCATAGATCGTTGATTTTAATATTGAAATTAATAATTTGGTGTATCTTCATGGCCGATAGCCTTGACACGGGATTTGTTTTTAATGAAGAAGTTCATATATAGAATTTTAAAATTTTTATTTTGTCCAACTACAAAATACTACATTGCAAAATACTACAAAAATTCTACATACTATTTCACCTTTACAACTATTCCATCTGCACTTTCAATCGTTGCACCCTCATCAACTTTTCCACGCTATTCAACTATTCCATCTGCATGTACTACCCTAGTAATTGTTAAAATAATATATATTATTCATTATTTATTTGTTATTGGAAACTCGTCAGGCAAATAAATACTAATATTTTAGAAGCCTAATAATTTCTCATTCCCAATAACAAATAAATAATTTTAATAAATGTTTATTTTGTAAAAATAAGTTTGAATAATTAAATTTTAGAGATATAAAACAGATTTGAGCTTTTCTACGAGAAGCGCCACGCCATACAAATCTCCCTCGTCAACAAAAACGAGCAGCGCCATAAAATCTTCTCGACGCGATTTTCTCCAACTCGAGCAGAGAAGTAAAAATACAGAAGACGAAGCGCGCCTTAAGAAAGAAGCCAAGTTGAAGGCGCAAATCGAGGAGAAGCGCAAGAAACGCGAGGAAAAGGAACTGAAAGTCAGACAGCATCGCGAAGTTTTGGAGAAAGACATTCAGAAACAAGCGGAAGCCATGAGAATCAAAGAAGAAAAATACCAATTATTGCTTGCGCAACGAAAAGAAAAATTAATTAAGCAGAAAGAAGAGGCCGAAAAACGGAGGCAGTTGGTTAAGCAGAAGTACGAGGCCAAGAAGAGGGAGGAGGAAAGAATGTTGATGGAGGACTTGGCGTTGCAGAAGAAAGAAGAGGAGGCTGAGCGGCTAAAGCAGACTGAAGAAAATATGAAGAAAGAGGATGCGAGACTTAAGCAACAGGGGATTAATAAGAAATACGTTAACAAGCTACCTCTTTACTTACGAGTCAAAGCACCGCTCTTGCCAACGTATGATTGTTACGATAGCGACGATGATAAAACCCAACACGGTACCACTTTAAGACCATATTGGACACACAGTAATATATTTATATATTACCACATTGACTTTGATTTTAAATAGTTATTTCATTTCAGGTTCACATTTGCATTGGGAGTTGAAAGTGTTGAGTTTCATCGACTCGAAATTGAGGAACACGCTGTTCTACCCGAAACCTCAAAGCCCCGACCTGAGTACGATTTTCCAAGACATCAATCCGAAGCGGCTGCGGCGAAATTCCAGCGCCGTTTGGAACACTTCGCCGAACTTTACCATAATGGAAATCGATAATTTGTAAAATATATTGATTGTTCATCTTAGTTTCATTTACATAGTTTATTTAAAATTGATAATTATAAAATTGATAATTTAATAATTAAATTTCATAATTGTAAACTAGGTTTTAGATGTTTTGATGAAGGCTTCAATGTAAAGTAATAATAAACATATCGTTTTACTTATATGTATATATTGTGGAATTACTACATATGTATTTTTGACTGGATTATAATTTTTAAGGTATTGATTTTAATAATTAAACGTTTTTACATTTTGATATAACAAAAAATAACGATTTTAGCAAAATAAATTTTTCGAAACTTCGGGAAAATTGGTCGGTCGAGCAGAGAACTGGGAAACCAATTCATATTTTCAGGAAATCTCAGTGCAGCCGTAATGAAATGAGCTTCTGAAAATGTTGCCGTTTTTTAATTATCTGCAATCGCCTTTTCCTCATAGATGTGATTATGTCTTCTTGCAGGTGGTACAGCTCAATATTGTGACTGATCCTGTATGTGCCATCCTCTACTTGTATTGGCCCTAGTATTCTCAGGATTTTCCGTTCTTTAATATTTAGCTTCCTGAATGCCTCTTGATGAACAGGAAAGAACAAGAGGCATTTTGAGGTATAGAGTAAGGAGGGTCTTACTAAGTTGTAATGTTTAAGTTTCTTGGAAAGATGTTTGGAGTTTAAATGCTCTTGCAGGAGTGGTAGACCCTCTCCAACTTGGTACATCTGGTATCTATAGCCAAGTTCTCACTCTCGTTTTCTGAAATTCACTCTCTTAAATACTTTACTGCAACGACTTAACGAATGGTAGTGCCTTCTTGTGGAATTTTAGATGGGGCGTCCTTTATGTTAGTCATGCACATAGTTTTTTTGCATACTGACTCTCAAACCGGCCTTAGCTGCTAAGCTGGAGAGGCCCTGTATTTGGTAAGTAGTCTCTTCTATATCGTTAGATAACACGACAAGGTCATCAGTAAAGGCTAAGCTGTGTACATTGGGTTATCTTTCTTGTATCCAATCTTCAGTCCAGTTCCTGATGGTAATGAGCAAGTCCATTCCCTGATGATTTTCTCCAGTAAACAGTTAAAAAAGTATGCAAGAAAGACCCATCACCCTGTCTAAGCCTGAGTGGCCTGAATTAGCTAATCCAGGCCACTCTGAGAAACACCACCTTCAAAGTCAAGTTTCGAGGTGATCTCTCTGCGAGCTTACCCATTCAAATGGGAGTTAGACAGGGTGCTGGTCTTTATGGCATACTGTTCAACTGTTTACTGGAGAAAATCATCAGGGAATGGACTTGCTCGAAGAAAATCATCAGGGAATGGACTTGCTCATTACCATCGGGAACTGGACTGAGGATTGGATACAAGAAAGATAACCTCAATGTACACTGCTTAGCCTTTGCTAATAACCTTGTCCTGTTATCCAACGATATAGAAGAAGCTACTTACCAAATACATAGCCTCTCCAGCATAGCAGCTAAGGCCGGTTTGAGAGTTGTCTACTCATCCAAGCACAATTCTCGAAGGTTGGAGATCAGGGTACGTCTGTCTACTGAATCATATATTACAAAACCAAAAAAATGTTTTCTGTTAAATATGTAGTTTATTAAATTAATTATTTATGTTTTTGCCTGTTGTTTTTACACACTATTATTGGATACGAAGTTGTCTTTTTGGCCACGTGTGGCGCTAAGCACGGTTATGCGAGGAGCGAATAATCGGTAAAAATAAAAGAAGACAATTTTATTTTTTTTTTTACTTCCATTACATGTATATAAATTACAATATAAAGCACATATTATTTATTTTGTCATTATGAATATAATCTATATAATATTTTGTACAGAGCTACTTTACTAAAAGAAAAATCAAAGTGAAGCTAAATTAACGTCCATGTCAGGCGAGTACATACTTTCTATACTACACATATGATATTACAACATATCATACAGATACCTAGACAATGATAAATACAACTTAAACAAGCATCTCGACACGAATCTTACCATCTAGATATTTACACTGAGACAAAATAAATATAATAACAAAAATAGCAATCGCAAAAACAATTCGTAACTTTTTCTCGCTAAAAACAAACGCAACGTAATTTAAAAGAACTTTATAGAGTATACATTTTGTGTGTGTGTGTTGTTTGGGTGAAAGAATTTTTTGTTTTTGGAGAAATGAATATTTTAGAACAAATTCTAGATCTACGTCTTCTTGGATTATTCAATTCTGACTAATCCTAAACTTCACAAAAAAAGTTAGATTCAATATAAATGCGGATTCCAATTCCTCTACACCAAATTTATATTTTTAAAGGCCTCATATTTTGTGTTTTCTGAAAAATAAGATTAATTAGTTTATTTATGTTAAACTTATAATTAGTCTAATATATAATATAGTTTATATTAGTCTAATATATGTTAAGTCACTTGAAAATGACCGTCAAACGTCGAAACTCGAGTCGTGATATGTGTAGAAATTTATATAACTGTGAATAATAAGTTATATAATATTTTTACATAATATAAGTGTGGTAAAAAACAAAGTGAATTTTTCAATTCAATGTAAGTATGGATTACCACGTAGTAACTGTCGCAACCATCCTATTCATATAATATAGACCTGGGATGGGATAAAAAACTAAATATAACTTAATTTTGGTATCGATTCTTGAGACAAATTTTTCAAATTCTTAAAAATATTCGAAATGGACAAAATATATTAATTACTAATATATTACCAGAATTACGATTTTCATTGTTATGTACAACCTTTAAAATAATAATACAAGAATTTCAGTGCAAGTATACAATGCAATCAGTAAAAAAAGGAACGTAATTTTTTTGTTGTTATGGACTATGTCGCACTGATAAATCGTTATTGGAGAATTTTTATTATTTTATTAGTTTCCCAAAGCCTTGTTTTGAATTTCGTCGAAAACTTATTCAACGAGACAAAAACATACAAAAAATTATCCAAAAGTGCAAAATATAATTTGTGGGTTAAAAGATGTGGACGACCTGATGATCGATTCCAAGTAATTGATCATGTTAATAAAGACACACATTTGTTCACTTCATTTTGCAGGAGAAAGTGGTCCAATGACTAAACATCCTGACTCTATTAGTTGTGTACCTAACCTAAAGTTAAAATGTTTGATTTTTAGCATTTGCGGTATTGCAACGACTTTTGAGGATTTGTAAAATTGCTGACTTTCGTCGAGGGTCGAGGAAAGTCAGTCGAGGCTTGACGCAAACACTAAGGCGCTCAAACACTGAATGCGCATGGTTGCGTCGTAGGTGCGTGCAGAAAAAAAATATTCTGGCCCGCGTCAGCTAGTACGAACTCTGACTGGCCCATCATCTAAAAAGGTTGCTACCCCTGATATAGACTATATTCATAAACCGGAAGCTCTTTATGCTTCAGACAAGCTCAATTTACAACTTAAAACATTAAACAATTAGAGATTAAGGAAAGGAAAATTATGCGAACAATCTTAGGGCATTAAAAATGGCATACACTATCCCAAACCCAACTCTGAAATAAACAGGAAAATTTCTAAACCTACCGATACCATGAGAATGAGACGAATTCAATTTTTGGGCCATTTGGAAAGAATGAATCTGCAGAACTGCAGAACAAACGTACAAGACCAAAGTGGTACAAACAAGTGGAGAGGGACCTAGTGGAGATGGGATCGCCAGATCTGATGAATAGAAATGTAATCAGGAATATTGTTTACACAACGGGATTTGATGTAGATCAGAAGAAACTAACACGACGTGCATGGTCGGAGGAACAGAAACAACAACAATCCATGCATATGAAAAGCTATTGGGCAAGGAGGAAGGTTCAACATACGTTGATTCCGCGTGGTCCTAAGTGACCCATCCGCGAGAAGAAAAAGAATATAGACTATGAACATTTTAGATATTTATACTCTGTGACATAGAAAATGCAACACTAAGAAGGGGTAGGAATCTTTGGACCAAACTTGGATATTGCTTTTGGTTGCAATCCTTTTCTATTTGAGATCTTCTTTGCGTTTTGAGGTTGCGATTATGCCTAAGAGTACGGCAATGTGAAAATTATAGACAACTGAGTCAATTCGTTGACTTACTTGAAGGTGGTTTTTCATTCAAAAAAATTGCTATTAATATAATTCGTCTTAACCCTAACCAATGCTCTGTAGTACGGTGTTATCAAGCATAACCAAGTATAATCTACAAGTATAATCAAGGTTGACAGAAGGTCAAGAACATCGTAGAAAAGGAAGTGGACGGCCAAGATAGACAAATATGGTCCAGGACCGCCATCTCCGATTAATGGTATTAACAGGCTGATTATCGAGTACAAGATCAATAGCAGATCCGAAAATGCCGATCAATGACAAAGATCAAAGAAGAACGACAAATAGCCGATCAATGGTTTGGAAACGAAGGACGTCCTGTAACTCTTCGTACAGTTTACCGACGAATTAGAGCTTTTGGCTTGCAGTCCTATCGACCACATCTTGTGCTTCCGCTGACGGCTCGTCATCAACGGTAACGTTTGGAGTGGAGTGCCTTGCGACTGGATTGGGACGTGAAATGGCATAGAGTGGTCTTCAGTGACGAATCCCGATTCTGCTTGGGAATGCACGATGAGCACAATCGCAGGATCAGACGTAGACGTGGAGAACTTCGCCATGTGTAGTTTTTCGTTGAGTGGAATCTCCAAAATCTTTGCTTTTGTGCAAAAATTGATTCTCTGGAAAAGTGTACTTGTGCTTTGGACAATACCATGGGGAACTGAAGAAGTTTGGAGATTTTCCTTATTTTTGGGAAAAATCAAACAGTTTGGGTTAGACCAGTGGTCACCAAAGTGGTCGATAAGAGTTCTCCATGGGTCGATTAATACACGGGGGTCGATTAATAAACGAGAGTCGAAAGAGGGTGGATTAATACCAAAGGGGATCAATTCAACTGTCTAGGAAAAATGTAGAATATTCCAATAAAAATTCGAAATACGAATATGATCAACTACTGACTACCCTAGTTATTACTCGATTTCTATAACTCAATGATGCAAAACCAAGGATTGAAAGGATTGAACTTGGAAATTCGTGGTGATTTGAGACTAAAACCAATTTTCAACCAAATATCAACAATCTTGCTGCTTCTCTTCAGGCACGTCATTCCCAGTAATATCAACTATTTTACTTTAAAGGAATGTCAACATATTTTTAAGGTGTTCGGTAGTAGTCGCAAAATGACAGTAATGCAAAAAATGAGTTAATGTTTTTTTTTAATATCTGATGGTATAAACTGATGGTCGATAGGAAGACAAATTTTCTCTGAAGGGTCGATGGCATAAAAAGTTTCGGGACCCCGGGTTAGACCATGAGGAACATAAGATGTCATTGTAAAATTTGAAGTTTACCATTCATTTTGAACCAGTGGAGTTTTTACAAGATTTTCAGATTATGGACTAAACCTTAGGAAAATGCAAAAGTTGCTAGAAGGTTTGGAGTTTCTTCTAGATTTTCAGGAAAATCGATACTTGGATTTTGGATCAGACATGGGGAACTGAAGAAATTGTAGGCAAATTAAATCCTGATTTGTGGAAAACTACAGATGGACTTTCGACCGAATATTACGGAGCTGAAGAATATTTCGAAAATTTTCGCCTTTTCCCTATTGTTCTTTGAACGAGAATCCGCGAAACCACAAAGAAAATGGGTTTTGGGAACTGTTGACGGTCGGATTTTAGATTTCGAACACGACCAAACGAACAGAAAATCCCCTGGAAAATTTATCAAGCATGGTCTATAGAAGGTCAAGAACGTCGTTGAAGAGGAAGTGGACGGTCAAGCCACACAAATGTGGTCCAGCACCGCCATCTCTGATTAATGGCATTAAGAAGCCATTCTTAGGCATTAAGATCAATGGTTTTGAAACCAAGGACGTCCTGCAACCCCTAGGGCAGTTTAGCTAGAGGTTTTGGTTTGCAGTCCTATCGACAACATTTTGTGTTTCCGCTGACGGCTCGTCATCGACAGCAACGTTTGTAGTGGTGTACCTTATGACTGGATTGGGACGCGCAATCGCGTATATTGGTCTTCAGTGACGAATCCCGATTAACCCCACCAACCTGGGCCCAATGTTTGGGAAGCCAGGCTATGTCTGTCACAAGTCAGGACAAAGGGCGAGTGATAGAGGAGTAACACCTCTTTAAAAAACCTGGGGCCAGCTGACCCGGCTGGTAGTACCTTGTAAGGGTCCCTTGCCAGGGTTACGGTGCAGTCCTCAACGGTATCTACAGTGGAGAGGATAATCTTCGGCACAGTGTAGATGGCGGATGTGGCAGCCCAGTGCTCGTAATAAATTGAGTAAAGGGTATCGTCCTCACTTTGAGGGTAGGTATCAGTTGTAGCGTCTGACCCGGAGCGGGCAGCTACGAACGGCGTCTGTACTACATGTTAGGGGCGGCCGGATTATATGCTGGTCCTGAGTAAATGCAAAATATGCGATACCGAGGTGGCGCATACTAAAAGCCAAAGTGGAATAGGGGGTTAAGTAAGTGGATTATATGCTGGCAGTAGCTCTAAAATGCTTGGTGACAGGCTTTATGACAAGCCGACCGTAAGACTGAACGTCACGTCCTTATGGAAATGTTGTCTCATAGATTCGGAATAAGGTTAGGGCGTCCCCTGAAAACGACGCGTGTTGGCAAGGCCCGGTCAACATGAAAAGTGTGCAAGGGTTACAAGGGCGATGGCTAAACAAGCGAGCCCCAACTTTCTGTCTCGCATCGTTGAAAGTCGGGACTCCCAAGGGACGACCAAGGCAGAGGTGGGTTGATACGATCCATAATGACCTGAAGACTGCACATCTACATCCAGATATGGCTCAAGACCGAAAGAAATGGAGACAACGAATCCTCACAGCGGACCCTGCCACCAGGCTAACAAACGCTAGGAAGAAGAAAAAGAGGAGTGACGAATCCCGATTCTCCTTGGGAATGCACGATGGTCGCATGAGTGTCAGACGTAGACGTGTAAATCGTCGCCATGTGCAGTTTTTTGGTCAGCGGCATGTGCACCTCATAATATGGGTTATAGTATGGGGTGCTATTGTTTATGGAAGGTCTCAGTTGGTATGCATCCGAGGCAATATGAATCCCTACCGATATGTTGAAGTGGTAGAACCCCATATCCTTCCATTCCTCCAGGAGCTGGAGGATCGGATTTTCCAACAGGATAATGCCCGTCTCCACATTGCAAGACATTCTATGCAGCACTTCGAAGAGGCTAACGTCAATATCTTGACGTGGCTACCCAGATCTCCCGACCTTTCGCCCATCGAACATGTGTGGGACATGATGGGTAGAAAATTTGAGGAATTAGCCCATCCTCCACAGATACAAGAAGCTGCCCGCATGAACTTCGGATTGTCTGGGATGCAATACCTCAGGGAGAAATCGATACCCTGGTGGAATCCATGCCCAGAAAGGTGCGGGTGTGTGAAATTAATAGGGGTGGTCCAACAGTTTCTTAATAAAAAATGCCTTTATCTCTTGTTTAATTTCTTTGAAATTTTAATCAATTGCTACCTTTGACTAGCAAAACATTTCAAAGTTTGGTCCAAAAACTCCTACCTTCTTTACCCCTCCTCGATTTTCTGGAAAACTGCTACTTGGGCTTTGAACAATACCATGGGGAACTGGAAAAGTTTGAAGATTTTCCTTATCTTTCGGAAAAATCTTTACTAGCAATTTGGGTTAGACCATGAGGAACATAAGATGTCATTGTAAAATTTGGAGTTTTCCCTTGATTTTGGACCAGTGGTGTTTTTACAAGATTTTCAGATTATTGACCGAATCTTTGGAAACTGCAAAAGTTGTTAGAAGGTTTGGAGTTTCCCCTAGATTTTCAGGAAAAAGGATACTTGGATTTTGGATCAGACATGAAGAAATTATAGAAAAATTCAATCCAGATTTGTCGGATTTTAGATTTCGAACACGACCAAACTAACAGAAAATCCCCTGGAAAGACTTATTAAGATGGTCTATACAGAAGGTCAAGAACGTCGTAGAAGAGGAAGTGGGCGGCCAAGCCAGACAAATGTGGTCCAGCACCACCATCTCCGATTAATGGCATTAAGAGGCCGATTCTCGAGTACAAGATCAATAGCCGATCAATGGCTTAAAAACGAAGGACGTCCTGTAACTCCTCGTAACGTCCTGTAACAGTTTAGCGACGAATTAGAGATTTTGGCTTGCAGTCCTATCGACAACATATATCGTGTTTCCGCTGACGGCTTGTCATCGACATCGTATTTATTTATTATGTATGAAAGAATACGTTGCTGGCTCTCCGCTCTCGCACTGAGCCGGTTATCTTAATCTAATTTATATTTCATGGCTTACATAGCTTAACATGAATATATCTAGTGCTAAAATAGGGTGTCAACAGCAACATTTGTACGGGTGTACCTTGTGACTAGTACCTTGTGATTGGTCTTCAGTCACGAATCCCGATTAACCCCACCAACCTGGGCCCAATGTTTGGGAAGCCAGGCTCTGCCTGTCACAAGTCAGGACAAAGGGCGAGTGATAGAGGAGTAACACCTCATAAAAAAACCTGGGGCCAGCTGACCCGGCTGGTAGTACCTTGTAAGGGTCCCTTGCCAGGGTTACGGTGAAGTCCTCAACGGTCTCTACAGTGGCGAGGATAATCTTCGGCACAGAGTAGATGGCGGATGTGGCAGCCCAGTGTTCGAGATTAACTGAGTAAAGGGTATCGTCCTCACTTTTAGGGTAGGTATCAATTGTAACGTCTGGCCCGGAACGGGCGGCTACGAACGGCGTCTCTACTCCATGTTACGGGCGGCCGGATTATATGCTGGCAGTAGCTCTAAAATGCTTGGTGATAGGCTTTGTGACAAGCCGACCGCAAAACCCAACGTCACGTCACGTCCTTATGGAAATGTTGTCTCATAGATTCGGAACTAAGGTTAGGGCGTCCCCTGAAAGCGACGCATGTTGGCAAGGCTCGGTCAACATGAAAAATGTGCAAGGGTTACCGTCGCATGGGCGGCGAAGGCTAAACAAGCGAGCCCCCACTTTCTGTCTCGCATCGTTGAACGTCGGGACTCCCAAGGGACCAAGGCAGAGGTGGGTTGATACGATCCATAATGACCTGAAGACTGCACATCTACACCAAGATATGGTTGAAGACGTGCTCGAATCTTCTACCCACCATGTCCCACACATGTTCGATGGGCGAAAGGTCGGGAGATCTGGGTAGCCACGGCAAGATATTGACGTTAGCCTCTTCGAAGTGCTTGATAAATTGCATTGCAATGTGGGGACGGGCATTATCCTGTTGAAAGTCACATCCTCCAAGAGCTGGAGACGAGGAATGTAAGGATATGGGGTAGATACACTACATCAACATATCGGTAGGCATTCATATTGCCTCGGATGCATCCCAACTGAGATTTTCTATAACAGCTCCACAGTTTATAGAAAATCTCAGTTGGGATGCATCCGAGGCAATATGAATGCCTACCGATATGTTGATGTAGTGTATCTACCCCATATCCTTACATTCCTCTTCTCCAGCTCTTGGAGGATGTGACTTTCAACAGGATAATGCCCGTCCCCACATTGCAATGCAATTTATCAAGCACTTCGAAGAGGCTAACGTCAATATCTTGCCGTGGCTACCCAGATCTCCCGACCTTTCGCCCATCGAACATGTGTGGGACATGGTGGGTAGAAGATTCGAGCACTTAGCCCATCCTCCACAGATACTAGAAGCTGCCGGCATGAACTTCGGATTGCCTGGGATGCAATACCTCAGGGAGAAATCGACTACCTAGTGGAATATATGCCCAGAAAGGTGCAGGTGTGTGAAACTAATAGGGGTGGTCCAATACATTATTAATAAAAAATGCCTTTATCTTTTGTTTAATTTCTTTGAAATTGTAATCAATTGCTACCTTTGACTAGCAAAACATTTCAAAGTTTGGTTTGTGTCAAATATTCTATAAAGGGGTCGATGGAATAAAAAGTTTGAGGACCCCTGGGTTAGACCATGAGGAACATAAGATGTCATTGTAAAATTTGAAGTTGACCCTTGATTTTGGACCAGTGGAGATTTTACAAGATTTTCAGATTATGAACTAAACCTTAGGAAACTGCAAAAGTTAGAAGGTTTGGAGTTTCTTCTCGATTTTCAGGAAAATCGATAATTGGATTTTGGACCAGACACGAGAACTGAAGCAAATTAAATCCTGATTAGTGGAAAACTACAGCAAAGTCTTTGGAACGAACATTATGGAGCTGAAGAATTTACCGAAAAATTTCGCCTTTTCCTCATTGTTCTTTGAACGGGAAACCGCGAAACCACAAAGAAAATGGCTTTTGGAAACTGTTGACTTTCGGATTTTAGATTTCGAACACGACCAAACGAACAGAAAATTCCCCGGAAAGACTTATCAAGCATGGTCTACAGAAGGTCAACAATGTCGTAGAAGAGGAAGTGGACGGCCAAGCCAGACAAATGTGGTCCAGCACCGCCATCTCCTATTAATGGCATTAAGAGGCCGATTCTGGAGTACAAGATCAATAGCCGATCAATGGTTTGAAAACGAAGGACGTCCTGTAACCCCTCGGGCAGTTTAGCGACGAATTAGAGGTTTTGGTTTGCAGTCCTATCGACAACATCTTGTGCTTCCGCTGACAGCTCGTCATCGACAGCTACATTTGTAGTGGTGTACCTTGTGATTGGTCTTCAGTGACGAATCCTTCAGTGACGAATCCGGAGTAACCCCACCAACCTGGGCCCAATGTTTGGGAAGCCAGGCTCTGCCTGTCACAAGTCAGGACAAAGGGCGAGTGATAGAGGAGCAACACCTCTTTAAAAAACCTGGGGCCAGCTGACCTGCCTGGTAGTAAGTACCTTGTAAGGGTCCCTTGCCAGGGTTACGGTGAAGTCCTCAACGGTATCTACAGTGGAGAGGATAATCTTCGGCACAGTGTAGATGGCGGATGTGGCAGCCCAGTGCTCGTAATTAATTGAGTAAAGGGTATCGTCCTCACTTTGAGGGTAGGTATCAGTTGTAGCGTCTGACCCGGAGCGGGCGGCTACGAACGGCGTCTGTACTCCATGTTAGGGGCGGCCGGATTATATGCTGGCAGTAGCTCTAAAATGCCTAGTGACAGGCTTTATGACAAGCCGACCGAAAAACTGAACGTCCTTATGGAAATATCGTTCTCCTAGATTTGGAACTAAGGTGAGGGCGTCCCCCGTAAAGGACGCGTGTTGGCAAGGCCCGGTCAACATGAAAAGTGTGCAAGGGTTACAAGGGCGATGGCTAAACAAGCGAGCCCCAACTTTCTGTCTCGCATCGTTGAAAGTCGGGACTCCCTAGGCAGAGGTGGTTTTTTTTTTGTGTGGGGGTCGTTTGGCTGCAAAGCCTTTCTACACTGCGACCAACTTGATCTATTGTGCTTGACCCTACTACAATTACTCTCCCAGGAATTCAACTTCGTGAACGAAGTCTAAGATATTCCTGAGAGGCTTGCTACTCAGCTCCAAGGTGGTCAATCTTGCGACCCCGAAGTGGCCAATCCTTATGTGTGCTAGCGCTACACATGTGCACATTATGTGTTCAGCGGTTTCTTCATCTGATTGACATAATCTACAGGCAACTTCTTCTGCCTTTGACATTTTGTGTAGGTGATATCTCATCGGACAATGTCCTGTGAGTATGCCTACCAAAGGTCTGATTTCTCTTCTAGAGAAGCTTAGCATCTGCTGCGTTATTGCAGCAGAATAGTTTATGAGCATTTTAGCTTGCCGCTGTCCTGGCGTGTTCTTCCAGTGGGTTTGCTTTTGCTCTTCTTCCCATTTTTTAGCCCCCTGCCTTATGTGGGCCTTTGTAAGCCCACAAGTTGGCTCCGGGCCCAAGAAGGGAGCCTCGGCCCCGCTTTTGGCGAGTGCGTCGGCCATTTCATTACCATATATGCCCTGGTGACCCAGTGAGCACATTAGCGTGAGTCTGTTTTGACCTTTCACCAGTTGCTTTAGGGTTCGTTTACAGTTCCAGGTTACTTTTGATTAGGGGGTTATACTAGGACAGAGGTGGGTTGATACGATCCATAATGACCTGAAGACTGCACATCTTCACCCAGATATGGCTCAAGACCGAAAGAAGTGGAGACAACGGATCCTCACAGTGGACCCTGCCACCAGGCGAGACAAACGCTAGGAACAAGAAAAAGAAGAGTGACGAATCCCGATTGTCCTTGGGAATGCATGATGGTCGCATGAGTGTCAGACGTAGACGTGGAAAACGTCTCCATGTGCAGTTTTCTGGTCAGCGGCATGTCCACCTCATAATGGGGGTTATGGTATGGGCTGCTATTGTTTATGGAAGGTCTCAGTTGATATGCATCCGCGGCAATATGAATGCCTACCGATATGTTGATGAAGTGGTAGAACCCCATATCCCTCCATTCCTCCAGGAGCTGGAGGATCGGATTTTCCAACAGGATAATGCCCGTCCCCACATGCAAGGCAATCTATAAAGCACTTCGAAGAGGCTAACGTCAATATCTTGCGTGGCTACCCAGATCTCCCGACCTTTCGCCCATCGAACATGTGTGAGACATGATGGGTAGAAGATTCGAGCATTTAGCCCATCCTTCGCAGACACTAGATGCCGGCATGAACTTCGGATTGCCTGGGATGCAATACCTCAGAGAGAAATCGACAACCTGGTGGAATCCATGCCCAGAAAGGTGCGGGTGTGTGAAACTAACTGTCCAACACATTATTAATAATAAATGCCTTTATCTTTTGTTTAATTTCTTTGAAATTTTAATCAATTGCTACCTTTAACTAGCAAAATATTTCAAAGTTTGGTTCCAACCCCTTCTTTACCCCTCCTAGATTTTCTGGAAAACTGCTACATGGGCTTTGGACAATGCCATGGGGAACTGAAGAAGTTTGGAGATTTCCCTTATTTTTCGGAAAAATCGTAACTAGCAATTTGGGTTAGACCATGAAGAACATAAGATTTCATTGTAAAATTTGGAGTTTTCCTTTGATTTTAGAACAGTGAAGTTTTTACAAGATTTTCAGATTATCGACCAAAACTTGGGAAACTGCAAAAGTTGTTAGAAGGTTTGGAGTTTCCCCTAGATTTTCAGGAAAAAGCATTCTTGGATTTTGGATCAGACTAGGGCATCCAAACCGGTTAAAACCGAATTCGGTTAACCGGGTTTTCTGTTAAAATTTACGAAACCATAAAACCCGGTTTTTTCGAAAAACCGAAAGTAGGTTTTTATTTATTTTTAATTTTTTTCAAGTGTTATATTGGGAGTATTATATTGTGGATTTATTTCTACTCAAATAACACGTAAAAGCAGTAAACTTAATAAAGTCGGAACAAAGCCTTAGTATATAAACTCTATACTCTGATACTGAACTTTATAATATTATTGAGTCTTTTTAGCACTACCAAAACAAATCTCATGTGAAATTTGCTAGTTATTTACTTGCTTTCAGCCCACTTTCTGATGTGAGATCTTGAAACGCGTCTGTAAATGACTATTCACTTAAGTTAATAGAAAGATATGATCCTAAAAACAATGTTTTATATTTCTGTTTTTTTCGAGTTTTTTCGGTCGACGAAAAATGACCTCTTAGATGCGTTAATTTTCCTGAAATACTATTTTATTAAAAAACAAACTTTATAATCATAAAATCATAAAATTATGTATTTTTTTATATAATCTAATATATATATATATATATATATATATATATATATATATATATATATATATTTTAAATCCTAACTGAATATTGTACCACTAATAAGTTGTGCCACTTTTCTATTTTTTGCATAAACATTATGAATAATACAAAAATAATATTTTTTTTTTATATTAAATAATTATAAATAGTATAGTCTATTTTGTAACTAGGGCGAAAGGTTGTCACTATTACGCGTGAGCTCAAGAGGGAAATTGACAATTTCGCCCGTGTTACAAACAATATTTTTTATCACTGATGCGAAGGAATGTATCATACAAGTTTGGGATCCAGGTGCCATCCAAAAAAAATGGAATCAAAAATGAAAAAATTGTCAGATTTTTTTAATTTTTGATTCCATTTTTTTTCCACGTCACTTTTTTAATACCGAGGTCTTGATTGTATTCATTTTATTTTTATTTATTTGTTTATTTTAATGTAACCTAGCGATATTGAATATTTGCGTGCGTTACCTAGGTTATTTGGTAATACAACTAATAGTGACATTTATCGCACTGAAAAACATACACCAAGGTAGTACTATTTTATGAGTGATAAAAAATAAGTATTTAATTTCTTTGATTTACAGCTGCACTATATTTGAGATAAGTTTTCAGAGGTAATATTCAATTTATTTATTTTTATTCTTAAAACCGGGTCTTAACCGGTTTTTCACTTTACGAAAAACCGAAAACCGGTTTTTGAAATTTCATCGGTGTTTTGGATGCCCTAGATCAGACATTACTGAAGAAATTATAGAAAAATTCAATCCTGATTTGTGGTAAATCACAGCTAGAATTTTGGACCTTTCAGAGCTGAAGAATTTACCGAAAAATTTTTGTTTTGTTCTTTGAGCGGGAAACCGAGAAACCATAAAAAATGGGTTTTGGAAACTGTTCACGGTCGGATTTTAGATTTCGATCACGACCAAACGAACATAAAATCTCCCGGAAAGACCGTCGAAAAGACCCTTGGGAAAACTCGAATTTGGAAAATGTTTCTTTGCCTTCTGTAAAACTAGCTCTGCCAGTATTTTGAACCGGAAATTTGTCCGATTTTCCTTGGAGAATTCTTTTGTATTTTCACAATTATATACTAACGTTTTTTTTTATTAATTCGTAAGAAAAGGTGTCGCTCCAGGCGATGTTCACCGATGTAATCGCGCGACCTGTATAGTGTTAAGAGACTGTTGAAACGTTATCCGACTTTAAAGCCGGATTTTTTATCGCTGCCCTTATTTTAAAATCATTTTTTAATATGATTTCAGTTAAGCCTACATTGCACATATACCAGATATCCAGAATTTTCGATATCCCTAATGTACCGGCAATCAATATATTTTTAAATAAATGTGCTTGTACTAAACAGTTGACATCCCTAGTTAGAACCTGAAACGATTACTCTGAAACGAGAAATGCAACAGGCGAGAATATTGATTCTTAAAATATTTAGAAATAACTATTTTGCGATTTTCCGAAAATATTAACATCTCAAAAACTGGGGGGGTATTAGAGACTTGTGTGAACTGTACTTACTTGTTCTGCATTAAGTTTAATTGTGATTTGAATCCCGGTGCGAGCCGGCTGTTGTTCTGTTGTAGGAGATTCTGTGCGGCGGCGGGCGTGGAAGCGTTGTTTGAGTTGTTGTTGACGGCTGCGTGGAAAGGATCCTGGGAGTGCGCCCGGTAATGGTGCCGGATCAAATAGGAATCCTTGGCGAAGGCGCGTCCGCAGACCGTGCACTCGAAGAGTCTGTCCGTGTTGTGCGTGCGCAGATGCAGAGCGTACTGAGTCTTCGACGTGAACGTCATCTGGCACTGATCGCACGAGATCGGACGATCGGAGACGTGCGACCACCGATGCGCTATGACGTAGCTCTTGACTGCGAAACGTTTGTCGCAGACTTCGCACGCGTACGGGCGTTCGCCGGTGTGGACGCGCTTGTGCGTGTTCAGACTGGACTTTTGTGTGAAACGTTTCTGGCACTGGTCGCACTGAAACGGTCTTTCGCCCGTATGCACTCGCATATGAACCTAAATAAATAAACAATATATTTGATAAGTAGTAAAGGGTGAAGAGAGAAAAATGCAACACCAAGAAGGGGTAGGAATTTTTGGACCAAACTTGGCAAAAATGTTTTACTAGTCAAAGGATTCAAATTTCAAAAAAATAAACATAAGATATTAATAATATGTTGGACCACCCCTATTAATTCCACACTCCCGCACCCTCCCGGGGCTTGGATTCCACCAGGTTGTCGTTTTCTCCCTGAGGTATTGCATCCCAGGCAATCTGTAGATCACGCCGGAGAGCTTCTAGTGTCTGTGGAGGATGGGCTAATTGCCTAGTCTTCTACCTAACATGTCCCACACACGTCCGATGAGCGAAAAGTCGGAAGATCTGGATGGCCACGGCAAGATATTGCCGTTAGTCTCTTCGAAGCGCTCCATAGAATGCCTTGCAATATGGGGACGGGCATTATCCTGTTGGAAAGTCGGGTACTCCGGCTCCTGGAGGAATGGAAGGATATGGGGTTCTACCACTTCATCAACATATTGGTGCGCATTTATATTACCTTGGATGAATACCAACTCAGACCTGCTTCCATAAACAATAGCACCCCATACCATAACCCCCACTGTGTGGTTCACATGCCGCTCAACAGAAAACTGTACATGGCGACGTTCTCCACGTCTACGCTGACCCTGACGCGAACATCGTGCATTCACAAGCAGAATCGGGATTCGTGACTGAAGACCACTCTATGCCATTCCACGTCCCAATTCAGTCGCAATGTACACCACTCCAAACGTTGCTATCGATGACGAGCCGTCAGCGGAAGCACAAGATGTAGTCGATAGGACTGCACGCCAAAAGCTCTAATTCGTCGGTAAACTGTACGAAGGGTTACAGCAACGTCCTTCGCTTGCAAACCATTGATCGGTTATTGATCTATAGTCATTTTTTTTAAGAATACAGTACAGGGAAGATAGGGCTTATTTGACCTTGTTCTCTGATTGGCTTAAATCGAGGAGAAGTTCACACTGATGATATTTACTTCTCTATCTCAACCTCTTTTCTCTCTTTCTTTTCACATACATTTGGAGCTGTTAGTTGTCAATGGCTGCCCTGTCAATTCACAATTATCTTCTGATCTGTTTGTATCATTTAGATTTTTTGCGTTTTTCTCCATTTATTTTTTTGTATTTTATTACTATTATTGCCATTTCGAGTATTTCATCAATAATAATAAGATATTTAATGAAACCATTAATAAGTTACCAATCTTATACTCAAGTAACTATATTTGAATTTAACGCTAAATTTTATAACTAGATTGAACATTTGTCATAGTGTAAAACAGGTTTCTAGTTACTGCATTCTTAAAAAAAAAAGGACTATAGTTCTCGAGAATCGGTCTCTTTTTCTCACATTTGGCTGTCTTGGCCGTCCACTTCCTTTTCTACGACACTCCTGATCTTCTGTAGACCATCCTTCATAACACCGTTCTACAGAGGATTACGGTTAACACGATTAGCAATTTCTCTGGAAATTGCTGAATGAAAAACCACCTTCACGTAAGCCAATAACCACTGTCGAATTGACTCAGTTGTCGATTTGACGTAAACTGTACGTTTTTTAAAAGTAACCGTTCTCTACACATAATCGCAAGCTCAAAACGCAAAGATCTTAAAAAGAAAAGAATTGCAACCAAAACCAAAATCGACTTAATCTCGCAAGGAATATACATAATTTCGATTGTAACAAGCAAAAGACGATTATCATATACGCGACACTCAGCTACGCGATATCGCATGTCAATTAATGATTACATTGTTTTAAATGGGCACGTTCTCACTATGGCTACGCGACGTGCCCATTTAAAACAATGTAATCATTATTTGACAGGCGATGTCGCACGACGTCGCGCAGCTGAGTGTCGCGTATATGAGAATAGGCCTTTACTTTTTACAATCGAAATTATCGTGTATATTCCTTGCGAGATTAAGTCGATTTGACAGGCAATGTCGCACGACGTCGCGTAGCTGAGTGTCGCGCATATGAGAATCGACCTTTAAATGTCAAATGGCTACTGGATTATTTTGAATGAAATTTGAATGAAACATTTCTGCAAAATTTGCTCCAAAAATTCCTACCCCTTCTGAGTGTTGCATTTTTTATGTCACAGAGTATACGAGAACAATTTATGTTGACATATTCAATTTACGTTTTACAGACTTAAATGAAATAAAGTAATTAGAATTCAAATGATTGACCTCTAAGTATGGTTTTCGGCAGAATGCAGCTTCACAGACGGAACACTGGAAGGGTTTGTTGCCCGAATGCAATTTCATGTGTACGTAGTAGCTGGAGGAGGAAGAGAGCACCTTGCCGCAAATCTTGCAGCTCTGCATTTTGCCCAGGGAACCACTGCTGCCTTCTCCACTACTCATATTGCTCTCGCTCATCGTCTCATCCTTGATGTCCAAACGTACGACTGTTGAATTGCTGTCATCCTGCCTCAAATCCAAATTCAACTAAAAACATAAATACTAAATTTTACACAATGATTTCGATCTCAAATTTGCTATTTGATTGATAAACTATATAGATTGTTTGAGACGAGGTGTTTTGCTAGTTTACATGATCTTGATGGTTTCCTTGTTGGTAGTCATTGGTCATTACATCGAGGGGTGGTGGAACGGCTTGATAGAAACTGATGGGTTCCGTTTTGATGGGATGATGGTCAAAAATGCTGTGGTTCATGATGGGCAACATGTTGCAGGGCTGTGTCAACGTCTCATCAAACTAAAACTGAAAATATCCCAACCTGTGTAAATAAAAAAAACTTTTTGTCCATTTATATCTATTTATAAACATTTTCTCCTCCTTTAGTTCACTTTTGGACGCGATTCTGCGAGGCTTTTCAGCTCGCCGAACCACAGCCGTCCAAATCGAACTCACGCGCCCCCCAGTTTCACTTATATCCAACACGCGATTTGTTTATATGACACTTTTCTAAATACATATATATATCTATATATATATATATATGTATATATATATGTATATATATATATATATATATATACACAAATAAATATAAACTTACTGTCAAAATACACAAACCATCTGTCAAATGTCAAAAATAAATTAAATGTCAAAGGACATAATAAGAGTTCTTAAAATTCGGTAATTACTCAACGATGTTTTGCCTACTAAAAACTTAAATCTATGTAAATATGAAACGATAATCAACAAAAAGTGAGGAAAAAAGGGTCTGTAACAAAGTCTGTAACTTCACATCTATTCAAAACTTTTGCGCATGCGCACTGTAGTGGTGGGACATTGGCGCTGTGAAAAATAATTTGAATAAAATTTGTGAGGGGTATACTAGAAAGTCTAGTAATTCTTTTTATGTTCGAACGAGAGGTGTGAATTTATCTAACTCTAATGTAATCTAATTTAACTACCTTATTTTGGTAGGAGTAATTCATTCAGTATCAAATTATGTTCCCGCCACTGTATGTTTTTTGTTTAATTTGTGTTACATTGGCGCCACTAGTTAATAATAATGATTAAGATATGATATTATACTATAATTATACTAATATTATATTATATATTATTCTATAATTATAGTGTTATAGTTTCTACGTGTTATTATGTTGCTGTGATATTTTCCTTGTGTATTTTTCGTCTGTTATTTTAAGATGTGATGTTTTCGTAGTGCATTCTTAAGCTACGTACACACGGTATAAAAAACTGACGTATAGTACCGCTATAGTTTCAATATAGCTGTGTGATCGCTTCGCATAGTCAAAAACTATTTGTATAGTTGAAGCGGTCACACTGCTATAATCAAACTATAGCAGAACGTTACGCTAGTTTTCTATACCGTGTGTACGCAGCTTTATGTCGCTCTAATATTTTCGACGTGTTGTTTAGTCGCGCGTTGTTCTGTCATAGAACCATTAAAAGATTTTGCGATTGAATTGCTGCTTCTGCAGCGCTCTCTAACGTTTTTTTCGCTAAATATACAAATCTGTCAAATTAACATTTCCTGTCATAATATTAACCAAACAAAATCCTCAAAGTTTGTTGCGGTTCAAACCAGGTTCAAACTATAGGGATGCAACATAACCTTCCAATTCTGTTATTGTTGTTCCGTAAGCTCCCCAGAAATTGTAATTTACAAACTTTATTATTTTCGACTGTTTTAGAGCATTGAGATGAGCAAAAACAACTACTCAGGCTATCACACTGGCAAGTTCCGGACCAGTCACAATGCTGTCCCTCCACCCCCATCAACGGGGGTCAGCAAACAAGGATATTCAACCATGAACGCCATCAGCCAGAATGCATTGTCCGCTGCCTGGGGCGGAAGCAGAAAACGAGCAGTTACCGAAGATGAGTATGGATCTACTTTTATACTAAATAAACTAGTTTTGTTCACAGTTTTCATTCATTTTTCCAGTCTTCACTCTCTAATCTAGTCTAGTAATATCTTATCTAGTCTGTCTACTTTTGCACAGCTAGTCTTGTTTGTCCTGTTGTCTTAATTATTAATATTTGAATTTTTGTTTTTATTTTATAGATATTTTGATGATGATGAGGAAGATAATACACCGGGTTTGGCATATATTCCAGCCCCTGGAAGTCCAACTAAATTGGAAGAAAAGAAGCCACAGCAATGTGAGGACGATGAAGACGATGATGATCCACTGGATGCCTTTATGGCAGGCATTGAGAAACAAGTATGATGAAATTGTTATAAAAGACAATTTTGCTTTGTTTTATAGTTGGATACAATTTTCATCAAAACGTTTTGACATAATTTTCTTGAATATTTACGTCAGTCAGAAAATATCTGTTAGTGAAAATGAGCAAGATAGAATTGGTGAAACCATCCTACATTATAGAAATCATAAAAACTTAAGTTCTATAACGTAGGATGGTTTCACCAATTTTATCTTATTAGTTCAATCACTAACCTGCTAAGTTCATGTCTCTCTCACCAAATGGCAAAATTATAAACATCTAACCCTAAACACCACATGGGTATTCAAGTGAGTGGTTTTCAAATTATTGTTCATGGAAGCAAAGCTGTGCTGATGAGAGATAAATCTCGAAACACGTCCACAGATGGGCTATCCACTTAAGGTATTGGAAAGACATGATCTTAAAAATAATTATTTTTATTGTTTTTGTTGAGTGCCACGAAAGTGGACTGAAAGCCGTAAAATAACTTACAAATTTCATGTGAGATTTGTTTTGGTACTCCTAAAAAGACTCCATAATTGTTATAGAGCTCCGGAAAGGTTGAATATATTTATATATTCAGGCTGTGTTAAGTTTTTAGAAAATTAACAATTCAGGTTTTTGAAAAATTGGTTAACAAATTTCATAAAATTAATTAAAAAAGGGTTTTTGCCAATTTTGGGGTTTAAAAAAAGAAAGGGAAAGTATCGGCTTTAACCAAATATCACTTTCAGAAACTATTTTCGGAAATTCGCGAGTTTTGGAATTTCCAAAAAAATTTTGACAATTTTTTCAAACTTGTAATTTTTGACAATTCGCGATTTTTTTGTTTTTGAAATGTTTTTCTAAAAAACTAAAACAAGACTAAAAATTCGCGAGTTTTGTCAAAAATTAGCGAGTTTTTAGAAAAACTTTTTGGAAATTTGTGAAAAATTCTGTAATTTTTTTCCAAAACTCGCGAATTTTTTGTTTTTTAGAAAAATATTTCAAAAATCTTGAAAAATTTTGGTATTTATTTAGGAAATCTTTGAAAAACGTTTTGGAAATTTTTCAATCGGTGATATTTTATTTTTCACTCGGTCATTTTAACTTGGTAATTTTTGTGCAAAACTCGCGAATTTTTTGTTTTAGTTTTTTAGAAAAATATTTCAAAAATCTTGGAATATTTTTAGGAAATCCTTGAAAAACTTTTTGGAAATTATTGAAAAAGTTACCGACTTTAAAAAAAACTTTTTTAAAATTTCCTAAACGTTTTTCAAAGATTTTCTAAATAAATTCCAAAATTTTTCAAGATTTCTAAAAAACAAAAAATTCGGCGCAAATTTAGGCAAATAGCGGCGCGCGGGCAGCATGCGGACACTGGCGACATTTTATGCGGCTCACGTAAACGTTTTATAATTTACATTTTATAACGACTAGGGCGGTATTCACTAAGCATCTGGGCTGGCCACCCTGACTGAATGCAAAAAGGGATACCAGGGTGGCGCATACTAAAAGCCAAATTGGAATAGGGGGTTTGGTGAGAGCTTCCCTCAAAACCAATTTTTAAAGTCCTTCATCTAAATTTGCCCAACCCATGGAGTTGGGCAAATATTTTGGCTGTAGGGCCACATTGCGGATGAAAATTTAATCGCGGGTCGCATTAAAAAAAATCTATTTTAATAGTCATCAGGGAACAGTTCATCTCCCACCCATCACTCAAGTAAAACACGAACCTGATATCAGTGGAGGAATCCCTCTCTCTTGTTTTTTTCTTCATGGCTGAAGGGTCGTGATCCCATGCTGGCGATTTATTATGTCACAGCGGAGTTAGCGATCTTCCGCCATTTACCCCTGTCTGCCGCCGTTCTTATGTTTGCTTGTAGTGGTGTCCTAGTGATCTCTTGCAGCACCTGGTCGATCCAGCGTTTTGGAGAGCGTCCTCGAGGTCGCGTACCTTCAATTTTCCCTTAGATGACCAGTTTTCAGAGATTGTCATCCGTTCCACGATTGACGTGTCCAAAATACTTAAGTATTCGTCGATTGATAACAGTTGATAGTCTTAAATCAATGTCGAGTTCTTTTAGTATAGATACATTAGTTCTATGCGCTGTGCAAGGGATTCTTTATAGCCTTCTCCACGTCCACATCTGGAAAGCATCTACTTTCTGCCGATCTACAGCTTTCAGAGTCCATGTATCGGCTCCGTATAGTGCAATTTGAAACACCAATGTGTTGACGAGCCTTCGTTTGGTTTCTTTCGTGATGTGGTCACCTTTCATACTTTGGTTAGTTTCGTCATGGCTGTTTTCGCAAGAGTTATGCGTCTTCTTATTTCTGTCGACGTATTGCCGTCACTATTTATGCAGGAGCCTAGATAAATTATGTTGTCGACGTTTTCTACGTTCATTATATTGGGTGGATTTTCTCTCCTGTTGCCACGATCTAGTACCATCAGCTTTGTTTTTTGGCGATTTAGCTTAAGTCCGAATTTTGAGCTTTCTCACGACACTCTTCTCAGAAGTGCGGTCATTTCTTCTTCGTTTTGTCCGATGATTGTGGTATCGTCGGCAAACCGTAAGTTGTTTATTTTCCCACCGCCAATGACTATTCCGCCTTCCCAGTTCTCCAGAGCTCCTCTTAGTATAAACTCACGTTGTATAGTATGGGTGATAGGATGCGTCCTTGCCGAATCCCTCGTCCTATCCTAAAGGGTCTTGAGTTTCTTCGCTCGAACTTGATGATTCCTTTGCTGTTGTCATATAAAGTTTTTATCAGAACGACAAGGTGGGGATGGGTTCTCATGTCTAAAGCTGCGGTCACGTGAAGCTGGTTTACCAGCCGCTGGTCGCTGCTGGCCAGCAGCGGCTGGCTAGCAGCGACAGCAACCAGCATACGGGAGGGTTCACACAGTGTTCTGCAAACAGCAGCGGCTGGTCTGGCAGCTGTGATGTTTTGAATCAGTTTTATATATTTTGGTCACTGTTTCCTACAAAATGTGTTTACATAGGAAAGAAGTGTTAAGGAAATTGTTAAGAAGGCAATTGGCTGCTATAGGTGAGGGTGTGTTATTGAATTTAAATGTTGAAAAAAAACGCAAATGGGTTCGAGATTGGATCGAAAGAAGAAACATACTTGGAGCTTCATCGAGGTTAATGAATGAGTTAAGGGCCGAGTTAAGTGGACTGAAATAATGAAGTTAAAGGAATGAGTTAGGTGATGAAGTTATCTTATTATTATTATATTTTTATCTTAGTATTGAAGTTATCAGAGGCTGCAGCGCTGCCGACTGTTCAGTGGGGTTCACACAAGACTAGTGACAGCGGGAACGTCACGTGACATGGGCCAGCAGCGCTAGTAAAGTTGAACCGTCTCAACTTCACCAGCTTTAAGCTGCGGTCACATGATTCTGGTTTACCAGCCGCTGGTCGCTGCTTGCTGCTAACAGCCAGTTAAGCAGCATCGTGTGAACTGTTATGTTGCCTGCAGCAGCACAGCGATTTCAGTAGCGGCTGGTTGTGGTTGATTATTTTGTTTCAGTTGTTTACATTTAATTTTATTAATTTCAATAAGATAAATACAATAAAAGTAAATATATTGATGTGAAGTGGAATTCAAATCAAATAATAATTTTCTTTGAAATATATCACAAATATGATAGTTTGTGGGATGCAGCTTCACCATCTTATTTAAAAAGGGAAATAAAAGATTCAGCACTTGAAAGTATTGTTAAGGAGTTACTAGCAGAATGGATTAAAGTAACTTTACCACAATGAAAAAGTAAAATCAAAAGTTTAAGAGACACATACAGGAACGAAGTGAACAAAATTAAAAAATCAAGCAGGAGTGGTGCAGGATCAAGCGATGTCTATTAACCAAAACTTGTTTGTTTTCGTATGGTAGATGCCATTCTGCAAAGCATTTTTAGTGGAAGAGAATCAAGTTGCCCTTAGGGTAAATTGCTCTTATTACTGTGGGTAAAAAACACGAAATTGTGTTGTGTGGCACTCAGAATAAGTACATCAAGGATTATAAACTGCCTCCAGTAGCTAGGTCTCTCAAAGTTTCTAGTTTTGTTCTGCTTGGAATAGCTTGCTTGCCTCATGTTGGTATCCTGTTTGCTTATTAAAGGCAAAACTAATTGTAGGAGCTCTTCAAAACTTTTTACGGGCATTCTTAATATGTTGAAGAAAGATCAAGGGTCCTTGGCCCTTAACTCATTCATTAGCCTCCATGAAGCTCCAAGTTCTTCTTTTGATCTAATCTCAAACCCATTTGCGTTTTTTAAATTCAATAATACGTCCTCACCTACAGCAGCCAATTGCCTTCTTAACAATTTCTTTTGTTTCCCAAAGACATTTTGTAGGAAACAGTGACCAAAATATATAAAACTGATTAAAAAGCCGCTGCTGTTTCCACAAAACTGTGTGAACCCTCCCGTATGCTGGTTGCTGTCGCTGCACCAGTGGCTGGTAAACCAGCATCATGTGACTGCAGCTTAAGAGGGTATTTCATAATTGGTGCCAGTTTCCACAGTCAAATGCTTTGCTGTAGTCTTAGGGCTTTGGGTTTTTTGGATTCTCTGGCTTTTTCAGTAATTTGCCGTACATTCATGTTCTGCTTTCTAGTGCCTTTACCAGCCACGAATCCAGCTTGTTCCTATGGAATTTGTCAGTCTAAGAAACTGCTAAGACCTAGTAGAATTCTGGACATGACCTTGTTTGGGTGGGAGATTAAAGACCGATTCTCATATACGCGACACTCAGCTACGCGACGTCACGCGACATCGCCTGTCAAATAATGATTACATTGTTTTAAATGGGCACGTTCTCACTATGGCTACACGACATCTACGCGACGTGCCCATTTAAAACAATGTAATCATTATTTGACAGGCGATGTGACACGACGTCGCTTAGCTGAGTGTTGCGCATATGGGAATCGACCTTAATGCGTTAGTTATGTAATTACTGCATTTCTGGCTTGATCCTTTTCTGCGCAGTGGAGTGAAGATAGCATTCCAGTCAGTTGGCCATTGCCCTGAGTGCCATGAGTTTGCTTGCCCTGAGTTAACTTGTTGCAGCTTGCCCACAAGAGGTGGGTGCCTTTTAGGGACAGCTGTTTTAGCATTTCTCCACTGATATCATCTTCTTCTGTACTTTTGTTGTTCTTGAACATGTTGATGGCTTGCTCAACTGCAGCTTTTAAGATGTCATGTTCCTGTTCTACTTGTGATGAGTGGGAGATGAACTGTTCACTGATGACTATTAAAATAGATTTTTTTAATGCGGCCCGCGGTTAAATTTTCATGCGCAATGTGGCCCTACAGCCAAAAGATCTGGCCAACTCCATGGGTTGGGCAAATTTAGATGAAGGACTTTAAAAAGTGGTTTTGGGGGAACCTCTCACTAAACCCCCTATTCCACATTGGCTCTTACTATGCGCCGCCTTGGTATCGCTTTTTTGCATTCAGTCAGAGTGGTCAGCCCAGATGGTTAGTGAAAACCGCCCTAGTTGTTACCTCCCCGACTGGGAATCGAACCCGAGTCTCCCGCT
Organism: Phosphuga atrata; assembly: GCA_944588485.1. NCBI lineage: Eukaryota > Metazoa > Arthropoda > Insecta > Coleoptera > Silphidae > Phosphuga > Phosphuga atrata. The sequence goes on from OX155893.1 coordinate 23,633,814, forward strand.
TGCCGTGCAGTTATGTTCTCAACTACACTATCAAGGAGGACTAGATTGTTTTTGCCATAAATTTGATATAACCAGTCCAATTGAGATTTAGACCGAGTTTTTTAAATTAAATAATTGAATTCTTCTTAAATTGAAATATCACGATTGCAGGTGAAAAAGGAACAGCAAGTTGTGATCGCGCCATCAAAGACTCAGGCGGTGCGCAACGACCTGGAGGAGGAGGATAACGAGGAGTCGTATTACAGATACATGGAGGAGAACCCGAATGCTGGCTTGACGCCCGTCGACGAAGACAATCCGGACGTCGAGTACGACGAGGACGGAAATCCCATTCCGCCGGACCGCAAGCGGATCATCGATCCTCTGCCGCCCGTCGACCACGATACCATCGACTATAAACCGTTCAAGAAAGATTTCTACATTGAACATCCCGAAATTGCTTCCATCACAAATCAACAAGTAATAAACAGTAACGGTCTAATTCAAAAAAACTTACAACGCGTTTAAATGGTAAAATGTGTTTTAAACGTGTTGTAAATTTTTATGAATCAGACCGTATCACTTGTAGAGAGTTAGGTTATATGAATCATGTTTGTCTCTTATAGGTGGCGGAGTTGAGAAAGACGTTCGATTTAACCGTGACGGGAAACAAAGCACCGAAACCGGTTTCCTCTTTTGCGCATTTCAACTTTGACGACAAACTGTTAAAAGCAATAATTCGCGCTGAGTACGTCAGCCCGACGCCGATTCAAAGCCAAGGCGTTCCCTCCGCTCTACTAGGCAGAGACGTTTTAGGAATAGCACAAACCGGTGCGAACATCACTAACAAACTTAATCTACTCATTAATTCTATTATTATTATTATTAGGTAGTGGAAAGACGGCGGCTTTCTTGTGGCCGATGTTGATTCATGTGGCGGAACAGCCCGCTGTGGAGCCGGGCGAAGGTCCAGTCGCATTGATCCTTGCGCCGACCAGAGAACTGGCCCTGCAGATATACAATGAAGCGCGAAAATTTGCGAAAATCTACGATTTGCGTGTGGTATGCGCGTACGGCGGCGGCTCCAAGTGGGAACAAAGTCAGGTAATATCTTACCAATAGGTAATGACTTCAGGACAAGCAAAACTTGTTTGCTAATTACCGTTTTGTTTGTGGGGAGTAGGCGCTCAAAGAAGGCGCGGAGATTGTCGTGGCGACGCCCGGACGGATCATCGATCACGTCAAGGGTGCAGCTACCAACTTGCAAAGGGTCACTTTCTTGGTTTTGGACGAAGCCGACAGGATGTTTGAATTAGGTAAAAACTGGTTTCACTCACTATATGCCTATCTGTCTGATTCCTTATCTACTCTTATTTTGTTTTTGTATAAATACAAGGTAGTTAAAGTAAATCAGAGTATACACAAAATTGATTGTAGATTTCTAAACTCGTATCGGCGAGAGAATGCAGCTGTACTGCGCCGAGGTATGAGGGGCAAGTCCCTTGCATCGTCCCGTACCTCGGCGCGGGACTAGCGTAGGTTAGTTTCAGTTAAGAAATATGCGTCAGTTTTTCAAACACGGACAACTAAACGCCGCGAACTCGAAATAATGTGGAGGTATGTGCCGAACAATACTAAACTCGTCGAGACGAGATTGAGACGATGACTTGATGACGAGACGAGAGCATTCTCTCGCCGGTACGAGTATAGTAAACATCTAGTTTAACATTAATTGAAATACAGTATAAACTCGATAATCCGACACGTATGGGACCAGACAACCTCCGGATTATAAGAAAGAGTGGTGGGAGGGAAGAGCGCGAGCGGTCTCCAGACCGCCGGATTACTGGTCCGATTAACCAACGGCCGAATTACCGAGATTATACTGTATAAAAATCACAACGGATAGATCTTGAATGACCAATATTATTCATTCTGTATTGTTTATTATTTAGGTTTTGAACCTCAGGTTCGGTCGGTGTGCAATCACGTGCGTCCCGACCGACAGACGTTGCTGTTCTCAGCGACGTTTCGCAAACGCATCGAGAAACTGGCCAAAGACGCTTTACGCGAGCCCATTAGAATTTCGCAAGGTCTGACCGGACAGGCCAGCGAAGACGTCACGCAGGAGGTTCTTCTCCTGGCCAACCAACAGGCCAAAAGAAATTGGTTGTTCACGCGACTCGTCCAACTGACGTCGGCCGGGTCGGTGTTGATTTTCGTGACGAAGAAGTTGGACGCCGAACAGGTCGCAGCCGATTTGAAGCTGAAGGAGTTCGAGTGTCTGCTGTTGCACGGAGACATGGAACAGGCCGATAGAAATAAAGTCCTCACGGCTTTTAAGAAGAATGAATGTCCAATTTTGGTAATTTAAATCAATACAAGACTGCAAACAACAATAATTTTCTGTTTCTATTTTCAGGTGGCAACTGACGTTGCTGCCAGAGGTTTGGATATTCCTCATATCAGGACTGTGGTTAACTTCGATATCGCAAGGGACATTGACACTCACACTCATCGAGTCGGTAGAACCGGGCGTGCAGGAAACCACGGTACGGCTTATACCCTGCTGACCGAAAAGGACAAAGAGTTTGCAGGACACATAGTTAGAAATTTGGAGGCGGCTCACCAGGAAGTCCCGCAGGAAGTTTTGAATTTGGCCCTGCAGAGTAGTTGGTTTAAAAAGGCCAGGTAAGCCAATAATAACGATCTAAATATGTTGGCGGTGTTTGTAAAACCAAAAATAATTTCTGGTTTAGATATAAGAAGAAGGATCAGAGTGCGAACGTCGGCGGATTGGGACTGGGTTTCGTGGAAAAAGTGGGTAAAGGGGCAAATTTTGTGTCCGCCGGTGGCAGCAGCAAGCCCCCCACGACTCCGCCACAGAGGGGGCCAGCGACCGACCGACTATCTGCTATGAAAGCTGCTTTCAAAATGCAGTATATGAATCAAGTAAAGTTACTTTTTATTAAATAAGGCTAATAATGATAATATTACTATAAGGAAAACAGACGACCAGGAAAGAACTCTTCTAACACTCCCATAGACATGTTGGATACATGCGGCTTTGCGCAATACAAATAATACAAATTTACAAAAAAAATTTATACAAATAATTTTCAGTTTACTTCGAGTTCTGATCAGCCTCCGCCGCCGCCACCTTCGGCTCCCCCACAACCCTCGAGCCGCAAGAAAAGTCGATGGGAATAGATCACAATACCAATTTTATGTTTTAAAGAATATGAATGTTTCTGGTTGCGCTTCCGCCTTTCTGGTGAAGTATTAACATTAAAATAACTAATGATAATAGGCCAAGAAGTGTCAAATACGTTATGATAGTATTTAATCACATCCTGTTTCCTCTCTCGCACTAAATAACGAAATGTGGGTAATCTGAGAATAATTGTGGATTTTATCGACTATCAGAGTGCGTAGCGTCGCGATGAGTTCAACAAACTCTTTCAATCATTTTCTCCTTTCCATTTTTCTCTTTTTTGGTTTCAGTGGAAATCCGATTAACGGCAATCAATTGCCTTTTTTTCTTTTCCCAAAAACTTGCCTTACAGAAAATTGCAACAAAATTGGTAAGTACTAATTTTATTCTTAGACAAATTCTTAATCAATCTAATAGTAAGTAGTTCAAGTTAGTAGAAATTGGCAGTAATTTGCAATTTTATTGCTTTAGTCCAGGGGTCGACAGACTTTCAAGTAAGAAGAGTATCACAAATAACGAGATAGCAACAGCCAATATTTTCGAAAAAAAAAAAAATTCGAACGCTTCATATTTTAAAAACAATTTTTTAATATAAACTTGGCGCTTAACTGCTTTAACGAAGGACAGCGGAGTATTTCATGCTTGATGAGCCGCAAATGTCTATGCAAAGACCCACAAGCGAGACACGCTTTGTCGACCCCTGGTTTAGTCAATAAGACTTGTTAGATAGTCTTTGTCTAGTCTTGATTGTCAGGATAATCTCCGTTGTTCTGGCTAGTACATTATTCTCCTGTTGTTGTTTTTTTTAATCTTCAGGTGTTGAATTTTCACACTCGTTGAACAGTTCGCGTGAACCATGTACAAATTTTTACAAGCACGTTTGTGATAATTGGAGCTTGAGGAACGAAAAACCTAAATCCGAACCGCTTTGGAACCAGTACTTGGCCACCACGTACGAAATCAACGGGAATTTGCAAGAAATCTTGGAGACACGTGGCCGTGGCGACGGGATCGAAAATGCAAATATATTCTACAAGAATTGCGTGGGAGGCGGTGGCGAAAACAGGGAGAAGTACACGGGACAGTTGCGGAATTTTATCGAGAAACTAGGAGGCTGGCGGAATTTTAGTTATTTGCACTACGAGCCGCTGAGACACGTAGCGGAAGTCACTAGGCTGCTGGGTATTCATCCTATTTTGAAGTTTCATGTTAACACAGACTACACTAATACTACAAAAAATATTTTATATGTAAGTCTACTATAACTCTAATATGTAAGTTTACTCTTTTATAAGTATTACATCAATGCTATATTTTATTTGATATTTTTTTATATCAGGAAGTCGGCTACTTTTTAGATATTGGGGAGCATTAAATTCATAGTTTAAAGTTTCAGGTTTTCGCCAAAAAGATTCTTTTTTCAAAGGTACGAATTAATACGTGCATTGAGTATGATGATACACATATTAATTTTTAAAGTAAAACTTATTTAGCCGCGACTTTGAGTAACTCAGATCAGGAAATGACGTTGACTGACGGTAATAGGGTTAGCTAAAGTCATATTTACATAAATGGCGCTCTTTCACAGTTTTAACATTTTGACATTTCTCAACAGAGATAGATTCTCAATAGAGAGTAGATTGTAGATTTGGTGGTGACGACTTGTACCTACGACCTTCATATATCTATTGGACCCCACCCTCTTCCTCTAAACGTTAGTATACTTACCCAATTAGAGCGCCACCTCTAGTCCTGATTCCTTTAGGAATTCACTCAGCGGTCTTACTCGGGGTGTGCATTCATTCTTTCCCGAATTTATTAATTGAGATATAGAAATTTAAGCATATTTAAAAATTCCTCATCTTTACCTTCGTGGCGCCCCTTAAGTTACGGCGCCCCTGGGCTGTAGTCCAAACAGCCCATAGGGTTAGTATGGCTCTGTCTATGGGAGGTTTTCTCTGCTGAAACACAGAATATTATCTGCCTACATTGATAGGTAAACCAAGCCAACATTTTTGTTCTTTAATATCGAAACCAGATAAACTTTGGACCCCCCAATTACAACTTGTTTTACAACTTTTTTTTCACGCCAACGTAGACCCCCGTGGAATCTCCGTGGAAACCCCGTGGACCCCTGCGGGTCCACCTGGACCACTTTGGGAATCACTGCTCTATATTAATGTCACAACGTCAACAACAAATAAAAGGGGTAAAACTTCTTTAGGCGTGACTTGAGAGTTAGATCTTATAGTCTGCTAACACCGTTTCTGGTTTTGAAAATTTTAAATTTTGTAAAAATTGATCAATACATGTCGCGTAAAAATATAATTCTGTTTTCAAATGTGAATTTTTGAAGTAAAACTAGAACTTCTCTAGACGCGATTTGAGGAATTACATTCAGTTCAGTAAATTCTATAGTCTGCTTACTTATTTCATTTCTTTATAAGCAGCGACATAATTTGAGTGTATGTGCAGTGGTGTGCTGGGAAACTGTTAACAATGGGCACGTTGCTCGATGACCGCAACCTGGGGGAGGGGAGCGATTTTTTTTAATTTCATGGCTAGACGCCTAGACACTACCAATAATTAACGACCCCAGGGCCTTTCTTACACAAAATATAAACTCTTAAATAAAAAAGATAACAAAGCTACGTGTGTGTTTGAAGAAAAACTCCCTAGTTTTAAGTATAAATTTAATGTTGAAATATATTGAAAAACTACATTAACGAGTACACACAACAAAAGAGAGAACTTTCAAGTTTTCAAAGAATCAAAGAGGATAGGTTAAGTTAATTTATCCTAGCCTATCCTCTTTGAAGTGAATTAAGCGAACTGAGCCTTGGCGCCTTCTCAAGGTTAAGCAGGCGTGCCAGCTGCAGGGAAGCAAAACTTGGCCAGTTGATGAATCAAACACCATAAACTGGAATAGTGTGTATCACTTTCAACAGTTTCTATGACACAATAAAACTATGGAGTTCTTTTTCAAACGCACTATAAATACGTAGATTGGCATAGTGGAAACTGTGAAAAGCTAATTTTCAATAAAAATGGGCTAAAAGGGCTTGCGAATTTATAAAAAAATTAACAATGGGATCGGCAATTTATACAAAATTTAACAATGGGCTCGCCCGAGCCCATCTTCTTTAAGTCCCATCGTCTTTTAATGATTGGAGGGCTTTTGTGACTTCGTCCGTGGTAAATTCCCCAGACAGCTGATCACACCTTATACAGTAGTTTTTGAGGGCCTTGAACTCTTTTGAGTGTCTTTGATTTCAGTCGAGTGGGATTTGTCTTTTCTGGCTCTGGACAGGTTCACTATGAGGTTCGCTACCTGATCGGCCGTGACATTGGCAGGCATGTGAATCGGCTCCCAGCTTCTTAAGTAGGCTCCACGCCCTTCTACTTGAGTGTCGGAAATTCAGGCTTTTAGTTGTTTTGTTCCATTTTTTCTTCCGTGCTTCGTCAAGGTTGTGTAATAGAGAGTCCGCTACTTCCGATCTGCCGTTTTCCAAGTAGTCACCGTAGAGGATCTCATTGGCCTCAGTCCAACATGGTATGTATTCTTTTCTTACTCCTCTTGGTATGTGTTTCTTGGCCGTGGATATTACCATCTTTACAAATCCTTGGTAGTTATTTGGCGTTGGAGCAATAAATCGTATGTTTTTATCGAGGGCGGTCGAGTATCCCTGCCAGTTCGCCTTTGAGAAGTTCCATCTCGGGAGGTCGGAGCCGCGTATGATTGGGATCTGGGTGCCCACCTCCAGCAGCACGGGACGGTGTTGGCTGTGCGGGAAGGCCTCAAGAGCATGTCGGTTCACTGGGACAGGTTTTCTCTCTTGATCAGATGACACGAAGCATAAGTCTGGATTTGTCTCGGTACCCCATCTGGCTGAGTAGAAGGTGCCTCTGTGTTTGGTACTGAAGACTAGTTGAATATTATGAGCCTCGGCCCAGTCCACCAGTTTTGTCCCGTTTTGGTTGTTTAGAGGGTACCACCATAGGGTGTGCTGGCTGTTAAAGTCACCAGCATAGATGGATGGGTGGTCCCCGGTAGGTGGGATGTTGTCTGGCCAGATGTCTGCAGGAGGTTTATATACGTTTGTCAGGAGTGTGTCAGCGACTTGTCACAGTCACTGCAGAAATATCGTCGTCTTGAGATGTCGATATAAGTTTTACGCCCTTCAGTGTGGCTCGGGCATAAGTAGCTGTGCCGTAATGAGGGTGATATGTTGCACCGATAAATCTGTATCCGTGGATTTTTCCCCTTTTCCGGAGCTGTGATTCGTCAGAGGTATGAGTTTCTTGTATGAGAACCACATCGGTGTTATGGTCCAGAAGAAACTAGGAGAGATAGTCACTCTTAGATCTACTTATGCCTTCGATGTTGAGCTGGCAAATCTTAAAAAGAGCTCCATGAGGTTTTGTCGGTTGGCTCTTAGAAGAGCCGTTCGTTCCATTTTCTAAAAACGTGGTATCTATGTATGTTTCGATATCCAGGAGATCGTGAGATGGTCTGGATTACCTTTTGTCTTAGCTCTTTAGCGTAACCCAGGGTGCGCCACGTGGAGGCGAGCTAAGTTTGCACCCCCACACCACTGTGTATGTGTTATATGCATGAATTAATTGATATATGAATTGTAGATTTCGGTGTTGACTTATACTGCGACCTTCACAGGTCTATTGTACCCCATCCTCTTCTTCCAATCGTTGGTATACTTACCCATTTAGAGCACTTCCTCTAGTCCTGATTCCTTTAGGAATTTCAGGATTTGGGTGGGATTCAAGGACTGCAACTCTGCGTTCAAGCAGTGGGCCCCGGGGTACATTTGTCTCTTATGGAACAGTGCTCCGCAGTCTTTGATCAGATGTATGGGGGGTTTCCTCTGCTGAGTGTTTTCTAAGTCTGCAGTGTCCTATCAGGACTCCTGTCAGAATTCTAAGCTTGTTCCTGTTTAGTTTCAGGCAAGCTTTTGTTCTTTTCTGGTTAAAAGATCGTTCTTTGGTCACATTATTACTTTGGATTGTCTTAGCCCTGGAAGTTCTTTCCAGATTTTCATACAATCTCTTATTTCTTCATCTAAACTTTTGTGGATGGTGTTGATACTCATATCGCAAAAGGGTTCCGGGTCTATAAAGGGATTACTGGATCTCTAGTTTGCTAGGTGATCGGCTTCTTCGTTTATACCGTCTATACCAGTGTGTCCTGATATCCAGTTTAGCGTTACTGTATTTTCTCTGCCAAGCTTGTTTAACTTTCTCACACAGCCCCATACCAGTTTGGACCTGATGGTGTATGAGCTAATGGCCTTGATGGCTGTTTGACAGGATAGCAATTCGTTTTTTGCGATAATTCCTGTCGAAGTTCAATTGTGCACATCTTTCGATTGCGTGTACCTCTGCTTGCAAGATACTTGGGTTCGCATGTTCCCATGGATTCGAAGTATTTGGTACGCGATCTTTGTCTTCGAACCATCTGTATACCACTTGATAGCATTTTGCTCTATGTGGTGTGCTGAGGATTCATCGCTCCAATCGGCTTTACTACTACATATTGCTGTGCAGTTTTTCTCGAAATGCTATTTGCATACCATTTCGTCTTTTGGTACTTCCAGCCAGGAGATTTTGGCAGCGAAGCTGTTATGGTCTCTGCTCCCGATTATTTTACGTCTGCCTATTCCTTTCTTGCTGAACGGTACAATCGTCGACCAGGCGGCCCTCTCCACGACAAGTTGCAACGGAGTCAGATCCAGTAGCAGTTCCATTGCTGCCATCGGACACGACCCCATCACCCCCGTGATGCAGACACACGCCAGTCTTTGAATCTTTTCAAGCTGCTTCCTCATAGAGGCCAGCTTGGCGCTACTTCCCACGCAACTGCCCCGTAAATGATCGCAGGATTGTGGGGTTACAACCCCACGTTTTCGTTGCCAGATTTCTGCACACCATTATAGCGCGTTTGACTTTTCCTACCGCTGCTCTAGCGTGTCTATTCCATAGGAGTTTGCTATCTAGTGTTATACCCAGATACCTTATCTCCTGTTTGTATTCTACCACCCTCCCATCACTGGCGGATTTCTAAATAGGCTAGCTAGGTTGTGGCCTACGGCGGCATATTTTCGTAGGCGGCAAATTTTTGTAAGCGGAAAATTTAAAAATATACAAATTTTTCAAAACAGAATTTTGTTGCGGGGGCGACAGCTGCCCGCCAGTATAAGCAGAGTGTCCACATTAAATCAATCAAATTCGCAAATTTACTTATCTCTATGTTCGAAACATAGCGGCGGCGTGCAGCAATTAATGAAAAAACTGTAGAGCACACCGCGGTGTCAACAGTTGCGCTTTTCTTGGTCGCTGTGCTCGCATTTGATAATCTTTTTAAATATATTAGGCGGCAATATAAATTAGCTTATAGGCGGAAAATTTGTAAATCCGCCACTGCCTCCCATCTAACAGTATGGGCTGTAGGCAGTTTAGTTTTCTCTTTCTAGTAAATGGTATCAACGTGGTTTTGCTCGCGTTAAGTGTCAGTCCCACTGTTTGACACCATCTACTGGTTACTTTGAGGCCTCTCTATACGATTTCACAGAGCGTTCCCTCAAACTTCCCTCTGGCTATGATGACTATGTCATCGGCGTAACCTTGACATTTGATGTCTAGGTCGTTCAGCCTAAGTGGTGATAGCACACCTCCCTGTGGGCACCCTCGAGTTGTGGAGATCTTGATGGTGTCTCTTCCCACTTTGCTGAACCTCACAATCGCCGATCTGGCACGACAAGGTGCAATGAATGTTTGATTTTTATTTTATTTAATAAACACAGAAAACGCCTTATTTCATATATTTTGATCGACGAACACGTGAATAATGAAACTATCTGTCGTACTAAACTTGATAAGTTTGAGAAAGTCCAACAATGTTAAAACCATAAAATATTTTTGTTTTGATATTGATTCGCCGTTGTTTTAATTTTTTGTCTGCAGATGGAACCGGGAGATTTTGTTTTTCCCGAATCGTTTTTGGCGAACGCGGAACGATACGAGAACGAATTGAAGATTTACACGATCTGGATGCGAGAAACGTTGGGAGAAATCTACGACGAAATGCCGGATAATTTCGCCGAAGAGACGGAACGTGTAGTAAATTTCGAAGTAAATCTGGCCAAGGTCAACGAGAGCGAACACACCAAACGAAAGGTTGACGTGGAGGAGCTTCCGATTTACGCGTCAAATTATTGGAAAAGCGTTTTTAAAATTCTCTTTCAAAGCACAACGCAATTTCCGGTCGGCGATTCGATCGATGAAATCGTTACGAAACCCAGTTATTTGATGAAACTTTTTCAATTATTTTCCAAAACCAATTTGCACACAATTTGTAAGTTCACATTTTCACCTATATAGACACCAAATAAGATACTTCAAACCAGTGGTGTGCTGGGAAACTGTTGCTCGAGCTAGCTGCTCGATGACCGCGACCTGGTGGAGGGGAGCGATTTTTTTTAATTTCAAGGTCTGGCACTTCCTGGCACACATTGGCTAGACACCACGACCAATACGGGCCTTTCTGCGCTTATTTGCTTGTGCCTTGTCCACCTGTGTATGTAAGTTCTATTACGTTTTTTTATAAGAAAGGATGGTAAATTATTGTTAGTTTATGTGAAAGTACAAACACAAAATATAGATTCTTAAATAAAATCGATAACAAAGCTTGGTCTATGTTTTTATTATACAATGTATGTACAGTGTGTTTGAAGAAGAACTCCCTAGTTTTAAGTATAAATTTAATGTTGAAATATAATGAAAAAGTGCATCAACGAGTACATATAAAAAAAGAAAGTACTTTCAAGTTTTGTTGCAGAGTAGCCATTGTTCTGTCATAGAAATTGTTCAAAGTGATACACACTTTTTTTAGTTTGTGGTGTTTGATTCATCAACTGTCCAAGTTTTGCTCCCCTGCAGCTGGCACGCCTGCTTGACCTTGAAACCTTGACTTTGAGCCGCCAGGGCTCAGTTCGCTTAATTCAGTTCAAAGAGGATAGGCTAGGATAACCTAACCTACCCTCTTTGATTCAGTTGAGGCGTGCAATCAAAGAGGGTAGGTTAGGTTATCCTAGCCTATCCTCTTTGAACTGAATTGAGCGAACTGTGCCCTGGCGGCTCAATGTCAAGGTTTCAAGGTCAAGCAGGCGTGCCAGCTGCAGGGGAGCAAAACTTGGACAGTTGATGAATCAAACACCACAAACTAAAAAAAGTGTGTATCACTTTGAACAATTTCTATGACACAATAAAATTAGGGAGTTATTTTTCAAACGCACTGTACATACATAGATTGGCATAGTGGAAACTGTGAAAAGCTAATTAAAAAAAATAACAAAGGGCTCGCAAATTTATGCAAAATATAAGAATGGGCTCGCGCGAGCCTGCTCCAGCACACCACTGCTTCAAACTGTCTTTGAATGACAATATTTAGATGATATTAGATATAGACGAACAACAGTTTAGTTGAACCATATTAAAAACTGACTAATCTAACTTATTAAACTTTTATTTATCTTTTCAGCTAATTATATAATTTGGAGTGTGATCAAAGATTTGGCGCGCGAAACGTCTGCGAATCTTCGCGAGATTAATTTTCGAGTGGATCATAAAATTTTGAAAGTTTCTGAGGACTTGGACAGGCGATACGAGTGCGTGCAGCACGCGTTGCAATATTTCGCGCCGTCTTTGACGAAAGCTTACCTCCTGGAAAATTACTTCGATCGGAGAATTGTGCGCAGAGTCGAGCGAATTGCGGAAAACATACGCACCGAGTTTCTGCGATATCTGAGGGATAATTCTTGGCTGACCGCGGAAACGAAACAATGGGTTGTGGAGAAAATACAGAGTATCAGATTCGAAATCGGATTTCCTAAATACGAATGTGTTGAGTATCCCAAGGTAAAGATAATTAATTTTCTCTACAGTCTTCTCTTCTCAATGCCTTTTTATGTATCTAGTTTTCTCTATATAATTTTGTTTATTTAGTTTCTTTTACTGCCTAGACCAGGCCTGGGCAAATACTGGCCCGCGGGCCGCATGCGGACCCTGGCGACATTTTATGCGACCCACAAAGCGTTTTATAATTTTTTTACACGGATTTCTACGACTGTCACCGCCTCTCCGTCCCAAGTTTCGATATTCTCCTATCAAGAAATTGTTCCTCGGTTAAGTTTCTTATTCCATCCCTCCAGCTTCTTCTAGGTCTACCTCTCTTTTTCCTCTCCGGCGGTATCCATTCTTTCCTAGGCCATCTATTCTCATCCATTCTTTTCATATGACCGAACCAAGTCAGTTGTTTTTTCTCAACATCGTGTGAATATTCTTTTCCCTGCCCATTCTATTTCGAATCTCCTCGTTTCTCACTCTATCCCTCCGTGACACTCCACAGCTATTTCTTAAAAAATCCATTTCAAGTAGTTTTCACTTCAGTGTTTCTGTTATATCTCATACTTCTGCTCCATACATTATCACACTTTGAACAATACTTTCATATAGTCGCTTTTTTGTTGTTCTCCTAATATTCTTTTCCCAGAGGATTTAATTTAGGGCTCCTATGATTTTTCTACCTTTATTATTCCTTTCTATTATCTCATCCCTGCTATTGCCCTCTTTGTTAAATACAACTCCTAGGTATTTGGGCTTTTCTACTACTTTTATGAATTCGTTTTCTAAGAGCTGTGGTGTTTATCAATGTGATGCCTCGGTAATTAGAGGGGTCTGTTTTTTTACCTTTCTTGAACATCGGGATGGTGATTGTGATTTCTCCATCTTACCGGCACATGTTCGGATTCGAAAATTTTTCTAAACAAGGTGTAGATTTCTGTTTCGAGTTTGTCGCCGTCGTATTTTAGGAGTTCGTTGGGAATCATATCTTCACCTGGTGTCTTTCTTGTTTTTAGGTTCCTGATTTCCCAATTTATTTCTTCTTGGCTAATAAGCCAGTATGACTCCTCTATTGTCTGTTCGTGCGTTACGGTAGTGGTTTCTTCCTTGATGTTGTTGCTTTCTGTTTCATACAATTTCTTAAAGTACGTACGCCCATTCTTCAGGTGTTATACATTCGGTTTGATGTTGTTCGTCAATTGGTTGCTTAAACTTCCTGAGGAGCTTCCAGATTTTCTTTTGACCGCCATATAAGTCGTGTTGCAATTCAATGCTGAAGTTCTCCCAGCATTGATCTTTTAGGTGTCGCACTTCTGTCTTGCACCTGTTCCTCACCAGTTTGTATTGGTCGTAAGCTTCCTGAGTTCTCGTGTTCATATATTTTCTGTAGGCTTCTGATTTTTGTCGGGCTATTTCTTTTAGGTCTGAGATGTACCACGGTTTATAATTATGTCGTGGAGTATTACTGACTGATCTGCAGCCGATAGCCTCGATAGCGCTGTTTGTAATGTTAGATTTCAGCTTTTCCCAGGCTTCATCTGTGTTGTCCTGGTCTTGTATGCTGTTGGTTGCTATTTTTTGTGCTAGTCTGTTTTCGTATAGTATCCTTATGCTTTCTGTTTTTAATGCCTCTATGTTAAATTTGCCGCATTTTGTCGGCTCTTCTTGCTTGTGTCTCATTGCTTTGAATCGCTACTTGCATACGACGAGGTGATGTTCTATGCCTATATTATCTGATGGTATCACTTGGTATCACACGGTAAATGACGAACAACAAGGATTCCGACAAAATCGATCAACTTCTGACGCAATATTTACTGTAAGACAGATCACCGAGAAAGCAATAGAGTTTGCCAAATCCGCCTATCTGTGCTTCGTCGACCTGAGCAAAGCATTCGACAAAATCCGAATCGCTGATGTGATTTCAGTACTCAAAAACGAGGAGCGGGGGGAAAGAACCTCAACCTAATAAGAAACACCAACACCAAATGATAAAAACAAAGACATCAGAGAGGGTGCGCGTAAGCGATGGTGTAAGACAAGGTGACAGCATGAACCCGACCCTATTTAACATCATAATGGACAACATAATAACCACAGTAAAGAACCTTCAAGCGGGATACAGAATGGAAAACCAATCCTTCAACATCCTATGCTATGCAGATGATGCAACGCTAATGGCAGACAACGAAGACGATCTGCAACAATTACTAAAGACATTCTCGGAAACAGCAAAGAAATACAACCTCGACATTTCCCACCAAAAAACCAAATGCATGGTAGCCAGCCGATACCCAACAAGATGCAAACTAGAACTCGACGGTAAGGTAATAGAACAAGTGATGAGCTTCACATACCTCGGCATATAAATATCAAGCGAGAAACCTTAAGATGGAAACCCGAGCAGCCACCAACAAGACCCGAAAAATATCCGGTGCAATAAACAATATAATGTGGAGAAATAAGCATATTTCTGAAGAGGGTAAAATCCAAATATACAAATCCGCAATAAGACCAATTCTCACATACGCAGCCGAAATAAGAGTCGACACAGCAGTTACCAAACAAGCCTTAAGAACGACAGAGATGCGCGCCCTACGAGCGATAAAGGGGGTCACGCTAAGAGACCAAATCAGGAGCTCCACAATCAGAGTGGATCTACAAATACATGATGTCGTACGCTGGACAAGAGACCGTCGGAAGCACTGGCGGGACCATGTGAAACGCATGATCCCACAACGGATCGTTAACTGGACCATGACACAAAGTCCCAACAATTCAAAACCACCTGGAAGGCCACCAAAGAGATGGGCAGACTCCTGGACATCCATATCACAGGAGATTAGAGACTAAGGAGGAACTTAAAGAAACAGGCACAAACAGTTTTCTAAGAGCAGATTATTCTGGTTGTTTGTGCCTATTGCCAGGTATTCGCATTTACTCAGGTTCATCGATAGACCAGCTTTTTCGTATCCCTCTTTCAGTTTTCTGACCATATACCCCAAATCGTCTTCATTCTCTGCTATGACAACCCGATCGTCAGCAAGGTATAAACTATAGAGCGTGTCATCTCCCACTCACAGTCCCATTTGTGCACACTTCCTTGTCCACCCTCTAAGGGATCGGTCCAAATAAATTTAAAAAAGAGTAGGGGATAGTCAGCACCTCTCTCTGAGCCCCTTGGAGATCTTAAAACTCTCTGACAGGCCTGTTCCTAGCTTCACTCTTGCAGAATTGTCTTCCAAAGTGTAGTAGTATTTAGTGGCCTGTAGTAGAGTCGGTCTGAACTCTAGTTCCTCCATTCTTTACCGTAGTTGTGATATCGGGACGCTATCATAAGCCTTTTCTAGGGCTATATGTGTTTCTCTGCCTCTTTGCATACGCTTCTCTAAGGCTATTTTAAGGGTGAAAAGGTTGTCGATTGTTGAGCGACTCGCTCGAAATCTAGCCTGTTCTTCAGGTTGTTTATCTTTAATATGGTCTTCTATTACGGTCTTCAGTATCCGAGAATAACCTAATTTGTTGCACCAATTTCTGTTCTAATCGTCTTTGCTATAGAAATTTTGTACTGTCATGTTCAAAACTTTCCATGTCAAATCTTTTGACATCTTCTCGTTGTTCCTCGTGACATTCTTGTGGTTTATTTTGATTTTGTGCTATATAAGGTATATAGCATTCTCTATTCTCCTTTACTAGGAAGTGATCGCTTCCACAATCAGCCCCTCTCATGACTCTTATATCCTGGACTTTATAATTTTCGCCCTGTTTGACAATCACGTAGTCTATAATTGACTTCCAACATCTCGATTGTTGGTATCAAGTATACTTGTGGATGTCTTTATGTGCGAAAAAGGTGTTCGTAATCGCTAGATTATGTTGGTCACAAAGGTTTTTCAGCTTTTCACCATTTTCATTGACTACCTCTTCCCCGTGCCTTCCATCTATGTATTTGGCTATTTAGTTGTCTGCCTGCTCTACCATTAAGATGACCCGCTATAATAATTTCATGATGATTTAGAATTTGTTCAATTATATTTCGTACGTCCTGTTCGAATTTATCATTTTCTTGGGCATTAGCGTCATCGTTGGGTGCATATAATCCAATCACTATTATGTGCCTTCCTCTAATTTGTATAGTCATTTTAATAATACGTTCGTCAACCGGTTCCCATGATTTTATGTATCTTTCTAATCTTCTGTGTATCATAATAGGTAGATACCCCGGCTTTAGCCCTGCAGCTTTTGTCGACTCCGCTGAATAAATGTATATATTTTTTATTTATTTCGCTTCCGTTTCCCTTTTTCTTGGTTTCCGTTAGGATGGCTATATCCATATTGCGATTTATGAATTTTGATATTATTTCTTGCTGTTTGTTTCGGATTCCTCGTATGTTCCATGTTCCAAAATTAAAAGTCCATTTTCGTTGCTGTTTTCGCCTTCTATCCAATATCTATCCGAGGCTTAATTTTACTAGCTATTTTGACGATAATGTAGTTTTTACGGGTGTAAGGTTTCTGACCTCATGACTCAACCCCGATCCTTGGAAGACCAGGTAAATATTTTAGTCTGGTCCTTCTTCCTTGAGCTGTCTGACTTGGGTGAACCTTCTGATAGCTACGCTACCGTCAGCATAGCTGTCATGATCATTAGGACACGCAAGCTCCCCCACCCCTTATAGAGCCTTCGTCTAGGTCTAGGAGATACTTCGAGGGAGCCTATATTACCTCTGCCACAATTTCATAGACACTCCACATTAAAATAACTGTTGAAATAGATTTTTTTTAATGCGGCCCGCGATTAAATTTTCATCCACAGTGTGGCCCTACAGCCAAAAGATTTGCCCACCCCTGGCCTAGACTTTACTTGGCCGAAGAAACAAATTGTGTGGTACGTAAGTAAATTTGGCAAAGTTAACCAGGGCGAACAGAGTCTGTAAACATTCTTATCTCAAATTTTTAGTCACTTTAATCCTTTTCTGATTGATACTTTTGTTCGGATTTCTAAAACGCGGAAGCTGCTCATTCTGGGTCATATTATCCATTTACTATCCATAACCTAACCACCAGGAAGATTTTCCTCACGCCGACTTCTTGCTTGGTGAATTAAACTATCATAAGGTATATACGATTGTGACATATTTTAGGAACTTACAAGCAACCATTTATTAAATACGCTTCGACTGAAAAGTTATAAATCGAAGATTTCGCTGGAGCAACTAGGCGCCTCAACGAAGCGAATAAAGTAACAATAATTAAAAAAGTTGAAAAACAAATAAATTTAAGAGAATTTTCAAAATTTCAGATGGCCTATTCACGTCTTCGAAGTTAACGCCTACTACAGCATCTTACAGAACGCTATAAGTAAATCAAAATTTTCTAATAATTTGTAAAATCAGAAGTATGGTATATTACTTTTAATTAGATTGTATCGAGTAAGGTGCCGTCCCTGAACAAAACAGGGGTCGAAAAATGACGAGTTTTTGAAAATTACGAGAAAATTTACCAAAAATACCGCATTTTTGGTTGACATAAACCGCTTACGTCTTGATTTTTTTCCGGTGAATTGAGCAAAAAAAAGGTTTTTTTTAGACAAACTTTATAAAGGTCCGCCCCGCCCCCACCGGTGGCAGCTGTAGGTGCGTTTTAAATTTTTCCCTTTTTTCATGGGAAATGTCATTTTCTGCTGTAAATCTGAATCGGCCTTCGACCCGTGTCGGTATGCCGCTCGTATGCTACTAATTTTTACAAATTACTTGATTCAATAATTAAAATATTCTAAGAAATATCATCATTGGTGTTCTGCTATGTGCAGATCATAGCATATATGCAGATCATAGCCCTGTGGGGGCGGACCTTTATAAAGCTCGTCTAAAAAAACCGATTTGTTTGCTCAATTCACCGGCAAAAAAATTTTGGTCAATTTTTCGTAATTTTCTAAAAATTGTCATTTTACGACCCCTTTTTTGTTCAAGGACGGCGCCTTATATTCACGTATCCTTTTCCTGCTTTCAGATCGTCTACTATTTTCACTTCTTCTACCTCTATTCCCTACACCCTCCACAGTTCCCTCGATTACCTCTCTCAACAAACAACTCCCTCTCCACACATGCCCAAGCCCCACAGTCTCTTCTTTTCAAAATAGTCTCATATAAAGATCTTCCTTCCCATATTCTTTACAAAACCTGCACATTTCTTGCCTGCCCACTTTATTCCTAGCATTTTTCTCCACATCCACATCTCCATAGCCTCTATCCTTTCCCTACCCTTCTTTAAAATTGTCCATGTCTAACAATAAGAAATGTACTCTGTGACATAAAAAATGCCACACTAAGAAGGGTTTGGAATTTTTGGACCAATCTTGGCAGAAATGTTTTACTAATCAAAGTAATTGAAAGATTTCAAAGCAATTAAACAAAAGGTAAAGGCATTATTTATTAATAATGTGTTAGACCACCCCTATTAGCTTCACACTCCCACACTCTTCTGGGCATGGATTCCACCAGGTTGTCGATTTCTCCCTGAGGTATTGCATCTACAGTTTATGCCGGAGAGCTTCCAGTGTGGGAAGGATGGGCTAATTGCTTGAGTTTTCTATCCTTCATGTCCCACACATGTTCGATGTGCGAGAGGTCGGGAGACCTGGGTGACCACGGCAAGATATTAACGTTAGCCTCTTCGAAGCTCCCTATAGAATGCCTTACAATGTGGGGACAGGCATGATCCTGTTTGAAAATCGGTTCCTCCAGCTCCTGGAGGAGTGGAAGGATATGGGGTTCTACCACTTCATCAATATATCGGTGGACATTTATATTGTCAAGGATGAATACCAACTGAGACCTGCTTCCATAAACATTAGCACCCCAAACCATAACCTACATTGTGTGTTGCACATGCCGCTAAACAGAGAACTGAACATGGCGACGTTCTCCACGTCTAGGTCTGACACTCATGCGACCATCGTGCATTCCCAAGCAGAATCGGGATTCGTCACTGAAGACCACTCTATACCATTCCACGTCCCAATCCAGTCGCAAGGTACACCACTCCACACGTTGCTGTCGGTGACGAACCGTCAGCCGTCAAATTTTAATCAATTACTACCTTTGATTAGTAAAACATTTCTGCCAAGTATGGTCCAAAAATTCCTATTCCTTCTTAGTGTTGCATTTTTTATGTCATAGGGTATACTATTTATTTCTTAGAATAATTATTTAAATATTTATATCTCAACTTAATTTAAATTGTTGTAAGTTTTGCCGTTGGGAATTTTATCCCCTCCGTTCTACGATCCTCGTCGGAGCGATGTGTTCAACTACGGAGCTCTGGGAACTTTGATCGGCCACGAAATATCACACGCCTTGGACATGAGCGGAAGAATGGGAAACCAGCACGGAATTATTGGGGAATGGTGGAGCAAAGAGGATTCGCGAAGGTACGACGAGAGGAGTAAATGTTTTAAGGAAAAATATGACGGGTACGGGATCGATGGGAGCTTTACCTTAGGCGAAAACGTCGCGGATAATGTTGGACTACGGTTGAGCTTTGGCGCTATGCTGAGGGACAAACAAGTAAATGATGGAATTTCCGTCTTCCGTAGGAAACAAATATTTTTTATTCGCTTTGGACAGGTACTAATTTGGTTTTAGCTTTGTCACCCTTACACAGGCTCTAATATTAACATACTAACTAAATTTTTTAATTGTGTTGTAGTTGTGGTGCGAGATTTCGCATGACGGAAATGATTTGCATATTCAAGAGGAACACTCACCAGTGGAGATTCGCGTATTGGCAACGTTGACGAATTTCGATCCGTTCAATTACATTTACAATTGCAAACAGGAGAATATTTGCAGACTATGGTGATTCCTATACCGCCCGTTTATTTCTTTTCTTACTTAGTACAGTAGGACTCGAGGGGACCTTAAGGGGACCGGACCCCTTTCAGATAATTGGATTTTTCCGAAAAAGGGGCTATTTTAATTAATTACTGTATGTGTGTTGAAAATGGGAGAAAAAACTAGTTTTAAAGAAAATGAGCTTCTAATTAAATAAATGAAAACCCTTTAACATTTTAAGCGCACCCTTACAAGTGCTGTACATTAGTACTGTAGTGTAAATGAAAGTCATTGCTTGCTAAACATCTCGGTCAGCCAAGTCGCGCATCGGCTTGACAGTGAGAAGTTGCATGTCACACTCGGGCTGACGCTACATCCACTTCAACGCAGTTTCAAGGCCGGAAAATGCTTCACTAGCTGATGGTCCCGTATCTGCTTTAACTTCCACATTAAGGTCGTCTTCTTCCTCGACACTTTCTTCTCTCGCACTTTCAATAAGTTCATCATCATTTAGAATTTGAATTTCATCACTAACTTCTGAACATCCAGGAATTTTCAAAAGATCTTCTATTGTCTCTTACCTTTTCTTGAGCTTATTTTTCCTTTTTCTCCTTTTCCTCAGTTGATATGCCTTTCAACTTGTTCCACGCACGTCTTAATGTGACTGGCTTCATCAAGCTTCCGCCACCATGTAAGCGCAATCTACCAAATTATTTATTTTGTGGTTAGACAACACACCTTCGTCTTCGCCCTCTACTAAAGGTTTCTTTAAAAGTTGGTCCATTGGTTGCAACAAGCTTGTGACGTTTGGGGTCAAAAATATTGTTTTAAAGCGCCATTCCCTCTTTCCAACAATTCTTCGGTGGGATGGGTTGATGCATTATCAACAATCAAAACAACCCAGCCACCGTGGAATGTTGCAGCAATGTTACTTTCGCAACGTTAAACATTGCAGAGAACATTGCTATAACATTCCTGCAACATTCCTATGTCCGCCTCTCTGCAACGTGCAGAATGTTGTGGGAACGTTGCACGGAACATTGCGGGAATATTGCGAACGTTGCAGGAATATTGCGAACGTTGCAGGAATATTGCGAGCGTTGCATGAATGTTGCAGGAATATTGCAAACATTGCAGGAATATATTGAAAAATGTAAAATTATATTTTTATTTATATATTTGTATTATATATGTATTTTTATTATGTATATATTTGTATTTTTATTGACTTGTAATTTTTTTTCCACCACTAAAAATTATATAAAGTGAAAAAACATTTTAAGTGAAATATCAAGTGATGTATAGAATGCCGGTCAGTCCTAATGTTGATTAATTTTCAATCCGAATTGCGTTTTTACTTTCATTGTCATCGTCATCCGAAGAAACTTTCTCATTTGGTTTTTTGGCACGACTCACTCTTGTTAGAGCTTGAATAAGCCCTTTCGCGTTAGTTTAATTACATATAATTATATATAATGTAACGGCCTGGCCGTACTTTCCTCCGTCTTTCTCGCATAATACGCGCGAATAGTAGACCTTTTCGTAGTTGAACATTTTTCATGCGCATGCGTCAATTTTTGCCATGTTTACGGGAACTTTTTTGACGCATAACCCGTGAAAATAGCAAAATGTGCCCGAAACTTTCATATTCCCGCCTTTTAAACAAGGCGGTCGCACATGCGCTTAACTAACCGTAAAAAGGTATATTCAAAAATATTGATTCAACAATTCGGAATCAATTTATTAAATAAATAATTATTTTTACTTATCGATAAAATGTCGTTGGTAAAAACTATAACCATTTTTATTCACCTAGCATCATAGGAAATATTTAATAAACGAAATAATAGACGATAGAATAGTATATTGTGCAAGTAGGGCGATAAGTTGTCAAGTCCCCACGAGAGCGAAATTGGGCATATGACATATGACAATCGGTCATACGCTCGAGAGGGCATACCGCACGAGTTGCAGATAATATTTTTTATTACCAGGGGTAAGTAAAGTCCAGGTGCAATAAAAAAAAATAGAATAAAAAATGAACAATTTGCTTTTTCAATTATATCTCCGGCGGTGTAGATTCGTCATAAGAACTTTCATCAGTCTCCGGTATCACCATAGAATTTACTCATTTTAAAACGTTTCTTTAATTTTTATTTTGTAATGAAAAAATATTTCTGTCACTTTCACGTCACTTTTTTAATGTTGAAGTTTTGATTCTGTTTATTTTATTTATTTAATTGTTTTTTTAATGTAACTTAGCGATTTTTATTCAATATTTGCGTGCGCCAAGCATAATTGACGCATGCAAATGAAAATTTCCAATGCGCTTAAGTTATGTGGTAATAATTGAATTGACAAACATCCATTTGTCGCACTAAAAAACGGGCGCCAAGATAGTACTTATCCCGCATGAGTAATAAAAATATTATATTGTAAATTCCAGCAAAGGCAATCATTAAAGAATATACATGGTATCCCAACGAAAATTTGACCCCCCCTATAATTGGAAAACCGAATAATATTTCAAAATTCGCCGAGACCCATCGATTTTTGTTCTTGGGGGGAGCTTTTTTGATAGTCAAGCCAACTCAATATGTTCATCCCCCTAATGCCTAGCAACCCCAACTTAAAAATTTCAAATGCAACTACCCCACTTGTGGCACATCATTTTAAAGCCCTTTTCATTGCGAATACAGTGATACAAGTTTTTCATTTACTACACATGACCGCATTACCTAATTGTTATTGATGTTTCTATCAGTTTACAAAAAAGTCAGAAATGAAATAAAAAAGCTGAAGCAAATAATTAATCAGATTTATTTGATGAATTGCTCAAAATGACCCCCAAACTTAACTTCCAAAACTTTAGATTTTGATAGTTAACTTCCAAACAATAATACAGTCTGTTTTCAAATTCTGTTCGAACATTATTAAAGACATCCGCAGTTATTAATCGGCATTCTTCTACAATTCTCTGACCTCGCACTTGCAATGTTTCCGGCTGAGTGGCGTACACTCGTGATTTTAAATGACCCCACAGAAAAAAGCCCAAAGGCGACAGATCCGGAGATCTTAGTGGCCATTCGACGGGACCTCTTCTGCCAATCCAATGCCCCGGGAAATGGTCATCCAAAAATTGTCGCACAGCAGCAGCATAGTGCGGAGGCGCACCATCTTGTTGGAAGGTTATTTCATTTTCTAGTAAATTGTCGTCACTTTCTAAAATCTCTGTTATCCTAGGATCAATTGTACTTTCCAATAATTCTAGATAGGTGTTTCCATCGAGATTACCTTGGATGAAAAATGGTCCAACAAGATGGTCGGCCAAAATGCCTGCCCAAACATTCAATTTTTGAGGTGTCTGAGTTTGAAATTCCCTGATTAAATGCGGATTAGTATCACTCCAATAACGACAATTGTGTCTATTCACTTCGCCATTCAACATAAATGTGCATTCGTCGGAGAAACATGTATTGTAGAGAAGATATGGATTCAGTAGAAGTTGTTCACTAAAGTATTCGCAAAATTGGTTACGGCGATCAAAGTCATCTTCATGTAACTCTTGAACCAGCGTCATCTTAAATGGATGAAACTTGTGTTTTTTCAAAATTCGATGAACACTGGAACGGGATACGCGAGAAGCTTGAGACACAGTTGTAATCGCTTATTATCCATGTGTTGCCATTGTCCATGTATCCATTATCCAATTATTGCTTATTATCCATGTGTACATGACCCAAAACTGCCACTTCAACAGCTTCATTTCGAACTGGCCCAATTACTTCACGTTTCTTGTTTAAAAGCGAACCTGTTGCAACAAATTTGTCAATCAGGTGTTTAATGTACTGGTGGTTTACATTTTTTTTTTCAGGATGATTGGCATTAAAAATTCGTGCTGTAGCTTTAGCGCAATCGTGATTTCGATAATAAATTGCAACAATTTCTACTCTTTCCGCGATAGAATAAACCATTTCGAACACACGTTAATACTTTCAATAACGGCTGAAACTAACGATTTCTTGGTCACAAGCAAAAAAACACCGACTTTTTTGTAGTACTGATTTTTGGTTATTTTGAAAAGGCCTGAATTCCTATAAACTTAAGTATCTTCTACTAATAACTATTTTAGTATCTAGTTTTATTTGCTTCAACTTTTTTATTTCATTCCTGACTTTTTTGTAAACTGATAGACACATCAATAACAATTAGGTAATGCGGTCATGTGTAGTAGATGAAAAACTTATTAGTGGTGGGCATTTGTGTAGAAATTACTACGCGTAAGTTGGTTTGTCATCTTTTCGTTTGTAACCAATAATTCTGTCAAATCTCAACCGATTTCTAAAAACGGTACGTCACTGTATTTGCAATGAAAAGGGCTTTAAAATGATGTGCCACAAGTGGGGTAGTTGCTTTTGAAATTTTTAAGTTGGGGTTGGTAGGCATTAGGGGGATGAACATATCGAGTTGGCTTGACTGTCAAAAAAGCTCCCCTCAAGAACAAAAATCGACGGGTCTCGGCGAATTTTGAAATATTATTCGGTTTTCCAATTATAGGGGGGGGGGGGTCAAATTTTCGTTGGGATACCCTGTATAATAGAATATTCTTTAATGATTGCCTTTGCTGGAATTTACTAATATTTGCTAATATTTGTAGATTTATCAACAGGCCGGGCGTACAGGGCGTGCACCGCACCAGGACGGCACTTTCAAGTGGGCGGCAAATCCTTAATTATCTCCTTCTTCTTAATGAACACATTGTCATAATTTGCGTATTTGTATTTATTATGTCTTTACAACATCCAATGAACTACATGGAAAATAAACTCAAAAGTTTTATGCACGTGAGGAATTCCCTTTTCTGCTATACCGGGCGATAGTTTTACGTACAATAGTACAGTACCTATAGCTAGCGGAAAGCGGAATATCTCTGACTTTTCGTTCATCGAAATTTTTTTTGGCTATGATAACGGTAATTTTCTAAAAGCAATAGAAAGGGTAGCTTATTTTGATTCAGTTATGCAGAACATATTCTCAAAATTGAATTGTACGTGATTGTCGTGACAGTCGGATGGGTATGGCTCATTATTTAGTAGATCAAATCCAAAATGAAATCATTGAGTTACTCGGTACAAAGTTACCAGTTCAACAGGCGAGGGTTTATTAAATTTTGTATTAAATTTTTTTTTCACAATTATACCTTGACATTTACAATTTGCGGGAGCAAAGTTATAATAATAGTTCTAACATGCGCGGATAACTAAACGGATTACAGAAAAAAAAATTAGAAAACAATAATCATGCATTTAGGTTCCATGTTCAGCTCATAGTCTAAATTTGGCAGTCAATGATTTGGCAAATATAATCCAAGAAACAGTAAATTTTTTCTTTTCATCATCTACGAAAAGCTGGTATTTGCAAACATTTACCAGATTTAAAATCATTGAGTGCTACGCAATGGTCCAGTAGAATTGACACAATCAAACCATTACGGTATCACTTTTGAACGAAATTAATGATTTATGTAAAATGAAAGTCCCACGATGAATACTCAAATGTGCATAAATTTGCTAAATAATTTGATCCATAAGTTTACAAATTATCGAATGAGCATGAGCATTTTGAAATGAATGAGCATTTTGAAATGATTTTACAAGGAGGTACGGAAATGGCACATAAACTAAATGCAGGAACATATTTTCCACCAATTTCTTTTAGAAGGTCGATTTGCATCCTAGCAGTTTCTATGTCGTTTGACAGAATGGCGATGTCATCAGCGAATGCTAGACAGTCAACCACCTTGTCACCTTGTCTGAATCCCGTTTTGACTTCAAAAGAGTCCGATAGACATCCTAGGAACTTTACTTTTGTTTCAGATAGGGTGGTTCTAATTAGTGCCAGCAGTTTCAGGTCAACCCCAAATTCTTTGAGGATGTTCAGCAGAACGCCGTGGTCTATTCAATCAAAGGCCTTTTTAAAGTCTACAAAGACCGATACGTACGATATGGATCTGAGATTACAATATCTGATGATTGTTTTGAAGTTGTGGATCTGTTCGGCAGTTGAACAAGCCTTTCCGTACCCCTTTGGTATTCGACTATTTTTTTGACTTTGGTATTCGACTCTACTTCAGATTCTAAACTCTCCAGGATAGCGATCTCAAGTGAGAGAATTTTGTATGTTACCTGTAAGACGGATATTCATCTATAGTTGTTGACGTTTTTCATGCTGCCTTTCTTGTGTAATGGATGGATCAAGTCTGTTTTCCAATCTACTGGTAGGATTTCTTCTGTCCAAATTTTTTCTATTTGCTAGATTTCAACTGCTTCTTCAGGGGCATATTTCCAAAGTGTTCTCCTGGTGCCTTATTGTTTTTGAGTCTAGCAATATTTTTGTTATGTTTATACATTGATAAAACTTTAACTAATTTTGTACATGAAGTTGTATATTGGGAAAGATTCCAATTCTATGTGGATTGGCAGTTACCATTGACTAATGCAGGGTTCGGCAAACTCTATATGATTAAGCGCCTTTGCGATAATATTATTGGTGGCCTTGCCTACAGAATTCATAACTTTACCAATATCTTCTTAAAAAAAAGATATTCCGCTCCCTGGCGAATTTTGCAATGGAAATTCATTAAAAATAAAACACGTCATGATTAATTTTTTCAAATTCAAAACCATATTTTTAGCTCCATCTGTTGGAATTGACACAATTTTAGTAAATGGAATGTGATTTTTCTTCAGACTTTTGGTCACCGCATTTTCAACATCTTCTCCTCTGACCCTTGAGTGGCAATAATCCCAGTTCTTCTTTGGGACCATCTGATGAAATATAGTGAGCAAAGAGGACAACTTGCGCAGTATCCTTTATGTCACAAGATCCTTTTGATTTTATTAAAAATACTTATCGGCTTTATTGTTAAAATTGTGAAAATGTGTGTCAGTCCCATATATAAAACAACTTTTTATGTACCCACCATCAGTGAATGGTTTTCCGTTTTTGACGATTTCGTCACTCATGGCAAAGCTTGCCAAGTTAGCATTAATTGTAGACTGCATCCAACAGTTAAAAGATGAACTTGTCTTTTTAAAATTTCTTCAATTAAAAATTTCTTCAAATAAAGGTTCTTCAATTGCTTTCTTCAATCCTTCAACATAATGTGCTACGCGGATGACGCTGTATTAATAGCTGACAATGAAAACGACTTACAACAACTTCTACAGACATTCTCCAAAATAGCAAAGAGATACAACCTTGATATCTCCCATCCAAGTGCATGGTAGCTAGGAGATCAGCAACCAGATGCAAATTTGAACTCGTCAACAAAGTGATAGAGCAGGTGATGTGCTTTACCTACCTTGGAGTAGAGATCTCAAGCGACAGAGACCTCAAGCTAGAGGCACGAGCAGCAACGAACAAGGCTCGACGAATATCTGGCGCACTAAATAACATAATCTGGAGAAACAAACACATATCGCAAGAAGGTAAAATCCGAATATACAAGACAGCAGTAAGGCCAATACTCACATATGAGGCTGAAACAAGGGCCGACACATCAGCCACAAAACAAGCGCTGAGAACGACCGAAATGCGGACCCTGAGAGCAATAAGAGGAGTCACATTAAGAGACCATGTCAGTAGCTCTAAGATCAGAGCTGACCAACAAATCCAGGACGTCATGGGCTGGGCAAGAGCCAGTCGAAGATACTGGCGGGATCACGTGGAACGCATGGCGCCACACCGATTCGCTAACTGGGCCATGACACAAAAACCCAACAGAACGAGACCCCCTGGAAGACCACCGAAGAGATGGACATACTCCTGGACTTCCAAATCGCAGGAGCCGAAGGACTGAGGAGAAACTTACAGAAACAGGCACATAGTACCTACACAGAAGAATAAGAAGAAGAATGCTTTCTCTCTCGTTTATTTTCGTGTTTATTTTTGAAATGTATATCGACATTAGACTTTTGTTGTTTGCTAGTTTTTCATGGTAAATAAGACAAGTTGGAAGACCAGCTACATTAGGTACCAACGCAAACGATTCAGTCCATTCAGTTTGGAATTCACGATATCGATTGAAACCATTTTGAGAGGAATTTTGAGTTTCTGAATTATGTCCAAAAAAGCACAATTTTTAACTATGAACTGACTTGACTGCGAGACAATAACTAAAAGAAACAATCGAGATCCGTGATTGTGTGTTATAAACTGTGACTGTCTGTTACAAAGTACTTGACGGCGGCGGTCGTAAGACTTCCGAAAAGTGACAGTTTATTTTTTGTGATTTTGTGATGTTTCAATATATTTCCGAAGATCCATAAGCTCACACCAAAAGAGCCACTTGTGGCTCGCGAGCCACACTTTGCCGACCCCTAGACTAATGAATAGTATTCATAGGTCAATGGCAGTTACGCATAGCGCAGTTAAAATGGCGTTGGGTCGGGTATGTCGGACATGTAACCTACCGGCAGATTTGCCTAGACAGACCAACCGCACGTCGGTAGCGTGTATGGGAATGTTCCGGTATACCGAAGCGGTCTTCAGTTCTTTTTGCGAAGGCATCGATTGAGGACGGTGACTGTCATTGATAGGCCTGGCGTTAATTTTGAAGAAAAAAGATACAAAAACAGTGAAAAGGAAGCGAAAAAATTGGTTATTAATACAATCAATAAAATCAATAATAAAATCTAGGAGTGGAGAAACCTTACAACTGTCGAAAAACAACAAAATCGATGGTCTCAACATTTTGCTGAAAAACTAAAAGCCTTACCAACAGAAGAAGTGGTACCAGAAGCAGGTACAAACTAAGGAAATATGCCAAACAACGCGATGATTGACTGCAAGATCCCAAGCAAGAGAGAAATAGTAACGGCGATTTGACACCTGAAAGCAGGAAAAGCTGCGGGTACAGATAATATTCCAACATAATTATTTAAACAATTTTCTGCTTTCTGCAGGAGCAGTTTCCAACCTCAATCAAGGAGGGACTAATTATTAAACTACTAAAGAAGGGACATGTGACTCAATGCGAGAACTGGCGTGGAATAACCCAATTGAACATTATAAACAAAATTATAATGACAGTCAACAAGCCCACCACTCTGGGCGAGATTGATCCAATACTTGTGCAAGAACAAGCAGGGTTTCGTCCAAACCGCTGATGTACCGACCACATCAACACAGGAGGATCATAATAGAGCAGTAAAATGAATTCCAAACCCCTTTCTACCTAACATTTGTTGACTTCAAACAAGCCTTTGACACACTGAAACACGAAGCTCTCTGGCATATAATGGAAAAGAGTGGGATCCACCAAAAACTCATAAATGTGACCAAAGCGCTTTACACCGGCGCAGCCCTGGTATGCAGTCTTTCACAAAGGCAAACGAAATCTTACGCTGCACATCTGCAACCTCTCCACTGTGGCAGGCACTGGTTTAGACAGAAATTTTGCTTGCAACAAAATGAAGAAAACCTAAAATTGAAATCTTGGAAATTAAAAAAGTTAAAATTGGAAAAACAGTGAAAAATCTGGAAAATGCATAATCAATATAAGAATAAATATTCAATATCATATCTAACAATAAGCCCAACAACTTATACCACTACATTCCAAGACATACACTAGAAAACAACGTACCTGCGTGACCTGCGCAGGCGACCGGAGTACATGCACATCGTCGAGAGAATCGATTTACGATCTTGCGCCGGTCGGCTGCACAGGTCTATTCCCACACATGCTGCGGTCTACCTGTACGGGTAAACCTCCCCGGTAGACCGTTGTGTGTATGGTCGGTATTAAGCAACAACAGGTGGACTGCGAGAATTACCCAATGGCGACCTAGATAAACTACAGAGAGCAGAGGTCGTCCACAAAGAAGGTGGTTGGACGACATTAAATCGACCGTTGGTGAAGACTAGCATCGCAAAGCCCAAAATCGCCAGATATGGAAGACATACGAAGAGGCTTATGTCCAGGTGTGAACGATAGAAAGCTGATGAAGAAGAAGGAAATTAAATAGTTACATAAACACAGTTATATACAATTATATGATTGCACCTAGGTACGGTGACCCTGTATGAGCACTGACAGTAGAATTTTCAAATAAAATAAAGAATTTCATTATATTTGTAAAGAAAAAAACAAATGAAATTTAGTAATAAGAAGTCTGTAATAATAAAAATTGAGCATATTCTAATATCCTTAAAATAAAAACTAAAATCAATAATAAAATTAGAATAATTAGGTGAATATTTCTATTTCGTAATTTCAAAAATTACGTGTCGCGCAAATTACGTGTCCGAATTACATAAAAGCAATTTTATGTAATACCGGACGTTTTTATTTGATTTTATGAGCCCCCTTTGCTAGAAATAAAATAATAAACAAGCCGAATCGATTTCGGTGTGCGCTCCAGTCAATCGCAAACTCGGCAGCAATTTTCCACGAGTGGAACACGCAAGCGTCGGTGCGGGCTTTTATTATTAGTACACAGCGCAAGCGAGTGTTTAACAAGGTTATTACGAGAGTTCTGATCAATTCCCATTCTTAAGCGCGCACCTCTCCCCGCAATGGACTTACAGACACAACGGAAGTACGTATCACTTCTCTTACATCTGCTGCCGACGTTGCCAGACTCTTTCACCGTGTTTGTTTTCAAGGATTTGTTTTTCATATACAAAATATGAATTATATATTTCATTCGTTAACCCTTTCAGACACGGAAGACCATGACCATATTGCACGAAAAATTGTATGTACACGTAACTATTGCAATATTTCGAGGTGGTTCAAAAAATATCCCACTATTATAATGCTTAGACCAGCGGTCGGCAACTGGTTCGTCGAAGAAAATCAAACAAAAATATCGAATTGGGTGCCGGGCTATGCTGTGGCTACTGTGGAAGGATGTTTCGGGTCAGGAGATATTATTGCTTTTGTAAACTGTATACAGTATAATCTCGGTATTTCGGTGGTTGATTAATCGGACGACACGTCTAGTAATCCGGCGGTCTGGAGACTGCTCGCGCTCTTCCCTCCCACCACTCTTTCTTATAATCCGGCGGTTGTCTGGTCACATATTTGTCGGATTATCGAGATTATACTCGTACAGGTTTTTATATTCGAGTTTTAAACCTAAAGAACGCTTTCCTGAAAATTCTTTACGAAGTGACTTAGCACGTTCTTTTCCTGAGGTAATTTCTTGTGAACCGTTTATAAACATTGTATTTAAAAATATGCAATAACTTGTATAGTTATCACGTTATCAGTATCCCTTTTGTGCCACCTATGAAAAAATGAAAGTGGCACGCGTGGCATAGGTTGCCGACCGCTGGTTTAGACCATTGCCCTTTCAGCTTAAAAATAAAACCCCTTTAAAATGGCATCACATTTACGCAACAAAAAGGTGGGTCACTTTACTCCCGCGAAGTTTGCCGGCCAATTTTCTAAAAATTAAATATTTTTAGAGTAGATCATAAATCGAGAAAAACAATTTAGGGGGAGGCACTTCACGCAGCCCCTTTTTTCCACGCAAAGGAGTTCTGATATAATATTTGAGTTTTTGATACAGAGTTCTAGAGTTCCCAATCGGCATAAAAAATGGTTTGCAAAGTTTGCTAATATTCGCGTCTAATATTTATGTCTGGTCGCCTTACCGATGGTACATAATATGTATCATGTTCCCGATAACCGTTGTCCATCGCTGATAAAAACACTGTACCAGGTTGTCATGAACTGACCGATAGTACAACCTACGTATTGTGCAACCTGTATAGTGTTAATTTAAATATTCCCAGATTTCCTGGCGAGATTTTAGTTTTGCGCCAAATTTTAGTATTATAACATACTTGGTAGATAAAAGTTTGTGAAAGGCTTTTGTGCATGAGTTGCGAAGTTTTAAGCACGAGCCGAAGGCGAGACAGTCACAGGTACAATCACAGGTACAATCACTGATACAAATCACAGGTGAGTTTTATATCTGGTTCGTAATTTGAGGTCTTTAATTTTAAACTTTTAAGGCTAATAAATCGCGGGTGTCTCACAGGTATTTGTATTTTATTTTACAATTTGTATTGTGGCAGCTAACGTGTTAAGGCGAGCAGGGATATGATCCCTGCTCGCCTTTCTTTTAGGGATATTCATTTTGCTAAAAATCTGCTCACAGTAATATGTGGATCCGAAAATTGAGTCCAAATGCCACTAGCTTAAATTGATTGTAACTTTCAGGAAGGCTATTCCATGTTTCAAATATAAATTGATCTGTTTTCTTACCAAGTATTCCAGTTCTGTTTCTAAAAATGTAAATTTTGAAGACCAAAAATATTTTGATTTAAAATGTATTAACTAAAATTCAAATTCAGATCTATCGACCTTTTGGAACGAGTTAACGAGAAATTTATTTCGTTGGTACAGCATACGGTTGTGTCAAAAATGGCAATGTTGTTTTTTCCTTCCTAAACTCGATTTCAAATCGATTAACAAAGGAATTCATTTCTTTATAGTAAAAAATACTTGGTATTAATGACACTTTCTGCTTCACGATGGTTTTTTAAATTGTAAAAATGAATTATATTTTCTTTGTTGATATGTTGAGCAAAAGAGTAAAAAAAAACTGGCCAAGTGCGAGTTGTGACTCGTACACCGAGGGTTCCGTACAAACTTGTAAGTAAGGTATCTTTAGGAGGACCTAACTGTATGCAACCCGTATGCTTCTGGTGCCTGACAATACCACGCAACACATTATGTGTATTTTCATAAGTTTCTAATAGTAAATTCACATTATCTTGTAATTAAACTACATATTTACGGTTTTCAGATTTTTCCCTTTACATGTGCTGTAAGACACCGCTTCTTGCCAAATTTCATGATTCTAGGTCAACGGGAAGTACCCTATAGGTTTTGATTCCCTTGTGAAATCGCAAAATATGCGACATAAACGGTCATATCTAATGATCGCGTTGACTTACAAGTTTGATTTCACAGCTGAAAGAGACCGCAGACGCGAGTATTTGATACAAATTTCAACTTGTTACCTCTACGCGTTCCTGAGAAAAATGGTCTTGACAGACAGCAGACGGACGGACAGACGAACAGACAGACAGAAAGACAGACGGACAGACAGACAACAAAGTGATCCTGTAAGGGTTCCGTTTTCGGTACGGAACCCTAAAAATGATTGATATACAATTATGAAAAAACGAAATGTAGCTTAAATATATAAATATATTCAATCTGTTCATAGCTCTATAATATAAGTCTTATTAATACTATAACAAATTTCCTGTTGAGAAAACAACTTCCTTATTAATACCACGCAGGATATTGATGTATAGAACAGGCATTTTCATGTTATAACTTAACGCATGTTATAACTTAAGTCAATAGCCGTCTGCAGACACCTTTAGAGATTTATCACTCATCAGCGCAGCTTTGCTTTTTTTCTATTATAAATTGGAATACACTTGAATACCTCGTGCATGACTGGCGAGATTAGGTTTTGATTTGACATTTGTGGAAAAAAAACAGGAACAAAATGTGTCATTTGTCACAAAATTGACAAATGTCAAATCAAAACCTAACCTCGCCAGTCATACACGAAGTGTTCAAGACGGGATTTCTCATAGTCTTAGAGTTATATGCGTAAGACGCATACGGCTATTAAACGCTTAAACCCGCACAAACGCATATCTCTTGAAAATGGAGAATGTTAGTCCGCCGAAACGGTAAGAAATCGGTTCTTTTCAGAACCAACCCTCAACATCAACGCGGAATCCCCGAGAAAAGAAATCAACACAAATCTATAAATTATATACACTTATAAAAGACGAAATGTAGCTTAAATATATCGATATATTCAACCTGTTCGTAGCTCTATAATAATCTTATTAAGACTATGACAAATCTCGTTTTCAGCACTTGGAGCATGATTGGCTATGTACTGGCCAATAACCAACCTTCAACAATAACTCGGAATCCCCGATAAAACAAGTCCACACATGTTTCAGCGAAAACCTCAAATACAACATTATATAGATTGTACATATAATTAGCATTGTTTCACCAATATTCAAAATATTATTGACTTTTTAGAAAGTACAATTTCTAAAAGTGAATGTGCAGTATTGCCTTGTCCTTCTTATTTAGAACTTATTGAGATTGTTAAGAGCCGTCATATCATAAGTAAAATATAAGTTTTATGACTATCCATTATCGTTTAACTCTGGACAATAGAAGCTCTTTGACAACGCAATGTTTTAATAGGCTATTTTTACCAGTCATACTCTTTGCACCATATGTAGCAATAGATATTAGTTTATTTGTATCAATTTTATGTTTGGCAAAAATTCTAATACTGAATTAATTTTCTTCCCCACGGGAATATCTTTTGAGCAGAATCAAAGTAACAAATTCCTCGTGAATATTTTGGAAGGCTACAACATCGCCCTACTAATCCAACTTATACAGTATTTTTAATGTCACACGACTCGTCACATTCCAAAGAAACTACATGGTTTTAAATTTAAAAAATGCAGTGATATCACTTTCTTTGTTGTTTAGAGCAGTGCTCCGCAACCGCTGTGCCGCGGCACACTACTGTGACGCGAGGTGATCTTAGCTGTGCCGCGGTTTTCTCAAGAATAATTAATATGTAGAAATGCCAATATGTAATTTCTCAGAGTCGAAATTATATACAAAACAAAAACATGTACTTAGTTAAACAAAAAATGTACATGTGGTTTTCATTTGATGTGGTTTCATGTCAAAAATTGTACATATAGTACTGTGAGTGTTAGATTGCGTACTTATGCGTAGAGATGTACGTCGTTTAATGTGATATTATTATTACATTAGTAAAGCTTGCTGTTATGCTTTTCTAAGCATTTTCTTATTAAATAATCGGCACTAGTGCATTTATTTCGGGTAAGTCAAATTTATAATCTTGCGTATCGATAATAAAACATTTAAGTCGTTCCAACTGAGTGTTTCGCCAATATGTTATTTTTTATTTAAGCATAGCTTTGAGCTAATATTAATTATTATCCCAATCTTCTAAAGATTTCAGAAACACGAATCGAATAAATCGTTCTCGACTTAACAAAATTCTGTCGTAGGTTAGAAATATTAAAATGAATCGTTATAAATGTACTAGTAGTGATCGATTTGCGATCTCTTCATTTCGTGGCGATTTTAAGATCGATCTGGCTGACAAAAATTGGGCTTTAAGAGATCGACGTATAATAAAATCGAATCGAGATCGGAAACTCTAGTATCAAAATCTAAACCCATATTTCGCTGTTGCACGTGGGGCAAATTACGGAGGGCGTGGCTCGAGCGTCGGCACTATGTGTCCGAGTCTCGACGTATTTTGTTCTATCTACCGAACTGATGATCATGTTAGTCAGTCTGCATCCGAACGAGAAGAAATCCCATCAAATACCACATTTTTAGGTTATTTTGTTGTTATACCTCTAAAAAATATGGACAAGTTTTTAAAAAGATTTTCGAATTCACCGACAAACCAAAATGAACCATGCACAAGTGGTGCTGTAAAAAAACAGAAGATGTTGGGAAAGAAAGTATAACGAAGACTACATTCGATATGGATTTTTGTGTTGTGATAAAGAAACGCCACCCAAACCAGAAAGCATCATTTGCGGAGAAATGCTATCTAACGACGTAAGGAAGCAATGGTACCCAGTAAACTGCTTCGCTATTTAAATTCAAACCATCCTAGTTACATTAAGAAGGACAAATCATTTTTTCTTAGACTGTTCGATCAAAGGCGAAAACAAAAGCAATCACTGTTATCGTTAGTCACAGTTTCTGATAACGCCTTAGAAGCTAGTTACCATGTTGCAAGATTAATTGCACGTCAGAAAAAAACACATACTATTGGTGAGACACTCATTAAACCAGCATGCATATAAATTGTTAAATCCATGCTTGGGCCTAGAGAAGTTAATGAAGTAAAAAAAGTACCGTTGTCAGCTGATACTGTTAAAAAACGTATCAACGATATGTCGAACGATATTTTAGAAATACTAATTGCAAAACTAAAAACGGCCCAGAAGTTTGCACTACAAATTGATGAATCGACGGATATTAAAAACCGAGCACAACTCATAGCTATTGTACGTTTCGTTGACGAGGGCACCATAATAGAAAACTATTTATTTTGCAACGAGCTTCCAGAGCGAACTACCGGCGAGGAAATTTTCAAAGTAACAGATGATTATTTTAAAACTTATGATATGTCATGGAGTAATTGTATTAGTATTTGCACGGATGGTGCTGCAGCAATGATGGACAAGGAGAAAAGGTTTTATTTCGTGCGTAAAACGGCAAAATCCAAATATAGAAATTACACACTGCCAACTGCCAACGGAACTTGAAAACGATGAATCAATGCATTACTATCATAAACATTATTAAAACAAGAGCCTTAAATTCGCGAATTTTTAAAATAATATGTGAAGAAATGGGATCGGATTATAAATCCTTATTGTTTTACACCGAGGTACGTTGGCTATCCCGTGGAAAAGTTTTGGCTAGATTGTTTGAGCTTCGCAACGAGGTTCGCGAGTTTTTGTTAAAACAAGATATGCCCGAACTTTATCAACTCTGTGATGATAATTACTGGATGTCCAAACTGGCGTACATGACTGATATCTTTGAGCACCTGAACGAACTGAATAAAAGAATGCAAGATCGAACCGAAAATAATCTGACGTGTTCCGACAAGTTAGTGGGCTTTAAAAATAAGCTTAAACTTTGGCAGAAAGAGATACAAAAAGGATCATTAGAAATGTTCCAAAGGATTCACAAGTCAATGATTGAAAACAAAAAGATAATTCTGGATCTGACTCAACAACATTTAAATTTGTTGCAAGACAAATTTAATCTTTTTTTTTTCACAATTAATGCGGAGCTATATAATTGGATTAGAAATTCTTTTATAGCAGATGCAAAAAATTCAACAGAAGCACTTTCCCTTCAAATTCGAGAAGAATTTATAGAATTGAGGAACGATGGGACGGTGAAACTCAACTTCAGTGAAATGAAATTGGCTGATTTCTGGATTGCCGTTCAGAATGAGTATCATCAAATTTCTGCAAAGGCTATTGCAATTTTGCTACCTTTTTCTACGATATACTTATGTGAACAAAGTTTTTCTACATGGAATTGAAAAATTCACTTTGTTTTTTAATCAACAACAAATTTTAATTTAACAAAAAAAAATTTTAATTTAACTCGCGTAACTCCGAGTTCGCGTAAGTCGGGGTAGCGTAGGTCGATGTATTACTGTATTTTTAAAGCCTTTACTTGTGGTGTGCCGCGGAATTTTTGAAAATACGTTAGTGTACCGTGGAAGATAAAAGGTTGCGGAGCACTGGTTTAGAGTGTTCTATTTTATTGAATTGTCTTTGCAAAATTTGAAGCAAGTTTGCAGAATCTTTACTTAAACAAGTAAAGTAAATCTTTACTTTTATGTAAATTGTGAGCCACACAATTTACATAAAAAAGCCGCATGCGGCTCGAGAGCCGCGGGTTGCCGACCCCTGGGCCAATTATTTTTATTACGATTACAATAAAATCATATAAAAAGTGTTCTTTTTACTTAGCACCATGTTTTAATTTTGCGTGCCTGTACCTCAGCAGCCCTCATGCTGTGGGTGGGCAAAATGCGCCCCCCCCCCCCTGAGGATGTGCAATCCTGGGCGCATCTTGGCAGTCTGATCAGCTCCTAGGTACGTCGTTGACCTTACGTCCTGAATTTCCAGGGACAGTCTTGGTCCCGAAAAACAGTAGTGTGCAAACATAAATTAATAAATGTACGCCGCACCGGCTGGGGCCGCAAACAGGGATTCCCCATCTAGCGTTTATGATGAATTTTTCTACCCCAAGCAGCCTTATTTAATCTCAAGATTTAGAAATAAGTAGATTATCCGTGGCAATAAATTCCACTATTAGGCCTACTGTCCACACAGGC
The DNA here is from genome assembly GCA_944588485.1 of Phosphuga atrata. NCBI lineage: Eukaryota > Metazoa > Arthropoda > Insecta > Coleoptera > Silphidae > Phosphuga > Phosphuga atrata. The sequence goes on from OX155893.1 coordinate 23,671,760, forward strand.
GTCATTTGACGAATGCCTGCAAACCTACAAATGACGAAAGGCGTAATTTGCATCTTAGATACGTTCACGCAATCGTCATACATTCGTCACGCAAACTACAAAACGGTTTATTTTAGCTCTCAAGTTTAACAACGCGGAAGCACGTTTTTATTTCACTGCCCTTTTTGGCCCAGTCTAATCTACATTCGTACTGTTCGTGGAATTATAGAAATAATCCCGTCCTAATTTGTATTTTATTGAATTAATTTAGCTTGTTTTCAGTAATTATTGAACTTTCCGTTATTACCGGGAAAATAAATTAATATTTCCCGTTTTCCGGGAAAAAAATATACGGGAAAATATACCCTCTAGTCGCTACACGAGTTTTTGCGTCCTCGCAGCATAGCATTTGTAGTGGCAGGCTGCAGCACGAGCTGCATGACGAGAGTCTGACGATAGGCAAATGCGACGATGACGCACAGTGGACAGACACACTTTCGTCCCTTTCTACGCAAAATGCAAACCAGCTGCACAAAAGTGTAAAATGACGATGCCGTGCGTATTTCGTGCGGCTACGTGGACAGTAGGCCTTAAGTCACTATTGGCGTGACGACAATATTTTCATCAAGAACTGTCACGTCACTTCTGCGGTTATATTTCTAAATGTATAAATTAAATATGGTGAAGTTTTTAGACATGGAAATAAGTTTTAGTGTCCTCTATTTGAATATGTCGCGGTTAGATACTAAAGATTTAGGACGGATTTAACACTTGGAGAGGAGAGATAGATTTAAGATGGACTAACACTTCGAGGAGAGATGCAGACAGATTCTTGGCCTTTTTTAAAAGAAAAAAGTTGAGAAAAATATTACTCTTACTGTTATCTTACTGTTTCTTTTCGGATAGAAATCGTCCAGTCTCCAGAAAAAAATCCTATTAAAGAATCACCCAGAAAACCTTTTCTTTCCGATTCTGCTAGAATATCTAGTCCAGACAAGTTTTCTCAAAGTTCTGAGACGAAAACTCTGGGGGATTATAGTAAACCTGAGTCCTGAAAAGCCGAATAAGATTAGTGTTCAGGATTAAGGAAGCTAGAATAAATAAACAAGACAGACAGACAGAAGTCAGACAAGACTTGACAAACAAGACTAAAGTGTTTGAGGGAAGCTCTCCTTCTATACCCCCTATTCGACTTTGGCTTTTAGTATACACCACCCCAGTATCGCATATTTCGCATTCATTCAGGGTGAGCAGTCCGGACGGTTAATGAAAATCGCCCTAGTTCTTGCCTCCCCAACCGGGAATCGAACCCGGCTCTGTCGCTTGTTGTCAACAGTCAGACAAGACTAAATAGACAAGACGTGACAGACAAGACTGGTTTGGGGGAAGCTCTCACTAAACCCCCTATTCCACTTTTTCTTTTAGTACGCGCCATCCAGGTATCGCATTTTTTGCATTCATTCAGGGTGGGCAGGGTGGACGGTTAGTGAAAACCACCCTAGTTGTCGCCTCCCCGACCAGGAATCGAACCCGGGTCTTCCGCACTGCCCCCGGGTATGTTGTCAAGTACACTACCGAGGAGTACATGCAGATAAGACTAGACAGACAAGACTAGAGAGACAAGACTAGACAGTCAAGACTAGACAAACAAGACTAAAGCGTTTGAGGGAAGCTCTCCTTCTATACCCCGTATTCGACTTTGGCTTTTAGTATACACCACCCCGGTATCGCCTATTTCGATGACGGTTAGTGAAAATCGCCCTAGTTGTTGCCTCCCCGACCGGGAATCGAACCCGGCTCTGCCGCTTGTTGTCAACAGACAGACAAGACGAGATAGACAAGACTAGACAGACAAGACTAAACAGACAAGACTAGACAGACAAGACTGGTTTAGGGGAAGCTCTCAATAAACCTCCTATTCCACTTTTTTAAAGTACGCGCCATCCCGGTATCACATTTTTTGCATTCATTCAGTGTGGGCAGGGTGGACGGTTAGTGAAAACCACTCTAGTTGTCGTCTCCCCGACCAGGATGACCAGGCAATGCGGAAGACCCGGATCGAATCCGAGTCTTCCGCATTGCCCCCGGGTATGTTGTCAACTACACTACCGAGGAGTACATGCAGATAAGACTAGACAAACAAGACTAGAGAGACAAGACTAGACAGACAAGACTAGACAAACAAGGCTAGACGGACTAAACCATTTTTCAAACTTAGGACGAGGTAATTGGTGGCGGGTAGTTTATAAACGACGTGTAAATTACAGTCTCCCGGCTCGCCACAGCTTATTTGTTTATTTAATATTAACAAATTGTATCATACATATTAAGCAGCACTCCGTTTATAATTAAACACTATGCTGGCCAGTTTTTACAATATTTTTCACTTAACGTTTTTCAATTTAGGTCGTGGTCTAGTTTTTTTAATTGCTTGGCATTATTGTTGAAAATCAACCACCATTTTCTATTTTTCTTAATGTTCCTTAAGTCGTCTTCATTTTTCGGTCAAATACATCTTGATCGCTTCATAGTTGGTTGGGGCAGCTCCCCAACGTAAACGTAAACGTAACGTTGTCTTCGTAGATCGTCGGTACATCTTCGTTCTCTACACCCAGATCGATAAGTAGATTTCAATACCACAATACATCAGCTGCTGCGGACGCTAGGGCGATGTATTCAGCTTCTGTTGAGGAAAGTGCAACCGAAGTTTGCCTTTTCGTAGTCCGTGAGACAGTGTTTCCAAAAACTTTTGTCAGGAATCCTGACGTGGGATGTTGATATCTGCCGAAATAGTTAAGCGTAGCTCAGGTCAGATCTTGTCATCAACAAGTTCTAGGTAGGGTTTGTTATCGACGAGCTTCTTCTCGCTGTTCGGTATCGGCATTGTTTTCATCGGTGTACGAACTGGATTGCAGTTTTCCATCTCAAAGCGTTTTAGCATTATTAGGAGGTAATTCTTTTGATTAAAGCTAAAACCCTTGTCAGTCCATTCGATGTTGATTCCGAGGAACGATATATACAGCTCCTCCTGAATCTAACCGTGTAGGAATGCATTTTTAACATCCATGTGGTAGACTGCGCAGTTCTTCTCGACGATTACGGATAATAGGATTCTCAGCGTCGCAAATCTTACCAATGGGGCAAATGTTTCTTCGTAGTCAAAACCATAATTCTGCGCACAACCCTTGAGTACAAGTCTAGTCTTGTAGCGCTTGATGTTCGCGCGCTTAACCTAGATAACCCAGTTGCTGTTGAGTGTGTATTTTCCTTCAGGAAGTGGTGTTAATTCCCAGGTTTCGTTTTCCATAAGCGCGCTTATTTCTTCGGCGACTCCGTCCATTCATCCATCTTTGTCTTCACGAGTGACGATTACCTCGTAGTTGCTCGGTACATCTTCCACGAAAACTTCGGCGTACGGTGTCAGGATTACATAATTTTCTGTTTCATCGTCCAGGTAATAGTCCTGCAGATAACGTGGCCTCTTTCCTCTCGTAGATCGACTAGATGTTTCTTCATTTTCTGGTTCTTTTGCCATGTCCTGTTTCTCCTGTCAGCTTTCGTAAGTCCCCATTTTACCAAATCTCACTTCCAAAGGTTCGGTTTTCTCGTTGCTGCGATCAAAGTCATCTTTATGATATAGTTCTTCTTCGTCTTTACTGCTTCCGGTTTTTTCTTCTATTGGCTCTACAACATCTGGATCAATCCAGTCTTCACTTGACAGTCCTTCGGATGTAAATTTTGATTCTTTGAAGATAACATCGGATCCAACGGTGACCTTATGCTCTTCTGGATCTCAAAACGTGTAACCATTTGTGCAATATCCAATCATGAAACATTTCTTCGATCGAGATTCGAATTTTCCGCCTATAATTTGCGTTGGAATGCGTAGAAAGGCGCACCCAAAAACCTTTAGTTTTTTCAAATTGGACTTTTCATTGAATCAAAACGACGCCGGAACTTTCCCGTACAACGCTGACGTGGGACTTTGATTAATCAGATAAACTGCTGCTTGGACTGCTTCCGACCAAAAATGTTTTCCAAGTTTACATTGGAGGAGCTTACATCTGACCTTCTCTACTATGGTTCTATTCATTCTCTCTGCTACTCCGTGGCCCGGAGCCCGGAGCAAAAGGGTTAAACTCGCGTCGGGTCCATTTTCGAATTGCCCCCCTTAACAATCAAATTGCCCCCTGTGGGGCGTGAGCCCCACGTTGGGAAACACCGGACTAGACGGACCAGACAGAGCACAAAAATGATCCAAATACTTCAGATAAATATTGCGAGATGCCGCGCAGCACACGACCTACTGATCGCTACGGCCCTAGAGCTAAAAGCGGATATCGCAATAATATGTGAGCCAAACAAAAAACTGGCAACCAATGCTAAATGGTTCACAGACGATGAAAAGAACACAGCGATCTGGATCAAAAACCGAAAGTTGTCCGTGGTAAGTACTGGGCATGGATCAGGCTTCGTATGGGTGGAGCTGTCCCAGGTTATAATATACAGTTGTTATTTCTCACCCAACAAAAACATCGAACAACTTTCTGAATCTCTTGAAGCTCTAAGCCAGAGTCTTAGACAACAGAAAAAAAGAGGAATTAATATAGCTGGAGACTGCAAAGTCCCCTTACTGGAGATCCCCAAGCATGAACAGTAGAGGAAATATCGTAACAGACTGGGCAGCGGAACTGGATTTGAGCATACAAAACAGGTGGCACACACACGTTTGTGAGGGGAAACTCGCGCTCAATTATAGACCTTACCTTCTCCACCAATTCCATTGGCGACAGGTTCCAAGGCTGGAAGGTTCTTGACAAGGAAACCTTGAGCGACCACCGCTACATCTTTTATAACATAATAGAAAAGGCAAGCTCAAAGGCATACCCAAAAACAAGTGGCTGGATATTGGAAAACCAGCAGGAAGAAAAAATCAAGGAGTGTCTAACAAAAGAGCTAGAAACCATTACCACAGAAGATCCCGATACTCTGGTTCAAACGATGAGTAAGTGTGCGATGCTACCTTGCGAAAGAAGAGACCAAAAAGTTATAAGTCAGTATACTGGTGGACCGACGAAATTGCTGAAATGAGAACTACATGTGTCGCTACCAGGAAAAAATACCAACGTGAAAGAGCAAAACAAACACCGGAAGAAAAAATTACACTGTTACGTCATAAATACAAGCTTGCATAAAAGGAGCTACGTCAACTCATTAATAAATCAAAGCAAAGCCATTGGAAAAAACAGTGCACCGACCTAAAGAAAGACACATGGGGAGACGCGTTCCAAATTATAAGAAGAAACCTGAAAATTCGGACGCAAGATCTTCAAATGACCATGGAAGGAGTTCGTCAAGTAGCTGATGTACTATTTCCTGAACATACACCTTTTACTTGGGTACAATCTGAAGTTCACACAACGCCCCCCTTTACGGAAGAGGAACTATCGCTGGCGAGTAAACGTATTAGAAACTGCAGAACACCGGGTCCCGATGGCATACCACCCGAGATTGTCAAGTTAACCGCTAGACATCAACCTAAATTCGTCTTAGACGTAATGAATAGGTTGTTAACTGCTGGGAACTTCCCAGTCATATGGAAGTGCGCAAAACTGTCACTAATTAGAAAAGGAGATAAACCGATAGGAGATCCCACATCCTACAGACCCATCTGCCTATTGGATGTGTCTGGTAAGCTACTTGAGCAGCTCTTGCTACTAAGGCTAAAGGGAGAGCTTGAGGCGGGAGGCGGTTTGTCCAAAAACCAATATGGGTTTAGACAAGGTAGATCCACTATCAATGCCTTAAGCGCTGTCCTGGAGATAGCAGAAAAGGCTAAAAGCGGAACCCAGAGAACCAGACGTATGTGTGCCCTTCTTACATTTGATGTAAGAAATGCTCAGTGTTACCAACTCCCAAAAATATTTACCCCTAAGCCAAAGTCAAAAACCCCTAAAATTGCCACAATTACTTGAAAATCCCCCTAAAACAATAATATTCTATAAAAAATAATAAATTAATAATAATTAATATTCTGTAATATTCTTTATTTATATAATCACTTAATACTTCAAATATAATTTCGTTTTCATCTGGTTCCGAGTTTTTGAAATCATACATGTTGACATTAAATAAACTTAACATGTTAGGGGATGGATTAAATGTTATGCAAGATCCACCATTTCGATGCAATGTGAATCATCGGTCTATCATCTTATTTTGTAACATTTCAATAGATAGTCTATTCCGCAACTTATTTTTCGCAATATTGTAGATGGAGAATGCGCGTTCGAGACTTGCGTTTGAAATTGGCACCGTGACAAGTGCCAGTCCGAATTTTGAGACATTTTCAAAACGTTTACAGCCAGCTACGTCACAATCATGTTTTTCATTTAATTCCGAAATATTAGTAACGAGAAACTATACTAGATGTTGCTAAGTCACCAGGTCAACAATTATATAATTATGATTGGCTAGCTTGAGTTATCCCAGAGCATATATTCTTAAACCTTTATTTTTCAATAAAAAATTAATAAATATTAAAAAAACCCTAAAAATACCCCTAAAAATATAAAACCCCTAAAAAAATTCCATCCCGCTTGTTTACCCCCTAAATTTGGGGGGAAAACCCCTAAGTTGGGAACCCTGGAAATGCTTTTAATAGCGTATCCTGGAAGAATATCATGGACAGTCTGACCAGAAAGGGTATATCTCCGTATCTGTTGCGCATGTTAAGAAGCTACCTCAGCTGTCGAAGCATCATACTGCTAGGAGACCAGGAAAAAGAAGAGCGACAAATCAACAGTGACGTCCCACAGGGTTCGATACTAGGCCCCACCCTGTGGAACGTGCTATATGACGAAGTACTTAGAATGAGGCTGCCATTGGGGGCCACCGTAATCGGCTTCGCCGACTATATCGCACTGGTTGTCACAGCAAAAACAGAGCAAGGCTTAATGCGAACGGCAAATCAAGCAACAAAAATGGTCAGCGCGTGGATGAAGTCGAAGAACCTAAGTCTAGCTCCAGAAAAAAACCGAGGCTGTCCTTCTCACAGGCCTAAGATAACTTAGCCCAGTAAAGTTTAAAGTGGAAGAGGCAATTATAATACCAAAAGAAACACTCAAATACCTCGGAGTAGTGGTCGATAAAAGGCTATCCTTCATGGCGCACATTACCGAAGCGGCAGGAAAGGCAATGAGAACACTAGCAGGCATTCAGCAGCTCATGCCAAACGTAGGGGGGCCTAAGAGCAGCTCTCGGAAAGTACTTAGTTCTGTAGTCCAGTCTACCATGCTGTACGGAGCTCCAATATGGGCCAAAGAGCTAGACAAGAAACGAAACCTTCACCAACTCGCAACCGTTCAGCGGAAAATGGCTCTACGTACATGCAGCGCATACCGGACGGTCTCAGGAGAGGCCGCCCAAGTCATCTCGGGAATACCCCCCATAGACCTGCTCGTAAAAGAGCGAAAAAAGCTGCACGATGCAAACTACTGCACACAGAAAAAACAACTGGCCAGAGAAGAGCTTATCGAGGAATGGCAAAAAAGATGGCAGCTCAGCGACAAAGGACAGTGGACTCAAGTGCTAAATCCCAAATATATCGAACTGGGTAAATAGAAAATTCGGCGAAACTAGCTACTACCTTACTCAAGTACTGACTGGCCACGGTAGCTTCAGGGATTATCTCTTCAATATTGGCAGAGCAACAGACGACCTATGTGTTTACTGCGGAGAAACAGATAGTGTAAATCACACTATCTTTGATTGCTGGCGGTGGGAAACTGAAAGAGAAGCAGTCGAAAAAGTCATGGAAGAACCCTTTAGCGCCAGAACAATAATCCCATACATGTTAAAGGGAAAAACAAACTGGGACCATGTAAACGGATTAATTGTAACGATAATGACCGATAAAGAATACGATGAGATGCAGTCCAAAAAGGGAAAAAAGGAGGAGAAATAAACAACATGTAGACTAATTTAAATTATGCCATCCGTCACTCCGAGGTTATGCGATAAGCAGGTCTAGAGTGCACTGATGTGATTCCAGGGAGTCCACTTGTCTGGAGAAGTTATTTTATTAACACCTACACTGACTGACTAAACATACAAGACTAGACAGACAAGACTAGACAGACAAGACTAGACAGACAAGACTAGACAGACAAGACTAGACAGACAAGACTAGACAGACAAGACTAGACAGACAAGACTAGACAGACAAGACTAGACAGACAAGACTAGACAGACAAGACTAGACAGACAAGACTAGACAGACAAGACTAGACAGACAAGACTAGACAGACAAGACTAGACAGACAAGACTAGACAGACAAGACTAGACAGACAAGACTAGACAGACAAGACTAGACAGACAAGACTAGACAGACAAGACTAGACAGACAAGACTAGACAGACAAGACTAGACAGACAAGACTAGACAGACAAGACTAGACAGACAAGACTAGACAGACAAGACTAGACAGACAAGACTAGACAGACAAGACTAGACAGACAAGACTAGACAGACAAGACTAGACAGACAAGACTAGACAGACAAGACTAGACAGACAAGACTAGACAGACAAGACTAGACAGACAAGACTAGACAGACAAGACTAGACAGACAAGACTAGACAGACAAGACTGTCCTCCTCGATGGTGTAGTTGACAACATACCCGCCTCTCAATGCGGGAGACCGCACGAGGCACAAGGAAAATTTAGTATTTAGTCTTATTACTATGTAATAATTGAGTTAAACTGATGTTAACATTGTTAACAAAATGTAAACATGTATTACAAAAATATAACTTTGAAAGAGAATACTCAAAGTATTTAATTTCTTAGTTAAAAAAATCTTCAAACTGAACAAATCTTGTGTTAATAATTAATTAATTTGATAATAAGACTATTGTTTTGATAAGGCATAGTTATATTAGATTACTAGATGCGGATGATAGTGAGCCGGTGGTTTTGACAGATTGGAAGCAGGTAAATGCGGCAACGCCGTAGTCTGTCAGTCACGCTGCGACGAGCGGGGAAGGTGGATGACAGGCCGAAATTGCGCGCGCTTCTAGTCAACTACCATTTTGTCACAAATGTATATATATTATATGTATATATAATAATAACCTTTTGTTGTGATGTGTTTCACTGGGGGAGAGAAAAATGTATCGATTAGTGAACTAATTAAATGAATTACGCAGAGAAAAACGAGCTTCATTGTCCAGAATGTAGTGTAGAAATAGCCGCGAGGGATTACGTTATGTGTTTGTAAAAGTGTGTTTGCTGCCGCCGCCGGATCTAGACGGCTGAGACCATTGAGGTGCCCGACAACTGTCACTTTAAAACGGTCGTTTTCGACGAAAGTATTCGCTAAACACGGGAGGAAATGTTTTTAGCTTGATTTTGTGAACGATGCGCGGTTTTCGTTTGCGGGATTGATTTCGTTTTGGTGGTTTTTAAGTGCGTTTTAAACTTGTGTTATATCCTCGCCCAAGATGGCTACCGTCGGAGACCTCAACTAGGTTGAACTCGTTCAATGTACGTTTGTTCGATGCGTTTTTTCTATAATGTTGTTTCTGGAAAGCGGAACTCACCTTTGCTGCTGAAAATTTACACATTTCGAGGGATTTTTGGTAAGTTTTCACGATTATTTTTATGCACGGCACTTTAAATGCGCGGGATTTTCTCATTTGTCATACATCTTTTGTTTTTAACCCACATGATTTTTCATTTATCGAATAACAATCTTATTTTTTTCGGGGTTGTCATAATTCACCTTTTTTATTCGCTTTACCCACAAAATTTGCAACTAAATCTACACGTGTTTTTTGTTATTGTTTATCTTTCATTAGTCATCACAATCCTTGTTGCACAACATATTAAATTCAAATATTCTTTACAACAATTTTCATTAAACTATTTCCATTAAATTTCCATAAAATTATTTCCATATATTATATTATAAAATCCATTAAATTATTTCCACACAAATCATTATTCTCTTTTGCATTATTAACTTTTTTTTATTAAACAATGTTTAATGTAGCAAATTTTATTTCATTTTTACTGCCGGTGATAACGTTGCAAAAGCAACACGTGATTATTATTATTGATCCTAATAGGCCACTATAATCTTTGTTGTAGTAAATTTCATAGTAAAACTTTTCCACTCTTTGTTTAAATTCCCATTTAATAATTAATTGCTAGTTATGTAAACGATTATTACGTGTTATTTTTTCCTTGTTCTATTGATATATTTACATTGTGGTTCTACACAAAACATTGAAATATTGTTCGTTTTAACCGTCTTTGTTATATTTTTATAACAAGTTTTGAGAGTACTTTGAATGTAACTCAAACATTTTTTAAATTTTTATTGTTTGATCAACAATAATTTGCGTCTGAAAACCCTTTAAAAATGTTATACTTGTATAAAAGAGTGATATAGGTTTCATGGAGAATTGACAAGGAACAAAAAAAAAATAGTTAAACCTAGAAAAGTGATGAAATCATATTTTATACTCATAAAAGTACTATCTTGGCGCACGTTTTTTGGGTACGAGAAATGCCGCTTTTGGTTGTATAACCACATAACTTGGGTAACGCACGCAAATATTCAATATCGCTAGGTTACATTAAAAAAAAAAAATTTAAATAAATAGACACAATCAAGACCTCAATATTAAAAAAGTGACGCGAAAGTGACAGATTTTTTTTTCTTTACAAAATAAAAATTAAATTTAAAGAAAACGTTTTGAAATGATTGTAAATTCTATGGTAATACCGGAGATTGAGAGTCCTTATGACGAATCCACACCACCGGAGACTATTGAAACAGCCAATTCTTCATTTTCGATTCTATTTTTTTTTATGGCATCTGGATCCCACACTTGTCAGATACATCCCCTCGCATGAGTATTAGAAAATATTGTTTTCAAAACGGGGGGTATTGTCAATTGCCCTCTCGAGCGAATGTGCTCTGTCTCGTGTCCAATTGACAACCTACCGCCATAGTTACAAAATATACTATTCAAGAATGGCAATAGTTTTAGAATAGCTTTTCACGTTTGCCCACCCTTCAAAATTTATTTTGCCTGCATAAGCGGTCAAAAATTGAAAGATTAGATATTCTTGGATATTAGTAATAAAAATAAATGGGTAATGCTCGGAAATAAATAAAAGTATTTGAAATATGTGATAATAGATTGTTACAGACAAGACTGGACAGACAAGACTAGACAGACATGATTCCTTAATTGGTTTATTGATAATAATGTTTTACAATTTCATCGACCGTGATATCGCCGTTAGGCTCTGTCCCACTGTCTACTTTATTTAAAACTAAGTTAGTACTATATGCATCTATCGTTCTAATGTTCTATAAACTATAAAGTAAGACACAAGAGAGACATAACTAGACAGACAATACTAGACAGACAAGACTAGACAGACAATACTAGACAGACAAGACTGCAAGACAGATTTGTACATATTTGATACAAAGCAGTATTTGCTATGAGATCCCTCCAACGTTATGTTGAGTCCGACGTCTTGAGGATGGTGTATTTCGCAATCTTCCACAGCCTTCTCAGATTTTGCATTGTGTTCTGGGGAAATGGAGTACACTACAAGTCTGTGTTCAAGATACAGAAACAAGCCCTGCGAATACTTATGAGTTTAAATTACCGTGAATCCTGCAGAGGACACTTCAAAAGGGCAAACATTTTAACCACCACGGCCACATATATTTATGAAAACGTCATTTTCCTCAAGAAACATAAACATCTCTTCAAGGATTTTGTCAAACCTACGGAACGTGTAACAAGGTTTAACAAAGAACTTTTTCAGTTTCCTAAACATGTCCTCACGATGACCGAGAAAAATCCTCCATATGTCAGTATGAAACTATACAACGTTCTTCCAAGTGAAATCAAACAACTAGATAACATTAAGAGATTCAAGAAGCAGCTGTTCCAACTCCTAAATAATATTGAACTTTATGACTTACAAGAGTTTTTCTCGAAGGTCTAACCCAGGGAGTATTATATTATATTCACACTACCGACACATTTCATTTAGAATGTATTTGTAATATTCTTACTATACTTGCTTAAATAATGAAATAAAATATTTTGAATTTGACTAGACAGACAAGACTAGACAGACAAGACTAGACAGACAAGACTAGACAGACAAGACTAGACAGACAAGACTAGACAGACAAGACTAGACAGACAAGACTAGACAGACAAGACTAGACAGACAAGACTAGACAGACAAGACTAGACAGACAAGACTAGACAGACAAGACTAGACAGACAAGACTAGACAGACAAGACTAGACAGACAAGACTAGACAGACAAGACTAGACAGACAAGACTAGACAGACAAGACTAGACAGACAAGACTAGACAGACAAGACTAGACAGACAAGACTAGACAGACAAGACTAGACAGACAAGACTAGACAGACAAGACTAGACAGACAAGACTAGACAGACAAGACTAGACAGACAAGACTAGACAGACAAGACTAGACAGACAAGACTAGACAGACAAGACTAGACAGACAAGACTAGACAGACAAGACTAGACAGACAAGACTAGACAGACAAGACTAGACAGACAAGACTAGACAGACAAGACTAGACAGACAAGACTAGACAGACAAGACTAGACAGACAAGACTAGACAGACAAGGCTAGACAGACAAGACTAGACAGACAAGACTAGACAGACAAGACTAGACAGACAAGACTAGACAGACAAGGCTAGACAGACAAGACTAGACAGACAAGACTAGACAGACAAGACTAGACAGACAAGACTAGACAGACAAGACTAGACAGACAAGACTAGACAGACAAGACTAGACAGACAAGACTAGACAGACAAGACTAGACAGACAAGACTAGACAGACAAGACTAGACAGACAAGACTAGACAGACAAGACTAGACAGACAAGACTAGACAGACAAGACAGACAAGACTAGACAGACAAGACTAGACAGACAAGACTAGACAGACAAGACTAGACAGACAAGACTAGACAGACAAGACTAGACAGACAAGACTAGACAGACAAGACTAGACAGACAAGACTAGACAGACAAGACTAGACAGACAAGACTAGACAGACAAGACTAAACAGACAAGACTAGACAGACAAGACTAGACAGACAAGACTAGACAGACAAGACTAGACAGACAAGACTAGACAGACAAGACTAGACAGACAAGACTAGACAGACAAGACTAGACAGACAAGACTAGACAGACAAGACTAGACAGACTGTCCTCCTCGGTGGTGTAGTTGAGACAAGAGACTAAGTCTAGTCAGACAAGACTCACCAAATCCCCTATTCCACCTTGGCTTTTAGTATGCGCCACCCCGGTATCGCATATATTGCATTCATTCAGGGTGGGCAGCCCGGACGGTTAATGAAAACCGCCCTAGTTGACGCCTCCCCGACCAGGATTCGAACCCGGGTCTCCCGCATTGAAAGGCGGGTATGTTGTCAACTACACCACCGAGGAGGACAGTCAGACAAGACTAGACAGACAAGACTAGACAGACAAGACTAGACAGACAAGACTAGACAGACAAGACTAGACAGACAAGACTAGACAGACAAGACTAGACAGACAAGACTAGACAGACAAGACTAGACAGACAAGACTAGACAGACAAGACTAGACAGACAAGACTAGACAGACAAGACTAGACAGACAAGACTAGACAGACAAGACTAGACAGACAAGACTAGACAGACAAGACTAGACAGACAAGACTAGACAGACAAGACTAGACAGACAAGACTAGACAGACAAGACTAGACAGACAAGACTAGACAGACAAGACTAGACAGACAAGACTAGACAGACAAGACTAGACAGACAAGACTAGACAGACAAGACTAGACAGACAAGACTAGACAGACAAGACTAGACAGACAAGACTAGACAGACAAGACTAGACAGACAAGACTAGACAGACAAGACTAGACAGACAAGACTAGACAGACAAGACTAGACAGACAAGACGAGACAGACAAGACTAGACAGACAAGACTAGACAGACAAGACTAGACAGACAAGACTAGACAGACAAGACTAGACAGACAAGACTAGACAGACAAGACTAGACAGACAAGACTAGACAGACAAGACTAGACAGACAAGACTAGACTAGACAGACAAGACTAGACAGACAAGACTAGACAGACAAGACTAGACAGACAAGACTAGACAGACAAGACTAGACAGACAAGACTAGACAGACAAGACTAGACAGACAAGACTAGACAGACAAGACTAGACAGACAAGACTAGACAGACAAGACTAGACAGACAGGACTAGACAGACAAGACTAGACAGACAAGACTAGACAGACAAGACTAGACAGACAAGACTAGACAGACAAGACTAGACAGACAAGACTAGACAGACAAGACTTTTTGTTAAAAAGTGGTTCAGGGTAAGCTCTCACCAAATCCCCTATTCCACCTTGGCTTTTAGTATGCGCCACCCCGGTATCGCATATATTGCATTCATTCAGGGTGGGCAGCCCGGACGGTTAATGAAAACCGCCCTAGTTGTCGCCTCCCCGACCAGGATTCGAACCCGGGTCTCCCGCATTGAAAGACAGACAAGACTAGACAGACAAGACTAGACAGACAAGACTAGACAGACAAGACTAGACAGACAAGACTAGACAGACAAGACTAGACAGACAAGACTGGACAGACAAGACTGGACAGACAAGACTGGACAGACAAGACTGGACAGACAAGACTAGACAGACAAGACTAGACAGACAAGACTAGACAGACAAGACTAGACAGACAAGACTAGACAGACAAGACTAGACAGACAAGTCTAGACAGACAAGACTAGACAGACAAGACTAGACAGACAAGACTAGACAGACAAGACTAGACAGACAAGACTAGACAGACAAGACTAGACAGACAAGACTAGACTAGACAGACAAGACTAGACAGACAAGACTAGACAGACAAGACTAGACAGACAAGACTAGACAGACAAGACTAGACAGACAAGACTAGACAGACAAGACTAGACAGACAAGACTAGACAGACAAGACTAGACAGACAAGACTAGACAGACAAGACTAGACAGACAAGACTAGACAGACAAGACTAGACAGACAAGACTAGACAGACAAGACTAGACAGACAAGACTAGACAGACAAGACTAGACAGACAAGACTAGACAGACAAGACTAGACAGACAAGACTAGACAGACAAGACTAGACAGACAAGACTAGACAGACAGACAAGACTAGACAGACAAGACTAGACAGACAAGACTAGACAGACAAGACTAGACAGACAAGACTAGACAGACAAGACTAGACAGACAAGACTAGACAGACAAGACTAGACAGACAAGACTAGACAGACAAGACTAGACAGACAAGACTAGACAGACAAGACTAGACAGACAAGACTAGACAGACAAGACTAGACAGACAAGACTAGACAGACAAGACTAGACAGACAAGACTAGACAGACAAGACTAGACAGACAAGACTAGACAGACAAGACTAGACAGACAAGACTAGACAGACAAGACTAGACAGACAAGACTAGACAGACAAGACTAGACAGACAAGACTAGACAGACAAGACTAGACAGACAAGACTAGACAGACAAGACTAGACAGACAAGACTAGACAGACAAGACTAGACAGACAAGACTAGACAGACAAGACTAGACAGACAAGACTAGACAGACAAGACTAGACAGACAAGACTAGACAGACAAGACTAGACAGACAAGACTAGACAGACAAGACTAGACAGACAAGACTAGACAGACAAGACTAGACAGACAAGACTAGACAGACAAGACTAGACAGACAAGACTAGACAGACAAGACTAGACAGACAAGACTAGACAGACAAGACTAGACAGACAAGACTAGACAGACAAGACTAGACAGACAAGACTAGACAGACAAGACTAGACAGACAAGACTTTTTTTATTTAAAAGTGGTTCAGGGGAAGCTCTCACTAAACCCCCTATTCCACCTTGGCTTTTAGTATGCGCCACCCAGGTATTGCATATTTTGTATTCATTCAGGGTGGGCAGCCCGGACGGTTAGTGAAAACCGCCCTAGTTGTTGTCTCCCCGACCAGGATTCGAGCCCGGGTCTCCCGCATTGAAAGGCGGGTATGTTGTCAACTACACCACCGAGGAGGACTGACAGACAAGACTCACCAAATCCCCTATTCCACCTTGGCTTTTAGTATGCGCCACCCCGGTATCGCATATATTGCATTCATTCAGGGTGGGCAGCCCGGACGGTTAATGAAAACCGCCCTAGTTGTCGCCTCCCCGACCAGGATTCGAACCCGGGTCTCCCGCATTGAAAGGCGGGTATGTTGTCAACTACACCACCGAGGAGGACAGACAGACAAGACTAGACAGACAAGACTAGACAGACAAGACTAGACAGACAAGACTAGCCAGACAAGACTAGACAGACAAGACTAGACAGACAAGACTAGACAGACAAGACTAGACAGACAAGACTAGACAGACAAGACTAGACAGACAAGACTAGACAGACAAGACTAGATAGACAAGACTAGACAGACAAGACTAGACAGACAAGACTAGACAGACAAGACTAGACAGACAAGACTAGACAGACAAGACTAGACAGACAAGACTAGACAGACAAGACTAGACAGACAAGACTAGACAGGCAAGACTAGACAGACAAGACTAGACAGACAAGACTAGACAGACAAGACTAGACAGACAAGACTAGACAGACAAGACTAGACAGACAAGACTAGACAGACAAGACTAGACAGACAAGACTAGACAGACAAGACTAGACAGACAAGACTAGACAGACAAGACTAGACAGACAAGACTAGACAGACAAGACTAGACAGACAAGACTAGACAGACAAGACTAGACAGACAAGACTAGACAGACAAGACTAGACAGACAAGACTAGACAGACAAGACTAGACAGACAAGACTAGACAGACAAGACTAGACAGACAAGACTAGACACACAAGACTAGACAGACAAGACTAGACATACAAGACTAGACAGACAAGACTAGACAGACAAGACTAGACAGACAAGACTAGACAGACAAGACTAGACAGACAAGACTAGACAGGCAAGACTAGACAGACAAGACTAGACAGACAAGACTAGACAGACAAGACTAGACAGACAAGACTAGACAGACAAGACTAGACAGACAAGACTAGACACACAAGACTAGACAGACAAGACTAGACATACAAGACTAGACAGACAAGACTAGACAGACAAGACTAGACAGACAAGACTAGACAGACAAGACTAGACAGACAAGACTAGGCAGACAAGACTATACAGACTAGACTTGACAGACAAGACTAGACAGACAAGACTAGACAGACGAGACTAGACAGACAAGACTAGACAGACAAGACTTTTTTTTTTTTTTTTTAATTATGGGGGACGTAGCAAGCACATTCAGTTGACTTGACAAGTGGCCCCCCTGGAAACTCACGGGCATCTTGGAACCGCTTTTCGCATATCTTCAAGATGGCGTTGGCTTCGATCTTACTTGATGTCCTTACATCCCCCATCCACGGAAGGTGATTAGGGGTTCAGGTTGTTTTCAGCTTTTGTTGTCTATGTTGTTTTGTCCGTTCATCCTGTTCTTTCATGCTTAGTATGTCCCTTATCATCATTTCTGTTGCAGACCAGTCTTCTTCACTCCTAAGCATTGTTTCCGTGAGTGTGCTAGTTTCTAAAATTCTTTTTGTTTTTGAAGTGTATATGTCCCTCTCTAAAGACCACCTAGGGCATTCGAAGATTGTGTGATACACGCTATCTGTCTTATCACAATAAACGCACTGGTTGTCTGCTTCGCGCCCAATACTGTGCAGGTAGTCTTTGAAGCACCCGTGGCCACTAAGTGCCTGCGTCAGGTAGTAGGTAACTTGTCCGTGCCTTCTCGTGACCCATGGATCCAATTTTGGAATCAGGAGTCTCGTCCACTCACCCCTCTCTGAGGCTTTCCAGTACTCTTGCCAACTTTCGAGCATTTGGATCCTTGCCTTTTTTCGCAGTTCATTTTTGTTTTCACAGCTCCTTTCTTTATAAAGCGTGTCTCTCTCTTCAACAAGAAGTTTTATAGGAGCTATTCCCGCAATAACAAGAATGGCGTCACCTGAGACGGTCCTATATGCGCTGGACACGCGTAGCGCCATTTTTCTTTGAATGGATTGCAGTTTTTGCCTTAGATTTGCTCTCTCCATGGCTCGCTTCCAGATTGGTGCTGCGTAGAGCATGGCAGATTCGACAACTGAACACAAGATCCTTCGTTTGGAGCTCTTAGGACCACCTACAGTTGGCATAAGTTTTCCAAGTGCCGCTGAGGTTTTTAATGCCTTCCCAGCTGCAAGAACAATGTGCTGCCGAAAGGAAAGATTTTTATCTATAGTTACGCCTAAGTATTTAATGGCCTCCTTTGGTACTATTGTTTCGCTTTTTATTTTAAATGTGACTGGTCCTACTTTCATTCTTCCTGTCAATAAAACCGCTTCTGTCTTTTCTGGAGCGAGTTTTAGCTGTTTTTTCTCCAACCAGTTGTCTATTAGTGCAATGGCTTTGTTCGCCATATTTATAACACAGTTTTCTGTTAATCCAGTGACAATGAGGGCCAAGTCGTCGGCGAAACCGACAACTTCCACTCCCTCTGGCAACTTCAGTCTAAGGACTCCATCATACAGGATATTCCACAAAGTTGGTCCCATTACTGAGCCTTGTGGAACACCACTGTAGATTTGTCTTTCTACGCTTTCACCCTCTGCCTCTATAATAATTTTTCGGTTGCAGAGGTAGCTGCTTACGAGTTTCAGGAGATACGGAGGGAAGTCTCTTGATATTAATTCTTCAACAATATTTTTCCAAGCAACGGAGTTGAAGGCGTTCTTAACGTCTAGCGTTATGAGTGCGCAAATTCTTCTTTTCCCTCGCAATCCTTCTGCAGCCACTTCTGCCAGCTTTAGTACTCTCATTATTGCGTCTATAGTTGAGAGTCCCTCCCTGAAGCCGAATTGCTTTCTGGATAGATCTTTACTGTTCCTAAGTTGCTGTTTTATTCTCCCTACTACCATTTGTTCTAGCAATTTCCCTGTTACATCTAGCAGGCAAATTGGCCTGTACGATGATGGATCCTGTAAAGGTTTGTCTCCTTTTCTTAACAGGACCAGTCTTGATTTTTTCCATATTTCAGGGAAGTTACCGTTTTTTAATATATTGTTGAAGATGTCTAACAAGAAGTCTGGGCAACTGTTTGCGGCAATCTTTATTGCTTCAGCTGGTATCCCGTAGGGTCCTGGAGCTTTATTGTTTCGAAGGCGCATACTTGCTCTTCTTAGTTCTTCTAAGGAAAAGTTTTCGTTTGCCAGTTCTTCGGGCAAATCCCACATTATGGCCTCGTGAATTGGGAATAGGGCATCAACGGCTTCTTGCACTCTTTTCATAGGTAGGTTGGCATTTGTGTGCCTTACCTTGAGTTCCCGTGTAGCGATTTCGTATGCGTTTCCCCAGACGTTTTGATCTAGCTTGTGGCAGAGTTCAAGCCAGTGGTGTCTTTTGGACCTATTTATTTCAATCTTTAGAGACCGTTTTATATCCTTATACAGGTTTCTACAGTGTTGTGTGCTCTGCGCGTTTTTTGTCTCGTTTGACTTTTCGTTGATAGCATCTTCTTGCTGCAATGCACTGTGCTCTTAATTTGGAAATCTCATCGCTCCACCAGTATACTAGCTTCCTCCGTGTTTGTTTTTTGTTTCTGTTTAGTGTGGAATCACAGGTTCGTATTAGAACTTTTATTAGCATCTCTGGAGTGCGCTCAGTCGTCTGGCTAATTTCTTTTCGCAGTTTTTCTGCGAACTTTGTTTCATCCAGATGTTTGGTTCCCCATCTTTTATACTTTATCTCTTGAATAGGAAAGTCTATCGCGTTTCCTTCTATCCGGTAGCAGAGGTAGTTGTGATCGCTTAGTGTCTCCCTGTTTAGCACCTTCCAATTTTTTATTTTGTTTGCCAGGCCAGATGTAGTTATTGTGAGGTCTATTATGGATGTTGATTCCCTTCTTTCAAACGTCGGGGTGTTCCCTTCATTTATTATGACTAGATCCAGTTCGGATAGCCAATCCATGATTATATCTCCCCTTACATCCATTACTCGGCTTCCCCAGTAGGGAGATTTGGCATTAAAATCACCCGCTATCAGTTTTTGCTTATTTGAGACTCTTAAATGTTGTTTTAAGTTTTCCAGTGACGCTTCCAACTGTTCGAGGGTATCATTTGGTGAGAAGTAGCAACTGTAAATGAATGCTTCCTTCAACTCAACCCACACAAAACCTATCCCACTTCCATGATTAAGCACAATTATTTCCTTATTGACAACTCTGATTGCAGCGTCAAGTTTTATTTCTTTAAACCAGTCTCCCGTGTTAATTATCTTTTTGTTAGGCTCACTGATGATAATTATGTCGCTGTTGAGATCTGCTACTGTGGCGTTGAGTAGGTCATGTGCAGCCCGGCACCGCATGCTATTTATTTGGATTATACTGGGCATTGCGATGTTTGATAATTTCGCCTTGCCTCTGATAAAGCTTTCCGGAAGATAGGGCACATTCCCGAGTCGGCTCTGTGTCCCTTAACCTTGCAGATTGGACAATATTCTTCCTTCTTGCAATCCTGTGCCTTATGACCCTCTTCTCCGCATCTAAGGCATAGCTTTCGCCTGTCTGGTCCTCTACAATCTTTTTCAAGGTGGCCTGTTTCCCAACATTTATAGCATTTTACTATATTTATTATTTCGTGGATCCTGCATTCTACCATCCCTATCTTTATTCTCCCGCAGACAGACAAGACTAGACAGACAAGACTAGACAGACACGACTAGACAGACAAGACTAGACAGACAAGACTAGACAGACAAGACAAGACAGACAAGACTAGACAGACAAGACTAGACAGACAAGACTAGACAGACAAGACTAGACAGACAAGACTAGACAGACAAGACTAGACAGACAAGACTAGACAGACAAGACTAGACAGACAAGACTAGACAGACAAGACAAGACAGACAAGACTAGACAGACAAGACTAGACAGACAAGACTAGACAGACAAGACTAGACAGACAAGACTAGACAGACAAGACTAGACAGACAAGACTAGACAGACAAGACTAGACAGACAAGACTAGACAGACAAGACTAGACAGACAAGACTAGACAGACAAGACTAGACAGACAAGACTAGACAGACAAGACTAGACAGACAAGACTAGACAGACAAGACTAGACAGACAAGACTAGACAGACAAGACTAGACAGACAAGACTAGACAGACAAGACTAGACAGACAAGACTAGACAGACTAGACAGACAAGACTAGACAGACAAGACTAGACAGACAAGACTAGACAGACAAGACTAGACAGACAAGACTAGACAGACAAGACTAGACAGACAAGACTAGACAGACAAGACTAGACAGACAAGACTAGACAGACAAGACTAGACAGACAAGACTAGACAGACAAGACTAGACAGACAAGACTAGACAGACAAGACTAGACAGACAAGACTAGACAGACAAGACTAGACAGACAAGACTAGACAGACAAGACTAGACAGACAAGACTAGACAGACAAGACTAGACAGACAAGACTAGACACACAAGACTAGACAGACAATACTAGACATACAAGACTAGACAGACAAGACTAGACAGACAAGACTAGACAGACAAGACTAGACAGACAAGACTAGACAGACAAGACTAGACAGACAAGACAAGACAGACAAGACTAGACAGACAAGACTAGACAGACAAGACTAGACAGACAAGACTAGACAGACAAGACTAGACAGACAAGACTAGACAGACAAGACTAGACAGACAAGACTAGACAGACAAGACTAGACAGACAAGACTAGACAGACAAGACTAGACAGACAAGACTAGACAGACAAGACTAGACAGACAAGACTAGACAGACAAGACTAGACAGACAAGACTAGACAGACAAGACTAGACAGACAAGACTAGACAGACTAGACAGACAAGACTAGACAGACAAGACTAGACAGACAAGACTAGACAGACAAGACTAGACAGACAAGACTAGACAGACAAGACTAGACAGACAAGACTAGACAGACAAGACTAGACAGACAAGACTAGACAGACAAGACTAGACAGACAAGACTAGACAGACAAGACTAGACAGACAAGACTAGACAGACAAGACTAGACAGACAAGACTAGACAGACAAGACTAGACAGACAAGACTAGACAGACAAGACTAGACAGACAAGACTAGACAGACAAGACTAGACAGACAAGACTAGACAGACAAGACTAGACAGACAAGACTAGACAGAAAAGACTAGACAGACAAGACTTTTTTTATTTAAAAGTGGTTCAGGGGAAGCTCTCACTAAACCCCCTATTCCACCTTGGCTTTTAGTATGCGCCACCCAGGTATTGCATATTTTGTATTCATTCAGGGTGGGCAGCCCGGACGGTTAGTGAAAACCGCCCTAGTTGTTGTCTCCCCGACCAGGATTCGAGCCCGGGTCTCCCGCATTGAAAGGCGGGTATGTTGTCAACTACACCACCGAGGAGGACTGACAGACAAGACTCACCAAATCCCCTATTCCACCTTGGCTTTTAGTATGCGCCACCCCGGTATCGCATATATTGCATTCATTCAGGGTGGGCAGCCCGGACGGTTAATGAAAACCGCCCTAGTTGTCGCCTCCCCGACCAGGATTCGAACCCGGGTCTCCCGCATTGAAAGGCGGGTATGTTGTCAACTACACCACCGAGGAGGACAGACAGACAAGACTAGACAGACAAGACTAGACAGACAAGACTAGACAGACAAGACTAGCCAGACAAGACTAGACAGACAAGACTAGACAGACAAGACTAGACAGACAAGACTAGACAGACAAGACTAGACAGACAAGACTAGACAGACAAGACTAGACAGACAAGACTAGACAGACAAGACTAGACAGACAAGACTAGACAGACAAGACTAGACAGACAAGACTAGACAGGCAAGACTAGACAGACAAGACTAGACAGACAAGACTAGACAGACAAGACTAGACAGACAAGACTAGACAGACAAGACTAGACAGACAAGACTAGACAGACAAGACTAGACAGACAAGACTAGACAGACAAGACTTTTTTTTTTAAAAAGTGGTTCAGGGTAAGCTCTCACCAAATCCACTATTCCACCTTGGCTTTTAGTATGCGCCACCCCGGTATCGCATATATTGCATTCATTCAGGGTGGGCAGCCCGGACGGCTAATGAAAACCGCCCTAGTTGTCGCCTCCCCGACCAGGATTCGAACCCGGGTCTCCCGCATTGAAAGGCGGGTATGTTGTCAACTACACCACCGAGGAGGACAGACAGACAAGACTAGACAGACAAGACTAGACAGACAAGACTAGACAGACAAGACTAGACAGACAAGACTAGACAGACAAGACTAGACAGACAAGACTAGACAGACAAGACTAGACAGACAAGACTAGACAGACAAGACTAGACAGACAAGACTAGACAGACAAGACTAGACAGACAAGACTAGACAGACAAGACTAGACAGACAAGACTAGACAGACAAGACTAGACAGACAAGACTAGACAGACAAGACTAGACAGACAAGACTAGACAGACAAGACTAGACAGACAAGACTAGACAGACAAGACTAGACAGACAAGACTAGACAGACAAGACTAGACAGACAAGACTAGACAGACAAGACTAGACAGATAAGACTAGACAGACAAGACTAGACAGATAAGACTAGACAGACAAGACTAGACAGACAAGACTAGACACACAAGACTAGACAGACAAGACTAGACATACAAGACTAGACAGACAAGACTAGACAGACAAGACTAGACAGACAAGACTAGACAGACAAGACTAGACAGACATGACTAGGCAGACAAGACTATACAGACTAGACTTGACAGACAAGACTAGACAGACAAGACTAGACAGACAAGACTAGACAGACAAGACTAGACAGACAAGACTAGACAGACAAGACTAGACAGACAAGACTAGACAGACAAGACTAGACAGACAAGACTAGACAGACAAGACTAGACAGACAAGACTAGACAGACAAGACTAGACAGACAAGACTAGACAGACAAGACTAGACAGACAAGACTAGACAGACAAGACTAGACAGACAAGACTAGACAGACTAGACAGACAAGACTAGACAGACAAGACTAGACAGACAAGACTAGACAGACAAGACTAGACAGACAAGACTAGACAGACAAGACTAGACAGACAAGACTAGACAGACAAGACTAGACAGACAAGACTAGACAGACAAGACTAGACAGACAAGACTGGACAGACAAGACTGGACAGACAAGACTGGACAGACAAGACTGGACAGACAAGACTGGACAGACAAGACTGGACAGACAAGACTGGACAGACAAGACTGGACAGACAAGACTGGACAGACAAGACTGGACAGACAAGACTGGACAGACAAGACTGGACAGACAAGACTGGACAGACAAGACTGGACAGACAAGACTGGACAGACAAGACTAGACAGACAAGACTAGACAGACAAGACTAGACAGACAAGACTAGACAGACAAGACTAGACAGACAAGACTAGACAGTCAAGACTAGACAGACAAGACTAGACAGACAAGACTAGACAGACAAGACTAGACAGACAAGACTAGACAGACAAGACTAGACAGACAAGACTAGACAGACAAGACTAGACAGACAAGACTAGACAGACAAGACTAGACAGACAAGACTAGACAGACAAGACTAGACAGACAAGACTAGACAGACAAGACTAGACAGACAAGACTAGACAGACAAGACTAGACAGACAAGACTAGACAGACAAGACTAGACAGACAAGACTAGACAGACAAGACTAGACAGACAAGACTAGACAGACAAAACTAGACAGACAAGACTAGACAGACAAGACTAGACAGACAAGACTAGACAGACAAGACTAGACAGACAAGACTAGACAGACAAGACTAGACAGACAAGACTAGACAGACAAGACTAGACAGACAAGACTAGACAGACAAGACTAGACAGACAAGACTAGACAGACAAGACTAGACAGACAAGACTAGACAGACAAGACTAGACAGACAAGACTAGACAGACAAGACTAGACAGACAAGACTAGACAGACAAGACTAGACAGACAAGACTAGACAGACAAGACTAGACAGACAAGACTAGACAGACAAGACTAGACAGACAAGACTAGACAGACAATACTAGACAGACAAGACTAGACAGACAAGACTAGGCAGACAAGAATAGACAGACAAGACTAGACAGACAAGACTAGGCAGACTAGACAGACTATATTCACGCATCTTTTTTGAAAGCTATTGTCCAAAAAGATGTTTTTTGTTTGAATGTTTTTTTTAGAAAAGTAAATGTTCAAAAAATGTAGATTGTAGTATATAAATAATAGGTCAAGTTTTAGAATAGGATCTGCATAGTCCTGTGAAGTTAGCAACTAAATTTGCAAAAATATAATATTACATCGGAGTTCCCGACAGATATGAAATAGTTCTAGAGTACTTTGTGCAAAATTTCAATTGTTCTGCAGAATTTCGCGAAAAAAATGGAAAATACCAAAATTGAGCTAGCAACCACTTTTGAGAAAAACTGTGCGTTTTTTACATATTCCTGTACCTCGACCATAGTTCTGGAGTACTTGATCAATTTTGCAAAAAGTTCTGCAAAAATTGACATTTTGCAAAAAAAAATGAATTTTGAAACTTGCACAAACAGTTCTATTCGCGGATCTGAATAGCACCCTAAGAGTTCTATCAAAGATCCCTTTGTCATTTTTTGATAAAAACCTTAGTTCAAAAGATATTTGCAATAATAAGGGACCCATTATTTTGAATGAAAATTTAAAAAAATCGCGGAACAGTTCTGTTTGCAGTTCCCGATTGAACTCTTAGAGTTCTATGGAAAGTCTTTAGAAGATTCTTCTGTAAAATTAAAAATTATAAAGAAATGCGAGAATTTCGACATCCCCGATGTATCGGAATGAAGAGAAAAAAATCGCACAACAGTTCTGTTTGCAGTTCCCGGTAGAACTCTTAGAGTTCTATCGAAAATCCTTATAACATTTTTTTGAAAAATTAAAAATAGAAAATTTTGGAAAAAATTGGACTTTACCAACGCGACGAAGTGAAGAGAAAAAAATCGCGCAATAGTTCTGTTTGCAGTTCCTGGTAGAACTCTTAGAGTTCTATTGAAAATCCTTATAACATTTTTCTGGAAAGTTAAAAATTGCAAAGATATACGAAAAATACAAGTTCACGATTGAATTTCGAATTCACCATTGAAGTGAAAAATTTTCCCGTATCTCTCGAATTTTTAACTTTGGAGAAAATTGTTATAAGGATTTTCGATATAACTCTAAGAGTTCTACCAGGAACTGCAAACAGAACTATTGCGCGATTATTTTCTCTTTGCTTCGTCGCATCGGCGAAGTCTAATTTTTCGCATATCTTTCGAATTTTTAACTTTGAAGAAAAATGTTATAAGGATTTTCGATCGAACTCTAAGAGTTCTACCAGGAACTGCAAACAGAACTATTGCGCGATTATTTTCTCCTTGCTTCGTCGCATCGGTGAAGTCTAATTTTCCCATTCCTCTCGAATTTTTAACTTCGGAGAAAAATGTTATGAGGATTTTCGATAGAACTCTAAGAGTTCTACCAGGAACTGCAAACAGAACTATTGCGCGATTATTTTCTCTTTGCTTCGTCGCATCGGCGAAGTCTAATTTTTCGCATATCTTTCGAATTTTTAACTTGAAGGAAAATGTTATGAGGATTTTCGATAGAACTCTAAGAGTTCTACCAGGAACTGCAAACAGAACTATTGCGCGATTTTTTTCTCTTCACTTCGTCGTGTCTGTAAAGTCCAATTTTTCGCAACATTTTCTATTTTTAATTTTACAGAAAAATGTTATAAGGATTTTCGATAGAACTCTAAGAGTTCTACCGGGAACTGCAAACAGAACTGTTGTGCGATTTTTTTCTCTTCACTTCGTCGCGTCGGTAAAGTCCAATTTTTCGCAAAATTTTCTATTTTTAGTTTTACAGAAAAATGTTATAAGGCTTTTCGATAGAACTCTAAGAGTTCTACTGGGAACTACAAACAGAACTGTCGCGCGATTTTTTTTCATCTTCACTTCGTCGCATTGGTGAAGTCTAATTTTTTGCGAATCTTCCTAATTTTTAACTTTACAGAAAAAAATTATGAGGATTTTCGATAGAACTCTAAGAGTTCTATCGGGAACTGCAAACAGAACTGTTCCGCCATTTTTTTAAATTTTCATTCAAAATAACGGGTTCCTTATTATTGCAAATATCTTTTGAACTAAGGTTTTTATCAAAAAATGACAAAGGGATCTTTGATAGAACTCTGAGGGTGCTATTCAGATCCGCGAATAGAACTGTTTTTGCAAGTTTCAAAATTCATTTTTTTGCAAAATGTCAATTTTTGCAGAACTTTTTGCAAAATTGATCAAGTACTCCAGAACTATGGTCGAGGTACAGAAATATGTACAGAAAACGCACAGTTTTTCTTAAAATTGGTTGCTAGCTCAATTTTGGTATTTTCCATTTTTTTCGCGAAATTCTGAAGAACTATTGAAATTTTGCACAAAGTACTCTAGAACTATGTCATATCTGCCGGGAACTCCGATGTAATATTATATTTTTGCAAATTCGGTTGCTAACTTTACAGGGCTGATCTGCATTCGTTTTGGAGATAAATAAGCTAAAGTGCGAAGGCGTCGTAGTGAGTGCCGCACACTCTTGGCTGGTGTACAAACCAACAATTTAGAAAAAACTCTACAAACTTTTCTTATATTTAATATAATAATTTAAGAAATTGCTTGTTAAAAGGTCTAATGGTCATAATAATACACATCAATACTGCCTGTGCAGTCGTTGCTGTGTTTTTTAAACCATTGGCTTGTACACCAGTCAATCTACGAAATCGCCAATAGGGCGTCTTCGCACTTTAGTTTAGATCTACCTCCAAAACGTATACAGATCCATTAAAAAACGTTACACCTATTATTTATACACATATAAATAATATCGACACACATATAATAATAAAAAACACTCATAAATAATATCGAAGTTACTATACTAGCCACGCGATTACAAAGGTGAGCATCGCTAGTTTTTCCAAAAGCAAAGATCAAATTTTCCTCCTGTACAAGATCCAAATGTAATATCCGACCGTTAACAGCTACCAAAATCCAATTTCTTTTTGATTTCGTGATTTCCCGTCCAAATGCCTATTGGGAAGAGCGAAAAAGCCCCAGTCCAAAATTCTAACTTTACTTCTTCTAACACTTAAAAACGAATTAAGAATTTCCCTACAATTTCTTCAATTCCTTTTCGTCTGGTCCAAAACAATATTTTTTTCGAAAATCAAGGGGAACCCCAAAATCTTACATTTTTTCAGTTTCCCAAGGTTTAGTCCAAAATCTATAGTCCATATCTAACAACAACTCCCTCCTTCCTTAGACTTGTTCAAAATCCGGGAAAATATTTAAATATGTCTTCCAATGACGTTTTCTGTTTTTCGTGGTCTGATTCAAACTGTAGGTAGATTTTTCCGAAAATCAAATTTCTTTAAATCCTCCTTGGTCTTGTACAAAGCTCAAGTAAGAGTTTTCCCGATAATTGAAAAAAAAACTGATTTTTCAACAAAACCAAAGATTTTTCCAAAAAAATCGATTTTCGAATTCCGTTCCTTCCAATTCAATTTAAATTTAATGCATATTCCCTATGCATGAAATTTAAATTTGGTTCAAATATTTTTTTTCCGAATCTTTATTAACCGGACATTTGAACTAAACTGTCATTTTTGTAATTAATATGTTTTGAAATACTTAAAATTAATAAATAAAAGTGCAAATTAATCGAGGGAAATTTAAATTTGTAAAACGCAACACGATTGGTTAAAAGAAAGTGACGTAATATAAACAATCCCATAAAAACAAGTCCGTATTTATTACATTTGTATGTCATTGCAGTCTTTTGGTTAGAAAATAAACGTCAAAAACGTCAAGTTAAAAATGAAAACAGCTGTAGTAAACAATGGATCTGTTGATGACGTCAAAGATCCCAGATCTTTGACGTCATCAGCAGACCGCGCGAAAATGCCGGTGTTTAAACAGCTCCTAATTTTTCTCATTTTTAAATATTTTTTTAAACTTAATTACAGCATTTTTAAGGAGTATTTATATTTTTTACCATGTTATAACGGTGTAAACTGTGAATTAAAAATATAAAAAAACATGCATATTCCCTATTCCGAAGAATCAAAGACGAAACAGAAAAATTTCTTCAATCGACTTTATTTGAATACATACAAAGATAGTTCCGTACGGGAACAAACGGTTTAGTTCAAATAAATTTAAAGAAGAACAGTTTATATTTTTGGGAGATCTTTTACAAACAAATTTACTTAAAATTAAGTAATATAAAGGTTATGTAAAAATCTAAATATTGATATAAAATATTAAAATATAAAATATATTAAAACGAGATGAAGCAATAAATTGTTTGGCCTTTGCAGACGATCTCGTGATAATAAATGAAGCCTTGGAGAATGCAAAGAAAAGACTAGGTAGAACTTCTGAAGGAAACAGCTGAGAAGGCAGGTCTACAAGTATCTTTCGAAAAGACGGAATACATGACCAATGAAAGTAACCCACCAACAAATTTAAAAACCAAATATGCCAATAAAGAAATCAGTTTTGTCTTTGATTTTTCGGAATTGAATTAGAAGGAACGGAATTGGAAAATCGATTTACCTTGGAAAAATCATCTTTGGTTTTGTCAAAAAAATCCGTTTTTTTCTCAAATTTTATTGATATTTGCCACAAATAATCATAGTAATTAAAGGAAATAGAACTAATTAATTTTAATCAAAGAAATATCATAATATGTAAAAAAATGAATTTCGTTTCGTTAAAAAAAGTTTGGGACTCCTCTATTTCAGTCAAAATTATTAAATGATACTTAGGTTGTATCATCGGTCATAACGGTTGAAACGTTAGATACTTTTTTCCATATTTTTGGATAATAGCAGAAATAGCTGTCAAAAAATGTATTCTTCAAATTTCGTCAATTCTTTAAAGGCATATAAATCGACTAGGATTCTTAGAAAAATATAATAATATATATTCATTCAGTTTTTATAGAAGAAGTACCAATAATCCAAATATGAGCAAAATCCAGAAACTGACATTATTTTCAATGTCCGCTTCACTTGAATATTCCAATATAACAAAACAAAATTATTATTTTAAATTATCTCATAAATGTTTCTTTTTTTGTGTTGTGTTTAGAAACCAAAGTATTTTTAAACATAATTTGCATAAATATCACACACCAACAATCTAGTCTAAATATTCAATACAGTCCATTATATTTATAATATTTAGCAGAAGCGTATTTAAATATTTTCTGTTTAATTTAAAACCTGTTCTTTGTTCTTTCCATATAAAATACTACCTATAGCCAGTTGCATGAAGATAGCCGTTAATAAATGAAAAAAATAAAATGCGATACGTTTGGCCAAGTTTTGACCACTAATAGTTTTGTTCATCAGTAGGGGCTGTTTCAACGTCATGAGCAATTATATATTGCAGACGTAAGTCGCTCCAAAGTCATCTCTGCTTTGTAGTCAATATACTCTGTATTGAGATATAAAGTAAACTTGTTAGTAAACGTGTTAAATTCTAATACATAGTTTCTTTATTTTTAAAAAGTCTATCTACATACTAAGCTTTGCATCAGTAAGAGGCTCAGTTTTTGAGACTTTATGGAGTCAATCTCATTTTGCTTATTTCCCGACTGGATTTTTATGTATTTTATTTTTAAAGAGAAACATTATTTCACGCCTGTAACATTTGTAGCTTTTGAGATAAAGTTTTCCTTGTAAAGATGTTTCCGATTTGAAATGTTTACTTCCGATTAGGGCTTTCAATACCGGAGCAAAAATTAAAACCGGTATTTTGGTATTATTTGTTTTCAAAACCGAAATACCGGTATTGATACCGGTATTACCAGAAAAAAATATTTTCGACAGATTTTTATGAATATTAATGATAATGGTAATTTATTTAACAGAAAACAAAGGAAAAACTTAAAAATATATTTCTTTAGTTATAAACTATACAAAAAAATATTTAAACGAATTTTTTTTTTACTCCTGTATATAAAAAAACAAATTATTTATAGCACACATCTGGAACAAAGGTATCATAAACATATTACTACATTTCGCAATTTGAGTTTCTTTTATTAAAATATGTCCGTTAAAACATAAACAATCAATTGTTTCGTCGTTCAGACTGGACCGAATCTTTATACATAAGTGACTTGCTGCAGAAAAGGCCTTTTCCGATTCTACACTTGTTGGTGCAATTGTACTTACAATTAAATGGTCTAACGTCAGTTGCAAATATTTTCCTCTTACTCCCGTTTTCCCAAAAATAGCAATTTCGTCTTTTATAATTGGTTCCACTCCTTGCCCTTTTGTAATTTTAGCTTGAACTGAAAGTTTTTGTTGGATTGCTGATTGAAGTTGTAGTTTTAATTTGTCATGGTCCTGAAAAGCAAAGTTCGAGCCAGTCCTTAATGTATTAAGGTCAGATATCTTTCCAAGGATTCTTCGGAATTTTCGTCTTTATCTGAATCTGATCTAACTTGTTCTTCTGCGTTTTCGGGCGAAAGTCTTTTGATCAAACGAATTATAATTTTTATCATAGTCACTTTAGTTAACTGTGGAAATGAAGTTTGAACTAAATCGCTATTATCTTGTTCTGTAAGTACTGAAGTACCTGTGATAAATTATTTCGTCTTTGTAATATGCGAATTTTTAAAGCGTCATAAAGTTCTTTAGCAATTTCACAATTTTGATTCGAAAGAGCTTCTATCATAAATTTTATTTTCATCTGCTGTAAGAAGATTAGAATCTTGGCGACATAATGCATCAACTGCTAATTTTATAGGAGTAAGGGTAGTGATAATTTCAGATAATAAATGTCTGCCTGTCACAAAAATTCATTCCGGAATTTATGTCAATAAGGGCTTTTTGAACACAATATCTCAATTGGTAAAATGTTTCTAACATAAATAACATGCTATTCCATCTTGCTTGACAGTGTAATTTTAAAGAAATTTCTCTATCAAAATCTTCTTTTACAAATTTCTGTAAAAAGTTATCAATTTTAGTAGGTAAATTTCTAAATATTTTAACTACCTTTCTTATTTTTGTTACAAGAGGAGAAATAGTAGCATGACTAATACTGGCCGTAGTATCTACTAAATTAGATTCTATAACGACGCCGTCAACATATTCTCCATTATCATCATCTTCTTCAACATTTATTTCATCGTTTGGTTCTGAGTCAGAACCAAACGATGAAATTGTCAGAACTTCTGGAACCTGACTTATAAAGTATATCGGTTATAGCTAAATTGATGCCATGCATCAAACAGATCTGTTGCTCAGCATCAATAAGTTTGCCTAATTTAACCATAACCGATGCCCCATCAGTGGTTATGCAGACTATAACTTTAGAAATACGCAAACCAAATTCTTCTAACTTTTCTCTAATCAGCATTAAACACCTTTCTGCTGGCATGACCTACAAATGCTCGTACAAGTCCAATATTCCAAAAAAAATCCTCCAGTAGTATGTATGTTTATATTTAGATTGCGTCGATTGCGAATCGATCTCCATTCATAAAATGTTACACTGAATCGTTTGCCTTTAGATTTAAGCTGAGCTATTTCATCTTTTATGGTAATTCAAATAGTTTTATTATATTCGAGTATAATATTTCTTATTGTACTTGCCGAGTTTGGAACATCTTTAAAACCACGAGCAATTAATCCTTCTCTAGTATCAATAGATGTTTTCAAAATATTAAATGATAAGCCGTCTCGAGCTGCCATTCGAGCTAATACTTTAGCTAGGCTTTCGTTTTTTTATTGCTTTTTAAATAACTTGTTATTAAATTAGGTTTTTTAGACTGACTTCGTTAATCTTGATCATTGTTTGCATTCAAAGTTACCTCACTTCTTTTTCTTAGATTTATTCCCTGCATTGTCTTTAAATGAGTATGTAGTCCACTAGTAGATCCACCACCACATTTTATTTCCTTTGAACACTCTTTACACCTGGCTAGAAGACCATTTGTTTCATATAAAACATACTGCCAAACTAAAGACGCATCGTTGTCCTTTTTTGTGTTTGAAGAACTCCTTTTGTGTGAACGTAGACATGGCGTGCGATAGGCCGCGTATCGTATATGTCCAAAACTTAATAAAATTATTATAAAAATTTGATTTTGTACAATAAAATAATAAATTCAGAAATATAGGTTTTATGTATGTGTTGTTAATCGTGTGCATGTGAGATGAGAGATGTAAACAGTAAAGGAAGTTTTTTATAACGAAATTCAGTGACTAACTTCACTATGCATTGAAGAGGTATAAAGATGAATTTATTATTGTTGTTCTTATTCTGTTCTGCTAATTGAAATAACTAATATAAATAAACAGTAAGATATTTTACACAAATACCGAAATACCGGTATTTTTTTTGTAATACCGATTTTCTAATACCGAAAAAAATAGACTAAATCCCGGTTTTCGGGATCCCGGGATTCCGGTATTGAAAGCCCTACTTCCGATGACATCCTAATGAAGATGAAATCCTATTTGAAATGTTTACTTCCGGTTTTTTATATGAAAAAATAATCAAATTTCGAATTTATAACTGTCAAGAAAAACTTTAATTTAGTTTTCTTAAAAAAACATTACATGTTTCCATTTTTTGGATAATAGCAAATCAAAAATCTGTTCCTCAAATTTGGTCATTTCTTAAAGGCTTATTAATTGGCAACTAGGCTTCTTAGAAAAAAATAATTACATACATTCATTCAGGTCATACAGAAGTACAATTAATACAAATATGAACAAAATCCAGAATCTGACATCATTTTCGGTGCCCACTTCACGTTAAATGTACTTTGTGCAAAATTTTAAGAGTTCTGCAGAACTTCACGAAAACGATGGAAAATGAGCTAGCAACCACTTTTAAAAGAAACTGTGCGTTTTGACATCGCAGTAATATACCAAATTGCACAGTTTTTTCTTCGGCCATAGTTCTGGAGTACCAATTTTGCAAAACGGTAAAGAAAACTAGCGTATAGTCCTGCTATAGTGTAACTGCTTCATATAGTTCAACTATACGAATAGTTTTTGATTATACGAAGCGGTCCCACAGCTATAGTGAAACTATACCAAGACTATTCGCTAGTTTTATATATAGCGTGTATACGTAGGTTAATACAGACACCGCCTGTATTAACCTATGTATGGCCTAGTAGTCAAGATGTCAGATTACTAAGTCATAAGTCCTTTAAGCCACAAGTATGGAAAAATAAGCTACCGACTTCCTGTGCGTAGCTCTAGCAAAGTCATCACAGTAATGCTGTCACGAAACCTCCCCTAATTGTGGCTCACCACCCACGTTAAAAAAAAAACTGTGCGCGTTACCTATAATTGTACTGACCTATACTTGTGTCTAAGATCAAGCACAAGTCTAGGCAGAGGGAGGAGATATAGTTCCACTTGGGGCTTGTAGCACACTGCAGAAGAACAAATAGTTATTTATAAATTAATCTATTTACTTATTTTGAGGAATTTAAGTTCAATTTAATCTAAATATGGATTTATGAAATTACTAAATATTGGAACCCTAAGGCACTAAGACAAGTATAATTATGCCCCTACGAAATGCAATTGGCGACTAATCGCAGTGAGCAATTTATACGCAATACTATGTTATTATATGTACTACAATGAATAAACTTGGCGCGGAAACACAACTTCATAGTACACGCCACTTGTATCACTAGATCACACGGGGGAAGAAAATAATGAAATAAAATAACAAAATAATGTAATTTTGCTGTATAATAGTAGTAATACATCAGATTAAAGAAAAGTGAAAAAAAATAGTGTGGCCTGAGGGACCTTTTTCAAAAATATCCGCGGCAGTCAACGTATGAAATGAGTCCTGTAAAGTTAGCAACCGAATTTGCAAAAATTTAATATTACATCGGATTTCCTGGAAGATATGCATTAGTTCTGGAGTACTTTGTACAAAATTTCAAGAGTTCTGCAGAACTTCGCGAAAAATATGGAAAATGAGCTAGCAACAACTTTTGAAAAAAATTGTGCGTTTTTGACATTGCAGTAATATGTCAAAAACGCAGTTTTTTCC
This sequence comes from Phosphuga atrata, assembly GCA_944588485.1. Lineage (NCBI taxonomy): Eukaryota > Metazoa > Arthropoda > Insecta > Coleoptera > Silphidae > Phosphuga > Phosphuga atrata. Next base: position 23,707,245 of record OX155893.1, read on the forward strand.
TCGGCCATAGTTCTGGAGTACCAATTTTGCAAAAAGTTCTGCAAAAATTGATATTTTGTAAACAAAACGAATTTTGATAATTGCAAAACAGTTCGATTCGCGGATTTGAATAGGACTAATTATATCGAAGATCCCTTTGACATTTTTTGATAGATAGTATAATATTTAGATGATAGTAGATTTATGTTCTTTAATTCACAAATTGACTAATAACATAAATAATGTTCATAATTATTTTTATTTATCAAGTTATGTCATTTTTCTTGTGACCTCGTGGTCTCTCTTAGCAGTAAAATGCAGGAGCCACACTGTACTAATAATTATATTTAATTATGTTATTAGTCAATTTGTGAATTAAAGAACATAGTTTCCTTAATTCTTTTCTTGTAATATGAAAATTCACATAGTATTTTTTTTCCTATTTTTTAATCACTCTTATTAATTTTATATAAACGGTAATTACATTACATGAAGCAATTTATATTAAACAACAATGTTGTTTTCTTCTGTTAGGAAACGTTTAATTTATATTTAGAAAATTTATAGTGTGGTCGGCGTATTAAAATATTTATACGAAGTGTTTTCATTCGAAAACATCCTTTATTACTAGTTTACCCAACGGGGGTCCATGGAAACAGAATAGGGGAGTCACCCATCCGGGAAGGTTAATAATGATTCATTTGAATTTTCTAGTGAAACTACATATTTACATATCAAAAACAAATAGGTTTCCATTCATTTCATTTTGTAAAGAATATTTGAATAATAAATTATTTAAATAATCAAATATTTGAATTCATTATTTATTATTAATGAAAGGTTTGATGAATTAAAATTGTTACAGCACTTTATAATTCATTGTACGAAGATATTTAAACGTTCGACGCTTAACCGAGTCGGCTATATCTTTAAAATATCGAATTTAGTTCGTCAAAACGTAAATACTGAATTCCCGAGTGTGTATCGATCGAAATTTTTTTACTCTTCTTTTGACTACTAAATTTTTGAGAATCCAAAGAAAATTTTTCAAGACATATCCTTTAATTGGTATAATTGAATACATACACATTTAAGGCTCCTTTAGAGCGGCGCGGAGCGCTTGCGAATTTCCGCAGCGAAAAATTTGCTAGCGACGCACCAGCGAGATGGCAATGCCCAAATCAAACCGCGATTTTCACGTGTATAGTCATCATTTCTTCAGAGGAAGAAGCTATGATATTTTAAGAAAAAAATGGTCAGTTATTTTATTTTTTATTTTTAATTTCTAAAATACTTAAAACTCATTTAAAAAATAAAATTGTTCAAGAAATGAATTGAACATTTTTGTAGCTCTATAATAGCTCGTAGCTCGCTTTCGTAGCTCTATAACTCTATATAATCTATATATTAAGTCTTATTAAGAGTATGAACAAATCTCAAGTTGAAACAACTACTTCCTAGCTAATATCACACAGGGTATTGAATTATACGACAGATTTGTATGTTATTACTAGTCCCAGTACATTTTAATGTCACTAACAGCACTAGACAACATTCATCAGTGCAGCTTTGCTTTTTTGAATTACATATTGGAATACACTTACGTTCAAGCTAATGTTTTATTCAATGTCCTATGTGATATTAGCCAGGAAGTAGTTGTTTCAATATGAAATTTGTTCATAGTCTTAATAAGGTTTAATATTAGAGAGCTACGAACAGGTAGAATACATTTATATATTCAAGCTATATTTCGCCTTTAATAATTTTGGAACTGCATTCATTTTCAAAAATTAAGAGAAAAAAATAAATAACTAACATAATACAAACAAGAAGAAAACTTCCACGCTGTCAAAAAATAACAAAAAGATAAGATAAGAAGATCACACAACAAAAAAACTGACTTTTTTTAACTTTTTATCCTCTCTCATGTCCACACCCCAGTCTTCTACCACCAATTTCTTCTCGTTGTTGCACTGTCATCCCTCACAGTTTTGCGCTAACACGTTGCTAGCCTTCCCACATATCCCACACAGCTTAAAGCGAGTGCCTCTATCCAGTACCTCCGACTTTTTTCTTCTGAACCTAACCTGTGCCGTGCTATCAATGATTGAGGTAGCCTAGCGCTTTTAAGATACAACGGAAGCCTTTGAAACGCTTCTCATATTCGCTCCCATATTCAGGGAGGAACTCCACCTCAGCTAATCTTTTGCACACCAATTCTTCCGCCTTCCTTCCATTCCCAAACATTCTATCAATTATTCATATAACCTACCACAACTTTTACCTTCCATCCTTACACCATCAGCATTTCTTTCACAATCTTTTCATTGTCCATTCCATACACTTTTCTGTGAAACTTGAGCTGCTCCTAGCTGCCTTCGAAAACACTTATTTGTTTCTGTCCTTTATAGGCAGAGGTCAAATTTTAAGAACTGTAGCAACACTCTTTCAATTCTCTTTTCCTCTTTCACTCCCCACATGTCCTCTCCATACAAAATAATACTTCAAACACAAGCCTTCCACACTACACTGTTCGCTGAAAAGTTATTGCTCAAGCACTCCTTCTACACATTCCATAGCTCGTTAGCAGCCACCCATGCCATTTTGCAAATCGACTTCACATTGTCTTTGACGGACCCATCTCAAGAAATATTTGTGAGATGTTAGGTTCTCGTTAGGTTACTTCAATGGATTGATGGCACGGTTGTCAGACGTCCCGATTTGTGCGAGACTATCTCGGTTTGAGCTTGACTGCCCTGATTTGAGCATGACTGTCCCGATTTGTGTCGAACTGTTCCGTCTCCATGAAGCACATCAGTAAAAAAAGATCCTTCCTTCTAAATCCGCCTCTGACCTTTACCACTTCCGGTGACCTTGACCCGGTCTCGTACCTCCACACTTCCTGTCCCCACCACCACCCGTCACGTCACCGTCACAAGGTCAGAGGCGAAGGTGGATTTAGAAGGAAGGATCTTTCCCAACTCACACCCCAAGTTTTTGCCTTTGAAAATCCTGTTTTGAACACAAATTTTATATGTTTTGAACACAAAAATCTTAATTGAGTTATATACATACATCTGTATACATACTGCATACATCTATGTACATACTACATCTGTTTACTTTAGGTATTTCAAATTTAAAACTTTTCAACAAAACTTTATGATTCGCAACTAATTTTAGTATGCTGAATGTAAAGGTGTAAATTAGAAGTTGCTGTTTATGGTTTGTCGCAACTATTCAAAAGTTGTCGCAGCAAAAATCGGACGAAAATGCGACAAAATAATGTTTCCTAAAATTGTGATTTATGAAGTTATTGGAAAAATTTTAAATTTTTCTGGAAGTTTTTTTCTTGCAGATCACATATAAGTAAATTGTATTTTGATACAATGTTTCCGTTTGTTTTACTACTTGTACTAAATTGTATTAAACTGTACTAAATCGAGCGAAATTTCAATAAATCTGGAATAAAGAACTTGGAAAATAAATTATTTCTCGGGGAATATCTAAGTGTTCCAACAAGAAAATGACCTCCTGAAAACAATGCCGTAATCCCTTTTTTATTATCTGCAACCGTTTTCAAGATAGATATCACTTATGAAATTGACCATATTTTTCCAAAATCGTGGATTATGATGAAGTTATTGGAAAAATTAAAAGCATTTCTGGAAGTATTTTTATTGCTGATCACAAATATGTGTTTCGTTGGTAACTTGAATTTCATTTCGATAGCTGTTTCCATTCACGAGATACTGCTTCCCAAAATCGAGCAAAATTTGAATAAATTTTTACATTCGAGTAAAGATTTTGGAAAATAAAGAATTTCCCAGGTGTTTATCTAGGTGTTTTAAGAGGAAAATGACCTCCTGAAAACTATGCCGTAATCCGTTTTTAATTATCTGCAACCGTTTTCAAGATATCGACATGTGAAATAGACAATTTCGAAAATTTTTACTTAAAATTTGGCGATGACAAATCTTTCGAAACAATTTACACAACGAAATAGATGTTTTCTAATTTTCGTGTGAGTAATCGTGTCTCGAAAGTCTCTTCTCTGCTGATTTTTGCATTAAAATCTCCTAGGATAATTTTAACATCGTTTTTGGCCGCGCCGCAGTAGACTTCCTCAAGTTTGGTAATGAAGTCGTCTTTAATCTTTCTACCTTCCTCTCTCTCTCTGGGGGCGTGAATGCACAAGAATGTAATATTAAAGAATTTGCTGTCTATTAGTATGCTTGATATTCATTCATTAGCTGGCTGGAAGGCCTTAACGTACTCTTTCAGCGATTTATGCACCAGGAATCCTGTGCCAAATTCTCTTGTTTGTGTACAGCTGCTATAATATATCGTATAGTCCCCGGTGGTCACAGCGGTGTGGTGGTGAACGAATTCGCTTGCCGTGCATGAGATCCCGGGTTCAATCTCTGGCCGAGACGTGAAGTATTTGCACGGAGCTATGCTGTGGCCACCTCGTGGAAAGCAATGGCAAACTACCACGAGTAATTTTCAAAAGTAAAGCCTCTCAACTAGTACCTTTCGGAACCGGCGATAAACTGAAGGTCCCGTATATTTGTGGATGATTCGTTCCACAAGTATGCGCGAGAGGTTGCCTACGCTCTTGGAGAGAGTACGGCATTTCAAGAAGAAGAAAATAGGCCCCGCTGTCTACATTGTCGGTTTCGTCTGGTGTCCATCTTATCTCTTGCAGGGCCATTATTTTGATTTTGAATGCTGTAGCTACCTGTTTCACTTACTCAACGGCTCCTACTTGGTAGAGCGTTCTCACATTTCACGTGGCAAAGTTCCTCTCATTTTCCTTTTTTTCGCTGCTTTGTTCGTCTTCGTTTCATCCATCATAGTCCGAGGCGTCATTTTCAGTGTTCGTAGAATAGAAAGTGTTTTCCGAGGTGAGGTGAGGTAAAATGACCCCCTTTTCGGAGGGTCATTTTGCCTACTCTCTTTCACCCAGAGCTCTGCCTCCTTCCATGCGAGTTTTCAGCGCATTTGGTTGGTTTGGTTACCAGGGATCACCTAACGTGGAGAGAGTCGAGAGACTATTCGACATGTCTCTTCCGAACTCCGTGCAGTACGCATCCACTACCCCATTCGATCCCATTTTTTTCAGGTTACCCGAAGAAAAACGCATTGCAGAAAACTGTTTTTTGAGTTGATTTCGAAAGTTACAAATACGCAAAATATCGGCGATTTATCAATTTTTCCACGGACTTTCGAGATTAAATTTATAGCAATCGGTTGAAAATTTCTCGAGAACTCTTACATAAGCCAGACTCAGCCTAAGCCTATACATAAGCCTTACATAAGCCAGAAATATTGATGGCTAGGTCAAAATAATTTTCGACATTTTAAGTTTTCTGTATAGATTTGTAAATTTCGTTGGTAACTTGTACTGCGACCTTCATAGATCTATTATACTCCACCTCTTCCTCTAATCGTTGGTATACTTACGCATTTAAAGCGCCTCCTCTAGCCCTGATTCCTTTAGGAATTTCAGGATCTGGGAGAGATTCAAGGACTTCAACTCCTCTTCGTTCAAGCAGTGGCCTCCAAGTTAGATTTGTCTCTTGCGGATCTTTGTCTTTGAGCCGCAGGATCTGCATCTGTCATTCTCCACTATGCCTATGGCCCAACGTGTTTGCTATGTCTGCAGTATCCCGTCAGGACTCCTCAGAATTTTAAGCTTGTTCCTATTTACTTTCAGGCAAGCTTTTGTTATTTTCTAGTTAAAAGATCATTACTTTGGAATGTCTTAGCTCTGGAAGTTTTTTCCAGGTTTTCATCCATTGATCTTTCTTCATCTAAACTTTTGTGGATGGTGTTCACTCATACCGTCCCATATGTTACTCACACCGTAAAAGTGTTCCGGACCTATAAAGGGATTACTGGATCTCTTGCTTGCCAAGTGATCGACTTCTTCGTTTTCATCTATACCACTGTATCTTAGTACCCAGTATCTTCTTCTTTTGGTGCCTATCCGGTCCGGATGTTGGCGATCATTCGGTCTAGCATGATCTTATTCGTGGCTGCTCTAAAAAGCTCGGTGGTTTTCAGAGAGAACCATGTTCTTAATTTTTGTAGCCAAGAAATTCTCCTGCGGCCTGGGCCGCGTTTACTTGGGATTTTCCCTTGCAGTATTTGTTGTAGTATACCATATATCTTTTCATTACGCCTTATACGGCCCAGGTACTCCAACTTGCGTGCTTTTATGGTGGTTATTATCTCCGTGGATTTCTTCAATCTTCGAAGAACTTCTTAGTTGGTTACGTGGTCCACCCAAGATATCCTCAATACTCTGTGATACAGTCACATTTCGAATGCTGTCAGGTTCTTCATAGTTGCTCACTATAGCGTTACTTTCTTTTCTCTGCTGAGCTTGTTTAGCTTTCCCACACAGTCCCAGTTTGGATCTGATGGTGTATGAGTTAATGGCCGTGATGGCTGCTTGGCTATCTGACACGATAGCAATTCGTTTTTGAGATAGTTCCTGTCGAGGTTAAATTGTGCATATCTTTCGATTGCATGTACCTCTGCTTGGAAGATACTTTGGTAGATTCCCATGGACTCAAATTATTTGGTACGAGGTCCAAACACTCTTGCATCAGTACCTTCCTTTGTCTTCGAAACATCCGTATACCACTTGATAGCACTTTGCTCTATGTGGTATGCTGAGGATTCGTCGCTCCAATCGGCTTTACTACACACTGCTCTGTAGTTTTTCTCGAAATGGCATTTGCATACCATTTCGTCTTTCGGTACTTCCAGCCACGGGATCTTGGCAGCGAGGCTGTACCGGTCCCTGCTCCCGATCATTTTATATCTGCCTATTCCTTCCTTGCTGAACCTTACAATCGCCGATCTGGCGCCCGCCTCCCAAGACAAGGTGCTTTCTAACAAAACTTTATGTTTTCTGACTAATTTTGAACTGCTGAATTCGATGCTGAAAACTCTACGATAAACCATTCAAAACTTATATGGTATACTACAACAAATACTGCAAGGGAAAATCCCAAGTAAACGCGGCCCAGGCCGCAGGAGAATTTCTTGGCTAAAAAAAATTAGGATCATGGTTCTCTCTGAAAACCACCGAGCTTTTTAGAGCAGCCACGAATAAGATCATGCTAGACCGAAGGATCGCCAACATCCGGACCGGATAGGCACCAAAAGAAGAAGATACTGGGTACTAAGATACAGTGGTATAGATGAAAACGAAGAAGTCGATCACAGCGAGAAGTCATCGGAAAATGCGAGAAAATTAATTTTCATAATCGTCACTAAAGAGAGCAGTTGGTAAGCTTCTGTGAATAAACTTCTGTTGTTGTGGTTTTATTATTTATTTATTTTTGTTTGGTCCAATGTGGATAGCGGGCTATTAACCCTTCAAGGGGTTAGACCCCGAAACCTAAGTGTTATTTAAATTGGCGTTAAATAGGCGTATAAATTACTCATTTGTCTTCTGGTACAAATGCGGACGACACTCGCACTCCGGTTCGATTCCAAAACCTCCAGATTTGTTAGTTAATGCTCAAACTAACTCTGTACTACCTGTTACTGTTACTACCATAACGTTAGTACGGTACAAGTAGTGGTAGTAATAGTTTCGTGCTTTTCATTGCTGAAATAAATTCAATCTCTTTATTTTTTTCTGAAAATATATGTCTCTGTAAATCGCAAAGATTTCTTAGAAATACAGAAATAATAGCAATCTTCTAAGATAAGATCTAACAAATATATCTTTTAAATACTCAGATGTATTTACAATAAATTTCTAACATAAAATAATTGTATATCAGCAGGTTTTATCAAATAAAATGGACAAAGACAAAATCTATCTTGAATATATAAATATATCCGACCTGTTCGTAGCTGTAATATTAAGTCTTTTAAAGACTATGAACAAATCTCATATTGAAACAACTACTTCCTGGCTAAAACCACACAGGATATTGAATTATACAATAGACATTTGCATGTTATTACTAGTCCCAGTACATTTTCATGTCACTAACAGCACTAGACAAATAACATTGTTTTTAAGAACATTTCTCTCTATTTAAATTAAGTGAATAGATCTGCAGAAGCGTTTCGAGATTTGGTTTCGAAATTTAAGTGTTAAAACTAATATAAGTGTATTCCAATTTATAATTAAAAAAAGCAGAGCTGCACTCATCAGAGATAAATCTCGAAACGCGTCTGCAGATGGCTATTTACTTAATTTAAATACAAAGAAATCATATTAAAAACAATGTTATTTGTCTAGTACTGTTAGTGACATGAAAATGTACTGGGACTAGTAATAACATGCAAATGTATGTCGTATAATTCAATGTGATATTAGTCAGGAAGTAGTTGTTTCAACATGAGATTTATTCATAGTCTTAATAAGTCCTACAGGATTAGGCAGACAAGACATAATTATAATTGTAAATAGACAATTTAAAATTACAATAAATAATAGTTATTTATCGTTAATATATCAAATTATGTTTCATTAATTTTTCAATGATTCCAATTAATTCTACAATCATTAACTATATTTTTTAAACACAATAAGTAAATCATAATTCCATTTACTTTCTTAATATATCTTAGAAACGAGAACTAGTTCGAAGAATTGAGTCCGTAATGAATTTAATTTATCTGGCAGTAACTCAATAACGCAGTAACACCATTTGCACAGATAAACAACATTCAACAGTATTTATCTAAACTTGGATTGAGCTCGCAATTTCAAGGATCACCAAGGGTGGAAATTGAATTAATTATTAGCACAAAATAAAGAACACTTTACATTTAGCATAAAGTTCAGTAAAAGAGTAATTTGGAATTAGATCGGTGAAGCAAATCTGTTGTGTGTTACATCATACTTTATTCCACGTAAAATGTAAACAGTTATAGTTTTGTAATGATATTCATTAAATCATAAATGCGCATATAAAAGTGTATGTATGCTTAAAATATTCTCTATTGTTTAGGACTTCCCAGAGAATAATCCCTCTTTAATAATAAAAGATTAAAAGTTCTAAAGAAAAGATATTAATCATTTACACAGCTTTTCATAATAATGAAAGATTAATGGTCTAATTCATAAAAACTTATAAAGTGTTTAAAATACATTTTACCAAAAACTTGATTAATAAACGCATTATAACGTTAATAGTAGATATGATACAAGTCTGTGAAGAAGGGCTTTTGTGTATGAGTTGCGAGGTTTAATCGCAATTAGTGCACAAAAACCTTTTACACACGTGTGTCATACATTATTTTATCTACGAAGCATGTTAAAATACTGTTGAATCTACAAAAAAATAATTTTTTCTTCCCCATAATATTGTAATTTTGCCAGACAACATACTTCAAATTACTGACACAATTAGGTTAGAACGTTCAGAGCCTCAGTGGAAAAAATTGCTAACTAGTAAAAACGCGCAGTAACGGTAACACTATTTGGTCGTTGTCGATGAGTGGGGAAAGATGGTTCCTTCTAGGCCCTCCACTGACCTTGACACTTCCAGTTTCGACATCCGGTTTCGATTTTGAATTTTCCCGCCTGCGAAAAATTTGGAATTTTCCCGCCCGAACCGAATTTTGAATTTTCTCGCTACAGTGCAGGAACAGGTAATGGGGCGGCCGGATGTGTGAAACCGGCAGTGAGAAACTGGAAACGGAAGTCGATACCGGAAGTCAGCGTTGACTTCACAAAGCAGACCTCACAACCAGTGTTGGGTTACCTCACACGTGGTACTACATAGACTTCACACCCAGCCTGGGGTTACATAGACCTCGCACGAGGGGCTACATAGACCCCACACTCAGACCGAGAAACCGGAAAGAGAAGTTGAAACGGAAGTCCAAACCGGAAGTGTCAAGATCAATGGAGGTGTGGAGGGCCTAGAAGGAACCATCTTCCCCTAGTTCCATGTAATCTAGGTCAACCCTAGATTTAATCTAAATTAGATTATAGTTAGGTTATGTTATATTAGAGCCAGTTTAGATCCAGATCCTTGATAGGCCGAGATTTATCGATTCAAATTAAGAAAAATTAATTCAATTTAATATACGTCAGAAAATTTATTTTCAATACGTTCACAAACCTATGTTTTTTGTTTAGTGACGCGAGTTGTTGCCATAGTAACAACAAATAGAAATCGTTTAATAATGAAACTCCATTTGATTTACATTGGACTTTTACGCACGATTTGGATACATTTACTCAGGATTATAATAATGGCATCTTTCACATACAATAATGTATTTATTAATGTGTTCATTTTGGTGTGTGAGTAGATAAACGTGATTAATGACGAAATTATGAACGTTAAAACAGTTATAAAGCAGTTGTAAAATGTAAGTTTTTACAATGTTTTTTTCCTTATATAAACCTCTTTTAACCTAGAAAATAGTGGCCAGAGACAAATATCTAAAATATCTTCTATAGAAAATTTTCAAATTTGCACAAATTCACAATTGCTGTGATGGGATTGATTGATGTAATTGCTAAGTCCTCTGCCTCGATATTTTCATTCCAAATACACAAAGCAATGTTTTTTCACATGTTTTGAATGGTACACCTAGAAGGATGTGCCGCAAGGCAAAATCGTTTAAGGTACGAACTGACCCCTTTTTGTTGCCTGAACAAGAGTTCCAGATGAGGTAGCGCTTTTCCAAAAGAGTTGTTGATAAAATAACAAATTTAACTTCACAACTGTTGTTACCAAATTTGCAAGTAACTCGTAGCTTTGCAGTGTTGGGGTTGGAGAGAAGTTAGTACTTTTTCTACTAGTATTTTATACTGAAATCCCTGGTAAAAGGATGAAGATGATGCTGCTGATCTGCATGAGCTTAGCCAGGCTACAGTGTGTCTAACTTGCAGGTGCTCTAGCAAGACATGCCAACTTTCCAAGTGTGATTAGTATTAATAAAACAAAAATATTGAATGTATACATACATTCAATATTACACTTGGAAAGTTTCTGATCAATTAGTATCATTTTTCATCTCATTAGGTTTTTTAAAAATTATTTTTGTACTTTAGATGAGGCAGAAAACAGAGAAGTGAACACTGTGCCAACGAAAATAAGAAAACTCAGACATTAATTCACACTGTTTTTCCTTATTTTATTTTGAGTGTTTCGTAATGAAAACCATTTCTCGTCTTAATAGGGTTTTTCATTTGGTTTTTGTAGTTTAGATGAGACAGAAAACTGAGAAGAAATCGCGCTGCTAATTAAAACAAGATTACGCAGACATGATAGGGCAGACTGAGTTAATAGAAAAGTCTAGCCAACAATAGATTGGCAAGATTGAAGAAATAGGCTGGATTTGAAGGAGGTAAACTAGACGTAATAAATTGATGATATTGAGCGACGCAACGAGCGGAAAATTGTAAGGCAGTCAAGGTGAGAAAATCTGTGATTTAATGAATGTGAAATGTACAAGAAAAAAATACTTAAATAGACAAATTGCGTTAATACGGTAAATTAGTTATAACATGAAAAGGATGGTTGCGGCCGTTACTGCCTGGTAATTCATACTTTAAAAAAGAAAAATTAATTTTGTTTTTAAATCATCTTGTATGGCTGCACAGATCAAACTATACAACGTATTGATGCAAAAATATCGTTTCATACCACAAGATATACCCAAAGGTCATACCCAAATATATCAATATTAAAACCCGCTCCACGTCTTCGGCCGCAAAATCAGCCCAACGCACACGAATTAGATCCGAAATTCAAAATCTTCATCGGAGAAGTGATGAGTTGTTATTCAACATTATCTTACGATACTACATTCAGAATTAAGATTTAAATTACATTTATGAGAGAGAGAATATTGTATTCTTTATAAAAAGGGCTACCTGTTTAGTAGAATTCACCATTTTTTATTATTTTGTTCGCGAAAATGTAAGTAAAGTTTTTAAATATTTAAATAAACAAACCATTTTAAATATTTAAAATTAAAAAAGAGATTGTCCATTCTCGTAAAGATTACAAATTCAGTAACACAAAGAAGTAAGTTCAAAACCTAATCTATTGTGTAAATTCACTAATTCCTCAAAAGGTACGTTCAGTCCCATAGAACATCTTTCCTTTCCCAAAACTCCAACTACACCCCATTTATCAATAACATATCCGATAAGTCCACAATAAGTGTATAATCAGAAATCGCGCACAGAAAAGTGCCGGAACCTCTCTTACCTCGAATCAAAACCAATAGCAGATCACATAAAATCTTATGCTCATAATCTTTCCCAAGACTCCGCAATAATCAAATCACAAAATGTATATCAGTTATATTCGTAGTCTTGTTGAGTGGTTGAGTCTAAACGCACATTAGCACTCACCTCACCTAAAATGTTCTCTGCGCAAATAAATAATCTCTTATACAGCCTATTTACTGAATCATATGAGTAGGCATATGTAGGCATATTTAGTAGTAGTTCCTCCCTTCAAAGCGTTTCAGTAGCCGTGGAGCAGTGGTCCAAGCAAGAACGGCCGTTTAAACATTAGTTATGCAGCTGCGCGACGCCGTTTCCAGACACATTTCCGGATAAATCGTAATCGGCCCGTGCCTTCTGTTAACTCAATAAAGTTATGGGTACAAAATTTTGAAAACATCGGTGAAACGAGAAACAGAAGAGGTGGCAGTGCCAGATTCGTGCGAACTCTCGCGAATGTTGACTCGTGAGAAACGCTGTGACAAGAAGCCCATGGAGGTCAGCGCGTCGACATAGTGCTACGCTAGGAATTTTAGATAGGACTGTCCGATGGGTATTGAGGTTAGATTTATACTATCACCCCTACAAAATTCAAGTGGTTCGGGCATTGACTGAAAACGATTTCGCTGCTCGACGGTTTTGTAAGACGTTTCCGGAAAGGATTGAAGAAAACCAGGAACTTGTCCACTTGCTCTGGGTGAGGGACGAGGCGCATATCCGTCTTTCCGGCTATGTAAACAAATAGAGTTTTAGGTATTAGAGTGATGAAAACCCTCAAGAACGCCATCAAAAACCTCTCGATTCGGCCAAGGTAACAGTTTGGTGCGCAATGTCTTCAACGGGAATCATAGGCCCATTTTTTTCAAAATCAGGGAGCAAGCTGATGCAGTGCATACGAAGCGCTACTCGGAAATTTTACGAACATTCTTCATTTCTCGCGCTTCTTCAACATGAATGATAACACCTTTTTCAACAGATGAAGCAACAAACCACACGGCCCGTGTGAGCATAAATCTCCTCAATGAAGTTTTCCCAAATCGGATGATATCCCGGAACGGAGCGATTCCTTGGCCGAAGCCGAAGAAAGTTCACCTGATCTCACCGCATGCGATTTTTTCTTGTGGGGTTACCTGAAGAGCAAAGTTTTCCAAGAACAGCCTCGTACTCTTGAAGAACTGAAGGCGAGAATCCGTCAGGAAATCGAAAGAAAGCCTCATGCTTCGAGATGTAATGACCAATTTTGGATATCGCCAGCAAGAATGCATCGATATGCATTTTATTACATAATGCATTTTATTATCAGTTGTACTGTTATCCCAGAAATTAGTAAAGGGTTAGCGTCAGGAGGGGCTGTAAAACAAACTGCCAAAACCGCACAAATATGAAGTTCTGTAAATTTAGCCTCGGAAACTGCTGGGGCGTTCCCCGGAAGCGACACGCAAGGATCCCGCCTGCCCCTTGTGAGAAATGAGCTGGAGGTTGAATATCCAAGTAAAGGGTAAAGCCTATAAACGTTCAGTGAGACATGCAATGCTATACGGAACAGAAACTTGGCCAACAGCCACAGTGTAAGCGTCTGGAAGTGGCTGAAATGAAGATGCCAAGATGGATGTGTGGTGTTACAAGAAACGATCACATCAAAAACACCTTTATACGAGGCAGCGTAAAAGTGACTGAAATATCAAAAAAGTTGTAAGACGCTTGCACTGGTATGGCCACATTAAGCGCAGGGATGAGAGTTATCTAGGAAGGAGAGTGCTTGATCTGGAGGTGGAAGGCAAAAGGGAAAGAGGCAGGCCTAGAAGAAGATGGATGGACTGCGTGCAGGATGATCTCAGGGAGAAGCAGTTAACAGAAAACACCATTTGGGACCGAGGAAAATGGAAACGACTTGTCAGAAACGTCCACCCCGCATGAAAGGGAAAAGAAGAAGAGAAGCCTGCAAGAATGAATCGATCGAGATCGACGATACCTTAATATTGCTGTTTTTAACAAATGATTAATGTTTCTTAAATGCTTTTTAAACATAGATTAACATGATAGAACCGCGGCGGAACACCCTTCGAACCGCGGCTGAATATCATATTGAACAACTGAATATCATATTCAGTTGTCGGGCAACAGCTCGTTGGCTAATAATATCATTTTCAATTATTTATTCGATCTCATAAATAGTTTCTAAAAAAAAAGTTTACTGTGGGCCGATTTCTATGCACGCAAGTCTATAAGTAGTGTTATCCCTTTATAATTTGTACACTCCTTTTTATCACCTTTTTGTGAATGGGGCGTATGAGCCCACAATTCCATTTTTCAAGCATTCGATGTTCCAAATAATCAATATTAGGCTGTGTATGCGTGTCCACAAAGGGAATCCGCCCGCTTTTAACTCTGATGTTGTGGTATCCGTTCCCTGGGCCTTGTTATTCTTCAGATTGTTGATGATCTCTATAACTTTTTCCAGTATTGGTTCTTCTATATGAGGCTCAGCGGTGCTATATTGTGGTTCATTTTCATTGTCGTCTATCTGGTGCTGGTTTAGGAGTTCGTCGAAGTGTGCCACACTTTAGGATTTCGCAGTTTGTTAACCATTCATATCACTGCCGCCAAACCAGAAAAAAATGTAAGGTTGGAACTGGATGAACAGCAGCTTCGTTTTATGGGCGATGAGACCTTGCCAACGGACTTCTTAGACCTTGACACTCCCATCAAGTTTTTTTTACAAAATAATTAAAAAAAGTTTGACTGAAGATATTGCAAATCAAACGAATCATTACGTTGTACAAAAAGATCCTAGTAAGACTTTTCGTGTAACTGAGATAGATATTCAACAACTCATTGGCATAGTATACATCATGTCATTGATTCATCTTCCAAGAGTTACAAAGCACTGGAGCGGAAACATAGAAACGCATCTAGTAAAAGACAATGCCAGTAAATAAATTGGAAATGATCAGGTGATTTATTCACTTCAACGATAACACAAATATTGTTACTCGTGATCACACCGACCTTACCGTATTTTCAAAATTAGACCAGTCATCAAAACTCTTAACGAAACCTGCCAGAATGTGCCTTTTGAAAAGTATCTTTGCGTGGATGAGCAGATTTGTTCTACTAAAGCAAGACACACATTGAAAAGGTATAAACCAAATAAATGAGGCTATAAAATTTACGTGCTAAGTGGCTAAACGGTTTTGCATACAATTTTGATCCCGAAACTGGAACAGAGAATGAAGTTGAGAATGGTGACCCGGACTTGGGACCTGCATCAAATGTTTTGATAAGACTTTATCGGGAAATACAGCGTAACCAAAACTATCGCCTTTATTTCGACAATTATTACACGTCATTGTCGCTCTTGGAATATCTGGCTAAACAAGGCATTCTTTGCCTTGGGACTATAAGACGCAATCGTATACCTGATTACAAACTACCCATAGATAAAGAGATCTCCAAAAAGGAACGCGGTTACTCTATTGAGTATGTTGGCAGTGCTGAAGGCACAGAGATCTACAGTCGCCTAGAAAGACAATAAAATTGTCATACTTGCTTCCAGTTTTGTGGGTGAGCTACCCAAGGCTCAGATTTCCAGGTATGATATGATGAATAAACGATACATTCACATTAATCGACCAAACATAGTCGGAGAATACAACCGCCATATGGGCGGAGCTGATTTGATCGACAGGATCATGGGAACTCAGAAGCAAAAGATCCGTAAGTTCTATCATTTCTTGGATCTTGCCATGTACAATGCCTGACTGCTATACAAAAGAGTACGCAAAATCAAGGACATAAAAGGGAATATGATGTCGTCATCCGATATTCGTGAAGAAATTGTTACCGTGTTATGCAAGATCGGGAAAAAAGCAAATATAACACGGCGTAAGATTGAACAGGAAATTGAAGTCAACAAGCATAAAGGTCTAGCTCAATATATCCCTGCAGCAACTGTGCGACAGGACCAAGCTAGTCATTGGCCTCTATGTGCTGCGAGGAGGATCCGGTGAAGTATAAGTGTGGTGGCATAACACAAACTTTGTGTGAAAAGTGTGGTTTAGCATTCTACTTCTTTTTTTGGTGCCTTCCCCATTACTGGAGGTTGTCAACAATAATGGAAAATTCTACACTCTCTCTAGCGCTCTGAACAATGAGTGGGAGGTCAGACCAGTCCAGTCTCTGTACCTCTCTATCTTGCTCTCAATTATTTATTTTAGAAGGCTATATTTTGTATTTCTGGGTATATGTCCTAGGTACGCTGTCTTACGTTTCTTCACAATAATCAATAGCTCTCTGTCTCTATCCATGCGTATAAGAACCTCATTATTCCTGATATGTTCCGCCCAGGATATTCTCTGCATTCTTCGAAAGATCCACATCTTGAACGCTTCTACTTTGTTCATAGTTTTGATCTTCAACGTCCAAGCCTCAACACCATACAACAGTACCGAGTGAATGTAGCACTTAACGAACCGGTATCTTAGCTTAAGGTTTAGGCTTCCCTCGCAAAATACTTTTCTCATCTTAAGGAACGTTGTTCTGGCTATTTGGTTGCGTGTTCTTACTTCCAGATATGGATCGAGGTCTTCGGTGATCCAGCTGCCCAAGTATTTAAATTTAGCGACCTGCTCTATTTGCTTCTTGTATACTTTCAAATTGGCTTGGATATCTGGTGTTCTACTGATTGAACCATTGTTTTCGTTTTGGCCGTATTTACTTTTAGCTCAAGCGCATCATCTTCTGCTATTATTTGGTTCATTAAACTTGTAGGCCAGCTGCACTGTCTGCAAATATAGAGGTATCGGCATCGTAATATATAGAGGTATCGTCCGCGAACCTGATGTTGTTCAATAGTTCACCATTGATCTTGATTCCATCTGTAGAGTTTTCCAAGGCTTTCTTCAGGTATATTTGTTCTGAGTAGATATTGAACAACAATAGTGATATTACACAGCCCTGACGTACTCCACATTTAATACTTGATATACCTAGGCTGGCAGTGTCGTCCTGCAGCAGTCTGGTGTTCCTACATTTTTTTTATGAAGGAGATATCTTTTTGGTCGAGGCCTTTGGCCATCAGAATGTTAATAAGGATGTCGTGTTTTAAGCAGTTAAATGCCTTTGCATAATAAATAAAACAGATATACACGTCCTTTTTCTGGTCTCATTATAGTACAATAAACAAAACAATTGTTTTAGATCCTTCCATTAATCTTAGAGGAACAGTTTGCAAAAGTGTAAAATATCTATCACATCCCCTTATTTTTCATTTAATTCGATTTGTAGTAAAAAAAAATGCAAAAAATGCGTGTATTTTTATTTATTAAAAGCCATAATATCATCTATTTGAGAAATTTTACAAGGTTGAGATATAGAGGGTTAATACCTTGTGTCCTTGCACAGCTGTTCCTTTCTTTGTTTTTCTCTTACTTCTTGGAAGAACTTGCTGTGCAGTTTGTTTGCGTTACTGTTTTCTATAGTCGCTACTTTCTATAAACTTTCTGTTTTCCATAATCGTTACGGTTCCAGACTTGCTTCATCGTAGATCTGTTTGGAGCTCAAACTTCGTTTGGAGTTGAATTTGGCCCTTGCTGCTACTTTGAATTGTTTGCCTGCACTCCTCGTCAAACCATTCTGTGTTGCGCTGCTTTTTCACTTCCCTAGTTCTGCAGCTGCTTTTAGTATGCCATCTTTTATGCACTTCCATAGCGTGCAAATCGTGGCTCGTTTTCTTCGTAATCTTTTCGTGCGTTCGTTTCTTTCAGTTTCTCGCTAGCCCGGTTCTTTGATCTGTATCCTGGGCATTTTTGTATGATAGACAAAACTAAATGGATAGAATAGTGCTGTGTAAACCTTAATAGACAAAACTAAATGAGCAAATTGAATATAGGGTTCAAAGTAAACTAATTGTAGATATAATCATAATGACTTATGATTAACACGAAACGGAACACGGTGTAACACTATGTTTAACGGAACACAGCTTGAATATATAAATATATTCAACCTTTCCGAAGCTTTATAATAATTATTAAGTCTTTTTAAGACTACAAAACAAATCTCGTGTTGGAACACAACAGATATTTGAGTTATTCACTAGGACTCCGTTCACTTTCGTGACACTAAAAAAGAGAAACTAGATAAATAACATTGTTTTTAAGATCAGATCTTTCTATTTAACCCACAATGAATAGCCATCTGCAGATGCATTTCGAGATCTATCTATCATCAGTGCAGCTTTGCTCTTTTGAATTATAAATTATAAAACACTTATATTCCTTGTTTTCAAACTAATGTAAGTGTTTTCCATTTTATAATTCAAAAGAGCAAAGCTGCACTGATGATAGATAGATCATCTGCAGATGGTTATTCACTGTATAACATTCTCGTAGTATCTGTAGGAATCTCTATAACATTCTTCCCACTGATACTTATGATCTTTCTCGATTTTGCTCGGGCTTTTGACAGTATATCGTATGATGCGTTATGGGAGGTCCTAGATACCAAAAACGTCCCCCAAGACTTAATCGCAATGATAAAGGCGCTGTACAATAAAGCAAACTGTTGTGTATCTCATGAAGGGAGAGGCAGTGAAAGTTTCCTCATAAAAACTGGAGTAAGACAGGGATGTATGCTATCGCTTTTCAACATAGCTTTAGACCACGTTCTGGAGAAAATTAATAACTCTAAAGGTATAGGTACATACGCTGGACTTTAAACTCACAGCTCAGTGACTTATAGTATGCGGTCGATATATGCCTGCTAGGGCATAACTACCAGGACGTCCAAGAAAACCTCTCGGCACTCTCAACTGAAGCAGAAAAGATTGTTTTGAAAATCAACGTCGCTAAAACGAAGTTCATGCAGATAAATACAAAGAAGAACATCTTCTTCTTATTTCAATCATTAATCGTATTTACGATTAATGATTGCCCAGTTGAGAACGTGCAAACGTTTACCTATCTAGGGAGCTTGCTAACTGAAGCCAATGGTACAGAATGCGACATCCAGATGCGAATTAGGAAAGCACAGCAATTCAGTCAATTAAAACCGGTATTGGACTCCAGTCAGTACTTGAAAACTACTAAGATCCGTCTCTTCCAATCAAATGTCAAATCTGTCCTTCTCTATGGATGCGAAACCTGCAAAATGTGTAGGTGTCTATTGGTCTGACAAGATCTCCAACCAAGAACTGTTGCGAGTAACACATCAAAAGAAGATTGCGGTAGACATCACTGCCAGAAAATGGGGGTGGATCGGGCATACAATACGCCAAGACCACCACAAAATCGCCAAAACCGCTCTCGACTGGAATCCCCAAGGGAAGAGGAATAAAGGGAGACTAGTGCAAACATGGAAAAGAACGGTTCTGGCTGAGATTGCGACTCAGAAGAAAACCTGGCTGGAGGCGCTAGAGAAGAACCAGACTCGATGGTGCATGTTTGTCGAGGTTCTATGCTCCTCCAAGGAGTAACAAGAAACATATGAGGCGTTGCGAATTCGAAGGGCGAACTCAACATGGGTCATTTTTTTTTCACGGATGTGATTAGAACCATCTCGAGAATCTGAAGGTATAGGTTTTATGTTGAGTTCGTTATAAGTTCATCAAAATCTACATCAGCCTTTGCTGAGTTAGCCCTTCATCCGCAATCGATAAAAAAAATTCCAAATGCGTTTTTCTCGAAACCACCATTTGTTGAGTTCGCCCTTCGCATACGCAGCGCCTCAACGCCATATATACTTTGTATAACATTAAGTTGCGCAAATCTTGATAGACAAAACTTTTACGTCTAAACCACATAATGGAAAGATCCTATCGCTTTTTAACCCTCCGTTTGTCACATAGTCCGTTAACCTTTGGTTTGGCACATGTGGTCTAGCCAGACCCCTGTATATCCCCATACAAACATATGGAAATATCGTATTGTTGGAGGCGTTAATTGCTCCTCTGACACAATTTTTGGTGTATTGCACGATGGAAAGTAAAATTGTGCCAACAAAAGCAATGTCAATTTTAACAAGTCGCTTTGCTGCTTCCAATGTGGTGACAAATTATCAGGAAATAACCGGACGACCAGGGTTACTATACCGATTTGCTAACTTCAGAAATACATACGTTCAAGTTAACCTTATTTAGTTTCCTTGTTTAGTTTGCTCCATCTTCACGGCCTGTGTATAATTTTCCTTGCAACGGGTATTTTGTTATGGAATCGCATGCCCACCAAATTTTGTTGCCATATTTTGATGGAATGTATTGAGTAAATTTTGTTCTGCCGCGGTATGGAAATAGCTGTTCATCAAAAAGTAAAGTTTTCATGTGAATCATAGTGTTTCGCAAGATTTTCATTAAAAAAATTCCATATATCACGAATTGTTGTTCACGAATCATCAAAAGGGATATATCGTAGCAATCGCTTATGAGACATAGTTGATCGGAATATGGGTAGGCCATCTGTATACCAAAGAACTAGTGATTTTTACATGTTATTGTGTGAACTCCAGCGGCCGAAAATACACCAATAAATGCATCTAATTCAATGCTCGTTAGCTCTTTCCAAACTCTTGGTTTTTTTATCGGGATTTTTCAGATTCCACCTTTGAAATGTATCTTTCGCATAACGATTCGTTTCGATGATGATGATGAATGTAATGTTTTGTGAAAAAAAATTGTTGAATACCTCGGAATTGAATAAATCGCAACTGAATTTTGTTATTTGGGTCCAGCTCGAAAACTCATAATATTGTGCAATCACGCAAACGACCAAAAGCAGCTGGTTCATTTCTATTCCATTTTGTACCGTCTTTGCCAAAGAAAAATTCATCAGTTACAGCTTGTTGAATTTTAAAATGTGCTTCTCCCTCTACTTCTTATTCGTCACTATCTAGAATTTCGTTTGGTTCGATTACCAAATCCTCTCCAATATCAAACTTCAGGTACATAATCAATATCATAATCGACGTCCTCGTCTCTGAATGGATCATGTTCAACATTTTCATTAATGTCTTCTTCAGGATTAGGTTGAATTTCGTTAGATAAAGCCGATGGCAATCGTGAATGAAAATCAGTATCCAAACTTTGTCTACGTAATCGCGTATTATACACAGATTCAACTGCGTCATTCATTTTTATGAAACCAACAAAAATCTCGCAAAATGCTAAACTGGCCCAACACGTGGCTTGCGAGCTAGATATATCAAAGAACGATATACGAGTAAGACAAAAGCGCGAGCTCGCTGGCATTTTATTTCTTATTAAATATATATGGGTCCGGACAGACCACATGTGCCAAACCGAAGTATATTCAAATACATATCCTTGTAATTACTCTTGTATGACATGTATCCTTTTACTATTTCTTTTAAATGGAAGCTAATGAAATTTTAGGAAAAGACAAGGAAATTTAAATCGATAGCTCAATTAGAATTATATTTAAAAAACAAATGAAATCGCAAAAGGTCTGACTGGACCCATGCGCCAAACGGAGGGTTAATGATATTTCGAGGGGAAAAACCAAAATTTTTCAGGAGGAAGAAAACGAGGTAGATACATTGAAAGACAAATACTGTGCGATTAAATAAAAATTTATTATAGAAAATTGTCAGACAATAAACATCGAAGTGAAAAACAATGTTCAATTTAGTTTATTTATTCCGAATATTAAAGAGATAATATGTTGACATATACACCTACAATATAGTTGTTTTAATGTTTGTCCAAAACAAATATTTTCGAAGCGTTGAACAAACCAGTTTGATTTTCAGTACTTTTCCGCTGTTTTTAAACACTTTACCAAAAAAAGTGTGCTTCCATTTCGTGAGATTATCAAAAATATTTACGTATTTATTTTTGAAAGCGTCTTTCCGCTGGAATTTTTGCAAAAA
Organism: Phosphuga atrata; assembly: GCA_944588485.1. Taxonomy (NCBI): domain Eukaryota; kingdom Metazoa; phylum Arthropoda; class Insecta; order Coleoptera; family Silphidae; genus Phosphuga; species Phosphuga atrata. The sequence goes on from OX155893.1 coordinate 23,729,341, forward strand.
AAAAAAAAAGAGTTTTAAATGTGGTGTGAATTTAAGCAATTTTAAAGGTAATTATCACAACTAGTCGCGTTGACGCATGTATCATAGGTTGTCGACCTCTGATCTTGTTCATCATTAAAACTAAAATCAATTGAGAGTTTAACCGTTTTAGCGCCACCGTTTTCGCGCACAAGCGTACAAGCGCTCTAACGTCGTTCGGCATTACTCGCAGATAAATGTTTTAGCGTCGCGCAGCGCAATCGAGCTGTTCGCGTACAAGCTCTATCACTATTAAATGGTAACATTTGTATCTTTTCTTCAAAGATTATAATTTCTAGGAAATCATTGTATACACATCGTTAAAAAAGTTGACATCATTAGTATAACTAATATTTCTATAAAAAAAACATTTCTTAAAAACAATTACTTCACTGGCAAACACCACGACTAACCTTGAATTATATTAGGAAAGTTTTTGGGTTCTATATAAGCCTGTAATTTTCCTAAAAAAAAACTATATCCTGCTGAAATACAAAAGATAATTCTGTACCTGAGAGGTAAACTGTCGTAACTACCAAATTTTCGGGTGGGAAATTATAATTTTAGAAACTTACTGCTTTTTAGTTTAAATAATATATCATTAGTCAGTGCAAGTAAAATCATTATCATTTTTCGAATATAGCACAAAACAAAACATTTGCAAATGTATAGTTATAAAATGGTCTACTGAACATTTTACGAAATGTCACTTACGACAGTTGTCCTCTCAGGTACAGAATTATCCATTAATTAATGAACATCCACAGGCGCGTTTCTGCCTCTTGGCTTCATCATTATTTTAATCTTTTATGGCTTTATCATTTTTACCCTATCACGTCGATCAGCAGTACTCGTATTGTCTCGCATATTAGTGATGAGCGATATGGTGATATCGTGGATATCGTCGTGATATGTCATTGTCAGCGACTGCTACTTTTCAATCCCTGTGATTTTACATGGTGGCCGTGATCACGTTATTGTAATAGAAACTAACCAAATCCCGATCTTGCGCTTAGCCAAATCAAACTAAAATAAGTAACTAGTTACCTGCCAATACGATACGATGTTCACTTCCACTCTACTCGAGTTACTGAGTTACAAAAATTTTACAAAAAATACAAAATAGATATTCACAAATATTTATAATTCGTATTTAAAAATAAAATCATTTTGGCTTTTGCATCACTTAATCCATTTCTACGTTCAGTCAAGACCAGCTTTAGGAAGAAGCGTTTCACATGGCACAAAAGGAAAGAATCGGATACGGTGAAGTGATAAATGTAGCTTCTTGCTATCTAAATAGTTATCCGTATTGTTAGTTGCATACAGTGAAATCACCGGTCACCGTGAAAACGAATATTGGATCACTCCAGTGACCAGTGATTTTTTTATCACGTTGATTAAATCACCGGTAGTGAAATATCGCTCATCCCTAGTATCTATATGTTTTAGCAGCGCGACCGCGCTGCGCTGTTCGTGTACATGCGCTATCACGTCGATGCGCTATCACGCTGCGTGTCGCAGCGCGTCGGATTGCAATCGGTCACATACATTTAGTATGAACGTGGTTACATTAGCTCAGTCCCGCGTGTCTCCGAGCTAGCTGACGCCACGCAGACCGCTCGATTTAGATCGGCGTGGGCTCGGTGGTGGGGGAAGTGCCGCGTTGGCTTGCTCCGAGTTAAGGCGGGGTTATATTAGAGCCACGCCGCGTGTCGCAACGCTGCCTGACGCAACGGGTTGGTGATTATACTACAGTGTCGCGTCGCCGCGCGTGCTGATTAATTTTTGTGCCAGTTCAGTGGCGACGCGTAAACGTCCGCACCTATTTCCACACCATGTTCTCATCCGACTCTTTTATAGCAAATTTTATAAATTCGTTAAAATAATTGTTTAAAATATCTTAGCCTGTTGCTAATTGGGTGTAAAGCTCTTATTTCCTCAATTTTCTTCATGAAATATTTGCATACAGAAAATATTAATGTCATTGCTACAAAGTCCAGAGCTTAGGGTTTCAGGGCATATCATTTCCGGACTTTAGGGCATAATTATTGCGGCTTGTCACTATTGCGGATTTCAACAAAGTTTATTCAACAAAAACGATACAAGTATTTTACAAATAGATGGTTTAATGATTATTCCGGAGCGTGGTTACCATCTACAACAAGACAAGAGTTCCAGACAAGAGCAATTAATATTCTTTTACTAGCCCAATAAGTTCGTCGGCGGACATCTTGGGCACGTACTGAAATGTGGTAGACATCTAATTGCTTGCTCGTCAAGATACTGCGCCGGAACACGCGTAGCCACTTGGTGATTATACTAGCGCGGAGCGAGCCAACGCGTTACTTCCCCCACCAGCGATGCCACGCCGATCGAAATTGAGTGCTCTGTGTGGCGTCAGCTCGCTCGGCGACACGCGGGACTGAGCTAATGTAACCCGTTCATACTAAATGTATGTAACCGATTGCAATCCCACGCGTTGCGACACGCGGCGTGGCTCTGATATAACCCCGGCTTTAGTATAATCGCCACGTGGCTACGTGCATTCCGGCGCGGCCTGTTGACGAGCAAGCAAGCGGAATACATTAAGCTTAATGTATTTACTTAGGTGGTTTTCTATTTGGGTCCCAATCTTGTTCAGTATGAGGCGTTCATATAGTTTAAACGGGGAACATAACAGTGACACCAGCTACCGTCCGGTGTCACTGTTTAAACTATATGAACGCCTCATACTGAAAAAGATTGGAATAGAAAACCACCTAATCCCCCAGCAAGCAGGCTTTCAGACCTGGGAAGTCCTGTACTGGCCTGGTACTAAGCATCATCCAACACATTGAGGATTGCTTTGAAAGAAAGGGAAAGTCCGGGGCAGTCTTTATAGATTTATCAGTGACTTATGACATTATAAACCACAAAATATTACAGGAGAAAATTCTTAAAATGACAGGAGATTACCAGCTGACTAAAGAAATAAAAACAATGCTTTCTAACAGACGATTCTACGTAGAATTTCAAGGTACAAGAAGCCGCTTGAAGAACCAGAAGAATGTCTTCCCCCAAGGTAGCGTGCTGCCACCCATTCTCTTCAACGTGTATACCAACGTTCAACCAACCGGTCCAACAACAAGGAGCTTCATTTTTGCCGATGATGTAGCAATCACCTACCAATCAAAAAAACATTGAAGAGATAGAAGAGCACCTAAGAAAATCGCTCTCAGGGTGGAGCAATTATCATGGATTAAATCAGCTCCGGCTCCACCCAGCAAAGATGCAGACATGCTTATTCCACCTTGATAACCGACGGGCGAAAAGAGAACTGCAAATAGAGTGAAACTCTGTCAGACTGCAACACTGCCCAAACCCAGTGTATTTGGGGGTTACATTAGACCGAACTCTGACCTACAGAAAACATTTTGATTATACCTAGGCCAAAGTCAACACTAGGAATGGCATCCTCGGGAAACTGACTGGCAACGCTCGCTGGCCAACCCTAACTTCCTGCGCTCCTCGGCCCTTACGCTATGCTACTCTGCAGCCGAGTATTCATCCCCCGTATGGGAGAGATCAACACACGACTGGACACTGTCCTGAACGACACGTGCAGATTAATAACGGGATGTCTAAAACTCACCAGCCTTGACCAATTGTACATGCTAGCCGGGATTGTACCACCTCAAATAAGGAGGGAAACGCAGGCCATGTCCGAACGAAGCAAACAACGCGAAGACAGCAGTCATCCATTGCTCGGACATGCCCCGCCTATGGCCAGACTAAAATCAAGACGAAGCTTTATGCAATCCACACAGACCGTCACAGCCTATAAAGCTGCAACCAAGGGGGCAAAATGTTAACAGCGCTTAATGATATCCTAACCTGGAATCCTAGAGAAAAACTGCCTGCAGGTTCGGGCCTAAACTGGGGTACCTTGAAAATAACCAACCGACTAAGCTGCCAAATGGGAAGATGCAAGAACAACCTCCTGAAGTGGGGATATGCGGAAGATGAAGTAGGTGAATGAAATGAAACAAGTTCCATGTAACCTCTGGGACCTATGGTCGTGTAACGAAAATGCTGTGATGTTTGCTGAACATTGGAGTGTTATATGAGCATTTTATAAGAACATTTTCTTTGAATAGCTGAATATCATGACATGTGTGATATACATATATTTTTATATTTTGAGTAGCTCATACACGATTAAATAAATAAATTTACTGGGTGCACCTAGTATCTGCTCTTCTTGCTCTTCTTCGTGAGTGGGCTTAAAATAAATAGGTAGGCAGGTTCTGCAAGATCCCTGAGTCGGAAGAGAACATTGTAAATGGGTGCGGACGTTTACGCGATCACCACTGAACTGACACAAAAATTAATCAGCACGCGCGGCAACGCGACACTAGGCAGCTTTGCGACACGCGGCGTAGGTCAAATATAACCCCGGCTTTACTCGGAAATAGATGTGTTAGCCTCATGTAGGGCGATCGCGCGGCCCTGTACGCGTACAAGCGCTACACGTCGATCTACATTACTCGCATAGAAAAGAACGAATTGACATCGCGCTTCACTATCCGACGCGGATTTGTAAAAACCTCCTGACACTAAAACGGTTAACATTAAATTGTATGAAAAGGTGATTAAATCTTAAGGAATTTTGTTTTGTTTTTATTTCTGTAGTGTTCAAAATTTTGTTAACAAAATCTATTAATGTTATTAGAGAAAATAGCGATAAAAAGCTTTTAAAGCAACAAGGAAAAAATAAAATACATAATTTGCCATTAATTTATGAAATCATGACTTTTAGTTGCAATTTACGTTTTATTTAAAATGTCGCAATAATTGTTTTTGTAATTAATCGCGCGAATTTTACACAGTTGGTATTAAATGTCACAATGACAGCAAATAAATAATTAAACTTCAGTGTTTTATTTAGTAATAAAATGATTATTCTCGCGCGGTTTCACGAATCGTAAGTTACTTTGTTTAATATTTCATTTTGGAAATTTAATTACGCTTACATTTCAAATTACAGTTAACATTTACTGACCTTTTTGAGCTTTCGCCTTTTTAGGTTAGACCATATACAAATTTGACAGAAATTCTATAGCCGATTTGATTTATTTTATCATAATAGAGAAAATTTTAAATCTGTTTATTTTTTAGATTATCTGAAGAAAGTATATAGTTTAATTATTGACTTTTAAATACACTTATTTTTTGGTTTACATGGTTCCTTTCTCACTCTTACAGGGTTTAAATTTTTTTAATTAAAATATAAATTGTTGGTATGATATTAATTAAAATATATATGTTGGTATATGATTTAAGTTAAATTTTTAAACCGTGTAAAATCGAGAAAGTGTAAGAATAGAAACCGTGTAAAACGAGAGATTTGTGTAGTGAAGAAAACTATAATTCTTCTTCTAGAAAAGCAAAAATAAGAAATAAAACTGAAGGGTTTACTTTTGCATGGTTGATATTTCTATTTTTACACGGTTGATATCTCTCTTTTTCACGGTTGATATGTCTATTTTTACACGGTTCGTACATTTTTATGTTTGAATACAACTTCGCTAATACACTTAATATTTTGTCAATTTGATCATCTATTTGAACTTTTAACGTTTGAGGGGCGCATTGCCCCTCCGTAGCTTCAAATCGATGCGGAGGCCCCAAATGGCGGATGGGACTAGAGGCCCCAAATCGCACAGTCACTTTTTTTTCCGCCTCTTCAAACGGAAACGTGGAAAGAAAAATTTGTATTTCCGTCCTGAACAGTGCATGCCCGGTGAAAGGGCCAACAGTATGACGTTTTAACTTTTCAAAATCATCGAAGGGTTCGCATTCCGATGATGTTCGCATACAGATGTTCATTTTGACAATATTTTCGCTCAGGTTATGTGCAAATGTAATTTTTTTGAAATTTCAAGTTTATCTGTGTATGACTATTCTTACGATTATGAAAAGATAGAATTTAAAGAAACAATTTGAATCAAAATTCTGATTTTTCGCTCTTTATTACGCTCAGATTCAAGTCGAATTCAAAGAGATTTCTGGAAATTTCTAAATTGTTTATTTCGGCAACTCTGGTCCAACGTAAAAATTCGCAGTTTTTCGCAGGTTTCTCAAAGAAAACGTTATTATTATTCCACTTTGCAGTTTGCATATTCTTTAAATGCAGAATATGATTTTTTTTTATTTGCTTAATTCACTTTTTACTTAGTTTTGACATAGTAAAAAATATAAATACTGTTGTGTTTCAATTAATTTTAAAAATATTAAACCGACTAAATTTGACCTGTTTGAATGGTCCCATTGTTCGCGCGCTTTGGATGACTTCGCAGAGCACGTTGCCATTCAGTTTTGTTTACTATTTGCATAAACAGTTAAGGATTTTCAGTTTGAATCGCTATTTCGATAATGGAAAAAGCTAAAAAACCATTTGATAGATTATTTATATATTCTTGTGTTTGAAGATTTTGATATTATTAAAAGTAATATTTGAATCTTTTCTTCAAAGATTATAATTTTTAGGAAATCATTGTATACATATCGTCTACAAAGTTGACATTACTATAACTAATCTTTCTATAAAAAACATTTCTTAAAAACAACTACTTCACTGCCATACACCACGACTGACATTGAATTACATTAAGAAAGTTTTTGGGTTCTATATAACCCTGTAATTTTCCCAAAAAAACAATATCCTGATAATTACAATAATCAAATACAATAGATAATTATCAATTAATTAATGAACTGATAATGACTTACAACCAGAAGCCCTGTATGCCATGGAGTGTCTTTCCTAGAACCGAAGGGGTATAATAGAGAAATTGGAAATCAGCGAGAGGAGAATCCTCATGAAGATCCTAGGCCCGGTAAAGGAAGATGGGGAATTCCGAAGACGGCATAACTCTGAGCTCTACGAACATATTGAGATGCTCTCTGACTATGCAAGGATAAGAAGGGTAGCTTTCTATGGCCACGTTGCAAGATTTGCCACCAACGTTGCAAGATTTTGCCACACGTTGCCACCAAACCGACTAACCAACCGTCTGTTCACCTTCTGGCAATACAAGAAGCTTCGTACCACTTGGTTGACAGAGACCGAGAAATATATTAAAGAACTGGGAATAACAGATCTCAAAAACAGACAGTCTGTGAGACGCACCCTGAAGGAAGTCCGTGGATTTCATGAAAAACCTCGAAGGAGGGGTACCCCCTGGACAGGAGAGAGAAAGAAGTTACACCGGCAGAAGATGCGACAATACTGGGCAAAGGTCAAAGCCCAACAGTTGAACAAGCGTGGTCTATTGTAGGCCAAAGTAGGCCTATTCGAAAGAAGAAGAAGAAGAAGAAGAACTGATAATGAATTGATGATAGTTATCGTTTGTATTTGATCATCATATTGATTTTTTTTTGGGAAAATTACATGGTTATATAGAACCCAAAGACTTTCTTAATGTAATTGAATGTGAGTCGTGGTGTTTGCCAGTAAAGTAGTTGTTTTTAAGAAATGTTTTTATAGAAATATTAGTTATACTAATGATGTCCACTTTGTTGACGATATATATAGGTACAATGATTTCCTAGAAATTATAATCTTGAAAAGATGCAAATGTTACTGTTTAATAATATCAAAATCTTCAAACTCAACAATATATAAATAATCTAAATGGTTTTTTAGCTTTTTCCATTATCGAAATAGTGATTCAAACTGAAAATCCTTAACTGTTTATGCAAATTGTAAACAAAACTGAATGACAACGTGCTCTGCGAAGTCATCCAAAGCGCGCCGTGTAGCAGGTCAAATTTAATCGGTTTAATATTTTTTAAATTAATTGAAACACTTTCAACAGTATTTATATTTTTTACTATGTCAAAACTAAGTAAAAAGTGAATTAATCAAATAAAAAAAAATCATATTCCCTATTGTCTGCATTTTAAGAATATGCAATGTGGAATAATAATAAAGTCAAACTCGTCAAAACTCTTTATGAAACTTTTGGCTAGTCATTATTTCTTCTCAATGAACGATTAAAGCTTTTGTCATTGCCCCTGGCTCATTCCCATTCTCAAACTTGTCTGTAATGCTCACTAATCTTTCTATTCGTCGAAGTTGATCGATAGTTGATCGACCGAATTCATATAATATATTCATATTATTATTATTACATCATTTTTGCCCTTATGGACAGTGTTTGAACTTAAATAATCTCATAATGACATAACTTTCACTTCTTTCCCTTATTTTTCCTCTCTAACCAAAGTCTCTTCATCCTTTGACTGTGCTCCTGTCTGTTGACCTGTTTCCTTTGTTCTGTCCACAATGTTCCTTGTCTTCTTCCTTTCGCTTACTAACAATATGGCATTCTTAATTTTGTTTCTGTTTTTTTTTGTCTCCTATCATTTGCTGATTGATCTCCAATTGCTTTAAGACATCTTCTATTTATATATTGTATATATGGTGGTAACGACTTGTACTGCGACTTTAATAGATCTATTGTATCCCACCCTCCTCCTCCATCCGCGTTGGTATACTTACCCATTTAGAGCGCCTCCTCTAGTCCTGATTCCTTTAGGAATTTCAGGATCTGGGTGGGATTCAATCTTCTATTTCATGAAACTAATTTGTTTTCCTACTTGAACTGTTTACCACATCAAAGACTTTCATTGTAAGTCGTTTATTGTTCATTCTCTGTATGTGCCCCACAGAAAGTTCGTCTGCGTTTTCGAATGATATCTGTTAGTCGTCTGTGTGTTCATAGTTCTCTTTGGTAGGTTTTTTCATCCATATCCCATCTCTGTGTACAACTCCAAATATTTTTCTGTGAATTTTGCGTTGAATTTTTCTGTTTCTATGATGCCAGATGTTCCAATTGTGGTTGTTTCTGACGCATACAATGCTTCAGGTAATACAACTGTTTTGTAATGTCTAAGTTTTAACTGCCTTGATGCTTTTCTTATTATAATGTGACCATGTAAGTTTGTATGCTTTCTGGAGTTTTTCCGTTCGTTTTATGTTAGACATCTTGTTTGATCCTCCTATTTGAATATATTCTCCTAAGTATTTAAATTTTTCTACACTTTTTATAGATCCATAGGTCGTATGTATGGTACATACATTGTTGGTATGTCTTTCCATGTATTGGATCTTCTCATAAGATATCTGTAAACCTGTTTTAGCGGCTATTTCATGTAATTGCTCCAGTGCTTCCTTTGCCTCCTGTGTGTAATTGCTGGATATGGAAACGTCATCTGCAAATGCAGACATTTTATGATTGTTTTTGTTTTGCGTGTTCTTCCTAGCTGTATGGCTTTCACTTCCTCTTCTTGCTCTTCCCTCCTCCCTACTTCCTCCCACTGCTTAACAATTTTGTCTAAGACCATGTTAGACAATCGAAGCGCGAATCAAGCTCGACCGACACGTCGACAAAAAAACAGGTCACTTATACAACTAACGCTCACCACCTCTAAGATTAAGTTCATGGATGAAATTTCAGAACCCTTTCAGATACGCACAGGTGTCAGACAATGAGCTGCTCACCAATTTTGTTCAAGACCATGTTGAACAAAATTGGTGAGCAGCTCATTGTCTGACACCTGTGCGTATCTGAAAGGGTTCTGAAATTTCATCCATGAACTTAATCTTAGAGGTGGTGAGCGTTAGTTGTATAAGTGCCCTGTTTTTTTGTCAATGCCATATTCTTCCAGTACTGCAAAGAGCATTTGTCTATCAATGCTGTCCTACGCATTTTTAAAGTCCACAAAGGTATCTACAGTGTTATTTTTCTGTCTGACTTTCAATATTGTTCTTAGGTTCCAAATTTGTTCGATTCATGATCTCCCTTTTCTAAAGTCAGCCTGGTGGTATTCTCATATATTCATATATATTTACAATAATATTTTCCATCGTGTTCCTAGTCTTTATATAAAAAAAATTGTCGAACATTCCATGTGGAACATAGAGCCTCTACAAAAGGCATCCATTTGACCCTGTTGATTGCGGGTTGCTTAACTTCCGTCCACGTTTTTCCTGCATCTTCTGCCTCTTTTCTGCCGGTTCTTCGTCAAGTTGTTTTTGGCCTACCACCTTTGCGGCTGCCTTGCGGATTCCACACTAAGTCCATTCGCGCGATGCTGCTGTTATCCCGCGGCAGCGTGTGCCCTTTCCATTTCCACTTTCTTCTTTTTATTTGCACGGCTGTAGGTTCTTGGTTCACCAGCTTTAGCAATTCTTCGTCGGAAATTATGTTTGACCAAGAAAAAACAGAACGGAATTCACGTGTAGTCATTTATACCACTTTTTGCATGCTAACAAGCTTCCACTGCATAAGAAATCCAAAAAGTTGACGATTAATTATTTTATACCCTTATGGGATAGTTTCCTTTACGGGCCTATCTACATATGCAAGCCAACACTTTAAACTAGTTTGATTGCACGATGCCTCGAGCAAGTTTCTATTCTCAAAGCTTTACTTTCATTTAAATTTATCATATTACTTGTACCCTGTGGTATGCTGGAGCGGGCTCGCGTGGGCTCCCGCGAGTCCGTTGATATATTTTGTAAATATTGGCGAGCCCATTGTTAAATTTTTTATAAATTTCCGAACCCTTTGTTATTTTTTTTAAAATCAGCTTTTCACAGTTTTCACTATGCCATGTATGTATTGTGCGTTTGAAAAAGAACTCCCTAGTTTTATTGAGACATAGAACGTGTTCAAAGTGATACACACTATTATATTTTGTGGTGTTTGATTCATCAACTGTCTAAGTTTTGCTCACTTGCAGCTTGACCTTGAGACGCCGCCAGGGCTCAGTTTGCTTAAACCTTTCGCTACGGGAATCGGATAAAGCCGTAATATATTTTTGTGTCCCGTGTACGGGAACCGGATTAATACGCAAGGGTTTTTTCTGTACTTTATATGGAAAATAAACTCATCCGCTGTATTATAATTATAATATACACTACTAAAAATGTTATAGACATATCAAAACTTGATTTCAGTTTAATCATTTTTTTCGGCCCAAACTTCGGGAACCGTACAAATCCGCTTGCATAATTTCACTGCAGCCCCTAAAAAAACGCATCAACCAGGACTGTCTGCCAGCCTTTTATTTATAATTCCGGACGTATGCTAAGCCTACCAAGAACTGAGTTGCGTATTATTTTGGTTACCCATTAAGAAAATAAAATGAAACTAATAAAACTACTACAAACTGCGGGAACCGTATTTAAACGCAAAGTGTAAGTACCTAACTACGGGAACCGTACGAATCCGCACTACCCTCAGCATGCCGTGCAGGGCACGACTTTTAGAAAAGCACGCCGTAGCGAAAAGGTTAATTCATTTCAAAGAAGATAGGCTAGGATAACCTAACCTACCCTCTTTGATGCAGTTGAGGCGTGCAGTGCAGTGCAATGGCTGCTCCGCAACAAAACTTGAAAGTACTCTCTTTTGTTGTATGTACTCGTTGATGCCGTTTTTTAGGGCCGCGAGCCCATTGTTAACAGTTTCCCTGAACACCACTGCTTGTACCATTTGGCTTAGTACCATTATGGGATATTTTCCTTTTAGGAAGGCCTATCTGCATCTCCAAACTTTCATTTTCATTTTTTTATAATCCTAGTTATACGGTTTGCTTGTACTGATGGCTAGGCAAAGGTCTAGGGTAATTATGGGATATTTTCCTTTTAGAAGGACATATCTGCATATGCAAGCGAACAGTTAAAACTAGTTTGCTTGCACGGTGCCTCGAACATGTTGCTATTCTCAAACTTTACTTTTCTTTATATTTATCTTCCTACTTGTACAGGTTATGTTTGTACTGACCCCTAGGACTGAAAGGCCTATGACCATTATGGGACATTTTCCTTTTAGAAGGGCCTATCTACGTATGCAAGGCAACACTTTAAAGTAGTTTGCTTGCACGAATCCTCGACCATTTTGCTATTGCTCCAAATTTTCTTCCTCCTAGCCTTACGTCTCTCTAAGGGATTAAGCCGCCGCCACAATCCTTTTCCATCTGCTCCTGTCCTCCGCGGCTCTTCTCCAATTGTTGATTTCCAGCGTTCTTAAATATGTCTCCACGTCGTCTCAGTCGATTATTTTTTTATATTTTAGCTGTTGTCTGCCCGTTGAGCATAAGCCTTCCTCTTGCTCTTCCACGTAGTGCTATTCTGGGCCGCTTGGTACCAGTTAATGCCTTCCGTTCGTTTAAGGTCGTCGTTTCATCGCATCTGTGGTCTTTCTACGCTTCTTGTGTTGTTCCATAGTCTCTATCTTATGATTTTTCCGTTCTATTTGTCTTCATTACTTGCGACATTGCCGGCCCAACTCCATTTCTGCTGCAGTATTTCATTTGTTACATCCCTTACCTTTGTCTTCTCTCTGATCCAATCGTTTCATTTCTTATGGTTTGTATGGTGTAGCGCAGCCTTAATTTTGGCCTGTGAAATTTCTGGCATATCCTCGGAGTTTACGTTAATGATTTTCTTTCGTCTATTTTGTTCTGATATGTCGCTCTCTACTTTTGATTCGTACACGTTTGTGTAAAATTCTTGTGCTGCTCTTATGATATCTAGCCTTCCATGCCTTCGCTTTCCATACCTGACCTTGATTTTAGCTATTTCCTCTTTTGTGTCTGTTGCCAGCCTCCTGAACACCTTCGGGCCTTTGTGTTGTTCTTTTTGTGTTATTTGGATTTTATGCTTCCTGATGTCTTTCTTTGCCATTCGCCTGGCTGCTTTGTTTGTCTAGTTGTATTTTGTTGTTGCTCTTTTCCGCATTCAATCAAATCCCATCTACGCCCCAGCATTGCGAGAGTTTGGGCGTTCAGTTTGTTTCAACTTATGGATGTCTTTACAGCGTAACTTTCAGCTGCCTGATGCAGGGAGTGTGTGATCTGTTAAGGTCGTTTATGTCAGTTATTGCAGTTGTATGTTGGTTTATGAAGATATTTTCTAGTCGGGATTGGAATTCCACTGGGTTTTGTTTTAGTTTTACTCTACCATCCTGCTTTAGTGTGGTTTTCTTCATTCTCCTGTTTCTTTCTAGCTTTTGGTTAATGTTAATTGTTGCTCTTACAAGGCGGTGATCGCTTCCGGTGGTAAACCGGTGAAGTACCTCGACATTCTGTACTACCCGAATGTCCGTTGTCAGAATGTAGTCTATTTGGTTGAAGGTTCTGTAATCCGGTCTTGCCCAAGTCCAATTCAGTTTTTTTTTTTTTTTTTGAAAAAGTGTTTGCGTTATATGGGTGTTCTTCCTGATGTTTGCCATCATTGAGCCCCGGTGGTTTCTTTCTCCAAGTCCATGCTTGCCAACGTACGCCTCGTCCTGGCTTGCCTGCTTCCCGATCTTGCAGTTGAAATCTCCAATGACTAAAGTTTTTGATGTTTTATTTTCGGGCATTCCTTTGGAGATGTCCTCGTAGAATTTGTCAATCTCCTCGTCTTCGGCTTCGCTTGTAGGAACATAGGCCTGTATTATTTTTAGTGTTACCAGTTTGTTTATTTTTATTGTAAAGTAGATTACTCTTTTCGAGATGGCTTTTAATGTTTTTATACCGTTTACCAGTCGCTTGATACATTGATACATAGATACATTATTAAATGTAAATTACATCAAGACAAAAGTAGATGGTTTGTACTCTTGTATAGTATTCTTGTTTCTCAATGATCTATAATAATACTAACTGTTCTTCAGGATTTATAATAATACAGTTCCTCAAGAATCTATAATATTACAAACAGCTCCTTAAGGATCAATAGTAATACTAACCGTTCCACAAGGATCTATAATAATACTAATAGTTCCACAAAGATATATGATAATACTAAAAGTTTCTCAAGGATCTATAATAGTATTAACATTTCCTAACGGATCTATAACAAAAAGCAATAGCTATACTAATAGTTCGTCAAGGATCTATAATGTTGATACTAATAGTTGCGCAAGGATCTATAATATTACTAATGGTTTCGCAAGGATCTATACTTATACTATTAGTTACTCAAAGATCTATAATAATACTAAGTGACCACTAAAAATAAAGTGACCACATTTCATTGAAACAAAGCGGGACAAATGGGATAAAATGAGAATATAATTTTGTTATGAAAACAGATCAATAAATAAAAAAAAATATATTTTATCTACTCACACACCAAAATGAACACATTAATAAATACATTATTGTGTGTGAAGGATGCCATTATTATAATAGTGTGTAAAAGTAACAAAATCGTACAAGTCCAATTTTTGTTTGTTGTTACTATGGCAACAACTTGCTTCACTAAACAAAAAACATAGACGTAGTGAAAATACGTTTTCTTACGTTTATTAAAATTGAATTATTTTTTCTTATGGAATCAAAAGTTTTCGGCCCCTCAGTCTGGATTTATCTGGCTCTAATATAATTTAACCTAACCATAACCTAATGTAGATTAAATCTAGGTTAACCCAGATTACATTGTCACTGTGAATTTTTACTAGTTAGCAATTTTTTCCACGGAGGCGCTGAACGTTTTAACCTTATTGTGTCAGTGATTTGAAGTGTTTTGTATGACAAAATTACATTTTTACTATATTATCGCTAAAAAACAATTATTTCTTTGTAGATCCATCAGTATTTGGGATTAGTCCAGAATACGGGTGTTTTTGAAACTTAGTGTTACGGACTTTTACCTGGTGTATCTGTTGTTAATCGTATTTGGCACTGTCTAACTAAGATCGGAAAGCAAACATGAAGCTTGTCTCTTGCCTGGTTCAATAAATATTCGTGTTTTTGTTGTCGTAAAAATTGACATTTGACGCAACGGCTGGTAAATTTCTGGTCAGGTGACAAAAAGTGTGTGTGACCATGCAATCATCTCGGAGTTGCCACTTTAACTTCTCTTATTACAAGAAAACGAAAAATGTGTTGCGGAATTAATTGCACGTTTACTAAATAATAATAATAATAAGATAATTACATATCTACTACCGAGAAAATATAGATATATCTTAAAAAAAGATCGATATTTTGATATGCTTATGGGGTAATATTTTTCTTAAAAAAAAAAAATAATAATAAACGTGGCAACGTCGAGGCAGTTGTAAACGCATCCTCCATCTATTACGTTTTGAAAATGTTAATTTTTAGGACAACAAAAACACGATTATTTATAAGCTTCATTTTTGCTTTCCTATCTTAGTTAGACAGTGCCAAAGACGATTAGTTACACCAGGTCCGCAACACTAAGTTTAAAAAAAAAACCGTGTTCTGGACCAAACCCCAAAAGCACTTCTTCACACACTTGTATCATAAACTACTATTATTATATACATTCATATACCTGTCTATAAATGTACAAAAATGTATTTATTATTATTTATTGGTAACTATAAAATTATTTGTAAAAAACAATAATTTGAACATAATTTAAATTTTTTATTTAAAAAAAAATATAATTTTTTTTCACGGTCAAATTTTTTATCCGAGTTGGTCGAGATGAATTGGTCAAATTATTTTTTTAACTTAATATAGATTTTGAAGTTTAATGTTTAACTGCGTTTTTTCTGTTGTCCATATTTTGAAACCCTAAAAACCCCTCGTGACTACGCCTATGGCGAAAACACTTTAAACTAGTTTTCTTGCACGGTGCCTTGAGCATTTTGCTATTCTCGAAACTTTACTTTCAATTAAATTTATCATCCTACTTGTATTGATGGTACAAGTAGGCTAAGCAAAGGCTTCCTCTTCTAAAACTATCCCGAATTCCACTAAAAACATTTGCATATTTCAAGAATATGTAATTCGAAAACTAAGATTTTTAAACTTATTGGCATATGATGTTTGAGAATGAAAATTCATTCGTTATTGAGATTAGAAAATGTTTTACTAAGAGTGGTTCGTTTAACTTTTAAAACAAAAACTTTCCTTGCACGACGCATCGTTCATTTAGCTGATCAATGGATTTATCATCCTTGTTGTTCCACGAATACATCTCGTTTTATCTCCATTTACTCCCAAGTGCTTAATCGCTTTTTGCGCTTCATAGGTCAGTGAAAGAGAAGACAAAATCAATATTATTTTAACTATTACTTCTAGTAGTTCTTAATATAACATTTATTTATTTGTATATTTATGTAAACACAATCTCATGTCATGTTTTTATAACATATTCACACGCTTTAAGTTATTATTTTAATAAAAAATACTAATGTTAGTCTATTAATATTATTGTCAATTAGACCGGAATGTTTCCTGAATCTGATAAAAACTCGATAGAATACATATTTTGAATTAAATCAGTTGAAACTAATATAACTTGTTATTTTTCTAGAGGAGATAAAATGGGTGACGAGGAAGAAGTTTCTCAAACAGTGTGGTCTCAATGGATACTCGAGGCGATCCGAAAGATTCGGTCTCAAAAGCAGCGTCCGAGCGTCGAAAGAATTTGCCACGCGATCCGCCAACATCACAATTACCACGAGGACGTCGTCTCCGAGCACCTGGAGCAGGCCGTTAAGAAGGGCGACGTCCTCAAAGTATTCAATAAAGGCCAAAGCTCGTATAAGGATCCCGGCGGGTTACAAAACCGCACGCTAACGGTCACCCAAACTTCGGACCTCAGCAAGGTCGTCACGAAGGCTGTTAGAGAGCTCGGTGAACGCGATGGATCCTCTTTGAAGACTATTGAGAAATACGTGCGGCAATCGCATTCAGTCGTTGAGAATGGCGAGGAATTGAAGATTTCGCTTCGAAAGGCCGTTAAGAGGGCCCTCGGTCGAAAATTCATAATCCAAGATGGAAAGAATTTTAAATATAATTATAATTTAGCCAGTCCGACGACGAAAAGAAAACTCAATGAGAAGAAACAGATAAACGGTGATTCAGAACCCCCAAAGGTAAAATATTGAAACAGCAACAAATATGATTATTTAATGGTTGTTTTTTTTATAGCCTGCAGCAGCTCAATTATCTACAACTCCAAAAGCCTTACCAATTTGTCGCGAGTGTTTGGGCACACAGCAAAAGAATCAACAAGGAAATCCCGAAAAACTCAGTTCGTGTTCCGATTGTGGTTCTTGCGTTCACCTTTCTTGTGTGAGTGTCGGCCCGGAGTTAGCTCTTCTTATTGCTAAAGGAGGAAAATGGTTTTGTGAAGACTGTCGCACTTGTGAAGGTTGTGGTAAGTTCAAAAATCAATCTATTATCTTGAATTTACCTTTTTTTTGTTATTCGCTCCGTGCGCAACAGCACTAGCGCCACAGGTGACACTTTTAAGAACTTCATGACCAGTTACGTCATTATTTAGCATTTATTTTGCTAAATTTAATTTGCTAAACTGTTTTATTATTTTACATAAACTAATAAGGTGCATCGATTGAGAATTTATTCAAGACCAAAATATAGGCTATATCTTGTTTATGTGTAACTTTAGAGCGAAATAAACTAGAAAATCGTTTTCAGCACATCCATTTCCTTCGGGTAACAAAATAAAAATCACCAGAAAATTTTCCAAAAAATTCGTCAAAGAAAATCTTCCATCTTGGTCGAAAAGAATGTGCTTTTTCGGTTTTTTTCAATTTTCATAAAAACGGTAAACAGCAACGAAATCTTTTTAGGCACACAGAAGCTACTCGACAAGGCGAACAAGTCGATGTGTAAATTGTTCGGAAAGAGTCAATTATTCATAGCGAAATTTCAAACTGAAATTTTACGATTCTCGATTTGATAAGTCGTTATCTCAGAAACGGTTGCAGTTAATCAAAAACGGATTGCGGCATCGTTTTCAGAATGTCATTTTCCTATTAACACACTCAGATTATCCGCGGGCAATCCACTAGTTTCCAAGATCTCTACTCGAGCGCCGAAATTTCTTAAAATTTTCCTCAATTTTAGCAGGCGATAGTGAACGGAAAGAGCTAGCGAAATATAATTTCCATATTTGTAATGAGCAGCAAAAATGCTATCAGAAACGTTTTAAAATTGTACTGTAACTGAAAAAAGACCGATTTTGGCGACATCGATTTTCTCCCATTTTATCTCGACTGCCCGCGTCGACGACATTTCTTAATTAAAAGGCTTCTTACGAATATGATATACGTTTTTCCACTAATTTTGGGACGCTGAATCGATTGGTGAAGACTAGAAGTCTCTGTGGTAAGCCGTTCAAAGGTTATGACTGCGTGAAAGCTGCCGGAAATGTGAGATAGTGTACATCGAAAATAAACTAGAAAATCGTTTTCAGCACATCGATTTTGCTCGGGTAACCATAAAAAATCATCAGAAAAGTTTCTAAAAATTCGTCAAAAAAAAATTTCATCATTTCGGTCGAAAAGAATGTGCTTTTTCGGTTTTTTTTAATTTTCTCAAAAACGGAAAACAGCAACGAAATCATTTTAGGCACACAGAAACTACTCGACAAGACGAACAAGTTGATGTGTAAATTGTTCGGAAAGAGTCAATTATTATCGCGAAATTTCAAACTGAAATTTTACGATTTTCGATTTGATAAGTCGTTTTCTCAGAAACGGTTGCAGTTAATAAAAAACAGTTTCCTATTAACATACTCAGATTATCCGCGGAAATTCCACTAGTTTCCAAGATCTTTACTGGAGCGCCGAAATTTCTTAGAATTTTCCTCAATTTTAGCAGGCGATAGTGAACGGAAAGAGCTAGCGAAATATAATTTTCATATTTGTAACCAGCAGCAATAATGCTTTCAGAAACGTTTTAAAATTGTGCTGTAACTGAAAAAAGAACGATTTTGGCAACATCGATTTTCTCGCATTTTATCTCGACTGCCCGCGTCGACGGTATTTCTTAATTAAAGGCTTCTTACGAATATGATATACTTTTTTTGACCAATTTTGGAACGCTGAATCGATTGGTGAAGACTAGAAGTCTCTGTGGTAAGCCTTTCAAAGGTTATGATAGCGTGAAAGCGGCCGGAAATGTGAGATACTGTACATCGAAAATCTATATATATATCTCGTTTATTTGTAACTTTAGAGCGATATAAACTAGAAAATCGTTTTCAGCACATCCATTTCCTCGGGTAACCATAAAACCTGAAGAAAATTTTCCAAAAAATTCGTCAAAAAAGAAATTCATTTCGGTCGAAAAGAATTGTGCTTTTTCGGTTTTTTTCAATTTTCTCAAAAACGGTAAACAGCAAGGAAATCATCTACAGAAACTACTCGACAAGACGAACAAGTCGATGTGTAAATTTTTCGGAAATTCAATGAATTATGTGAGGTTAGCGTTAGGTCGATGATTGATTTGGCCCCTCTTCGTTCGAAGGTAGGTGAGGTTCCGTCGTTTAGGATGTGCAAGTCTAGCTCTGCCAGCCAGTCCATGACCAAGTCACCTCTGCCAGCCAGTCCATGACCAAGTCACCTCTTGCGTCCACTGCAGGACTTGCCCAGTAGGGCGACTTAGCGTTGAAGTCGCCTGATATGATTTTAGGTTTGTTGTGCATTTTAGCGTCGTCACTTATTTCGGCTAGGGATACTTCAAGTTGTTGTATGCTATTGTTTGGTGAAAAATAGTATGCTTCTAGTTCGACCCACACGAAACCTGTCCCTTTTCCACTGTGTAATGCACTTAGCTTGGGATTTACGATTTTCATTGCGGCGTCTTTGTTCAGTTCCTCAAACCACTCGCCTGTGCTGATCAGCTTTTTGTTTGGTTCGCTGATTATTATTATGTCTATTCCCAGTTCTGCGACTGTGACGTTGAGGAGGTCATGCGCGGCACGGCAGCGTATGGCATTTATTTGTAGAACTTTGATGCATTGGGCTTGTTCAGATTTCGCCTTGCCTCCGATAGTGCCTTCTGGAATGCTGGGCACATCCCTGAGTCTGCTCTGTGCCCCTTCTCATTACACATGGGACAGAACTCCTCCTCTTTGCAATTTTTTGGTCTTTTTGGCCTTCTGTCCACATCTGAGACACAGTTTATCTGGTCCATCGCATTCCATTGCGATATGTCCTATTTGCCAGCACCTATTACATTTTAGAACGGGTATCCGTTCCTGGACCCTGCACTGCACCATTCCAATTTTAATTCTCCCACTTTCCACCAGCTTGGTTGCTACAGATTTGGGGACCGTGACTGTTGCTGCTTGGGTTTCCCCATAAGCGGTTCCTTATCTTAGCATCACAGTTTTCTTCGCCGTAATGTTTTTGCCGTTTTTTTTTCAGTATTGGAGGGGGAAATGCTTTATGCACACCATACGTGTTTGGTAGTGTGGGAGTCTCCAGTAGCCTAGCATACCCACTAAAAACCCCTCCTTGCCTGCTACGACCGCCCGGTTCCGTTTTCTACATTATTCTCAGGTAGTCGCCGGCTGTTTCTTTGTCGTTCTTTCATGTCCTTTCTTTGGCTCCTGATTTTTCGTCTGTTTCTTTCTGTTTCATGACTTTTTCCATGAAAGTTTTCGTTGCTTCCCAATTTTCTTTTCTATCTAACATTTTTTGGACAAGGTTTTCGCTATTTATTTCTCCTATTATTATTCTGAGCTCCGTTCTTTCTCTTTCGAAGCGTGGGCATTTAAACAATGTATGCTCTGCTGTGTCTGCTTCTCTGTCGTACATGCAGGTATCTGTTTGTCTTTTATTGATTCTCTTCAGGTATGCCATGAAGCAGCCGTGTCCTGTGAAGAGTTGCGTCATGTAATATGTTATATTTCCGTGTTTTCTTGTGCTCCATTTTAAGTTCCGTATAAGTGTTTTGGTCCATTGAGCTTTGTCTTGGAGACTATTCCAGCTAATTTGCCATGCTTCGAGGGTGTTTTCGCGCTCCTCTTGCATTATGATTGTTTTGTGCGCTTTTATTTCTTGTGGAACTTGTGTTTGTATCGCTGTGATTCGTTTTTCTATCAGCGATCTTTCCTTGATCAGGAGTTCCATTGGTATAACTCCCGCACATGCCGTTCTTGCTTCTGCCGATATCGTTTTGTATGCGCATATTACTCTTAAGAGGGTTCTTCTTTGGCACACTTTTAGCTTTTCTCTATATTTTATTTTTTGTAGGCCTTTTTCCCATATAGTTGCCGCGTATAGTAGGATGGACTGCGTTGTCAGTGCCAGTACTCTTCTTTTGAAGTAGTTTGGACCACCAAGGTTTGGTAGTACTGCTGAAAGTGCTTTTGTAGCTGTGTCCGCTTTGTCTATTGCGTATATCTATGCTTACCGAAAGTAATACCGTAGTCTAGGACTACACCTAGATACTTGCAATTCGTTCGTTGGTTTGATTTCATGGTCTCCAAAATGAACTATTATTTCTCTACGTTTCTTGTAGCTGTTTGAGAAAACAACTGCTGTGGTTTTTTCAGGTGCAACTTCAAGTTTGTTTGTTTCCATCCATTTGCTTATGCATCTCAGAGTACGTTCGTCTTTTCTTATAATATCTGCGGTTGTATCACCTTTTATGCATGCGCATAAGTCGTCTGCAAACGCATATAGTTTAATCTGGTCCGTCTGGGGCAGGTCGAGTACGTCGTCATATAAAATATTCCACAGGGTGGGGCCTAGCACCGATCCCTGTGGGACGACGGCGCATACCGTTTTTGTAAGTCCCTTTTCTATTTCTATTTGTCTTTCTTCGAAGTAGGATCTAATTATATCTATTAAGTAGGAGTCGATTCCTCGGTTTATTAGTTTGTTTATTGTTATTTTCCACGAGGCGTTGTTGAATGCATTTCTGATATCAACAAAGATAGCAAGTGTTGTTTTTTGAACTTCCTCTTTCGATGAACTGTTTTACACGTTTTATGGCGTTGATTGTGGACCGTCCTTTTCGGAATCCGTATTGTTTTTCGTTTAGTCCTCCTTTTTTCTCCAGGTTCTTTTTGAGTCTCTCCTTTATTATGGTTTCGAACAGCTTCCCGATTACATCTAGTAGACATATTGGCCTGTATTTTAGTTTGTCATCTGCACTTTTCTTTGCTTTTGGTATGAGCACAAGTTTTGCAGTTTTCCAATGTATTGTGAAGACTCTGTCTTATAGACACTTGTTTAGTATCTGCATGATTTCGTTTTCGAGTTGCTGAGCTATAGTTTTAACCACTTCCGGATGGAATTTCCGTCGGGTCCAGGTGCTTTCTTTGTCTTTATGCGGTGTATTGCATAGTTCATCTCGTCTTCTGTTATGTCTATGTTGTCTTCGGTGTTTTTGGTTTTTTGTCTTTGGTCTATTTTTTCTGCTGTTGTGATAAAGAGTTCTTCAAAGATCTTCTCTTTTTGGTCCGTTATTAGAGTTATCTTTGGATAAGTAACGTGCATTTGTTGTCTTACTATCTTGTACGCGTCTCCAAATGTGTCATTGTCTAGGTTTTTGCACAGTTCCAGCCATTTGTTTGCGCTTGTAATATTTTCCCTTACTGCTTTTTTTAATTTTGTATAGTGAGCTCTGTATGTCTCTCTTTTTTCGTTTTTTTTTGTCTTTGGAATTTTCGTCGTGCATCCTTGCAATTTTCTATTTCCTTGGCTATTTCATGTGTCCAACAGTATTTTTCCATGTTCATCTGCCTTATAGAATTTGGCTGTAGTGCGGTATGCCTTTTTCAGGCATTGTGTTAGAAATAGTGTGTCTTTTGGTTGGCTTGTTTGACCTCTCTGACTTGCAAAACTTTCCACCAGCTTCTCATTATTTATTACGTGTCGTATCCGTAGTTTTTTCTGTTTGTTCCCACTTTTCCCGAACTTTGTCTGGTACAGAATGAAGTCATGTTCAGTTGTCAAGTTTTCTTTCTCGTCGAGGACCTCCCAGATGAATTAAGTTTTTATTATTTCTTCAGAGACTATAGTGAGGTCTATGTATGAGGTACCATTTTTTCGGCGTAGCGTGGGTTTTTTCCCATCGTTTAAGATCACCAGGTTTAGCATTTGTGTCATCTCCAGCGTTCGGATGCCCTTGTCATTTGTGACGTTTCCGCCCCAACTTCTGTGTTTGGCGTTGAAGTCTCCGCCCACTATTACAGGTTTGGTTCGACCTGCTATATCAGCGCTCAGTTCACCAATGTCTGTCTCAAAAGTATTTGCTGTGCAGTTGGGCTTATGTATACAGAATATAGGAGGCGCTTTGTAGTTCCACACAGGTAAAGCCTTTCCCTTTCGAGAAGCTGTATATTGGTACTTGGCTTGCATTTATGATAGCTGTGTCTATGTCTGCATCGTGGTACCTGTGTTTGCCTTTTGTTTTTTTTCTTGTTTGGCTCGCTAATTATTATAAGATCGCAGTTGTTCTTTTTTGCATAGGCTACCGCAATGTCCATTACGGGGGTACTCCTGTTTGCATTTATTTGTAGGATTTTCGTCTTGGAATGTTTTTCTATTGGGTCCTCCTCCCCTTTTTGCCTTGGACGAGAGTTGCCTGGACATTTGTCGCTCAAGTTTCTTTTCCTCGCGTAGGGCTTTTTGAAACTATTTGCACTTGTCTGCTCCTGCTCTATGTTCTTCCTCGCAGAGTACGCAGAATTCTTTTTCTGCCGTGCATTTATTGCTGATATGCCCTTCTTTGCCGCATTTAAAGCAGAGTTTCCTTCTGTCCGGTCCATTACAGTCTTCTGTCTTATGATCGTATGTCCAGCATTTACTACAGCGGTTTACTTGCACTCTGCATTCAATTCTACTACAATTGACTAGTCCGATCCTTATGTTTCCTTTTGTCATTAGCTGATACGCTATTTCTCTGAGTACCATTACCGTTGCTGCATGCGTGTTTCTTGCATTTGGTCTCATCTCGCTTATTCCATCCATCCATCCCACGTATGTGTAGAGTTTCCGGTCTCTTAAACCCTGGTGTCAGTATCTTAACTTGTGTCTTTATTTTGGATTTTTTTCTTTCAGTTCTTTTGCTGTTTCTTCGTCATCTTCCATTGTTATAATCAGTTTCCCTTCCTTGGTCTCTTTAATGTCTTTTATTTATATATTTTTTTGCTCGCCTCAAGGTTTCTTTAATTGCCTGGATTGTCTCCTCGGGCGTGGAAACCGCATCTAGGTCCTTTATATGGAGAATTGTGTCCGCTGACATTAGGCGTACTTCAGCCATAGGTAATTTTTTGGCTATATCTTCCCGTAGCCCTTGTCGTTTGCCTCTTTTTACTTCTAAAAGCAGTTCACCTGTTCTGGCTTTCCTTGCCCTGGTGATCGTTGTTCCGTGGTCTACCTCCGTTCTGATCTTTTTTAGGAGGTCGGGATAAGAGTGGTCTCCGCTTTGACAAGGACGGCCTCTGTGCTATTTGTCCTTTCTCGTTTCTCTGGTTTTCTGGACATTTCACCCTTGCTTGTTTTTTTCCTACCTATAACTTCTGTCTATTTGTCGTCCTGACTTCTGCTCTGCTGTTGCTCTCTATTTTTTTCTACTGGGTCGCTCGGGCAGTACACTCTCACCTCTGTGTCTGTATTTGCAAATACGAATTCAAGGGCTTTCTTTGTAGTTTGCCAGTCCACTTTTATAGGCTTGTGGATGGCAAGCTTCTTCCTGCAATTTTGTCTGGAAAATGAGTTTTAGTTTTTGTAGTACTCATCTATGGTCGCAGGGCCTTCCTTTGTCACCATTTGGTGTATGTACCGGTATGAATCGGAGATGTCTCCATTTTCGTCTGGCGTTCCAATTGTGTGTTTTAAGTAGACGACGT
Organism: Phosphuga atrata; assembly: GCA_944588485.1. Taxonomy (NCBI): domain Eukaryota; kingdom Metazoa; phylum Arthropoda; class Insecta; order Coleoptera; family Silphidae; genus Phosphuga; species Phosphuga atrata. Next base: position 23,753,999 of record OX155893.1, read on the forward strand.
TTCCTACTGTTGGGTTTTGTTTAACCATGTCCTCCGGTCTCGCATAGGCCTTCGTGAGTGCTTTTGGGACTCCCTCATGTGGGTAGAGCAGTGGTTCTCAAACTTTTTTTTGCCGCGGCACCCTTTTCGAGCTAAAAAGATCTCGCGGCATCCTCGACGGGCTACAAAAATTTCGCGGCAAGCTACCCTAAAAACGGTTTGAAAACATGAGTTAGTAAGTTCATCACCTTTCCGTTTTAAAGACAAATTTTGTAGCCAATTCTCCATAATTCTGCAATAAAAGTAAAAACTCAAATTCGTCTACCTCCTCATGTAATTTTTAACATTTTTTAACATTTCTTGATTATTGCTGCGGCACCCCGGGCATACGCTCGCATCACCCCAGGATGCCGCGGCACCCAGTTTGAGAACCACTGGGGTAGAGGTTCCAATCGACGCACCAGATAATTTCCCAGTCTGTGTTAGTTGCCAACGCACTTCCTTGTCCCTCTTTGACTTTTCTGTATGCCATCTGAGGCCAGTCTTTTTCGGCGACTATCTGGAAATTATTTTTTGGTAAATATATTTTTTTGGTATATCTATTTGTTGGTAAAGTATATCAGCAAGTCTGCATTTTTTCCAATTGTCTGAGTACTTGCGTCACATGTTTCATTTCATTTTTAATTCATCGAGAATTTTCAAATTGAAATTTTACGATTTTCGATTTGATAAGTCGCTATCTCAGAAACGGTTGCAGATAATGAAAAACGGATTGTGGCATCGCTTTCAGAAGGTCATTTTTCAACACATTCAGATTATTCACGGGAAATTCATTACTTTCCAAGATATCTACTCGAGCGCCAAAATTTCTTAAAATTTTACTCTTTTTTAGCAGGCGATAGTGAACGAAAAGAGCTAGCGAAATATAATTTGCATATTTGTAATCAGCAGCAAAAATTCTTTCAGAAACGTTTTTAAATCTTGCTGTAACTCTAAAAAATAACGATTTTAGCAAAATCAATTTTCTCGCATTTCGTCGTTTCCGCGGTATTGACTTCCCGATGGTATTTTTTAATTTAAAGCTTCCTAAAGAATATTATATACGTTTTCCGAATTATTTTTGGGTGCTGATTGGATTGGTGAAGACTAAAAGTCTCTGTGGAAAGCCGTTCAAAGATTATGACAGCATGAAATTTGCCGGAAATGTGAGATTGTGTATTTTAGTATGTATAAATATCGTATATTTTATTAAATTAATTATTTTATGTATTTGTCTGTTGTTTTTATACACTATTATTGCAGACGAAGTTCTCTTTTTGGCCACGGGTAAGCGCAGTTATGCACGGAGCGAATACGGTTTATGTAAATTTTTTTAACGAAAATGTGAATTTACCAATTTTGTCAATTTTCCTACACAATACTTAATAAACATACCATACATTATAATTCTTCATGTAATAATCCAATAGCAAATTTGCTATTGAGCTGTGTCATGAAATTTAATGATGCATGAATTAATCGCATAAACGAATTCGGCAAAAATGAATGACTTTTGAAAACTGAAAACCTTTTTTTCTTTTTTTCGAAAATACATAACTTATGATTTATCTAAGGAAAATCTAAGAAAATTTAAGAAAGTTAATCTTGTATTTCGATTATTATAGGCAATTCGGATGTATCGACGTGTTTGTTGTGTTGCCGCAATTGCGACAGGAACTATCATATGAGTTGTCTTGATCCACCGGCAGAAAAGAAACCGAAATGTCCTTGGCGGTGTAAACATTGTCTGGTCCATCACGACTCGCCGAAACCCAAAAAGTCCGAGCCGGGCAGCGCGGTGCGCAAAAAAATCGATAAAGTCAGAGAGAAGATTAAAGAGAAAAACCAAAAGTAAGTGAATACAAAAATCTTAAAAAGAGGGAGAGATATTTTGAAGTTTTTTTCATTAATGATTTTTTATCCCTTTGAGGCAAATTTTAGAAAATAAAAAGCACAGAAATTTTGATTGCAATATTTCGAGGTGGTTCAAAAAATATCCCACCATTATAATGCTTGTATAATTGCAGAAACGAATTTAAAATGTTATTTACGCAATTACATTTACGCATCAAAACGATGGGATACTTTTAATACCGCCGTGCTTCAAAGGATAAAATAAATTATCAGTGTTGAAATTATTATAAAATGTTTTATGTTCTATAACGTTTTTGTTATAGATTGCAAGGAGTTCCATCCACGCCGACATCGTGCGGCGCTACTAGAGTAACGGGGGCATCTACGCCAACGACATCTACACCGACGACAGGAAAAGGCAATGCGCGAAAGAGGGTCCACGGAATCGACTTAAGCGAGAGCGATAGCAGCGAAAACGAGGGTACGCCAAAACCAAATCAAATCACAAAGTCCCATCCTAAACCCACAAACACACCAATCACCGAAATACCTAACCAAGACCATCAGAATCCCCGCCTAGACACCTCCGACCGCATGTCCAAAGAGAAGCAGAAATTCTTCCGTTCTTCCGCTTTTAACGCCGACAAAAAGAAACAGATCAAAGTTGTTAATAGGAAAAAGGAAGTTAAAAAAGTTGAAGTGGAGTCATCTCCAGCGTCCTCGTCTTCGGAGGAGGAAGAAACTTCGTCGAGTAGTTCTTGTTCGAGTAGTAGCAGTAGTTCGGATTCCGAATCAGGATCGTCTAGAATGAGTAACAAATTTGAAACGTTTGGTGCAGTTGGGGGAATTCAGCCGGATACAAATTCGATTTGGGGTTTTGCTGCAGCGGCCGCCCAAGCGAAAACTTTCGACCATCCGCTAACATTCGCATCTTTTATGGAAACATGCGAAAAAGTTGAAGATGACAAAAAGGTCGCTAAGGGCGGCATGGGTCAACTGCGGGGTCTCTTTGACGGTCTTTCCCATTTGTTCGCTATGCCCAGTGAAGTTCGTTCCAGAAATGCGGCGGCTCCTAATTACAATCCGGGCCGTAGGAAAAAGGAGAACTTTCCTACACAACGATGCCCATCCCCTTCACCCCCTCCTCCCGCACCCTCGATTCACATGACGCCTTCGTGTCTTGTAAAGACTGCCGTTAACTCGAAGCGGCACGAAGGAGGCTCTCTCTTAAAAGGTGGTAGTTGTTCGGTTGCGAGCGAGGACGAGAAACGATCGGCGAAAAATGCTTTGCATAATGACTCTGCCGCCGCCGGTCAGATGGCGCTTGCCACCAATCAGACGGGTAAGAAAAACCACCGGACAAAAAACAAAATACACCTACCATACCGAATCATCTTCCATCAACTTCCTCCAAATCGGCCCATGAAATTATACAAACAGGAGGTTTTGTATACTTTCAAATAGGCTTTTCCTTCCAATTAATTCCAATTTCGTTCATTTTTATCCTTCTGCATGAAACTTGGTGTGGTAGACATCATGTATATAACATTGCACAATGTCAGACAACTCAAAAAAAAATTTAACATATTTTACAAACATTAATTTACATAATTTACATTTTCTAATTAAATAAAAAGCTGTATCACATCTTGGATTATATACATGTTGCATAATAACAGTTAATATGAGGAATATTTGGGACATTTTTTGAGTTGCCCGCATTTATAAATTGACCTGCTTGCACCCTTACACTTTTAACTTACCTTGTCTGATTGGCTGGCAATGAGGATAATCTGCTTTTTATAAATTATCACACTAAATATTAACCATAAAAAAAACATGAGACAAAAAATATCTTCGATTTATAGCGCAAATATTTTTTTATATAAATTCAGTAGTTATGGTTGTGGCTTTTTTTTTGATAATAATACAAACACTATTCAGATTTCTTTAGCCTTGATGGCTGTTTTTTCTTTTGTTTGCAGAATACAAACCTCAACTACCACCCGGAGTCACGCAGAAGGACGTCGAGCTATTCAAAGAAACTCGAGAATCGGCGAACGCGTCCACCACGACGCTGCAAACCACGCCCAACGTGGAGGCCGCCGCCGGTGGCGCTCTCACGAGTCCTTCTCAATTCATGTCGGTGCAAGCCCGCAATCCGGCTGCAATCGAATTTGGAAAATACGAAATAGAAACATGGTATTCGAGTCCGTTTCCGCAGGAATACGCGCGACTCCCAAAACTCTTTTTATGCGAATTCTGCTTGAAGTACACTAAAAGCAAGGCCGTCCTGGAAAGACATCAGGACAAATGCACGTGGAAGCATCCCCCGGCCACAGAAATTTATCGTTGCGGCGATATTTCAGTATTCGAAGTGGACGGGAACGTTAATAAAATTTATTGCCAGAATCTTTGTTTGCTCGCGAAATTGTTTCTGGATCATAAAACTTTATATTACGACGTTGAGCCGTTTTTGTTTTATGTTTTGACCAAGAATGATAAAAAGGGATGCCATCTCGTCGGATATTTCAGCAAAGAAAAACATTGTCAACAAAAATACAATGTATCTTGTATTATGACTATGCCTCAATACCAACGTCAAGGTTTTGGAAGATTTTTAATAGAATTTAGTAAGTATTTACACTATTATAACTAAACTAGGTAAAGCCCGCAGCTTAACTCTCGCGATTTGTTTTTTGTTAGTTTTTTTATCCAAACCCTACGAATATCTCTAAGGATTGCTTTAATGTCCTAAACAAATACAGTATAATCTTGATAATCCGACACATAAGGGAGCAGACAACCGCCACATTATTTAAAAAATCTGGATTTAACGAAAACAATAGCAATTTTACATAGTTTATGTACAATTCTATTTCAGAAAGAATAAAATATGTAACTAAAGGTAAACGTGTACATACAAAAAAATATGTACAAACTCAGAACAGATAGTAAGACAATTGTTAGCTGGGTCAAAATCGTCAATCAAGTTTTCGGAGTTAAAGGCAGGGTGTATTGGAATATGGTCCTTCCAAGAACACTGGATGGTGTTGTTTTTGACTTCATTTCTTCTGTGCGCGAGGTTTATATCCGGCGCGGGGCAGCGTAAAGAAAAGACACGTTTTCCCCAGAGCGTCGGATTACTGAACGTGTAGATGTAACCAACCGCCGGATTATCAAGATTATACTGTATTTATTGCAAAATTTAGTTGCCTCGAGGTCATCTCTTTTGTAGTCAATGTTTTTATAGTAATCTTAATATCTACCCAAATAGCTCAGACTATATTGAGATTGAGGAGGCATTTGATAGTTCGAAGTGGTCATTGCGTAATCTGGATTCGGTACTAGTTTATCGTTTTCCATGTGTGAATGCATATGCGTTTGCATTTGAACGTCCTCCAATAATGGATACCTTTTATCTTGATTTTCCAGTCGTTCTTTGTGTTTTTTAATATCTTTGGAACAATCTTTATTTTAAGCAGCTTTAACTTTCTTTTCTTGTGAAGGTTTCTGAACCTTTTGGTCTTAGTTACATCGAGATTTGTATTATCTTGGTATACTTGTTCCATGTTTGGATTTAGAGGCATCCTTTTCCGATCGTCTTTGACTTTTCCCGGAGTTTCCGCTTCAGGGATTTTATTATGTGCCATCTGTTGATCGGATTGTTGCAAGTTCTGCTGCCTCAACGATTCTAACTTTTGCATCTCGTGCTGATACCTTGCCATTTCCTGTTGATTTCCGCATATATTCGTGATGTTGTATAATATATTTTTTTTAAATTCTCCTGGATTATTTACGATCTGTCTAACGACAATAAATAAATGTGGTGTAACATCATCAACTCTTTGTAGGTATTTACTCAGTGGTAAATACCTCTTCATCCTAGGGTACTCATATTACCATATCAAGTGGGAGTCTGTGTTTCAATCTACGATTTCCATGTCCAGTGAGAAGTTGGCTTGCAAGATTGTTCGAGTGTACTTTGGGTCTATCAGAATATGTGCTGGAATGTTCTTCAATCACTTCTTTCACTAGTTTAATGTTAAGGTCATGGTTAATGATACTATTTGTTACAAATCATGGTGCATTTACAATCATTCTTAAGGTTTTTGATTGAAATCTTTCTAGTATCTGGATATTAGAGTTGCACGCTGAACCCCATAGCTGACTCCCATAGCTCCATACTGGTTTCAGAACAGAGTTATATAGTAGAGGCTTGTTTTCCAATGAGAGTTTTGATTTTGGACCGAGTAGCCAATACATTTTCCTTAGTTTAAGATTAAGTTGCTTTCTTTTTATCCATATGTGCTTTCACCATGTGAGTTTTTGATCTATGTTTGTATCTATTTTAGTTATGATCTGTGTTTTGATCATACCTAGATATTTCGCTGAGTCTGAGGTATCTGCCGGCCATTCAATTTAACTGGTGGACAGGTTTCCTTTCTGAGGGAAAAGGTGACGTGGATCGATTTTAACTCATTTGCTTGGATTTTCCACCTTTTTAGCCAGTTTTCTAGTGCATTAAGATGCAGTTGGATTCGTTTTGCTGCCACGACTTGATCTGAATGGGATGCCATTATCACTGTGTCATCTGCATATGTTGCTGTTAGAGTGTGGGCTGTGGTGGGCAGATCTGCAGTGTATAGAAGGTAGAGTACTGGGCCTAGTACACTTCCCTGTGGTACACGTATTGTATTTGACTGCAAAATATGGATCACTTAAGTATGATTTAAGTATTTCATACAAGTGATGTGGAAGTTGCTGTCTGATCTTGTATAACAGTCCAGTATGCCACACCTTGTCAAACGCTTGTGCAATATCTAGAAATACTGCTGAGCAGTATCTCTTCGCTTCAGAGTCCTCACTAATCTTTCTAACGATTCTATGGATTTGCTCTACCGTTCCATGTTGTTGCCTGAATCCGAATTGATGTTTTGGGATTAGATTTTTGTCCACTAGAATTGGAGTTTTAGTAAAAGTTTCTCAAAAGTTTCTTTCTGGAGGACTTTCCCTCGTTGCCCTAGTTTATGCTCAACTTTCTGAACTTTTACTGGCTCTTCTATGCTTTCATTTACTTTCACAAATTTTGGCATTTCTGCTGCTTGTGAAATAACTGGAGCTTCTGGTCCACGTTGTTCTTTTGTTATCTGAGGTGGAGGTTGGCCTTCTTTTTGCTTCTCGGAAATTGGTTTTTAGGTAATTCTGGCAGTTTCACTGGTGGTTTCTCATTTGCTTCCACACGTTTTTCGACCACTTCAGATGTTTTAGTTTTCTCATCATCTTTAGGTTTAATTTGCTCTGGTTCCTTAAGTACTTTTGCTGGTGGAATATATATATATAAGGAATTTTACTTTCCTCCTACACGGCTTCCTCTGGTTTTTTAATATCCTTTGATTTATTTTCTTTCTCTATTCTAATTTCTTCCGTTTTACTTTGCATCTTAATTTCCTGTGGTCGTTCATTTACTGTTTTAGTATTTTCTTCCGGTTTTTCTACTTTAGCAATTTGTTCTTCCACTTCAATTTTGCAAATTATTTCATCTTCTCCCTTTTTAGAGATTTCGTTTCCTCTACTTTATTCACGTCCTCTGTTAACATTGTTTTCTCTTCGTTATCAACTTTCTTAAAATCCTTTGTTTCAAGTTTAATACTTGTCTTCTTCTTTCTCCTCTTTATGACTCGGACTTAAAATACCACTTTGTTTCGTAATCTCTATAATTTCTGCTTGTGAAATAATTTTTATTTCCTGACCATCTATTTCCGTTTCCGTTTCGGAACTGCTTGAAAACTCATTATGAATTTTTATGCTATTATTTTCATTTTCGGATTTCTTATATTTTGGAGCAGGAGGTTTAAGTTCTGCTGCCTCAAAGAACTTCTAACTTTTGCATCTCGTGCTGATACTTTGCCATTTCTTGTTGTTGCCGCAGATATTCTTGGTGTCGTATAATATCCTGATTTTGTTGTTGCTTAGAATATTCGAATTTTTGTTGCTGTTTCATGAATTCTTGATATTTCATAAAATCTCGTTGATGCTTTACTTCAGTTGGTTGGGATTTTGGGACGTCGGGAGTTTTCAAAATTTCTAGCTGCTATTGAACCTCTGAAACATAAGCTATTACAAATACTGCAACATTCGAGATTGGTAGCAATTGTTGAGGCTTTGGAATTTCTGGAGGACTTTTATTTTTAACTCGTTGCACTGATTTTTTCTCAACTTTCTGTACTTTTACCGGCTCATCTCTACTTTCATTTACTTTCACAGGTTTTGGAATTTCTGTTGCTAGTGAAATAACTGGAGCTTCTGGTTCACGTTGTTGTTTTGTAATCTGAGGTTTAGGTTGTTCTTCTATTTTTGTCTCAGAAATCGGTTTCTCAGATCATTCTGGCGGTTTGATAGGTGGCTTCTCATTTAATTCCACTTGTTTTTCGACCACTTCTGATGTTTTAATTTTCTCATCATCTTTAGGTTTAATTTGCTCTAGTTGCTTAAGTACTGTTGCTTGAGGTATATCAGGAATTTTAGTTTCCTCCTTTTCAACTTCCTCCGGTTTTTTTAATAGCCTTCTTCGATCTATTTTCTTTGTCTATTGTAATTCCTTCCATTTCACCACTCCATCTTAATTGCCTGTTTACGTTAATATTTTCTTCCGGTTTTTGTACTTTAACAATGTGTTTTTCCACAATTCTGTAAATTATTTTTTCTTCCTTTCCAGAATTCTCGTTTTTCATTTCCTTTACTTCATTAACCACTTCTTCTCTTACACTATCTTCTGTTCATTATCAGCTTTCGTAAGATCCTTTGATTCAAGTGTAATACTTCTATATAATGTTCTTAATAAAGAAATCGCTCAGTATTTTAATTATTAATTTCTATTTTTTTAGGTTATTTATTATCAAAGGAAGAAGGACAACCTGGTACGCCAGAAAAGCCCCTATCTGACTTAGGCCGCGTGTCTTACCATGCTTACTGGAAATCAGTAGTTCTGGAATATTTACATAAAAATAGAGACTCGGATCAATTGAAACTCACGACGATTAGCAAAGAGACGGGCATGTATTGCCATGATGTCGCAACCGCGCTTCAACTTCTTAATTTCGTCAGAGTGAAACAGAAAGACGAGACGTTGGTATCCGTTCTGACGGTAGATTGGTCGAAAGTGGATGCATATGCTGATCGTGTAGCCAAGTCTAAGACTAGAATAAAAATCGACCAGGAGTGTCTTCGCTGGACACCCTTACTAACTCCAACAATTAATCCATTCCGAGAAGATAAATCAGACGATTCAAGTTTAGTCGAAACTGCAGATATTCCTATCCCGCAACCTGAAAAAATTATCATTGAAACTCAAACCGGCGTTAAGATGAAACGCGGAAAGAAACGTAAGGTTAATAATAACATAGTCCGTACCCCAAAAGTGGCTAAAATTGAAGAAATTCCTACTGAACAACCTGTCGAAATCACTTCTTCTGGAAGAAAACGAACTAGACCCAGTAAATTTAATGAAACCACTTTCGGAGATGTTAAGAAAGATGTTAAAAGGAAACGCAATGAAAGTATTAATATTGATAGTGAGAACGAAAAGAAGAAAGTTAAAGAAGAAACAGCAATACCACCAATTATAAAAGAAGTGATGGAGGAAAAAGTAGTACCAGAAGAAGAACCAGTACAAACTGAGGAAAACGTTACTCCGGCACGCCAAAAACGGGTCAACAAGGGTCAACGGTGGTCCCAGCGTCGTGCTAAGAAGCTAGAAGGTAAAGAACTCAACGAGTCTGTTGAAGAAACAGCGGTAGAACCTGTTGTTGCAAGCCCAGCTATCGTAAATCCTCCGACTATCCCACAAGCTAAAAGAACTCGTCGTCGTAAAACGGGCTGGACAACGCCCCGCAGGAAACCAAAGACTACACAACTTACTCTACCAGAAATGCTTCTCAAAGCTAAAATGCAAACTGCGCCTGTTGATGAAAAGAAGAAAGAGACGAAACGTCCTTCATGCGAGGAAGATTCTTCAGCAGAAGCTGATGATGAAATGGAAGATGTAGACGAGGTTAAAACTCCTACTCCAAAATATAAGAAATCTGAAAATGAAAATAATAACATAAAGATTCACAACGAGTTTTCAAGCAGTTCCGAATCGGAAACGGAAATAGATGGTCAGAAAATAAAAATTATTTCACAGGAAGAAATTATGGAGATTACGAAACAAAGCGGTATTTTAAGTCCGAGTCATAAAGAAGAGAAAGAAGAAGACATGGAAAGTATTAAACTTGAAACAAAGGATCTTAGAAAAGGTGACAATGAAGAGAAAACAATGTTAAAAGAAGGAGGGGATAATAAAGTAGAGGAAACGAAAAATGAAATCTGTGAAAAGGAAGAAGAAGAAATGATTTGCAAAATTGAAGTGGAAGAACAAATTGTTAAAGTGGAAAAACCGGAAGAAAATACTAAAACAGTAAATGAACGACCACAGGAAATTACGATTCAAAGTAAAACGGAAGAAATTACAATAGAGAAAGAAAATAAATCGAAGGAGGATATTAAAAAAACAGAGGAAGCTGTAAAGGAGGAAACTAAAATTCCTGACATACCTCCAGCAACAGTACTTAAGGAACCAGAGCAAATTAAACCTAAGGATGATGAGAAAATTAAAACATCAGAAGTAGTCGAAAAAACTGTGGAAGTAAATAAGGAGCCACCTGTCAAACCGCCAGAATTACCTCAAAAACCAATTTCCGAGATGAAAATAGAAGAACAACCTCCTGCTCAGATTACAAAAGAACCAGAAGTTCCAGTTATTTCACAAGCAACAGAAATTCCAAAACCTGTGAAAGTAAATGAAAGTAAAGAAGAGCCGGTAAAAGTTCAGAAAGTTGAGGAAAAAACAGCGCAACCAGTTAAAAATGAAAGTCCTCCAGAAATTCCAAAGCCTCAACAATTGCCACCAATCTCGAATGTTCCAGAGGTTCCAAAGCAAACAGAAATTTTGAAAACTCCCGACGTCCCAAAAACCCAACCAACTGAAGTACGTAATCCACCGACAGATCCCAACGTAAAGCATCAACAAGATTTTATGAAATACCAAGAATTCATGAAACAGCAACAAAAATTCGAATATTCTAAGCAACAACAAAATCAGGATATCATGCGACACCAAGAATACATGCGGCATCAGCAGGAAATGGCAAAGTATCAGCACGAGATGCAAAAGTTAGAATCGTTGAGGCAGCATAACTTGCAACAATCCGATCAACAAATGGAATATAATAAAATCCCCGAAGCGGAAATTCCAGAAAAAGTTAAAGAAGATCGGGAACGGATGCCTCTAAATCCAGACATGAAACAAGTATACCAAGATAATAGAAATTTCGACGTAACTAACGACCAAAAGGTTCAGAAACCTCCACAAGAAAAGAAAGCTAAAGCCGCCGAAAATAAAGACTGCTCAAAAGATATTAAAAAACACAAAGAACGGCTGGAAAATCAAGATAAAAGGTATGCGTTATTGGAGGACGTTAAAAAAATGCAAGCGCCTATGCATCCACACATGGAAAACGATAAGCTGGTACCGAATCCAGATTACGCAATGACCACCTCGAATTATCAGATGCCTCCTCAAGCTCAATATAGTCCTTGGCCTTGGGCACTGGAGCGTACACTTTACGGCAGCCACGGCGTTTTATCCCTAACACAGTTTCCTCCTTTGGACGTACTTCCACCGAAACATCCCGCAGAAAAGGAGAAGAACCAGAAACCCTCGCATCGGCAAGTTCAGAAATCCAAGGAAAAACCCTCGCCGAAAAAAGACAAGAAAGAGGAAAAGGAAAAGCAAGATAAAAAACCAAAGGAAGAGAAAGATATAGAATCTCAACAAATGAAAGATATACCTTCAATGGGTGTATATACACCCGATTCTACCACAAACTCTGTGCACAGTTTACATTACGGTCAGTGCGATTTAGACGTCAGTCAACTAGGCCTTGAATCTCCGGCTTCAATTTCAAGCGACATGGCTTCGCAAAATTCCGTGGAACCTGTGCGACCTCCGTCCGCTGTTCAAGCTCAACAAGCCCCTAGTTACGACTGCACCGTTCAGCACAACCTCCAAGCTAATATCCACGCGGCGCAACAACAGCAACAGCAGCAACAACATCAACAGCAGCATCAGGTGCAAACTGCTGTGCCCGCGTCCAGTCCCAACGTTGGCATGCAGCCCGCGAAACGACCAATGCAACAGCAAAGGAATAGGAGCACAACTCCATCCAGCAAGCAGCATGCAATGCGCAGCACACCGCCCAACCAGCAACATGTACAGCAGGTAATTATTTAGTATACCTTAACTCTTTGCACTCGTGTGTCGACGTATTGTCGACATTGTGATTTTTTCCGTTCAAAATATCTTGTATTAACCGACTTATTCAAGATTTAATCCATTGAGGTCGCATTTGATAAGACTAATTTGGTTTGGAAACTAGTGAAGGTTGAAAGAACAACAACTCAGTTATCAGACTAGATCGGGGGTCGTCAAAGCGTGGCTCGCGAGCCTCATGTGGCTCCTTGCATAGACATTTGCGGCTCTTCAAGCATGAAACACTCGGTCGTCCTTCGTTCAAGCATCTATTTAGATCAGGGGTCGGCAAAGCGTGGCTCTCGAGTCTCAAGTGGCTCTTTGCATAGACATATGTGGCTCTTCAAGCATAAAACACACCGTTGTCCTTCGTTGCATATATCTAGATATCTAGATCTAGATATTTGAGTCTCTTCAAACATGAAACACTCCGGCGTCCTTCGTTCTAGCAGTTAAGCTTGGAGTTAACTCGATAACTCGTAAAACATCAATCTATAAAATAGATATTACTAAAATAGATATTAATTGGAACTAACTAAGACACAAGCTATTCAAACTAATTAGTGTCACAGAAAATATCTCGACAAAATGACAATATTTTTGAAAATACGAGTTTTTTAATGAATTAATAGAATCCAAAAACTAGATTAAATTAGTCTTGAATTTATATACAATATATCTATGTAGTATTAACACTTAGATAACAATCGACGTTTGAAAATTGACTACGACGCATATGTTGTAATTTCGAAAATTCCTTATGTCTCCAAAAATGAGTTAATATGTACATTACCACTATACAATTTTTAAATAAGTTAATATGTGCTTAACACTATACAGACCGCGCGATTAGAAAGGGGAACATTGCTAAGAGCTGCCGCCTTTTTAAGAATTAATAAAAAAAAGTTTGTATTGGATTGTGAAAAATAATAATTTTCCAAGGAATGTCGCAATAGTATATTTTATAACTAGGGCGAAAGGTTGTCATTTTTTCGCGAGAACGAAGTAGTGCGCACATTCGCTCGAGAGCCCGTGTACAAACAAGTTATAAATATTCTGGTTAAAAATCTACACTGTAAAGGATAATTTTCACGAAAGAATAAATAGCAAATTTTTCAAATTCGAGTTTTTCTAAGCGTCAAAAATTCTATTCATCTGATGAGGATCCAAATCTAAAATCCAACCGTTAACAGCTTCCAAAACCGAATTTCTATTTTGTTTCGCGCTTTCCCATTCAAATACCAATTGGGGAATAGCGATTTTTTTCGGGAAATTCTTTTGTTTCGCAAGACACTCGCAATTTTTTAAAATATCAAGATGGTATTTTCCGACAATTTCTTCCGTTTTCCATCGTCTAGTTCAAAATCCAAGCATCATTTTTTTCGAAAATCAAGGTGAATCTTAAACTTTCTCAGCTTCCCAAAGTTTGGTCCATAATCAATATAACAATATTTCTGAAAATCTAGTAAAAACTCCACTTATTCTGAACCAGTAACAAAGCAAAACTTTAAATTTTCAAATTAATTTCGTGTTTGGTTCCTCATAGTTTGCTTTAAACTGTAAGTAAAGATTTTTCCGAAAACCAAAGAAAATCTCAAAACTTCTTCAGTTTCCTATGGTCATGTCCAAAACCCAATTAACAGTTTTTTCCGAAAATAGAGGCAAAACTGCAATTTCGCACAAAACCAAAGTTGGTTGTTACATCAAAGTTTCAAATAAAACATAACGTTCTTCTACGTTAATGACTCCTATACTTGCCTCCCTTACTATTATAAATTGACGTATTTATACGTCGTCGGCTAATAGGTTTCAAATTAAAAAACATCAAATCCTTGTAGCAAACCCTTTTGTAGCCCTTGTGTTATGTTAAACTAGATTCAATTACCTACAAATTAAAATTGTGATAGAAATAACTGTAACTATCAGCCAAACAAAATTATTTTTTAAATATTTGAATTTTTTTTTTCGAAAATATTGGTATATCATCTGTGTTACTTGTGTTATCTCATTTCCTTGATAACTTGGCTCTTCTCACTTGAAAGTTTGCCGACCCCTGGACTAGATGAAATGTTCTAGTTTTGGGCATCGTGTAGATAATTTAGTAAATTCGCAACGTTGCAAGTTTCCGTTCAAAATCTCTTGTATTAACCGAGTCATTCAAGATTTAATCCATTGAGTTTGCATTTGATAAGACGAATTCGATTTGGACACTATTGTAGGTTTAGACGACAACAACTCGGTTATTAGACAAGATGGAACATTCCGCAAGTTTTCCACATTGTCTAGATAATTTAGTAAACTAGCAACGTTGCGAGTTTCCGTTCAAAATCTCTTATTAACCGAGCCATTCAAGATTTAGTCCATTGAGATCACATTTGATAAGACGAATTCGATTGGTAATCTAGTTAAGGTTGAAACGACAACAACTCGGTTATTAGACTAGATGGAACGTTCCAGTTTAGGTTTTCAGTGGGCATCGCCTAGATAATTTAGTAAACTAGCAATGTTGCGAGTTTACGTTCAAAATCTCATATATTAACCCAGTGGTGCGCAAACCATGGGTCGCGACCCCCCAGGGAGGTCGATAGAAAATCTTTTTGGGTCGCCGAATTCATACAAAATTTAAGCCATTTCGTGTTTAAGTATTGGGTAGCAGTAAATAGTGAAAAGTCAATTATAAAGAAATTCAAACATAATTTTCTCAAAAACTAATTGGGGATTTGTTTCAAATATTGTGGAGATGTTGGTAGAACTGTTCCGGAATATTATATACGATTTCCGACTAATTTTGGGACGCTGAATAGATTGGTGAGGACTAGAAGTCTCTGTGATGAGCCGTTAAAAAGTTATGATAGCGTGAAATCAGTCGGAAATGCGAGATGGTGTACAGCGAAAAAATATATAAAACTTGTTTATTTGTAACTGCAGAGCGAAATAAACTGGAAAACTGTTTTCAGCGCTTCGATTTCCTTTGGTTAACCATAAAAAAATCAGGAAAAAAAATTCCAAAAAATTTTCATCATTTCGTTCAAAAAATATGTGCTTTTTCGGTTTTTTTCGATTTGTTCGAGAACGGTAAAACGCAGCGAAATCATTTTCGGCACACAGAAACTACACGACAAGACGAACAAATCGATGTGTAAATCAATAATTATATTCAATAAAAATATTCAATAATTCGTCGAAAAATTTGAAACTGAAATTTACCCGTTTCTCGATTTGGTACGTAGATGCCTCGAAAACGGTTGCAGGTAATCAAAAAAGGATTGCGGCATCGTTTTCAGAAGGTCATTTTCTTATTGATACACTAAGATTGTCCGTGGGAATTTCACGACTTTCTGAGATTCAGTTCTTGCAGGCGATAGTGAACGAAAACAGCTAGCGAAATATAATTTGCACATTTGAAATCAGCATCAAAAATGCTTTTAGAAACGTTTTTAAATTTTGGTGTAACTCAAAAAATAACAATTTTGGCAAAGTTGATTTTCTCGCATTTTATCGTTTCCGCATCTCGACTGCCTGCGTCGACGGTATTTCTTAATTAAACTGTTTCTAAGGAATATTATATACGTTTTTCAACTAATTTTGGGACGATGAATCGATTGGTGAAGACTAGAAGTCTCTGTGATGAGCCGTTAAAAAGTTATGGCAGCGTGAAATCACTCGGAGATGCGTGATGGTGTACAACGAAAAAATAGATAAAACTTGTTTATTCGTAACTTTAGAGCGAAATAAACTGGAAAACCGTTTTTAGCACTTCGATTTTGTTTGGATAACCAAAAAAAATCACGAAAAAATTTTGTACAAAAATTTTCAATAACAAATTTCCATCATTTCGTTCGAAAAATATGTGCTTTTCCGTTTTTTTTCGATTTTTTCGAGAACGGTAAAACGCAGCGAAATCATTTTTGGCACACAGAAACTACTCGACAAGACGAACAAATTGATGTGTAAATTGTCTGGATAGATTCAATAATTTGTCGAGAAATTTGAAACTGAAATTTACCCGATTCTCGTTTTGTTAAGTAGATGTCTCGAAAACGGTTGCAGGTAATCAAAAACGGATTGCGGCATCGTTTTCAGAAGGTCATTTTCCTATTACAACACTAAGATTCTCCGCGGCAAATTCACGACTTTCTTAGATCTCTACTCGAGCGTCGAAATTTCTTAAAAATTTCTTCAATTTTTGCAGGCGAAAGTGAACCGAAAGAGGTAGCGAAATATAATTTGCATATCTGTAATCAGCAGCAAAAATGCTTTCCGGAACGTTTTTAAATTTTGATGTAACTAAAAAATTAACCATTTTGGCAAAGTTGATTTTCTCGCATTTTATCTTTTCCGCAGTTTCGACTGCCTGCGTCGACGGTATTTCTTAATTAGAGGCCTCCTAATGAATATTATATACGTTTTCGGACTAATTTTGGGACGCTGAATCGATTGGTGAAGACTAGAAGTCTCTGTGGTGAGCCGTTAAAAAGTTATGGCAGCGTGAAATCATTCGGAAATGCGAGAAAGTGTACAGCGAAAAAAATTATAAAACTTATTTATTTGTAACTGCAGAGCGAAATCAACAGGAAAACCGTTTTCAGCACTTCGATTTCCTTTCGATAACCAAAAAAAAATCACGAAAAAATTTTGGAAAAAAATTTCGTTCATTTCGTTCGAAAAATATGTGCTTTATCGATTTTTTTCGATTTTTTCGAGAACGGTAAAACGCAGCGAAATCATTTTCGGCACACAGAAACTACACGACAAGACGAAAAAAATCGATGTGTAAATTGTCGGTAAAGATTCAGTAATTCGTCGAGAATTTTCAAACTGGAATTTACCCGATTCTCGATTTGCTAAGTAGATCTCTCGAAAACGGGTGCAGGTAATCAAAATCGGATTGCGGCATCGTTTTCAGAAGATCAATTTCTTATTGATACACTAAGATTGTCCGCTGGAAATTCACGACTTTCTGAGATCTCTACTCGAGCGCCGAAATTTCTTAAAAATTTCTTCGATTCTTGCAGGCGTAAGTGAACGGAAACAGTTAGCGAAATATAATTTGCACATTTGTAATCAGCAGCAAGAAAGCTCTTAGAAACGTTTTTAAATTTTGGTGTAACTCAAAAATTAACCATTTTGGCAAAGTTGATTTTCTCGCATTTTATCTTTTCCGCAGTTTCGACTGCCTGCGTCGACGGTATTTCTTAATTAAAGCGTTCCTAAGGGATATTATATACGCTTTCCAACTAATTTTGGGACGCTGAATCGATTGGTGAAGACTGGAAGTCTCTGTGATGAGCCGTTAAAAAGTTATGACAGCGTGAAATCAGTCGGAAATGTTTGTTTCGAAAAACTGTTTTGTTTTGAATGAAAACTTGTTTATTTGCAACTTCAGAGCCAAATAAACTGGAAAACCGTTTTCAGCACTTCGACTTCCTCTGGGTAACAAAAAAAAAATTACGAGAAAATTTTATTACAAAAATTTCAACAAAAATTTTCCATCATTTCGTTCGAAAAATATGTGCTTTTCCGGTTTTTTTTTCGAGAACGATAGAACGCAGCACACATCATTTCCAGCACACATAAACTACACGACAAGACTAACAAATCGATGTGTAAATTGTCCGGAAAGATTCATTAATTCGTCGAGAAGTTTCAAACTGAAATTTACCCGATTCTCGATTTGCTAAGTAGATGTCTCGAAAATGGTTGCAGATAATCAAAATCGGATTGCGGCATCGTTTTCAGAAGATCAATTTCTTATTGACACTAAGATTGTCCGCGGGAAATTCACGACTTTCCGAGGTCTCTACTCGAGCGCCCAAATTCCTTAAAAATTTATTCAATTCTTGCAGGCGATAGTGAACGGAAAGAGCTAGCGAAATATAATTTTGCATATCTGTAATCAGCAGAAAAAATGCTTTCTGAAACGTTTGCTATAACTCAAGAAATAACGATTTTGACAAAATAGATTTTGTCGCATTTCGTCGTTTTTGTGGTCTAGACTAGTGGTGCGCAAACCGTGGGTCGCGACCCCTCGATAGGTCGCCACAGAAATTTTCGGGGTCGCCTAATTCAGAGCGAGATATTTTCTATTTGCCTATGCCTATACAGTGCGACAGACAATACAAGTGTGAATGATGGACCAACATCTAATAAACTTAGAAAAACCCAAGCAACAATTAATACAGTGGCACTGTTTCTACTTCAAAAAATATCGAATGAAATGTGTTCTAATAAAAAATTGAGAAAATATCAAGAAGAGTTTTTTAAATACGGATTTACATTTTGCGTTGTTAATGCGAATAGCGTCCGTTTTGTGTTATTTGCTCGGATAAATTAGCAAATGAAAGTTTGAAACCTGCGAATTAAAATAACATTTGGAAGGTAAACATAGGAAAGATAAACATTACAAGATAAATATAATAATAAATCTGAAACCTTTTTTAAACGACGGGCTGGAAGTATGAAAAATCAAACTGTATTTTTGAAAACATATACAATATTGAATTGGTAAAACCATACAACATTATAGATAATCAGATAAACTTAATAAAGACGGAACAAAGCTTGAATATATAAATATACTCAACCTTTCCGGAACTCTATAATACTAATGAGTCTTTTTAGGACTACCAAAAACAAATCTCGTAAGAAATTTGTCAGTTATTCTATAGCTTTCAGTCCACCTTCGTGGCACTCAACAAAAACCATAAAAATAACATTGATTTTTAAGATCATGTCTTTCCGATACCTTGAATGGATAGCCATCTGTGGACGCGTTTCGAGATTTATCTCTCATCAGCACAGCTTTGCTTCCATGAACAATATTTTGTAAATCACTCATGTCTTGATTAGGGTTAGATGTTTTTAATTTTGACATTTTGTGAGAGAGACATGAACTTAGCAGGTTATTGATATAAATGATAAATTTTGAATTGGTAAAACCATACAACATTATAGATAATCAGATAAACTTAATAAAGACGGAACAAAGCTTGAATATATAAATATACTCAACCTTTCCGGAACTCTATTATATATTACATTAGTATTATAGAGTTCCGGAAAGGTTGAGTATATTTATATATTCAAGCTTTGTTCCGTCTTTATTAAGTTTACATATACAATAATTTCTGAGAAGGGTTGTCCGTATACTTAATATACTCTTCTTGATATTTTCTCATTTTTTATTAGATAACACAATTCATTCGATATTTTTTTAAGTAGAAACAGTGCCACTGTGTTCATTGTTGTTTTGGTTTTTATCCAAAGTTTTTCCAAGATGTTGGTCCATCATTCACACTTGTATTGCCATTATTTTCATTTTCGTGGGTACCTATTTCTAGCCACTTATCCGTTATTAAGGTTTTTGATTTCCTTCCTTAGAAGTTTCATATTTAATAGCGAAAATTTTGAAACATACAATTGGAGAATCCCTCATTCTTCCTTCAGCAATTAAAATGACATCAATCATGCGTGGAGAAAAACATGGTAACAATTTAAAAACATTACCATTATCAAAAGATTTCATTTCTCCTCGAATTTCAACCATATCACGTAATATAAAATCAGTTATGTTAAATCAAATACAAAACTCTCCTGTGTTTGCTCTACTACCTGACGAAACTACTGACATTACTAAAATGTCGCAATTAATTGTTTATGTAGGATACGTTTTTGAAGAAGCGATATCGGAAGATTTTTTATGTTGTAAAAAGTAAGAAGGAAGGACAAACGGAAAGATAATATTTAAAATTATAAATAGATGTTTTGAGGAAAATGGCCCCACGCTCATTCACTAATGAACATTGGCTCGGAAAACTCAGTTACATGTTTGGCATTTTTGAAAAACGATTTGAATTAGAGTTTACAGGGAGAGAGTACAAACATTTTATTATTGAGCAGTAACATTGAAGCTTTTAGAAAGAAGCTGATACTTTGGCAAGAAGAATTTAAAAAAAGCAATACAGATATGTAACAGGGCTTTTCATAATTTAAAATTGGGAGAAAACTTAACAAAAGGATCGAAAAAATTCCAGATAATGAATTCGGTTGAATCCATTATCCATTTTCGTTTGATATTAATAATTTTAGGTGAAAAAAACAGTTTTTTTAGAACAGAATTGTTAAGAACAGAATTGACGTTTCAAGCGACGAAACACTGCGCATTCAATTTAAATCTCAGATTTGTCAAAAATTTTGGCTATCGATTGGAAACGAATATAACTATTTGAAAAGAAATCAATATTAATTAATTAATTCAGTTTGCATCTACCTACTTATGTGAATCCAGCTTTTCAAAATTATTTGCCATTAAGGAGGTTCGAGTGTAACTAATGAGTCAAAATAGTGCTTGAATTTTTCTATATTTTCAATTATCCTAATAGTTGTTAAAATTCTATTTTTATTTATAACATAACATATTTTAAAATTGGTAATTATTATTTATTTAATGAAATAAAGTTATTAAATGACTTCTTTATGTTTGACTTATAAGATGACACAAAAAGATGGGCAAGACTGGCAACATCAGTGTTATGAGTCGACTGGTTGTAAAGGGATCAGAATTTTATTAGCCAGAGATGTTGGCCGAAAACCTCGAATTACCAAAAGACAAAAAATATAGATAATCTATGCAAAAATCTGGAGTGTATTCTATCAAATAGTTCCACATTTTTTCTCTTACAATCAGCTGATATCGCGACGTTGCCAAACCATCTGTTATGTGAATTACTGTCGATAAACAAGATTCAAAATATTAACTTTAAATTAACTTTAATTATTTAAATAATTACATCGGGAATATCACATTGCTTTAATGTTATCGTGTTTTAATATTATCTAAGTTTATTGTATATACTCTTTTATTCCTTAAAATTGGGAAATTAATATCGAAAAAAATAAATAAAGACGTAATGGAAGCTTGTCGACCATAGGAACCTTTTTTTTCGGATAAACTAAACGGAGAATCACTTTCAAATTTTGAGAGGACATAAATAAAGCATTCATGTATTAAAAGTTTCAAAGCTTAAACTTGGAAAAAATATTTTACATGGGATTCGCTCGAACCTCCTTAAAACATAATATCGAACTGGATTGGATCCTGAGGATGACTTACTGCTTGCGATTTTCAATATAAAACCGAACATGGAAGCAATCATGAGCTCGTTGCAAACGCATGCTTCACATTGAATTCTTATTATGTAAGCATGTATTGTTTTTGTTCAAGTATTGTTCTTAAGCATTTTTATGATGGAGTCTAAGTTTTCTGCGCTATTTTAAAAAGGCTATATTTTAATCAATCACGTCACCAAAACTAATGTAAAAACGTCCTGTAAACGCAAATCTATAAAAAAACACTTTATCTACGTTAACGATTAAAAAACGTCTACTGTCGATCCAGGGGTCGCGTCCAAATTTTACACAAAATGGGCAGTCGCTGGTCTAGACCAGCGGTGCACAAACCATGAGTCGCGACCTCCCAGAGGGGTCGATAAAGAATCTTTTTGGGTCGCCGAATTCATACAAAATTTAAGGCATTTCGTGTGTAAGTATTGGGTAGCAGTAAATAGTGAAATGTCAATATAAAGAAAATTTATAAAAACATCATTTTCTTCAAAACTAATTTGGAGATTTGTTTAAAATTTTGTGGAGATGTTGGTAGAACTGTTCCAGAATATTTAGCAAATTTTCCAATTTTTTTAATATTAATTTCAGCAAATATTGCAGTTTTTTTGTAAATTCCACTTTGAAAATAAAATTTACAATCATTGAAATTTTCAAAGTTTTTCAATAACTAATTTGGGGATTTGATTCAAATTTTGTGGAGACGTTGGTAGAACTGTTTTGGAATATTTGGCAAATTTTCCCAATTTTTCAATATTTATTTCAGCAAATATTGCAGTTTTTTTTTGTAAATTCCGCCATGAAAATCAAATTTGTAAACATTGAAATTTTCTCAAAAACTAATGTGGGAGTTTGTTTAAGCTTTTATGGTAATGTTGGTTCAACTGTTTGGGATTTAAAATGTTCACCTTACTTTTATCCAGGGGTCGCTATAAAATTTTTGGTCGCAAATGAAAATAGTGTGCGCACCCCTGATTAACCGATGATACCACTGATTAACTATTAACCGATTCAATCAAGATTTAGTCCATTGAGGTCGTATTTGATAAGACGAATTCGATTGGGAAACTAGCGAAGGTTGAGACGACAACAACTCAGTTATTAGACTAGATGGAACGTTCTAGTTTTCGGCATTCTCTAGATAATTTAGTAAACTAGTAACGTTGCGAGTTTCCGTTCATTATCTCTTGTATTAACCGAGACAATTTTCGGACTCACAGAGACTTCTAGTTTTTCGAACGGATGAAAAACTAGAAGTCTCTGTGATAAGCCCTTCAAATGTTATGGATGGCATCGTGAAATCTGCGGAAAATGGGAGAAAATGTATTTCCTTAAAAATATTATTTAGTAATTCAATGGAAATGAAATTGTTTCCCGTGCTAATTGCAAATATACAAATTGCATTTTGCTAGCCGCTTCCGGTCAAAAACAAAAAAAATAGCTTATCTTAATCAGCTTAATTAACTTGTTGTCCTTGCATTTAATTAATTTTTGTGTAGGTTCAGCAAAGACAAAGAGCAACTCCTCCAGTTCAGGTGAGCCAGCAACATTTACAACCAAGTCCAACACAGCCCCATCATCAAACTCACCAATTGAATGCAATGCAACAGCACAATCACTCGTCTCAGCAACTACAGGCTCTACAGCATCATGCCATGCATCAAGGTTACGGCCATCATCATCAATTAGCTGCGGCCCCGCCGATGCATCAGCATCCTCATCATCACCACCATTCCGTGATCAGCCAAGGTAATTATATTCCGGTGCCTCAAATGGCTGTGAGTTCGCAAGCCTTCTCTGCACAAGCGGGAAGCACTTACGTTAGTGTACCTGCTGCTATGACGACGGTTATACAACATCGCATGGCAAATCCGCAAACTCATCAGAAGTTGGGGCCATCTGCAGCCTGTGCGGTGACAACGGGTAGTACCAATTTTTACATCCAGCCCAATCCTCACACCCCAAATCCAACTCCTACACCGACCTCCACAGCGAATCCTCAAAACCAAAACAGTAGCTGCAGCCTTGCCAAACTCCAGCAACTTACTAATGGTTTAGAAATGATACCACCTTCCACTTGTAACACTATGACCCCTCCGCCTCCAACTGCTATGACTTTGACCCCGCCTCCCTCTCATCACGCGACAATGACGCCTCCTCCAACTCATCAAATGCTTCAAAACCAACGCAATCTACCCACACCTCCATCAGGAATCCCTAATCTTCAATCGCAGGTCTTGTACCAAAAATATTACCAAACGAACATGCATGTGAATCAGTTAGGTGGAACGGTGACTCCTCCAATCGGACAAAACCCATTACGCTCCGCCCGGAATTCCAACGTTGCCGTCCAACACATGCAATCCTCATCAAGTAGAGTAAGCCCGAATGTTGCTCTTAATCCCAATATAATGGCACAATATAATACTCTGAATGGATATCGTGCACCGACTTCTGCAGTCACTGGTTACATTGCGAATACCGGGTTTATTAACAATTCGCAAATACCTATGCAGATGGGTATGATGAACATGGGCCAGGGTCAATACCAAGATCCCGCCCTCCAGAGGGCGCAGCAGCAGTATACAGCGACATATAATTATATAAATGGAAGTCTTATGCAACCGTTAAACGGTACGATGCGAAGATAAAATTTGTGGTTTTTGAACAAGACTTTATGTACATAGACTACTTAAAAGAAAGAAATATTCATGTATTTTTTTATCGATAGTCTTTTCAAAACAAAACACTTGTATTATTTTACAATTGAGGCTGTGCTGGCTTGTTTCTTTTTTTCTGTATATATGGAAGAGGATGGATATTTTCAGTTTCTCCTTTTTTTATATTTTATATACTTTTCATGATTTGTTATCTCTTTATTTTTTTAAGTTTTTTTTTGCTTGAGATAAAACGTACCTTTTTGCAAAATTATTTAATTTATTTGTAAGATAAACTTGTGAATATTGTAAATTTCTACAGGGACAGGTTATTGAAGAAAAAAAAAACGAAATATAAATTATTTATTTAAAACTGTATATTGTTATAAATAAAAGCTGTTTATTTGTAAATACACTCACCAAACACATTTTATAATAAGAAAATATTAAAGTTGCAATATACATACGCCTTGTATAATGGAACCATGTTATTATTATTCTTAAAAATCTTGTTTTAATGTTTATATCTCACATTTTTTAGTTATCTGATAAATTTAGAATACACTGTGATTAGATTTGTTAGCTTATTTAATACTAAAATGCATATTTCTATTTAGATTGTACAACTTTTTTTTTCTTCAGTTTTCAATTTGTACTATATAATATAATTAAAGAAAATATGTTAGTTTTTAAAATTACTTGTTTTTTATTTTACATCTAATAATATATTTTATAAAAACACTCGTATTTTTTTTAATTAAATTTATAGCAACTTTTTCCAATGTATAGAAAACCTGAACTCTATTTGAAATCATGAAACTTTTTGCAAAATTAGTTATAATGGGTGATTTTTTAACCGTTCGAGTTTTGAAAATTGAAAGAAACAGAAAATTTGCAAAAGTTATTAATATTTTTTTGGGCCGATAAATGAACGCCTGCCATTTACTTTTTAACCCTTTCGCTGCGAATTACTTTTTGAACTAATGTGATTGTGTGCTCAATATTCTGAACATTACATTATAGCCCGTGCGGAATACTTTTATAACTATGTATTATTTGCAATAATTTGCCAAATTATTGCCAAATTTTCAAAAACCAAAATGTTTATTCGATGCAAATTTTGTTTTCTTGTTGATTTTAGAGCACACTTTACAGAATTCTTTTGTTTTATGTCAAATTTGAACGAAAACAAGTCTAGTCTTGTCT
Organism: Phosphuga atrata; assembly: GCA_944588485.1. Taxonomy (NCBI): domain Eukaryota; kingdom Metazoa; phylum Arthropoda; class Insecta; order Coleoptera; family Silphidae; genus Phosphuga; species Phosphuga atrata. Next base: position 23,779,205 of record OX155893.1, read on the forward strand.
GTATATTCTTGTCTTATCTGTTTATTCTTGTCTGTGTAATCTTGTCCGTCTAGCCATGTCTGTCTAGTCTTATCTGTCTAGTATTGTCTGTCTAGTCTTGTCTGCCTTGTCTCTCATAGTCTTGTCTATCTTAGTCTTATTTGTCCTAATCTTATTTGTCCTAGTCTTATATGTCCTAGTCTTGTATGTCCTAGTCTTGTATGTCCCAGTCTTGTCTGTCGGAGTCTTGTTTGTCCTAGTCTTGTATGTCCTAGTCTTCTCTGACCTAGTCTTGTATGCCACAGTCGTGTCTGTCCTAGTCTTGTCTGTTCTAGTCTTGTATATTTCAGTCCTGTCTGTCCTAGTCTTGTCTGTCCTAGTGTCGTATATCTCAGTCCTATCTGTCCTAGTGTAGTATGTCCTAGTCTTGTCTGTCGTAGTCTTGTCCGTCTAGTCTTGTCCGTATAAACTTGTCTATCCAGTTTTGTCTTATCTGAAACAAGTGCAAGTTGAAACAACTTAATGTTGCGAGAAATTCATGTTGCGACTTCGTATTGCGACAACTTCATGTTGCAAAAACTTCATGTTGAAGCGACTTCATGGAAACAAACTATCTAGTTTCAACTACGAGAAGAGATTTTTTTCACCTCCAATCCTCACTTCATCTTCAAATTCACGTCGAAACGACTTCATGATACGACAACTTCATGTTGAAACTACTTCATGTGGCGACAACTTCATGTTGCTTGGGCTGAACTTGAATTAGACTATTAACTTATAATATTTAAGTGGATCGTGGAAAGCACAATCTAATCCATCTAGTCCAATTCAGTTAGCACTGTAGAGAATTCATTAAATTAAGTACATTTTAATTTAGTAGACTACATAGACAAGACAAAAAGAGGCAAAACTAGATAGAGATAAGAAGGAGACAAGACTAGACTAGACAAGATTAGACTAGACAAGGGTAGACTAGACAAAACTAGACAAGATCAGACAAGACTAAAATTTAAAAAATAAATATTTGGCTATCCGCATAGTTTACAATTATTTTTTGGGATTTTTTTAAATATTCATCTTTCCAACGATAAGACCCTAGGAGCACGGGTGAGTCGCGAATCTTTTATTCAGGGTAACGTAACGCTCCAGTGAGAGTGTATATTTTTATTAATCTTCGTTATGTTTAAAAAAGCCACAATGAATTCATGAAGTCGGTAGACTGCTATTGCAGTCCTCTGGCCGCCAAATCAATTGGAATACTATAACAGTCCATAGCACCTGGGCTTCAAATCAATTGAAATGCTATAGTAGTCCATAGCAGCGAAAGGGTCAAAGATTATTTCATGTAAATGTTGCCCGCGGCTACGCCGTAGGTGGTCCATCCGAGATCAAATTTTGGCATTCTTTTCCAGCATTTCGGCCGGTATCTAACCAATGGCAGCTGTAAAGTTGTCTTCCAAGGCTGGAATTGTGGCTTGCTTGTCCCTGTACACGAGTGACTTTACGTATCCTCACAAAAAATAGTCTAGTGGGGTCAAATCTCATGATCTTGGCGGCCAATGCACTGCTCCAAAACCTGAGATTAATTGCTCGCCAATCTCGCCTCTCAATAAGTTCATGGTATCGCGTGCCGTGTGGCACCGTCATGCTGAAACCACATGTCAACCAAGTCCAATTCTTCCATTTTGGGCAAAAAAAGTCGGCATTGCACGGTACCTTTCTCCATTGACTGTAACGTTGCGATTTTCATCGTTCGCCGGCCCACAATCCGCACCAAGCAGTGCATCTTTCAGGCTGCATTGGCAGCTCTTGAACTGCCTCTGGCTGCTCTTCACACCAAATTCGGCAATTCTGCTTGTTGACGAACCCATTGATCCAAAAGCTGGAGTAATCGCGATTGCAGCACATAATTAGCACGCGATTGCAGCACATAATTAGCACATAATTTTGGTCTAATTAGATTTGAATTTTGAAGAGGAGGGGGTCTCTTCAAAATTTAAATTTGATTAGAGCATAATTATTGGCTATGTGCTCGAAGCGTTCAATGAAAAAATCAAATTTGACTGATGGGGGTGCTAAATTACTGTCAAGCTAGCACCCTCCCATCTGAAAAATTGGGATACCGATACCAAATAAGCCCTATAATTATGTGCTCTTTATGTGCTTTTTACCCTAGAGAGAAGTCGCCAACTGATCCCATTGTATGAAAAATTCACCCCAAACTGTATAATAATCGAGCATGAGCATTATAGACATCACTAAATCGTTGCAATAATGATGTGCTCTCCAGACATGCTATTTGCGATTTTTGTGCTCGCACCCTTGTATGAAAAATTCACCCCGAACTGTATGAGTTATAAGAGATGAAATCTATAATATTCGAGCACAGAAATTTTAACCGACGTGAAATTGTTATTTGCTCTCCAATGCTCTCAATTTGCTCTCAATAATTATTTGCTCTCCAGATATGCTAATCGCGATTTTTGTGCTTATGTGGAGAGCACATATTTATTGAAACAATTTCACATGTGTTAAAATTTCTTTTCCCGATTTTTATAGATTCACCTCTTTTGGCTCGTACAGTTCGGGGTGAATTTTTCGTAAAAGGATGCGAGCACAAAAATCGCCAATAGCATATCTGGAGAGCACATAATTATTGCAACAATTTCGCGCTGGTTAAAGGTTGTGTGCTCGATTATCATAGATTTCACATCTTATGGCTCATACAATTTGGGGTGAATTTTCGTGCAAGGATGCGAACACAAAAATCGCGAATAGGATATCTCAAGAACACATAATTATTGTATTTTCGCTTCGGTTAAAATTTTTGTACTTACATTTGTAATTAAGGATTTCACCTCTTGTGGTTCATTCGGTTCCGGGTGAGTTTTTCGTACAAGGGGTTGAGTTAGCGAATTTGCTCCGAGCCGCTTGAAAATCACATAAAGAGCACATATTTGTAGTGCTTAGGTATCCAAATCCCAAGTTTTGAGATGGGTGGGTGCTAGCTTGACAGTAAGTTAGCACCCCCACCAGTCAAATTTGATTTTTTCATAGAACGCTTCGTGTACAAAAATTGCGATTGCGGCACATAATTAGCACATAATTTTGGTCTAATCAAATTTGAATTTTGAAGAAGTGGGAGTGCCAGCTTTATAGACCTGAGGATTATTTTTCTCTTCACAGCGCTTTCGAAATAGAATATTTCTTGCTTGTTTTTGGTTGTTATATTGGTTTAGTTATGGAAATTGTCCAGAAATTTCGGATTGCTATCAGTTGGGATTCCTAAGAATATGGAATGTGTATTTCAATACCCAACTGATGTCTTAGTTTATTTTTATATATACCCGTACCGGCGAGATAATGCATCTCGTCTCGACGAGTTTAGCATTGTTCTGCGCATATCCCAACTTGATTTCGAGTGCGCGGTGTTTACTGACGCATATTTCTTAACTCAAACTAATCTGCGAGTACTTCGACGCGTCCCTTGTCCATACCTCGGCGCAGTACAGCTGCATTCTATCGCCGTCCAGAAAATAGATTACTTCATACCTCGGCGCAGTAAAAGTAAAAGGAGCAAAAAAAGGAGCTCGAAATCTGACTACAAGGATCTATCTAAAAAAAAAACAATGGCTCTGCACCGTCATTTATGGCATTATGGTGGTTCCCCACTGCAGTTAGTTGTCATGATGCTTAAAAGATTCTCAATGCGATTTATAAATGTCTAAAAAATGAATAATTTTCAAGTACTCTATTAAATGCATACATTCCATTTCCAACTCTTTCTCGATAACGTCTTCATAATAGATTTCAGCAATATTTTTTCTATGAGTTTTTTAATATGAGTTTTCAAGCGAAAAAATAAATTAAAACGTTGACTATTGTTCTTATACGAACATAATCGCTGTATTTGATGAACGGTCAGGTTAACAATTAAATCAGGGAAAAAAGGTTTCTACTTTGAATTTCTCTTTTCCATTCAGTTGGACTGGTCGGTGGACTGGACGGTGCAGAGCCATAAATGCCATAAATGACGGTGCAGAGCCATTGTTTTTTTTTAGATAGATCCTTGTAGTCAGATTTCGAGTTTCTTTTTTTGGCGGACGACTCGAAGTAATCATCACATTTATCCCTGAGATTAATAATAAAATCATTAACCAAGTGAAGTAAACTAATTAGTTGCAAGGTCCAGTGCTATTGTTTCTTTCTGAAGATAATTACTTGTTTTGTCTATCCTTTCCTATATAGAGCTCCAAATTTCCGTTGGTATAAGAAATTCTAGGTTTACCATTTTTCCTCGTCTCTAGTTTCCGTGCCTCTTCTGTATCTTTTGCGATGGAAATCAAAGTTTATATTATAATTTATGAAATATTTTGTGTATGACCTTCATGCAAGGTGCTTACTGTAGTAGTTCGGGGTGACCATCTGGTTTGTGAAAGACTGCAAGTTGTTAAGAACTTTTTTTGAACCTAAATCTTCTGTCAATATATTCCATGGTGGGAAGAGCCTAGAGCCCAAAAAAAGTTGTACACTTTCTGAACCATTTCAAAAAACTTTGTTGTCTCTGATACACACCCAGCAGCATGGGCATCTTCTACTAAGTTTAGTGTTCAAATTTCTTCTTGATTATTGCTTGTAGACCAGTATACTTCCCCGACATATTTGAAGCATTGTCGTAGCTGATATTAAAAATGGGTCTAGTAAAATAACACTTATTTCATAAATTTCCCATGGATAATGTGCACAATAACATTTTTAATCAAATACAAAAATTTTTTGGATTTTTAATTACATTTTGCATTTAATTTTTTAAATGCTTTTTTTAAACTTTTGAATAATCCAGTGGTTCCCAACCTTTTGAAAAATTGTACCTCCCAATTTAAACTGCTAAATATTCTGTACCACTCCCCTTTTTTTAGAGGCAAGGAAAAATTTTTTAGTATTTTTGTACAAAAAAAAAAAATCTTAGGATAAAATAGAATTGGTGTATCCATCCTACGTTATAGATAATCATACAAACTTAACACAAACGGAACACAGCATGCATATATAAATATATTCAGCCTTTCCGGAGCTCTACAACAATTATTTAGTCTTTTTAGGACTACCAAAACAAATCTCACATAAAATTTGTAAGTTATTTTACAGCTTCGTGGCACTCAACAAAAACCATAAAAATAACATTGTTTTTAAGATCATGTCTTTCCGATGCCTTAAGTGGATAGCCATCTGTGGACGCATTTTGAGATTTATCTCTCATCAGCACAGCATGTTATCATGAATGTTATCATGTCACGATGCATGGCCGTTATTTAGTTTTAATTTACATTTTGAAAAATTACGCTCTACATAAGAAATTTCTTGAAATTTCTTTTGTACCCCCTGCAACAACGTAATGTACCACCAGGGGTATATGTACCCCAGATTGGGAACCTATGGAATAATCGATGAAATGATGAGATTTTAAGCATAACGTAAGACACATTTTGAATCAATTTTGTATGTAGTTTCTTAACTAAATTGGTCATTTCAAGTCGCTTTTGATCTGGCAGGAACTAGGGGGGCGCCCATATAGATCGCGTGGCCCTGGGCACATGCCCATGCCCTGGCCTGCCCATGCCCCGGGTAATTATATTTCTGCACCTTTTTAATGATGAAGTTATCTATACTCTGGCCGGCAATAGAATGCAGCTGTACTGCGCCGAGGTATGAGGGACAAGGGACGCTCCGAGGTACACGCAGATTAGTTTGCTACCACAGTGTTGTGGTCCAAGTGTATGTCGGCTCACGGGTACGTCGAGTACGTTTTATTTGGTTTCTTATAATGTGGTCTTCTGAACCTGTCCCTTCCGGGTCTTCCATGTCTTCCGCTTCGGAGACTTCCGTCTTCTGTTCGCTAGTTTGAAGAGTGTGTTAGTCACCACTACTTCGTGTTCTTCTGCAAACAATAACACATCTTTGTCTGTCTGTCTCCGCGCTCTGTCCGCTCCTTAAAGTCCATGGTGGCCTTCTGTTTCCACGCCCGATTTTTGCATTCAAGTCTCCCATGACGATGTTAATTTCGTGTCGCGCATTTTATGACACAAGAAGAATTATCTTAAGAAAATGGGTTTATTGATATATCTTTGATATACATTTTTAGCACAAATTTTCTCAATACTTCGCAAGTATTATTAACATACAACGATAACATAACAAATATTAATACAAAAATAGTAAATTTGTATATGGCCGTTTAAATTGAACGATTGCATCATTCAATAAAGACCATTGGATAGTTAAACCAATGGATAGTTTAATATTCCGGATTTCCGGGCATGGGGAATTTCTCGGAGTACGTTTGCACTTCGTTCTTGAGACTCGCTATCTTAGCCTTGAACGTCTCGTCTCCGTGAGCGGCTTTCTTGAAATCGACTAGCTTCGTACCACTTTTCTTTACGATTTCTTGGGCCAGTTTTACCGCTCTGTCGATAAAATCGACAACGGTATCAATGTCTGTTTCTATTAGCCCTCTTGTTGTAATAGCAGGAGTACCTAGAGACAAAACACATTTAACAAAAAAAAATCTTAGTTACTCTCAAGTCGTGCCTAAAGAAGTTTTACTTTACAATATTTTACAATATCCTATTTTTTGGAAGGTTTTGATACACTGAATGAGAAAATCGCCAGCAGTTGTCTTCACCCAAACGAAATTTCTTCAATCAATGAATCACGTTTGACCTTTAATTCTGGCTATTCGCTCCGAGCGCATCAGCACAAGCGCCAAAGGTGACACTTTTACGAACTTCATGACCGAAATACGTGAAAATATATTTCCTTAAAATCATTATTCATCAAGTGAATCGGAAATTTCAAAGTGTGTCTGAAAGTGTTTTCCCTGCTGGTTGTAAATATATAAATTGCATTTTGCTAAGAGCTTCCGTTCGCGAGATATGACGATAAAATTGGCAAAAAAATCGAGAGCAATCGAGGCAAAATCGCGAAATTTTAAGACATTTCGGCATTTTAAGACATAAGATGACATAAGTGTGTCAATAGGAAAATGACTTTCTAAAAACGTTGCCGCAATCCGTTTTTGATTATCTAACTCCGTATTATTTAACACCGGAAAGATTCAATTTTTCAATTTTGAGAGGAAAGACCTGAGTAAACTAATTCATATTGAGTAAACTAATTCATATTTTTAAGGAAATCAAAGTGCGGCCGTAGGAAAATGACCTCCTGAAAACGATGCTGCAATCCGTTTTTAACTACTTGCAACGGTTAAATTCGCGAAAATTTGAGTACGCAATTTCGCAGTATAAATTGAATCATTCCAAACAATTTACACATCGTTTTGCTCGTCTTGTAGTCTAGTTTGACCGTGGCGAAAATAATTTCATTGGGGTTTGTAGTTTCAGAGAGGTTTGTAAAAACCGGACGGCTAAAACGAAGAGACGGTTTATAATAGCGAAATAATAAATATTATGTTTATTTGTAACTTTACGGCGAAATAAACTCGAAAATCTTTTTCAACACTTCGATTTCCTACGGGTAACCAAAAAAAATCACAACCACATTTTCAATCACAAATCACAATCAAATATTTAAAAAAAAATGTCATTTTTTTTGCATCATTTCGCTCTAAAAAAATGTGCTTTTCGGTTTTTTCCAATTTTATTAAAAACGGTAAACAGCAACGAAATCATTTTTGGCACACAGAAACTACTCGACAAGACAAATAAATCGATGTGTAAATTGTTTGGAAAGATTCCATTTTTCATTGAGAAATTTCAAACTGGAATTTTAGGATTTTCGATTTGATAAGCCGATATCTCAGAAACGGTGGTAGATAATCAAAAACGGATTGCGGCCTCGTTTTCAGAAGGCAATTTTCCTATTAACACAGATTATCCTCGCGGAATTCATTGGTTTTCAAGATCTCTACTCGAATGCCGAAATGTCTTAAAATTATACTTAATTTTAGTAGGCCATCGTGAACGGAGAGAGCGAGCGAAATATAATTTGCATATTTGTAATCAGCAGTAAAAATGCTTTCAGAAACATTTTTATATTTTGCCGTAACTAAAAAAATAACGATTTTAGCAAAATCGATTTTCTCGCATTTTATCGTTTACGCAATCTTGACTTCCCGGTTCGATGGTATTTTTTAATTAAAAGCCTCCTGGGAACATTGGTATACGTTTTCCTACTAATTTTGTGACGCTGAATCAATTGGTGCCAACTAAAAGTCTCTGTGACAAGCCGTTCAAAAGTTATGACTACCTAAAATCTGTGGAAGATGCGAGGAAGTGTATTTCCTGAAAATCATTATTTATCAAGTGAATGGAAAATTTCAAGTGTGTCTGAAAGTGTTTTTGTAAATATACAAATAGCATCTTGCCGTTTTTGGATTCCGAATAAGCGGAGTAGAATAAAATGGGTGGTTTTCATTTTGCTGGCAATAAAAGTCCGAAAATCCAGAAAGCCCAAGTTATAATCCGACTATAATTGACAATTCAGCAAAGACATTGAAAAGATCAGAATCTCCAGTTAACCGGTAAAAAAAATTATTGAATAGGAGATGAAGTTTTGGGCCACGGGAGGCGCTACGCGCGGTTGTGCACGGAGCGAATATTGATATATTTTTTCCTCATTCTCGTCTGATTCCAGGTTTTCCTAAAGTAACTGTTTCTTACCTAATCTAATCCCAGAAGGATTTAGAGCACTCTTATCTCCGGGAACGGTATTCTTATTACACGCGATATTAATTTCTTCCAAAATGTTTTCAGAAATAGCACCAGTCAGACCGGTATTCCTCATATCCACCAACATCATATGCACATCAGTTCCCCCAGTGGCGATAGCATAGCCCTTGCCCATCAATCCAGAAGCAAGCCTGCGCGAGTTGGCGACAACTTGCTTCTGGTATTCCACGAACTCTGGTGATTTAGCTTGCTTGAAAGTGGTGGCTATAGCGGCTATGGTGTTGTTGTGGGGACCGCCTTGCAGTCCGGGGAATACTGCTTGATTGATTTTGGATTCCAAATCGTACATTTTTTTGACGCCCTTGGCGTTTACTGATCTCACTCCTTTGCGGAAGAATATCACTCCAGCACGAGGTCCGCGCAAACTTTTATGGGTGGTTGTCGACACGATGTCACTCAGTTCGAATGGACTTGGAGTAACACCTAAAAAAAAAACATTTTTTTCTCTCCAACCAACTTCTTCATAAATATTGTTTATGACTATTCTGGATTTTCTATGTCCATTGTAGCTATTCTACGGTTCAGCAAAAATGTCAGAAATGTGTCATAATGTTATCAAAATCTTGTCAGATCCAAAAAATGTTATCTTTAAGAGCTCTTTAGGACATGTTTTGCTGAATAGACTAACAAGGGGACCCCCCGGACGCGTCATCACCGATTTTTATTACAGTATATATAAATATAAGTATATATTATTACAGTATATATTTACAGTATATAATTAGATATTTTTATTATTGTACAGGTGAATCACATGTGCTGGAGTGAAAATTATCGTAAAAACAGGGGAAACAGTAATTTTGTCGGCACCTTGCACACGTTACAATAGCCGCATTTCTACAGCTACATGGTTTTTTTAAATTATCCATAGAAAAACAAGCTTGATTTACATTCATAAAAGTTTCTCTGTCGTCGCAGAGTTTGGCAGCAAACCACGCGTAATGCAACATGTCGCGGAATATTGGCGAAGATAGTTGGTGATGCAGACATTGACAAATTAAAAATTACAATTAAAAAGTTAAACAATAATAAATAATAATAATAATTAAAGGAAGTCATTTTAAAAATTGTAAGAAAAAAAAAGCGCCCCCACGGGGAATCGAACCAGCGATCCTCGTGCCATAAAGCCGAGCTCTTACCGATGGGCTAACCGGCCATTTAAATTTACGCTAACATAGCGGGCTTATAAGGTGTCGGTAACTTACCGGTCCGCGTAAAAATTGAGTTATTTTTTTAAGGCTTGGCCATCTGGCCCTCCCGCTTGCGTCACTTTTATTTATAGTCAAGCCCTACATATACTGTAAATTTGGGCCAAATCGGTGATGACGCGTCCGGGGAGTCCCCTTGTAAGTTTAATCCAGATTTGAACTAGTTAGTTAAATGCTCAACCTAGCTTTTAAATATTTAGACCATATATTTTCTGTCTAATCTAACTATTATATAACTAAGATAATTACGTGCCTAACAAAAATCAGTTCTTACTTTTCTGGAATCAATACAAACTTTACATATCGTCACGGAAACCGCAATATGTCGTATGTCACAAAAATTGATTTTTTTTTATTGCTTCAATAGGGCCAACTTGTTGAGCAGCACAACATACAATAGGTCCTATGTCAGTAAACCAATCAGAACTTGAGTATCCGCACCTTGCAATAAGTTGATCTAACATTAGCTTGATATTTGGTCACGACAAATAGATATTTGGTTTTTGGACATACGACATATTGCGGTTTCCAGGACGATATGTTGGGCAGTGTTATTGATCTAGTACAATTATTTTAAGTTTATCCTATAGCTAACCTAGCTATTTTATCTCTAGACTATCAGCTATCTGTAGTCCAGTCATCTAGGCTTGTCACTTCGGAATCTAACGGGATAAGCTGATTTGTGTAAACCTTCATTTTAGCATTACAAATGTTGTATCAAAAGTCACATATGCCAACGTGTGAGCGTCCTTAGATATTCAAGGACAAAGGTCGCAAAAAACAGTTTTTTGAGAATATCTTGTTTTCTCTGCCTCAGTGGGACTTAAGTCCACTGCACTAATCTGCCACATTAGAAGTTAGATAATACGGGGAGCTCAGAATAGCTATGTTCTGCAGGAGGTATAGATTGTAATCATTCAATTGAAGATGTTAAATTTACTGGAGAAATTCTTTTTCGCATTGAAATAAATCTTTCTCAAATAATAAAAAGAAAGAAAAAAATTCTTATTATTGAAATAATTGATCCTATAGATGATATTATATTTCATGTGGTATAAGCGTCTGGATAATCAGAATATCGTCGAGGTATCCCTGCTAATCCAAGAAAATGTTGGGGGAAGAATGTAAGATTTACTCCAATAAATATAGCTAAAAATTGAATTTTTATAAATTTTTCATTTAATGTTAATCCAGTGAATTTGCATTAATTAGGAAAGTTGTAGAGAAAAAAATTCTCCACAAATTCCATCCGAAATCTTTTTTTATACGTCGAACCGTTTTTGAGATAGAGGGCGCAGAGTGTGGAGCGCTCAGCCATACATACCTTAGTTAAATTTTAAAGGTTATCTTGGCTAATATGTGTTTTATTTGTAATAAGTTACTTTGTGATGGTGATTCTGTGACTGGTGTGCTCGGCATAAAGACTTTAAAAGAAGCAAGTATTGAGAGATATGATGGGCAGTTAAACTACCTAAATACGTTGACTTCTGTGAGACTTTCATGTTGAGTGTCGAAAATTGTACATTCAATAGGCATGATCACTGATTTAGAAAAAGTGTTCCGTGATATTCTAAAGTACCTACTATTTCCAAAAATATACATTATTTCTGCAGGAAACAATGTTTCATTAGAAAAAAAAGCAATTGAAATTCAAAATTTAAAATGAGCTCGAAAACGATCACAGGTGTCAGGGCGTCTGCTCGTGACGTCAGGTGTTAGTAAATAGACCGAAAACATAAGGGATCCAAAGAAGGAAATCAACTGTTTTGCGTGTTAAATATGGATTCTAAAGTGTATAAGTTTGTATAAGGTCTGTCATCATAAGGTGATAAAGAGAAAGCAAGAACCAAAAATGTGTGACCACACCCTTAAATTCCGCAAGTGTACTCCTTTGCCAGGACAAATTGCCATTATTGAAGATACTTGGGTTTGTCTCTTCTGTCTCAATTTGTCTCTCAGTGATCGCTTTATCACCTTATGATGACAGACCCATCGAAAACCATCCAACCTGAAATAAAACAATTACAATGTCTTCCAATCAAAATAAAAGAATATATTAGAAGCCACTAAATAAATGATAATAAAAAAAATAACCTATAAATATCCCGACTCAGGATCAAAATACCGTCTCTGATACCGTCCTCACATTTTTGACACATATACTGCCCCTCGGCCGGTATCAACTTCCATTCAAAAATTAGTTTTTGAATTGTTTGGTCGGGATCTCTCAAAATATTCTGAATATCCAGAATGGACAAATAATTTCTGGAAACCATTTTTGTATATACTTTACGCAAACATGTGACGCAGAAAAATTAAAACAATTTATAATATGTTGTCAAAATTAAATTTGCCACCGCTTAGTTGTATGCACATTCTTAGATGTGAGCAGTCATACACGTCAGTTATTGTGTTTAAAATGTCAGTTTTTTATTACAAAAATTCAAATATTTCTTTAACCGGACCACTTGGAAGCTTCATTTTACTTTTTCGCGCTTACTAAAGCACTGTGAAGACGGTTTGATCAATTAAATCAGGTACAAAAAAAACGAGAAACCCTATTTCCGGACCCTACCATATTCTTTACTATACCCGCATCTGCACATGCTTTTGGATCGGTTTCCCATTTTCTACATAATTTTTCAGTTTTCACATTTACTGGACACTTTATTTCTATTATGCTGGATTCACAGTTCCCATCAGGTGATCCTGCTATCATGGGATATTTTTTACAGACCATTAGTCACATTTTTTATTTATATTTTCCCCGGTGTGGTACTGACGGTTTTCCTCACTTCATCCTCAAACATTCTATCGCGTTTCATTGCAGGCATGTCTGGGATTTTTCCTCCCATTACTAAAGCAATCAGCGTTCCATCACTGGTTTTGCACCTACTAAATTCATATGCTCGTGAAGCCGTCACCCTGCCATATCTTAATTCATGCCAAAGGCAGCTCTTATGTTTTGTCTCTTCCTCAATTTTTGTTATATCTGCATCAGTCAATACAAGCTTTTGCAAGAAAGTGCCACAGGACTTTTCTTTGTATTTCAGCAGTAATTTGTGCATGGATAATATTTCTATTGTATCACATAGTCTTTCTCGTACTGTATTAACTGACAAAATTATTACAACAAAATATTTTATTAACTTGAAAGTGCAGGGATCGTCCAAGTTCGTACGAGGTTTACTAACTCGTGACGTAATTCACTCTGATTGGTGTTCAACTTATCATGGCGGACTGATGTATTTTGTAGTTTTGTTTTATTAAAAATATTATCAATCTCGTACTAAATATGAAACTAAATACATTTTTCACAATCTATTATTCCCATCACATTAGACAAACACAATATTTTGGTGATTCTTGGTTACTGTAGTCATGTCCATTGTAGCAGCGAAACGTTGCCTTGAAGTGACTGGACCTTCAACGTCATTAACTGTACCACGTAAAAAAGGAATGTAGTTTTGATTTTAAAAGGTTGTGCTTATTTTGTGGTGAAGTCGCAGGCGAAGCAATAGAGGCAAAAAATCACTTGCCAAGGAAGCAGAAGACTTGGATTTCATCTAATACCAACCTGGGTGAATTCCAGATAGATAATGTGGCCATTTCACGAAAATATCAAAAGGAAATACAAAACGTGAAGGTACTAAGAAGCGTCAATCTGGACTCAGACCACTACCTCTCAAAGATCAAAATAAGACTCCAGCCTAGAAACACTATATTACACAGAACCGTAGAGCGACCCAAGAACAGTCAAGAACTAAGTCAGATACTGAATAATACAGATCTAAACAGCTGGGACCAACTGAAGGAGACTCTTGTCAAGGTGGACAATGAACTCGCCATCCTCTCGCTAGTAGAGAAGGAAGCATCCGCGGTGGACTGAAGACTGTGACAATGCAATAGCCCAAAGACAGACAGCCTGGGTGAAATGGAATTCTAAAAAGACCAAGGAAAATTGGCATAAATTTTTGGAACACAGAAAGGTTACAGCCAAGATAATTCGAGGCACCAAACGAACCTCAGACAAAACCAACTAACTCAAATCGAAGAGAGCTTTGCTAAGAATAACTCCAGATTTTTTTGGAACCTTCAAGCAGACACTCAGAAATTACGCTTCGCCAAGCCTCCACTTTAGAGACTCACAAGGTAAACTGGCTTATAACGACAAGGACAACTGCAACCTTTTGGCTCAGTACTCTAAAAATCTACTCAACTGTGATCCACCCAGCGAAGACTTCGACTATAAACAAAACCACACCAAACCCGGACTCGCTGCCCCCTTCATTGGAAGAAGTTGGCCAGATCATTCAACTTCTTAAGAATAATAAAGCAGCTGGAGAGGACTCTATCGTTGCTGAACTGTGGAAAGGAGCTGGAAACAATACCGTGCGCAAGCTAACCGAGATCATCCAGGACATCTGTGAAACAGAGAAATGGCATCAAACCCGATTGGCAATCTGCTCTGATCCATCCGCTTCACAAAAAGGGAGATTTTACTGATCTTAACAACCACCGTGGAATTTCTCTCGTCCCGGTAACGTACAAGAGGACGTAACATCAGCTGGATAGTCAACTGGGAGAATATCAGTGGGGCTTCAGGAAGACCCGATCCTGTGTTGAACAGATCCTCAATCTTAAAACTGTATTTGCACACTCCAAGATGAGAAACCGCAGGTGGTCGTCACCAATGTTCCCTCTAATTTTTTCGCTGACTGCGCGGCACAAAATAATGATTGTGCAAAAATCTTCGAAAGGTTTTTAAAGTGCAAAAAGGGGAAGGGGGGTAGTATTGTTGTTAAATTTAATTTCTAGATGTAAATCAAGCTTATTAACTTATTATATTACAAGCGAAATTTTCAAAAAAAAAAAATTCTCGCCCGTCTTTCATACTTTGTAAACTTGTTCTATATATATTTTTTTCATTTGCCAAGTATATTATAATCCTCACCAAATCATTTAAATTTATTCTGTAACATTTGTAACATCTGTGGCATTTAATCTGTTCTTAAGTTTGTATTTAATTAGATTCTTTGTGCTGAACCCTCTCTGGTATTGTGAATGTCTTAATATAAACACCATTCCATTTGAAGTTGTTTATTCCCATTTTAAAATTGTTTATTCTCATTTCGAAATTGTTTGTTCCCAATTTGAAATTATTTGTTTCCAATTTGAAATTGTTTGTTCTCAATTTGAAATTATTTGTTCTCAATTTGAAATTGTTTGTTACCAATTTGAAATTGTTTCTTCCTAATTTGAAATTGTTTGTTCCCAATTTGAAATTGTTTGTTTCCAATTTGAAATTGTTTGTTCTCAATTTGAAATTGTTTGTTCTCAATTTGAAATTGTTTGTTCCTAATTTGAAATTGTTTGTTCTCAATTTGAAATTGTTTGTTCCCAATTTGAAGTTGAAAAGGTATAGAAAGCTTGAATCATAAAGTATCGCTATATTTTCAAACCCTGAATTTTATACTACATATTCTACACTGTCACTAAATGATTTTTTTTATTGCTCCCATCTTGTTTTTTTTTTGGGAAATCACAAATATAAGTTCAGAATATTCTTCGCATATTTTTTTACGGTTTTCAGTACTTAAAAAGCTTGAATATACTTACAAGATACTCCACAAAGTCTTTTCTGATAGCAAAATTATTTATATTTATATTATATTATTCGATATTATATCAAAAAATCCCAATTTTTTACCTCTTCGTCGGGAAATCTCTTTCCAAGTGATTACACACTCCTTCAATGAAACGGATTATGGAAGCATTATTGTCAATATCATTTCCAACCTTCGTTAAATATTTTTAACATTGTCACTCCAAAAAACATTTTCTCCCTGATACTGTGCTTTTAATTATTGTATTTTCGCTTTTATATAATTGTGTACATCAATAATATTCAAGCAACTTTTACAATATTTACAAATTGGATCATTACATTCAACGACTTGTTCATTACAATATTCTATTAGGTTTTCGTAATTTTAAATCAATTATTAAATTTTCATTTTTTAATACCTGATCTATTGAACATAGTGTAAACTATCCCAAGGAAGGTCACAATATCTTGCATAATGCCCGCTCCAAACTCTCGCGGAGTAACTTCGGCGAGGATCCTCGCCGAAGTTGTTCGAGGCGAGGAACTAGACGGAGGAGGCAACTACACTCTCGCCTTACTTCACGAGGACCTCAGTGCCATGACTGACACCGAACAGGTGGTAGCTGCTGCTGCAAGTATTTGTGTGTATAATATATAGGAAAGGACGAGTAAACACGTGAGTGTTAAGCCAAAGCGAGGCGAGGAAGCATAAGGCAGACCGAGTAACCTGACCACACTCTCGTTCTTCGCTCAACTCCGTGCTACTTCGCGAGAGTGTGGAGCGGGCATAAGAGATACATGTTTCCATGCATCATCCAAACCCAAATATTCTCGGTGCGCAAGGCAATCTTGTTCAGTAAGATGAGGTATTTCCTTTTTGAGAAGTGCCGCCACTCCATTTTTTCGCCCTAGTATAATGCCCGTTCCACACTCTCGCGAAGTAGCACGGAGTTGAGCGAGGAACGAGAGTGTAGTCAGGTTACTAGATCCGCCTTGTGCTTCCTCGCCTCGCCTTGGCTAACTTCGCTTCAGAAGCGGTTTTTCGAACTCGAGTCAAAGGGACACGAGGCGCGAGTACGAGGAAGGGAGAGTATCACGTCAACACTCTCGTGTTTACTCGTCCTTTAATTTAGTCAACTGTATGCAGGTGGGTCAGTTCACAACCGTTTCTTGAACGATTAAAAACTAAAAATATTTTTATTTAATATTATTAAATTTTATCTAATTATTATTAATTTAAATAATATCAAGAATCATGAGCGATTGATCCCAAGAACTCCAGTTACAAGTCCTGAAGGCTTTTCAAAGGGAACCAGTTATTTGGGATCAGTTATTGGGATAACATAATTATAATAATTAAAAGCACAAATAGCTGCAGCAGCAGCTACTACCTGTTCGGTGTCGGTCATGGCACTGAGGTCCTCGCGAAGTAAGGCGAGAGTGTAGATGCCTCCTCCGTGTAGTTCTACGCCTCGAACAACTTCGGCGAGGATCCTCGCCGAAGTTACTCGGCGAGAGTGTGGAGCAGGCATAACATTTGCTCCGTCCGGTGTAAACATTTTTTTGAATGTCTAGATTAAAATTCTTGTAAAAATAATGTTTTTTTACCAAAATAGAAGCACTAGTCTGTATGTGTTAGCTTCAAAATACCTCCAAATTCTGTTTTATAGGTCAATTCACTTTTCATTCGAAATTTAGAGTATAAAATTATTAATTTTTGAACATAAATGTATGTACTTTCATCTATTATAAGTGTATGAACAGCAGCTTCTCGCATATCGTTTAAAACGATTTTAATGGGAACAGAATTAGTGCATTCAACAAATTCGAAAATTTTACTCTTCTAACTTTTTGTTATATTTACAAACCATTTGGTAATTTTTTTTTCCAAGATGAACAATCCCATTGTGCGCGGGATTTAAAAACGACTGAGCATCTTTCGAAAAATTAGTGCGCGGCCGCGCACCTGCGCATCTTAGAGGGATCTTTGGTCGTCACCTTTGTTGATTTTAGGAAGGCCTACGGTTCCATTGATTCATCCAGAGAATCAATGGATGGAGAAACGCTTAACAAAGTACACCAGGAACTAGGGCGAGACAACAAAACCCGCAGACTCATCCTAGAAACATTGACCAACACCCATACCAAGGTTAAATTTAGAGGCGACATTTCAGAAAGCTTCGAAATAAAAACTGGAGTGAGACAAGGAGATGGACTTTCCTCACTTCTCTTCAACTGTGTCCTTGAAAAGGTTATGAGAGAATGGCGCAAGGAACTGAACAATTTGTACTGAACAATCTACCTGGGACGTAAGAACGATGGACTGGTTGTAGATTGCCTTGCCTTTGCAGATGACTTGGCGCTGTTTGCGGATTCTCTTGAGATGGCAAAAATACAGGTAAATTGCCTCAGAAAACAGGCTGCCAAAGTGGGTCTTCAAGTGTCGTTGGAGAAACAGAATTCTTCACCAACATCAGAGAAGCAAACAGAGAGATGTTACTAGAGCAGGGAAACATCAAGAGGACTGAGAAATTTAAGTATCTCGGCGAATGGATTGAACCCAACTTATCAGACAAAGCATCATTATCCAAGAGAGTCAACAAGTTAAAACTAGCCTATCGACTGACTAAGAACACTTACAACAAGAAATGCCTGTCACGCAGGCATCTAAAACTTAAGCACTACAAATCGGTCTTATGACCAGAAGCCCTGTATGCCATGGAGTGTCTTTCCTTGAACCGAAGAGGTCTGGTAGAGAAATTGGAAATCAGAGAGAGGAGAATCCTCAGGAAGATCCTAGGCCCGGTAAAGGAAGAACGAGGAGGAATTCCGAAGGTGGCATAACTCTGAGCTCTACGAACAAATTGAGATGCTCTCTGACTGTGCAAGGATAAGAAGGGTAGCTTTCTATGGCCTTGTTGCAAGATTGCCTCCAAACCGACTAACCAACCGTCTGTTCACCTTCTGGCAAAACAAGAAGGTCCGTTTGGAAGAAAAAGAACAAGAAGGTCCACTTGGTTGACAGAAACCGAGAAGGATATTAAAGAACTGGGAATAACAGATCTCCAAAACAGACAGTCTGTGAGACGCACCCTGAAGGAAGTCCGTGGATTTCAGGAAAAACCCCGAAGTAAAGATGCCCCCTGGAGGAAAAGGAAAGGTACCCCCTGGCAGAAGATGCGACAATACTGGGCAAAGTTCAAAGCCCAACAGTTGAACAAGCGTGGTCCAAAGTAGGCCTATTCGAAAGAAGAAGAAGAGGCAAAAAAATCTGCGAAGTACAAATGCGTTATCAGTAAGGCCTAGGCCACAATGCAAGCGGCTAATGCAAGCGCTAATGCAAGCGGCCTCACTTGCGGTTTTCTCCCGCGACTGATTTTTCCCATAGCGTAATGTGTGTTTCTCGAGCGGTTTCGCGGTTTTAGCGGTTACCGCTCTCGGGAAAAACACCGTAGCGCGGCCTCGGCCTAAACTAAGTACTCTTGAATTTAAAGACAAAGTCGAAGCGATACTTTGGGAGGATTAGAGATAGACCGTGTATCTTATGAGCATGATTTGATTGCTGTTGAGGCAAAGTACCATACCGTTAGCTGCAGCAATTTTTTAAAACCAATACCATCTCCAATAAGAATCATCTCTAATAACATTTCAAACAGCCCAAAACACCATTATATCAGAAGTTTTACTACAGAGCGAAAACACGTTTCCGAGAATATCTGGGAAATGTGACATGGGATGAAATTTTTCAAATTGAACATAAATTCATAAACAAACAGTGGGACATGTTTATAGAAATATTTTTATATTACTTCAATGAATGTTTTCCACCCACTAAAATTAAGATCCAACAGAGTAACCAGCGAATCTTTGGGGACCCTGATTTGAAGAAAATTAGAAAAGATTTGAATATTGCTCAAATAATTTCACACAATAATCGCCAATATAAAACTTCTTATAATAACTTACGCAGAAAGTACAATAGAATGCTGAAAAAGATCAAAAGGGAGAACTACGAATATCAATTGATACAATCAGATAATCTACAAAAAACTGGAACTACGAAAAATTGGAATGTTGTCAGAGATATAACTGAAATAAAGAAACAACGTCAAACATTTGAAAATAATGATAATGACGATCCAAATATGACTGAATCATACATAAATGATTACTACGCAGATAGGGCATTTACAAGAAAAATTGCCAAAAGTTATATACAACGCCATAGAAGAAAAGTCATTCAATATTCCTATTGTCTACCACGGTAGGCGAATTAGGTGCTAGTATAAAGTGTTTAAAAAATTAAAAAAGTTCAGGCCATGACGAAGTACCAGTATCAATTTTAAAAAATGTTTCTTTCCAGATAGCACAACCACTAGTACATATATTTAATATACTGCATGCAATATAGACTTTTCCCGGAGAAATTAAAGTTTTCAATCATTACGCCGGTGCATAAAAAAGGTGATAAAACAAATATTAACAATTATAGACCAATTAGTTTAATGTCCAACTTCTCAAAACTATTTGAAAAATTAATTGAATGCAGATTAAGAAATCTTTTAGAAAAATTTAACTGCCTTTGCACTAAACAGCATGGGTTTACTAAGGGTAAGAATATTGATACTTCATGTCTCAGCCTTATTACCAATATAATTAAGAACATTGAAAAAAACATAATCCCATCGTGAATACTACTAGACTTGACAAAAGCTTATGATCTGGTGGATCATAAGATATTGCTTATAAAATTAGAAAAATATAGACTACGTGGAATGACAGGAAAATTAGTAAACTCCTTTCTTATTGACAGGAAACAGATAACGAAAGTTGTTACAGCTCAAGGTTATGTCAAATCTGACGTAATGTCATTAAATATAGGCATACCTCAGGGCAGCGTTTTGGGTTCACTGCTTTTCACATTGTACATAAATGATCTACCCCAAAATATAACAGAAATTGAACATGAAATAATACAGTATGCTGATGAATAAAACGGTGGAAGATATAAGTCCCAATATCGATATTGTCATGGGAAATCTTATTCATTGGTTTGTCAAAAATAAATTAATTATAAATTAATCAAAAACAAATCTTGTTATATTTAAAACAAATCGATGCAGAACAAACTATCCCGATGAAATTAAATTGGGAGAAGAGACACCAAAATTTAAAGATTTCGTCAAATTTTTGGGTATACACATTGACGCTACTTTGGAATGGTCCACACATATCGTAGAACTGACAAGTAAGCTTAATAAATCTGTATTCGCTCTAAGAATGCTTAAACCATATGAAGATTCAGAAATACTAAGATTAATTTATTTCTCAATTTTCCATAGGCACCTCCGATTCGGTATAGCATTATGGGGTAATGGAACAGATATTAAAAACGTCTTTATAATTCAAAAGCAAGCTTTACGAATAATTAACAAACTGAAATACAGAGACTCCTGCAGAGGAATATTTAAAAAATCAAATATATTGACAACCACGGGCACATATGTATTTGAGAGCCTAATGTTTCTATTCAAACATAAAAGTTTATTCAAAGAGTTCCAAAAAATATCGGTAAAGGAAACCAGACACATGAAAGTACTGTTTCTAGACACAAGCTAATCTTATCAGCGAAAAATCCACCTTGTAGCATAATCAAATTATTTAATAACTTTCCAAAACAATTCAAAGAAATTAAAAACTTGAATCAGCTAAGGAAAAAATTGTATCAATTTATTATAAACATTGAACCATACAATATGGAAGAGTAGCATAGGGCATTGAAGGATGGATTGTAATTTCCATATAGTTGCCTACATATGTATTAATATTTATTATTGTCACTTTGTTTTATAATTACTATTAAGAATGATGTTTTCTATTTTATATTAGTGCTTTTTATATGTATAAATATTAATTGTTTTCGTTCATTTTTTTCTTTCTATGACATATTTCATTTAGTTTTAGTTGTATTACTCTAGCTTATATAATGAAATAAATAGTATTTGATTAAGAAAGATTCACCAAGTCGAAGAAGTTACACAAGCAATGTAAAAAATTTATGAGTATATAGAAAATCATGAAGATTCGCAATTTACATTGACAGAGCTTAGAAATGACCTTACGGAGTATGTACCCGATGCTAAAACAAGCATTACTAAACTACAACAGAAGTAATTAACAGATATAATAATTACGAAAAAAGTGGGATCGTTGACTATAATTTATTTCACGATGCACAGTTTAATTTATTATCCAAATCTTGGTGCGATAATAAAAAAAGCACTCCTCAAGAAGAACGGTTACGAGTAGTCGAAGCCGCTGCGGCAATTATAGGAAAGATATACGTTAACACGGTATAATACATTGGGATTCAGAATTTACCTTGCGCTAAGGTACGTATGGCTGAGCGGAGCACACTCTGCGCCCTCTATATCAAAAACGGTTCGATGTATAAAAAAAGGTTTGAGTTGTAATTTGTAAAGAATTTTATTCTCTACAACTTCCATAATAAATGCAAATGCGATAGGAAGCAGAGAAAACGAATATTCTCAAAAACGGATGTTTGCGACCTTTGACCTTCAATATCTAAGGACGCTCAGACGTTGGCATATGTGACTGTAGAGACAACATTTGTAATGCTAAAATAAAGGTCTATACAAAAATTCAGCTTATTCCGTTAAATTCCGAAGTTCGCCCTTTTTTTTATTCTATATCTGGTTATTTTATAGTTAGAGCAGCTATTCTACGTCTGTAGTAACAATTAATTACCAGCTGCAACAAGTCCAGAAATATGAGCCATATCGGAGAACAGGTAAGCTCCATTTGCATCGGCGATTTCTCTAAACTTCTTGTAATCCAAAGCTCGGGAGTAACAACTTACGCCGGCTATAATGACCTTCGGGTTGAAGAGTTTTGCGTTTTTGGCCAGTTGTTCGTAATCAATGTAACCAGTTTTAGGATCCACCTACATAAACATTATGTGATATACCTACACTATGATAAACAATGATTGCATTTTTAATTAAACGCAGTCAACCGTAGAGTTTTTAACAAGATAAGGATTATCTGTCTGTGTGTACACTACATAATTAATTTTGTATCAACCAAAATTACCTTGTATGGCATGGATTCAAAGAAAATTGATGTGGCGGAGATTTTCTTGGTAGGAGTGAAGAAGCCGTGGGTTAAATGTCCACCGTCGGGGAGGTCCAGACCCATGATACGACCATGAGGTTCAACAATAGCTATGGCAAAAATGTTAGTAGCTTGATAATTGCTGTGTGAAGATGTTATTTATTTACCTGTGTATACCTCAAAGTTGGCAGGTGAGCCAGAATAAGGTTGAACATTCACACCCCATTTTTCTGGGTCTAAGTTGTAAGCCGCCAGGGCTCTTTTTTGTGCCAGCATTTCGGCTTGATCAATAAATTGGTTACCTCCGTAATACCTAATAATAACATATCAGTTTAATATTTAGTGACAATTTAATTAATTACCTCCGTCCGGGTAGTCCTTCGGAATATTTATTGTGTAAGCAAGAGCTCAAACACTGCAGAACAGGTAGAGATGTGAAGTTTTCCGAAGCGATCAGCTCCAAACTGCTCCGTTGCCTCTTCTTCTCCTTCTTCATAATATCGTAAAGTTCTGGGTCCGAGTCGGAGACATTTTTGTCTAAGAGTTCCTTTGCGTATCCGCTCATCCCGACTGCTCTGTTCAATAATGTCTTTGGACCCTAAACAATGAAAAGAAAACAATAAATAAAAAACTTTTTTTAAAAACGTCAGTTTGGAGTTAATTTACACATAGTTTGTGTATTGAGTATATTTTCTTTAAGCATACATATTAACCATAGCGTTGATAAATTCATATCTTCCAAGTCTTTATGTGCTAATAATTAAATATTGTATGAATTTGCATTCATTAACAAGTTTCCTTTTTTGCAATAATTAGCAATTGTTGCATTAATTAAAATTTGCATTAATTAGCAATCTTTACTAGTCCGTCAAACTATATCTTAAATGATATTCTGTGTTATCATCACAGATTTATTAATTATGATTTGTATTTTCTAGTTTCTATAAGTATAGTCTCGATAATCCGACACATATGGGACCAGACAACCGCCGGATTATCAGAAAGAGTAGTGGGAGGGAAGAGCGCGAGCGGTCTCCAGACCGCCGGATTACTGAACGTGTATTCCGATTAACCAACGGCCGAATTATGGACATTATACTGTAGTTTTCTCCATATAGTACCAATAGTTTCGATAGTTTTGCTTTAAGCTAAACCTGTCCTAAATCAAAAGTTTAACAATTAGTGGTCTAGATTGGGTAGAATAATATTGTTTATAAATACTTGACTACATAGACAATATTAGACTACATTAGACAAATAAGACTACATTAGACAATAAGCCTAATGAGATTGATAGTCTTTAACTTTAGTCAAGGCTAGTTGTGTAGAGTCTTGTCTGCCTGGTCTTATCTGTCAGGTCTAGTCTCTCTCAACTTGTCTGCCTGATCTTTATTGTCTGGGCTTGTCTGGTCTTGTATGTTGTAAAACCTGCTCAGGTTTTACAAAGAGCAGCTATTGGATATTGTAAAGCAAAGAAAAACATCGTACTTGGGGACATATCCTGCGAGGTCCCAGATACAGGCTGCTGAAAAGTATACTTATTGGCAAAATCGAAGGTTAAAGAGGACCGGGACGAAGGCAACACTCATGGCTCCGCAGTATTCGGAACTGGTGCAATATCGCAGATGCCGCAACGATATTTAGAAGAGCCGAAGAAGGCACACATTACCCAATGAACACATGAACACCAACGCGCTAGACAGCGTATGTCACCACAAGAAGAAGAGAGGACATTTTTTTATGTTCACTGGTTATACGTCAAAAAGTGTCGCATACGTCGGAAATTGACATTTGCACACAAAAAAATTTAATCTATTCAATGAAAATAAAGCAACAATCCCTATTAGTTTGTTATTAATTATGAAATATAGAAGATTTTAATAACTAACATGTTGAAGATTAACTAGTAGAACGCTGGTTTTGATAAGCTTCTGCATTTCTTGCGCCATGAATAACACAGAATTGATAGAAACAGTGAACTTGACACTAGTAAACAGTAAATTCGACTAACGTAATTGAAACATTTTAACGACCAAACAACAGTAACTAACGACCAAAAGGTTCAGATACTTCCACAAGAAAAGAAAGATAAAGCCGCCGAAAATAAAGACTGCTCAAAAGATATTAAAAAACACAAAGAACGGCTGGAAAATCAAGATAAAAGGTATGCATTATTGGAGGACGTTAAAAAAATGCAAGCGCCTATGCATTGCAACTGGTACCGAATCCAGATTACGCATTGACCACCTCGAACTATCAAATGCCTCATTAAGCTCAAAATAGTCCTTGGGCTTAGGCACTCGAGCGTAAACTTTACGGCAGCCACTGCGTTTTATGCTTAACACAATTTCCTGCGTTGGACGTACTTCCACCGGAACATCCTGCAGAAAAGGAGAAGAACCAGAAACAATTGCATCAACAAGTTCAGAAATCGAAGGAAAAACCCTCGCCGAAAAAAGACATGAAATAAGAAAAGGAGAAGCAAGATAAAAAAACAAAGGACAGAAAGATATAGAATCTCAACAAATGAAAGATATACCTTCAATGGGTATATACACCTGATTCTACGACAAACTCTGTACACAGTTTACATTACGGTCAGTGCGATTTAGACGTTAGCCAACTAGGCCTTGTGAATCTCCGGCTTCAATTTCAAGCGACATGGCTTCGCAAAATTCCGTGGAACCTGTGCGACCTACGTCCGCTGTTCAAGCTCAACAAGCCCCTAGTTACGACTGCACCGTTCAGCACAATCTAGAAGCTAATATCCACGCGGCGTAACAACAGCAACAGCAGCATCAGGTGCAAACTGCTGTGCCCGCGTCCAGTCCCAACGTTGGTATACGTGGTACGTTAGAAAAGTATCCGACCTTATTTTTTATTTTGAAAACCTGATGGATTTGAATCAAGCGCGCTTGCATGAGCCGACCTTGAACCTTCGTGCGCATGCGTGAATTTTTTCCCGTCTGTAGATAGCGTCAGTTGCTGTCGAGCAGTGTTCGAGTGACGTAGTGTGTAGTGCTCTCGTCGGTTTTTCATTGCAAGTAAAATGACGACAAGTGAAATGAGGGATGTCCTACGTCGCCTACGTGATGCTGTGCGGCGCAAGTGACTGGAGTTGTGGTCATCAGGAAATTGGCGACTCCATCACGACAATGCTCCAGCACATTCGTCGCACTTAGTTCACAATTTTTTGGCGAAAAACCAGACTCTTCTGGTTCCACAGGCTACTTACTCTCCTGTATGCCCCCCTGCGACTTCTGGCTATTCCCCAAAGTCAAGAGGCCATTGAAAGGAACGCGATTTCAGACAAGAGAGGACATTATGGCTGCAACGACAGTCGAGCTAAAGTCGATTCCTTTCTTTTTTAAAAGAAAGGAAAAAAAGAGGCTTTTTCGGAATGCTTCCAACAATGGCGGCACCGCTAGGAGAACTGTGTGTAGTCCCAAGGAGACTACTTTGAGGGTGACTAGGTTTCCAACGCTCCAGGTATGCCAGTTTCTTTTTACCGGCTACAGGTCTGATACTTTTCAAACAGAATAAGTACAGCCCGCCAAACGACCAATGCAACAGCAAAGGAATAGGAGCACAACTCCATCCAGCAAGCAGCATGCAATGCGCAGCACACCGCCCAACCAACAACATGAACAGCAGTAATTATTTAGTATACCCGAGGGGTCATCGACTCCCTGAAATGTTGCAATATATTCGCAATTATCCTGATTTTTTCGGCAATTCGAAGTACTCGAAGAAATTACTAGCGTAATGCGTAATAATGTCACGTAATTATGCTAATTCTTTGCTGATGTGAAGTATTGGGAGAAATCACAAGCGTAATGCGTAATAATGTCAGATAATTTTTGAAATGCTTAGGTACTGCAATGTAATGCCACCCACGTAAAGGAAGGAAATTTGAAATATTTACTTTTAAATAATTAAATAATTTCGAATGCACTGAACGTTAGAGAGTATATTTATATTTACTTGTTATTACTATGTGCAACCTGTAACATAAGAGTGCTAGTAATGAAAAAGACATCACGTTAGTAGTATCGCCATTAAATAACAAGTGTGTTGAATTTCTATACATTTATTGAAATTGGATTGAGATAAAACAAAGTTACAATACTCTAAACTACTTTCTCACATTTTTGTATTGCTTATAAATATTAAATCATATGTCACAGTCCTGTGAAGTTAGCAACCGAATTTGCAAAAATATGATATTACATGGAAGTTCATGGTAGATATGAGTAGTTCTAGAGTACTAAAAAATGGAAAATACCAAACATGAGCTAGCAACACTTTTGAGAAAAACTGTGCGTTTTTGACATATTACTGTACCTCGACCATAGTTCTGGAGTACTTGATCAATTTTGCAAAAAGTTCAAAAAAAACGAAAATTGCAAAAACAGTTCTTTTCGCAGCCTATAATAATCTAAAATAGCACCCTAAGAGTTCTATCGAAGATCCCTTTGACATTTTTTGATCCAAATTTTGAATATTTTTGTAATAAGGGATCCATGGTTTTGAATGAAAATTTAAAAAAACCGCGCAACAGTTATGTTTGCAGTTCCTGATAGAGCTCCTAGAGTTCTATCGAAAATCCTTATAACATTTTTCTGCAAAGTTAAAAATTGAAAAGATATACAAAAATTAAATTTCACCGATGCGGCGCAGTGAAGAAAAAAAAATTGCACAATAGTTCTGTTTGCATTTCCCGGTAGAACTCTTACAGTTCTATCGAAAATCCTTGTAACATTTTTGTGTGAAATATTGGAAAGATATTCGAAAAAAAGTTCACTAATGAAGATCGATTTTCTACAACACATTTTCTAACTCAAATTTACTAACTAAAATTATTTACTACAAGCTCGGCGCGTGGGTTTTCGTGCGGCCGACAAAGGATACAGCCGATCTATTCGCCAACAAAGCGCAAACATTCAATACGCCGCTCGGTCACCCCTATTTTTCTCTATTTCCCTTCGTCACATCGGTGAAGTTTTTATTTTATTTAAATTATTTTCGAAGACAGAACGTTTTTCTTTTTCATTCACTTTGTCGAATCGATTAAGCACAATTTTTCGAAAATCTTTCCAACTTTTTTAACTTTGAAAATTGAGATTTTTACAATTATAAGGATTTTCGATAGAACTCTAAGAATTCTACCGAAAACTGCAAACAGAACTATTGCGCGAAATTTTGCACAAGATACTCTAGAACTATTTGATATCTACCAGGAAATCCGATGTAATGTTATATTTTTGCAAATTCGGTAGCTAACTTCATAGGACTAACAAAACCGGACAGACAAGACTAGACCGACAAGACAAGGCAGACAAGACTAGATAGACTAAACTAGGCAGATAATACTTATAAATGTTAAAATTTATTATTAATATTATACTACCTAATTTTAAACCAAATTCACTTTATTTCAAATGGCATCGGCTTCTTTCTATTATGAGGAGTTTAGTAGGAGCTCACTGTCCTACTGCAGCACGGCGCATGATAAGCTCATGCGGGTATAGTGGGGAGCTAATGTGACCGTAATGTGGCCGTAATGCGAATATAATGTGAACGTAAGTCAGGGAATGCAAGAGTAATTCAAGGAATGCAGGAGTACTTTGTGTTAACTGTAGTGTAATACTTACGTAATGCTAAGGAAAGCAAGGTAATGTGCGGTAATGCATCTAAATATTAACATGTATTGCAAGAGTGGATGGCCCCTCGAGTATACCTTAACTCGTGTGTGGACCTATTGTTGCCATAGTGATTTTACCGTTGTGCTGGTCAAATCGCAATTTTCGGTCTCACAAAGGCTTCTAGTTTTTCGGACGGATGAAAAACCAGTCTCACCAAGTCTCCGTGATAAGCCGTTTGGGAAAATGTTATGGGAATCTTCGGCAAATGCGAGAAAATGTATTTCCTTCTAATTGTTATTTATCAATTGAATGGAAAATTTCAAAGTGTGTTTGAAAGAGAAAACACCCTGCTGATTGCAAATATACAAATTGCATTTTGCTAGCCGCTTCTGTTCGCGTGATATGAGCAAATTTGGCAAAATCGAATGAAATTTGGTCGGCCAGGCAGAGAACTGGGAAACTAATTCAATTTTTTAGGGAAATCTAAATGCATCCGTACAGAAATGACCTCCTGAAAATGATGCCAATTTTCGCAATCCGTTTTTAATTATGATGTCGAAATTCTGGAAAACTTGAATTCAGAATTTCGCCATGAAAACTTGAATCTTTACAAACAGTTTATACATCGATTTGCTCATCTTATAATCCAGTTTTAGTGTGCCGAAAGTAATTTCGCTGGGATTTGTAGTTTCAGAGATGTTCGTAAAAAAACGAAAATGCACTATTTTCCAGAGCAAAACGATGTTTTTTTTTGGTCAATTTTTTCGGAAAATTTTAGGACCTTTTTCTCAGTTTATCCGAAGGAAGTGGAATTTTGAATATTTGAACCGAGTAAACTGGAAAATCATGTTCAGCAGCATGATTTTACTCGGTAAGTACTCGGTTCAAATGTTCAAAATTTCCAAGATATAGGCAATTTTCTAATTTTCAGCCATTTCCTTTAACTTATTGCACGTTTTGCCTGCAGAATAATTTAACCGAATTCCTTACGCATCTTGTGAGATTAAATTTATGGAAATCTGTTGAAAATTGCACGAGAAGTGAATTAAAATCTTAAGAGTTCTCCAGCGGATCGATGGTATTTTTTAATAAAAAGCTTCCTATGTATATGATACATGTTTTTCCTACTAATTTTGGGACGCTGAATTGATTGGCAAAAACTATAAGTCTCTGTGATAAGCCGTTCAAAAGTTATAGCATCGCGACATCTACGCAAAATGCGAGAAAATGTATTTTATATAGGTTCAACAAAGTCAAAGAGCAACTCCTATAGTTCAGGTGAGCCAGCATGATAAGCAAAAAAAAGATAATATAAAACAAATATATATAAAAAAAAATGCAAAATAAAAATAATAATATTGAAAAAGAAAAAAAAATAATAATATAATCAAAAAATACAAAAAAAACCTTCCTCCTTCTGTTAATCTCGACTGACTGGTCGTCTGTTTCATTTACCCATACTCCTTCATACCTGCCAGCCTAGTGGCCCCGGTGGCGGAATCTTTACATAAGCTCAAAAGCCTGGCTCTTGTCCAAAATGGCGTGAAACAGAATATTGATGCCGACTTTTCTTCTTCAAGGCGTCAAGTACGCAGATAAAGCTAGGTATCTATCGCTGTCACATGTTTGCCGAACATTAAGCAATGGTGAAACACGACCTCGAACTTGGCTCATATTTTCGAAGAGCAAGAGTGCAGTGTTTTGCGCCGCTTGTAAGATGTTTGGCAAATTGGGGTCGCTAGGTAATGAAGGGTACAACGACTGGATAAACGCATGAAGGAACATGATAATTCGGACGAACACAGGTCAGCACTTGCGACACTATTAGCTAGGAAGAATGCTGGCGGAAGAGTTGACAAGAGTCTTGTTCTTCAAACGGCGCATTCAAACGGCGCATGGCACATTGAGGCGCATTGTGGCTGTTGTGAAGTCACTTTCTGCACGCGGATTGCCGTTTAGAGGTTCCCATGAGAGATTCCCATTCCCATGAGGGATAAAAAAAAATAGTGGGAACTATGTTATGACCCTAGAACTTTTGGCTGAGTTCGATCATTTTCCGGACTTACACTTAAAACGCCACGGTAACAAAGGAAGTGGCACAACATCATATCTTTCCTCAAAAATATGCGATGAAATGATCAATATCATGGCAGAAATGGTAATAAATACAATTGTGACTGAGATAAAGCATGCCGAATATTTCTCTGTGGACTCTACTCCGGAAAATTCTCAGGTAGATCAACTTTCTTTCATAGTGAGATATGTGTCTGAAGGCGGATGTCCTGCCGAACGATTTTTGAAATTCATTCCAAATTGTGGCCATAAAGCGGAAGATCTGGCTAAAGTCGTCCTAGAGACATTGAAAATCACGACTTGGATATCGCCGATTGCCGGGTGCACTCTTACGACAATGCTAACAATATGTCGGGTGTATATTCTGGTCTTCAAGCGAGAATAAAACAAGTGAACCCTCTGATAGATTTCGTTCCCTGTTCGGGTCACTCACTGAATCTTGTTGGATCCTGTGCGGTCGAGTCTTGTCAAGCTGCTGTATCTTCGGTATTTTGCAGTCATTGTATAATTTTTTTTCGGCATCAATACACAGATGGGAAATTTTTCTGTCGAAACTGAAGTCAAATTCAACAGTCGTGAAGTCTTTCTCAGACAAGAAGGTCTGCTCGAGCTGACGCCTGCCGAAGTCTATGTTGCTCCTGGGATGAGATCATGGCAGTTCTCCAGATAATTTCCAATGATGCAAATGAAAACCATCTACACACTCTAAGGCTTCAGGTCTTCTGAAATTATTAGACTCGATGGAAACTTGCTTTTTGTCACTTCTCTGGACTGACATCTTGGAAAGGTTCAACAAAGTAAGCAAATCTCTCCAATCTGTTAAGTGCAAATGTAAAAAGTGCGTGGGGGCCCTGGGTCTCTAAGTCCGGGCCTGTTCATATGGCGCTACAGCCCAAATCAGGCTCTATCCTTCTATAATTTTGTCCTCCATTCTTCCCTGCCTTTTGCTGTTCTTCTACACGCTCTTACTCCGAGTAGTTGTTATGCGTCTTCCCGGGTCTCTTCCTCCCACTGTTTTCTTGGCCCGTTGGGCTCCGTTTATTAATTGTGCGTACACATAGCCTAAGTTTCGTCGCGTAAGTCGACTTCTGGTAATCCGTCCATTCCGAGGCTGTTGTACAGGTTTCTGAACGTGCTATTTTTGCTGGGAAAGGGTAGTTGGCCCTTTGCCCACCCGGGCTTGGGATGAGCTGCTTTGGTCACTGGTCTACTCAATCCACCCACTTTCCTCCACAGGCAGAGTTACCCATACCCCTAGATAATTATATTTCTGCACCTTTTTAACGTTTACTAACGTCTACTATTAGTGACGGTGTTGCGTTTTGTGATTTCGATATTGACATAAACTTTGTTTTCTCTAGATTCAATTTTAGTCCGTATTGCTGACTAGCTTGACTCACCTTTTCCATCATCCTCTGAAGATCTGCTAGGTTTTCTGCCATGAAGACTATGTCGTCTGCGTATCTTATTCATTTGTTTTCCGTTGATTATAATTCCGGTTTCTTCCACATGAAGGGCTTCTTTCATGATTGAGTCTGAGTAGATGTTGAACAGTAAACGTGACACAACACACTAAAAATTTTCTCAGAAACTTCTACTTTATACTGTTATGGTGGGTGGCTGTTTGATGGAAATACAGATTTTCTATTATGAGTCTATCTCGAACATCATTGCCTCTTTCTTTCAGCATTTTCATCAGTTCTCAATATCTTATTTTATCGAATGCGTTCTCGTAGTCGATAAAAAACGTATGAACATCTGTTTACGTGAAAATATTGTGTGATGACTTTGAAGCCAAATAATGCGTCTTTCATGCCAACAGCGTTTCTGAACACGAATTGTGTCTCGTCTATAACGCAATCTAGTTTCTCATAGATTCTGGAATGGATTATTCTGAGCGGTAGTTTTAGAGTGTTACGGTTACAATGGTTTGGACATGATATGCGTATGGAAAGCACCCGAGGACCGAAAATACTGACGAACTGGAGTCCTCATGAAAGAAGATGTCGGGGTAGACCAGGTAAGAGATGGCGAGATGACTGCATCGACGACCTAAATATATTAGGTGTGAGACACTGGCTGCAATTGGTTAACAGCAGGGAGAGATGTAAGGATGTTGTAACTCAAGCCAAGGCCCACCCAGGGTTGTAGAGCTATAGAAGAAGTTTTACAGTGTAGCTCATGAGGCTGATGGTCCTGTGATTCTTATATTTTTTAGATTTGGGATTTTTAAGGATTAATATATTATTTCATCTTCAGTGATTTCCAGCCCACTTTCTACATCCACCGGTACGTAATCGTCTTTTTGTTGGTCATCGAATAAGTGTTGGATGCACTCCTCTATGCTTTCAGCAGAGACAAATATCTAAATGGCTTTGTGTCTGTCTTCGATGTTTATGATGAGGTGTCCATTTCTATCTGTCATTGCCGGGTGGTGTTTTTTCTTGTATATTGTCATTTTTTAATTCTTGTTTATTACTGATGCGTTGAAAGTACTATCTTGGCGCACGTTTCTTAGTGCGAAAAATGGCTGTTTTCGTCAATTCAATAAAAATCGCTAAGTTAAATTAAAAAAAAAAAACGATTGAATAAATAAAATAAACACAATCAAAACCTTAATATTAAAAAAGTGTCGTGAAAGTGACAGAATTTTTTTTTCATTACATAATAAAAATTAAAGAAAACACACCACCAGAGACAATTAAAAAAGCAAATTCTTCATTTTTTATTCTATTTTTTTGGATGGCCCCTGGACCCCAAACTTGTAAGATACGTCCCCTCACATGAGAAATAAAAAATACTATCTGCAACACAGGCGGTATTGTCAATTGGCCTCATTTCGCTCGTGCTCCTAATTTCGCTCTCGAGGCCAATTGACAAGTTACCGCCCTAGTTACACAATATACTATAATGAGTGTTGAATGTATCAGAGTTCAGCTAGTTTCTATATTTTCTCGCACTGTGTCTTTAGCCATTCCTCTTTCGCCTTTCTTATTTCGTCTCTAATAACTCTGTGTATTCTTTTATATTTGACTCTACATTTGTCTTGATTTTTGGACATTCTTTTCTCTTCCCTCATTTCTAGTATATGTCATCCAATCATTTTTTTTCCAAATTCAATTCCTCCTTTTCGCTTTTCTGGGGTCTTTCTCTCCTTCTTCCCTGCAGTGTCCAGTGTATTATTACTTTCTTCGGGAGTCGGTCTTGGTCCATTCTCTGTACATCTGAGTTGTCCAGTTCTTATGTCATCCACAATGTCATGCTTTACTTCCATTATTTCCCTTATCCTTTCATTTCTGATCCTTTCCAATCTAGACTTTCCTGCCGCTCTTCTCCAGTAGTCCATTTCTGCAGCTTTTAGTGATTTCTCTGCTCTATCCTTTATAGGCCACACTTCACTACCATAGGTTATTATACTTTTAATTATTGCGTTGTCTATTCTGTGTTTGTTTTCCTTTGTAATGTGTTTATCCCATAGTATGCCGTTTAATATGGACACAGCCCTCCTGCCTTGAAGGTTTCTTTCGGCTATTGCTTCGTCCAGACTTCCTTCTTTCGATTTTTTTACGCCTAGGTATTTGTATGAGCTGCTGTGCTTGTTATTATGTTATGAGATAGGCAGATCTTGTTATTCTCCTCCTATACACATGTATTCTGTTTTCTGGATGTTCACCTGTCATAATCTTCACTTAGTTTGCGTGTCATATATTCAATGTCATCAATGTCTTGTGCAATCCACGACCACCATCAAAGACCACCTGGTCATCCGCAAATGCCAAAGTATAGATTGTTGATGTATCAACCACAGGTATGCCCATTGCTTCGTATTTTCTCTTCCATCTTGTTAATCCGCTTTCTAGATAGACCTTGCACCTTAATAGACGTTGCAAGGATGCGTGTCTTTTTATATTTCAATTTTCCATTTATGTTTTCATTTCCCTTTATGTTGTTGTTAATTTTAGCTGCCATTGTTTCTCTTTTATTGGGCCTTTGAGCAAACTTAAGTCTTAGTTTCTTGCTTGTTGATGATTTTCTTATTATTATCTTTAGCGTAAGGTTTGTGGTCCGAGTGTTTGTCGGCTCCCAGGTACGTTATTATATTCCTTTTGAATTATGATGAAGTATATTTGGTTTCTAATAATGTTGTCTTCTGAACCTTTCGGGGACTTTTACCATGTGTAAAGTCTTCTGTTCGGTAGTTTGAAGTGTTTTAGTCACCTTAGTTCTTCTGAAAACAGTATACACATCTTTGCCTATCTGTCTAAGCGCTCTTTCCGCTCCTCAAAGTCCATGGTGGCCTTTTGTTTCCACCCCCCGATTGTTGGGTTTATATGTCCCATGACGATAGTAATTTCGTGTTAGTTAACGTCAGTAGGGTGTTAAAGCATCGCGCATTTTATGACAACAAGAATTATTTTAAGAAAATGTGTTTATCTTTGATATACATTTTTAGCAATAATTTTCTTAATACTTCACAAGTATTATTAACATACAATGATAACATAACAAATATTAATACAAAAATAGTAAATTTGTATATGGCCGTTTCAATTGAACGATTGCATCATTCAATAAAGACCATGCTATTAAACCACTGGATAGTTTAATATTCCTGAAGTCCGGGCATGGGGAATTTCTCGGAGAACGTTTGCACTTCGTTCTTGAGACTCTCTATCTTAGCCTTGAACGTCTCGTCTCCGTGAGCGGTTTTCTTGAAATCTACTAGCTTCGTACCAGTTTGCTTTGCGATCTCTTGGGCAAGTTTTAACGCCCTGTCGATAAAATCGACAACGGTATCAATGTCTGTTTCTATTATGCCTCTTGTTGTAATAGCAGGAGTACCTAGAAACAAAATACATTTAACTGAGTTAGACTCAAGTCGTGCCTAAAGAAGTTTTACTTCAATGCTTTATTTTTTGGGAGTTTTTGATATACTGAATGCGAAAATCGCCAGAAGTTGTCTACACCCAAATGAAATTGATCAATTTCTTCAATCAATGAATCACGTTTGAACTTTTAATTCTGGCTATAGGCTCCGAGCGCAACAGCACTAGCGCCATAGGTGACACTTTTAAGAACTTCATGACCGAAATAGGAATACATATGTTTCCTTCAAATCATTATTTATCAAGTGAATGGAAAATTTCAAAGTGTGTCTGAAAGTGTTTTCCCTGCTGGTTGTAAATATATAAATTGCATTTTGCTAAAACCTTCCGTTCGCGAGATATTTGGTCAAACTGGCAAAATCGAGCGATTTTTCGCGACATTTAAGACATTTCGACATTCGAGTAGAGGTCTTGGAAACCAATGAATTTCTCGCGGATAATCTATGTGTGTTAATAGGAAAATGACCTTCTAAAAACGTTGCCGCAATCCGTTTTTGTTTATCTACCACCGTATTATCTACCACCGGAAAGATTCAATTTTTCATTGAGAGGAAAGACCTGGTAAACTAATTCATATTTTTAAGGAAATCAAAGTGCTGCCGTAGGAAGATGACCTCCTGAAAACGATTCTGCAATCCGTTTTTAATTATCTGCAACAGTTCTATAGATACGGACTTGTGAAGTCAAATTCGCGAAAATTTGAGTATGCAATTTCGCAGTATAAATTGAATTATTCCAAACAATTTCCACATCATTTTGCTCGATTGTAGTCTAGTTTGAGCGTGAAGAAAATAATTTCGTTGGGGATTCTAGTTTCAGAGAGGTTTGTAAAAAGCCAGACGGCTAAAACGAAGAGACGGTTTATAATAGCTAAATACTAAATATTATGTTTATGTGTAACTTTAGGGCGAAATAAACTCGAAAATCGTTTTCAGCACTTCGATTTCCTACGGGTAACCAAAAAAAATCACAACCAAATATTAAAAAAAAATTGTCAATTTTTTTTTCATCATTTCGGTCTAAAAAAATGTGCTTTTTCGGTTTCTTACAATTCTCTTAAAAACGGTCAACAGCAACTAAATCAATTTTGGCACACAGAAACTACTCGATAAGACGAACAAATCGATGTGTAAATTGTTCGGAAAGATTCAATTTTTCATTCTGAAATTTCAAACTGAAATTTTAGGATTGTCGATTTGATAAGTCGATATCTCAGAAACGGTGGTAGATAATCAAAAACGTATTGCGGCACCATTTTCAGAAGGTTATTTTCCTTTTAACACACTTAGATTATCCGCGGGAAATTAATTGGTTTTCAAGATCTTCACACGAATGCCGAAATGTCTTAAAATTATACTTAATTTTAGTAGGCCATCGTGAACGGAGAGAGCGAACGAAATATAATTTGCATATTTGTAATCAGCAGCAAAAATTCTTTCAGAAACATTTTTATATTTTGCCGTAACTAAAAAAATAACGATTTTAGCAAAATCGATATCAATTCGATAGTATTTTTTAATTAAAAGCCTCTTGGGAACATGATATATGTTTTCCAACTAATTTTGTGACGCTGAATCGATTGGTGCCACTAGAAGTCTCTGTGACAAGCCGTTCAAAAGTTATGACTTCCTAAAATCTGTGGAAGATGCGAGGAAGTTTATTTCCTGAAAATCATTATTTATCAAGTGAATGGAAAATTTCAAGTGTGTCTGAAAGTGATTTTGTAAATATACAAATAGCATGTTGCTAGCCGTTTTTGGGTTCCGAATAAGCGGAGTAGAATAAAATTTGTGGTTTTCATTTTGCTGGCAATAAAAGTGCGAAAATCCAGAAAGCCCAAGTTATAATCCGACTATAATTGACAATTCAGCAAAGACATTGAAGAGATCAGAATCTCCAGTTAACCGGTAAAAAAATTTATTGAATAGGAGATGAAGTTGTGTTTTTGGCCAGGGGAGGCGCTAAGCGCGGTTATGCACGGAGCGAATATTGATTTATTTTTTCCTCATTCTCGTCTGTTTTCAGGTTTTCCTAAAGTAACTGTTTCTTACCTAATCTAAACCCAGAAGGATTTAAAGCACTCTTATCTCCGGGAACGGTATTCTTATTACAAGCAATATTGATTTCTTCCAAAATGTATTCAGAAATAGCACCAGTCACTCCGGTATTCCTCATATCAACCAACAACATATGCACATCGGTTCCTCCAGTGGCGATAGCATAGCCCTTGCCCATCAATCCCGATGCAAGCCTGCGCGCGTTGGCGACAATTTGCTTCTGGTATTCCACAAACACTGGTGATTTAGCTTGCTTGAAAGCGGTGGCCATAGCGGCAATGGTGTTGTTGTGGGGACCGCCTTGCAGTCCGGGGAATACTGCTTGATT
This sequence comes from Phosphuga atrata, assembly GCA_944588485.1. Taxonomy (NCBI): domain Eukaryota; kingdom Metazoa; phylum Arthropoda; class Insecta; order Coleoptera; family Silphidae; genus Phosphuga; species Phosphuga atrata. Next base: position 23,816,870 of record OX155893.1, read on the forward strand.
GATTTTGGCTTCCAAATCGTACATGGTTTTGACGCCCTTGGCGTTCACTGATCTCACTCCTTTGCGGAAGAATATTACCCCAGCACGAGGTCCGCGCAAACTTTTATGCGTGGTTGTCGACACGATGTCACTGTATTCGAATGGACTTGGAGTAACACCTAGAAAAAAACATTTTTTTTTTTCTAAGAGTTAACTAGAACAAAATATTCAGCAAACTTCTTCTTAAAAATTGTTTATGACTATACTGGATTTTCTATGTCTATTGTAGCCCCTTCGGCAAGAATTTCAAAAAGATGTCATATGCTATCAAAATCTTATCAGATCCGAAAAATGTTATCTTTAAGAGCTCTTTACAACATGTTTTGATGAATGTACTATGTTTAATCCAGATTTGAACTAGTTTAATGCTCAACCTAGCTTTTGAATATTTAGACCATATATTTTCTGTCAAATCTAAATATTATATAACTAAGCTAATTACGTGCCCAACAAAAATCAGTTCTTACTTTTCTGGCATCAATACAAACTTTACATATATTGGGCAGTGTTATTGAACTAGTACAACTATTTTAAATTTATGGTATAGCTAACTTTAGCCATTTTATCTCTAGACTATCATCTATCTGTAGTCCAGTCATCTAGATATGTCACCTCGGAATCTAATGGAATAAGCTGAATTTTTGTATAGACCTTTATTTTAGCATTACAAATGTTGACTCAAAAGTCACATATGCCAACGTGTGAGCGTCCTTAGATATTCAAGGACAAAGGTCGCAAAAATCAGTTTTTTGAGAATATCTCGTTTTCTCTGGCTCATATCATATTTGCATTTATTATGAAAGTTGTGGAGGATAAAATTCCCTACAAATTTCATCTGAAACCTTTTTATATGCGTCGAACCGTTTTTGTGAGAGGGCGCAGAGTGTGGAGCGCTCAGCCATACGTACCTTAGTTAAATTTTAAAAGGCTGATTTGTGTTTTATTTGTAATAAGTTACTTTATGAAAGTGATTCTTTAACTGGTGTGCGTGGTCTAAAGACTTTAAAAGAGGCAACTGTTGAGAGAAATGATGGGCACATAAATTACCTACCTACCGATATCTTTTATGAAGCAGAAGAAATATGAAAAGAATATCTGGAGGAATTATATAACTGATCAGACATTCAGCGGCAACATCATGGAACCAGAAGACACAGTGGAAGATGATTAACTTCGCGAAACTATACTGAGAGATGAGTTTGGTGCTGCAATTAGAAGACTAAAAGACGGAAAGGCACAAGGAGTTGATGGGATACCCGCAGAGATAATCAAATGGGCTGGAGATGAAGTAAAAGATAATCCCTATGAACTTCTGTGTGATATTTATAATGGAGGCATGCCTGATGAGTTTGAAAAATGCATTATTGTAGTTCTACCAAAGAACAGGAATGCTAGTAGATGTCAGCAGTTTCGCACGTGCACATGCATTAAAAATTCTAACAAACTTAGTACTAAAAAGAATAGAAAAAAACGTCAATGCTTTGCTAGGAAAATCTTCATGATTTTCTATATACTCATAAATTTCTTTCATTGCTTGTGTAAGTTCTTCGACTTGGTGAACCTTATTGGAGATGGTACTGGCTTTAAAAAATGCTCTTGCAAACGGTGTGGTACTTTGCAATCAAATCATATGATCAATGATCATATGATCAACAGCAATCAAATCATGCACATAAGATATGGTCTATCACATCATCAAGTTTGGGTTTAGAAAAGGCAGTGGTAGCCGTGAAGCAATTTTGGCTTTGAGAATGATTCTAGAAGGGAGACTGAAGAAAGGTTTGATAACATATATCGCTTTTGTTGATGTGAAGAAGGCATTCGACAGTGTTACATGTGGAAAACTGTTCTCTGTCCTGAAAGAAGCAGGAATAACATATAAAGATAGGTAAGTAATGTTGGGATTGTATGAAAATGAGAAAGTTGAGAAGATATCGGTTGACTTCTGTGAACGTTCATATTGAATGTCGAAAATTGTACGCTAGTAAAAATTGAATTGCAGAAGCGAAACTTCGCCTTGAAGAGACTGGACCTTCAACGTTATCAACAGTACCACTTAAAAAAGGAATGATGTGTTTGATTTTAAAAGATTGTGCTTATTTTGTGGTGAAGCCGTAGATGAAACAATAAAGAGTACAAATGCGTTATCAGTAAAGTAAGTACTCTTGAATTTAAAGACAAGGATGAAAAGAGCAGAAGAGTGAAGTGATACTTTGGGATGATTGGTGATAGACCATATCTTATGTGCATGATTTGATTGCTGTTGAAGCAAAGTACCACACCGTTTGCAAGAGCATTTTTTAAAGCCAGTACCATCTCCAATGAGGTTCACCAAGTCGAAGAACTTACACAAGCAATGAAAGAAATATTTTATGAGTATATAGAAAATCATGAAGAATCGAAATTTACATTGACAGAGCTTAGAAATGTCCTTACGGAGTATGTACCCGATGATAAAACAATCGTTACTAAACTACAACAGAAGTATTTATCAGATATAATAATTACGAAAAAAGTAGGATCGTTTATAAAATCTTTTCGCGATGCACAGCTTAATTTATTATCCAAAGCTTGGTACGAGAATAAAAAAGCACTCCTTGAGAAGAACGGTTACGAGTAGTCGAAGCCGCTGCGGCAATTATTAGGGAAGATATTCGTTAAAACGGTATAATACATTGGGATTCAGGATTTACCTTGCGCTAAGTACGTATGGCTAAGCGCTTCACACTCTGCGCCCTCTATCTAAAAAACGGTTCCACATATAAAAAAGGTTTCAGATGAAATGTGTAAAGAATTTTATTCTCTACAACTTTCATAATAAATGCAAATACGCTAGGAGGCAGAGAAAACGATATATTCTCAAATTTTTCATTTTATCATTATTTATCAAATTTTTGCGACCTTTGTATTTGAATAGCTAAGGACGCTCACACGTTGGGTTTTGTGACTTTTGAGACAACATTTGTAATGCTAAAATAAAGGTCTATACAAAAATTCAGCCTATTCCGTTAGATTCCGAGGTTGGCTCCTTTTTTTGACTAAGATGACTGTACTGTATATTCTATATCTAGAGCAGCTATTCTACGCCTGTAGTAAAAATTAATTACCAGCTGCAACAAGTCCAGAAATATGAGCCATATCGGAGAACAGGAAAGCTCCATTTTCATCCGCGATTTCTCTAAACTTCTTGTAATCCAAAGCTCGGGAGTAACAACTTACGCCGGCTATAATGACTTTCGGCTTGAAGAGTTTTGCGTTTTTGGCCAGTTGTTCGTAATCAATGTAACCAGTTTGAGGATCAACCTACATAAACATTATGATATACACTATGATAAACATTAATTGCAATTTTAATTAAACGCAGTCAACCGTAAAGGTTTCAACAACAAGATAAGGATTATCTGTGTGTTTGTACACTACATAATTAATTTTGTATCAACCAAAATTACCTTGTATGGCATGGATTCAAAGAAAATTGATGTGGCGGAGATTTTCTTGGTTGGAGTGAAGAAGCCGTGGGTTAAATGTCCGCCGTCGGGGAGGTCCAGACCCATGATACGACCATGAGGTTCAACAACAGCTATGGCAAAAATATTAGTAGTTTGATAATTGGTGTGTGAAGATGTTATTTATTTACCTGTGTATACAGCAAAGTTGGCAGGTGAGCCAGAATAAGGTTGAACATTGACACCCCATTTTTCTGGGTCTAAGTTGTAAGCCTCCAGGGCTCTTTTCTGTGCCAAAATTTCGACTTGGTCAATAAATTCGTTACCTCCGTAATACCTAATAATAAAATATCAGTTGAATATTTACTGACAATTTAATTAATTACCGGAGTCCGGGAAGTCCCTCAGAATATTTGTTGTGTAAGCAAGAGCTCAAACACTGCAGAACAGGTAGAGATGTAAAGTTTTCCGAAGCGATCATCTCCAAACTGCCCAGTTGCCGCTTCTTCTCCTTCTTCATCAGATCGTAAAGTTCAGGATCCGAGTCGCAGACATTTCTGTCTAAGAGTTCTTTAGCGTATCCACTCATCCTGACTGCTCTGTTCAATAATGTCTTTGGACCCTAAACAATGAAGAGAAAACAATCAATAAAAAACTTTTTTTAAAAACGTTTGTTTGGAGTTAATTTACACATAGTTTGTGTATTGAGTATATTTTCTTTATGCATACATATTGAGCATAGCTAAAGTGACCACACGTCCTGATTTTGGCGGGACAGTCCCGCTTTTTGGAGAACAGTCCCGCGTCCCACCGATTTTAAAAAATGTCCCGCTTTTTAGAAAATATCTGCATTTCTTATTTTAAATGTACTGTAATATACAAAATAAGATTTTTTTCACATATTCCCATAAAATCTCCTTTTTTTAGTGTCACCCAATGAAATTTTTTAATATCCTCCAATTGAACTGTCCATTCTTCAAGATATTGCAAGCAGTTATTATAAAAAATTCATACATCTTTCAGAAAATCCGGTCACTTAATGGTTTAATTTATCTCTCATCGGTACAGCTTAACTTTTATGAACAACAAGTAAATGGTTTACAAATTGTTCATAAAAGCAAAGCTGTACTGTTGAGAGATACATCTCGAAACGCGTGTACAGATGGCTATCCACTTAAGGTATCGGAAAGACATGATCTTAAAAAACAATGTTATTTTTCTGGTTTTTGTTGAGTGCCACGAAAGTATAAAGATTCATTACTGTTATAGAGCTGCGGAAAGGTTGTCTAAGCTTATCACAATATTTTGAAAATGGTAGAATATGCGGTCTGCCTTCCAGGAAGAAATTCAGCAACAAAAAGTGTTAATAAAATATGGATATATACACAACTAAAAAAACTCAGTTGAACATTAAACTTTAAAATCTATATTAAGCGTAAAAAACAAATTTGACCAATTTATGTGGGAAATTTCACGACATTTTAATAAATGATCCGAGTATTCTCTCGGATCAAAAATTTGACCGTGAAAGAAAATCATATTTTTTTTTTAAATAAAATATTTAAATTAATTAAAAATCATAATTTTGAAATTGCTTTTTAAAAATATTTTTATAGTTACCAATAATTAATAATAAATATATTTTGTATATTTATAGACAAGTATATGAATATATACAATAATAGTAGTTTATGATACAAGTGTGTGAAGAAGGGCTTTTATGCATGAGTTGCGAGTTTTTTGTAATCGCAATGAGTGCACGTCAGAAAATTTATTTTCACTAATTGTAAGTCTTTGTTTAGTGACGCAAGTTGTTGCCATAGTAATAACAAACAGAAATCGTTTAATAATGAAACTCCATTTGATTTACATTGAATTTTTACGCACGATTTGGTTACTTTTGCACACGATTATAATAATGGCATCCTTCACATACAATAATATATTAGAGTGTTCATTTTGGTGGGTGAGTAGATAAAATATATTTTTTTGAATTATTGTTCTGCTTTCATAACTAAATTATAATTCTCATTTCATCCCATTTGTCCCGCTTTGTCTCAATGAAAATGTGGTCACTTTAAGCATAGCGTCAATAAATTCAAATCTTTCAAATCACTTTATGTGCTAATTACAGTAATAACTTATAAATATATTATGCATTTGCATTAATTAACAAGTTTACTTTGTTGCAATAATTAGCAATTGTTGCATTAATTAGAATTTGCATTAATTAGCAATCTTGACTAGTCAGTCAAACTATATCATAAATGATATTCTGTGATACTTACTCTGTGAAAACTTCTTATTTTTATACTACTCTATTATCTAGATTTATTAATTATAATTTGTAGTTATAAGTCAAAGTAAAAAGTATAATTGTAGTTTATAATTCTTCCAATTTTGCATCTAGGGGTACTATAAGTAGTTTTCTCCATATAGTAGAATTAGTTTTATAGTTTTACTTTAAGCTAAACCTCTCCTAAATCAAAGGTTTAACAATTAGTGGTCTAAATTGGGTAGAATAATATTATTTATCTGGCAGGTCTAGTCTATCTCATCTTGTCTGCCTGATCTTATTTGTCTGGTCTTGTCTGTTTCTTTCTGTCCAGTCTTCTCTGGTCTTGTCTGTCTGGTTTTGTATGTCTAGTCTTTCTCCTTTTTAGAAGGGGACGTAGCAAGTACTTTCGTTAACTTGACAAGTGGCCCTCTTCACTTCGTGACTTTCTTTCGTGATGTTGTTGTACTGGAAGAGGTATTTCCTAATATGTTTTTCTCATTTACAGTGACCCTTTTATCCCCCATTCACTTCTGTGCTTAGGGGTTCAGGGAGTTTCAGTTTACCAGCGTTTGCAGAGTCTCGTTTTTTTTTTGTCATCACCCAATGCGGGTCCATGGGGGTAAGCCCTTCTCTCTCCTCGGTCCTATTACCCTCACAAGGGTTTGGTGGCACTATGCTTCTACCATTTTTAAAGCAATTTTCCACTCCTCTCTGTTCTGGGCTAGTTATGTGGCCTCGTGCAGAGAGAGTCCAGTCAAGCTTCTGATTCAGTCTAACCATCGGGTTGGAGATCTTCCTCGTGACCTTCGTCCGTCGACTTTGCCTTGAACTACCAGCTTTTCTAATGCATCCGGTCTTCTGGAGACGTGCCCGAAATACCGCACTTTGTTCCGGTTTATTCTTTTGGACAGTCTGTCCAAGGGTAACCCTTAAAACACTGTTATTTCCCCACATAGTTTCTTCTTCTTCTTAGAGTGACTTATCAGTTGCGGATGTTGGCGATTAGCATAGCAATCTTGGCTTAATCAACTACTTGAAGAAACAGTTGAATTGACGTAAGGCCGAACCACTGGCGTAAGTTCTTAAGGCAGGAGGTACGTCGTCTACCTGGTCTTCTTCATCTACTCTTCCTTGCATGACTAACGCCGAAACTATTTTTTAACGCCAAATTATTTCAATTTTAAAAGCGGTCAGAAAATTTTCATTACGTCTATGTTTTTGTTTAGTGACGCGAGTTGTTGCCATAGTAACAACAAACAAAAATCGTTTAATAATGAAACTCCATTTGATTTACATTGGACTTGGACATTTCAGCACAAAGTTCCCGTTTAAATTCTTCTGATTCTGAATCGCCACATGTTGTTCCTGCTGGATCTTCGCCTGTTCCTCGCTCTGCAACATCTGCTGCATCTGTATGACCATCGACTGCTGTTGCTGCTTAACTTGGAGATGCTTCTTCAACGCCAAACACTGCGCTTTGGGCTCAGCCCTGGTGGCAGCTTGCAACTTCATGGGATAGCGTTACAATTTTTGAATGCAACTCCTCAATTTTCCTCTGCTGATCCCGAACTAATTCCTCTTGCATTTTCAAATTGCATTGGAGAATTTGGGGACTTTGCGGGTTCATAATCATGTGTTCTTGATCCTCGGCCAAGCCGGAAGAACTGACGTCGGTGTGTTGGGGGGAATTGTGGGAGGAGTCGTCGCCTCCGGAAGCTATGGAGCAATCTCCGTTGCTCATGTTGGTTTTGAGGCGTTCTATGAGTTGGGGTTTGGAACCGGAAAAGGGGAGGTTCCTCCGCGTTAGCTCGGCTTTTAGATCATGTCTTCCAACCTCCCTATTAATCTTGGGCTGAGGAGTCTGAAAGAGGTGGGGATGGTACTGGGTTGCTCGTGGTGCTGTTTTCTATATTCTTTTGGGAGGGGAGGATGATTTGGTGGTATTTGTGTTGGAGTTGGAGCTAGAACTGGAGGAGAGTTTGTTGCTGGTGGAGGGGTCGTAGGAGCTTTCGCCGGGGGAGGGGTTATTGGGGGAGGAACCTCTTTGGCCTTTGTACTCGTGGAATTTGATTGTTCTTCTTTTGGGTATTGCTTTAGATTTGGATTTCTTGCGGTTTTTGTCTTTGCCGGGGGTATCCGTCCTTGCCGGGGATGGGATATGGTGAGGGGTTAAGGTTACCGGTGCGGGGGTTGGAGGTTGAGACGGAGCTGGACTGGCTATTGAGGGCAAAGGACTCAGTGTCGAAGTTGAGGACAGGGAAAGCGACGCCGGACTGGACGCTTAGTCGAGCAGAGGCGCCGCGACATATACATTATAGAGACAATAGTGAAATTACAAACACAGCGTCAAAAAGATTATCGACAGAGAAAAAAGAATATTTTCAAACTACAGGTTCAGGTTAACATGCTGGTACAGGTACAGGTTAACATGCTGAAGACGTTCAAATATACAGAGAAAAATTTAAATCAAAGAAGAAACGTTTGAACCTGAATCTTTACAATCATCGAAAGAACCCTTTCATTATTTTAATAATAATTCAAAAAGAGAATTGTTCGATTATTAAATGCGCGAGGAACTTCGTTCCTGTCGGGGGTCCCCAGACCGCATACGGTTTTTTTGTGTGTGTAAACTTGTGCGAATTAAAAATTATGTGCGGAAATGAAACTTTAGGGGTACTTTCGTTTTTCAGGTACTTTGTGAATAATACTTGAATTAAAGGAATGATACAGGTCTGTCTGATCATCTCTCTCTCTCTGTCAGTCTATCTGCCTAGTTTCATATGTCTAGTCTTGTCTGTATAGTCTGTCTAATGTTGTCTATCTAGTCTTCTTTGTCTATCCTTGTCTGGTCTTATATGTCTGTTTGGTCATCTCTGTCTGTCTATCTGGCCTGGATGTGTCTCTGCTTAGTTTTGTATGTTCAGTCTTGTCAGTTTCTTTGAATCTTGTGTGTCTAGTCTTGTCTGTCTAGCCTTGTCTAAACATGTCTAATCTTATCTGTCTAGTTTTGTGTGTTTAATATTGTTTTTCCAGTTTTAAGTCAATATGTAATTATTTAAACTTTTGACTAATACTGTATAAGTTTGATTGCTTTGCTGACATAACAAAATGAATGGAATTCAATGAAAATAAAGCAACAATCCTTATCAGTTTGGCATTAATTATGAAATATAAGATTTTAATAACTAACATGTTGAAGATTAACTAGTCGAACGCTGATTTTGATAAGCCTCAGCATTTCTTTCAAGAGGAATAACACAGAGTTTATAGAAACAGTGAACAGGGCACTAGCGAACAGTATATTCAACTAACCTGGGTTTAAACATTTTATGTTCAAAATAGAACACAACATAAAATAGATTAAGAATTAAAAAAGATAAGACTTGACTAGTCTTGTCTGAAAGTTACATATTCATATTTTTTTTTATTGTTAAATTAAGGAAAAAAATATACAGTTCAAAATTCCCATTCAATGTATTTAAATAACTTTAAATAAGCAAAACTAATCAGCTATTCGTAAAACCATACTACATTATAGATAATCATATGAACTTAATAAAGTGGGAACACAGCCTGAATATATAAATATATTCAACCTTTCTGGAGCTTTATAATATTATTGAGTCTTTTTGGGACTACCAAAAACAAATCTCATGTGAAATTATTACTGGGTATATCAGTCCACTGGGCACCAGTAAATAACAAATTTCACATCCTTTGTAGTCCTAAAAAGACTCAATAATATTATAGAGCTCCAGAAAGGTATAATATATTTATATATTCAGACTGTGTTCCAACTTTATTATGTTTATAAAACTAATCAGTATATTAATATCAAAGTTCCTTGTTTTGCTAATTATTTGACTTGCTACGGTTAACCATCTCATCCTGAACAGTACATATATGTACTATCAACTTTTTTAAATACTTACCGTTGAATAGCAACAAGAAATGTACCAGACCAAGCTTTAGGGTTGCTTCAATATGGGCAGTCTGCATTAACAGATATTTCCACAGGATTTCTTTAGGTGAAATGACTAGATACTAAAAAAGTATTGCAAATGAGTAAATGCCACAAGCCTAATTTGACCATAGTTGCAAAACAGACCATAACTGGTGATCAGGAGAGAATTGAGTGTCAAGAAGATAATGCTTTCTATTGCAAGAAATTGGGACTAGTTTATCAAGCTGATCAATTCATAGTCATGTAAGACCAAGACAGGAAATCTGCAAAAAAGTGTATTGTACTTGTCTCAGTGTGTTAGCAGTAAATGCATGGATCAACTTTTGAGCAATACGTGGTCTGTTAGAAAAGTATCCGACCTTATTATTTATTTTGAAAACCTGATGCATTTGAATCAAGCGCGCTTGCATGAGCCGACCTTGAACGTTCGTGCGCATGCGTGAATTTTTTCCCGCCTGCAGATAGGGTTAGTTGCTGTCGAGCAGTGTTCGAGTGAAGTACTGTCGGTTTTTCAATGCAAGTAAAATGACGAAACGACTGGAGCCGCGCTACTGCATCAAATTTTGCCAGAAACTGGGCGACAACCAGGTGGAAACCATTCGGAAGATTCAGACGGCTTTCGGTGACGATGCTATGGGCATCACACAGATTAAGGAGTGGTACAACCGGTTCAAAGACGGTCGCACGTTGGTGAAAAGCAAGCCACGCTCTGGTCGGCCATCAACATGCCAAAATGACCATGTCATTGCCAAAGTGAACGCTGTGGTGATGCGGGACCGTCGTGTAACTACCCGAGAAATTGCGACTGAAGTTGTGGTCATCGGGAAATTGGGGACTCCATCACGACAATGCTCCAGCACATTCTTCGTACTTGGTTCACAATTTTTTGGCGAAAAACCAGACTCCTCTGGTTCGACAGGCTCCTTATTCTCCTGATATGGCCCCCTGTGACTTCTAGCTATTCCCCAAAGTCAAGACCGTCGTGTAACTACCCGAGAAATTGCGACTGAAGTTGTGGTCATCGGGAAATTGGGGACTCCATCACGACAATGCTCCAGCACATTCTTCGTACTTGGTTCACAATTTTTTGGCGAAAAACCAGACTCCTCTGGTTCGACAGGCTCCTTATTCTCCTGATATGGCCCCCTGTGACTTCTAGCTATTCCCCAAAGTCAAGAGGCCATTGAAAGGAACGCGATTTCAGACAAGAGAGAACGTTATGGCTGAAACGACAGCCGAGCTAAAGTCGAAAGTGGCTTTTTCGGAATGCTTTCAGCAATGGCGGCACCGCTGTACAAAAATAATCCGTTTCGTGCGATGCGTCCGATACGTAAGATGCGGAACTGTGGACGCCTACCTTAAGTTAACCGCCTTCAAACACCTACCTAGGGAGTCAAATACTTGGAAGAGCCCAAATCCCCTGTTAGGTGAATTTCAGATAGACCATGTGGCTATAGACAAGAAGCACCACAGAGAGATACAGAATGTCAAAGTACTCAGAAGAGCAATCCGTAATAAAGACCAACCTACAATCTTTGAGGACATTACCTAACACCACAAAAGGATCTCAGATAGCAAAGTTCAACATCTCATGAGTGAATGATGAAGAAACCAACCTAAGGAAAAACACAAGAAAATAAGGGTGGCCAAACCTACAAAGAGCTCTACTGGACGCAGCAAAAGAAACCACCCCTGCCTCATCCAACAAAGGCAAGCATACCTGGTGGACCACAGAAAGTGATCAGGCCATAGAGGAAAGGCACAGAGCATGAATCAAGTGGAATCAGCATAGGGATAAGCCAACTATCAGGCCTTTTTAACTCAAAGAAAAATAACTGCAAGCATTATCTGCAATACCAAGAGCAACTACACAAGATCCCTGATACTACAGGCAGAGGAGGACTTCAAGAAGAACATCTTAAGAGATCTCTATAGGGGAACTCAGGAAGCAGACCACAACTCCCACCCTTCAGTGAACTACTTGGACCTGATGGGAAGCTTCAGTTAAACAATAAAGAGCTTTGGTTGACAGAAACCGCGAAAGATATTAAAGAACTGGGAATAATAGATCTCCAAAACAGACAGTCTGTGAGACGCACCCTGAAGGAAGTCCGTGGATTTCAGGAAAAAACCCGTAGGAAAGGTACCCCTGGACAGAAGAGAGAAAGGAGTTACACTGGCAGAAGATGCGACAATACTGGGCAAAAGTCAAAGCCCAACAGTTGAACAAGCGTTGTCCAAAGTAGACCTATTTGAAAGAAGAAGGAGAAGAAGAAAGAGCTTTTCAGGATACTTCCAAGAACTCTTCAATGCAGAAGAACATAAAGAGAGACTTACCTGATGGGAAGCTTCAGTTAAACAATAAAGAGCTTTGGTTGACAGAAACCGAGAAAGATATTAAAGAACTGGGAATAACAGATAATAGATCTATGGGCCCACTTCTTGGTATCCAGACTCCATACCACCAACCAAGGAAGAAATAGAGAACATCATCAAGAGCCTGAAGAACAACAAGGCCTCAGATGAAGATGGCATAGTAGCGGCGATGTGGAAAAATGCAGATGAACAATCCATACAGAGCATCCATCAGATTATACAGGACATATGGGTAACAGAGATCTTACCACAAGGAAGATCTCAGATATGATCCATCGTCTTCACAAAAAAAGTAATAAGACCTCGACAACTACAGAGGCATATCTCTGATATCTGTCACATTCAAGATATTCTCTACAACCTTGTTAAGTGGAGTCAGCAACCAGCTTGACTCCCAACTACTTGAATATCAGGCTGGCTTCCAAGCTAGATCATTACATACTGGGGTCACGGCAGACATCCCTGGGTAGTAACCCTAGTAGAGGCATATGATATATGATAAATGATGATATGATAAAAGGCATATGATTCAGTAGATGGAAAGACCCTGATCTACACCATTCGAGAATTGGGCATACCAGCCTAATCCAGGCCACCCTGAGAAACACCACCTAAGTCAAGTTTAGATGTGAGCTCTCCGAGAACTTTCCCATTCAAACAGGAAAAAAATCATATCAAACAGGGTGATAGCCTTTCATGCATACTGTTCAACTGTTTACTGAAGAAAATCATCAGAGAAAATCATCAAAAATGACTTGCTCACTATTATCAGGAACTGGATTGAGCATTGGATAAAAGAAAGATAACCTCAATGTACACTGTTTAGCCTTTTCTGATGACCTTGTCCTGTTATCCAATGATATAGAAGAGGCTACTTACCAAATACAGAGCCTCTCCAGCATATCAGCGAAGGCCAGTTTGAGAGTCAGCATGCAAAAAACTGTGTTCATGACTACCATAAAGGACGTCCCATTGACAATTCCACTAGAAGGCACTACCATTCATAAAGTCGTTGCAGTCAAGTATTTAGGAGACTGGATTTCAGCAAACGAGAGTGAGAACTAGGCTATAGATATCAGATGTACCAAGCTGGAGAGGGTCTACCAATCTTGCAAGAGCATTTACATCTCCAAACATCTTTTCAAGAACCTTAAACATTACAACTTAGTAGTAAAACCCTCTGTACTCTATGCCACAGAATGTCTCTTGATGAACAGGAAAGGTCCACTCAGGAAACAAGAGCTTAAAGAATGGAAAATCCTGAGGAGAATACTTGGGCCAATATGAGAAGAGGATGGCCAATAGCCAAGGGCCAATATGGATACAGGATCAGACACAGTAGTGAGCTGTATCACCTGCAAGAAGACATAATCACATCTATTAGGAAAAGACGCCTAATATTCTATGGTCATTTAATCCGCATAAACCCCTGCAGACTCATGAACAGGATCTTTACTATGACAGGTAGAGCTAAAGCTTCCAAAAACAAATGGATCACCACAGTGACATCAGACCTGGAGCAACTTAAAATTCCACCACAAACCTTAGAGCCAGACCGTTCGACACGGAGTATTTCCAGTGGCCCTTACCAGCAAAAACAGCATAGGAACCAACAGATCAAAGTGGACAGAAGAGAGGAAGCTTGCCCACAGCCAGAAAATGAAAGCTTTATGCAGACCCATATAAAACCATAAAAAGATACAACAACGAAATTTCTAACTGTGCCACTTGAATCATGGCTGATGGTATCACACTAAATCTTTGTACTATCTTTGTACCACAGTTAACCCTGTTGGGTCTTTTAAGACCAGGATTTAGTTTCGGGGGGGTTTTAAGAAAATACATGAACAGAAATGCACCAATTTACTTTCTAAACTGACACACAAAGGTTCCTAAACTTCACATCTACCATACTCTCTTGAAGAGTCGTCTCTACTCGTCTCTTTATTTCAATATAACATTTATGGGGGACCCCCCCCCCTGGCTATATAAATATATATTTAAATATTCAGGCTGAGTTCCGTTTGTTTTAAGTTTGTATATAATTTTTGTTTCAAAATAAATGTAATTCATGGACGAAAGGGTTAAATATAGGGGTATATTGAAGATGTTTTCCTTTGGTATTGCAATGGAGGCAATGCATGAAATATTTCTAATACATTTACAAATTTGACCAATTTATCTTCAATCAAATTGTTTAAAAGAAATATCTAGTCTGTACATGAACAGGAACAAGCTTAAAGTCATGACATGCACCATGGGATATTGCAAATTTTAAAGACATTTTTCAAGAATATATAATTCAACTTTTGACCAATACTGTACAATATTATTGTTTTGACATTGCAAAATAATTAGAAGTCTAATTCTAATGACTTTTGTTAATAATGAATTATTTGAATAACCAACATGTTTAATATTAACTTGTAGCAGGTGGGTTTTGATAATATTCAACATTTCTTCTTAGGACAAACGCGAAGTTTATACAAACCAAACATGTGTGAATCAAGCACTCAAACTGTCAAACTAACTTGCAAAATAAATGTTTTTGAAATATGAATTGGGAAAGATTGGGCACGAATAATTATAAGTTTTTGAATTATTTAAGTGAAAATTTGCATTGAATTGTTAAATAATGCAAAACATACAATTTGTTTAAAGATCCTTATCAATTTAAAGTACAGTCACTTTCAAATCTGCTCGAAGTTATGCATGAAGTATAATTTAAAAAATAAATATAAATTAGTATCAACTATAAGATGTAAAATTAAAATTTATGTAAACAAAAACCAAATAATTGCAATTCCGAAAAAAGAAATAAAGTAAGAATATAAATGATTATAATATGAAATAACTTACTGTGTAACAGTTTTTGAACAATGAGGGGTTCTTGCTTGAAATGAGTAATGTTGAAAACCGCCGCTGTTTTTATTCGAAAAATCAATCAATTCTTTGACGATAAACGTTACAATACGGTGGGGAAACAGATAAGCGTCGGCCGGAACTCGGCAGCTTCACCGATCAAGATTTCTAACTTACCGTGCGAATCAACAGGTCGTTGAGCGTGCAAGAGCAGCGGGAAAACATTCGAATACGAAAGGGTGGAAGACGGAGAAGAATTTTGCGTGAAGCAACGTGCAGACACAGATGTCGACTTGATTGAGCGCAAATTGATTTAGTTTCGTGTGACCTTATTGATTACGTTTTAGTACAGTTGCACAATAATCTTACTTTTTTTGATAACACTTGTGATCTCTAGTAGATATTTCGTTGCTTTAATTGAATTTAAAATTGAATCTGCTTTGTAAAGGGTGACATATTAAGAGTGTCCTGATTTTCAACTGCAATTATCAAAAAACGAAATAAGTTGGACAAATATTTTGTTGAACATTGTAGTGTAAAATCTAAAGTTTAATAACATGTTAAACGCTTAATCCTAAATTAACAATTAATACTCCCTCTGTCCCATAATAATTGATAGTTTTCGTTTCGTGGCCGCGGCTTATCAAAATATATGGCACAATTTCAATATTTTTTTCTTATGAGTTCATTTGATCATACTCCTTCATAAAATACGTCATTTACCATAAATATAACCATATGTTGTTGATAAACATTATTTCATAAAAGGTCAAAAAATCAGAAAATTGTCGTCTCATATTACTGGATAGTTTACTCAAAAACATGAATGTTCCGAACACTGTGATCCTAACACTGTGATCCGAACACTGTGATTTAAATGCATTAGTTTAGTCATTACATTTGTGTAATTCTTTCAGTCTTTCGTCGTAAGAGGAAAAGTTTAATTGTTTCAAATTCCTACCCATAAATGTGGATCTACTTAAACGTGAGCTTACCGATCAACAAATGAGGCTAATATATGACGATTTGCTATATGTCAGTTGCAGCTAAAAACTTTCAGTATTCAAACTATAGCCAGAATGGCAAAGAATGTAACTTCAAGAAAACGCGGTCGAGTTGTTCCAAAAAAGAAAAATTATGCATTAAATGGCAGAATTCGCAATGTGCCATTAAACAAAAAAAAACTATCAGATCACTTGCTAGCGCCTTAAATATAGCAAAAAACGTCTCTGCATCGTCCAATAAAAGCAGGAGATGTGCAGGGGCGCGTTTACATTACTTGTGGCCCTAGGCGCAAGGTGACTATGTGGCCCTAGTCTAGGGAGTCCCAATTCTCAATATACGAGATTATATTATAAACACATTAAAAAATAACAATTAAGTACGTAATAAGAGTATTTTACAATAAGTGTATCGTAGAAAGTTTTACCTACTATATAATAATTTACTTAGATTTATAAACACATAATATAATATATAAATTGATAATTTACTTAGATTTATAAAAAAAGTTATAATTTGATAAATGTCAGCATGACTTTTAATAAATTAATCAATGAAACGCAAACATTTAAATCGCGAATTGTTATGACATTTTTTCTATTTTGCGTCTGTAATGGACTCATAACAGCATTCATATGCGTGCGGTTATGGCTCGCCGAGTGCTGTTATGAGTTAATTTTAAAAAGGTTGGCACATAAATTCAGAGCTGTCAGTGTCAAATTTTTGACGAGATAGTTTTGAAGTTATGTGATGTATGTAAATCGCAATAATACACAAATTTAATTAATTAATGGTAATAAACGATATTACACATATTTAATTTAAATTCTGTCCATCAATGATACTATCATTAAAAACGTTTCTAGTGACATTGGATGTTTCTTGTCCATTAGAAAACTCCTCGCTCGTCGTTTTCTAAACTTGGACCACGTGGTGGAAGGGACATGAACTACATTCTTTGGGTTTGAATCCTCTGTAAGATTCTGTGGTGTCCTTTAGTAAAAACAGTCATGCGTTTAATTTTCAATAACAGTACAAAAAATAACAACAATGCAATGATACTTCTTTAGTTTTTTTTTTTCTGAATATTTTTTCACTATTAACCACCATTATTTTGCCGCTAATTGTTGTCAACAGCCAAAAGTTGGTTTGACCATGATGACTGATTTTGAAAAAGTGTTCTGTAATATTCTAAAGTACCTACTATTTCCAAAAATATACATTATTTCAGCAGGAAACAATGTTTTATTAGAAAAAAAATCAATTGAAATTCAAAATTTAAAATGAGCTCGAAAACGATCGCAGGTGTCATGGCGTCTGCTTGTGACGTCAGGTGTTAGTAAATAGACCAAAAACATAAGGGATTCAAAGAAAGAAATCATCTGTTTTGCGTGTTAAATATGAATTCTAAAGTGTATAAGTTTGTATAAGGTCTGTCGTCATAAGGTGATAAATAATAAGGTGAGAAAGCAAGAACCAAAAATGTGTGACCACACCCTTGAATTCCGCAAGGGTACCTCCTTTGCCAGGACAAAATTGCCATAATTGAAAATACTTGGGTTTGTCTCTTCTGTCTCAGTTTGTCTCTGAGTGATCGCTTAATCACCTTATGAAATAAAACAATTACCATGTCTTCCAATCAAAATAAAAATATATATTAGAAGCCACTAAACATATGATAATAAAAAAAGAACCTATAAATAAATATCCCGACTCAGGATCAAAATACCGTCTCTGATACCGTCCTCACATTTTTGACACATATTCTGCCCCTCGGCCGGTATCAACTTCCATTCAACTAATTTTTGAATTGTTTGGTCGGGATCTCTTAAAATATTCTGAATATCCAGAATGGACAAATAATTTCTGGAAACCATTTTTTTATATACTTTACGCAAACATGTGACGCAGAAAAATTAAAACAATTTATAATATGTTGTCAAAATTAAATTTGCCACCGCTTACCCAGTTTCACATTCTTAGTTATGTGACCAGTCATACACGTCAGTTATTGTGTTTAAAATGTCAGTTTTTTTATTACAAAAATTCAAATATGTCTTTAACCGGACGACTTGGAAGCTTCATTTTACTTTTCCGCGCCTACTAATGCACTGTGAAGACGATTTGGTCAATTAAATCAGGTAAAAAAAACGAGAAACCCGATTTTCGGAGCTTACCATATTCTTTACTATACCCGCATCTGCACATGTTTTTGGGTCGGTTTCTCATTTTCTACATAAGTTTTTCAATATATTATATTGTAAAATAAATAATTTTGTCTTCACATTTATTGGACACTTTATTTCTATTATGCTGGATTCACAGTTCCCGTCAGGTGATCCTGCTATCATGGGATATTTTTTACAGACCATTAGATCAAATTTTTTTTTTACCCTTTGTGGTACTGACGGTTTTCCTCACTTCATCCTCAAACATTCTAACGCGTTTCATTGCAGGCATGTCTTGGATTTTTCCTCCCATTATTAAAGCAATCTGCGTTCCATCACTGGTTTTGCACCTACTAAATTCATATGCTCGTGAAGCCGTCACCCTGCCATATCTTCATCATGCCGAAGGCAGCTATTATGTTTTGTCTCTTCCTCAATTTTTGTTATATCTGGATCAGTCAATACAAGTTTTTGCATGAAAGTGCCACAGGACTTTTCTTTGTATTTCAGCAGTAATTTGTGCATGCATAATCTTTCTATTGTATCACATAGGCTTTCTCGTACTGAATTAACTGACAAAATTATTACAACAAAATATTTTATTAACTTGAAAGTGCTGGGATCGTCCAAGTTCGTACGAGGTTTACTAACGCCTGACGTAATTCAGTCTGATTGGTGTTCAACTTATCATGGCGGACTTATGTAATTTGTAGTTTTGTTTTATTGAAAATACTATCAATTTCGTACTAAATATGAAACTAAATATATTTTTCACAATCTATTATTCCCATCACATTAGATAAACACAATATTTTTGTGATTCTTGGTTACTGTAGTCACGCCCATTTGTGGCCCCCAAAAAAGGTTGAACCTCATCGCTATGCGAAATCAAAAAGATTCAAAATTAAAGTGATGTTTCTTTAAGCCGTTGCTAGACCTCGATTTTCACCTCGACATAGCAATGAATGGTTTAATGAAAAAAATGGAATTTGGTCATTCATAAAAATGGAACCTGCAAAAAGGAATAGCAGAAATCGTAGTAGAGGCACTTTCGTTTCTACACCGGTTGTTGTTGATAAACATGAGTACCGCAAAGTGGTAATTGAAAAAGTACTTCCCGCTACTAAGTCTAAGCGAATCGTATAGAGCAAAGTAAGACGATGTTTATTCAAAAAAGACGCTAGACATCATATTTTACCATGAGATTCAGAGTTTGTCCAACACGGAGCAAAGGATGAATTTGAAAAAATCGCCTAATAGCCCCGATTTGAATATATTGAATTTGGTGCCTAGACAATGTGCTTATTATTGGACTCATAACAGCACTCATATTCGTGCGGTTATGGCTCGCCGAGTGCTGTTATGAGTTAATTTTTTCAAATTGGCACTTAAATTCAGAGTTATTATCAAATTTGTTACACAATCTTTTAATGACATGCCTCGTGATACATTAAATAAACATTTTTATCTCTTCAAGATTGTACGATTGAAACAATCAAAGACAATGGAGAAAATAATTACAAGCAACCTTTGCAAACTTTGGCCAACATATGGCCAAAGATCGTCAAATCAGCAATGGCACTTAAAAAATAAAAATTTTCATTTTCACAAATACTATTTTCATCGGTGTACTTATGCAGCAGAACTATCATTTTTGAAAAATAAAATACTCTTAAATAAAAATATAAAGTACTAACTTTTTTCGTAAAAAAATAATAATTTTAAAGAAACATATCCAGTAATATGGGACAAGAAAAAAAGGAGAAAACTATCAAGTATTATGCGATAGAGGGAGTACTTAAAAATTACATCGATTAGATGTCCTCGGTTTGCGTCGATGCATGACTGAGACGATACAACAATGAACACATTGCATGCTGGCACATTTCTGGTGAAATCTCACCAATAACTTGTGGAATTTTTCTTTTTAAGTCTTTCAGGGTTTCAGGTCGGTTGTGATAAACGTTAGATATAAGGTGACTGCATGAGAAATAATCCAAAGCCCACAGATCCGGAGAGCGAGGAGGCCATAACTTATCCCCACGCAGGAAAATGAGGCGACCAGGAAAGAACTCTCGTAACACTCCCATAGACATTGGATACAAGGCATCATCTTGCTGATAACAAATATCGTTTATTGGTAATCGGAGTTGAGCAATGGCATCAATTAAGGACGATTATAACATCTCCACATAACGTTCACTATGACTACTGCGTTTCTAACCCATTTAAAAAAATACTGTCCCAATACTCCAGCTGAGCATATTCCACACCATACAGTTACCTTTTGAGAATGCAGGTCTTCTTCGATTATAACTTGAGGGTTTTCGGCAAACCAGTGACGTAAATGTTGTTTGCTAAATGAAACTGTGCTTCGTCACTCATAGTTATTTTGTAGTCAAAATTATCCCCTCTGCCCAAAATTGCTTGTATTCAACACCAAATATTCCTGGTGAAAATGAAATGTCTTCGAAGTGTCTGAACAAAGTGTCGGTAATCCGTCAACGAAGTGTCTTCAAAGTGTCTTTTGGAACACTGAAATTTAAACATGATGTTTCGCTGAAGTGAATTTCTGCGAAGTGTCGTTGAAGTGCCGGGGAAGTGTGCAAGTGACAATTGTGCAAGCGAATAAAACGTTGAATTTAAACTTGAACGTTGAAGTGTCGAGTGCCAGACTCTTACTAGACTTTTCAAAATTCAAATAATTAAATTCTATTCAAATATTTTTTTGTAATACGATATAAATAAAAATTATTAATTCATAATTTAAAAAGCAATAAAACGTAATTTCATCTCTTGTTTGTCTCTTAAATATAGAACTTTCTCACAAGATTACGTAAATTGTTTGTGCACCAAATTTCAACGGTTGTAAACAAATGAACAAGCAGTGAACCGTTTGGACCAAACAGATACATATTTTCGTGGGTTTTTTATTGATATGCTCTAGATTTCGCAATATTTAAAGACGATTTTTCTGTTTCTTTGCAAATCTTTTTGCGGTTTTAGCACTAAAATCCAATAAAAAAATGTTTTTACCTTTTTATTTTTTATAATATACCTTAATAAATAACTATTTTACCAAAATTAATTTTCTTGTCGATTTTTCACCGATTTCTCATTTCTCATTTTCCTATGTGATATCCATTCATCGAATAGACTTATAGTTTTCAGTGTTTTCATCTATCTATCTATTATCTGTTATACCTAGATATAAAATAGCTGGTTGACTGACCCATCATCGCACAGCCGAAACTACTGAAGCTAGAAACGTGAAATTTGGACAGTAGTTTCTTTTTGTGACCTAGAGACTCACTAAGAAGCGATTTTTCGAATGTCAACGCCAAAGGGGGTAAACGGGGGTGACAAAATTTATATGGGAGACAATAACAAATCTTCATCTATTAATTTGAAATTTGGCACGAATACTTATCAATGAAAATAAATAAACATGTATTTTAGCATTTGCCAAATTTCACCCCTTAAGTATATAAAATAGGGGATGAACTGTTTATCAATGAACTCCTAACCGGCTGGACCGATTTTGATAAATTTTTATATGTGCGTTTGAGTGGGTCTCTGGATGGTTAGATTCACAATTGGACCCGATGGTTAGGTTAGGTTTTTGTTAGTAGGTTTGGTTAGGACAACGTATGCCGGGTTCTGCTGGATCGATTTTTATGAAATTTTATGTGTGTGTTTGAGTGGGTCCTTAGATGGTTTAAATTCATAATTGGAACCGGTGGTTAGGTTTGGACAACGTTTGCCGAGTTCTGCTGAACCGATGCTGCACCTATTAATTTGAAATTTAGCACGAACACTTTTCAATGAAAATAAATAAATACGCTTCCCTATCTCTTGCAGCGTGAAATATTTGTTCAAAACTGAGGTTAGTCCACTCTCTGATATTCCTCAGCATGAGATTTCCTTTGCCTTTTCTTCCCTCTATTCTTCCCTACATGATTACTTGTAGGAGGTATTTGTCATTACGAAGTATGTGGCCAAGATATGCTGATTTTCTTATTTTGACGATTGTCATCAGTTTTCTGCCGTGTCCAATTCTTCTTAGTACTTCTTCATTTGTGGTTCTAGCAGTCCAAGGAGTTTTAAGTATGCGTCCGTAGAGCCACATTTCAAATCCCTCCGATCTTTTTATGGATTGTGCTTTTAGCGTCCAAGTTTCTACCCTATATAACAGCTGAGACCATTCCTAACGGATATAGAATACAAACGGAAAATACAAAAGAAAGGTCAAATATCTAGGTATACCACTAGATAGCAAACTTCTATGAAATAGAGCGTAAAAATGTGTGCAAAAATCTTGCAGGAAAAACGTGGGATTGCAGCCCCACAATCCTGCGACAGATGTACACCATGATAGAGACCTGCGATCGCTTACGGGGCAGTGAAGAAGTAGCTTGAGAAAGAAGCAACTTGAGAAGAATCAGGGCATGAGAGACTGGCATAAGTGTGCGTCACGGAGGTGATTAAAATCCCGTTTTTTACCAATCCAATAACCTGTTTTTGTCGTTTTGAATACCAAAAAAGCAACGCACGGTCACACCAATAGACCTTTACATAGTTGAAATTTTTTTGTGCGCATATGTCAATTTCCGCCATGTTATACGTGAAAAAGTGCCCGAAACTTTTGACGTATAACTAAATATGTGCCAGAAACTTACATATTCCCGCCTTTAAAACTTGGCGGATGCGCATGTGTTTAACTAACCGTTAAAAGGTCTTTTCTAAATACAACTTGCAAATAAGACAGCTTGAAATTGAAGGTCTAATTTGAATTTACATTGACACTCAGCCCATTTAGAAGTGGCGACGACTGGGTTGAAATTATTTAATTCGATTTGTTGTAATTTCATTTGACCTTAAAGATTAGGACGTTGCAGTAGCCGAGTTACTCAATATTCTTACTTTCCTCTGATAACATTAATAATCTCTGGTAAAAAAAATCTTATTAATTACATTTTAACTGAATCTACATTATATAATTACGTATTGGTCTAACCAAATAAATGTTTTATCTCAAAACAAATAATGTTAAATTAAAGATATTTTTAACTTTGTCTATCTGGTCTTGTCTGTCTGGTTTTGTCTAGTCGGGTCCATCTGTAGTTATAATTCTCGTTTGTATTAATTCTTGCTCCATAACTCCATAACTGAGATCATAAATTCGTAGAACTCTTTATGATTGTTGATCTCTTTATTATCGCGTTTGCAACTTTCTGTTTATTATTTGTCCATTTTTATATCGACTCTCACACCACACTGTCATCAGTTTCGATAAAAAAAAATGTAAAAAAATTCTGTAATTATTCTGTTGCATAATTTATCTTGCGATAAAATTTTGACCTACCGTAAACCAAAGCAAGCATCAAAATAAAACTGGTAATATTTAGGATTCATGTACAAAATCAAATTGATAATTCCTTCGTCGTATAAAATAGACAGTGTCGTAGGACATTCGTCGTATAAAATATAACAGTCAGAGAAGATCAGACAGACCAAACTGGACCGACAAGACTGGGTTGGACTACAATTGCTCTGGGAAGTTTGGAATACCTTTTCTAAAAAAATAAGGACTGTTGGAGAAATGAAAGCTACCTCTGTACTTTAGATGTAGTATCAAGACAGCTGCCCTCAATGAAGCAAGCCAGGGAACGAGAGATAACCTGGTAGAGCGAGGAACTTGAGCAGAAAAAGATCAGAACGAGAAAACTCTACTCTAATAGGGCAAAAAAGACCTCAGGTAAGTGGGCCGATTATGCGGCAGCACTCACTGACTACAACAAATCAATATGGAAAGCTAAAAGGGAGTCCTGGAGGAGGCTATGTGAGGATGTAGAAAGCACATCTGAAACAACCAAAAACTCCTGGAAAAGAATCCGACCAGTCCGGTTGGTACTATCATAAAACCCAACAGTAAAGACACAGCCAATGGGAAAGAGACTATGGAAATTCTATTGTAGGCCCACTCCCAGGCTCCCAAGTGATTGAACCTGCAATGGAAAGTCATGAATGTCACACTGTACGCCCATAACCCTCTTTACCATAAGGGCAATCGTTGGAGAATTCTACGTTCAACAATTCTATTGTTATTGTATCTTAGGATTATTTTAATTTTTAGTTTCTTTATCACTAGGTTCTTAAAATTAGATATTTACATATTGACATTTAAGATTACGATAAAGCGACCAATATGTCCTAACATCTCGTCGTGGCGCACTAATGGTTTTGAATGCGTTTTGGGGCTGTTTTATGACCGCTACGTGCTTGCAACTGTTTGTGACCACTAATGGTTTTAAATGTGTTGGTAAACAATGTAATATTTAAACTTACAAATTTTAGATATAAGTATTTATTTTCTGTAGTTATAAATATTAAATATAGAAATAAATACGTGCACTTGGGATAGGCATTCTTTTGTTATTAGTGGGGGCAGGCAAATGACAACGGGAAGTAAGCCTTCCTGGTGCTTTTAACAATGTATAATTATCTTCACTTTAAATCCATCTTTCTTGCCACCAAGATACCAAAGTAATAGAAGTGTTAGAAGTGTGTTGATAATAGAAGTGTTGACGTGTTCGTTTATTTATTCATTTTATTATGTCGAAAAGAACATATTTAAGTGGTTCATAAAAAAAAAGTTGTAACTCAAAAAGAAATAACCAAGAAACTTCCCAAACTCACTTAATTTTTTACGGTTGAAGTAGCAAAGAGGCTGACTAATTATTCACCTTCATCACCTCAAGATCGAAATACTTTTGAATATCAACTGGAAAAAGATCCTACATGTGACAAGAATGACCAACACACAACACATCAGATGCTGAACCCTCTACTGCAAGCTACTGTGAGTTAATAACTACAAGCTTGAAAACTGTATCACCTGATCCTAGTACGTACTGTGGCGAAATTTTAACAGAAGAATTACGCGATATTTGGATTCGAAAAGGGCCAGAGTTTTTCCGATATAAAAATTGTAACTTCTCCGCAACTTCTAAAAGTTTTCCAGATTCAAGCGGTAAAACAAAAACTAGATACTTGACTAAAAATATTTTCACCCGAAAATTGACGAATGGTGAGTCCTTAGAGAGAAAATGGCTCGTTTATTCACCGTCGAAGAAATCGGTGTACTGTTATTGGTGCCGTCTATTTAATACTACTACTGGACATAATTTGAGTTCTCCGAATGGATATAAAGATTGGAAGCATATAAGTAAGTTATTACTTGAGCATGAGAACAGTTTACAGCACAGGCAATTAATGATAAATTATGTCGCAAGAAGCAAAACTATGGGACGAATTGACAGTGAGTTGCTGTCCCAATATAATACAGAAGTCAATTACTGGAAGAATGTACTTAGAAGAATTGTCGCAGTAGTGAAATTTTTAGCTTCTAGAGGTCTTGCTTTTCGTGGTGATAATGAGATATTGGGGTCTCAAAATAACGGGAATTATTTGGGATGCTTAGAACTGATTATTGAATTTGATCGTTTTCTCGCTGATCATATACGAAACAGTTGCGGAAATCATGGAAAAGGAATTACATCATATTTGTCTGCAAATATTTGTAATGAGTTTATTGATATAATGGGACATCAAGTTTTAAAATCAATTGTTAACGAAATAAAATCATCAATATACTACTCTATAAGCGTGGATTCTACACCAGATCTCTCTCACGTTGACCAACTGACCTTCATCGTTAGATACGTAAAAGTCGGAGAGCCTATGAGATTTTTGCAGTTTTTCTCTATGAATAAGCATAATGCAGAATACATACCAGATACTATTTTAAACATTTTTGAAAGCCTTGATATTAATATAAAAGAATGTCGTGGGCAGAGTTATGTTAATGCATCAAATATGGCTGGAAAGTATTCTGGTGTTCAGTGAATAAAAAAACGAAAAATGTAAATTTGCAATTTTTGTCCCATATGCGGCACATTCGCTAAATTTAGTAGGTGTTCAGGCTGAATGTGTTTCTGAAGCTATAGTATATTTTCAGTTTATCCAAATATTATTCAATTTTTCGACCAAACGATGGAAAGTTTTGATAGAGCATTTGGACGCAAATAAAGTCCTGAAGTCTCTCCCGAATACTAGATGGTCTGCACGTGCTAATGCTATTAATGCCTTACAAAATGGTTATTTAAATATTTCTGAAGCTTTGTCCTCAATTGAAATTGACATCAATCAACCAGGAGAAACAAGAAACGAAGCCCAAAGCCTAGCAAAAAAATGGAAAAATTGAATACTATTCTTTTAACGGAGATATGGAATGATCTTTTGGGAATTACGAATAAAACAAGTTTACAGAATATCACTATTACCATGGACGTTGCAACGAAACTTTACGCATCTCTGATCGATTATGTCAATAACGCACGGTTCCACATCAAATCAACACAGGGTATAAAACTCACGATCTCAGATTTTCCTGAAATTTGGCTAATGTGTACTATTGCTATAGACTTGGAAATATATGAAATTTTACTGAGATGTGTCAACTCGTTTTTGAATTACAGAGTTGCAAAGTTCTCATAAATGGACCCAAAAATAGGGAACAACAACTTTTTGAATTACTGTAGAATCTTTCGTAATTGAGCTAGAGACCTATAGACCAGGGTCGATAATTTTTGAAACCGAAAAAAATAATAGTAGGATGAAACTAATTGGAAAAGGAAGAGAATATAACAAAAATGAAAGGAAAAATAATTTACGGGCGATCTGAGGTCGGGAAGTGGGGGTGAGTTTTTAAGGGTGAAAAACGGTTCATCTCGATTTCCGGCAAAACTACAAGCCTTATGGAAAAAAGTTAAATGGCAAAGTTGTATGTAATAAAAAGATCTACAACTTTTGTATTTACACTTTTTTCACATAACCTCAAAATTTATGTGAAAAATTCGAATAACCAAGATTTTGGTTTTTCATTTTTAACTTTTATAACAATTTTTTTTTTAACGAAATTTTGTGAAAATTTATCTTTTCGTGTCCCAAACACACTGTAATTTTTTTGATTTAAAATATTTATTATTTCATCTTATTTTCACTTCATATCGAAATATCACCCTTATTTTCAATCGAAAATTCTCGCGTCAAAATTTCCGCTTTTTTAAAAAAGTCGGTGAGCTTTTTATTCGTTGAAATCTCTACTTTCTGATGGTGTAAAAATAAAAATACATTACTATGGTAAATGTTCTCAAAAAATGCAAAAAAAACGAAAAAAACTCGAATCCAAAATTTTTTCTGTCAATCACTGAGTACAATTTTGAGCTATTCATTAAAATCTATACTTTAATTACTCGAGAAACGTTAGATTCCATGTTACATTGATAAACAAAAAAATTAGAAATCCATAAAACATCAAGATTGCAAAAAATATGCGAAAATAGTTGTTTTCAATATAATTGAAGGTAGGATTTAAAGGAGATTTCATCTAAAAAATGTGACTGCTGCAATTTTTTTCAGTAAAAAAGTTGTATTATGAAATCATTTTACATTTATGTCATAAATTTTAATAAGATTTATGTTATTTCTAAATACATTATCTTGAATTCTAATCACTTATCCATTAGTTTTTGTCTCTTTAATGGCATTTCATGGCTTTTCTAATAAATCGTTGAAATCTTCAAGACCATCACCGTCTTCGTCTTCATCATTATTTCTAGTCTGCATCGGTTTTTCTTCGACAATTGTATCTAAATCGTCAACTTCCTCGTAGCTTTTTTCTTCCACATTAGAGCAATTTTCAGAAAAATGACAATTTGAGCATAAATCAGTGCATTTCAAACCTTGTTTTCGGCAGCCACATTTTAAACTATTACATCCAGTTTCACAGCTGCAGCAAATAGTTTTCAGCAATACTTCCGGAATTAATTCCTTTTCTGTAAATTTGGGCATAATGCCACGTTGATGTTGCTTCCAGCCCCAATCTGTTGCTGTCAGTTCGTTACCCAGCCAAGCTTGGAACTGATAATATGCCCTGTAACAGTGTTGTTCTGCTGCACCTTCTGTGGGTGGGAGATTTGCCAATAAGAAAGATAATTTAATTTTTGCCCATTGATATTTTTGAAATCTTAATTGATTCAGTGTTATATTAACATATTTACATTTATAAATAGATTTGATTAATTGTAATCCATTTCTTTCGATATCTTCTTTGTTTGCATCTTTTTGAAAAAAAATATTGGCCAAATTTGACAAATTTTTATCGTCTAATAATGATTTTACGATACTTTTCTTTCCTTTTCCGGCAAATCCAGATGTTGTATCGCAACCAGCAAAACAATGCAGAAATGCAACAATGTTTTTGAAAGGTTCATATTTGAAGCTATTAGACGTGAAAAATAAATCTTTCACATTTCCAGAGCCCGGCTTGAGAAAATAAGTGTCATGATTATCTGAATTAAATTGATTTAAAAGGACCAAAAGATCAATATCTTGACCCACAACAATGACAGTTTTATTAGTATCTTTGGCAATTTCTATCGAGGTCTTAATTATGTCAGCATCAGCATCTTCTTTTGCTTGTTTACTGGGAAATCCATGTCACTGTAATCTTTTCATTAAACTTTTGATTATTTTGTCCTTGTTTTTCTCGTTAGATAAAAATTTTTCTTGCAAAAATGGTATCTTTGTATGGTTTTGATAATCGAACTCTGGAATATTGTCTGACGTTTTCCGACGACTACGTTCTCCTCTTTTAGTTGAACCAGCTGCTGGTACTGTTGTCACAGTAACTGATTTTCCAATTTCGGGGTACCCATCAAAATTCTACAACTTTCTCAAAATATTGTAGATGTCTTATTAATAATTAACTTGTTTGGTTGTTAATTATTGTAGTATAGATAGATCTATGCAAAGATACTGGAAAAAAAGTTACAAGAAGAAGCAGAGAAAAGGAATCTAATCCCAGAGGTACAAGCTGGCTTCAGAAAAGGACGCGGAACAACTGAACAGATATACATATTGAATTATATCATACAAAGAGAAATAGCTAAACCTAAGGGGAAATTGTACGCGGTATTTGTTGACCTCAAAGCTGCATATGACTCAGTAGTGAGAGAGAAAATGTGGGAATATATGAGGGAGAAAGGTATATCGCAACAGATCAGGGAGAGCATTGAGCATCTATATGAGAGAACATGGTGTAGAGTGAAGATAGGTGAAAGGCTATCTGAAAGATTTGAGGTTAGGAAAGGGTTAAAACAAGGGTGCCCGTTAAGTCCACTACTATTTAATCTATATACTGCGGACCTCGAGAGAACGCTAAGCTTGGGTCAAGCGGGAGGGGTGGTAATAGGGACGAAAAAGATTTGGAGTCTAGCTTATGCGGACGACGTCGTTGTCTTAGCAAGTTCGAAAGTGGAAATGAAAGAGGTGTTGGTACGAATGGAAAAGTTTTTTAAAAAACGAATGTTAAAGGTAAATGTGCTGAAAACAAAGTGGATGCTGTTTCGGAAGAGAAAGGGATCAAGGAAAGAGAGTTTTGAATGGGAAGCGAGTGAGATAGAACAAGTTAGCAGTTTTAAATACCTAGGCTTTATGTTCCAACAAAATGGGTCGTGCGCTGCACATATCAAGTATATAGTAAAAAAAGCGTGGGTGGCTGCTAACAGGCTCTGGGATACATGGAGAGTATACTTGAGGGAAAATTTTAGGGCGAAAATGATTGTATGGAAGGCGTGCGTACGTAGTATTATGATGTATGGGGCAGAAATTTGGGGTGTGAAAGAGGAAAACGACATAGAGAGAGTGCAGTTACAGTTCATAAAGAGGGCCCTGCAGCTAGAAAAGTCCACCCCCTGGTACATCGTTCAACAAGAAGCAAATTCTAACAAGGTGGCAAACACCGCGGTTATGAGAGTGGCTAAATTTGAAAGGAAAGTGAATAGTGCGGGAGAAGAAAGAATAGTGAAAGACGTTTTGAAAGCGGTAAGAAAGGAGGGTAAAGGGAGTAATAAGGAAACAAAATGGGGATGTCTGCGCAAGCGTATGTATGAAAGAGGGGGATGGAACCAAGAAGAGATCGAGAGAATGATGAATGAGGGAATGTTAGTGGAAAGGATTCTGGCAGATAGACTACTGGAGATAGAGCTGCAAGAGAGACAAAGACACATAGGTGAGAGTACATATAATAGAGACTACAGCAAAATCCAAGTTTTTGGCAGATGTCCAGAGTATCTAGTTAATCCTAAAGCCCCACAGGTAGCGATTGCCCGGTTTAGGTGCGGTAGTGAGGAAAGGGGTAGAAGATATTGGATGGCTGCAACAGATAGGACTTGTCGAGTATGTGGAGAAGGGGAGGAGCTCTGGGAACATTGGGTGTTAAGCTGTAAGAAATGTGAATGGAGCGAAGAGGAAAAGTCAGTGGCGAAAAACTGGAAGAAGGTTATGGATGAGAGTGGCTCCGGTTTTTGTGTACATGAAAAAAATATTGAAGTGCAAAGGACAGGGTTAAAGGGTTTTTTTTTTGATCTAAGAACTTTTGAACTGTTTATTTTTTGCTGTATTAATTTGGATATTTTTATTTTCCGTTTCATTCTGGTGTCTTTTTTTTGTTTTTTTTTTGTTTTCTTTGTTTTTATTTTTTGTTCTATACTTGTCACAACACTAATGTACGAACGGTCGTGTATTTACATTTATGCCAATAAAGGATTATTATTATAGTATATTTCGACTTGCAATTTTTCGTTTATTAATGTAACATGGAATCTAACGATTCTCGAGTGATTAAAGTATAGATTTTAATGAATAGCTCAAAATTGTACTCGGTGATTGACAGAAAAAATTCCGGATTCGATTTTTTTTCGTTTTTTGCATTTTTTGAGTTTTATGATTTACAGTTTTATGATTTACCATAGTAATGTATTTTTATTTTTACACCATCAGAAAGTAGAGATTTCAACGAATAAAAAGCTCACCCACCGACTTTTTTAAAAAAGCGGAAATTTTGACGCGAGAATTTTCGATTGAAAATAAGGGTGATTTTTCGATATGAATTGAAAATAAGGTGAAAAAATAAATATTTTAAATAAAAAAAATTACAGTGTGTTCGGGACATGAAAAGATACATTTTCACCAAATTTCGCTAAAAAAAAAATTGTTATAAAAGTTAAAAATGAAAAACCAAAAACTTGGTTATTCGAATTTTTCACATAAATTTTGAGGTTATATGAAAAAAGTGTAAATACAAAAGTTGTAGATCTTTTTATTACCTACAACTTTGCTATTTAACTTTTTTCCATACGACTTGTAGTTTTGCCGGAAATCGAGATGAACCGTTTTTCACCCTTAAAAACTCACCCCCTTCCACTTCCCGGCCTCAGATCGCCCGTAAATTATTTTTCCTTTTATTTTTGTTATATCCTCTTCCTCTTCCAATCGGTTTCATTCTACTATTATTTTTTTTTACTTTTGACCATTTTTGAAGGCTTCTACCCTGGTCTACTAGAAATAGTGGCATTTTACAGCATTTTTCATGACCTTTCCTATGATTTACAACATTATATAGGTTAAGTTAAGAAAAAAATTCTTAAAACGCATTTTAAAATTGTAATTCATTTTTTTCCGAAAGTACATATTTTAAAATTTCCAAATTAATTCCATGACTAGCTAGTAAAGTTGTAAACCACAGGTCCAAATATAAATTTGGGCAATGGATGGCTTCATTGTTAAAAAAATTAAAGACTGAACTTCAGTTTCCATTAATTCAACTCTCTATTCATAATACAACAATGCTATATTGACATATAAATGAAAATAAACAAAAATTACAAAAGTTACTATTAATAAAAGTTACACTATAAAATAATAGGACAAATGTTCATTTTAAGTTTGAAAGCGGTTCATTTGTCTGACAGATATCACATTCAAGTAGAACATTAGGTTCTTCCAGTGGGAGTTAGAAGATTCACTTTCATTTAGACATCCATTACTGAGACCCACAAAATATCGAAATTTTTTGAAATTTGTTTATCAGAAAGGTTATCAGTTTCTTTTGAAAAGTATACACAGCAATTGTGTTGTGCTCTAGGGGATCAGAAACAATTACATAACTAACATGTTTAACTTTGTTTTCCTCTTTAAAATATATAACAAAGTGGTGGATTGTGACCTGTTGGTTCGTCCAGTGGTAGCTCTGTGCTTCATCTTATAATACAATGCTATAAATTTCAGAAAAGTCACAGGTGACAACGAATTCTGATTCTTTCAGACTTTCTCTTGTGTTGGTAAGAAAATATCCCTGCTGCTTGGCAATACAGGCATGCTGAACCAAAGAAGACAACTTGCTGCTGTATAAATCAATGAATTCATCCGAATCTTCCTCTAAAAGATCTACAACGATCAACTGAAATCCACTGGCGCAATTGTACTTTTTCAATTGAATTTTCAGCAATGGATTTTTCCAAAATATTACGTATCTGAGTTTCACCTGGATAATAAGCACATTTTCTCATGTTACAATCAATAGACGATGGATTACAAAGTACTTTTGCTAGACATTGCTTGTAATTTTGTATTTTTCCATTTGTTATGGTCTTCAATTTTGCATTTTTTATCATCAGTTTTACGTTTTGGTGAGTTGTGCACACACAAACAGAGTGTGTTCCAGTTTGGCCAGCTAACACACAATGTTTAGGTATTAATTCTGCAAATTTAGAGAAACCTATTTTCATGTTAGTAAACTTCATGTCCTTAAACTGTTTGTATGCTTCTTTAAGATTACGCAATATGTCTTTTCGAAATCTTCGATTTAGTTCCATCTGTTTCAGTAACTGTTACACAATCTTTAATACCCGGCATTGCTCTACTAACTTCATCGTGTTCGTAAAACAAACGTACAATTTCAACTGTCTCTATATAGGCAAGTTTTTCCCTGGTTTTAAATTTGGACCTTCTAAAAAGCTTTTTTCTTTTAGAATTATTTTTGATTGCCCAACCATGTAATTCGGTGCATTAAATTCGGGCATTATCTTTCTAATGTTCCAATTTTTAAGTAAACATTTTAAAGCATTAGCTTTTTCGTCCTACTCATACAACTGGAAAACTTAATTTTCAGATTTGTTACAACTTCAGAATTCTCAATATCATTATCATTTTCTGATGACGAACTTTCAGCAGCAGTCACAAATATTTTACTTTTGATAGTTGAGGAAATATTTCTTACTTTAGATGTGCCATATTTCTTGGATTTAATTTTTCTCTTAGCAATGGGAGACTCTCCCAACTGCTCAAGAGATATATTAAGTGACTGTACAACCTCTGAATTTGTTATAAAATCTGCGTCATTGTCCGATAATGTTTCTGAGTGAGAATGATCATTTTCAACATTTTTGTCACTTAGGACCTGTGCATTTTTAACTCAGTAATTTCCTTCTTACATCTATCACAAATTTTTGAGCCACTGACTATTTGTAGATACAATTCAGGCATCCATGCTGTGGCATTACTCAACTTCTTCTATCTCTGACAAAGTGATTTGTTTTCTGTAACGGATTACAACACTGAATTCGCAATGTATTAGTTTCCATATTGAAACCTAACTTCACTTAATGGTGAAACAATACACATAAACAATTTATATTGTTTATGTACAATAATGGCTTACCCAAATTGATATTTTGTCTTGCGGTTTTCAACAATACTAAGTATTCATGGAATTTATTTGAAAATTTTAAAATTTGTACTTTCTGAAAAAAAAAAAAAAAATTAAATTAGGTTTTGTAATTTTTTTTCATATATTAACCTATATAGTGTTGTATATCATAGAAAACGGCGTTAGAAATGCTGTAAAATGGCACCAATTTCAGGTCTCTAGCTCGATTAAAAAGGCTACTACAGCGTTTGTATTTTCGATATATATGGGTTCTGGACTCCTAGGAGGTGGAGCATAGAGCCTCCATAAGAACCCTCCAGCAGACCCTATTCTGGGCCATTGCTTTGGCTTCACTCCAAGAGGTTTTCTGGGCTTTTAGTTCATCTAACACTGTTCTCCTTCATGTTTGAGCCGGTCTTCCTCGTCGTCTCGTTCCTTGGGGATTCCAGTCTAGTGCTGCCCTTGCAATGTCGTCTGGTTTTCTTCTTAGATTGTGGCCGATCCATCCCCATTTTCTTTTCTTAATGTCGTGCTCTATTGTTTCTTCTCCGCATCGTTTAAGAAGTTGCTCATTAGTAATTTTCTGTGGCCAGAAGATTCTGAGGATGATTCGTAGACATTTGTTGGCGAAAACCTGAAATTTATGTTTTGTGGCATTAGTGTTTTTCCAGGTCTCACATCCATATAAGAGGATTGCTTTGACGTTTGTTCTATATAAACGCAGCTTGCTCTTTGTTTTTATGATGTTGGACCTCCATATTGTGTTTAGTTGCCTGAATGCCATCTGTGCTTTTTGAATTTTGTTTAGAATGTCTAGGTCTGTTCCGCCCGTCTCGTTGAGAATGCTTCCTAGATACTGAAACTTTTCTACATTCTCAATTGGTTGGTCGTTTATTTGAAACGGTGCGTCGTTATTTGTGTGCATTCGCATCGCTTTTGTTTTTGAGACATTTATTTTCAACCCTATCTTCTGTGCCATGTCTGATAGTAGGGTGAGTTGCCTTTGCATACTTTCATAGGTATGCGAAAAAAGGCAAATGTCGTCTGCGTATTCGAGATCTTTGAGATTAGAGTAAAGAGACCATCGAATACCATCGTTTGGTCTGCAAGACTTTTCCAGGATATAGTCAAGAGCAATGTTAAAAAGCAAGGGAGAGAGCACACATCCTTGCTTCACTCCTGATCTCACCGGAAAAAGGTTGCTATGTGCTCCGCTATGCAGGATACTACATGATACGTCATGGTACAGTTCTCTAATCGTGTCGATGATTTTTGTTGGCACGCCTCTTGTCCGTAGTATCTTCCATATAGCAGAATGGGATAGGCTTTCAAAAGCACGTTCAAAGTCGATGAAAACAAGATATAGTGGCGATCGCCATTCAACGGATTGTTCTATAATTATTCTTGTTGAATTTATGTGGTCTATGCATGAGCGGTTTGGGCGGAAGCCTGCTTGGTTTGGACGCAGTATGGGTTCGAATGCTTCTGCCAGCCTATGTTGGATTACACTTGCAATAATTTTGTTTATGGTGTTTAACAGCGTTATTCCTCTCCAATTTTTGCATTGCGTTAGGTCTCCTTTCTTTGGCAGTTTGATAATGAGACCATGTTTCATTTCTGCTGGAATTTCTTGGTTTGTCCAGATCCCTTTTATTATTTTTGCAAGTAGAGGTGCAATCCATTTAGGGTCTACCTTGATTAGTTCGGCAGGTATGTTGTCTACCCCTGCCGCTTTGTTGTTTTTCAGCTGCTTGATGGTATTTAGTATTTCTGTTTTTGAAGGCGCGTCTATTTTTATATTCAGCTGTTCATTTGCATTGGCTTCTGGAGCTATCTCAAGTTCGTCTTCCGTGGGTGAGCTGAGCATATCAGCAAAGTATTCCTTCCACCTATCGAGCTGAGTTTCTGGTGTGGTCAGTGGGCGGTTGTCTTTGCTTCTAACTATATTTGTGGTCTTTGTGTGCTTTTTGGAGAGCTTGTTTGTCAGTGTGTAAAGAGTCCTCGAGTTGTTATTTTTGGCTGCTTCTTCTGCTTGCTCACATATCAGGTCAATTCATATTCGCTTGTCTTTTTTGGCAGATGCTTTAATTTGTTTGCATAGTTGTGTATATCTCCAGATTGCATCATTTTTTGTCATCGAAGTTTTGCACTGGAGTACCAGTTTCTTCGCATCCTTTCTGTCTTGTATAAGTTGCCATGTTTGGTCTGAGATCCAGTCTTTTCGATTTCTTTCCTTTGTGCCAAGGGTTGTTTTGGCCGATTCGAGTAGTGTCTTGGCTAAGCCATCCCAAGATGTTATGGGATTTTGTTCTGCATTTTCATGCAGGTTTGTTAGGAAAACTTTTTTGCAGTTTGGTTGGCGCAGTTTGTGTAGGTTGAACTTTACTCTCTTTGATTGTTCAGGTTTCTTTGGTACGGCCAGTTTGATTCTGAACGTGCCGAGCAGAAGGTGGTGGTCGCTGGCAATGTCTGCACCCCTTTTGTTTCTGACATCAAGTAGGGATCTCCGCCATGTTTTCGATATGGCAATATGATCAATTTGGTTTTGGTTGATGAGTACTTTACAGCACTATAATTCAAAAACGAGTTGTTACATCTCATTGTCAGTAAAATGTCATATTTTTCCAAGTCATTACCAATAGTACCCCTGTGCAAAATTTCAAGAATTTCTGAGATGGTAAGGATGAAAATTGTATTTTTGTGTGTTGAATTGACATGGAATGACCCGCACGCAATAAATTCGATCAGTACGAATCGGTTGCTAAACAAAAAAAAAACAAATGCTGACTATAAAGATAAGTCTGAAAGAGAAAGAATTCACAGTACACGGCCACTTTTTTGAAGGATCATCTGTGTACAGTTCAATGGCAAAAAAAAATCATGTAGATCGACGCATCCTATAATTGACACATTATATGCACATTTAAAAAATCGTTCGGCAGCATATCAAGAAATTGATACGCGTTTTAGTTTTCTTTGTCAATTAATAACAATCGGTTCTGACGAATTGACAAAAAAATGCAATGAATTTGAAGAATTCTATCTCGAAGACATTACCGCATATTAGCTCAAATCAGAATCTTTTCATTTAAGGGAGTATTTAAAAGAACATAGCAAAGGAATCAGCGGATTTGAGTACAACCTAACATAAATTAATAAAGTGATAAATTAGAAGAAACTTTTCCAAATGTTAAAGTTGCTACAAGAATGTTCCTTTGCTTAATGGTTACCAATTGTAGTGGAAAGCAATCATTTTCACAGTTAAAGAAAATAAAAAATGAATTACGAATAACTATGTTACAAGAACGATTAACTAATTTGTCAATTATGTGCATAGAGTGATATGCTTAGAAAAATTGACTTTGAAGATATAAAGAAGTATATAACGATATAACCGTAACCATTTCAAACCAACATCATATTTATCTAATTAATAACATATTTATATTTGATTTGTACCAATTAACCATAATAAATATAAAATCATACTAGAGAAATGTTTTTGTCATTCACCTTTTTTACTTTACAATAGGGCCCCAAATTCTTGTGGGACCAAGGGCCCCGGCATAGCATAAGACGGCACTGTACGCTCCCCTAAAAGAGGGACGAGGTGTGTCCAAAGAGCATATCACATATGAAAGAATTGAATGTGCCCTAAGTACTTTTGACGCATACAAAGTAGCTGGGCCAGAGACTGTCTTTCCAGCCCTGTTGTAATGTGAGGATTTTGCTCGATAATTTCTTCAATATTTTGCTTTACTTACATTATAAAATGTGTTCATAAACCGTCCAGCTATTCGTGCTGTGCAAAATTGCGATATTCAGTTTGTTCTTCAAGATAGGTTTCAACAAATTGTTCGTAAGCTGAATGCTATGAATATTCAGGCCATTTTACAATCAACGGCGAAAATAGACCATTACATAAGTGTAATGTGCTCTGTTGTAAAAACCATTTTTATTTAATAAAGTTTTTGAAACTGTCAATTTTAGTTTTTTTTTTTTTCGTTTGTTTGGAATTTAAAAAATTGTGTGTGCCATGCCATCGATGTTGCCAACTAAAGAATTCAAATATGTGACCAACGTAACAAAATGATTCTCAATCTTTTATAGTCACTTGGCATATTTTTTAAATAAATGACTAAACTATGCGAATAATGCGTCTTCTACAATTTTACAAACCACTTTAGCCCTTCCATAACTACAGCAAATACAATCTCTCCAAATTAACTAAACTAATAGACATCTGGTGACAATATTTATAACTAAAACTTCAGCTACTCGCCGACATAAATTAAACCTAAAATTCGTTACAAAAAAAAACATTCAAAAAGTCGACGTTAACATTTTACAAGTCATAAGTCACAAGCAGTTGTACATTTAAACAAGAATAATTATGGATCAAGTAATAATTTATAACAAAAGTCTTCACGAACGTCTTCAAGAATACGTGGAAGTCTTGTCCCTAACTGAATCAAAAATCCCAATCAAAAGACAATGGGGCAACTACCTGGAATTTCACGTGGACCCCGATGGTTGGCAAGCAATATGGAAAATACCTAGACTAACTTGCGAAGAGCTCAAAATCCCATTCCCCACAATAGTCTTAGTCTATGTAGATAGCATCAATTTCACCCAGCTAATCGCAAGCATCAAAATCCTTGCTGTACAAGATGACATTTCCCTTCCTGAGAACCACATGGTTCCCCTAACACAAATCTGGCCTACTAAAGCCCAAGACAAAACTGTTGCCTTAGCTCTAGATATAACATCAAATGCCCTTGATATGTACAGATTCTTCTACACAAATATTTTCATGCCTTGGGATTACGAGGAAGAAGACAATTGGATCTTACCATATATAGAATCCCGATTAAAATTATTTTACGACATGAAAAATGGAGTAATACCCAAACACATGGCAGAACATATAAAGCGTCTAGTTTCCGAAGCTAAGAAACTTCAAGCCAAAAGAGAAAAAATTGAAGATTTAATGGATAGTGATGTTGAAGAAGACTGTGATGATACTAGAGTACAAAATTTAATGGAAATTAATGTTAAAATTATTGAGATTAAGGGTGAGTTTGAGCTATTGGAGAATCCTACAACAAGAAATGTTATTATTAACAGACACAAGAGTCCCACTGTTATTACCAGTAAACCACAGTTTTGGTTGGTATATGATGAAGGAAAGATTGATGAATACATTAATTTCTTCCAGGAAGTGCGAAAATTATACCATAATGAGATTTTTAAAATTGTTCCTAATTTTGCAATGGCATTAGAGGGCATTGCAGAGAAAGATACAGTGATTCTAAACAAAACAACACACACTTTAGATTCAGTTGCTGCCTTTGAGAGTGGATTTACATTAAAGGGAGTTTTTGATAAAGATGCCACAATTTTATCTACAACAAATTCAGAAATAATGTTGGATTTTGTCGGAGAAAGTGTTGTATTGGAAAATTTGACTATTAATGCTGCTTACTCACAATGTGGAATTTTGGTTCGAGCAGGGAAAACCACTTTGAAAAATTGTAGGTTGATAGGTGATAATCAATCTTCGATTCAACAAGGGATTATTGTGTTGGGTGGAGCTAAGTTACAGTTAATTGATTGTGATATTAGTGGGTTTTATACGGCAATAGTTGGAAACTCAAAAGCTAAGATTTACATCAATGGATCGAAGATTTACAATGTTCATATTGGTATTAGGGTTTACGATTATTGTTTGCTGAAAATAGAAAATTCTGGTTTTCACGATTGTAAGGAATATGGACTTTGTTTGGAGACTACAAATGCTCCAGGTGGAATATCAAAAGTTGGAAACTTCAAAAGTTTGGAAATGTATGAAATTTTCATTTTTTAATTCAAAATTTTTTAATAATGAATAAGCAATTATCATTTAGTTTTAGATTGATACTAATATATGATTTTTTTTAGTGTCTCGGATATTTTTGTGAAAGATTTGAATGGAAATAATAATTTGAAAGGTGATGTTTTCATAAATCAAAAGCCTAAGATTGCAGCTATCCAAGATCTGTTTTCGAATCCAAAGTTGGATCCCACAAGGAGGACCTTATCTGCAGAGGTGGAGAGTTCAGATGAGGATATGGAAACTTGTGCTTTAAATAACACAGTTATTGAGAATATGCAGGGAGATGTCTGCGAAATTTCCGCTAAGAATTCAAATTGAGAATTGTTGGTTTATTATTATTTTTTATATAAGTTTTATAAATTATAATTTATATAATAAGTTTTATGTAAATATGTATATATTTTTTTATTAGCATTGAAATAAATTTATTTTAAGAATGTTATAGGCAAGGCTTATAAAATACGTCTGAAGTGTTGCATGATTACATTGATCCACAAAAAATAATAAAATTGGTAAAATACACTAAAATCCTGAAATGCCGGGCAGAAGGACCTCGTGGTCCATAGCCGTTTGTATAAAGTATACAATAAATATATTCTCTTTCTCCTGAAATGTGATAGAGTTGGTGGGCATTATAATATTAATAGCTCAATATATGATTTTTTGACATTTTTAATGTCACCACAACTTCTTGATTTACAGTGTCAAATTTCATTTGGTCTTAGGACTACCCTGGTGAAAATGAAGTGTTGTCGAAGTGTTTCCGTGACAAAGGAAGTGTCGGGCGATACAATTGTCGACACTTCACTGATACTTCGATTGGCGAATGTCAACACTTCCCCGACACTTCGATAATACTTCACGGAATATTAGTTCAGCGAAACTTCACTGTTCAAATTTCAGTGTCAAAAGACACTTCCCTTACAATTTGTTGACACATTACCCGCACTTCGTTCAGACAGTTCGACAACATTTCATTTTCACCAGAGTAGTCTGTTATTTGAGTCTTAACCAGTCAGATATTTATCAAAATGTTGGAAAATGCTTTCTGCATAAATCTTTTTTTTCAGTTTACCCTATTTTAGTTTATATGAACTAATAGTATACCCTTTATATATTCTAGTTTATAAGCTATGGTATTGATATGTGTCCCAGTCATTTTTAGATTTCAAGAGAACAGTATAATCTCGATAGTTCGACACATACGGGACCAGACAACTGCCGGTTTATCAGAAAGAGTGGTGGGAGGGAAGAGCGCGAGTGGTCACCAGATCACCGGATTACTGGACGTGTCGTCCGACGTGTCTTCAAGAATACGTGGAAGTCTAGTCCCTAA
This sequence comes from Phosphuga atrata, assembly GCA_944588485.1. Lineage (NCBI taxonomy): Eukaryota > Metazoa > Arthropoda > Insecta > Coleoptera > Silphidae > Phosphuga > Phosphuga atrata. The sequence goes on from OX155893.1 coordinate 23,857,829, forward strand.
ATGAATCAAAAATCCCAATCAAAAGACAATGTAGCAACTACCTGGAATTTCACGTGGACCCGGATTGTTGGCAAGCAATATGGAAAATACCTAGACTAACTTGTGAAGAGCTCAAAATCCCATTCCCCACAATAGTCTTAGTCTACGTAGATAGGATCAATTTCACCCAGCTAATCGCAAGCATCAAAATCCTTGCTGTACAAGATGACATTTCCCTTCCTGAGAACCACATGGTTCCCCTAACACAAATCTGGCCTACTAAAGCCCAAGACAAAACTGTTGCCTTGCTCTAGATATAATATCAAACGCCCTTGATATGTACAGATTCTTCTACACAAATATTTTATTGCCTTGGGATTATGAGGAAGAAGACAATTGGATCTTACCATATATAGAATCCCGATTAAAATTATTTTACGACATGAAAAATGGAGTAATACCCAAACACATGGCAGAACATAAAGCGTCTAGTTTCCGAAGCTAAGAAACTTCAAGCCAAAAGAGAAAAAATTGAAGATTTAATGGATAGTGATGTTGAAGAAGACTGTAATGATACTAGAGTACACAATTTAATGAAAATTAATGTTAAAATTATCGAGATTAAGGGTGAGTTTGAGCTATTGGAGAATCCTACAAAAAGAAATGTTATTATTAACAGACACAAGAGTCCCACTGTTATTACCAGTAAACCACAGTTTTGGTTGGTATATGATGAAGGAAAGAATGATGAATACATTAAATTCTTTCAAGAAGTGCGAAAATTATACCATAATGAGATTTTTAAAATTGTTTCTAATTTTGCAATGGCATTAGAGGGCATTGCAGAGAAAGATACAGTGATTCTAAACAAAACAACACACACCTCAGATTCAGTTGCTGCCTTTGAGAGTGGATTTACATTAAAGGGAGTTTTTGATAAAGATGCCACAATTTTATCTACAACAAATTCAGAAATAATGTTGGATTTTGTCGGAGAAAGTGTTGTATTGGAAAATTTGACTATTAATGCTGCTTACTCACAATGTGGAATTTTGGTTCGAGCGGGGAAAACCACTTTGAAAAATTGTAGGTTGATAGGTGATAATCAATCTTCGATTCAACAAGGGATTATTGTGTTGGGTGGAGCTAAGTTACAGTTAATTGATTGTGATATTAGTGGGTTTTATACGGCAATAGTTGGAAACTCAAAAGCTAAGATTTACATCAATGGATCGAAGATTTACAATGTTCATATTGGTATTAGGGTTTACGATTATTGTTTGCTGAAAATTGAAAATTCTGGTTTTCATGATTGTAAGGAATATGGACTTTGTTTGGAGACTACAAATGCTCCAGGTGGAATATCAAAAGTTGGAAACTTCAAAAGTTTGGAAATGTATGAAATTTTCATTTTTTAATTCAAAATTTTTTAATAATGAATAAGCAATTATCATTTAGTTTTAGATTGATACTAATATATGATTTTTTTTTAGTGTCTCGGATATTTTTGTGAAAGATTTGAATGGAAATAATAATTTGAAAGGTGATGTTTTCATAAATCAAAAGCCTAAGATTGCAGCTATCCAAGATCTGTTTTCGAATCCAAAGTTGGATCCCACAAGGAGGACCTTATCTGCAGAGGTTGAGAGTTCAGATGAGGATATGGAACCTTGTCCTTTAAATAACACAGTTATTGAGAATATGCAGGGAGATATCTGCGAAATTTCCGCTAAGAATACAAATTGAGAATAGTTGGTTTATTATTATTTTTTATATAAGTTCTATAAATTATAATTTATATAATAAGTTTTATGTAAATATGTATATATTTTTTTATTAGCATTGAAATAAATTTATTTTAAAAATGTTATGGGCAAGGCTTATAATACGTCGAAAGTCTAGCATGATTACATTGATCCACAAAAAATAATAAAATTGGTAAATTACAGTAAAATCCTGATATGCTGGGCAGAAGGACCTCGTGGTCGATAGCCATTTGTATAAAGTATACAATAAATATATTCTCTTTCTCCTGAAATGTGATAGAGTTGGGAGACATTATAATAATAATAACTCAATATATGATTTTTTGAGATTATTAATGCCACCAATAAACTTCTTTATTTATAGTGACAAATTTTATTTGGCCTTAGGACTACCCTGGTGAAAATGAAGTTTTGTCGAAGTGTTTCCTAGAAAATGTGTCGGGCGATGCAATTGTCAACACTTCTCGACACTTCACTGATACTTCGATTGGGGAATGTCAACACTTCCCCGACACTTCGATGATACTTCATCGAATATTAGTTCAGCGAAACTTCACTGTTCAAATTTCAGTGTCAAAAGACACTTTGATATTCCACCTGGAGCATTTGTAGTCTCCAAACAAAGTCCATATTCCTTACAATCGTGAAAACCAGAATTTTCAATTTTCAGCAAACAATAATCGTAAACCCTAATACCAATATGAACATTGTAAATCTTCGATCCATTGATGTAAATCTTAGCTTTTGAGTTTCCAACTATTGCCGTATAAAACCCACTAATATCACAATCAATTAACTGTAAGTTAGCTCCACCCAACACAATAATCCCTTGTTGAATCGAAGATTGATTATCACCTATCAACCTACAATTTTTCAAAGTGGTTTTCCCCGCTCGAACCAAAATTCCACATTGAGAGTAAGCAGCATTAATAGTAAAATTTTCCAATACAACACTTTCTCCGACAAAATCCAACATTATTTCTGAATTTGTTGTAGATAAAATTGTGGCATCTTTATCAAAAACTCCCTTTAATGTAAATCCACTCTCAAAGGCAGCAACTGAATCTAAAGTGTGTGTTGTTTTGTTTAGAATCACTGTATCTTTCTCTGCAATGCCCTCTAATGCCATTGCAAAATTAGGAACAATTTTAAAAATCTCATTATGGTATAATTTTCGCACTTCCTGGAAGAAATTAATGTATTCATCAATCTTTCCTTCATCATATACCAACCAAAACTGTGGTTTACTGGTAATAACAGTGGGACTCTTGTGTCTGTTAATAATAACATTTCTTGTTGTAGGATTCTCCAATAGCTCAAGCTCACCCTTAATCTCGATAATTTTAACATTAATTTCCATTAAATTTTGTACTCTAGTATCATCACAGTCTTCTTCAACATCACTATCCATTAAATCTTCATTTTTTTCTCTTTTGGCTTGAAGTTTCTTAGCTTCGGAAACTAGACGCTTTATATGTTCTGCCATGTGTTTGGGTATTACTCCATTTTTCATGTCGTAAAATAATTTTAATCGGGATTCTATATATGGTAAGATCCAATTGTCTTCTTCCTCGTAATCCCAAGGCATGAAAATATTTGTGTAGAAGAATCTGTACATATCAAGGGCGTTTGATGTTATATCTAGAGCTAAGGCAACAGTTTTGTCTTGGGCTTTAGTAGGCCAGATTTGTGTTAGGGGAACCATGTGGTTCTCAGGAAGGGAAATGTCATCTTGTACAGCAAGGATGTTGATGCTTGCGATTAGCTGGGTGAAATTGATCCTATCTACGTAGACTAAGACTATTGTGGGGAATGGGATTTTGAGCTCTTCACAAGTTAGTCTAGGTATTTTCCATATTGCTTGCCAACCATCCGGGTCCACGTGAAATTCCAGGTAGTTGCTCCATTGTCTTTTGATTGGGATTTTTGATTCAGTTAGGGACAAGACTTCCACGTATTCTTGAAGACACGTCGGACGACACGTCCAGTAATCCGGTGAGCTGGAGACCGCTCGCGCTCTTCCCTCCCACCACTCTTTCTGATAATCCGACAGTTGTCTGGTCCCATATGTGTCGAACTATCGAGATTATACTGTTCTCTTGAAATCTAAAAATGACTGGGACACATATCATTACCATAGCTTATAAATCAAAATATATAAAGGGTATACTATTAATTCATATAAACTAAAATAGGGTAAACTGAAAAAAAAAGATTTATGCAGAAAACATTTTCCAACATTTTGACAAATATCTGACTGGTTAAGACTCAAATAACAGACTACTCTGGTGAAAATGAAATGTTGTCAAACTGTCTGAATGAAGTGTGGGTAATGTGTCAACAAATTGTCAGGGAAGTGTCTTGGTGAAAATTAAGTGTTGTCGAAGTGTTTCCGTGACAAAGGAAGTGTCGGGCGATACAATTGTCGACACTTCACTGATACTTCGATTGGCGAATGTCAACACTTCGATAATACTTCACGGAATATTAGTTCAGCGAAACTTCACTGTTCAAATTTCAGTGAAGTTTCGCTGAACTAATATTCCGTGAAGTATTATCGAAGTGTCGGGGAAGTGTTGACATTCGCCAATCGAAGTATCAGTGAAGTGTCGACAATTGTATCGCCCGACACTTCCTTTGTCACGGAAACACTTCGACAACACTTCATTTTCACGAGGGTAGTCCTAAGACCAAATAAAATTTGACACTGTAAATCAAGAAGTTGTGGTGACATTAAAAATGTCAAAAAATCATATATTGAGCTATTAATATTATAATGCCCACCAACTCTATCACATTTCAGGAGAAAGAGAATATATTTATTGTATACTTTATACAAACGGCAATGGACAACGAGGTCCTTCTGCCCGGCATTTCAGGATTTTAGTGTAATTTACCAATTTTATTATTTTTTGTGGATCAATGTAATGATGCAACACTTCAGACGTATTTTATAAGCCTTAACTATAACATTCTTAAAATAAATTTATTTCAATGCTAATAAAAAAATATATACATATTTACATAAAACTTATTATATAAATTATAATTTATAAAACTTAATATATGATTTTTTTTTAGTGTCTCGGATATTTTTGTGAAAGATTTGAATGGAAATAATAATTTGAAAGGTGATGTTTTCATAAATCAAAAGCCTAAGATTGCAGCTATCCAAGATCTGTTTTCGAATCCAAAGTTGGATCCCACAAGGAGGACCTTATCTGCAGAAGTGGAGAGTTCAGATGAGGATATGGAACCTTGTGCTTTAAATAACACAGTTATTGAGAATATGCAGGGAGATGTCTGCGAAATTTCCGCTAAGAATTCAAATTGAGAATTGTTGGTTTATTATTATTTTTTATATAAGTTTTATAAATTATAATTTATATAATAAGTTTTATGTAAATATGTATATATTTTTTTATTAGCATTGAAATAAATTTATTTTAAGAATGTTATAGGCAAGGCTTATAAAATACGTCTGAAGTGTTGCATGATTACATTGATCCACAAAAAATAATAACATTGGTAAAATACACTAAAATCCTGAAATGCCGGGCAGAAGGACCTCGTGGTCCATAGCCGTTTGTATAAAGTATACAATAAATATATTCTCTTTCTCCTGAAATGTGATAGAGTTGGTGGGCATTATAATATTAATAGCTCAATATATGATTTTTTGACATTTTTAATGTCACCACAACTTCTTGATTTACAGTGTCAAATTTTATTTGGTCTTAGGACTACCCTGGTGAAAATGAAGTGTTGTCGAAGTGTTTCCGTGACAAAGGAAGTGTTGGGCGATACAATTGTCGACACTTCACTGATACTTCGATTGGCGAATGTCAACACTTCCCCGACACTTCGATAATACTACACGGAATATTTGTTCAGCGAAACTTCACTGTTCAAATTTCAGTGTCAAAAGACACTTCCCTTACAATTTGTTGACACATTACCCGCACTTCGTTCAGACAGTTCGACAACATTTCATTTTCACCAGAGTAGTCTGTTATTTGAGTCTTAACCAGTCAGATATTTATCAAAATGTTGGAAAATGCTTTCTGCATAAATCTTTTTTTTCAGTTTACCCTATTTTAGTTTATATGAACTAATAGTATACCCTTTATATATTCTAGTTTATAAGCTATGGTATTGATATGTGTCCCAGACATTTTTAGATTTCAAGAGAACAGTATAATCTCGATAGTTCGACACATACGGGACCAGACAACTGCCGGTTTATCAGAAAGAGTGGTGGGAGGGAAGAGCGCGAGTGGTCACCAGATCACCGGATTACTGGACGTGTCTTCAAGAATACGTGGAAGTCTTGTCCCTAAATGAATCAAAAATCCCAATCAAAAGACAATGTAGCAACTACTTGGAATTTCACGTAGACCCGGATTGTTGGCAAGCAATATGGAAAATACCTAGACTAACTTGTGAAGAGCTCAAAATCCCATTCCCCACAATAGTCTTAGTCTATGTAGATAGGATCAATTTCACCCAGCTAATCGCAAGCATCAAAATCCTTGCTGTACAAGATGACATTTCCCTTCCTGAGAACCACATGGTTCCCCTAACACAAATCTGGCCTACTAAAGCCCAAGACAAAACTGTTGCCTTAGCTCTAGATATAATATCAAACGCCCTTGATATGTACAGATTCTTCTACACAAATATTTTATTGCCTTGGGATTATGAGGAAGAAGACAATTGGATCTTACCATATATAGAATCCCGATTAAAATTATTTTACGACATGAAAAATGGAGTAATACCCAAACACATGGCAGAACATAAAGCGTCTAGTTTCCGAAGCTAAGAAACTTCAAGCCAAAAGAGAAAAAATTGGAGATTTAATGGATAGTGATGTTGAAGAAGACTGTAATGATACTAGAGTACACAATTTAATGAAAATTAATGTTAAAATTATCGAGATTAAGGGTGAGTTTGAGCTATTGGAGAATCTTACAAAAAGAAATGTTATTATTAACAGACACAAGAGTCCCACTGTTATTACCAGTAAACCACAGTTTTGGTTGGTATATGATGAAGGAAAGATTGATGAATACATTAATTTCTTCCAGGAAGTGCGAAAATTATACCATAATGAGATTTTTAAAATTGTTCCTAATTTTGCAATGGCATTAGAGGGCATTGCAGAGAAAGATACAGTGATTCTAAACAAAACAACACACACTTTAGATTCAGTTGCTGCCTTTGAGAGTGGATTTACATTAAAGGGAGTTTTTGATAAAGATGCCACAATTTTATCTACAACAAATTCAGAAATAATGTTGGATTTTGTCGGAGAAAGTGTTGTATTGGAAAATTTGACTATTAATGCTGCTTACTCACAATGTGGAATTTTGGTTCGAGCGGAGAAAACCACTTTGAAAAATTGTAGGTTGATAGGTGATAATCAATCTTCAATTCAACAAGGGATTATTGTGTTGGGTGGAGCTAAGTTACAGTTAATTGATTGTGATATTAGTGGGTTTTATACGGCAATAGTTGGAAACTCAAAAGCTAAGATTTACATCAATGGATCGAAGATTTACAATGTTCATATTGGTATTAGGGTTTACGATTATTGTTTGCTGAAAATTGAAAATTCTGGTTTTCACGATTGTAAGGAATATGGACTTTGTTTGGAGACTACAAATGCTCCAGGTGGAATATCAAAAGTTGGAAACTTCAAAAGTTTGGAAATGTATGAAAATTTCATTTTTTAATTCAAAATTTTTTAATAATGAATAAGCAATTATCATTTAATTTTAGATTGATACTAATATATGATTTTTTTTTAGTGTCTCGGATATTTTTGTGAAAGATTTGAATGGAAATAATAATTTGAAAGGTGATGTTTTCATAAATCAAAAGCCTAAGATTGCAGCTATCCAAGATCTGTTTTCGAATCCAAAGTTGGATCCCACAAGGAGGACCTTATCTGCAGAAGTGGAGAGTTCAGATGAGGATATGGAACCTTGTGCTTTAAATAACACAGTTATTGAGAATATGCAGGGAGATGTCTGCGAAATTTCCGCTAAGAATTCAAATTGAGAATTGTTGGTTTATTATTATTTTTTATATAAGTTTTATAAATTATAATTTATATAATAAGTTTTATGTAAATATGTATATATTTTTTTATTAACATTGAAATAAATTTATTTTAAAAATGTTACAGGCAAGGCTTATAATACGTCGAAAGTCTTGCATGATTACATTGATCCACAAAAAATATTAAAATTGGTAAATTTCAGTAAAATCCTGATATGCCGGGCAGAAGGACCTCGTGGTCGATAGCCCTTTGTATAAAGTATACAATAAACATATTCTCTTTCTCCTGAAATGTGATAGAGTTGGGAGGCATTATAATAATAATAACTGAATATATGATTTTTTGAGATTATTAATGCCACCAATAGACTTCTTTATTTATAGTGTCAAATTTTATTTGGCCTTAGGACTACCCTGGTGAAAATGAAGTGTCGAAGTGTTTCCTAGAAAAAGTGTCGGGCGATGCAATTGTCAACACTTCTCGACACTTCACTGATACTTCGATTGGGGAATGTCAACATTTGCCCGACACTTCGATGATACTTCACGGAATATTAGTTCAGCGAAACTTCACTGTTCAAATTTCAGTGTCAAAAGACCCTTTCCTGACAATTTGTTGACACATTAACCGCACTTCATTCAGACAGTTCGACAACATTTCATTTTCACCAGAGTAGTCTGTTATTTGAGTCTTAGTCAGATATTTGTCAAAATGTTTTCTGCATAAATCTTTTTTTTCAGTTTACCCTATTTTAGTTTATATGAATTAATCGTATACCCTTTATATATTTTGGTTTATAAGCTATGGTATTGATATGTGTCCTAGTCATTTTTAGATTTCAAAAGAACAGTATAATCTCGATAGTCCGACACATATGGGACCAGACAACCACCGGATTATCAGAAAGAGTAGTGGGAGGGAAGAGCGTGAGCGGTCTCCAGAGCACCGGATTACCGGACGTGTCGTCCGATTAACCAACCCCCCCGATGCTTCGCTTGTTTCATTGTCTCTTGTGATTGTGCTTCCTAGGTATTTAAATTTTTGTGCTTCTTCGAAATTGTGATTATTTATTCTTTTATTCGTCTGTTCTCTTCTCATGTCTCTCGTCATCAGCATGTAGGTACTTGGTTTTTTCTACATTTACCTTTAATCCAGCCTTTATTACTTCTTTTTCTAATTCACAATATGCAGTCTTTAGGGCTTGTTTTGTTCTTGTTAGTATCACTACGTCGTCTGCGTATGCTAGATATTGGCAGGTTCGGTTATAACTGTAGCTAGTTTGGCTATTTAAACCTTATTTAGTGCTTCTACCCAGATGGAAGCACTATATATAGCATTGCGGTCTGTGCGACAGTGCTAAGTAGGCTACGTTTGTAACTTCTAGGTCCTCATACATAGGGCATGAGCTACTCGAATGCGGTTATCTTTTTCATTCCACTCTCTGACGCCTTTTGTTTTCAGTGAAGGATAGACTTTTATCCTTTAATGGGAGTGGACATTCGTCGTTCCTTTTATGGCTTTTATGTCCAATCCCATCACTTAAAATGAGATATGTGCCAGTTTTCTATGCCCGTCAGCAGGACGAAACTTCCGTCTTTTCCGGCGTTAGGTTGAGTTGTCAACCAGTCAATAATCAGCTCAATTGCTAGGTTAGCTTTGGCCATAATACCCTTTTCGCCTTTTCCAAATATGGTGAGAGCCAAGTCATCTGCCAAACCGATAATATCAACCGCCTCAGCTTGTTTCAGTCGTTTCAGCTTGAGCACACCATCGTACAGTATGTTCCATAGTGTAGGGCCCATAATGGAACCTTGTGGAACATCACTGGTGATGTTGAAGGGTCGAGAAACGTCATTTCAGTGTAGGATTACGCTATGGTTGCACAAGTAACTTCGCAGTATGCTCAATAGGTATGGGGAAATACCTCTATCTGTCAGTTCTCCCATTATATGCTGCCAACTAGCGGAAATCCTTATATCTAGTGTTATTAGTGCGCATAGTTCGCGGGTTCTTTTGGTACCTTCTTTTGCTACTTTAATAACATACTTGATTGCATGCATAGTTAACGTGACCATACATCCTGCTTTCAGGCTGTCTGTTCCGCTGTCCCCAGCGAGGGCAAAAACGTACCTCTTTCGTTCGTAGGTCTCTACTTGCTAGGGTGTAAACACCGTAATATCTGCTTATTATTTTTTGCACTGGCAAGGTCGTAACGCGTGACCGAAGCGAGGGTTTCGCGGGCGAGGAGAGAGAGACAGCGAATGTCGTGCGAAAGCGGGTTAGATGCTGCACTCACTCAGCGAACAACACATACCTTTAAATCCTAATCCTACAAAAATGCCAATGTACCTTTAAAACTATTTTGCAAAACAAGTATTCGTTTATAGAACAAAGGAGTGGTACATCTGCAGCAAGCGTTACATGCGAAAAGTGTCGTAATGATTTTAATATTAGTCACGGTGCGGTGTTGGCACCGATATCGAGAAACATTTAAAATCGGAAAAACGCAGGCTTTTCGATCAAGCTGCGGCGTCAAGCTTGTCAATGCTTACGTTATTTAAAAGAACCGATTTGCTGACTTTTAATGATTTGGATATAGCTGCGGAGGGTGCTTGGGCGCTTCATACGCGGCAAGAAAATCCTAGCTTTCGCTCAAATGACTGTGCTTCTCATTTATTTAAAACATGTTTTGAGCAAAAAATTAGATGTGCTCATACAAAATCTCAGGATATTGTTGTTAATGGACGGGCCTCTATGGCAACCTATTAGTATAGCAACCTATAGTCGGCGCAAGTTGTGTAGTATAGAGGTCCCTAGTTCTATCCCCAGTGCCGGCTGCATTTGTACCAGAAGACAAATGTGAAAAAATAGTTAGCGCAATTTATAATAACAACTAGGTTTCTGGGCCTATAAGTGAATTTGGGCAAAATACAATAGGTCACTAGTAGGCCGCAGTGTTTGAAGGGTTAATACCCGGCATCCACATTGGATCAAACTTAAAATGGCAACCTATGAATTGAAAGAGGAACATCGCGAAGCCCACTGCATAGCTTTATTAACAGATGCTTCAAATTGTCACGATAAAATTATTCCCCCTTTTCTTCTGTCGGCACTATCTGTCGGGTCCATGTAGAACCTTGGCCTGCTCAATTACTTCCTTCCATTCCTCTCTATCTAGAGCCTTTCTCCTCCAATACCAATATTTTACCATACTAAGGCGTCAAAGTCAAGGTTTTAGAGTTTCGAGAACAGCCAGGTGAAACATCGGATATAATTGTTGATTATTTCAAGGAAGACCAATTTACCAAAGTTTTCTGTCCTGCAAAAATTTGAATAATAGAAAGAGGATAAATAATGTATACGCAAAATTGAACAAATCACACGGAAGACAGCTCATTGGGATTGGATGTGGAGCCTACATTGTTCACAACGCATCATGCATCATGTGAAAATCTATTATCTTTTCTATATCTACAGCGTTCGAATAGAAACTTTGATAGAGTTTTGTGATTCAACTGACACAGAGTATCTCAAACTGCTGGGTTATAGTAAAACAAGGTGGCTGGCGTTAATGGCCGCGCCTGAGAGAGTTCTAAAAATGTTCCAGCTTTTGAAAAGCTATTTTCTGAGCATCGACAAATGCCCAAATATTTTGAAAATGTTTTTCGAAAATCCCAGCTTATGGTTACATTTTTTGCATGCACATGCTGCGACTTTCCACCAAGCCGTGTTGAAAATCGAGGGACACTACGTGTCTGCAATTGAGTCTGCGAAAGAAATTAATCGTCTCCGAGATAACCTGGCACCAAGGAGAATTCGCTTTTTCTTCCTCACACTGTCCGTAATGTTTTAAAAAGCTTACAAGTAACCGACACTGTAATACCAAAACGGTTTTTTTTACATAATTCCGCGGGTGTCCCGCTCTGAGGAAAAAAATAAATGGTCACGTTATCCATAGTAGACTTCCCCTCTCTGAAACCAATCTGTCTTTCAGGAAGATTGATCCCAGTTTGGAGTTCTGTATTCAACCGCGCTGGGACTAGTTGTTCTAGGAGTTTACGACGTCTAGGATGCCAGTCGGTAGGTAGGTCGGTATGACGAAGGTAGATATGTGGTCTTCCTTTTTGATGAGCACTAACTTGGCCTGCTTCAGTTTGTCTGCGAAGGAAGCAGCTAGTAGATGCTGGTTAAATGTAAGTAACAAGGCTGGAAAGTTTTGTGTCATTAGTTTTATGGCTTCCGGGGGGATCCCATCAGGGCCTGGGACTTTGTTTTGGGACACTGTTTTTTTCGGAGGCTACTACTTGCTAGTTTAAGTTCTTCGGTAAAAATTCGGGGGTTATTAGATACGGAGGGTTGTTCCCAGGTTGGATTAGTGTGGTTTGGAAATAGTATTCCGGTAATCTTCAGCAATTTCTCCATCGGTAGTTGTGCATCGGTAGACAGACAGACAAGACTAGATAGAAAAGACTAGACAGACAAGACTTTTTTTTTGCACGTGCTGGAGGTGAAAATCTGCCAACATACACCACCCGACCCGTGCTGAGTGGTAGTGTGAGGCTGCCCCCCAAAAGGGGCGACCCACTAAAAAACCCCCACCATTCAGACCCGCCCAGCCAAAACCGGAGAGAACGTGATGGAATACAAAATTTGGCATAACTTCATCACGTTCCTCCCCCTTTTATATCCAAAGCATGCATCCGCATTCATTTGTTGTGCCGGGTGCGCCGTTAATCGCCGTGCCCCCTCACATCTGAGTTTACAATAAATTTGTGCGCCCCCTTCGCACTAAGGTGGGCCCGGTGTTGGCTCGCGCGTAGCAACCCCTTGTCCCTTTCATCCTTCTCCTTTCTCCTCATTATATATCCTATCATTCCAGTCAGCACGCCCCATTCATATTCACTGCGGAGCATGATTCTCACCATACTCTCTTTGTTTACATTCTCTCCCACCTTGCATTCTGCGGCGCTCCTCATTCTCTCCCATCTCGTACACTCGAAGATGGTATGCTTCGCAGTGTCCTCAGTCGCTCCACAATACCTACTACAGTGCGTCTCAACCAGTTTCCCGATGCGCATCAGGTAAGACCCAAAGCATCCATGTCCCGTAAGCGCCTGGGTGAGGTGATAATTCACCTCCCCGTGCCCACGGTTGACCCATTCATCGATAGTCGGAATCAGTTGCCTGGTCCAGGCTCCCTTTTCTGACTCCTACCATAGCTCTTGCCATACACGCATTGTTTTTTCCCTTTCATTTCCAGGGTCATTACCTCCCCAAACTCTCTCCCTTTCATGCGCCAGAAGGGCAACGACCGTCACGGCGTCGCCAGAAACAGTCCTGTATGCGCTGCACACACGCAGCAGCATACAGCTTTGCACTCTCATCAGTCTCGCTCTATAACATTCAATCCTGAACGCATTTATCCATGCCGGCACCCCATACAGGCACTACCGCATTCATAACCCTCCACTTGGAGGCCAATGGCCACCAATGACCACCTATGTTGGGCATCAGCCGTCCAAGGGCTTTCACACATGCTGTAGCCTTGCTCACCACCCGGGTGACCTGATGGGACACCCTGAGATTTCGCTGAAGCTCTACCCCAAGGTATCTTACAGATTCCCAAGCCGGTACGTCAACTGTCCCCATTCGCACGGTCAGTTCACGCAGCTTTCTTCTCCCAATTAGCAGGACCGCCTCGGTTGTGTGGGGAGCCAGAGCAAGCCATTTTTCCCCCATCCACCGATCAATCCTGCTAATTGCCTCATTCATTATCGCTTTCAGACTTTCTTCCCTTCTTGTGACAGCGACCACCGCTAAGTCATCAGCGTACCCTACGAATGTAACCCCGTCTGGCAGCCTCAATCTCAAAACCTCATCATAAAATATGTACCACAGTATCGGTTTAAGAACTGAACCCTGTGGAACACGCGCACTCATTTTGAAGATTATACCTTCCACAGTCACTATCTCTCTATCATTCAAGTAGCTCCCCACCATATTTAGAATGTAGGGAGCTACTCCCTTTAGTTCCAAAGTCTCCATGTTTCCGCCCCCTCGCCTCATGTTTTAAAGAAAATACAATAACAGAAATGCGGCAATTTACTTTCTAAAACTAATATATAAGATTCATAAACTCCATTTACCATGCTGTCGTCTCTCCTCGTCTCTCCTTATTTCAATATAATATTTAAGGGATGTATTTAATAGGGGGTGTTGAATCCCCAAAAAACCCCCCTTGGCTGCGCCCAGGCTAAACTAAATTTTAGTATGACATATTTATTTCAAGTTAAATCTTTCTAGTAATACCTGCCATAACCGTCAAAGAAGTGTTAATTTAACCGCGCGATGAAGATTACACACACATTTTCTTTTTCAGATTTTTATCTGAAATTTTTTTTTCATTTTCTCCCAAACTAAAAACCGTAAAAAAAAAATGGCGCTCACTTTACAAACTGGGGTGTTCATATGTTGTTCGATTAATTAAAAATTGATTAAAATTAATTCGATTAATTAAAATTAATTCAATTTTAATACACGACAGAAAATATATTTTCACTACGTTTATGTTTTTTGTTTATTGACGCAAGTTGTTGCCATAGTAACAACAAACAAAAATCGTTTAATAATGAAACTCAATTTGATTTTCATTGGACTTTTACGCACGATTTGGATACTTTTACACACGATTATAATAATGGCATCCTTCATATACAATAATGTGTTTTGGTGTGTGAGCAGATATAACTTTTTTTATCCAAATTTTTGGCAGTTATAAAAATACACATGACCTTCATCACTTCCCGAAACACTTTTCAATTAGGAAGTCTCAATCCGGGGCACTATTCCAGGAAGACTGCATAAGTGAAACTAGATCAATAAATTATAATAGTTTCTTTTGATTTGATATTGAAAGTAAACCTAGTTATAGAAAAGTGCGTATGTAAAGACACAATATATCATATGAGCGGAACTGGTAATCCTTTTTTGGTCCGAGGACGCGCCGTAAATGGTTAAGCAGGAAACGACAAAAAAATTTATGGACTGTCGCTTACAGTAGAATGTTTTTCAATTTCTTTAACTCAACCGAAAAAGATACCGTGACTGTTAATGTGCACGACTATATTCACTATTTTATTTATTACAGCAGGGTAGAAGATAGGCAACGACATATTTGGCAAAAAATTGTACTGCTTTGGTGCTACAGAATGAATGCATTTGAATTTTTTGCGGTCACTGCTTATTCTCCTAATTTGAAGGATACGTAGAGCTTTTTGTCAACTTAACTAATTGTAAGGTCGTTCCGCAAAGACCAAGCGATAAAAAAAGCTTGTACTCATGTTAACGAAAAAATATGCTGCAAACAGCATTTTCAGCCGCAGAGTTAAAGCCGATTTCTATATGCGCGACACTCGGCTACGCGACGTCGTGCGATATCGCCTGTCATATAATGATTACATTGTTTTAAATGCGCACGTCGCGTAGCTGTCGCGTAGCCATAGTGAGAACGTGCCCATTTAAAACAATGTAATCATTACAAGCGATGTCGCGTGACGTCTCGTAGCTGAGTGTCGCGTATATGAGAATCGGCGTTAATGCGTAAACATTTCATGGGATGAAATTTCAAATATCAAAAGTTCTGTTGAAAGTTCTAGTTTAAGTTGTCATTAAAGTTCTGGTTGAACAAGAATCATATCAGAAATCAAATTCGAAAAATTATTACATTTTGAATAATTGATTTAACCAATTCATTTTTTGGTATGGATTTGGTATTACGGCGCGATATGTGGTCTGAAAAGTACTCGTTTTTTTCGCGAACATTTCTTTGATCTATTTGAATCTATTTGAATATTTTTTTTTATTAATAATCTAGTTGACAACATTTTTCAAATGTAAACTGACAGGTATATAATTGGTTTTCGATGCATGCATGCTTTATTTATAATTACATTGCAATCTAAACAGATGGTTGAGATTATTACGTAACAGAATTTAGCTTGGTAATCGTTGTAGAAAGTGGACGATGTTCTGCAAATTGATTTTGAGGCTAACGAATTGAGTTGCTTAAGAATTTCTAGACAATCTTATGCTAGTAATCAAAATAGTACGAACTAATTCATATAAATAACATAATAGTTAGGTTATCTACATTGTACAAACTACTAGATTAGCAATTTAATAACAATATTTCAAAAAATACGTCCAAATCATACCATACAGTGGTGGCAAATCTACGGCACGCGTGTCACACGTAGAAATTTGGCACGCGAGAGAAATACAGTATAATCTTCATAATCCGACACATATGGGACCAGAGACAACCGCCCGATTATAAAAAAATTCTGGATTATCAGCATTAAAAGAAAACAATAACAATTTTACATATTTTATGTAAAATTGTATTTGAGAAAGAATAAAATACGTATCTATATAGGTAAACTTGTACATATAAAAAATATGTACAAAGTTAGAGGAGATAGTAAGACGAGAGTGCGCGAGGTTTATATTCGGCGCGGGGCAGCCAGCGCTGCAGCATAAAGAAAAGACATTTGTTTTCCCAGAGGATTATTTCCCGGATTACTGAACTTGCCGGATTATCAAGATTATACTAAACGTATTTAAGAAATTTGGGTTTGAAATTTGCAAGCACAAACTAAATTTAGACGTTCGAGTCTTTCAAAACTAAGTCTAATTTTAAAACTGACGATTCGATTTTGTTGCAAATTTTCAAAAATTTCCTTGAAACTACTACTAATTAGCTCGCAAACATTTGAAAAATACGTATTTGAGAAATTTGAGTTTGAAATTTGCAACGCCAAACTTCCTAAATTTAGACGTTCGTGTCTTACAAAAGTAAGTCTAATTTTGAAACTGACGATTGGATTTTGTTGCAAATTTACAAAAATCTTCTTGAAAATACAGCTAATTAGTTTGCAAAATTTGGAATCATTTGAAAACTACGTATTTGAGAAATTTGAGTTTGGAATTTGCAAGGGTAAACTTTTTAAATTTTGACGTTCGGGTCTTACAAAACTCTGTCTAATTATGAAACTGACGATTCAATTTTGTTGCAAATTTGCAAAAATCTTCTTCAAACTACCACTAATTAGTTTGAAAGATTTGGAAACAATTGAAAAATACGGCATAATCTTGATAATCCGACACATATGGCCCAACCGCCGGATTATAAAAAAAGTGGTTTATCAGGATTAAAAGAAAACAATAACAATTTTACATACTTTATGTACAATTGTTTTGAGAAAGAATAAGATATGTACCTCTTTAGGTAAACGTGCACATACAAAAAAAATATGTACAAACTTAGAACAGATAGTAAGAAAATTGTAGAGTGGAGTTAGGTTAATGTTTAGGTCAATAAAGTTTTCAGAGTTAAAAGCAGGGTGTGTTGGCCAGACCATTTCCCAAGAGCACTGCATGGTGTTGTTTTTGACTTTATTTCTTCTGTGCGAGAGGTTTATAACGTAAAGAAAAGACACGAGTTTCCCCAGAGCGCAGGATTACTGAACCTGATTACTGAACTATCCGCCGGATTATCAAGATTATACTGTAGTTTCTTTTCTAAAAAAATGTAAGTTTCCCCAATCTAGTTTAGTGCAACATCAAAAGTGAAGAATAAGAGACGACTTATATTCGGGCAAATAATAATATTTTTACAACAGATGTTTTTTTTCATTCATTGCAGAAGTTATCTTGCACGTCAGCATTTTAAAATGTGAAAATTCGAAAATTCGCCATCCGTAAAAATTTGTACATCCCTAACAATTTCGTAAATTCCTCATTTTTTTCTCATTTTTTTTTCATTCCTCATTTGCGTAAATATCAACAATAAGTAAATGAGTTAATAATGTGCTTAAACTAAATGTAATTTGTTGAGAACACACAAAGTTCAGTACAGATAGACAAGAAAGCGATATGATTAAGCACATTTTTTTAAAATCTGAAAATTAATCTTATATGTAAGACTATCAATAGACTAGATCGGGAGTCGGCACTCCAATTTTTTTTAAATTTTTAATATATCTCAAAACTGAACATAGCCAAGGAATGCAATATATTATTACTTTTGCTTTAATTAGGTATTTCATGTTAAATGAAATCCATATTATATATAATTATATATGTCCATATTTTACAAATTATATTTGTTAACATTTCTATGGCACGCGGGTCACAGCTGACACTCAAAATAAGTATTCGCATGCGTATAATGCGTATAGTGTAATTATGCTTAAAATGAACTATAAAGGGGGAAAGTTTTTTTCCGTCTTGCTTATAAATGAAAGTCTGGAGTGCTCCAAGCTTTTATTTATGGTCAACACGGAAAATATAATTCTCTCATTTTCAGTGCATTTTATAAAAACTGTGGTTTTTAAAAACTCGTTTCTATTAAAAGGAACTATAAAACAGAAATATTTTTCCGTGTAGACTGTAGACTATAACTAACAGCTTGGAGCGCTAAACGTGTGGATATATAGTGAAGATTGGAGTGCTAAACTATACTGACGTTACCTTCGTGGACGATCTACACTTTTATTTATAGTCAACACGAAAAAATATTCTCTTCTTTCCAGTGCATTTTAAAAATGGGGTTTTTAAAAACACGTTTTTATTAAAATGAACTAAAAAGAACTCGCATTTTTTCTCGTGTTGACTATAAATAAGAGCATAGAGCGCTAAACTCTTTTGACAAAAATGAAAAAATATTCTCTTCTAAATAATTTAAGTGTGGAAAAACCATAGTGATTTTTTCAATTCAATATAAGTATGAATTACCACGTAGTAACAGTCGCCAAAAAACCATCCTATTCAGTCCATTTCATTAAAATGTGGTTTTTAATTAAATTAATTTTAAAAATGATACAAGTGTGTGAAGAAGGGCTTTTGTGCATGGGTTGTGAAGTTTAATTTAATCGCAATCAGTGCACAAAACTTTTCACACACGTGTATCATACATTAGTTTATTTACGAAGAATGTTAAAATATTGTTGAATCAACAAAAAAATAATTGTTTCTTATCGATAATATAGAAAAATTTTAACTTTGACAGACAAAATTATTCAAATCACTGACATAATAAGGTTTCACTGACATAATAAGGAACGTTCAGCGCCTTCGTGGCAAAAATTACAAAAAACTATTAAAAACGCACAGTGACGGGAACACTATTCGGTCGTTGTCGATGTAATCTAGGTAAATCTAGATTTCATCTAGATTACGTTATGGTTAGTTTGAGATATATTAGAGCCAGATAAATTCAGACAGACTTCTTGCATCAAAATAAGAAAAATTAATTCAATTTTAATATACGTCAGAAAATTTATTTTCACTACGTCTATGTTTTTTGTTTAATAATGCAAGTTGTTGCCATAGTAACAACAAACAGAAATCGTTTAATAACGAAACTCCATTTGATTTACATTGGGCTTTTACGCCCGATTTGGATACTTTTACACACGATTATAATAATAGCATCCTTCACATACAATTATTTACTTAATAATGTGTTCATTTTGGTGTGCTAGTTGATAAAAGTTTTTTTGTAATTATTTTATTTTGGATAATAATTCAAAAATATTTATTTAATAGTAGAAATTTGTCAGCGAAAGTAAATCCATCTAATCGACGGACGCCTATGGAGTTAATTTTCGATGACTCATTCTTGAAAAGTGGCAACAACCAATGAACCGACCATTCATGTTTATCGTGAGCGGACAATTTCTGCTCTTTCTACATTTTATTCAAATTTCAACACATTTATACCCCAAATACGGTCTAAGTCTAAAAGTGGAAATTACATTAATGACTTTTTAAACATTACTAATTGCCTTATCTAATCAATCCGGTCTTGGTTATTTCGCTTATTGCTCTACAAAACCGTTTCGTCTGACCAGTTTTAAATAATTTACTTGGTTTCACAAGTTTTACCTTGTTAGCCTTCCAGTGAGCGCGTGAAAAGTCGGTTCCAAATTTTCGTTATATTTTATTTTTATTCGTTTTTTTAGCAAAAACTTTGTCATAAATCATAAATATTCTTATTTATGAATTTTCTGAAATGTTAGTATGAAATTGAAGAGTTGTGCAAAGCTTGATAGACTCGTACATCTTGCCTTGATTATCCCGATTATTGGTCCACAAACCGTTTCGTTTGACTAATTTAAAATAATTTACTTGGTTTCATTTAAGTTTTAGTTAACCTTCCAGTGCACGTGTGAAAATTAATCTCACCTGGTTTGGTTGGTCGGTTTCAAATTTCAGCTTTATTAGTCCACACTAAATTAAATGGGCAAGATTAAGTTACCCAAACCGATATTCGGTCCGCGCGCAACCGCACTAGCGCCAAAGGTAGCGCCAAAAGACACTTTTAAGAACTTACATCATTATTTAGCATTTATTTGTATAAATTGACATGTATTTTGCTAAATAAAAAAGTCTTTTATTATTTTACATAAACTAATAAAGTGTACAAATTGAGAATGGATTCAAGGCCAAAATATAGGCCGTACCAGGGATGGCGAACTTTTTTGAGTAGTGGGTCAAATTTTGTTCGTGGGTCACCAGGTCACTGGCATCACTTGGAAAAGACGAGGGAGGCCAAAGACTGCTTCTTTTTGTTCTCACCATTGAAGGCTTTTACAAAATCCAAGTTTCCTTCTTGTTTTACAACTTCTACTTTGGAAGTGAAGAGCAAAAAATAAAGGTCAAAGCCAAAAAATGTATATCAATGAATATCACCTGATGTATTATAGCATGAAATCCAATTAGAGGATGTGGAATACTTTTCTTAATACATTGAATAAAACCAATGTTTTCCCTATCATATTAGGTGCATCGTCTGTTGTAAAAAAACACATTTCTGTATGTCAATATCGATTTCTTTAAATCCAATATCAAACTACTTCACTTATATACTTCACTTTCAACGTTATTAGTTTCAATAGCTCTTCTTTCATTATATTTACTGATTGATATCGAGCAAAAACTGCGGATTGTGCAATACCATTTACATCATTGCTCTCATATAAAGTAATAATACACTGCTGGCTAATTTAAGTCGATATATATTTGTCTTTTCTAGTATTCGATCTTTAATTGTATTGCGACTTATTGGTAACACATTTATACGCTTCTTAATCAAATCTGTCTTTAAAATCTGGAAATAAAGTAGCACTACATTCTAAAAAAATGCTTGTTTTACAAACGTTCTTTCTGAAAGATGTTTCTCGTGACGAGCAATGCAACGGGCAACTTGAAAACCGTGGGGGTTCAAACCCCGCCGAAATCTGCAAAATACAACATAAATATAGATATAATAGAGACGATTATCTTCAAGAGAGCATGGTAATTTGTGGTACGAGTAATTTTATATAATTTTTTTAAAAACATTTAAATGATTATTTATATCAAATTTCTAGTAGTTTTAATTTCAAAATGAACGTTGAAGCTCCTGCTCGCAATTCTAGAAATTTAATAAGAGACGAAATTGTTCGTGTCGTGTTCGTAGTCCACGGTTTCAAGAATAATACGAAGATTCAGAGAAACTGGGGAATACATACGAAGAGCAGGACAAGGTTGTAAGAGGGCAACAACAGCAAGAGATGACCGATTTATACGTTAAAATGCAATGCGTATCAGACATTGTACCTCAAGGCAGTTACAAGCTGAACTGTACAATGCTCTAAATGTGCGAGTTAGTAATCAGACAATGAGGAATCGACTCCGAGATATATACCTGGGCGAGTGCCAGCAATAGGCCCCATACTAACCAGAGAACACTGAGTGTCAAGGCTCGCATTTACTAGAACACATGCATAATGGAATTTGAATAACTGGGCAAACGTTTTGTTTACGGATGAATCCAGATTCTGTTTGTACTCTTCAGATAGACGTATACCCGTGTATAGAAGAGTCAATAAACGCTATAGCCAGTGCAATTTTAGAAACATTACAAATGATCCATTATGTTCTGGGTTAGCATTTCTTCAGAGGCTCGCACATAATTGGTGGTCATAGATAATGGTTCTATGACTGCTGATCGGTATATACGGGATGCCCTAGTGAAAACACATGTGCTTCATTCTTCGGTCACAATTTCTTACTAATGCATGATAATGCCAACTTGCACACTGCAGATATACTGCAAGAGTACACGAATGAGGTAGGTTTGCGAATTTTGATTTGGCCAGCCAGAAGTCCTGACCTCAACATGTCAATCATTGAACATGTCTGGGATCGCATCGATTGGAATATAGGAACCAATCGCGTACCAGCCCAAGTTAACTAGCCCAAATGATTTACGAAACGAAGTTTTTGAAGAATGGAACGCAATAGATCAAGACTATATTATAATTCTTTTCGAGTTTCTTCCAAGGAAATGCGGCCTGATTTCAAAACTAGAGGTAGCAATAGCCACTATTAATTGAATATTAATTAATTTTAGGCATGTGTATTTGTAGGGTTACGGCTTACATTCTGTCTACACAGTGCTCTAGCTTTATTATTCATTTTGTAAAGTTAAATTGCCCTTCGTAATCTCTTGTGTTCTACCATAATGTACAACTAAAAATCAAAATATAAATATTACAAATTTAAAAGGCAATATATTAGTGATGCGATAATTTTGCGGAGTGTATTTAATATCCTTTGTGGTTGAGAAAATAATAAATGTGTTGCGTTATTGAACATTTCTAAAAGTTCTAAAATCTCTGCCTGGGTCACATAAAAAGCCTGTGTGGGTCAGTGTCTGACCCGCGGGTCATAGATTCGCCATCCCTGGGCTATACCTTGCTTTTGTGTAACTTTAGAGCAAAATAAACTTGAAAATCATTTTCAGCACTTCGATTTTCTTCGGGTAACTAAAAAAATCACTACAAAATTTTCCAAGAAAATTGTTTTTGAAAATTGTTGAAAATTTTTCATCATTTTGGTGGAATAAAATGTGCTTTTTCGTTTTTTTTTTTTCAATTTCTCAAGAACGGCAAACAGTAGCGAAATCATTTTCGGCACACAGAAACTACTCGTCAAGACGAACAAGTAAATGTGTAAATAGTTCGGAACGATTCAATTATTCATCGAGAAATTTAAAACTGAAATTTTACGTTTCTCGATTTGATAAGTCGATATCTCAGAAACGGTTGCAGATAATCAAAAACAGATTGCGGTATCGTTTTCAGAATGTTATTTTCCTATTAACACACTCAGATTATCCGCGGGAAAATTAATTAGTTTCCGAGATCTCTACTCGAGCGTCGAAATTTCTTAAAATTTTCTTGAATTTTAGCAGGCGATAGTGAACGCAAAGAGCTAGCGAAATATAATTTGCATATTTGTAATCAGTAACAGAAATGCTTTTAGAAACGTTTTTAAATTTTGCTGTAACTCAAAAAATAACGATTTTCGCAAAATCGATTTTCTCGCATTACGTCGATTCCGTGGTATTGACTTCCCGCGTCGATGGTATTTCTGAATCGAAAGCTGGGCAAGGAATATGATATACCTTTTCCGACTAATTTTGGGACGCTGAATCGATTCGTGAAGACTAGAAGTCTCTGTGGTGAGCCGTTCAAAGGTTAGGACAGCGTGATACCTGCCGGAAATGCGAGATAGTGTACAACGAGAAACTATACATCTCGTTTATTTGTAACTTTAGAGCGAAATAAACTAGAAAATCGTTTTCAGCACATCCATTTCCTTCGGGTAACAAAAAAAATCACGACAAAATTTAAAAAAAAAATCGTCAAAGAATTTTTTTTATTATTTCGGTTTATTCGGTTTTTTTCAATTCCATCTGCAGCCATCTGAAGACGCGTATCGAGATTTATCTCTCATCAGTGCAGCTTTGCTTTTTTTAATAACAATTTGTAAAACACTTACCTGAAACCCACATGGTGATTAGGGGTTAGGTTTTTAATTTGACATATATTTTTAATTTGACATTTAGCGAGAGAGACCGAACTTGTTATTAATAAAAGCAAAGCTGCACTGATGAGAGATAAATCTCGAAACGCGTCTGCAGATGGCTCACTTACTTAAGTTATCGGAAAGACATGATCTTAAAAACAATGTTATTTTTATGGTTTTTGTTGAGTGCTACGAAGGTGGACTGAGAGATATTAAATAACTGACAATTTTCACATGAGATTTGTTTTGGTAGTCCTAAAAAGACTCATTAATTGTTATAGAGCTCCGGAAAGGTTGAATATATTTATAAATTCAGGCTGTGTTCCGATTGTTTTAAGTTTGTATGATTATCTATATCGTAAGATGGTTTTACCAATTCTATCTTTATTAAGTTAATTATTTTTTTAATAGAATGGTTGCGACGCGATGGTTTACTACGTGGTAATTCATACTTATATGTAATTATTTTTTGTTTTTGCCTGTTGTTTTTATATACTATTATTGGAGACGAAGTTGTCTTTTTGGCCACGGGTGGCGTTAAGCGTGGTTATGCACGGAGCGAATAGACAAATCTAGATCGATAAAGTTGAGTTTCACAAACCGCAATAGACAAGACGAAATGGAAAATTAATTGAGTTGCTCAAACTGTGATAGACAAAACTAAATCGACAAAATTGAGTTTCACAAGCGCCATAGACCAAACTAACTGGAGTTGCTCAAACCTTAATATACAAAACTAAATGGACCAAATTGAGCAAACCTTGATAGACAAAACTAAATGGATAAAACTGTGTTGTACAAATCTTGATAGACAAAATTAAATTTATATCTAACCACATTATCCTAAGGTCCGAATATAATATTTTTGAAAGAAAATTGAAAGACATTTTAACGGACAAAGCCTTTTAAAGTGTTGAAGAATTTACCTCAAGCAAAATACGCATGTGATCTGTATATTTGGCTGTATCTGTATTATTATTTGTCCTAATTAGTTATACTACTAAATTGTTCTGTAGAATTTTTCTTATGTAGATAGATTTTAGCATTTTAATTTTTGTAATTTTGACATGTTTTGATATGTATTTCGGTATATCTTAAAAATAAAATTTAATTTAATATATTTTATAAATAAAATAAAAATAAAATTAATTTGATTTGATTAATACACCTCTTTATAAGACCTCGAATATAAAACGTTCTATTCTTATATTCGAGTTAATGCAGTAAAATATTTTTAAAATATTTCTAGCCTCATTACATATACCATTCATTAAAGCACTTAAAATAGATACAATTATTAAATAATTCCTCACAATTTTTCTATAATTAAATTGTAATTTACGAGTGCAGCAGTCAATGAGAAGTGCGTCGGTTAATGTAAGTCATTTCGTCATTTCCTGTGTATGCCTAGCAAGTGCAGCACAGATTGGAATATTATTTTAAGTAGTTGCGTGTTCTACAAAGACAAATGAAGCCGTATATTATTAATTCGATACTTTTTAACCACCAAGTAATCTAATTAGCAAATGCTATTTTTAAGACAAGACTAGACAGACAAAAAGTGAATAACATCTATTTCTACCTAGTTTGTTTTGATATCTTTAAATGACTTGCTGAATGTAGTTTACAATAAATATTCATTAAACTTTGTTTTTAATGTAGAAGTTGTTTGTAGGCGACATATATAGTATTGCTGCTCATTAGCGACTATATTGTAGCTAATGATCAAATCCAACATTTGTTTTAAATTGCCAAAATTGAATTGAATCAAACATATTATAATCAAGTATAGATAGAAACAAATTTTAGATTACATTCAGTCTATACAGATAATACAATATAAACTAGACTGATTGTAAGAGAAACAAGAATACACAAGGAAAGCTATATTAATTGATTTTAATATTAAATATAAATTTTATTGACATTAATGATAGAAAACTCAGATAAGGCTAGATTGCCTGACTAGATAAACTGAAAATTGTATGTGCTTGTGGTAGGACGAAATGTAGGACGACGTAGGACGAAAAAGTGTTTGTGGAATCAGAGCGGAAAATTCCAATTGAATCTTTACTTTACCTTTGAAACAAAGATTCCAAAACTAGAACTTTCTCCGGTTGGGCAAGAGGATGTAAACCGTGTAGTAGAAATCTTGCATCGAGAATTCAGACAAAAAATGTCTAACGAAAACAAATAAAAAACATTGCCAGCTGGCGAAACGTCATAACTTCATCATAAATTTTATATAGGGCCTTCTAATAAGAGGTTTCATTTTGATATGTAAAAAAAAACGAGTATGCGAAATCATCGTTTAATAATATTGAAACATATTTAATTAATTGTAAAGGGGAGTGTATGCCATTAATAATGGAAAACAATATTAGCCAAATGTCAGCACCATATACTTTTCATGAAATTTTCCATCGCCAATTCGCACATTTGCGGCTGTATGTCTTCGATAACTTCACGAATTCCATTTTTGAGGTCTTGAATCGATTCACATAGACCTTATCATTCTCGTAGCCCTAAAGAACAAAGTCTAGAGGTGTTAAATCACAAGATCTCGGTGGCCAATTCTGATCGCCTCTTCGAGAAATCACACGGTCAGGAAACTTTTGACGCAAAAGAGTGATGGTATCGTTACTTGTGTGGCACGCAGCACCGTCTTCTTGAAAATAAACGTCGTCCACATCAATATCTTTCAATTTCGGCCATACAAAATCATTAATCATCGTTCGATATCGCAATCCATTCAGCTTAACAGTTGCTCCAGTCTCATTTTCGAAAAAGTAAGGTCCAATAGTAGGGAAAGATCCTTCGTTCTAGATCCTCCTCACCCATAAGGATTTACATGTAAACCTCCACCTTATGGGAAATTACATGTAATCCCTCCGCTTATGGGGAATTACATGTAAAATTTAGCCTACCCCTCCGTATGGGGGATCCTATAGAAAATAGTTCTGAACGTTGCCGAGCGAGTATGTGTAGATGGCGCCAGCGTTAGGGAGGGGGCCACCGGAGGGAAAACCCCAACCCCTAGACCCCACCCCAGACCACGCCCCCAACCCACACTTTCACCCTAAAACTCCACCCCCCAACCCCCAGACCCCACTTCCAACCCCCAGACCCCGACCCTAGCCCGACTTCCAACCCCCAGACCCCGCCCCCAATCCCCACTTCCAACCACGTCCCCAATCCCCAGACCACGCCCTCAACCCCTACTTCCACCCCAGACCCAAACCCCCAGACCACCCCATTTTTCAACCATTTGATGAGAAAAATCAAATTGGTGTTAGAACGGCTCTAGCATATGCCCTAAGGGTGATACCGCCCGACCGCCTCACCCTCAGTAGATGACGTCATCCGCCGCGGTAGATATTGCTATACTAATTATCTCGATTCTGATTAGTTGATAAATGAGCAAATAATTACGTTGACCTTGTGTCTCACCGAGCCAGCATTTTCGTATTTCAACTTGTATACATTCAGATGTTCGGACGTTTTGTTTACAATAAATTTACAATAAACATACACCTCGAGCGCGGTCGGTTGTTTACCATTGATAATTATTTTATAGCTATTCAGAACGCGATTGATATTTAAACCTATGCTCTAAATTCATAGTCATTTCAACAATTAAAACTGTATCCCTGCGATCAATCTGTAAAGGTTTTCGCAGCAAGGATAATCTTGGAAGCCATAAGGAAGTATGTGATGACAATAAGAAAATGCACTACAAATACACCGTTTGCAATTCAACTTTCACAAGAGAAGATAGCGACATATGAGAAAACATAATAATGGTGGGAAGAAGAGGAGTCTAGATCCGAAATATTCACCCTAAACCTCCAAGAAGATAAAGTTGGAGCCGTAGAAAGTCAAATAATTTCTGTAAAATATGCAATCAACAATCCCTAACAAGGCTAAAGTTTGCAGACGATCTACGATCACAGAAACACCAGTGAAGCCGGTTCAGCAGAACATCATCCAAGCTTGTGTCAGCTATAGAATTGATGGTTCAGGGATTGATGTAGATAGCTTTACTAGTAAATTGAACAGCCGTTGTACGAGAAGCCGCATTCTATCCATACACTTTACGTCCACTTTTTCCGTCCACCGTCCACTTTTTCCGTCCACCGTCCACTTCTTCCGTCCACTTTTCATCCACTTTATTCAGCTTTTAAACAGCTTTTAATCAGCTTTTTAATCATATTTTAAACAGCTTTTCAATCAGCTTTTTAATCAGCTTTTGAACAGCTATTAAACAGCTTCTAAACAGCTTTTTAATCAGCTTTTAAACAGCTTTTTAATCAGCTTTTGAACAGCTTTTAAATAATCTTTTAAACAGTTTTTTTATCAGCTTTTAAACAGCTTTTTAATCATATTTTAAACAGCTTTTCAATCAGCTTTTTAATCAGCTTTTGAACAGCTTTTAAACAGCTTCTAAACAGCTTTTTAATCAGCTTTTAAACAGCTTTTTAATCAGCTTTTGAACAGCTTTTAAATAATCTTTTAAACAGTTTTTTGATCAGCTTTTAAACAGTTTTTTGATCAGCTTTTAAACAGCTTTTTAATCAGCTTTTGAACAGCTTTTAATCCATTTTTAAACAGCTTTCAATCAGCTTTAAACAGCTTTAATCAGCTTCTAATCGACTTTAATTAGCTTTTAATCGGACCTTAAAAAGAATACTAACTATATAAATCCATCAGTCATGTCTCAGACCTTCACACTGTAAAGTACTACAAAAGTGCTCTCTGTGAATTATTAACCACCGACAGAATTAGACCTCGACACATATTGCATACATGCATACATTATATTGCTTAGGACTTATTGGATTTCACACATACAGTACTATTCCAAATAGTGGTGGGGGTGATCTGGGGCGGGGTCTAGGGGTTGGGGGTTTTCCCTCCGGTGGTCCCCTCCCTAACGCTGGCGCCATCTACACATACTCGCTCGGCCACGTTCAGAACTATTTTCTATAGGATCCCCCATACGGAGGGGTAGGCTAAATTTTACATGTAATTCCCCATAAGCGGAGGGATTACATGTAATTTCCCATAAGGTGGAGGTTTACATGTAAATCCTTATGGGTGAGGAGGATCTAGAACGAAGGATCTTTCCCTACTTCCAATGATCCCGCCAGACCAAAAACCGCACCAAACAGTCACTCGTTGAGGATGGAGAGCTTTTCAATAATAATTTTTGGGTTTTTCAAACCCGAAATGCGACATTTGAAGACCTTACTGCAAAAAGGAGAGGACTTCATTTTTTCACGAAAATGACTTTTGTATGCCAAACCATAAAGTCAACTATTCTTCATCGTTTGCTACAAGAACGACACAAATCCGTCCAATACCACTCTTACTACAGTGTTGAATGTACTTATTCCCTAGTATAGTTTGGAGCAAAATATAGTTCCATAGTATAGTTTGGGGATTTCTCCGGATTTATCTCCTTTTTGCTCCAAACATAGTACACAGCTGTTTATTATTAGTCAACACAAAACGCGCGTTTGTGCACAAAGCGGCAACGGTTCTACCTATTGTTTAGTGAGCAGTTTAAAGAGCAAATTTTGTGTGAACAATAGTAAAGATGATTGATTTAAGTGAAGTTAATGAGCCCTTTAGCCCGGTTGTTCTTCAGACAACTATGAACCCAGCAAAAATAGTTATGCTGCAGATAGCGAAACAGAAAGTGAGATTACCGTTTCATTGAATTAAAGTCTATTTTAAAGAAACGGAAAACGAGAAATAAACGTAACTGGAAAATAAATATTAGGAAAAGAATGGTATCAGGTTTGGCACAAAAATATTTCTCTCGCTCTCTCTATATTTATATAATCAATTTCCTTATTTAGGTTTGGCACATGTTAACTATAAAAATCAACTAAAAGCGCTAGAGTTGTAGGTTATGTTAGGTTTTTGGTGTTTCCAAAAAGTTGATAGTGGTATGGGGGACATAGTTTTAGCAAAATTGAATGCTATTGCTGATAAAATCGCGCAACAGTTCTGTTGGCAGATCCCGGTAGAACTCTTAGAGTTCTATCGAAAATCCTTATAACATAGTTCTTCAAACATAACTATTCCGAGATTATTTTCTCTTCACTTCGAAACATCGGTGAATTCCAAATTTTCGCATATCTTTCTAATTTTTAATTTTACAGAAAAATGTTGTAAGGATTTTCTATAGAACTCTAAGAGTTTTACCGGGTTCTGCAAACAGAACCAAAGCGCGATCTTTTTCTCTTCACTTCATCGCATCAGTCCATGTCATCCCAGTCATCAAATCCAATTTTTCGCAAAAATTTCTATTTTTAATTTTACAGCAAAGTGTTATAAAGATTTTTGAAAGAACTCTAAGAGTTCTACCGGGAACTACCAACAGAACTGTCGCGCTATTTTTTTACTTCGTCGCATTGTTGTAGTCTGTAAAATAAATTTTTGCCCCCCTTTACAATTTTTAACTTTACAGAAAAAAAATATAAGGGTTTTCGATAGAACTCTACGAGTTCAATCAGGAACTGCAAACAGAACTGTTGCGCGATTTTTTTAAATTTTCATTCAAAATAATGGGTCCCTTATTATTGCAAATATCTTTTGAATTAAGGTTTTGATTAAAAAAATGACAAAGGGATCTTCGATAGAACTCTTAGGGTGCTATTTAGATCCGCGAATAGAACTGGTTTTGCAATTTTCAAATTTTTGCAAAATGTCTATTTTTGCAGAACTTTTTGTAAAAATGATCAAGTACTCCAGAACTATGGTCGAGGTGCAGGAATATGTAAAAAACGCACAATTTTCCTCAAAAGTGGTTGCTAGCTCAATTTTGGTATTTTCCATTTTTTTCGCGAAATTCTGCAGAACTCTTGAAATTTTGCACAAAATACTCTAGAACTATTTCATGTCTGCCGGGAACACCGATATGATATTATATTTTTGCAAATTCGGTTGCTAACTTCACAGGACTATATAAATATAGAAACCGAATAGAAACACTTCTATAGATGTTTTCTACCATCCATGGCATTAAACAAAAAAGAGTGGAGCATCTGGCAAGAAAATTATCAGTTTCTAATGAAATAACGTCACTTAACGAGCGTCGAGGGAAGCATCATAATTGATCAAATGCAATACCAGAAGAAATTGTTTCACAAGTGGAGCTTCACTTCAAAAGTTTTGCACGACGTGCTTCTTACTACAGAAACTACAAAACGTACCACCCTTCTCCTGAAATCAATGTGAAAAGAATGTACGAGTTATACCTTGAAAGTTTTAAATCTGACATGAAAAAATTATTAGACGAGAGGAAAGAGACGAAAAATAACGTACGACTTTTATTCCCGTTATTTGAAGGCGAATTTTAAATATAGATTTGGTCATCCCAGGAAAGATACTTGTCAACTTTGTGATCAATTTGAAAATTAGTCCAAATTTACCTCACTTTCAGAAGAGCGATTCCAGCAAATAAAAACGGATAAAGCACTGCATCAACTAAAAGCCCAATCATTTTTTACGGATCCATCCCAAAAAACTAAACTTGTCAAGGAAAACAAGAACATAGAGGTGATATCTTTCGACTATCAGCAAAACCTTCCGCTCCCGAAAGTTCCATCAGGGAATGCATTCTATTTAAGACAGCTATGAATTTTAAATTTTTGTATTCATTCAGGCAAAAGTGATGTGCCTCACTTTACCTCACTACGTTTACGATGAAACTGAAGGCAAAAAAACTTCAAACGAACCCATTAGCTTCTTACAACACTCTTTTGAAAATGTTCTTAATCCTTAACCACCTGCCATGCGTCTCAGGCGAGAATTTTACTGCTACTTTGGGTCTGAGAGACGTATGTCAGGTGGTTAGGTGTTAATAAAGAAGTAGATTTCAGAAAGTAGTTCATAGATCCCGAACCAGGGCATTTTCCTCCCCTGTGACCTGTGCTTTGATGTGCTTAAAAAATCCATGAGATATGTTGAAAGAGTATACCTTCCTCAGGAATATATACAAATAATGGGAAAGTCATCCCGTTCATTTTCTATCTTCAGGGTTAGAGAAAATCAAATAGAAAATTTTATGGAACTACTTCAACCTCATTTCAAACGAGTCACGATGAACGCTAACAGAGAACGATTCAAGATAAACCAGTACAAGGTCTTCGTTTACAGGTTTGATCTTCCTATCATGCAGTAAGTCTGCCAATATCTTGATACTTTAAGTTTCATTATCCAAAAATTAGCTGTACTGTCTGTATTATCCGAAGCCCGTCCCGCTTATTGTGCAAAATTATCTGTCAAGAAGGTAAAATATGACAATGTTATGAAATTGGATAATAAATATGTATCACCAAACGATGTGTAGTTTTATCAGCAGTTAAAATCAAATTCTTAAGAAAATGAAAATACCGACGTCACAGATGCCAACGTTTAGTAAAAACTACGGAGGGCGTTAAAACTTTGTTATTTAGTTTAAATTAGAAATCTTCCGGTTTTATTTTGTTAAGAAATATAATATAGTTTTGTTTTCTATTACATTACGAGTAAAGTTATTTAAAATTGTAGTATATTTTTTGTGAAGTCTGATATCCAAAACTAAAACTTTGTGGCAAAAAAGGGATAACTCCAATATTTTTGATATAGTGATACCTACTTAAGTGCTCTGTAAGAAAAAATAGAAACGGTTACCTTCTAAAAAAAATATTTAATCGTTTTTAGGGTTCCGTACCGAAAACGGAACCCTTATAGCAGTGCTTTCCAAACTTTTTGTACCTGCGCCCCCTCTTTGGAAAAAAAATTTGTTGTGCCCCCATTAATTTTTCTAACAATCCAATTTCATAAACACTCATCTGATATTGTAATTTATTTAATGGGCTACAAAATAATATACAATATTATGTATAAAAATACATAAAAAATAATTATCTATTTTAAGAAATAATAATATAATGTAATAAAAACAAATCTTACAAAAGTACAAAAAATAGAATTCAACATTAATACAACATTATAAAAATTTAATGTGAAGGGTGAGCTTGTTTTTCAGCACAAATTTTGTCAAACCGTGGTATCATTGAAGATATCGCGGTTCTCAGTTCCTTTTCAATCTCTAAGCAAGATCGATACTTTGTCTTTAAGACAGCTACTGCAGAAAACACAGTTTCACATAAGTAAGATGTTACAAAGGGCAATAAAATTTCTAAAGCTTTATTTGTTAAAGTAGGAAACTCGTCCTTTACTCGTAACCAAAACGTGACAATATTATTTTCGTGTTGAAACATCTGCTTTAATGTGCTGTCACTAGATAAGTCAATTATCATTTCCTGCTCTGCTGTCGTAAGGCCAAAATCATCATATTTTTCAATCACAAACGGGTTTCTAATCCATTCATATTTGGACATGTCAAGATCTTTATTATTAAAGTAAAACGAGAATTGCTCCCTTAAACTGGTCAAGTGTTTATTAATAAGAACTTTACTTTCTTCTATTTCATCTGCAAGACAGGTAATTTTAAAAGTGGGAAACATGTCAAACTTATTATATTTCAAACTTATTATCCACAGTTCCAATTTTCTCATAAATGCAGAAACCTTGTCTTTCTGGGCAAAAGCATGAATTTGAGGCCCTTGCATTGATTTATTTAAAGTACTGAGTCTTTGAAAAATATCCACAAAATACGCAAGTTTTACAAGGAATTTCGTGTCATAAAACAAGTTTGCTTCATCTCTATTATTATCAGTAAGGAATATGGCGATCTCTTCTTTTAGCTCAAACACCCTTTGAAGTACTTTGGAACGAGAAAGCCAACGTGCCTCACAATAATATAGAAGTGATGTATATTCTGAACCCATGCCATTACACAATTTTGCGAAATGCCTTCCTCTTAATGGGCTATTTTTGATAAAATTTACAACTCTTATAATAACTTGAAATACTGTTAGTAAATCTTCACCCATATCTCTTGAAACAAGTGATTGTCTATGAATCATGCAATGCGTCCAAATTGCCCGAGGAGCCAACTTTCGAACTAGTGCCTGTAGACCAGCGTTTTTTCCTGCCATAGATCTGTGCATAGTCCAACACAGTTCTCCCACAGAATGTTATTTTCATTGAAAAATTTATCAATCATATTAAAAACTTCACTTGCTGTAGTATTGCCTTCAATAGGTTTACAGAATAACATGTCTTCTCTAACATCAGTTTCCACAACATATCTTACATATGTAATCAAGTGTGCATCCTTAAGAACATCTGTAGCCTCATCTACTTGCAACGCGAAAGAAGATAGTTTTACTTTTTCTATTAATTGATCGCAAAGATCTTCAGATATATCGGATATTCGTCTTCCCACCGTATTATCTGCAAGTGGAATGATTTTAAGTTGATCAGCATATGATTCACCTAGCATCGTAGCTACCATGTCAATAGCTGCAGGTAGCACTAAAGTTTCTCCTATTACATGGGTTTTTTTGCATTTAGCAATTCTATAAGAAACCTTATAAGACGCAAGCAATGCTTTTTGTGTAACAGACATGGCCTTTGAAAACATTTCTTTTTGTTTATTTAAATTCTCCAATTTTCTTTGGAAAAATTCTATTGTCTTGCCAACGTGATCTGCATGTACGTTTTCGAGATGCCGTTTTAATTTATTTGGTTTCATGCTGTCTAAAGCCAAAGTATTCAGACACAGCAAACACATTGGTCGTTCTTGGCCATTAATGACTTTACATGTAAATCCAAATGATAAGTACATTGGATCATATTTTCTACATTTAGGTTTACTATTTTGCGAAGATGTTCCGCCATTTTCGTCACCTTTTCTTTTGCCGTCTGCTTCTGCTTCATTCAATTTTCTCTTCAACCCAGTTACGTATTTATCCATCTAAAGGGGTTACTATTTTAAATCAAATAAAAATACTTTATAACAGTTTTGAAATTTACCGCAATATTAATTTAGAACCAAAGTGTAAGTGTACCAAAGCGAAGATATATATATATATCAACGTGGTTATCGCAGGCACCACTAACGAACTAATTCTGTTTATAGACAATCTGCGTGGAAACGGGCGAGTTTAACCAACGTTTCTTAACGAAATGCCGTTGTCTGCTCTCGTCTGAGCGCACGCATCCAGGTGTAGTCGCGTCGGCCGAGTTTGAAAAACCCCGCACTCGCGCGCAATTGATGATAGTTCCACACCAGATGTAATGAGCGCTAGCGTCGTCGAATTAACGACGGCCTTGGCTCATAAGCCTTGTCGGGGCCTGCTGCCTGCTTCTGTTTACTGAAGTTTGGCGGGAGTAACCCCGAGAATACCCGGGATGATCCGAGTGCTTGTCTAGTGTTTCCTCGCACTCGGCTCCAAACGGGAAAGCAAGATGTTTTCGTTCCAGCAAGAGTATGGATGGATTTTTAAGCATTTATACCCGAGAAATTCGCGGCGAGGATTGTGGATTACGTATAACCGTTTTTCTGATTAATTTTTTTGACACCTATTCGACTTTTTCGGTTTGTATTCGAAAATGATATTTTGGAATCAGCTGCGTGCCCCCCCCTGCAACAGTCTCGCGCCCCCCTAGAGGGGCGCGCCCCACAATTTGGAAAGCACTGCCTTATAGGATCACTTTGTTGTCCGTCTGTCTGTCTGTCCGTCCGTCTGTCTGCCTGTCAAGACCATTTTTCTCAGGAACGCGTAAAAAAAAAGTTGAAATTTGTATCAAATACTCGGGTCTGCGGTCTCTTTCAGCTGTGGAAAATCAAGCTTGTAAGTCAACGCGATCAAAATATATGACCGTTTATGTCGCAAATTTTGCGATTTTACAAGGGAATCAAAACCTATAGGGTACTTCCCGTTGAGCTAGAATCATGAAATTTGGCAAGAAGCGGTGTCCTACAGCACATGCAAAGGGAAAAATCTGAAAACCGTAAATATGTAGTTTAATTACAAGAAAAATGCGAATTTACTATTAGAAACTTATGAAAATACACTAATGTGTTGCGTGGTATTGTCAGGCACCAGAAGCATATGGGTTGCATACAGTTAGGTCCTCCTAAAGATACCTTACTTACAAGTTTGTACGGAACCCTCGGTGCGCGAGTCACAACTCGCACTTGGCCGATTTTTTTTTAATTCCTTGAGAACTTCTTTAGTGGAGTAATTCCCTTCTTGCAGCGAGGACCTGTTTGTTAACGTAGCTTCCGAGTTGAAAATGGGCCTCATCACTCAAGATGATTTCTCGATGAAATTTCGGAACAGTTTGATGCATTGCAAGGACCCAATCAGCAAAGACACGACGTTGTTGATGGTCGGTAGACATGAGTTCTTGTGTTAACTAAACTCTAAAAGCCTTAAGACCTAAGTCTTTATTCAAAATACGGTGTAATGTCGTTTGTGGAATGCCCAATTCCAAAGTTCGACGAGAAATGGACAAACCTGGGTTTTCCTCAATACTATGGGCTACAACAGCAATATTCTCAGTTGTTCTTGAGCGACGTGCTCGAGTTCGGTTCTTCAAATCACTAACTTGTCCCAACAGCTCAAACTCTTCCACCAGTTTCACAATTGCTGGCCGAGAAGGTGCTTTAGGACGAGCCAAAAATGTTTCAATTTCGCGAACTGTGACCGCGAAATTTTCACCATTTTTGAAGTGAATATCAATGCATTGTTGAAGCGTATATCGTTCCATTCTTATTAATGGCGTAGTATTTACTTGTCATCTGTCAAGTGGTTACATATTGACTCATGACGACTGTTAAAATGGCGGGCTATTGAAAATGAAACCTCTTATTGGCAGACCCTTTACAATTTTTAAATCGAGAAAACACTAGCTGTGCAGGTACTCGCTCTCATGGATTCATTTTTTTTTGTACCGAAGCCTTAAGAAATGGATTTGCTAAAACGAATTTTATTTCTTTCTTATTATATTTTTTGTAACCATTTTTATCAAAAAGTTAAAAAACCAATGTAGATAAATTATTCATAGTAAAATATTCATATACATAGAGAACATATTCTTGTCTTAGAATGCCTAACCCGGCATGGCGATTTGCGACTTCCCGATTCTTACACAACTTTGACATAGAAAGATGTCTTTGAATTCTGTACAATTTAACCGCGGTGTCTAAGAATGAAGTAATTCTTCTGGAAAATCTCTGGGTTCGACCTCACCGTCTGCTACGAAAAACCCGACTAGATCAACCACGTGTTCGAACCTTTGAACTCTGCAGGTCTAGGTATACACAGGATTGTTGAAGTGGTGAGTGGGTCTTTTTTGCACTGTTGTGTTTTCATTTTGTATAATTTTTTATTACCCATGCTTGATAAGTAATATCTTGGCGCCCGTTTTTTACTGCGACAAATGGCTGTTTTTGGCTGTTTACAACATAACTTGGGTAACGCACGCAAATATTCAATAAAAGTTACATTAGCTAAGTTACATGAAAAAAACAATTGGATAAATAAAATAAACACAATCAAAACCTCAATATTAAAGAAGTGGCTTGAAATTGACAGAATTTTTTTTTCATTACAAAACAAAAATAAAAATTTAAAAAATGTTTTAAAATGAGTGTAAATTCTATGGTGATACCGGAGACTGAGGACAGTTCTTATGACGAATCCGCACCACCGGAGACAATTGAAAAAGTAAATTTTTAATTTTGGATTCTATTTTTTTGGATAGCCCCTGGACCCTAAACTTGTAAGATACGTCCCCTCGCATGAGTAATAATAAATATTATCTGTGTGGTACTGTAAACAGTATCGTGCGGTACTGTTGACTGTGTAACTCGTGCGGTATTGTCAATTGCCCTCTCAAGCGAATGAGCGCACTCTCTTCATTCGTGCGCCCAAATTCCGCTCGTGGGCAATTGACAACTTAATACCCTAGTTGCACAATATACTATATCCTCATAGAATTTTCAAATATTTTACTCCATAAACGTTAATTGACTATTTACACACCACACCAATTAACTACAATTTACAGCATTACTTATAAAATGATTCATTTATAGAAGTATTTTTAATTAATTTATTTGTAACAGTTATATTGTTGTTCTTTTATGCACGTTGTTCTTTTTAGTACAATTATGTTGTTGTTGTAATTCTTTTATTGTTTTAATTAAGCAACTGGATTGCGAGAGAGCGGATTGAGGCATCAGAGACTTGATATCTTCGCAGTTCTTTCTTTTCCGATGACATTATTCTCTTTAATATAGGTCATTATAATAATATTTAAAAAACACACAATGTTTACCAGATTTGATAAACAGATTCCAGACCCAGATTTCTAACCAGCTGTTGTGAAACCGCATCAAGTCTGCGGTTAAAATATTATATTAATAATATATGTATTTATTTCAATATAAGTAACAGAAAATTTAAACGAATAAAATAATCGTGAGAAGATTGGATGGATAAAACTAAACTAGCCAGGCAAGGCTAAATTGACAAGACTAGGCAGATAAGATTAGATAAATGCGAATAGACATATAAAACTAAATAGGAGCAGATGCAACCTTACAAAAAAGATCTTACCAACATACGGTATAGCGGTACAGCTTTAGAGATGGGCGCTCAACTATCCGCGCTGTAAAGAGGATATGCGACATAGCAAGCGAAATGAAAAAAAGACCTTAAAATCAAGTTGTGTGTCTTTGTCACATTGACATAAAGAATTCGTTCAATTCTGCCAATTAAAATCTAATAAAAAAATAACCCACTCTCACTCACTCACTCGTTGGCTTCTTTGGGACGTGACGATCCCGTACCGATCTCACTATCTGCTGGAGCTCCTTCCTATCCTGCGCCGCATCCTCCCATACAGTGACGCCCATCAGTCTGCAATCAAAGGTCACCTCATCTTTCCATCTACTCATTAGTCTTCCAGTGGGTCTTGAGCCTACTATCTTCTTCTCATAGATCTGGCGAACTCTTCTGGGAGCATCCATTCTAATCACATGTCCTGCCCATTGCAGCCGTCTCGCTTTCATGATCTTGGGTTGATTGGCTAATTTGTAGAGCTCATGGCTTGATCTGAGAACCCATCTTTGAGTTTCCTGGTCAAAAGTGGGTCTGAAAATCTTCCTGTACACCTTGTTTTCGTAAACTGTAAGTTGGTGTTCCTCCCTTTTGGTCGCACTCCATGTTTCGGCTCCGTATAGCAGTACTGGTCTGATGATCGTGTTGTATATAGCTTTAGTTTGATTTTTCTGGCCAGCAGCTTGGAGGAAAGTAATTTCTGCAGGGACAAGTAAACATTGCTTGCGTTCTGTAATCTAATTTAGTGTTCAACTTGTCTTCTGTTGCAATCATTTATATTGACACCGAGATATTTGAAGTTTTGATTGTTCTTAAACGTGAAATTGTCTATATTAAGATTATTGCGTTGATCTATAGTTATGTTTCTCTCTGTATGATCATGTATTCATTAATTCTTCTCTTTTCTTCTCTTCATTAATTTTTAGACCTATTTTAACAGCGGTTTCATTTCATTTCCTGAATAGAGTTTCAATTTCTCCTAGATTACTTCCTATCAATTCTATGTCATCTGCATATGCCAGGATTTGGTGATTGTTATCTGTAAGGTCTCTGGTTATGGTTTCTTTGGTTCCCCGAATCACTTTTTCCAGAACAATGTGGAAGAGAAGTGGGGAGAGCCCTTCACCTTGTTCAGTTCTGTTTTCAAAACTGTCTGATATGGAGCCATAGTTTGTCATCCTGCTCACTGTCTTCTCTATACACATTTTTACCGTGCTAATTAATTTCTGTGGAATTACGTATTCTGCCATGATTTCCCACGCTTTTTCTCTGTAGACTGAGTCGTAGGCCTTTTGGAAATCATTGAATAGGTAATTGACGTTTTTGTTGTATTCCCTATTGTCTTGATACAAAATATGTTGTCTGTTGTAGATATGCATTCCTCTGTAATTTCTGTAGTGTTGCTTATCTCCCTTTTTATATATTGGGACAATAATTGCTGCCTTCCATTCATCCGGTATTTGTTCTTCTCGCCATATTTTCAGGATAAAGTGATGCAGTTTCTCATGGAGCTTCTCGCCATTTCCGTAATTCAATTGGTATACCCTCGGAACCAGCAGCTTTGTAGGTTCTCAGTTTTTTCAGACTGCTGGTTACTTCTCCATGTGAGGGATCATTGATGAACGGTTCCACCGGTGAACGGGTGTTTTTCTCCAGCTCGTTCTCTGCTTCAGGGCAGTTCAGTAAGTTGTCAAAGTACTCATTCCAAGCCTGTAAAATGTAGGTTGCTCCTGCGCTGATGTTACCATTGCTGTCGTGAAGAACTGATGATCGTGGTTGATATCCTTTCCTAATGTTATTTAAATGTCCCGTATACTTTCCGGACATTGTTCTCTTTCTGGTCATTCTCAATGCTCTCTAATGAGTGTTCAAGGTAGAGTTTCTTCTGTTTTCGTAAGGTTCTGCTTGTTTTTCTTTGTTTTGCTTGTTTTTTTTTTCATTTTTCCTATCCTGTAGCCATGCTTTCCTTGATGTGATGCTAGCTTCTACTGCTATTCTGCATGTGTCGTTGAACCATTACTTCTTCTTTCGTTCCACTTTTGGTAGTGTGGTTTTAGCTAATTTTTGAATCACCTCCATGATATCCTTCCACAGTCTATCAATATCTGTAGTTTCACCTTCATCCACTTCTATTGCTTCATCAAGTACGTCAAATCCGTTGCTCACTTCCAGTTGAAAAAAATAAATAACTGATGACAAGAACATATCGACCTATCTGAGATGAATTATTGGAAGTTATCTGTCCGACAGGAAGCTAGAGCTAGAAAATGGCGTTATGGTGCATGTGACATACGCCGTACCTCAAGGCTCAGTCCTGGGCTCTCCTCTCTGGAATCTGCTATACGATGGCATTCTTAGCATAGATATGCCCGTTGGAGTGGAACCATAGCATTTGCCGATGACCTAATAGTGGTGGCCACAGCCAAAAACCAAGGAGGAACTAACCCATAACACAGTCGGCATCGTAGCCTAGAGGTAAGAGCGTTAGCTTATGAATCTGAGGTTCTGAGTTCAATCTGAGCGATGAGCTAACTTACCAACTTTACAGAGAGACAAACTAAGACAGACGACACAAACATTTCAAACCTAACAATGATAGGGGATTTTGTAATCTTTGGGACCCTTTCATAGACAATGTAAAGCGAGGTAGCAACTTTCAACAACCTTGTACAGATATCATATCAATGATAAAGGGCAGTGATGGTACTATATCAAAAATATGAAGAGCAATGACTAGGGGGGAAAGTAATCTTCCAAACCTATCATTAGAAATGATAATTGGGGTGAGATTACTATGAACCATCATTGTAAAGGGAGATAGCAAGTGTCGTACTTCTCATACACTCTCTCTGTATAAGAACAACCAACCAATGAATGGATTATCGAAAATGTGGACGAATACAATAAGCCACATGGTTGCGCAGTGTTTGTAGGGCTGAAAAATAGCCCCGATATCCACATTAGGGGAGGAAAAAAAAGAAAAAAAAAACCATAACATAAATGCACTCCAACTCGTGGCAGAATAAATAAACTCCAACTCGCGGTAGAAAAAACAGAAGTCCTGATGCTTTCTGGCAGGAAAACATACGGAGAGATCCAGTTCTAGGTGGAAAGCACTATAACAGGGATGGCTAAACCTTTTTCCGGCCGTGTGCCAGGTAACTTTTTGCATTTTAATAATGAACATTTCTGATAGTGAAAATCAGTTACCGTATTATCTTGAATATAACACGTTTTATATTTTACACCTTTGATGTTTCACAGAAGTAGATTGAAAAACTTAGAAATTTGTTTTAGAAAAGTAGAAGGTTTAGGTTTAAGAAGTTTAGAAGGCACGCGTGAGAAATAGTTCGAGTGCCAATACAATTTTCCTACGTGTCAGCTGTGACACGCGTGCCATACCTTCGCCATCCCTGCATTATAATATCTCTGAAAAAAAATCTCTGAAGTAGTCTTGTGGTCGTGATGGACAAAACCTCACCATTGGCCATCACATAACATATCTCGCTGCAAAAGCTCAGAGAGCGGCGCTGGCTATCTCCAGACTGATGCCCCGTGAAAACAGGCTATCTGAAATCAAAAGAAGACTTCTGGCCATGGTGGCAGATTCTATCATTCTCTATGCCACCTCCGTGTGGATGCCGGCATGTAAGTACCAAAAATACTTAGGAAAACTGCTCCGAGTACAAAGAACTCTGGCTATAAGAATATGTGGAAGCTTCATAACTGCGGCGACTGCTGTTTCTGGTAAGACTGATCCCGCTGGACCTATTTACCAAGGAAAGAAGAGAGACATATGGCATAGATCCGGAACGGAAGAGAAATGCGATAGAGGTCGCCACAAGAAAGGTGACAGGAAAGGTGGAACAAAGTCAATATAAGCGTCTGGACGAACAGATAGACCCAACATAGTTATTAGATATAGGGTGCGCCAAAACAAATAGTGCAGTTTTTTCCCGGGCTATTAAAAACAAATGGCGCAACTTACTGAAATAGGGTTTATTTTATTTCATTCGGTACATCATGTCAATTTATGTATCAAGTTTTGAAGATCCCATCAGAAAAATAATGGCCCCCAGCAGCGATACATTCACGATGTCGATTTTTAAAGTTTTCGGTCGCAATCTGGCACATCCCGACGGGTATGGCGGCAATTTCTTTCCGAATTCGACCCTTGAGTTCTTCCAAGGTGTGAGGCCGACGTTTATAAACATTTTCTTTCAGGTAGCTCCACAGAAAGAAATCGCAAATGCTTAAATCAGGTGAGCGTGCGGGCCATTCCACATCACCCCTCAGAGAAACGAGGCGCTTCCCGGAACATCTGTCGCAGTTTCTCCATTAAAATTCGAGCAGTATGGGCAGTAGCACTGTCCTGTTTAAACCAAATTTCTCCCCGATAGGTTTCTCCCGTTAGTTGTTCCAATTAAGGTCTAAAAAAAATAAATTTTGGAAACAGAACGTTTAGCGGCCATAGTCACACTCCGTTCATACTCCTCAAAAAATAAGGTCAATCACCCCAAATTTAGAAATTGCACATCACACCCAAAGTGAGCCTTTTGGGGAGTGAAGAGGTTTCTCGTAAAGTTATTTTCAGCTCAGTAGCAAACTTTGGTAACACTGAAAACGACAAGATCCTTCCGACACAACGAGAGCCCTAACAGGTTCCTATCTCCACCGCACGGGATGTACCGGTCCGTCAAAATTGCACTATTTGTTTTGACGCACCCTATTTAAGCTGTCGATTTATTCAATGGTTGGTTGGCTGGTCTAAATTGACTTACTGTCAATTTCGTCAACCCTGGTGAAAATGAAATGTCGTCGAAATTTTTGACCGAAGTTAAGTCGAGGTGTCGGTAATGCGTCAACGAAGCGTCATCAGTGAAGTGTCTTTTCGAACACTGGAATTTAAAAATGTGTTTTTTCTTTTTAACTCTATTATTGAGAATTGTTGTCGAAGTGTCAAGGAAGTGTTGACATTTGTGTCGCCCGAGACTTCGCTTGCCTTGGAAACACTTCGTTGCACTTCGACAAATCATTTGTTTCGGAAACACCTCATTGCACTTCGATGACATTTCGTTGCACTTCAACAATATTACATACGATACCGCAATTTCACCAGGGTAGACTAGACTAGATAGACAAGGGTAAAAGACAAACGTAAGAAGATTGGTCAGTTAAAACTGGACCGATTAAACTAGGCAGACTAGGCTAAAATGACAAGACTAGACAGACAAGATTAGATAGACGAGACTAGACAGACAAGGCTAAAAAAGACCTGACAAGATCATACAAGACCAGACTTTTATTTATTTTTTGTTTCTTTTTTGGGTCGTAAGCACCTCACGGTTAACTAAGCAAGTGGACCCTCCGGAATATCACAAGCATCTTGGGACCGCTTTTCGCATAACTTTCAAGATGTTGCTACATAGTGTTGCCCTTACATCCCTCCTCCACTTACAGTGATTAGGGGTTCAGGTACTAACATTTATCTTTTCGGCTTATTTCCCTTTCCGCTCGTCTAGCATATACAAGACCAGACTACACTAAGTAGATAATACTATAACAAATCTTGTGTTTTAATTTCTTTAGTAAAGTGCAACGAAAGCATTTATAAATGTTATAAAAGTTTTTGACCTTTCGTGGAAAGTTCAGGTTTCTATTAATAGTTTCAATTGTAATATGAAATCCTAAAGCATTTTCGCGTACGAAACGAATTGTGATGGAAAACTTAGAAATTACGGCATTAGATAGAGAAACATTTTCTCATAATTTGTCTACTTTTACATATGTAAACAATAATATTTGTATACGAAAAGTTCTTGTCCGTCGTTCGGATTGTCAAATGAAATCATTTTAATCGTAAAATAATAAATTTCATTATATTCTAACAAAAATTTGTTAGTTTTGAACATACCTATTTTCGGTTTATTTGTTTTTTTTTTTAACTGTGGAAATATTTTTCATTACTCATGCGGGATAAGTACTATCTTGGCGCCCGTTTTTTAGTGCGACCAATAGCTGTTTTGGCTGTATTACGACATAACTTGGTTAACGCACGCAAATGTTCAATACAAATCGCTAAGTGACATTAAAAAAACAATTGGATAAAAAAATAAACACGATCAAAACCTCATTATTAAAAAAGTGACGTGAAAGTGACAGAAATTTTTCTTCATTACAAACCAAAAATTAAAATTAGAGAAATTCTATGTAATATGGGGACCTCTCATCAGTCTCCGATATCACATAGAATTTCTTTAATTTTAATTAATTTATTTTTATGACGAATCCACACCACCGGAGACAATTGAAAAAGCAAATTCTTCATTATTTGTTCCATTTTTTTATGGCCCCTAGATCTCAAACTTGTTACGTCCCCTAGCATGAGTAATAAAAAATATTATCTGTAA
Source organism: Phosphuga atrata (assembly GCA_944588485.1). NCBI lineage: Eukaryota > Metazoa > Arthropoda > Insecta > Coleoptera > Silphidae > Phosphuga > Phosphuga atrata. The sequence continues at coordinate 23,902,506 of OX155893.1, forward strand.
CTCGTGCGGTATTGTCAATTGCCCTCTCGAGCGAATGAGCGCACTCACTTCGTTTGTGCACTTCGTTCGGACAATTGACAACTTACCGCCCTAGTTGAACAATATACTATTATTGCTGGTAATAAATTTGTAAATTCTTTTACAAAACAGCAAAAAAAAACTAAAAAAATGTTTTATAACTATATAAGTCTCATATCTCATCCTAATTTTTAAATTGCTTTTGTTCCTACCATACTAACAATTTCCACCAACAAACTTAGAAAATTGACCACGTTATTATTACAAATTATCATATTATTAACACAATCAATCTTGCTTTTGTCAAAATAAATCTTTTATTGCCATTTAGTTCTATAGATTTAAAATATTTACATTTACAATTAGCACATTGATAAAAACAAAGTTTCTAGTCTCACATTCAGAGATATCTCAAGAAACTATTACACAAAAATTCAATTAAATAATGATTAAATGAGCCTTTTATTTTGAAAGTGGTGTAAGTCAATTTTCAAAAATAAAATAACTAAGTACTTTATATTTACATTTCTGCTTTATATATTTTATATTATGTGATTAATGTCCAAAAAGAGTTATATTCAAATGTGGAATTAACTGGTGACAATATCGTCACATTGTCCTATTGTCACCAGTTAATCTATTCATTTTGAAGAAACTTATCGCCAAAAATATCAGGTCTTCCAATAAGAGGTTTCATTTTGATTAGAGTTGTAACGGAGGTCTTTTCAACGGAAGCAGATGCGGATGCGGAGGTGCAGAGCTTAGGCTCCGCAGATGCGGAGGTTAACGTTGGCGGAGGTGGGGAATAAAATCAATATTTTGACGCAGGAACTACTGTCCATTTTACTAATGAAATAAAATCTATCTAATCAATTCAAAAATAGGTTCGCCTTGGTAACATCATAGTAAATTACCAGCTCCACTAAATAATTGATCACTTGATACTGAACTTGACGGTGCCAATTGCAAACAATGGGAATAACTTTATATTTAATGTTATATCTCCACCACAATAAAGGATTTTCGTTTACTTGGAGTCTTTTATCTTTATTATATTCATTTATTAGTGATTTTCATATCATAAGGTCGCTATTGGTAACCATGCTGTCATGCTTCTTCTCCACTGCTATTTTTCAGCATGTCAGCAAGATCTGAATGTACACTTTGTTTTGGTGGTAAAACTTGGAAGCTTGTGCACGGTTTATCGTCCATTAGATTCGATTCTACTCTAGCTCTTTTGGCAGTAGAAGCTTGGTCATCACCAATTCCACTTGCAGATCTTGCAATATTATATATGTCATGCAGCCTTACCAAACGTAATAGTTCGGACTGAACTTGTTCTTTAAAGGTGCTTACAGACCGACGCGGAAGTTTCGCTGCCGCGACCGGTGCGTTATCGCGGCGGATTGATTGACGTGGCGGCTGATGTACATATTCAGATCAATAGGCGCAATTTCCGCCATAGCCGCGGTAGTGCAGCGTTGCATTACGAGAACGCTGCGTGCGCGGTTAGTTTCGCTGCCGCTGTGTTTTGAAATAGCGATTACAGAGAAGTTGATTGAGAATTTTAAAAAATATCCTGTATTGTATGACCTACTAAATTGTATGTACAAACGCATTCGTAGGCTAGGAAAAACTCATCATCAATGGTCTTCAATCCGAAGATTGGTTTGCAGCAATTCTCCATTCTGCTCTGTCTTTCAGCCTTCTGCTTGATTTCTTAATCTCTTGAGCAGCCCCCACCCGGAGATCCGATCAGGGGATCCTTAATTTCTTCCTGTTTAATGGCGTTTGCCAAACAACAAACACAATACTAGAAATGTAGGTTTATTTTGAATTTGAAATCACGTAAGCGATGGAAATGAAATGTCAAAATGAATACCGAAAAATCGCCGAGAAATATTAAAATTTTGTCGATGTTTCTGTTAGTTCCTGGGGCTTGCAAATACGCTTGGGTTGCACTAGGTGTGGTTTTCTTGAAATGTGAGCATTTTCACACCGACGGGATGAGTTTTTCCTGGGAAATTCCTGGAAAATCGCGGAGCACAAACACCACCCCTTGACAGCTGCATTGAGTAGGAAAAACTACTAGACACATAAAAATCGCGTTTTGATGTCATGGTCATTTCGCTGCAGCACCGCTAGAGAATTTTTCGCTGCGGAAATTTCGCGACGCAACCGCTCCGCGCCGGTCTGAGTGAGCCTTAATTATTTCATTAAAAAACTTTAATTTATACCTTGGGTCCAAGTATGTAACAAGCGAATACAGTGTATTGCTTGGAAGGTCACATAATCATGGAATTGATGTCTTCGATTAGTTTTTGAATAATGTTTTTCAACCACACAGTTGTAGTTTGGTGGACTGTACAATTCACATTAGGCATATTCGCCAAATGCATTGCTCCGACCATATTTGATCCACTATCTCTAACAAAGCAAATGCTCGTCCTGGATGTTCCAATCCCGTTGACGTAACGTAAACAAACCTCCGTTATAACTTCGAAAAAAAAAAACACGGAGGCACAAGTTCCGCACTTGCGGAGGCGGAGTCGGAGTTCCGTTAAACACTAATTTTGATATGTAAAAAACGAGTATTTTTAAGTGAAATCATTGGTAAAATTTATTTAATAGTACAGTAAATTTAATAGTAAATGAGATTAATAATGGAAAACAATATTAGCCAAATGGCCGCTTCGGCTACGCTTGCAGGACCATTTACTTTACATGAAATTTTCGGTCCAATTTGTTATTCAGTCTTCGCCAATTTTTCGTCAAGTGTGAGTCATTGGTTTAAGGTCACTCTGGCTGTTGATATCGTGTTCACGGTATAGTTGCTTAAAGTGTTCCATCCATTTACTTTCACTGATGTTAGTTATAGTAATGTGTTCGTTAATGTCCTTTTCATTGAACTTATCGACTTCAAAATGCGTTTTTGTCCTTCATAGATATATCTCTCCATTTCGCTACTGAATTTCTCCCAACATTCTTTCTTGATATTACGTATTGTGTTGTTACATTACACAGTTACACGGTTGTTACACGGATCTCCTGGCTCAAGAATTTGAGGGAGTGGTTTTATTGCTCCTCTATGGACCTGTTTAGAGCAGCAGTGTCAAAAATAAGAATTGCCATTATGATAACCAACCTTCCTTAGGAGAAGGCACCCTTAGAAGAAGAAGTTGTTACATTTGTTTCTGAGTTGTTTGTAGTGCCGGATCGTCTCTGGTGACGGGTTGTTTCGAAATTGTATGTATGCCTTCCTCCTTTCGTTTACGATGCGTCGTTTTCACTATTTTCTGCGGCTGCCTTTTCGATGTCGGTTAAGACTTTTCCCCATGCATATTCAACTGAATGATTGCTTGTAATTGATTGCCGGTTTATGTGTTCTTTTAGGCGGTTCTCGTATAGCTGATGTGTGCTGTGGTTGTCAAGCGATTCGATCTTAAATTTATGTTTTGGTTCACATGGTTCTTCTTTCTTTTTTATATGATATATTTTGGTCTTGCAGAGTATTAGTTTGTGGTCTGAATTTACGTTTGCTGAGGATCCTTACATTGTTGTAATAAAAACCAGGACTGGACATCTGTGCCATTAGCGCACATTCCAAAACGTGCCCTTAGACCCACGTTTTGGATATATGCAATAGTTTTATAGTTTTTCCAGAAACTAAGGGTTTTTATTACCACGTTAAAATCTACCTCCCCCAAACATTTTAGAAAACGTGCGAAGGCCCATCAAAACCCTCTCATACAGATTAACCAGTGGACCAGACATTTTCAGTATTTAGAGAATTTAAGCCTTGACTGTTTATGGGAGGAGTCAAGTAAATCCAATCCCCTCCTTATTTAAATTAGAGGGATGATTTAACCCCTCTTCGAGATATATTATACAATACTGTGAGCCATACAATCTTTGACCGTTCTCGATGGGAAATGGAAGGGCATAAAATTACAACCAATTTAGAAGTACCAATCAACCCGAGAACGATAAAAGGACATATGCTCAAAGCAAAACTGGATTAAGACACAACAATATATTCATTATATTATGGAATCCAAAACAACAGATGAAACGAAAGAACAAAAGATAAAGAGAAATTAAATTTAAATAAGTCATCCGTAACTCTGAGGCCATGCCACTAACAGTACCAGAGTTCACGGAAGTGTTTCCAAGGGGGCCACTTGTCTGGTTAGGTGTATAACCGCAGGCTACGTCCCTCAAAAAAGAGATATATTATACAAGGAATGGTATAAATATCATTCCCCAGTTGTCAGTAAAAATGAGCGGTAAGCTATAAGTGTATAAGTTCATAAGTAGGGTAGTAAGTTATTTCGTGATATTGTATTATTGTTTAATTAAATTGTTAAAACCAACTCGACCAGCATTCGACAAATGTGCCTTGCGAATTCCGGTGAACATTTCTTTACAAGATCCCGAGATATTTAGATATATCTCAGAGACCGAAGAATTGTTGACCGGCAGTCATTCCCTCTCAACATTGAAATCAGCGGTAGTTCCCATCCACCCCGCTTCACAACAACATCTTCAATGATTTCTGGTAATATCGCTCTATTCGTTACGACAAAGTCAACCATTAAGGGATCCATCCTTGGATGCTTGTGAATGATTTTATATTGTGGTTTGTGTTTATAGAAAGTGTTGTTGATTCTCAATTCGTTGTGAGTACAAAATTCCACCAGCATATCACCTCTTTCATTCTGAGCGTCTTCGTTAAATCTTTGTTTCAGCAATTTGATTGGGACGCTACCTATTCTTGCGTCATGTCGCCTAGTATAAATATTTTCTCAGTTAGTGGTATTCTTTTAAGCACTTCTTGTAGGTATTCGTACCACTCAGAGGCTTCCTCGTTTGATCGGTTTGTGACTGGTGCATAAACTGAAATATTGTTATAGTCTGAAATATTGTTATAGTCTGAAATATTGTTAGTATTCTGTCGTTGACGTATCCTATGTTTGTTATGTTGTTTTTGAACTTATCGTGAATTAACATGGCCACTGCAGAAGAGGCACTTTTGTTCTTAGCTACGCTACCGTGTATGAGGAGGTAATTGTCACATTGCTGTGATCCCTTGCCCTTTTTCTTAGTTTCTGTGAGTGTGCAGATTGTCTATTGTGTGCTGTTCCATCACTATTTCGCATTCTTTATTGTTGAGTGAGCGAGTGTTCCACGTTCCTAACCTCAATGTACGATTTTTGGGTTTCTCCTCCGAGTTTCTTGCTCTGGTCGTCTTCCTAGTTTCGTGTCCTGTTTCCGAAGCTGAATTGTCAGTTCTATGAACACTATAAGTTTTTCCATCACTATTTCGCATTCTTTATTGTTGAGTGAGCGAGTGTTCCACGTTCCTAACCTCAATGTACGATTTTTGGGTTTCTCCTCCGAGTTTCTTGCTGTGGTCGTCTTCGTAGTTTCGTGTCCTGTTTCCGAAGCTGAATTGTCAGTTCTATGAACACTATAAGTTTTTACGTCTGGTAGGTCGCTGGCCTCACCAGACAACACTCCTCTTTTCACATCCGGGCTTGTGTCCGGCAACGGCAGAGTTACATCAAATTGATTTTTTTTTATTTTTTTCTTCCCGCCCCAGCGTTGCGCGTAATATTCATTTTCGCAAAAAAATCACCTGACACATTAACACCCACCCTTATCCAGAATATAGATCCGCCGCTGTTTAAGGCGCTATCACAATTTTTTATTGGAACGGAGTTTCTTTAGGGAGGTTTCGGTAGGAGTGATTCGGCAGAAAACGTTACGTTGCGTTGTAGGCCTCTCTTTCTCTTAAGTCTATATTTCTATACCGCGCTCTCTCTCTCTCTTTCTTTCTCTTTCTCTCAGTGTATATTTCTATAATGCGTGCTCTCTCTGTTTCTTTCGCAGAGTGACAGACGGTTTATAACCTTAAAACTAAACAAGAAATTATAAAAAATTATTATTTAAATAAATTCTAAAAAAAAATTGCTCAAACGTATTTTTGTGTTTTGTCGTTTTAGATCAGACGAGAGTTATATTATTTATATTACACTCATTATTTGAATTAGGTTTTGAGAAATGGAAACTCAAGAAAGTATGCAAAATACTGAAAAAAATAAGTTAAAACAAAAAAAAGATAAAACTGTATAATTCGAAGCAATTGCTTCTGTTTGTTAGCTGTTTGTTTTTCAAAATTTGCAGTTAGTTTACAAAGTTAATTTGCAAAACTGTTTAAAACTTGAAATTAGTTTCCAAGCTGTAACTATCCTAGTAACTTAACTTCATATGTCATCTGTCATTTATGACAGACTAGATAATAGACCTGTTTACGGTTAGTTAAGCGTATGCACGTCCACCGTTATTAAAAAGGCGGGAATATGAAAGTTTCGAAATTATACGTCAAAAAGTGCCATGGCGTAAATTGACACATGCGCACAAAAAATGTCAACTATGAGAAGGTCTATTTTGATGTTTTGTTTTTCATAGCAACTGGTCTTGGGCCGCAAGTTGGACACTCCTGATCAAAATCAAATACTCAACTACATATGTTATCTGTTATTTATGACAGACTAAATTATTTTCGCACACATTTTTTGCGACTGCAATAATAATCTCGTTAATAATCTCGTCTATACACTAAAAAATTGGTGGATTTTAGTCTAAATCCACAGACTAACTGCTTGCGTGGCGAAATTTGCAAACTTTTACTGACAATTTGGTGTCTGAAATAAATGAATGAAAAAAATTGTCGGTTTTGTTTTGGGCTGCATTGGAATTTGTCTTGCGGCTCGCGGGCCGCTAGATAAGTTCCAATGCGGCCCAAAACAAAACCGACAATTTTTTTCATTCATTTATCAAACTGACGCTATTGTTTCGGGCCGCATTTCAACTTATCTTGCCACAGTTTGACAATTTGTTTTTCATTTATTTACTAAATTTTGGACCGCATTGAAACTTGTTCGCATGAGGCTCAGTTTGAATTTGTTCATTAAATAAACCGTTCTCCTTTAAATCGCATTGCAACTTGTCTTGCGACCGCAGTTTGAACACTCCTAAATCAAATACTCAACCACATACGTCATCTGTCATATATGGCAGATATTTTCGCAAATCCTTTAACATTCATGTGGATGATAGGCTTTATGTTAAGTAGTTTAAGTAGCTTTAAGTAGTTTTAGTTCACTCGCCTTTCATAGTAGCCAATAGAATAGATACGGTCTAAATATTCGACGACAAAAACTTTAGTCTTGTGATTACGCTGCGAAATCGACTTTGTCTCCCCAGGAGAGTTCGGTGGGTTTGCAAAAGTCGACAGAAGGGGTTGAAGGGGTCGGGGCCGATGACCATCAGGGGGTCGTAGCCGAGATCTTGGTGGTTGTTGTTGACGTTAATTTCGGAAGGCAGCAGCGATTCCAGCCCGTCGTCGATGTCCATGGGCACGGTGGCGTTGTTGTTGGTCTGAGGCTGTGCGCCGAGCTCGATGAGTTGCGTCCATCGTCTCAAGCATTTCCAAAGTGTTTAACAGATCCGCGGCGTCTAATCCAAGAACCGATTCTGGCGTTTCGTTGATTGGGTAAGGCGGTTCTGCTTTAACAGAGTTTGCAGTTAAAGGATCTTGAACCGCACATGGCGGCAGTTCCCCGGTCTTTTTTAAAATCTCAAGCACGTCGTCGACGGTTTGACTCTTTATACTCCTCTCCTTTTTAATAGCTTCTTGGTAAATCAGCGCCGGAAGTTTTGTTGGGCGAATCCGCGTGTTATTCTTCAGATTGTTCCTCCCTTGCACCAAATAGTTCAAAACCAACGCGGCGTCGTTCCGATTCAACACCAAGTTCCCTTTTAAATTCTTCTGATTCTGAAACGCTACGTGTTGTTCCTGTTGGATCTTCGCGTGAGTTCCTCGCTCTGCAAAATCTGCTGCATCTATCTGACGATAGACTGCTGTTGCTGCTTAGGTTGGATATGCTTCTTCAGCGCCAAACACTGCGCTTTGGGCTCAACCCTGGTGGTAGCTTGCAGCTTCATCTGGCGTTAACTCCCTCTGCAACTCCTCAATCTCCATCTGCTGATCCCGAACTAATTCCTCTTGCGTTTTCAAATCGCATTGGAAAATTTGGAGACTTTGCGGGTCCATCTCCATGTGTCCTTGACCCTGGGCGAAGCCGGGAGAACTGACGTCGGTGTGTTGGGGGGAGTTGTAGGAGGAGTCGTCGCCTCCGAAAGCTATGGAGCAATCTCCGTTGCTCATGTTGGTTTTGAGGTGTTCTATGAGTTCGGGTTTGGAACCGGAAACGGGGAGGTTTCTCCGCTTTAGCTCGGCTTTTAGATCGCTGACCTTCATGCCTTCCAATCTTCCTATTAATATTGTGCTGAGGGAGGAGTCTGAAAGAGCTGGGGATGGTATTGGGTTGCTCGTGGTGCTGTTTTCTATGTTCTTTTGGGTGGGTAGGATGATTTGGGGGTATTTGTGTTGGAGTTGGAACTAGAATTGGGGGAAGAGGGTTTGTTGCAGGAGGAGGAGGTCGTAGGAGCTTTCGCCGTAGGGGGGTTGTTGGGGGAGGAACTCTTTTGAGCGCTGGGGGGATTTTGTACTCGTGGAATTTGGTTGTTCTTGTTTTGGGGATTGCTTCCGATTTGGATTTCTTGCGGTTTTTGTCTTTGCCGGGGGCATCCTTACCGGTGATGGGATCGGGCGAGGGGTTAAGGTTGCTGGTGCGGGGGTTGTAGGTTCAGATGGAGCTGGACGGGCTATTGAGGAAAAAGGACTCAGCGTCGAAGTTGAGGATAGGGAAAGCGACGCCGGACTTGGCTGAGCAGAGGCGCCGCGACATATACATTATGGAGTGACAATAATGAAATCACAAACACAGCGTCAAAAATCGACAGAGAAAAAAGAAATTTTTCAAACTACAGATTTAAAACATGCTGAAGGCGTTCAAATATACAGAGATAAATTTAAATCAAAAGAAACGTGTTGAACCTGAATCTTTACAATCATCGAAAGAACACGTTCATTATTTTAATAATAATTCATTCATGAAACACACAATTCAAGATTCTTAAATGCGCGAGGAAATTCGTTTCTGACGGGGGTCCCCAGACCGCATACATGTTTTTTTTTAAGACAGGAGTGTCATGTTCTTTTGTTTTTCAGTCAGGGGTGTCGCACAATGAAAACACTGTTCACATGTTGTTAATATTTCTATATTTTAGATTGGTATGTATTATACAAACATTTTCCAAAATGCAGTTTTGGAAATTCCAATATTTCATTGATTTTAACAAAAGCGTTCATAATTTACAAAAATTATAGACTTAGTCAAATTTTTCAGCTTTTTCAGCAAAAATACAAGGGTCGTTTCCCGTATGTACCGCCACTGGTTGGCTATCAAGACGAAAATATGCACTAACGGTAGTTCGGCAACAGTAACGAGTACACACAAAATTTGAATCAATTAGCATTAGTTGCGTCTAAGATATTAGCAAAAATGTTGTGTGAGGTATAGCCTTTAAAGGGGGTGGCCCTTTTAAAGGCTGTACGTCAGTTAGGAAGCGTTCGGACACATCTTTATAGGGACTCTTTTTCTTATTTTTGGCTCTAGAACACACCCAAGAATTTCTATCGAACATTTATGAAACACCATTTTTTTAAGATAACGTAAAAATGTAAATATAAAGTAGTTAGATTTTTTTATTTTGGAAAATTGAATTACGCCTCTTTAAAAATAAACGGCTCAAATTTAAATTTAATTTGAAAGCTTTCTATAATAAATCTTTATTGCATACTTAAACAAAATTATTATTATTTCTTAGGTTTAGAAATTTCATAAAATAAACAAGATTACAATATTTGCATCAATATCTTCGATAAGTTTTGAATTTGAATAGTTTTACACATATGGCTAACTATAAATAACAATACTCGACATAACAATGTATTTTGTGCAAACGTTATTAGTTATTACATAGCATGTGCTACTTTGTTCGCAACGCATTTATCTTCCAGTTAAAGTTGATTCAACTTTCTGCATTAGATTTGCGGAACGCAATTATACGACGATAATAATAATCTTTGTTTATTTCTTTTTTCTCTGTTAAATGCAAAATTGCCATCAGCCTTCGGATAAGGAAATATTGATACAGCAAACGGAAGTTTATCATTGTTTGAAAGCGGTCGTAAGATAAGAACTTTTATTCAAACAAAAATTTTCTAATTATGAACAATTGCCTACTTAACTATTCATATATAGAAAATCTTCGTTTAATATAGACTAGCGATTCTCAACTTTTTTTGGGCACAGTTTAAACCAGTGATTCTCAACGACTGTGCCGCGGCACTTTTATGTGCCTTTTATGTTACTTTAGAAAATGTTACTTTAGAAAATTGAACCAGGCAACGTAGAAGCTTAATATCACTCTCCTTAGATCTTACTTAAAGAGTGCCAAAGACGATTAACAACAGTTACACCAGGTAAAAATCCACAACACTAAGTTTCAAAAAAACCTGTATTCTTTACCATGCCCCAAATCTGGATTAAACCCAGACAAAACGATTTACTTGCAGAGTTTTCGGCTAAAACGAAGCTCGATGCATGTAAGCTGTGGCAGAAATTAAAACTAACGTAAAAAGACAATATTTTACTGATTTCACGTTTTTAACCTAAGATCAAAGGTTAGATTGGGTAATATTAGAACAGATAAATTCAGACAATATATCGCGCGGTGGCACTACCTCTCGATCCAAAATAAGAAAAAGTAATTCAAATAATTTACCTTGCGACTTGCACGCCCTCCTTATATGCCCTATAATCAGCTCTATCAACTTAGCACCCGGTTTCTTCAAAATTATACTTGGAACCAATTTTTATATTCCATTTCGTTTGTACTTGAATGTACTGAGAGTAAATTTTTTTGTACCTTTACCAAAAAACGAAAATCTTCATTTAGAAAATGTGAGCACCCCCATTTTAAGAGAGGCGATTATTTACCAAGGTACAAACAATTCAATTGAATGTACTTTTATGTACTTTTAACCATTTTCATAAAAAACAATTAGTGTTAGTAATATTACAATTATTTACATATACAGCACCCCTGTTTAAGGGAGGCGAATATGTTCCAAGCTACAAACAATTCAATTGAATGTACTTTAATGTACTTTTATCGATTTTCATAAAAAACAATTAGTGTTAGTAATATTACAATTATTTACATATACAGCACCCGTGTTTAAGGGAGGCGATTATTTTCCAAGATACAAACAATTCAATTGAATGTACTTTAATGTACTTTTAACGATTTGAATAAAAAACAATTAGTGTTAGTAATATTATAATTATTTACATATACAGCACCCCTGTGTAAGGGAGGCGAATATTTTTTAAGGTACAAACAATTCAATTGAATGTACTTTAATGTACTTTCATCGATTTTCATAAAACACAATTAGTGTAACTGATATTACAGTTATTAGTACGGAACATACGAAATTGATAAAAATTACAAGATGGAGTACAAAATTTGAATATTATTTACAGCTCAGCTCTAATTTATATATATATATATATATATATATATATATATATATATATATATATATATATATATATATATATATATATATATATATATATTATATTTGAGGTTTTCGCGGATAGATACCTGTGTTGTATTGTTTTCTCGGGGATTCCGCGTTGATGTTGAGGGTTGGTTCTGAAAAGAACCGGATTCTCGACATTTCGGCGAACTAACATTCGCCATTCTCAAGAGATATATGCGTCCGTGCGGGTCAACGGTTAGACGCATACTGAGAGCTCGTTCGTGCGGTGCGACTACTTATAGCTGTCTGGCTTCGGGTCATGCGCGTTGTGTGCGGTGCTTCGGTTCGGTTGTTTGTTTGTCTTGTTGGTCGTACATGAGTCTGGGGTGTCTGGGGTTGCATTTTGAGGGTGGATATGATCGGTCGCCATGCTGGGGGCAGTCTCAAGGAATCGTCTCTCGTGTTCATGCAGTAGTCTCGTTTTTCTATCTCTATGGTTTCTCTGTATACTCGTGACATTTCGTGGCTAATCTGTGCAAGAGTCCTTGAATTTCTAAAGTCCATCCAGTGACCGGTGTTTGTGTGTTGCATGAAAAGTGCCGATGAAACTTTGTCTCTGTGTCTGACTGAAACTACATGTTCTTGAATCCTAGCAGATATTTTTCTATTGGTACGTCCAATGTAGGTTCGTTCACATGTTCCGCAAGGTATTTCGTAAATTCCATGGGATTCTAACGGGATGGTGTCTTTAACGCTGCGTAGCATGGAGGATATTTTCTTGTTAGGTTTGAAAATGGTGTCGATGTTGTGTCTTTTAAGAATTCTGGAGATTTTGTCAGTTGATCCATGAACATATGGTAGGTATGCTGTGCTAACGGGTTTCTGGCGTTCTTCAGTTCTCTGGCTACTGTTCTCTGTACGACGAAAAGCTCTGGATATTAAGCTGTTTGGATATCCATTTGAAGAAAGAGCTTCTCGTAAGTTCCTCAATTCTTTCGGTAAGTTCAGCTGGTCGGCTAGTCTTTTTGATCGGGTGGTAAGAGTGTTTACTACAGATGCTAGTTGTTTGGGATGATGGTGCGAAGAAGCGTTCAGATATCTGTCTGTATGGGTTGGTTTCCGGTACACAGTGTGACTCAAGGTGCCGTCAGGTCTCTTCTGTACCAAAACATCCAAGAAAGGAAGTCGTTGATGCTTTTCTATCTCCATTGTGAATTTAATTTGGTCGTGTTGGGAGTTAAGATGGGTAAGGAATTTGTCCAGCTCTGGTCTGCCGTGGGGCCAGATTACAAATGTGTCATCAACATATCTTAACCAGAGTGTAGGTTTAAGTGTGGCTGATGAGATTGCCTTTTCCTCAAAATCTGTAAGAAATATGTTGGCTATTACTGGGGATAGAGGTGAACCCATTGGTGCTCCTAGGACTTGTTTGTATATTTGACCACCGTACCTAAAGTATGTATTCTTTAAACAATGTTCTGCCAGATCTGATACGTACTTTTCTGGTTTTAATTTTGATCTTATGATGTTTAAGGCCTCATGGACCGGTACTTTTGTGAATAAAGATACAATGTCAAAGCTCACAAGGAGGTGGCCGGGCTGGAGTTGGTGATTTTTCAGTATGTCTATGAAGTGTTCAGAATTGCGGACATAGGAATCACAATCTTCGGCGTATGGTTGTAAACATTTTGCTAAATGTTTCGCAAGAAGTTGGACCGGTGAACCAACGGAGCTTACTATTGGTCGTAGTGGGGCTCCATCTTTGTGGATCTTTGGCAAACCATATATCTTGGGACACCGTGAAGATTTCTCCCTTGGTATAAGATAATTCATTGTTTCCTTGTCAATGCTAGAGCTTAGGATCTTTTGTCTGGTAGTTTTCTCAAGATAGGTTGTGGGGTCCGTTGTACTGGGCAGATAAGCTGGATCATCTAAGATTGTGGTCATTTTCTGTTTATAGTCAGCACTGTTCATGACTACAGAGCAATTTCCTTTGTCAGCTGCTTTAGCAGCTTATATATATATATATATATATATATATATATATATATATATATATATATATATATATATATAATTACTAACTCATTTCTTTAACAATATTTTGACAATGTCGTAAACTCTACAAGTTTTGTTAGAAGCGATGTAATTATGGTAATTAGCCCAGTTTACAAACCCAGCACGAAGACAATGAATTATGGCATCAAAACCACAGGTATTTGTTATTTTGAGTAATTTTTTTTCCACTTCGATTGGTTTCAAATGATTACCATTGATTAGTAGTGTCAATTTTAATAATATTTTTGGTTGCTGATGAATATTTTCAATATCCAGTAACGGTGTAAGATAAGTTCCTCTTCTTTTTTTTTTTTTAGCAATCCACCCCATTCATCAACATGACTTAAATGAGAATATTGATTCGACTCTTTCAGAATTCGTGGTAATTTATTTGTTGGTGATTTACAATTAGAATTTTGTGACAAATTTAATTTTATCTTTTTAATCGATGGTTCATTGTCAAAACATTTTTTCGACTTCTTACGACCATGATATGGAGACAATTTAAATTTTGACTTTTTAATCACTGGTTTATCTAATAGTTTCTTTGAAACCAGCTTATCACAATTGTCATCGATAAAAATTAACGGCTCATAAATGCTTGATTCTAGGTCTAATGAAGCATTTAATGAATCATTTGATTCAAGGTAATTATTTTCGAGATTTGAAGAAATTTTTGATGACCGACTTGTTTCAGTTTCATTTAATCTATGGTTTGATTCTCTTGTTGCATTGTCTCTCACATGTAGTTTAGTATCATCTTTTAAATTAGATAATTCAACTGAATTAATTTCTATTCTATTTAATTGTTCTACTTTAATACAGCTTTCAGAACTAACCGATAATTCATCAAAATCCATCATAGAAAGGTTATGTGTATTAATATTAGGACTTTCTGTTACCTTATTATCCAAATTAAAGTTATTATCATGTGTATTTGAACAGTTCATGTTCATGTGACGGCAAGTTAATAGAAGATACATTCAAAACATCTGTAAGTTGACTGGAGAAAGAATTATTTTTGTTGAATGATGGTATCATATTTTTAGCAGCTGCTGTTAGTTTCATGCAACCTGACAGTGCTCTTAGAAGTTTTCTAATTACCAGTACTATATTGATCGACTTCTTTATTAAATATTAACTTTTTAATGTCTTTGAAGAATGCTTCACTTCTTGCTGACGAAGCAGTAATAGCAAGTTTTAAACTAGTTATATAAAGCAGACATTATAGCTGTCCATAAAAGAAAATGTTTAGCTAATTTCAGTAAATGAGGTACAAAATCCGGGCAGTAGTATGTATTTTTTGTCGTGCCTGTACTGTTTATGCACAAATTTTGATTAACTAAACCCAAAAATTTATGAATTAATGAGTTTTGATCTAATAATGCTATGTCATCATCATCTGTTTCAGTAGTTGAAAAATCGACAAATATCTCACAATGGTTTTTTCATTAAATTAATTAAAAGATCTAGATTTTTTTACACCAGTTATTTTCATCATTATTGTCGATAAATTGGGTCGAAGCAACAACTAATACTGCAATTAATTTTTCTTCAAAATCTTCTATAGACGTACTTCGAATCAAAATAGCTAAAGATCTTAGAAAAAAGTTTTTTACATTTAAAAGTTTTTTAGTAAAACAAGGCCACCCAGATACAGCCTTGATTAAATGTGCAATATCTAAACGAATTAAACACATTTTAGATTTATATTTAGACGTTGTAGCTTGTATATAAACCTGGGTTTGATATTCAATTAAATTTTTCTCATTGAAGTCAAGGCAAATTGCATTCAGCAAAGCAGGTGAATCATCGACCACAACCTGTTTTGGTCTCTTTGCACCTGATCTAAGCCACTCTCGCATCCAATAACACAAAGTATTGGCATCATGTTTTACCGAAATCATTTGGAAAATTGGCAAGGTATTACCATTGTAATTTGCGACAGCCTGGTATAAAAATACAATACTCTTGGGCCCATCCAGTAAACGAATCGGTCTTATCAAGCTTCCTGTAGCATCAATACTGATACTACCAATTAAGTCTTCCTCTAAAAATAAATTATATAAAGTGATCTGTTCAGGAAGCCAATACATACAATAAAACTTGCTACACGAAATTTCTCTGATACTTCCGGCAAATTTGATGTCATTTTTTAATTTTAATAATGCTAAAACCGGATCGGTTCCAGGTTCAATTCAATGTTCTTTCATTGTATTTTGATATTTAGCTTATCGTAAAACATTTGCATTGTATAAATTGGCTGGCTCAACACTACCAAATTCCATTAATTTATCGGCATTTTCAGCACGCCACAAGTAGGTTGATTTCCCTTTTAGCTGCTCCAATACATTCACTCTAGACTTCCCGCGCAATTGTCGTTTTTTTAAATGAATAATATTCCTACTGTCGAGAGTTGAAACGTGAAGATCGATTCCGTCTGTAGTGGGTTCTGTTAAATTATAGATGTTGATATCTGTTTTACACTCGTGACAACTTCCGTAAATTTTTAAAAAAGTATCACCAGGTGTATTGCTTACTTTACTTTTTTTAAAAGCAAATGCGCATGGTTTAACTATACCATGCGCATTTGCTTGATGCCAAATTTTATAATAGAACTGGTCAGTCCAACCTTTTTCTAACACCTCATAGATGCGATTGTCATTAAACTGTTTTAGATGAAGACCGAGATCTTCCCATTCTTTATGAGAAAGATGAATATTTTTGCGAATAGGTTTTAATTGAGGATCAGACAATGGCATTGACCAATTAGGATCTGTAGGCTTTAAAGTTTTTTTAACAGATTTATAATCCTCAGGAACACCATTGGGATGGATCCGTCTAGAAACGTTGTTCCGATTTTCACGTATATAATTCTATATGTATCTTTTTGACATGGTGTCTTCGAAAGCATCAGGAGCATTTTGCCACACGCAATCAGTCCACGGTAAATACTGGCCATTGCAAATAAACACAAAACTTTTCAGCTTATTATAAACGTAATCTGGACTATAAAGTGGTACCTTTGGCATATTCTTTGGTTAAGTAATAAAATTACGAATGTATTAAAACTGCAACAGAAAAAATTTCCAAAAATAACTTAGCAAACTTAAATATAATATACATTACATTAGAACATAAATGTACATTACATTAAAACTGACTTAGATAAAGAACTATACTATAAGAATAATTTCATTTAAATTTATAACTTAGCTTATTTATCCTTACTTTCAAATGTATAATGATAAAATAATAATGTAATAGAGTGCGAAGAAAGATGATTTAATACAAACTAAAAGATTTAAGAAAGTATAAATAGGTTTACCTTGTAGTAACTTGTGAAAAATAACAGTCGGAGTACAATCAAGTACGAACAAATTGATGTTGATCTCTGCTGAATAAAAATTTCTTCTACTATATTCAATATTACTTGGAGAATTTTTCGCTTATAAACTTTGATAGTTAAAAATTACCGACATTCAAATATTTTATTGCTTTATTATTTCAAAAGATGTTTATCGACTGGATATTAGTTTAAAAAGTAGGTGTCGGCATCAAAAGCCGTTTCTTCTAAATATTGTTTGCTTATATTCGGGATATACTTAAGTCACGTACGCCCTCTATATATTCGGTTTATATTTGAGTCGTGAGTTTTTTATTGATCTTTTATCCAACAAGAGGAAACATGCTATAACATCGTTTAAAACAATTTATAATGATGCCATTAGTATTTTAAACGAATTACATATTGAGATTACGAAATAAACCAGAATCAGAGAAATAGACCAACCGTAGCACAACCTAAAATAAATAATAATAAAATAAAATAAAATAATTATTTCAATTATGCTACAATTGAGTACATACAAATAATATTCAAACTTTGTACTCCAACTTAATAATTTAAGTTATCTAAGTATAATCTAAGTAATTTTTATCAATTTCCTATGATCCATAATAATAACTGTTATATCAGTAACACTAATTGTGTTTTTTGAAAATCGATAAAAGTACATTAAAGTACATTCAATTGAATTGTTTGTACCTTGGAAAATATTCGCCTCCCTTAAACAGGGGTGCTGTATATGTAAATAATTGTAATATTACTAACACTAATTGTTTTTTATGAAAATCGTTAAAAGTACATAAAAGTACATTCAATTGAATTGTTTGTACCTTGGAAAATAATCAACTCCCTTAAAAGGGGGTGCTCACTTTTTCTAAATAAAGATTTTTCGTTTTTTGGTAAAGGTACAAAAAAATTTGCTCTCAGTACATTCAAGTACAAACGAAATGGAATATAAAAATTGGTTCCAAGTATAATTTTGAAGAAACCGGGTGCTAAGTTGATAGAGCTCCTATAATCCGAGTTTTCTGTTTATTCAATTTTGCCTTAAGGTAGACTTCCGGGCAAAGTGGCTCTGGGGTCACTAACGCAGCGATACTGATGCGGCGACATAGCAATAGTATTAAACACTATGGAAACGTACTGAGAATGAAACGTGCTGAGCGCATCAGTGTCGCTGCGCTGGAATGGCGCCTCATACGTTTCCATTAGCCGCTTTGCTCGGAAGTCTACTTATATAGTCATGTTTAATCCCTTGCATACGGATCAATAAAACTGATTATAATAAAAGAAAAACAGATATAAGTGACTTATTGACTAGTGTAATAAAAGTCTCCATGGCAACGCATCAAAATAACTCTCAATAAACATAATCCTAAATGTTGGCTGATGTTATTTTTTGATCGCCAATCATCTAACAACATTTTTTTGTATAAATCTCATAATTTCTGCCAGGGTAATCTTTGCGCGTCACCATCTAACAATAATTCTTCGCATGTATCCAGTTATGATTAATAAAACACAAATTAATTAAATAAAAACACAATAAATATACTAAACAAAATTCTGACGCACGAAACAACAATTTTATCGTTACCATGACAACACCACAATCATGACCAACTTTGTTTCTTGTTTAAACAAAAGCAAAATTGAATAAAAGTTTGTATTTCACTCGCGGATAAAATTAAGGTTTAACTCGCGAATTCAAATTGAATTTATCGATCCTATACCCTTGCATAATAAACAATTATTAAACTCATTTTATTGTTGGTGTGCTGTCAAATTTTGATATTGTTGAAAGTGTACCGCAAGAGTAAAAAGGTTGAGAATCACGGCTTTACACAATTTCAAAATTTGGCAATTTATTAAAAAAGAAAATAGCAAACGGTTTGCGAAAACAAAATCTACAAGTAGCATTTAAACCTTCAAACCTTAAAAAATAACTCACTTATTATTTAATGCTAAAGACAAAATCGATTCTCTATATATATAGAAAATCGATTCTCTTCTCGAATAATAAGTGAGTTATTTTTTAAGGTTTGAAGGTTTAAATGTTACTTGTAGATTTTGTTTTCGCAAACCGTTTGCTTTTCTTTTTTAATAAATTGCCAAATTTTTAAATTGTGTAAAGCCGTGATTCTCAACCTTTTTACTCTTGCGGTACACTTTCAACAATATCAAAATTTGACAGCACACCAACAATAAAATGAGTTTAATAATTGTTTATTATGCGAGTTTTATATGAGTTTCATTGTTCAGAATGCAATAGCGTGTACATAGGACAGACAGGACGAAGAAAATCAACGTTTCTCAGTTTCAATTTTTTTTTTACTAACATTGTCTACAATAAAAATATTCCATAAATGCAACAAAAGCTCGAAGTTTAATCTTCTGGAGTCATTAGAAATTTTCTAACTAATTGTAAGCCGAAATTCATCAGTTAATCTCTTTAACGAGCAAACCGAATTAATCTTTTCACATCCCCACCAAAAAATGGTAAAGGTACTTCGGGTAAGCTTCGGCAAACCGAAAAATTACGACAAAATTTTCAACAAAAATTTTCATCATTTCCTTCGAAAAATATGTGCTTTTTCGGTTTTTTTCGATTTTCTCGAGAACGGTAAAAAGCAGCGAAATCATTTTCGGTACACGGAAACTACACGACAAGACGTACAAGTCGATGTGTAAATTGTCAAGAAGATTTAATAATTAGTCCAGAAATTTCAAACTGAAATTTACCCGATTCTCGATTTGCTAAGTTGACGTATACGAAACGGTTGCAGATAATAAAAAACGGGTTGCGGCATCGTCTTCAGAAGGTTTCACTTTCCTGTTAATACACTAAGATTGTCCTCTGGAAATTCACGACTTTCCGAGATCTCTACTCGAGCGCCGAAATTTCTTAGAAATTGCTACAATTCTTCCAGACGATAGTGAACGCAAAGAAATAGCGAAATATAATTTGCATATCTGTAATCAGCAGCAAAAATGCTTTCAGGAGCGTTTTTAAATTTTGCTGTAACTCGAAAAATAACGATTTCGCCAAAATCGATTTTCTCGCATTTCGTCTTTTCCGCGGTCTCGACTCCCCTTGTCGATGGTATTTCTTAACAGAAAGCTGCATAGGGAATATTATATACGTTTTCCTAGTAATTTTGGGACGCTGAACCGATTGGCGAAGACTAGAAGTCTCTGAGGGAAACCGTTCACAAGTTGTGACAGCGTGAAATCAGTCGTAAATACGAGATGGTGTACAGCTAGAGCCGGATTTAAGGGCGGGCACAGCGGGCGCGCGCCCGGGCCCCCTAAATCTAAGGGGCCCCGCAAGAATTTTACACTTTTTTAACAATTTAGGTTTCATATGTGCAATTTTAATTACGTACTTGATATTTGAATTAATCACTGATCTAAAAAAGGGGAGCTAAATTTTATATTTGCTTTTCATTGTTGTTTGGAAAATGAAACGACACCTATCAGCAGCCAACCAACTAGCAACCAACAGAAAGGAGCATTGGACAATTTTATAACTGGCCCTGGTCACTTAGGTCATCATAATTCGAGCAACAATTAAAATGAAGAACAAGGAGCCTCCATTAGTCAACGAAAAGAGTTAGTTGAATTTGAAAACCAAGGTATAGAAAGCAACAATGATGACCAAAATGAAGAACCAGTCAATAGTCAACCAGGTGAACAACTTAGAAAACATTGAAACGCAATCAAAAAATATACCAGTCGAAGTTACATTAAAAGATTACCAGATTGCTGTCTGGCCTAACGTTTTATCGATATGATTATAATCGAGGTAACTACACTTAAATCGGTCCACAAATACGGTGATCGCATTTACTACAGAGGCTTGTGTAAAGATCATTTTTACAGAAAAAAATTTAATGGTTAAAAGGAGAAAGGAAGTGGCTATTTTTTCTGAAACATCCAAATCAATTTATGCTACTCATGCAAAATGTTTTCGGACTTAAAGTCTAGGATAATTACAGGGTCAAAATTGTCCAAAATTGTACACATATTGGAATAACTTTGTTCGAGCATGAAATGTCAAAAGAGCACGTCGCTTCAATGTGTACATTATACAAGCGCTCTTCTTCATTAAATCGCATATATGTTGAAAATCTGCAAATTACATTACAAAAAGAAAATTATTGGAGGTTCTGCGAAGAATTCTATCCTCAATAAAATTCCTCGCAAAGTTCGGCATTGCTTTTTAAGGCCATAATGAGAGTGCAACATTTTCGAGAAAAGGCAATTATTTGGATACTTGAGAGTATTTGAGAATATGACGATTTTTTTAAGTTGCACTTAGAAAAGTATGGTAATCAAGGTAACAGACATGTAAATTACATATCGCATCAGACGTGTGATGAACTTTTGAAAATAATTGCTGATTCTCTTAAGTCACACATTGTGGAGCAAATAAAATGCGCAAAATATTATAGTATCATTTTAGATTCTACACCCGGTGTTGTGCATGCGGACCAACTTACTTTCGTAGTGCGCTATTTATCAGAAAATGGGGATATTAATGAAAGATTTTTAAGCTCTTGCCTATAGAAAGACATGATACTGAGTATCTAGAAGAGGCAGTTTTATCTACCTTGCAAAACTTGCCAGTAGCTATAAAATATTGTTGTGCATAATCGTACGATAATGCAGCAAATATGTCGGGCAAGTACAATTGTCTGCAAACAAGAAAAATACAACATGCACCATCAGCAACGTTTAATCCGTGCTCTAGTCATTTACTTTATTTATTTGGTAATGTTGCTAATGTTGCAGAGAGTTGTAGTAAAGCGTTCAGATATTTTTTATTCGTGCAAAATTTGTTTTTCTCTGCATCACCGATTCGATGGAAAATGTTATGCAATAAATTAGATAAAGGGTCTTATACATTAAAGAAAGTGAATCAGATACATGATGGTCTGCCAGGGCATATCAGCGTTAAAATGTGGCTACAAAAATATTGAAGAGGCATTAGATGAAATATGCAACTCCACAAAAGAAAAAAAAACCGGCCAAGTGCGAGTTGTGACTCGCGCACCGAGGGTTCCGTACCAACTTGTAAGTAAGGTATCTTTTTTTTTGTGGAGGACGTAACTGTATGCAACCCATATGCTTCTGCTGCTTGACAATACCACACAACACATTAGTGTATTTTGTAAGTTTCTAATAGTAAATTCGCATTTTTCTTGTAATTAAACTACATATTTAAGGTTTTCAGATTTTTCCCTTTACATGTGCTGTAAGACACCGCTTCTTGACAAATTTCATGATTCTAGGTCAACGGGAAGTACCCTATAGGTTTTGATTCCCTTGTGAAATCGCAAAATATGCGACATAAACGGTCATATCTTTTGATCGCGTTGACTTACGCGTTTGTTTGATTTTTGACCACAGACCCGAGTATTTGATACAAATTTCAACTTGTTACCTCTACGCGTTCCTGCAAAAATGGTCTTGACAGACAGACAGACGGACGGACGGACAGACAGACAGACGGACAACAAAGTGATCCTATAAGGGTTCCGTTTTCGGTACGGAACCCTAAAAAATGGTTGTTATTGAAGCAAAATCTTTACTTAAAAAAAATTAATGATGAAAAAATTAGACATCATTTTATCGAATTAGAATCGGAAGTTAAAGAACTTACAGATAAATCATTTGAAGAAGTCGCAAGAAAAGATTTTTTTTATAATATTTACACTACGTTACATGCGATCATTTAATAGCATATCTGAATAGACGTGTACAAATCTTCGAAAATGTTAATGGTAATTTAGAATTTTTTTCGTGTTTAACTTGTGTATAGAAGAAAGAAAAAATGCGTTAATAATTTAATACAAATGTACAAAGATGACATTGATTCAAGTAATTTTAAAGAAGAGTTGGAACAGTTTTTAATATTTTTAGATGAAGAAGACAATCAATTGACAATATATTAGAAGGCATTAGCTATGAAAGCAACTTTCCCAAATGTTGAAATAAAAAGAGATAAAATCATATAAGAAATTCAAAAACTATCAGTTCAAAACTTGAATATTATTATGCTATTAATACACATATATTATATTCAAATATTATTGGAAATAAAACATTAGTAGTACTTAATATTGTTTTAATAATGTTTCTCTCGTTTTATTGGGGGGCCCAATATTTCTTCTGCGCCCGGGACCCCAACTGACCTAAATCCGCCACTGTGTACAGCGAAAAAATATATAAAACTTGTTTATTTGTAACTTTAGAGCGGAATAAACTGGAAAACCGTTTTCAGCACTTTGATTTTCTTCGGATAACCAAAAAAAAAAAAATCAAGGAATAAAATTCCAAAAACATTTTCACCAAAAATTTTACATAATTTCGTTCGAAAAATATGTGCTTTTTCAGTTTTTTCGATTTTCTCGAGGACAGTAAAACCACCAAAACTCTCCCTTCCCACCAAAACTCTTGGTATGAATTTAATCTCTTGTCTTGAAAATGACCTTCAACAGTCGAAACTCGAGTCGTGTAAAGTGTGTAGATTTAGCTGCCTTAGATTAAGTTGTAAATGTATGATTTTTATTTAAGGTAAAGTTTCTGGACGCAATCAGGTTGGAAATTAAGTGAAGTTTTGGGAAACTTAATATTTTCGAATTGAAAGTAGGAGATTATCACTACGATATCTTCAAATCTGTCAGTAGCTGGAATTACACGGATATCTTCTGTTACTCTTTGGCACACCCTACTCAAGATGCGTGGTGTGAGCCGTTCGCTGCGTCAAAGCAAGTAACGGTAACGGTCAAGACCAATTTTTGTCAGGGCTGAAGGCCAACAGATATTATGAAAGAGTAAAAAAATAAAGTTAGAATTTGTGAAATTACTACCTTAGAGTCAAAGATAAGAAAATCTCGTCGGCTCCTCATTCAACGGGAACTCTTATCTGAAGGCTATCTGTCAGTTTGCGTAGATAAAATTCTAACTACACAAATTCTAACTTTATTTTGTTTACTCTTTCATAATATCTGTTGGCCTTCAACCCCTGACAAAAATTGGTCTTTACCGTTCCCGTTACTTGCTTTGGCGCAGCGAACGGCTCACACCACGCATCTTGAGCGGGGTGTGCCAAAGAGTAACACAAGATATCCCTGTAATTCCAGCTACTGACAGAATGAAGATATCGTAGTGATAATCTCCTACTTTGAGTTCTATTATTAATTTGGTCCAAACCATGACATCTCATTTTAAACTTAATATTTTCGTTTCCTTTAAATTTGAAAATGAAAAAGTTTTCATAGTATTAAGTTTTTTAAGAAACAGAAAATTGTTTGGAAATAATTTCGCAAAAATCGCGAAAAATAAAAAAAAATTATCTCTTACTCAAAAATATTTGGTTTCTGCCTAGAAATTTCAAAAAAAATTTTGTTTGTTTTTTTTGTAGAAAAAATTCTCCTAACTTCCGAATTAAAAATTACAAAATTTTACAAATTTCTGGTTTCTGCGAGAAAAATTGTTGCTAAAATTATTTATAAAACAGAATTGAAGAAAATTCCAATCAATCCGTGCGACGTTTAGACGCAGCAAGTAGGAATTTCACTTGAGTCGGTAAGAATAATTTTAAAGAAAGATTTACTCTTTAATCCTTACAAATGGCACACTTGGGCAAAAGGCCCAAAAATTTCTTCCAATAGACCAAAACTAATCTTTAGCATTCATGTATTTTGGGCTTTTAGCTGATTGGGATAATTTTGTCAACAGAATTTTGAGTGAAGGAAACATGAAAGGAACAAACAAAATTTACGTTTCTGGTCTGCCGAAAACCCTCAAGTTATATTCGAAAAATAGCTGCAATCTCAAAAGGTAACTGTATGGTGTGGAATATGCTCAGCTTGAGTATTGGGGCCGTATTTCTTTTAAGATGAAATGGAAAACGCAATTGCAGTCAATCGTGAATGTTATGTGGAGATGCTACAAACGTTCTTAAAGGATTCCATCGCTCAACTCTATCATATACCAACAAACGATACTTGGTATCAGCCAGATGGTGCAAAGCCTCATGAATCCAAAATGTCTATGGGAGCGTTACGAAAGTTCTTTCCCGGTCGTCTGATTTTCCAGCGTGAGGATCAGTTGTAGCCTCCTCGCCTTCCGGTTGTCGCCTTTGTATTTTTCTTACAGGATCATGCCAAATCTAAAGTTTATCAAAACCGACCTGAAACCCCTGGAAGACTTGAAACGAAACATTCGACAAGCTATTGGTGAGATTTCGTCGGAAATGCGCCCGCGTGCAATGCGTTCATTGTTGTATCGAACACAGTCATGCATAGAAGCAAACGGAGGTCATCTAATCGATGTCATTTTTAAGTATTAAATGTTAACTTAGGATTAAGTATTTAACTTGTTAATAAACTTTGGATTTTACTCTACAATGTTCAATAAAAATTTGGTGTCCAACTTATTTCGTTTTTATATAATTGCAGTTAATAAAATCTGGACACCTAGACAGATAGGACACCCTCTTAATTTGTCATTCTTTACTTATTTTTATACAAAATTAACTTCGTTTTTCCTTAAATATCCAATTTAAAAGTCAAACTTTACACATTTCCTTCTTTATAGAATGTATTGCGACCGAGCGCATGTTACGCCTATGTCGGAAATACCTGATCGCGTAAGCGTAGTACCATTTGTGGCAAGTCTGTTGGCGCGAGTGACCAAGCAAAGACCGTAACCAGTCGAGAGTGTCAAGAAGCGGAGGAAAGCCGCCGTCGCGAATTCTCTCCACAACTGTTCCCCAAAAACGATTTAAAGGACAGAAATTAGTGATTACAGTGTCCAAATCGGATAAACCAACAACTAGGCTACGCGGAAAATCAATAACTTAAAAGAAAAAAGACGTGAGTGTTACTTTCACTCTATCTATTATTATTTCTTTAAAAAGGAAGGTGTTATATGAAGTGCTAATTGTTGGCTGTGGGAGATTCTGTTTTGGCTGAGTAATCTTAGTCTAGTTTGTTTATTTACCATATTTTTTGATTTTTTGTGTGTGTGTGTGGGAAAATGAATTTTTGTGTACAATGAAAACGCATTGGCCTTGAATTCGCTTTAATTTAACCTCACAAGGGATTCATTTGTTTATCCCCATTCATTGTTTTTGTTTCTTGGAATTTGATACTTTGTAGTAAAATTATACAGACAAATGAATGATAAAGAATATTAAATAATTTGATGAATTGAGTATTGAAAATTTTGAAAAATTAACTATGAACTGAATAAAAATAATAATAAACAATTATAAAATTTATTTAAAATAAATTATAAATTATTTGTTTAAGAATTTATTCAAATTTTTTTGTGGGTTTGAATCATTTGGCGCATTATCTTTTTTGTTTGATAATTTGAAATTAGGAAGTGTGTCATAGTAACTTTGAAGTTACAATTTTAGATAGAATTCAAGAGAAATAGAAAGTTACATTTTTACAAACCTTTCTAGTTTTTAGGCAAAAAGTTATCGATTTCTTTATAAATTTTAATAATTTTTTAAGGTAAATTTAAATAAAAAAAAATTTTAATATTGCAAATAATATATTTAATAAATTCCACTTTTGTAAATTTACTTGGAAATTTACTTCAAACTTTACAACAACTTAACAACAAACAACAAACTTTACTTTTACTTTACAAAAAAGTTGTAAAAAAGTTAATAAATAATAGTCAATTTATACAACGTTTTAATTTAATTATTTCAAAATTAGGTAAATTTAAATAAACGATTTATCAAAAATATTGCAGATAATTCATTTAATTAAACCCAGTTTTCTAGATTTGCTTGTAAATTTACTTGGAAATTTGTAAAAACGTTGGATATTTCTAAAAATGTTTTAATTTAATTGTTTGTAGACTAAATAATATAAATAAATGTATTTTTTCAAAAATAAAATATTAAATGAAAATAAATTAAAAGTAATAAAATATTAATCCCAGTTTTGTAAATTTGCTTGGGTTACATTTTCACCTCTCTAGTTTTTAGGCAAAAAAAATATTTTTTTTTATAAATGTTGATAATAAAAGTAAATTTAAAAAATGTTTTTTAAAAAATATTGTAAATAATATATAAATATTCCCACTTAGAAATATAAAAAAGTTGTTAATTATTCCTAGAATTGAACTGTTTGTTAAAATTTGTGAATTGTGAACTACTAAAAAAAAAATATTTGCAGGTTATTGTTCAAATTATCACTATTTTAAAGAATTATTGAACTAATAATATTTGGAAAAATTTTCTCATTTTGGAATCTTAGATTTTATTTAAAATTTTATTTTTAATTTAATTTATTCCCAGAGAGAGAATATATTGTATATTATACAAAGGGATATCGACCACAAGGTCCTTTTGCCCGGAAATACAATTTGATTTAAAATGGTAAAAAAATGTATGTACATATTAATGATATCAATAGAGTAATGGGAATGAAATGAGATGATGAGTTTAGTCGTCGTAGATTAATTCGTAATACGTCGTAGTTTGGTGTCTGCGTGAAGTGGTTTTTATGTCTCGTTTTATGCATAGTGGGTCTACTATGGTCCAGTGGGTGTTGCTATCTTTGAATGTTGTCCGTAGTTGTTGATGTCTGTCTAGGAGCTTTGGAACTTGGGTGAGTCTCCTTAGAAGATCGTTGGGTGGATTATGAAGGATGTTGTTTGGATGTCTTAACTTGGAGATCAGTCGTGCTGCCACTTCCGATATAATTAGTGTTCTGTCATTAGCGTTTGAAAGTAATATGTGTCCATAGTCAAGGAGGGGGTGGCAGATGGCTTTATAAATTCTACCGGCCGTTTTGATGGAAATGCCTTTACTTCCATGGGTTAGGCCACGGAAATATTTACTTCTTGTTATTGTCTTTCGTTCTTTCGCGTCGTTGGTGAATTTCATTTTGTTGTCAAAGATCATGCCTAAGTATTTGATTTGAGAAGTGGGTGTTACGTCGATTGTGCCTAAGTGTATGTGGAGAGATTCTGTGGTTAGGAATGAGGAGTTGGCATTTAGATGGATTGGCGGAGAGTCTCCAGTGATTGTACCATAATATCGTTTTATTATGGTATACCATATATATGTGATATGTATATGTGATACCATAATGTGATATGTGATACCATAATATCGTTTTATTATAATAATGTTTTTTTTGTTGAGGTTTTTGTAATGGGAGATGAGAGCGGTGTCGTCGGCATATTGTAGGATGTAGGAGGAGAAGTTGATATGGAGTTCGACGTCGTTGTGATAATTATATATGTCGTGGCAGTATAGGTTATAGAGTAGTGGGGAGAGAGGAGAACCATGGGGAATATCTTCGTGTGGAAAATTGAGGAGAAAGATGGTTGTTTATTTTGATTTGGAGGGATCTCTCATCAAGAAAACTTTGATTAGGTAGAGGAGGTAAGGAGGGACATTGAGTTGTTTTATTTTGTAAAGGAGTACGGCGTGCCACACACTGTCGAAGGCTTTGTTGATATCAAGGAATAGGGCAGCTGAGTATTGGTGTTGAAGGTTCGTCTGTAGGTTATTGGAAAGGATGAATAAAGGATGTGTAGTAGAGTATTAAAACCAAATGAGAGAACCGGGTGAGAGGGCTTAAAACCAAATTGATATTATGGAATGGTGTTTACTATGATGCTATGGAGTCTGGTTTTGAGGAGATGTTCTAGGATTTTGCCAATAATTGGTAGGAGTGTGATGGGTTGGTAGCCATTTGGAAGGGAATGATTTTGTACAGCCTAAATTGTTCCACCGATGAATCGGCGAACTGCAGCAAACGGTGACGAGTTTAACGTACTCAATGTTATCAAAAATTAATTTCAACACCTAGACCGGACCATTTATACTCATGTAAATTGAGAAACGAAATTCAACGAAGGGGTGAAATTGAAAAAAAAAGGAAATTCATTTTTTTACGTTTGTGGCTAAATCGAATGATTTAACTAAATTTGCAGAGAAAACTTTTTTGTAGACACCAACGTCTTACATACAGCGATTCGCGGTACTTCTTGTGGATATCAACATTCAGTAAAAGTTTCATTGAAATCCTTTTAGGATTAATACATTTTATCGCTATATTTTAATGTTTCTAAATTTTCCTGTTCGGTTTTGGTCGTAATTCGTGATGTTGAACTGACTAGGTGTTATGCCCCAATGGCATAATGGGTCGGGGTTTGACACGAAAACAAATGTTACATTCTCGAAAGATCTTCCGAACGATAGACCCAGCCGATAAGACCCAGTATTTATGCCGTAAAATGGCCAACAACAAATTGGGACCCGCGTGCAAAGTCTGCATATGCAAATACGGAACAAACAGTAGAACAAAATGACTGTCTTGGGGCAAAATGATGGGGTGGGCTTGCTCAAAATCTATTTTTGTCGCTCCTAAGCGGCCTCCTACTCGAATCAGCCCGTTATGTAGTAAGGGACACAAATTCGTGCACGTCTCTCTCTCTCTCTCACTCTCGAAAAGTTTTACCTTGTACGATACGAGATAATTGTACTACGCTCTCATTTAGGTCCTCCGCGGTGAGCCCTGCCCGTCTCGGAAGACGTTGTGTAAATCTCAAAATATATACCTTACTACGTCGCAGCCTCGAAAAGGAGGAAACATTATTCATATATTCCTCAAACAAATTGGGAATTGCGGTGCGCCAGGCAACGACTGATACCTTCTCTTCGGGAGGGTTTGACATGTTGACGGTAGCACCTATATCTGTCCAGTGGGCTTCGTCGGTGTAGAGCCATTTCGGGACACCATAACCTATGACCGCCTAATTCAGCGGGAGTGACACCCCGTGAAACGCCGGTCTGCATGGGCCTACTGCACCTCGAGCAAGGACTGAATTTTAGCCACCCTGTTCGCCACAAAGGTGGTCCACCTCGACGGAGACGATCTAAACCAATCCAATGGTCGAGTCGGTGAAAGCGCGTATTTTTGGAAACAAAAATTTTCGATAACCCCGTTCAACAAATTAGACAACAAAAGCGCTGCGCAGAGTTCCAGACGCGTGATTGACAGAACTTTCGTGGGTGCCACTTTGGACTTAACCCACAAACCAGAAAAACATCAGGTGAGGCGCCGCCGTAACCAACCTAAAGATAGACGACGGGCCCATATCCCACTTCACACGCGTCCTAAAAACCCACGAGGACGAGACTAACCTGGGGAACGCCCCGACAAACTGAGGAACCGACACCGACGACAACTCGGCACATTGTTCCCGAAATGTATTTCATTTCGTAAGTACAGGCATGGAAGGACTTTCGTCCCATTCCAAACCTTCTATCCACAATTGCTGAATTAAAATCTTTAAACACAACGTAACCGGGGACAAAAATTCGAGTGGATCAAATATGCGGGCGACCGTGGAGAAGATATCTCGCTTGTTTCACCAACAACCCTCAGCCTGAATTCGAATTTCAAAAGTATCAACTTGGGGATTTTACTGTAAACCGAACACCGTACAAGCTCACTGTCTAGGTGTTGAAATTATTATATGCTCTCAATGCTTGTTCGAAATCAAGAATAAACCGCCTCCGCAAATGATGATGTGTTAGTGCAGAAAAGGTTGCCAGAGTGCGTTTTCGATAAAATATTTAAGGCAAAGAAACGGAAAGCAAAATTATTTTGTATAATATTTTTTATTATTATTTTTATTATTATCTGTTCTTACTTTGTACATATTTTTTTGTATGTAGGTACACGTTTACCTATATATATATAATATTTTAATAATATATTATTCTTTCTGAAATGCAATTGTACATAAAATATGCATATGTAAAATTGTTATCTCGAAAATCCGGATTTTTTTTATAATCCGGCGATTGTCTGGTCCCATATGTGTCGGATTATGAAGATTATACTGTAAAATAATTCAACTATCTCTGTATAACTGCCGAGCAGAAAGACCTAGTGGCCGATAGCCTTTTCTTGACTTTTTGTTTTCAATAAATATTTCTTCTCTCTGAGGATGATAAGAACCAACGTTTTATTTAAGTTTCTAGATTTGTACGATTTTACATAAAGAAAATAACTACCTACCATAAATTTGGAAAGAAATTAACATTGCAAAAAATGTTATATGTACATTAAAAAAAAAAAATGGATTAAAATTTAATTAATTAAATTTAATTTGTTAAAAATTTAACTGTGGGTAAATTTATAATTGATATACACATTAATATTATATTTCATTATTCACAAAATCGTGTGTAAATGTATAATTGATGTATTATATTGATTTAATTACTTATTCAAATAATTGCATTCAAACAACAATTTCATTCATAAAAATTAAAATATTTAGAAAATGAATGATTTTATAAAATTATCAATTTGCTGAAACTTAATTAAAATGATGTTTAAACGAATAACAAATTTGGAATAAGTTTTGTAATATCTTTTAATTCAACCGTTTTCACTGACGTTTATAAAACTTTTTTTTAAGTTTCAAGGAGAAATTAAAACCAGTTCAATTTTATTCTTAACGTAATTTGTTTTTGGGCAATAAAATTGACCAAATTCCTGAATAATATATATGAATTATCAAATTGAAAAAAAATAGAAACATATTTCAAATATTTCATTTTTTTTAAATATGACAATTCATAGATGTTATTCAAGAATTTGGGCTTACAATTTTGTGAGTTATGCAATGAAACAGTTTTCGTTGATATTTATCATATTTTAACATTTATATTTTGTCCGTAAAATTGTGTTTACCTCGTTTATATTAAGTTGCTTTGTTTTCTGTCTGTTCTGGGTGCTGTAAAAAATGTTGCAATTGATTTAGAACTAACTTCTCGAAGAGCTAGAGACTTGAAACTTTAAGGGGCTATACCACTGTGATACTTTCAAAAAAATCTTTTTTTTGGGTCTTATTTAACAGTTCATACTTTCAAGAATATCCTGTGAAAATTTCAAGGCCGTATCTGTAATACTCCCCGAATGGCAGCCTTCTAAAGCGCAACCGCTCGCAGGAATAAAATTCTGCACCTGCCTGGAGGCGATAAATTTTTGGATTTGGAGACAATCAATTTTTGGAAAACTATAAATTTTTTTATATTTTTCACTAAGTAGATCTTTCTTTTCTGAATTCTTCTGAATTTGTATGAATTTTTTCGGATTTTTCTTATGAAAAATATTTTTTCGATCATTTTTCGAAATTGGAAAAAAGATAAAAATCTGGGAAAATTTAGGCGGATTCTGAAAAATCAATTCATTTATTTGAAACAAAAAAAGAATAGGTTTTCCACAAGTTTGTTAAAAAACATTAAAAAAAATCCATTTGTTAATAACTTTTCAACATTATTATTATGTAAAAGCAATGCTTCCGACATCTTTAATATATATATATATATATATATATATATATATATATATATATATATATATATATATATATATAAGATTTTTTTCAGATTTTTTGTCGTATTCGGAAGTATATGAGGTTGAGAAAATATAGGCCGAACGTCCTTAAGTTTAAACGCGTTTTTCTCGAAATGGCATTTTTCAAATTTGCCCCTGTTGTAACTCAAAAGAGAAATCGTCCGATTGACTTGAAATTTGGTCTGAGTACTCTTGAATATATTTACTGTACCGTCAACTAGGATATTTTTGATTGGATGAAAATTGACGATTTGACATTAAAAAAACGACCATTTTTAGGGTTCCGTACCGAAAACGGAACCCTGATAGGATCACTTTGTTGTCCGTCTGTCTGTCAAGACCATTTTTCTCAGGAACGCGTAGAGGTAACAAGTTGAAATTTGTATCAAATACTCGGGTCTGCGGTCTCTTTCAGCTGTGAAAAAATCAAACTTGTAAGTCAACGCGATCAAAAGATATGACCGTTTATGTCGCATATTTTGCGATTTCACAAGGGAATCAAAACCTATATGGTACTTCCCGTTGACCTAGAATCATGAAATCTGGCAAGAAGCGGTGTCTTACTGCACATGTAAAGGGAAAAATCTGAAAACCGTAAATATGTAGTTTAATTACAAGAAAAATACGAATTTACTATTAGAAACTTATGAAAATACACTAATGTGTTGCGTGATATTGTCAGGCACCAGAAGCATATGGGTTGCATACAGTTAGGTCCTCCTCGGTTATGTCCTCCTCGGTTAGGTCCCGCCGAGGAGGCATGTTCAACCAGGGAGGCACTAACCGTCCGGGCAGCCCATCCTGAAGAAATGCAAAATACCCGTAACCGGGGTGGCGCATACTGAAAAGCCAAGTGGAAAAGGGGGTTTAGTGAGAGTTTCCACCAAACCACAATAAAAAAAAGTTACTATGGTTAGAGACAAACTAATCCCCATAATGCAATTTCATAATATTTCTCCTTTAAAGGCATGTACCCTTAATAATAAGAACAAACACTGCTAGAACTAGGTTTTTTTTTAGACAAAAAATCTGACTTTTCATAACTACACCATTTTGTCGAATTTAAATATTTTTCGGTGATCCTAGTTCATGGTACATAAAATACCTTCTGGTTTACCGACAATTTCAGCTACTCAATCGGCTTCAAGGAGGGAGGCAGTGGAGGAACTCTTTTTTTTGCGTTTCTGAAGGCAGCGCATAAGTCGCTAGGATGTTAATAATTTTCTATGAAAAAATTATGTAATGAAGGTCAAATATAGCCAAATATATTCTCAATTTCCTGAAACATTTAATGGAGTACTTTTCTTCCAAAAAATTCGCGAAAATCACCCAAATTTTAGGCGGTCACAGTGGTATAGCCCCTTAAACACAGCTCATAAATGGACGGCAATGCAGTATAAATGCACACATCTGCGTGACGGGACGGCACCCGGCATTGCCGGTTTCCGTGCTCTCCGGTATTACTTTTTCAAGTCCATATACACTGTTCCGCCAATACATTATCCGTGTCGTCCATGACTGTTGTGGAGAAATGAATTTTGACGATGAAGATCTGGCAATAATAGCCGTTATATTAGAAAATGAAGAAACGGATTGTAAGAGGAACCATTGGGTTCATCCTATGTTTCGAACAAAACTAATCGGCGACGAAACAAAATTTTACGAATACTTTCTTTACTTTCCTTACTTCTTTACTTTTTTTTATGACAAAGAATACATTTGGTCTGCTCCTAAAGTGGAAAGTTTCATTGCAAAAAAGACACTTTCTCCATCGTTCATTTTGTATGGGGGGTTGTGAAAATACTTCCGACAAAACAAAAAAATATTAAAACGAATTTGCCGTTCCCGAATCACGGTGAGCACGGATATGTTCGGAAGAGACCATTGTTGAAAGTGTGTGCGCGGCAACGTTTGTTTACAATTGTTCAATTCGTTAGTTCACGGTACCTTGTCCTCACCGATCGGAACACGTCCGTCACGGAGATGTGTGCCTGGACCTTTATACTTTAGACACTTTTTTATATTTTTAAACTTCCGGGTCATTCCGGATCTTCCGGGTCAGCAATGCCGTAATGTAGGCAAACATATGCTCGACAAAGGGTAAACAAAAGATTCAAAATATTATTAGTTAATATATTATATGATAGAAAACTGTACCAGAGATGCAAATAATGCATTATTTAAAATATTACGCAATTATTTATTTTTAGAAGATGATGCAATGAATGATTTTATAATTTGAATATTCATATTTGGTGACTGTTAATATCAAACAAGTTGATGGAAAATATAACATAACATTCTTGCAATCGATTTAAGCATTTACCTTGAATCAAATTTACATTTGACTCGTATATTACCTGCAATTTTATTATAAATTCGCGAATTGCGGAGGTGATTTAACTAGTTTACTAGGTAGGATTACATTACATTATGCAAAAATATCGACGGTCGTAAACACAGTCATCTTCGCTTGGCAGATAACATTGTACTAACAACAAAAATCTAGGAGCGGCGAAACAAATGCTCCATGAATTGTAAGAAGCATGCTCTGGACTCAAAATTAACTTTTCCAAGACTAAGATCATGACAAACTTGTTATGAGTGAGGGCATACTGATCGAAAATACCACACTTGAAATGGTTGAGAAATATATATACCTGGGCCATGAAATACGAATATCAAAGGACAACCAGGCATGCGAATTACATAGAAGAATCAACCTTGGATGGGCACATTAGGGTGGAGCACGGATGTATGCAAAAATATTTTTTTCGAGATTTAAAGTTGTAATAAGGGGGGATTGGTGCACTATATTAATATTAAAATAAATCTAATTTTTGAATCAATTTGATGAATATCTTTTGCCTCCGCACTGACCTCAAAAATTTCAATTTAATGATAAAAGTCTAGTACAGTTATGGCCAAATATTAAGCTTAATTTAATTATAAATGGGTGATAAATGATTCGCAATATATAATTCAGATATATATATATATATATATATATATATATATATATATATATATATATATATATATATATATATATATATATATTAATCACCTTTAATCAAAAATACATTTTTTTACAAAAATATTACCAAAAAAAAAAACAATTAATTTGCTCGAAAATCTCTTTTTGTCTCAAATTTAGGCATTACATTTCGTGATTTCAATTTGGCTCTTAGTGCACCTAATCGTGACTTTTGTGGCAGCTCTCGTCGTCAATTTTACAGTTCTTTCAACAGCTTGAGTTGGCATGGTGGTAAGGAAGCCTAAAAACAACACTTCACCCTCACCAACTGATTAAACGATACTGAATTTCTTGGTCAGGCAGGTTTTTCATAATCGGTGGTTCACTTAATATTTCTTGCCAATTTATTAAATCAGTATATGTTGAAGCATTGAAATTTATAGGCGGCACTATACATGACGCAATCGCTGCAGCTGCTCTATCTGATACACCATACCTGTAGCAGGTCTTCGATAAAGTAGGAAAATCGACGGATACATTTTTTTTCGGAAAGCTTTTGTTTATGGTGTTAGTGGAATTATGTGAACTACTACGACTTTCGGACGCTGACAATACTGAAGAAGTACTAACTTCTATAACAGATAACGAAGTATTTAAAGCTGTAGTTGGGCGGTTATCTCATTCCGGTTTCCTCTTTCCAACTCCTCCTTTGCAACTTCTTCGTAACACTTACGTCAATTCCACCTATTATCATACTTCGAGAGGTTCTTTGAACAATTCCAAAAGTATGTTCTTGCTTGGGAACCTTTTAATCCTTACGACAGACACGTAGAGGGAAATCTTTACATTTGCATGCTGCAATATCAAAAAGTACCTTACTACTTTTTCGAAAACTTTCTAATTTTCCCGGAGAGAGCCTTTTTCACAGACTTAAGTAGGTTTTTGCATTTTAAATGGTATGCTTTTAACATCTGTACGACCCTTATTGGTGTTACTATCGGAATAGATGCAGTTTGACATATATTTTCAATTCTGGATGTCACTATATTTGCTATTTCTGAAAATGTGGGCTCTTTTGCAGTTTCCAATTGCAACTTTAGTTGATGTCTTGTCCATTCATAGTATTTTTTTACATCTTCGTAATTAGGTAGAATATTGTCTTTTATCTCACAAATATCACAAAAAATAGGACATTTAAAGACACTTCGTTTTCTTTGCATGTTTTTTACGAGACCAAATTGACGTTAGGTTACTTGTTAAATAACTAGCGCAAGTCTAATTTGAGCCAAAACCAATAGTCCACTGACGACGCGACAAGTGTTCTAATTGTCCCCTCCTGCACTCTCTCACTCCCCTTATTTTATATTACAAAGTTAAGATCATTTTTTTTGTTTTATATAGAAAATAAACTGTAGTTATATAATTTCTGGGAATAAAATACGTGTGTTCATTAAAATTTCAATTAGTCTAAAAACCATATTTTTTCAAAAATTCAATGACGTTGCGGAGGCTATTACTATAAATCAAATCAAATAATATTTTGCATGGATTAATTTGAGTCTAAAAGGCACCGATTTTTCACTATTAGATCACTCACAACCCAAAAAAAATATTTCGCTCCACCCTAGGGCACATGGACAGCCAACGGAAAATTAAAACATGTATTTAAAAGCGATCTTCCCATCTGCCTAATGAGAAAAGTATTCGACCAGTGTGTTCAGCCGGTACTCACGTATAGAGCGGAGACCTTAACCCTAACGATATCATCAGCGAGGAAGTATAGAGTGGCACAACGAAAAATGGAGAGATCAATGCTAGGTTTAGGTTTAAGAGAACAAGTTACGAATTAGGGCCTACGACAGAGGATCAGGGTGACAGACATTATCAAAACAATAGCGACATCAAAATGGAATTGGGCCGGTCACGTGGCCAGAATGAAGGACGACAGGTGGACGAAAAGATTGTTGGAAAAGAGACCACGCGCTGATAAGCGAAACAGGGGAAGACCACATACACGCTGGACCGACAACCTAAAAAGAATTGAAACCAACTGGATGCAGGCGGGTGAAGACAGACAACAATGGAAAGCCACGAGGAAGGCCTATGTCCAGCAGTTGACGCTGAAGGCTGGTTGATGATGCAAAAATATACAGAATACATTTTAAAATACGGAATTGAAAATGGAACAAAACTTTCAGATTTTGCAACAATTTTAGAATTAAGGCCCATATCAGAAGTATTAGATTAGCAAAATATTAGTAAATATGTTTTATAGAATAAGGCTACCGACCACGAGGTCCCTCTGCCCGGAAGTACAATTTATCAGAAAAAAAAACACAAAAAAGTGATTGGAATGAGATGAGTTTAGTCGCCGTAAATTGTTTCGTAAAGCGTCTTAGTTCGGTGTCTGCGTGTAGAGATTTTTATGTCGCGTTTGATGCATAGTGGGTCTACAATGGTCAAGTTATTGTTGTCTTCGTATTTTGTCCGTAGTTGTTTGTCAAAGAGTTTTGGAACTTGGGTGAGTCTGTATAGAAGATGGTTGGAAGGTTTATGAAGGATGTTGTTTGGGTGTCTTAGCTTGGTGATCAGTCGTAATGAGGTTCGTTCTGCAACTCCTAGTATATTTATATGTACGATATGTTCTATCGTTAGCATTTGAGAGTAGTATATGTCCGTATTCAAGGAGAGCGCTGCAGATGGCTTTGTAATTTTTGGTGGCCGTTTTGGTGGAGATATTTCATTTCCTTGGGTAAGGCCATGGAAATTATTACTCCTCTGGAGTATCTTGGTCTTTCGTTGTTTCGCGTCTGTGGTAAATTTTGTTTCATTGCCAAAAGTCACGCTAAGCTATTTGATTTGGGGAGTAGGTGTTATGTCGATGGTGCCTAGGTATATGTGGGAAGAACTAGGAGAAATTCTGGGATTACAAATGAGGCATTTGGAAGGATTTGCAGAAAATCTCCAACGATTAAACCATATGATCATTTTGCTAGGGCTTGGAGATCGTCAATGGTGTTCTTAAGGGTTTTATTGCGACAGATCAATGATTCTCAACCTTTTTTCTCTTGCGGTACACTGTCAATAACATCAAAATTTGGCAGCACACTAATAATAAAATGAGTTTAATAGTCATTTATTATGCAAGGGTATAAATTTGAAGTTTAACGAGCAGATAAATTCGCGAGTTAAACCTTAATTTTATCCGCGAGTGAAATACAAACTTTTATTCAATTCTGCTTTTGTTTAAACAAGAAACAAATAAAAGAAAAGTTGGCCATGATTGTGGTGTTTTCATGGCAACTATAAAATTGTTGGTTAGTGCGTCATAATTTTGTTTAGAGTATTTATTGTGTTTAATTAATTTGTGTTTTATTAATCATAACTGGATTCTTCTTCTTCTAGTGCCTTTTTCTTTTTAAATATTGGCGACCATCCTGGCTATGATGACCTTGTTGACTGCTGATTTAAACAGTTCTGTGGTTGTTTGTGATTAGGTTCTTGAGCCATGATATCCTTCTTCTTCCGGGCCCTCTTTCCAAACACTTTTCCTTTGAGGATGGATTTTAAGAGTTTGTATTTAGTGCCATTTCTCATGCCCGAGATATTCCAGTTTCCTTCTCTTAATCGTGTTCATCACCTCTTTTTCCTTCCCCATTCTTTCCTGTATTGTTTCGTTGGTCACTCTATCTACCCATGATATTCTAATGATCCTTATGTATAGCCACATTTCGAAGTCCATGAGTCAATGTCCATGATTCCATGCCATAGTACAATATGGAGAACACATAGCAGCACAGGATTTTTACTTTGACATCTAATTTGTGGTTGAGGCTTTTGAAGAGCTTAGAGATTTTGATGAAGGCATCTCTTGCTTTTTCTATTCTACTTCTGGTTTCTGGTGAGTGGTCCCACTGTTCGTTGTTCTGTTCGGTCCCATAAGTAACATAACTGCATACATCCGAAGAATTATTGTTAGATGGTGACGTGGAAAGATTACTCCGGCAGAAATCATGACATTTATACAAAAAATGTAGATATAATAGGTTTTGTGATTGGCGATCAAAAAAGAACTTCAGCGAAGTCAACATTTACGGTTAGGTTTACGGAGCCCAGAGAGTTATTTTGATGCGTTGCCATGGATACTTTTATTGCACTAGTGAATAAATCACTGTTCTATTGATCCGTATGCAAGGAATTAAACATGACTTTATAAGTCAAAATTGAATAAATAGAAAAACTGGGATTATAGCGCATGTAAGGAGGGCGTGCAAGTAGCAAGGTAAATTATTTTTTCTTATTTTGGATAAGACAGGCCGCGTTACCGCGCGATATATGGACTGGATTTATCTGTTCTATTATTACCCAATCCAACCTAGGTTAAAACCGTAAAATCAGTAAAATATTGTCTTTTTACGTAGTTCTAATTTCTGCCACGGCTTACATGCATCAAACTACGTTTTAGCCGAAAACTCTGCTAGTAAATAATTTTGTCTGGCTTTAATCCAGATTTGGGGTTTGGTAAAGAATACGGGTTTTTTTGAAACTTAGCGTTGCGGACTTTTTACCTGGTGTGACTGAAAAATTATGAAAAATGAAGCTTCTACGTTGCCTAGTTCAATAAATATTCGTATTTTTGTTGTCCTAAAAATTAACATTTTCTACGTAACAGATGGTGGAGGCAACTGTTCCAACGTTGCCACGTTTATTAGTTTTTTTTTTAAGAAAAAAGAGTTTTTAAAGAGTGCCAAATACGATTAACAACGGTTACACCAGGTAAAAAGTCCGCCACACTAAGTTTAAAAAAAACCGTATTCTTTATCAAGCCCAAATTTGACGGAACACCACAAGAATTTGGCGGCACATAAAAGTGCCGCGGCACATTCGTTGAGAATCACTGCGATAGATTATCGTCGGCATATTGTAGGATGTAACAGGAGAGGTGTATTTGGGATTTGTCGGCAAAGTATTTATTTATGTATTTAGCGTATAGCTCATCACAATATTGATAGAAATACAAATAAAAAATATGACAGAATATAGTCAATTGCATGGTTGTTTGCACTCATAAAGTGTCCATTGTAGGACCTCAGTGGGCATTCTTGAATGTGTCAAAGGTTTGTCTTTTGATATTGTCTCTGCTTTTACAGCTCTGCAGTTGTTCTAAGGTGGTGATCATAACCAGGAGATCCATATGATTGTCTGGTTACCAGCTAATGTTAGTTCATTTAGGTCACGTTGTATGGCAAGAAAGTAGTAATTATATGTATCGTGGCAGTATAAATTTTAGAGTAGGGCCGAGAGAGGGGAACCTTGAGAAAGACCTTGCTGTGGGGTGAACTGAAGAGAGAGAGAGTTATTTGGAAGGATCCGTCTTCAAAGAAATGCTTAGTTTAGTAGAGGAGATACGAGGGAATATTTAGTTGATGAATGTTGTAGAGGAGTCCGGCGCGTCACACTTTGTCAAAAGCTTTGTTGATCAAGCATCAAGCAATAGGGCAGCTGCGTGCTTGTGTTGTAGGTAGGGTCTCTCGGGTCCGAGTACCCGGACCCGGACTCGACGGGTCCAAGGGTAAATACCCGGTAACCGATACCCGATCTAAAACTCGACGAGTCTCGGGTCTTGAATGTTTGGCATTGTCTAGTACACCGCGTCGTAAAGAAGATCGACTATGAAACATTACACTTTATGAATGGACGAGTATGAAAATTCGAACATATCTAAATATCAATTTGCATGAAATTGACTCTGAAATGTATAATCTGGGTTTATTGAGAATTTTTAACTCATGTCCTCCTATACAATTAGTCGAAAAAGTAGAACAATTCTTAAACACATTTAATATAAAATTTAAAAAACATGTAGTTAGTTCAACCGGCTACGGCGCAAGTGTAATGACGAAATTTGGACGAGAATCTTCTAGTCTTTATAATTTATGTTTCAATCACACTATACACTTATCTGTTTATGTGGTAGTATATAAAAAGGAAAATATTACCAGCTTGCAAGTTGAAGATGACGATGGTCTAGATCAGTGGTTCTCAAACTGTGTGCCGCGGCACCCTGGGGTGCCGCGAGAATATGCCTTGGGTGCCGCAGCAATAATCAAGAAATGTAAAAAGAAAATTACATGAGGAGTTTAACGAATTTGAGTTTGTACTTTTAATGCAAAATTATAGACAATTCGTTAAAATCTGGATCTGGGTCTAAATCAATAAAGTTCGTCTGTCTGCCTCAGTTCGCGAAAGCGCAACTCACGACCAAAAGATAATCCGACGAAAAATAAGGAAATATGATCCTAGCTATCTCATATCGTTTGGCTTTGTTTCTGTTGGGAACGAACAAGCACCGGAAGGGCAATGCGTTATCTGTCATAAAATTGTTGCTAACAGCGGCTTGGTTCCATACAAATTAAAAAGACATCTGGAATGCAATCAGTCTGATTTAGTACATAAACGTGAAGAAATCTTGAAACGAAATTTGTCCAAAAAGTCAAAATTTTTGTAGCCCGACAAGGGTGCCGCGAGATTGTTTTAGCTCGATAAGGGTGCCGCGACAAAAAAAGTTTGAGAACCACTGGTCTAGATTCTAAATGGTATTGATGACGATCAAGATGAAAAAAAGACGATTATTCTGACGAGAGCGTCTATGATGTCGAAGAATAGGAACAAGTTGAATTAACTTTAGACAATTTAGAAGGGACTTCATCCGTTTGCCTTCCGCTCTTAGCCTCTTGTGGAGTTTTGTTTTATTTATCTATTTACCATAACATTTTCCAAATCCCTTGTTTATCTAAGTCCCAATTAACTTAATCGGAAAGTTCGTACAGTATCACTTGCTTTACCATATGCGTGAACATGAAAAATCCTTTCGAGTTTTTGTTTAAATTGCGAGACAGATTAGACCCGGACTCGGACCCGAAAAATCGGACCCGAACTCGGCGAGTCTAAAAAGACCGGGTATTCCCAAACCCTAGTTGTAGTCAATGTTATATATACTACCTGGAATGAGCGCTGCCTCTTAGTTTGTGCGGGCCGAGAGTGAGCATCACAAGGTGTCTCTCGTATCGCTCTGTCTTCGTCTAGTACAGTCCAAAAGGAAAACTAAATGTGTGTCCGACGTCAATTTTCCTTGCAAATACAACAGTATTTTACCATTGTCTTTTTGAAAACAACTTTCATTAAAATATATAAACTTCGGTTTATAATATGCACACCGATTGAACGATCTCACTCTCTTTCATAGAGATACAACTCAATACAACTAGCTTTTCGCTCTGATTGTATCACATCCTCCCACTCTCGACTACACTGTTGGCTAGACAAGGATGAAGGGATTCCCTTGGGACCTCTCTCTCGGCCCGCACAAGCTTAGATGCCAGCGCTCGTTCCAGGTAGTATATATTTCAGTAGTTGTAGGTAGGAACCTAGGTAGGTAGGTTTGAAGGTTATTGGTAAGGACGAACAAAAGAAGGGTAGTAGAGTGGGAGGCCTTGAATCCAAATTGATATTTTGGAATGGTGTTTGATAGGATGTTCCATAATCTGGATTTGAGGACATGCTCTAGGATTTTGCCTAAAACTGGAAGGAAAGTAATAGCTCGGTAACTATTTGGGAAGGGACTGGTTTTGGGATGGTGATTATTATTCCTTTATTCCAACACTTGGAGAAAGATCCTTTGTGGAGGGATAAATTGAATAATCTAAATATGTAGAGATGGGTTTCGTCGGGCAGTTTTCCGAGTAGGGATTTTTTTACGAGCTAGTAAACTATTTTTTGCGTGGGGGAGGGCAGTTAGGTATTTGTCAAATGTGATTGTTGTTGTCCGAGTCCGTACTCAAAGTTGAAGAAGTTGTTTAACCAGCAATTTACTCTGTTGAAGATATCATTGCCAAAGGAGGATGAGGTGGATGGGCTACGAGAGTTTTCGAAATGTTCGGAGAAGATGAGTGCCTTTTCGTAGCATGTAGAGTAGAGTAATAATTGATAATTTAAGCGTAAAAATTTGCTTTATTTTGTCTGGCGGTCATTTAATGTTTTCATTGAAACTTGGTAACATGGAATTTATAAATCTTGGTAGATATTGTAACATATAATATGTAACATAACATATAAAATCTCGTATTTAATCTCGTAATTTTCGTAATTTTTTAAATTAAACCAAAGTTTATGGACTAAGAAAATTGGATGATGACTTTTGCATCACCACAGTATTATGTATTTGGTGCAACAAAAAC
The DNA here is from genome assembly GCA_944588485.1 of Phosphuga atrata. Taxonomy (NCBI): domain Eukaryota; kingdom Metazoa; phylum Arthropoda; class Insecta; order Coleoptera; family Silphidae; genus Phosphuga; species Phosphuga atrata. The sequence goes on from OX155893.1 coordinate 23,946,091, forward strand.
GCGAGTTTGCCTCTATGTGCTTTATATTCAAGCTGTACCATCAATAAAAAAATATGTTTGAATTTCGCTTAAATTACCGATGGCATTAAATTTACGTTACCTATATTCTGTATTGCAATATTTGTTACATAATCGTATAAATTATTTAATGATTTAATTCAAACAGTTTTATAATTATTTATCGTTAGTGCGATGTTATTTACGAAATTATTTATATATTTTTTTCCTGCCAAATGCTGAAACTCAAATATTTAATTTCATTATTAGTAATCAATACTCACATTTTTTTAATATATAATTTAGATAATGGGATTATTTAGCTATAAAATTTATTAGACAATTGTTTTGTTGTGTGGAAATGGTAATATTTATGCACAATATATGCATACAAATAAGGTTTTGTCGCACAAATTTGTTTGCTAGATTTAACACGTTTTTGTTGATGATTTTCAATTATAGGTTTTGTTGATGATGCAATGTGATATTGAGATGATGTAACAGGGTGATAGTAAGATGATGTAATAGGGCGATAGTAAGATGATGACTATAGATATCACTATGACTGAAGTGATGTAAAGATGGTTCTAACTAGTAATTCATTTTAACTAATAATTCTGATTTGTTAATATTGTTAGTTATTTAAATTATATTTAACGCAATCATAATTTTTTGCATAATTTAATGCAATGTTTGACACCAGGAAACATCGTTAATATAATTTTTTACTAGGCAAAATTTGCAATAACCGCCTATAAGGTTATTGCAAATTTTCTCATTCTGCAATATATTCGTCGGTGATGTCATACTTTATTTTTATTTATACAATTTGAACGTTCTCTGTTCAAAAATTACAACGATAAAAAAAGAGTAGGTATATTCTATATTTACTCTTCCGAGATGTATTTCGACAAAGGCATGTAATTAAGTTTTGAAATATACACAGTGTAAATTGCACGCAAAAATCCGAAAATAATTCACCGACGCGTACTAACTCTCACACAGTGCGACTACTTACATAGCTTACAACAGTCTCTTAAATAAAGTCTCAAGAATATATTGTTGAAAGTTTCGCGAAAATCCGCTGAATATTTTCTGAATTATACGCGAAAATTTGCAAGCACAGCCGAAAATTGATCTGAAATAGCTAATGCTAATTTCATCTATGCGCACTAGCTCACAGATAATGCAATTACCTATATGCGATACATTATACACTTCGGCCAAATTTAAAGAGCATCCTGTTGCAAATTTTGCAAAAATCCGACAGTTATTTTTTAAATTACACGCTGAAATCCGAAAAAACTTCACCGATGCGTACTAACTCGTGCACAGTGCTACTACTTACATAGGTTACAACAATCTCATCATTTAAGTTTTAAGAACATTTTTTTGCAAATTTGGCGAAAATCCGCCGAATATTTCCTGAATTATAGAGGAAAATCTGCAAATACAGTCGAAAATTGACTTGTATTAGCTAATACTAAATACATCGAATCGCACTAACTCACAGATAATACAATTACCTACATGCAATACATTATCCTCTTCGGCCAAATTTAAAGAGCAACTTGTTGCAAATTTTTCAAAAATCCGCCAATTATTTTCTAAATCACACGCTGAAATCCGAAAAAACTTCATTGATGCGTACTAACCCTCACACAGTGCTACTTCTTACATAAGTTACAGCAATCTCTTCCATGAAGTTTTAAGAACATTTTATTGTAAATTTTGTGAAGATCCGTAAAGTATTTCCTGAATTATACACAACAATCTGCAAACAAAACTGAAAATTGACTTGTAAATTGACTTGCTAATACTAATTTCATCGATGCGCACTAATGCTCACACATAGTATAACTACCTGCATCCAATACATTATTCTCTTCAGCCAAATTTAAAAAGCATCTTATTGTAAATTTTGAAGTCCGCCAATTATTTTTTAAACTACACGCTGAAATCCGAAAAAAAATTTATCGATGCGTACTAAATCGCGCACAGTGCTACTGCTTACATAGGTTACATCAATCTCTTCATTGAAGTTTCAAGAATATTTTGTTGCAAATTTTGCGAAGATCCGCCGAATATTTCCTGATTTATACGCGACAATATGCAAACAAAGCCGAAAACTGCCTAGTATTAGGTAACTAACTTCATCAATGCGCCCTAACTCACACATACTATAACTACCTGCATCCAACACATCATTCTCTTCGGCCAAATCAAAAGAGCATTTTGTTGCAAATTTTGCAAAAATCCGCCAATTATTTTTTAAATTACACGCTGAAATCCGAAAAAAATTCATCGATGCGTACTAATTCGAGAACAGTGCTACTACTTACATCGGTTACAACGATCTCTTCAGTGAAGTTTCAAGAACATATTGTTGCAAATTTAGCGAAAATCCGCCTCATATTTCCTGAATTATAGACGAAAATATGCAAACACAGCCGAAAATTGACTTGTATTAGCTAATACTAAATTCATCGATGCTCACTATCTCACAGATAGTACAATTACCTATATGCGATCAATTAATCTCTTCGGTTAAATTTAAAGAGCATATTGTTGCAAATTTTGCAAAATCCGACAATTATTTTTTAAATTACTCGCTGAAATCCGAAAAAACTTCATCGATGAGTACTAACTCTCACACAATTTACTTACATAACTTACAGTAATCTCTTCCATGAAGTTTTAAGAACATTTTATTGCAAATTTCGCGAAGATCCGCCGAATATTTCCTGTATTATACGCAACAATCTGCAAACAAAGTCTATTACAAAGTAATACTAACTTCATCCATGTGCACTAACTCACACTTTGTATAACTACCTACATCCAATACATTATTCTCTTCGCCCAAATTTAAAGAGCATCTTGTTGCCATTTTGCAAAAATCGGACAAATATATTTTAAACTACACCCTGAAATCCGTAAAAACTTCATCGATGCGTACTAACTCGCGCACAATGCTACTGCTTACATAGGTTACATCAATCTCTTCATTGAAGTTTCAATAATATTTAATTGCAAATTTCGCGAAGATCCGCCGAATATTTCCTGATTTAAACGCGACAATCTGCAAACAAAGCCGAAAATTGACTTATATTAGCTAATACTAACTTCATCTATGCACACTAGCTCACAGATAGTACAATTACCTATATGCGATACATTATTCTCTTCGGCTAAATTTAAAGAACATCTTGTTGCAAATTTTGCAAAAATCCGCCAAATGTTTTTTAAATTACAGGCTGAAACCCGAAAAAACATCATCGATGCGTATTAACTCTCGCACAGTGTTACTACTTATATAGGTTACAACAATCACTTCACTGAAGTTTCAAGAACATTTTGTTGCAAATTTCGTGAAAATCCGCTGAATATTTCCCGAATTATAGGCGAAATCTGCAAATACAGCGGAAAATTTACCTGTAGTAGCTAATACTAACTTTATCTATGCGCAGTAGCTCACAGATAGTAGAAGTACCTAGATGCGATACATTATTCTCTTCTGTCAAATTTAACCCTTCGTGCGGTAGGTTGGGGGTAGTACAACCAGACCTGGATAAATTGGTCGATATTTTAGAGATTAATTATTACAACAGGATGTGAGTCTCAGTAGCTGCGTGGAGAGTGGTAAGGAAGTGCCGATTGTCAGGGCACAGTCGTCCGCCAACCTGCGAAATATTTAGACGAGGTCAAAGGTGTCAGGGGATGAGTTACACCAACCTTAAGCTCTGTGTAGCAAATTTCGAACTAGCATTTGTAGTGACCACGGGCCGCTGATAATAAATCCTTACAGGTATGGATTAAGGATTAAGAAAAATGCCACTAAGAATTCGAAAATTCTACAGTGGGTATTTTACGATAGGGTTTGTTTTATAATCCCGCGAAAGATGTATAAATTTAGTACCTAATGGATATTTTACGATCGGATTATAGAAACAATACCCCACGAACGATTCCTCATACCTGGAAGAGGATCAAAAATACGGTCATCCCCGAAAAATAGACTAGCTTGTTTTTCGGGGATGACCGTATTTTTGATCCTCTTCCAGGTATGAGGAATCGTTCGTGGGGTATTGTTTATTCGTGGTAAGACAGTCAGGGTAATATGTCGTACGAAGAAAATAAAAATAGAATATTGAATCTTTTAGACGAAGCTGTGGTCAGTTCTTCTGGCGATTCCGATAGTGAAATCGAAAATGTTAGCCAAAGAAGCTGTGAAAGTGATACAAAGCAGGAGATGGACGTCGAAGGAGAAGAGTCCAAGGTTGAATCGGAGGAAAATAAGAGCGAAGATATTATATCACAAAAGATATTTGTTGGGGAAGAATGGCACAAAGTGGTCTACTTTACCATAAATTTTTGTTCAATAATAAGTACTGACATTTAATAATCATTAATTAAAATAATAATACAAATTACATTAAACTATTAAATTCACACGATCCCTATCAGGATTTGTAACACCCACCTGGCGCTCCGCGTTAAAAACTTTAACCTACCGCTCGCCCGGGGTTAAAGAGCATCCCGTTGCAAATTTTGCAAAAATCTGCCAAATATTTTTTAAATTACACATTGAGATCCGAAAAACTTCACCGATGCGTACTAACTCTCGCACAGTGCTACTACTAACATATGTTAAAACAATCTCATCATTGAAGTTTCGTGAACATTTTGTTGCAAATTTTGTGAAAATCCGCCGAATATTTCCTGAATCATTCGCGAAAATATACAAACACAGCGGACTTGTTTTAGCTAATAATAACTTCATAAATGCACACTAGCTCAGGCATAGTACAACTACCATCGTTATTCTTTTCTAGCAAATTTCAAGAGCATTTTGTTGCAAATTTCGCGAAAATCCAAGAAATATTTGTTAAATTAAAAAATATTTGAAAAAAAAAACAGGCGAAAATCCAAAAAAAAAACTTCACATATTCGTACTAATTCCCATATAATGTGACTACCTACATACGATACATAAATCTCTTCAAAGATGTTTCGAGAATACTTTGTTGTATATTTTGTGAAAATCCGTTGAATATTTTCTGAAGTATACACGAAAATCTGTAAAAATAGACGAAAGTGTACTTGTATTAGTTAGTACTACTTTCATCGATGCACACTAGCTTACACCTAGCAGAAGTACCTATATGCGGTACATTATACTCTTCAGCCAAGTTTGAAGAATATTTTGTTGCAAATTTCGCGAAAATCCACCGAATATTTCCTGAATTATACGTGAAAACTGCAAAACAGCCGAATATTGGCTTGTATTAGCTAGTACTAACTTCATCGATGCCCACTAACTCACAGATAGTACAACTATCTACCTGCGATACATTATTCTCTTCAGCCAGGTTTTAAGGATATTCTGTCGTAAATTTCGCGAAATTCCACCAGATATTTCCTAAATTACACGCGAAAATCCGAAAAAGTTCACCGATGCATACTAACTCTCACAGAGTGCGACTACTTACATGCGATACATCAATATGATCAATGAAGTTTTCAGAATATTTTTTTTTGTTAATTTCGTCAAAATCCGCTAAATATTATTAGAACTATAAGCGAAAATCTGCAAAAACAACCAAATATTGTTTTGGATTAGTTAATTCCAATTTGAACTTGAATAATCACTATTCTTTATTCATACTTACTTCATCGACCAACTACCTCTTCTGCCAATATAGGGTTGTAAATTTGCCAATATATGGTTGTGATATGTTGTAAATTTCGCGAAGAACATTTTTTTTGCAAATTTCGCCAAAATCAGGTAAATATTTTCTGAATTATAAGCGAAAATCTGCAAAAACTACCAAATATTGTTTTGTATTAGTTAGTTCTAACTTGAACTTGACCTCTTCAATGAACCTCTTCAGCCAAGATATGTTGTAAATTTCGCCTATTTCGATTATTTCCTAAATTACAGGCGAAAATCCGAAAAAACTTTACCAATACGTACTAACTCCCTCACAGTGTGACTACTTACATGTCATACATCAGTCTCTTCAATGAAGGTTCAAAAACATTTCGTTGCAAATTTCTGCAAAAACAGCCAAATATTGTTTTGTTTTCGTTTAGTAGTACTAATTGCATCGCAGCGCACTAACACACATATAGTACAGCTGCTTACATGGGATACATTATTCAGACACGTTTCAATAACATTTTGTGGCAAATTTCCTTGCCGAATATTTCCTAAATTTCACCCGAAAGTCTGAGAAAACTTCATCGATATGTACTAACTCTTTCCTACACCAGGGGTGGCAAACCTTTTTATGACCGCGTGCATTTTCTTTTCATTTTCACATTTCACAGAAATGCTGACGTGCAAAATAACTTTTTCAATGATTGGAAAAAAAAAACATTTCTGATTGTGAAATGGGTTGATTAGTTACCGTATTAGCCTACATATAAGAAAATATAAATCTCATAGTTTACACTTTGATATTGCAAAACTAGATTAACTAGATGTACTAAATTGAGTTGTGCAAACTTTGTTCGACGAAACGGTACTTACGTATTAACGCCATCACCGCTACATTTTTAAATGCCGCCAATCTACACCTAAATTTTTTATGATGAATCATAAAATAAAACATTTTATATGAAATTAAAACATTTTTAAAACTCAAAATACTTTATTTTTTAACAGCGGTTAGATTAGGTTGTCCGTCGCGAAGCGGACAGATAAATCAAGACAACATACGCGTGGCAGCGCGAACTCTCGATCCAATATATAGCGGCGTTAATTAATTAATTAAGTACCGACAAAACTATGGACAATTTGAACTGTGCAAATCTTAATAAGCAAATTTGATCAAATCAATCAATATTTCTTGTTTTATCTTTTACTAAAATGTCCACAATGAATTCGGCAATAAAATAAACAAGTTGAGTTAAATTGAATAAAATTTAAATATTATTAAATTAGTTATTTATTTGTGTTGATTATTTAATACAGGTTTTAAGAAAGATCTGAAAATCTGTTTATTAGAAAATTAGGTACGAAAATTGGAAAACATAACATTCTTGTTAACACAATAATTGCAGTATAAAAATCAACATGGTCAGTCTGGTACTATGCTTTGATACTAAACCTTTAATAAACCAATAAAATAGTAAATAGAAAGTTATTTTTGTTTAACATCGGTTTCCCATCTCCAAGAAAAAAAAAATAATTTCTATGGATATTATGGAAATACTATAATAGAAATATTTCCCAGGATAAAAAAAGTAAAAACACCTATTTTCAAAGAATCCGTTGCAAGCGATTTTCAAATTTATGTGTGATTTGAAAATGAAAATATTAGGTTGGCAAGAAAGTAATTTCGGTTTTGTAGTATAAAAAACACACTCATTTTTTTTTTAATCAATTATACATTTTCCATTTTGTTCAAGGAATTTTTTCATCTTTCTTTCAGCTTCATGATTCCCCGCTCATAGAACTTATGATCCTTATTAGAAAAAGAAAACTTAACCAATTGCAATGTAAGGTCATCGTCATTTGCAATTTTTGTATCATTCAAAGAATTGCAGAATGCAAACTTCGAAATAAATAGTAATCAGATGGTGCCAGGTCATGGCTGTAACGGAGATGAGACATCACTTCCCAACCTATAAGTTCAAATAATTTCCCTCTAGTGCGAGGCCTTGCATTATAATGGTGGAACACAATTCCTTTAGGATTTGCTAATTCTGGCCGTTTTACTTTGGTTGCTTCATTCAGTTTTATCAGTTGTTGGAAGAAGCTCAATATACACAACAACTTTATAATCCCAACAAATCGACAACATGATATTTTCTTGATGCAATTCAGCTTTCGATGTGGTTTGTGCTAGTTCATCATGCTTGGACCATGAAAGTTCTCGAATGATGTTGCTGTAGGTAACCCATTTTTCATTACCAGTGATGAGTCGTTTCAAGAAAGGATTTTTGTCATTGCGTTTAAGATGCATATCGCACATATTGATACGTTGTGGTAAACAAATATCTTTCAATTCATGCGAAACCCAAATATAGAGCTTAGCAAGTCCAAGACGTTTTAAGTGATTTTCAATGGTTGTGTGCGATACCTTAACCTCCATTTTAATATTGGTATCTCCCAACAGTTTAATATTGGTATCGATTCTCTTTAATGATGGCATTGATTTGGTCATCATCATCATCATCATCATCATCAACTTCAGTAGGTCGACCAAAAAGTTGTCAACCTTTGTCAGTGAAAGTCACCTTTGAGTGAAAAGTCTGCAGAAAGAATTTACACCAATTCTGAAACGTGCGCTCTGTTATGCATTTAGCAGGATAAATATCACATATCTCTTTGTGAGCTCCTGCAGTTTTCTTTTCTTTAAGGAAATAAAAAAATAAAATATGCCGACAATGTTCGTTCTTGCACTTCATCTTAAAATTGACCTTCGGCTAACAGCTACCCACAAAATCACACACCACCTGTTTCTAAAGTAACTTCGATATGGCTGATATCACATGTCAATGGACAAAGAACATCACTCACAGAATTCATTCAAAAAAATTAAAAATAATGCTCTCTATTTGTTACAACCGAAATTACTTTCTTTCCAACCCAATATATCAGTTTGATCATACCTGTAAAATTTATCAAATATAACTAAATTACTTTTAAAACTAAAAGAGTAAATACCCGCTCCAGAGTATGGACACCTACGAAACCGGCACATCCTAAATATCCAATCTATCGGAATGGAAAGGTCATGTCGTGTGTATTATGAACTATATATAGCGAAACAATCTGTAATGTCTTTAAAAAACGAAAATACCGGAAATAATTGGCTGATTTTTAAGAAAATTACAACTAAACAGATGGTTCAAATCCAATCTATCGGACGATGAAGAAACCGAAGGGTTCCAGGTAAAGAGAAAAAGTGGCCGACCACTAAAAAACACCGAACTCATTCAAAAGAACACTGTTCCACAAGCCTTTGGGGCTCAACTAGAGACTTTCAACTAGAGATTAAGTAAATACTTAACCATCTAAAACGATTATATATTAATATACCAGCATTTATTTGAAGAAATATTATTCGATATTATTAATTCATTTAAATATAAAGTAATTATTTAAACATTTCTCTCGCGTGCAACAAAATAATATCCACGTGTCAGCTGTGACACGCGTGCCATAGCTTCGTCATATGTCATAGCTTGTGTTCCGAGGAACCGTAGGGTTCAGTGAGATGTCTCAGAAGTTCCTGAGAAAAATATAAAGTGTTACCTAATATGTCGTAATACTCAACTAAAAATAGCGTTAATAGAGTTAATGCTGAAGATCTCTGGAAAATTTATATCAAAAAAGGGTTCCGCAGGAAAACAAAGCTTGAAGAACGCTGCTATACATTAATCTCAGAAAATTAAAAAATGAAATTTATTGAATTGATGAAATTAATCAGTGAAATTTCGAGAGCGTTTAGTTGTAATTTTCTTGAAAATCAGCCAATTATTTCCGGGATTTTCGTTTTTTAAAGACATTACAGATTGTTTCGCTATATATAGTTCATAATACACACGACATGACCTTTCCATTTAATGACTCATTGATTTACTATAACAAAAGCAAAATAAAGCTCTTTCGTTAACTTTCTCCTTGAGTTTTTGTAATTTTCTATTTTGCTATTCATAATATAGATTTAATGACTTCTTCATTTAATATATCTATTACAGATTTGGTTTATGAATAACTGCACCAATACGAATTTATTCATAAACCAAATCTGTGTAATAATTGTTTAATGGTATATGAATATAATAATTGTTCGTCTGTGACTCCCCATATTGCAGCCATAAATGTTCAAACAAAAGGTAATTAGAACGTAAAAGACTAACGTAATATTTATTTGTATTTACATTATTAGCTTTATGATTCATGCCGTAATAGAATGGAAAGGATGTGTTGTAAGAACGCAGAAACAATACGGAATATAAAACATCCAAATAAAAGCTGGATTACCATTAGAATGTAAAATGCTTTTTTATCGATTTTTTCGATCGGTTTGGAATAGTTTATGATATGTGTATTAAATGAATAAAATTAATTTAGCAATTGCTGATGTTTTGTAAGAGTCAACCACAAATGTAGGTGTTGAAAATGTCGAGGAAAATAACGATGATGTGGTATAATAGACCTTTTTACGGTTAGTTACGTTCCGCCAATTTGCAAGGCGGGAATATGAAAGTTTCGGGCACATATTTAGATGCACGTCAAAAAGTTCGGGCACTTTTTGACGTATAACATGGCGGAAATTGGAAACACATGCGCACAAAAAAATTTCAATTATGAAAAGGTTAGGTTAGATTAGATTGAGGAGATTATTATTGAGAAGTTGAAGTGAAAACCGAGTTACAGCTAAATAAAACATTTTTAGGAATTCATTCTAAAATTCATCTTCTTTTAATTTTATGTTAAGTTAGGTAACACCGTCTCGAATTGTCAGTCCCAAAACTTATCGTGGTTATGCACACAATGGATATTAAAACTAATTTATAGTGGACACATTTAGTAATATTTGTCGAAATTCTTCAATTAGTTTTCAAGTTATTAAGGAAAATCTGAAGGTTTGCAAAATTTTTAGAGAAATCGAATCAATTAATTGTGAAAATTAAATTAGTTTATAGTGGACATATTAAGTGATATTTGTGTAAATTCTTCAAATTATTAAGAAAAATCTAAAAGTCTTCATATTTTTTAAAGAAATCAAAGATTACTAAAATTTATCGCGATCTGTTCTAATTAACACAATGAAGAATTGGTTATGAAAATTAAAGAAGTTTATAGTGGTCACATGGATACATTGTGTGGGGTTGCTAGTCCTCCATCGGGCGCCTCTCCAGGTGGCGGATAAGGGAATGCTTCCAATATATAGGTGGTACCGGGGAAATCAAATACCCGGGGTGGACCAAAACTAGCACAAGCAACTTGGGCGACTTGTGGCTCGCGTACACCTAATCCGTCATCGGCCGTTTGCTCGGGCGACAACGACGATTGAATCAAACACTTGTAAAAGAAAGAGAGCGCGTACACAAACACGACTGTCATCGTCTGATGACGCCCGAAAACGGCCGATCATGACGATGATCCGAACTTGTTGGGATTTCTCGCCAGTCTGCCGTCGTCTACAGTGCAAATGGAGTGCATTTATAGTTAAATTTTGTTGTTATCTACCTAAACGACAATGGATATTGAAAAATTAATTAGTTGTGTTTATAATAGACCAAACCCTGTGGGATAAACATTAAAAAATTACAATAATCGAGATTTTTTCATACGGTTATGGTTTTCGGCACAAGTGGTAACACTGTTGCAGTGTAAGACGTCCGAGTTAATCGTCCGGGTAGTTCTGTCCGCCTTCGGCCGACAAAATCGGTTTTGGTGTACGCTTAGCATTGGTCTGACCCAGATTGGACGGCTGCAAACAGCATTGGTCCCATATTGGGCGACTGATTTCACACAGCACCAACCTTCTTGGTAAGCGTGGTGCTAAATTGCCGAAACCCTTACAAAAATGAATAGAAACAAAAAGCAGCCCAACAGCCGGAAAGTTCCCTACAACGGCAGCTGTAGCCACAACGGAACGGCAGAGACGGCCACACAAAGTTGAACATAGTTCACAGACGGCCACACATAGTTGAACATACATATTGAACATATATAAAATAAGATCGATGGCGTCGGAGGGATCCAGCACCTCCAGCGTAGGTGGAGTAGGCATATTAGTTCAGAAGCGACTGGTTAGCGTTATAAGAACATTAAAAGCCATCTCCGAAAGAGTAATCTACATTACAATAAGAATAAACAAGCTGAAAACAATCAAAATAATACAGCCCTATGCTCCTACAAGCGAACACCGAAGACGAGGATAAATTCTACGAGGACATCTCCAAAGGAATGCGCGAAAATAAATGGGATAATAGGGGAGATGCTGACACAAGTCACGTTAACCGCACAACTGCTATTGCTGTTTAACAAATGGAAGAAGAGGGCTTGGAAGAAGAGAACATTCCTGAAGACTGGACAAACGCGTTAGTGGTACAGATTCACAAAAAGGGAGACCCAGAAAACCTAGGGAACCACAGAGTGATCAGTCTACTGTCCCAAACTTAAAAACTGTTAACAAAAATAATATCCACTCGGATTACCCCGAATCTGGACTACTACCAACCCGGCGAACAGGCAGGATTTCGCAAGGGATTCAGTTCAACCGAGCACCTACAAACAATGAGAGTAATCATTGGGAAGACCACAGAATACAATGTGCCGCTATGACTAGCGTTCATAGATTTCCGAAAAACCTTTGACACAGTAGAAAGCTGGGCACTCCAGCAAGCCCTACAAAATGCCAGAATTGACCATAGGTACGCAAATTTGAGCAACAATCTCAACTACGCCACATTACAAATCCAACTGCACGAACCATCCGTTGGTGAAGTTGGAAAAGTGAGAATCAGGAGAGATCCTTTATCGCCGAAACTATTTACCTTGGTCTTGGAAGATGCACTAAAAACAATTGATTTCAGTAACCGAGGTATTAACATAACGGGTGAGAAACGGAGCCTACTAATGTTTGCCGTCGATGTAGCACTGATAGCCAGCAACAAGGAAGAACTCATCACACTGATCGACGATATCTACACAGCCACGAAACGCCAAGGATTGTAAATTAACTTTGGAAAAACCAGGTACATGACGTCAGATAGAGAAGATGAAGAACAAATTACCATCGAAGGCAACTTAATTGAGAAAGTACAAATATATAACTATCTTGGGCAACACTAACAATAGTTAAGGCAAATCAAGAACTAGAGACAAAAGAGAGATCAGACAAATCGCCCAGGTTTGTTATTGACAAACCGCCCTTGCTTACAGCAAGATAAAAGATATACTAGCGCTGGACATCCCCCTCGAGATAAAAAGCGCCCTATACAATCAGTGCATACTACCGTTGACCACTTGGGCGCACAAACCTGGGCAATCACCGAAACAATAATTGAATGCTAAGGATCAATCAAAGAGCAATGAAAGACGCATACTAAGAATATCTCTGAGAGACAAGAAAATAAACGGTTGGATCAAAGAGAAGAAAAAGTAAGGAATGTAAAAAATGAAATACTACAGCAGAAATGGAGTTGGGCCGGCCATGTCGCAAGAAATGAAGACAAATAGAGTGAAAAAATCATAAGATGGAGACCATGGAACAACAGAAGAAGCGTAGGAAGACCACAGATGCGATGGAACGACGTCTTGAAACGAACGGAAGGCATTAACTGGTATCAAGCTGCCCAGAACAGGACTACGTGGAAGACTATGTTGTTCTTTATGAGTTGTTCTCCTACTTTGTCTACGGCTTCTTCTCTTACAGTGTGCCACCTTCTCTTACAGTGTGCCACCTAAGCACCTAACACCACAGGACCGTGTGCTCCGGCTTATCTCGTTGACCGCAATATCTGCTCTCTTCGCTTGGGACTAATTTAAATCTAAGTAGGTAACTATTAAAACAGCCATGTCCGCTAAGGAACTGGATAAGGAGGTATGCCACTTCTCCGTGTTGCCTTTGAATCCATTGCTTTAGTTCCTTCGTCCACTTAGCGGTAGTACTATCCTGCGACCATTCTTCTTCTTTTATAGAGACTAGCCTCCTTGGTCCTTAGTTTTTCTTCTTTTTTGTTTCTTGCTTTATCGTAGGTACGCTCTAGTACCAGCAGATGGTTTGGTGTCGTGTCTGCAATCACCTGTATAGCCTTTGTGGATACCGTCCTATAGCAATCTTAAGGGCTGCCTTTCGTTGAGTCTTTTCTAGGATTCTTCTATTTTTCGTTTTAGTGGCTCACTCGCGCCACCCCGGTGTTCCATAGAGGAGTATAGAGTTTACCATGCTGTATACCACTTTCCTAGCTCCCTGTCTTACACCTCTTGTGTTGGGCATTATTCGTGCCAGTGCGGCTATAGTCCTATCTGCCTTCTCCGTTACTCTAGTGATGTGGGCTCCTATATTCATATTATGTCCAAAGGTGACACTTAGATATTGTAGCATGGGTTTGTTGCTTATCGGTGTCTCGCCTATTTTTATGGAGATGGTTTTCATTTTTTTCTTATCGGCCAGTATTACGGCTTCTTTCTTCTGCGGTGCCAGTTGTAGTTTCCTACCTTCCATCCAACTTTGGATCTTTTTTATAGCTAACTCTGTATCTCTTTCCATATTTTCTTTATTGTCTCCACTTACTACAAGTGCCAGGTCATCTGCGTAACCTATCAGTGTGGCTTCGTATGGCATTAGTCCTCTAAGTATGTCATCGTAGAACATGTTCCAGAGTGTGAAGCCTATTACTGAACCCTGTGGAACCCCGCATGTCATTTACAGGCTATGGTGTTAACCTACAAGTATTCTCCGGTTACCGAAATAGCTACATATCACTTTCACCGGGTAGGCTGATATCTGCCTTTCTTGTAGGGTTAGGATGATGTCCGGCCAGGAGGCCGAGTTGAAAGCATTTTGTACGTCTAGTGTTACCAGGCTTATGCCCAACTAGGGCTTCACACGAGAACGACATTTTTCTCGTCTCGTCTCGTCTCGTCTCGTCGTATTTGTGGAAATTTTCGTGGAAATTCTTCAATTAGTTTTGAAGTTTTCAAGGAAAATCTGAAGGTCTGCAGAATTTCCAGAGAAAACTAAGATTAATAAAACTTAACGCGATCTGTGCTTATTAACACAATGAGAAAATAGTTAAGAAAATTAAATTAGTTTATAGTGGACACATTTCGTGATATTTGTAGAAATTTTCGTGGAAATTCTTTGTTTTCAAATTATTAAGAAAAATCTAAGAATCCTAAAGGCCGATTCTCATATACGCGACACTCAGCTACGCGACATCGTCTGCCAAATAATGATTACATTGTTTTAAATGGGCACGTTCTCACTATGGCTACGCGACATCTACGCGACGTACCCCTTAAAAATAATGTAATCATTATTTGACAGGCGATGTCGCACGACGTCGCGTAGCTGAATGTCGCGCATATGGGAATCGACCTTGAAACTTATCGCGTTCTGTGCTAATTAACACAATGAAAAATGTGTTATGAAAATTAAAGTAGTTTATAGTGATCGTTTTTAAGTTATTAGGGAAAATCTGAAGGTCTGCAAAATTTTCAGAGAAATCTAAGATTTCTAGAACTCATCGCGATCTGTGCTTATTAACACAATGAGAAAATAGTTTGTGAAAATTCTTCAAATAGTTTTCAAATTATTAAGAAAAATCTAAAGCTCTGCAAATTTTTTAAAAGAATCGAAGATTACTAAAACTTATGGCGATCTGTGCTAATTAACAATGAAAGATTATTGATGAAAATTAAAGTAGTTTATAGTGGACACATTTAGTAATACTTGTCGAAATTTTCTTGGAAATTCTTAGATTGGTCTTCAAGTTATTATGGAAATTCTGAAGGTCTGCAAAATTTTCCGAAAAATCTAATAATACCAACACTTATCGCGATTTGTTCTAATTAGAACAGTGAAAAATTAGTTATGAAAATTAAAGTAGTTTATAGTGGACACATTTAGTGATATTTGTGGAAATTTTCGTGGAAATTCTCCAATTAGTTTCCGAGTTTTAAACAAAAATCTGAATGTCTGCAAAACTTTGAAAGAAATGGAAGATTTGTCTACCGATATCCCAATTTTTGATAACTTGTATTTTAGTCCCGAATTTATAGCATTTGTCCGAAATGGTCCCGAAAAACAATAGTGTGAGCAGGTTAAAGCTTAAATGCATAAAATCATTAATGAAGTTTACGTGATATGGGACGATTAGTCGTCATATTCATCATAGTCGTCATATAGTGTTTCGTATACAGTCACTGAAGGATGTCTGCTAGAATGGTGTCTTAGGTCGCGTTTTATACAAAGCGAGTCAATGATTGTCCGATGAAAGTCCTGTCTTTAAATCTGGTTAAGAGTTGTTTATGTCTGTCTGAAAGTTATTTGAATTGTTGGTCAGGTATAAAGGAGGTCGTTGGGTGGGTTTTGGAGGATGTTATTAGGAAGCCTTAATTTTGTTTTTACACGTAATGATGTAGTTTCAGCTACTTTGAGTATGTCGCTTGTCGTTTTACTTGCGTTAGTCATAACTATATGTCCATAGTCTATAATAGATCTGCATATAGCTTTATATATTTTCGTGGCAGTTTGTATGGAGATTCCGTTGTTACCAAAAGACAAACATTTGAAATATTTGCTTCTTTGCACTAGGTATCTTCTTTTTTTGTAGGGTATTCGGTCTTGAAGGTAAGTCTACAGTCGAGAGTCAGTGCCTAGGTGGAGTTGAGGAGAGTTAGGACATATTCTATAGTTTGGGATTTTTTTTTCGTGTCCGGTGATTACCGGTGGTGGAAGGATTTGCCACTGTCTGATGGGACAGTGTTACCAGGGAGCGCCGGCATGTTCTGCATATACAGGAGAAAATGCACGCGTGGAGGCTCCTTCCGTGCTCCCCATAGTTGGAGATAAGGAATTGTCATTTGGAAGGATTATCAGAAAGTCTCAATCGATTAAACCACGGGTCTCTAAACTTTTTGAGACCCGGGGGGCCCGGTTGGGCGATCTGACAAAAAATGTTGTTGAAATCCTATTTAAACATTAATTTACATTGCACGTGAAAGCAAATATTGTTTATATTGGAATTTATAATGAAAAGATCACAATCTTTAAAGTAGACTTCCGAGCAAAGCGGATCTGGCGTCACTAACGCAGCGATACTGACGCGGTAACATAGCGATAGTATTACGCACCATGAAAATATATGAGGCGTCATTCGAGCGCAGGGACACTGACGCTGAGCGCGTCAATGTTGATGCGCTCGAATGACGCATCATACATTTCCATAGTGCTATCACTATATTACCGCGTCAGTATCGCTGCGTTAGTGACGCCAGAGCCGCTTTGTTCGGAAGTCTAGATTGAGATGGGTGAATTCGGCCCGCAGACCGTAGTTTGGCAACCGCTGACTTAAACCATGGGAGGGCTATGAGGATTTGTAGATTAATGAAGTATTTACTTAAGTAGTGTAGATTTCTTCTTTCTGCCCTCCTATCGGAGGCTGGCCATCATTCTAGCTATTCTAATATTGTTGGCGGCTGCTCGGAAAAGTTCGGTGCTAATCAAATAATTCCCTAGGAATCCTCAACCAGGATATTCTACGTCTGCTAACATTACGTGACGTAGTGTAGATTGCAAACTGAGAATACAAGCGTAGAAAAGCGTCCCGAATTTCGAACTTCGAAATATGATCACCTTATGTTAGGTCGAGACTTAACACCCAACATCTTCGATCTATTTTGAACTACTTTCCCCAGTGCATTTAAACATAGCTCGGTTTTAAGTTACTGACTGGCCTTGGCATTTACCTCATATTACGTTAAAAAAAAATTAAATGGATTTTTTGGAACTCGGTTTTCACTTCCACTTCAAATTTATTATTACAATAATATTGAAGGTAGTGCAGATTCTTAAAAACGCATCTTCTAAAAATTACAAAACAACAAACGGCAAGACTAGACCACGAAAACTAAACGATCTATTGTTATGTTCCAAATTCTGAAACACTTAATTGAAGATTTTACTTTTCAAACAAATGGTAGAAGAAATCAAATTGATTTTTAACTAGCGCTCAACACGTTTCGCTTTTTATTAATTGGACCTTTCAACCTTGAGAGCATCTTCTTGGGGTCAGACGGGTGCCAGACAGAATAACAAGCCGTTTTCGTAAGCAAAGGTGAAATTTATTTAAAACAGTTCGAAACAAACAGCATATAAGATGCAATTCACTAAGAGTTGCTAAATGGAAATCTATTCCGTCTTGCGAGTATATTATTCATTTTCTAAGAACAATACATCAAATTGTGTTTACAAATTTGTTAACAAAAATAAATTAAACTGTCCTTGTACTTTGCAAACCGTAAATGATTTATGAACCAACATTATTAAACATTCATCAATCGATTGCTTTTACACTTTGTCTACAATATTTTCACGATAATATATTCATAGATTATTCCTTTATAAATTGCTCGAGTTACGATTTTTGGTATTATTTATGTTTTAGGGAAGAAAAATGTCGACAAACGGAGCAGTATATCAACCCACAACAGTAACTTACGAAGCCAGCAGCCCGCAACAAGAGCGATGGTCTGACAGACCTATAAGTTATCTAGCGGCAACAGTTTCACAGGCAGCGAGACGACCTTGCGGGTTGTCGTGCGTTCCATCCCGCAACGTGTTGCCTGTTATATATCTGACGTCTGCAATAGCCTGTTTTGCCATTGGGTAAGATATGAGAATTTTAGAAAATCATTTAAAAATATATATAACTATAGTGAATTAAGATTGTTAGTGCATATAAGATTATCAGTCTATATAAGATTATTAGTGTATATAAGATTATTAGTGTACAAGCATTTATAAGTATAATAAAGGAGTGTATATAAATAGTTACTTAATTTGTTGTATTCGCTCCGAGCGCAACAGCACTAGCGCCACAGGTGACACTTTTAAGATCTTCATGACCGAAATACGAGAAAATATATTTCCTTAAAATCATTATTTATCAAGTGATTGTAAAATTTCAAAGTGTTCCTGAAAGTTTTTTCCCTGCTGGTTGTAAATATATAAATTGCATTTTGCTAACAGCTTCCGTTCGAGAGATATGACTTGATACAATTGGCAAAAACGAGCGAATTTTCGCGTTCGCCCGAGGAGAGAATTGGGAAACTAATTAATGTTTTTAAGGGAATCAAAGTTCGGTCGTAGGGATATAACCTCCTGAAAATGAAGCCGCTATCCGTTTTTAATGTTCTGCAACGGTTCTCGAGATACGGACTTGTGAAGTCGAAATTCGCTAAAATTTGAATTCGGAATATCGCAGTAAAGTCTTTCCAAACAATTTACACATCGTTTTGCTCGTCTCGTCTAGTTTCCGCGTGCCCAAAATAGTTTCGTTGGGGTTTGTAGTTTCACAATCCGAGAGGTTTGTAAAAAACTGGTCGGCGAAAATGAAGAGACCGTTTATAATAGGGAAACACTAAATATCTTGTTTATTTGTAACTTTAGAGCGAAATAAACTCGAAAATCGTTTTCATCACTTCGATTTCCTTCGGGTAACAAAAAGAAAATCACAGCCAAATTTTCAAAAAAATTCGTCCAATTTTTTTTTTCATTTCGGTCGAAAAAACCTACTTTTTCGTTTTTTAAAATTTTCTTAAAAACGGCAAACAGCAACGAAATAATTTTTGGCACACAGGAACTATTCGACAAGACGAACAAATCGATGTGTAAATTGTTCGGAAAGATTCAATTTTTCATTGAGATATTTCAAACTGAAATTTTATGATTGCCGATTTTATAAATCGATATCTCAGAAACTGTGGTAGATAATCAGAAACGGATTACGGCATCGTTTTCAGAAGGTCATTCTCATATGAACACACTTAGATCATCCTCGGGAAATTCATTACTTTCCAAGATCTCTACTTGAACGCCATATTTTTTAAAAATTATACTCAATTTTTGCAGGCCTTCGTGAACGGAAAGAGCTAGCCAAAGAAAATTTGCATGTTTGTAATCAGCAGCCAAAATGATTTCAGAAACGTTTTTCCATTTTGCTATAACTCAAAAAGTAACGATTTCAGCAAAATCAATTTTCTCGAATTTTATTTTATCCGCAATCTTGTCTTCCCGGTTCGATGGTATTCTTTAATTAAAAGCTTCGTAGGAAAATTATATATGTTTTACGACTAATTTTGAGATTCCGAATCGATTGATGCAAACTAGAACTTTCTGTGACACGCCGTTCAAAAGTTATGACATGATGAAATCTTCGGAAAATGCGAGAAAATGTATTTCCTGAAAATCATTATTTATGAAGTGAATGGTTAATTTCAAAGTATGCCTGAAAGTGTTTTCTCAGCTGGTTGTAAATATACAAATAGCATCTTGCTAGCCACTTTTGGATTCCGAATAAGCGGAGTAGAATTTGTGTTTTCAGTTGGCTGGCAAAATGTCCGAAAATCCAGAAAGCCCATGTTATAATCCGACTTTATTTAACAATTCAGCAAAGACATTGAATAGATCAGAATCTTCAGTTAACCGTTAAAAAAATTATTGAATAGGAGACGAAGTTTTCTCTTTGGCCACGGCTGGCGCTAAGCGCGGTTATGCACGGAACGAAATGATTGACAAATGATTTGTTGTTGGATATATTTTTTTACGCAAGGATGTGAGTTTTGTCCATTCGTTTCCATTTTTATTTATAACGACTGTATTCAGAGGAAGATGGTCAGGAAAAGTTGCTATAAGACACGAGTGGCGTATTGCATGCACCAGGCTTATTTTCTAATATGATTTAGTTTGGCTATCGTAGTTCTATTTGGTCGATACTATGATATAAAAATATATAAAACAGTAGCGACAATGGGCCATAATAAATCCTTACCGAGAGAGATTACTTTTACGATAGGGTTATTGCTATAATCCCACGAACGATTTCTAAGTTTAGATATTTTCATTCATATATTTTATTTGAACCTCAAAAAACCCGAAAAATATCGTTCTGATGTGAAGCCCTAGACGCCAGAACGATATTTTTCTCGTCTCGTCTCGTAAAAGCGAGACGAACTCTCGTCTCGTCTCGTAAAAGCGAGACGAACTCTCGCCTCGTCTCGTCTCGTCACGTGTGAAGCCCTACCCGAAACTCGTCGACTCTTAAGGTAGACGTCCACAGTTTCGCATCGTACGTATCAGGCGCATCGCATCAAACGGATTATTTTTTTTACAATGCGTCCACAGTATCAGCAGCGGTCGGATTTACCGACGCAACTAACAGCAAATACCATATTCCGTATGACGTCATCGGCACGCATCGTAAAAGTTGCCCCATCAGAGCATCGGCATTGCCGACGGGTAGATTTTTGCGATCCGTACGATGCGGAATAGTGGACGCACTTATATTACTTTATATAGAAAGAATACTACGATCCGTTTGATGTGATGCGTCCGATACGTACGATGCGAAACTGTGGACGCCTACCTTTATCTCCCGATTTCCTCTCTCAGCACGTTAGGTAAAAACATTCGAGAAAATATTCGCCCAACGTCTTCGCTCCTTTTACGATATCCACCACGTTATCCTTGACAACCAAAGTGGATTCATGTATAAACGGTCCACTCAACATTTTATCCTCAATCTGACGTCCAACCTTTTAAAGGACTTGTAAAGAGCTTTCTTTGACCGCTCGTGCCGCGAGTCCAATGTCCAATTCCGTGTCTCTCCTAAATATATGTGAAAGTGAAAAGTAGGCTGTGTTTCCAGCTAGTATGTTGTATTTCCTGTTTGATATCATTTTCACTGTTGATTTGAGATCCCAGATATTTGAATTGTTGCACAACTTCGAAGTTGTTACCTCCTATTGTGTAATTATGGCCAAGTCTTCTTCTTGGTTTCATCGGTAGTAGTTTGGTCTTTGTTTGGTTGACCTTCAGTCCGATTTTACTGGCCTGTGTTTCCAGTTTGCTGAATACTTAATTGATTCCTTCTGGCGCATCCAGATCAATCCCCAAAAATCCCAACTTATTAATTTCCGTCACAAAAACCTCTCGAAAGATGTTACCGAAAAGCAATTCACAATAAAACTTTACGGCCAACCCCTGATCCCGCAACCATCGATAACGTACCGTGGCATGATCTTCATGCAGCCCCTAAGCCCAGTACCCAATTGGGCATTGTCTCCAAAAAATGAGGTTCAGTCTAAAGGCCGATTCTCATATACGCGACACGCAGCTACGCGACGTCGACTCACGCGACATCGCCTATCTAAATAATGATTACATTGTTTTAAATGGGCACATTTCTCACTATGGCTACGCGGCAGCTACATGACGTGCCCATTTAAAACAATGTAATACTCATTTGACAGGCGATATCGCACGACGGCGCGTAGCTGAGTGTCTCGCATTTGGGAATCGACCTTAAACCTTCTCTACTGCCTCCGCACCCGAGTAGGGGTTGTTCAACAAACACCCTGCTTCTTCTTCTTCTTGGTGCCATATCCGCCTAGCGAATGTTGGCGATCATCCCCGCTATAATAACTTTATTGACAGCAGCACGGAACAACTCTACTGATGTCTTTCCATACCACTGTCTAAGGTTCTCCAGCCATGAGGTTCGTCTTCTCTCCGGTCCTCTATTACCATTAATCTTGCCTTGCATGATGAGCAGCAGCAGGCGGTATTTATTATTTCGCATGATATGTCCCAGATAAGGGAGCTTCCTTATCTTGATGTTTGGCATGACTTCGATCTTCTTTCCCATTCTTCTCAGAACCTCTTCGTTCATTATTCTGTCAACCCAACTGATCCGCAGAATTATTCGATACACCTACATCTCGAAGGCGTCGATCTTCTTCGAGGATGCTTCTTTTAAGGTCCATGCCTCCATACCTTAAAGCACGACCGAAAATACATAGCATTTCACAATACGTATTTTTAACTTCAGGCTAAGATTGTGACTGCACAGCACGGATCTCATACGTATAAAGGCTACTTTTGCAAGTGCGGTTCTTGTTTTTATTTCCGCCGAGTGGTCCCATTTCTCGTTCATGTTGCATCCTAGATATGTGATGCGCTGTACTCTTTTAATGGCTGTGTTGTTTGCGTACAGACCAGTATCTTGTAGATTTGCCACTTTGCTTATCACAATGTACTTCGTCTTGCTTGCATTGAGTTGGAGACAATATTCTTCACCAACTTCAGCTATTCTGCTTAGTAAACTCTGCAGTCCTTCAGACTGCAAGGTGTCGTCTGCGTAACGGATGTTGTTTATTGTTTCGCCGTTTACAATAATGCCTTCTTCCATTTCATGCAGGGTATCTTTAAATAGTTCTTCTGAATATACATTAAAAATAAGTGGTAACAAAATAAAACCTTGACGTACTCCACGTAGGATTTCGATTTCGTCAGTGTGACTCTCCTTTGCCCTGACAGTCGCTCTCTGCTTCCAGTAAAGGTTACCGATTATTCTGATGTCCTTGTCGTCCATTCCGCTGTTCTTAAGTATTTAAAGCATCTTGTGGTGTATTACTTTGTCAAACGCCTTTTCAAAGTCTATAAAGCATGCATATACGTTCTTATTAACATCTCTGCATCGCTGAATGAGAACGGCAAAGAGGACATCTCTGGTTCCAAGACCACTCGTGAAGCCAAATTGAGTGTGACCTGTTTGTTCTACGAGCTTGTGGTATATGCGCTCGTGGATGACCTTGAGGAAGAGTTTAACTGCATGGCTCATGATACTGATAGTCTCCACATTCTCCACATTTCTTTGCATTCATTTTTTTGGGTAAAGTTATGAATGTTGACTTGAGACAATCCGATGGAATATTTCCGGAGTCGTAAATTGCGTTAAATAGTCTGACAAGTATACTAAGCCCTTTTTCCTGAAGGAAAACAGCCTGCTATA
This sequence comes from Phosphuga atrata, assembly GCA_944588485.1. Lineage (NCBI taxonomy): Eukaryota > Metazoa > Arthropoda > Insecta > Coleoptera > Silphidae > Phosphuga > Phosphuga atrata. The sequence goes on from OX155893.1 coordinate 23,969,638, forward strand.
CACATATCAAACGTTCGTCCACCCTGTCCTCGACTACCAAATATCTACCCCCTGCTCTCTGCAATAAAAACCAAATCAAAAACCCATCCTCAGTTTCGAAAGAAACTGTCTTCGACGAATATTCCGCCTACACTATGAGTTTCTCAGTCTGTTGCTCGAGGAACTATGCGAACTTATACGTATGGTACCCCTCCCCACAAGTTCCCCACCAAATCTCCCGTATTATCTCCCAAGAACTCCCAGTTCTTGACATCTTCAAGTTCCCCCTGAAACACGCAGAAAAAAAACAAAAATTATCTCCTCATTCCGTACCTCGTGCTTCTGTCCCATTTGAAAGATGACCTTCCCTCCAATCTAGAATTAATTCTATACTCCGTCCCTGAAATGTTTAAATAACCCATAAACACATAGCAAACCATCAACGCCCTAAAAGAAAAGTACCGAAACAATTTCCACACTCCCACAACCCTTGGTTGCTGCTGGCCCCGTTTCATTCGACGCTGCTTCGCTCTCCTCCTTTCTGGCGCGCTCTCTCGCTGCCCCTGACTGACTATATATAATAACCTTCTTTGGCATAAAGCCTAACTGACTGACAAGCTCGCTCAACTGCTGGCTTCCGCTTATTTTCCTCTGAAAAAACCTATCCACCTCCAAGGCTGAAATGGAAATCCCATTTCCTACAACAGCCATTCCCCTTTGAACCCGTATCACGTACAAAACCTCTTGAAATTTATTACTAAAATTCGTTTTGATAATTGATTTGTTTGTTGAGCCAGATTTCTATGGATTGCAAAAATTAATCTGGAGACTAATAACGAGCTCACGCGGAGAAATAAATGAACTAACACATAAGAACCCGATACCTGCAGAATCATGGCACAAATACCTCACAGAGCTGTACAAAGAAACGAGGAAACACAAACCACAGAACGCCAACGCACCGCTGATAAAAGTGGAAGACGGAACTATCATCACAAGAACTGACGCCACTGCAGCCCTAAAAAAAAAACAAAAACCGGAACAGTACAGGCCCGGACGGAATAAATAATGAACTCCTAAAGTATCCTAAAGTATTCAGTAAAATACTGAGCGAGAGCAAAATCCCAGACTGTGAGTGGAATGAAATGAATTTCAGCAGATTTCTAACGAAATAATAAATATTGCAATGTGTTTCGTATTATAAAAGCGGCAGCAAAATTATGTTTGTGTTCGCTAGTTCGCTGTTTGTTTTAATGTTAATTTAGAACGCTGTCGTATGTAGTTATTAACGTCTTATCTATACGGTAACGCATAATGCATGAAACGTGTCAAAATGGTGTTGTATATAAATTGACTCATTATGCCATAATTTTATAAATAGATATTTTGTTATGGATTAAAGTGTAACCGAATGGACAAGACTCACATCCTTGCGTAAAAAATGATATGAAACAACGAATGAATAAATGAATGAATAAATGAAATTGTTATGATCATTGCTCATAATGACATTGTTAAAATTAATAAAGAATGCAATGTTATATCAAATGTAAGAGACTTAGAGACTTCATACTGATACAGATTACTTCAAAGTAATTTATCATAGAATATTAATTATATTTATTCTTCCATAAACGAAATAAATTTTATTTACTTCTAAAAAATTGGTTTTCTGGAGAAACTTCGATTATTTCGATTCGATAATTCAGTCGTAAATTTCTGCATATTTATGCCTCCCGCTCACTAGACAGCCTGGCTGCGGAGGCCGAAATATTCGAGCAGCCAGTTATCAATCGTATTGAAAGTCGTTTTGTGAAAAAGTCTCGGAACACAAAATACGTCTGGCTGATACGACAAGTGCGTGGAGGCTGACGGCAGCTACATACATTTACTACACTCGCTTTGACTGCGCCGCCGTTCAATCAGACGTGTTCTAATGCAGCGATTCTCTAAGTGGGCGATGTAGATTATTTTTTTAATACTATCTGGTGGCGTTTATTACAGTAAGTCTTATATTAAGTTGTTCGATAGCTTTCCAAAGTTGTAGCACGGGGACGCTATCGTAGGCTTTTTCAAGGTCGATGAGAGCAATGTGAGTTTCTCTGTTCCTTTGCGTCCGTTTTCCTAGAGTAAGACTGACCGGAAGTGAAGATGTTATCCGTTGTGGATCGGTCCGCTCGAAACCCCGCCTGTTCTTCCAGCTGTTTATTTTGGATATCTTCTTCTATTAAGTTTCTGAGGATCCATGAATATATTCTGGCAATTGTTGGAATGCTATCCCTCTGAATTTTTTTGGGTCGTCCTTAGGTCATTGTTTTGTAGATTGTTGTTATATAGGATGTTCTCCATTCCGTAGGAATATTTTCCCCGTTCAAGCATCTTTCGTAGATATTTTTCAACATTTCTATGAGTTTTGGTGTATCATACCTGATAAGTTCAGGATAGATTGCTCCAGGTCTTTGGGATTTCCTTAACTTAGTGGTCCTAATAGCTTCTTCAAGCTGGGTACTCTGAAAATGTATTATATTCCCGTTTCCTTGATATTGATCCTCTTGCATAAACTGCGGGTGCCTTTCTTCCAGGACATGTCTGAAATATCGTACCCATTCGCTGTATGATACTGTTTAAGTTGGTTCCTGGTTTCGTAGTTGCTCATATGGATTAGTTAAGCGCATGCGCATCCGCCATGTTTGAAAGGCGGGATTATGAAAGTTTCGGGCTCATATATAGTTATACGTCAAAAATTTCGGGCAATTTTGACGTATAACATGGCGGAAATTGACGCATGCGCACAACAAAATTTCAACAATGAAAAGGCCTCCCGGTCACTAGGCAGCCTGGCTGCTTGCAGCCAGTGTAACACATGAGTATGGGAGCCCGCGCACTAGACCGCCACAATTTCGTGGCTGCGGCATCCATTAGAACAGTGTTTCTCAAACTTATTTGTCTTATTGCTCACCTGTGATACGCTAAAGTTAATACCACCCCCAAATCTGAAGGATGAGATTGATGTTGTGATATCCAATTATCATTTTATTGTTTCCCATGCTTCAGAGCTTCTGGTTCCCCCAAGATTTTGATCTATGAAGTCGCACTTTTTGATCCACGCCATATTATTCTTCTTGAGCACTTCCTGTTTTACTTTCCTGTTCGCTCTTTTGTATTCTTCTCTGGTGTCTGCGTCATCTTTCTGTATAAGTTTTTTTGTAGATTTCCTTTTTCTCTTTGATCTGTTGCTCTATTTCATCATCCCACCAATAAGTTCTCTTCTTCCGTATTTCAGTTCCTAGTGCCTCTTGAGCCGCTTGTGTGATACACCTTTTAATATGCTCGTACTCTTCTTCCGTTGTTCTGTTCATTTGAATAAGCTTTCCTTCTAGGCGTTTCATGTACAAATATTTTGTACTGTAGTGTTCTAGACTGTCAAGATTGTATCTAGGTACTTCGAGCTTGTTATTTTGGGTTTTGTCAGTTCGGTTCTGAAGCATCTTTACGAATGGTACGTATATTTTTGATGTTACTAGGCAGTGATCGGATCCACATGATAGATATAGTATACTTTTTAAAAACATTTTGGCTCGTCGTCATTTTGATCAATTCCCAAATCTGGTGGAAATTCAGGAAGGAACTGTAGAAATACCTAATGAACATATTCTAATATTCACAAATCATTTGGACCAGTTACATAATGACATGAAAAAGAAAATCAAAGATTTGTTTGATTTTGAAGTTGTTGATTAGATAATAACACGTTAGATTAGATACTTTTTTAATTAGAAACATTTTCAACGCAGGCCGGGTTTTGGAAGAAGAGTTAGTCAGGTTGCAGATTGATATCAACTTCATATGAAGAATTTTTGTTTCATTGACCACAATCCATCTTTGTGGAAAGTCGCGTAGAAATTATTAGTAGCTTTTCGAACATTATACTTAGTCGAGTTAAGAAATTGACTAGATATTTTTTAACTTAAACAAATTGTTTAAACCTCAAGAACATTGAACTTCAATTAGATAATTGGATATCACAACATCAATCTCATCCTTCAGATTTGGAGGTGGTATTAACATTACCGTATCACAGGTGGGCAAGAAGGCAAATAAGTTTGAGAAACACTGTTCTAATAGATGCCGCAGCCACTAAATTGTGGCGGTTTAGTGCGCTGGCTCCCATACGCCGTCATGTGTTACACTGGCTGCCGGCAGCCAGGCTGCCTAGTGACCGGGAGGTCTTAATATACATTTTCATAGTTGAAATTTTGTTGTGCGCATGCGTCAATTTCCGCCATGTTATACGGCAAAATTGCCCGAACTTTTTGACGTATAACTATATATGAGCCCGAAAGTTTCAAAATCCCGCCTTTCAAACTTGGCGGATGCGTATGCGCTTAACTAATCGTAAAAAGGTCTATTTTAAAGAATCAATAAAATTGATTTTTGATTTGATTTAAAAAAAATAAAATAATAAAAAGCTATTCGAATTTTAAACGGTCTAGCGACTTCTGGTACCACTTAGTAACTCAAATCTATTTCCAAGAAGTTTGTTTTCTGTTTATGAAAGAATAAATGTGAATTATTAAATACCCTGGTCAAAATGAAGTGCCGTATGAAGTGTCGAAGTGAAACGAAGTGTTTCCGAGACAGACGAAGTGTCATCGAAGTGTTTTCGAGACTTCGACGACACTTTACATTAAAAAAGTTATGAAGCATTAGTAATGAAATGCATCAGTAGTATAAAGTAATGAAGCTTCACTGTTCAAATTTCAGTGTTCTAAAAGACATTTCCCTGACACTTGGATGACGCATTACCGACACTTTGTCGACTCTTCGTTCACACAGTTTTCATTTTCACCAGGCTATTGACAAAGTTATTTCATTTTAAAACAGTTTAGTGTCTTTTGGGCCACCCTGTATAAAATAATCCTGTTTAATTGACATGTAAATTCCTTTTTAATCAAATAAAATTATTTAATACCCAATTATTTTTGTTCTTAGATTGACTATGTTAATCCATGGAGCAATTGGATACTCCGATCCACAAGAAGACGCAGAGAGTTTTTATTTAACCGTCACAATTATCGGAGCTCTGCTTTTCCTCGCAGCATTTTTATTCATAAGTAAGATCTTTTATTCATTCACGCATTTCTAATTATCGACATAATATTGATTCAATTCCTTTGAGGTCACATGGATTTTTTATACATCTATTTACAATTGCCAATTAATTATTAAATTAGACAGACAGACTAGACTAAACAGATAAGACTAGATGGACAAAACAGGATAGACAAGGTTATATAGACAAGATAAGACAGGCAAGACTAGACAGACAAGACTAGACAGACAAGGCTAGACAGACAAGACTCGACAGACAAGACTAGACAGACAAGACTAGACATACAAGACTAGACATACAAGACTAGACATACAAGACTAGACAGACAAGACTAGACAGACAGGACTAGACAGACAACACTAGACAAACTAGATAGACAAGATTAGATAGACAATACTAGACAGTCCACACTAGACAGACTAGACTAGACATACTACAAGACTAGAAAGTCAAAACTACACAGACAAAATTAGTCAGATAGACAGCCAAGACATAACTAGACAGACAATTCACTATGATCTAAAAAGTAGTTGAAAGTAGTTAGCAGATTAGCCTAAAATGTAGAGATTGTTTAAGGATGTAGAGATTAGTCTAGAATGTAGAGATTTGTTTAAATGTAGAGATTAGCCTAGAATATAAAGACTAGACTAGACTATATAGACTAAATAAACAAAGTAGTTTTATCTAGCAGCACTGGAAATACAATACTGGAATAACTAAATAAGATAGGATTAAACCTAGACAGATATAAGACAGGATTGAATGTATATCTTAATTTTAATGAAATTGAAATTGTTGCAGGTCTATTTCTACGACTGACGAGAAGATTATGTTTCCGGACGGGCAAAGACCACATGGATAGTAGCGGAGGACAGGCGTTAACTGTGAATCCATCAACTGATCTGTTAGTAGCCGCCCAATATGCTCCAGTCTCTGAGGTGGCTTACCAGCCTCCGATCGAAGACACTGAACAGAGCAAATTAATGCCACAAGAAAACAAGGAAGCTGTGTAAGGAATTTTATTATGTTTTTGGTTATAGTTGTGAAAATGTTATTTTTTTGTAGAAATGAAGATACAGATCGTATGGTTGAGAGTGACCCGAGGATTGTGTTACGTCCACTGAATCCCCACATACACGAGGAAACTTAATAATTACGAAGGCGTAGTAAACGAGGCGCCACATTTTTATTAAATTAATTATAAGTTTCGATAAAAATTAATAACTAGAGGGCTTAGTACTGTAAATGAAATGATAATTCAGGAGGTGTTTTCATCAAGTTTGAATGTTTTCATTTTTACATGTTTCGAGTGATTGTGATCGCGAGAGACAAATTCCATTACCGTATTTCTAATAATTGAGTTTTGCAAGAGAGCTTTAAGTAGGTCCGGTCGCAGGCCGGAATAAAATCAGTTTAAATGTCGTAACACGGAAGTGTTTAAAAATAGTCTGTCTCATCACACTTATGATAATTTAATTGAATGAATTTAATTCCTATTGTTATAAAAGACATGTTTTAATATAATGCGATATATTATTAAAGAAAAATGTATTTTGGAAGAGAAAGTATATTTTTTAAAAAGATCACATTTTATATGTGTGTAAGTATTTTTGTAGGTTTTCGTATCTTTAAATTCTCTAATATCTGTACAGGGAGAAAAATCCGAGAAAATGCGAGTGAATCTCACTGTTTTCAAAAACAAATTGTAACTATCGAAAAATATATATTGACTGATTTATGTGGATTTTCGTTTTAAACTATCTGCAAAAGTATCATTAATTTGAGATTATTTTATTTCGAAGAGTAAAGGATTGTTTAATATTATATTTATGTTTAAAATTTATATTGTTTTATAGCGAGATATAAATTTAATGAATTTTATTACTTAACTTATGCACACCGTTTTAATTACTGAATTTTATTACTTAAACTTGTTGAGTATAAATAAAAATATCAGTAACTATAAAATTTCCTCAATTTTTATTTATTCCTTATAATCATTTCTCAAAACATACTTTTTCTGGGGTATCCGGTACGTTCAACGCATTTGTTTCACCGCGGAATCTTCACCGTGGGAACTTTCACCGCTGAATCAATTTCTTTTCCTATACCTTTGTTGAGTATTTTTTTAATTGGATGCGGTGAAATTGTCGTAGGTGAAATGTGGGCCGTGAAACTTCGCAGAGGTGAAAGTGCTCAGCGGTGAAAGATCCTGCGTTGAAAGTTAACTGAACCTTTTCCTTGGGTTGATCAATCTGTTAGGGAAACTTCTGCTGTTAGGGAAACTTCTGCTGTTAGAGAAAACTGTTAGAGAACTTCGACAGGGTACCTCAATTTCTTCTTAGAGTGCCCTATCCGTTGCGGATGTTGCTTGACGGAATTGATGTTGAATTGATGTAAGGCTGAACCACTGGCGTATGTTCTTAAGCCAGAAGTTACGTCGTCTGCCTGGCCCTCTTCTCCATCTTCCTTCTCTTCCTAGCATGACTGAAGGGGTCGTCCATTAATTACGTGATGTTTTTTAGGTACTACTAGTAGTTAGGTACTACTTTACAACTTTTTAAGCACGGCCACCACCACACACCCACCCCCCGGCGATACCTGGCGAGGTTTTAGGTTAAGCGCCACCTGCACAAAATCACTATCCCAAATGTAATATGCGATATTTGCCATTTCGCATTATATGCACTAAGACTTAGGTTAGGTTAGGTTTAGAAGATGTTTTTAATATTTTGCATCATTGCAAAATATTATTTGCATTTAATTGCATCATTGTCTCTTAAAAACAGACTTTTCATTTATATCTGCGAGCGATGTGGAGCTAGGCTTTAAAGAATTCATTAATATCTTAACAAATAGTTTGGACCGATTTCTTCCTTTAGAACTCAGGAAAATAGTTTCCAAACCTATCAACAATTGGATATTGAATGCCATCATAAATGAAGGTAAGTCATTACGGAATATGTATTGGACATTATGCAAGGCAGGAAGCTCACATCTCTACAACACATATAAAACTATGAAAAAGCAACATTCTATTAATATATCGAAAGCTAAAAGAATGTATTACACTAACCGCATTAATAATGCTAGTAATAAAAGTAGAGAAGCATGGAGAATAATTAACAACTCTATGAATAATTATAAAAAACCTAACCATATTTCTTTAAAAGTAAATGGAATATTGATTTCAAATTCAAGTCAGATTGCTAATGAATTTGCTAACTATTTTTCAACCATTGCTTTAAAAACATTAAATGCTTTTTTTCCATCACCCTCTTTGCTTCAATGTACTCTGCCAAAAACTAGACATGCATATTCTTTCTACATGTCACCTATCGATAATACTGATCTACAACACGCTGTCTCCAGTATAGCCTCAAAAAACTCCACAGGAACCGATGGCAGTTCAATCAAAATTTTGAAACACAATATTAAAACTTTGGCTCTTCCACTAACGCAGCATTCAATAAAGCCATTGAAGAAGGAGTATATCCATTAGCGTTAAAAGTGGCATTGGTAATGCCACTACATAAAAAATCTGACCCCCAGATTTTGGACAACTATAGACCTATATCTTTAGTATCTATTTTCTCAAAGATATTTGAGCGATTAATATACAGTAGAATGATGGCATATCTCCTTAAAAATGACTTATTATCTGAATGCCAACATGGTTTTAGATCAAAAAGATCGGTGGAAACTGCTTCCGCCAGCTTTGTGAAATATACATCCGAGAAACTGGATAAAGGAGAACATGTCATGGGACTATTTTTTGATTTGTCTAAAGCATTCGATACCGTTAATATAGGCTATCTAATGGAAAAATTAGAATGCTACGGATTTCGTGGAATTTTTTTGGATCTTTTAGGATCCTTTTTAAACGACCGACATTTAATTGTCAAAATTAACTCCACACTTTCGAATAAAAAGAGCGTAACAATAGGTATACCACAGGGATCTGTTCTTGGCCCTCTTCTGTTTCTTTTATTTATAAATGATCTTCCAGGGTACATAGACGCTAAAACCATCTTGTTTGCGGATGACACCACAATTGTGGTATGTGCAAATAGTTTGGAAGAATTACATGCAAAGGTAGTGGAAACAATCGTACAATTTAATAATTGGTGTACAAAAAACAAACTAATCTTGAATAGCGAAAAAACTCTGTGTTTATACATGGGCAAAAGAAGAACTTTACCAACCTATTTTCAGATTGTTGTAGACAACCAACGCTATAAAATATCCAACTCTGCAAGATTTCTTGGGGTATTAGTTGATTCGAAACTTACGTGGTCGAACCACACAGAGTTAATTTGCAAAAAATTAGCAAGAGCTTATTTTGCAATATCTCAATTGAAAAAGTCTATGCATACAAGTACCTTGTTAAGCCTGTACTATGCTATTGTCTATTCACATATATCTTTTAATATTTTATTATGGGGTAATTCAAGACATAGCCACAAATGTTTCGTTATGCAGAAAAGAATTTTAAGACTACTATTTAATTTAAAGCGTCGACAGAGCTGCAGAAATTGTTTTAGGAACAACAAATTGTTAACCGTGCCTTCTATTTTCATTTATAAATGTCTGTGTTATATCAAAAAAAATACTCAGAATTACTCTATATCCTCTAACATACACACATACAACACAAGGAATGGCAAATTATTACAAACTGAAAAACATCACACTACCTTATAAGCAAATTCTTTTTTCTGTATTGGGGTTAAATTATTCAATAATATATCGTCAGAAATAAGCACTCAGTCATACAATAAGTTTAAAAAATCAATAAAAGAAAAATTAATAGCTGGTACATTTTATGGAATTGATGAATACTTAGAACACCAAATTGGTTAAACGATATCATTGAACGAGTGAAAAATTCCTACAAGTAGATATGTTGAGATTTAAAATTTTGAATGTATTCAAATGTATGTAATTGTTTTGTATTTATTGTGTTTTTTAAATATTGCTTGTAGTCCGGTCATTTTAGACAATTGAAATAAAGAAAATTCCGACAGAGCCAAATCTTCGTAGAGACCTTAGGTTTACCACAAGGAATAAAGTGTCAAAAGTCCCCATCAGTTCCATGTGAGCTTAGGGACTTATTCGGGGCCCTAGGTCAAAATTTTAGGTTTTTTGGATTTTTCTCGAAAACGGTAAGTTTTATCGAAAAAGTACCTCAGAGCAAAGTTGTAGATCTTAAAATTCTCTATAAAAATGGACCCTATGATTTTTTCTCTAAGACCCACTATTTCCCAGATATTGCGCTTGTAAGAATCATGTTCTACATAGTATGCACACATATGCCACGTATATACATATTTAGGTACTCAAGCAAGCAAAAATGCCTACTCGTGTCTCTTTTATGTATACATTATACTATTCTAAGAAAATTTACTCTAAAATGACCGCCGGTCCCTTACCGAATCCCCTCTACTTGAATAACATCTGGCCTTGAAAAACATCTGCCTATTCTTTTGTCCATGTGGTGTCGTTCACGTATACCTGCTTCTTTTAGTGTTGACTGGTCAAACTTTCAATCATATAAAAGCCAAAGTAGTGCCAAATGTGGCTGTTAAAAAGTAGGGTTGCAGTGTTCTCCAGCGTGTACCAATTGCCAAGGTGTCTCTTGCTCAAATGTTCAATTAAATACAAGAGAGGAAGATTCATGTGATTTTGATGAAGAGACAACTGATTCATCTTCATTTGAACAATTTCTAAGCGTTCATCAACAGGAAGGAGAAGAAGAAGAACAAGAAGAAATTGAAGAAAACATGATTGTTGAATATGAAGAGTATGAGTCAGATTAAAGTAATAAAAAAAAGTTAGAACGACAGTTAAACTCAGTAACCCATATCAATAATCTTCATACTATTAAATAATTATTGTTCCTGAAAATAACATCATAAAGGTTCGTGGAATAGGCCTACCGGGGATACCACGTTAAAAAAAAACGCGCCGAGTACACTACCTCACAGGTGGTGTGGAAATGTGTGCATATTATGTAGAACGTGATTCTTACAAGCGCAATATCTGGGAAATAATGGGTCTTAGAGAAAAAATCATAGGAACCATTTTTATAGAGAATTTTAAGATCTACAACTTTGTTCTGAGGTACTTTTTCGATAAAACTTACCGTTTTCGAGAAAAATCAAAAAAACCTAAAATTTTGACCTTGGGCTCCGAATAAGTCCCTAAGCTCTCATGGAACTGATGGGGACTTTTGACAATTTATTCCTTGTGGTAAACCTAAGGTCTCTACGAAGATTTGGCTCTGTCGGAATTTTTTTTATTTGATCACTATTTTTATGTCTAAAATGACCGGACTATTGTGTATTTGTTTTTTTCGCAATTTATTTTACAATTTTCTTTTTTTCGAATGTTGACAATCACATCTGCAAATTATATATGTATATTATTTATTATTTTTTATAATTTCTATATAATTGTAAGCAGCAAAGTGAATAAAGTTTTATTATTATTATTATTATTATTAAGTCAATATCAACATTGAGTTCACATAAATATGTAGTGGTGAATACCATCAGAAACCTCAATGCAGTTACGGATATTGTTGGATATTCTGTCCTCATTTCCATCCAAAATGTTGTTAAATCTTTCTACTTATAGTCTTATGACTTCATTGTAGTATCACAAGACAGTTCAATGAGTTCATTTTCCTGCAAAATAAAAAGAAATAAAACATGTGTTTAGTTACGCTAATATTTCAAGTAAGATTTAAAAGAGTAGTAGCTTACCTGAGAGGTCATGAGGTTAAGATTCTTTAAGTTGTCCTCATCGAATGGATTTTTAATCCACTGCTTTTCTTCTATGTACGTATACATTTCTTCTTCTACTGATTCATTGGTCTCAAATCTTACAAAAGCTAATAAATTGACATTATCAGCTATATCAGAGCTTTCATCCAATTGTAAGGAGTAAAAGTCACTTCGTTTCAAAGCAGAAATAAGTTGCTGTTTTATATTTTCAGCCACTTAATCTATTCCCCTTTTAACCGCGTTATTTGATAGTGGTATTTCCCTTATTTTCTTGGTTGCTTTTTCGTCAAACAAAGAGGCAGAAATAAGGTAAGCAGCTGGCAAAATGATATTCTCACCAGGTGCACCGTTTTTGGCAATCAACAGTGACAGTTGATACGAAACCATTGTAACCTTTTTATTTTCACATCCTTTTGAGACATTTTCCTCACTGGTCCTAGTCGGTATCAAATCTCTTTTCTTATTTGGAAAAAAAGCTATAAGGTTATTAATATTAATACATTCTGGGTGTTTAGTTGAAATGTGTCTTTCTAGCTTAGAAGCCTTCATGCTTTGATTTGCCAATGTTTCAAAGCAAATTACACATTGAGGTAATGGTTCTTCCTCTGTGCCTACAAATGTAAACCCATATTTTATATAATCGGTACTATATTTCCTGAAGAAAGTTTTTGGTTTCTTTGCATTCACCTGTACTTTACACTTTTCAGAATTTATTAGGTTAGTATTTGATGGGCCAAGCTCACCTTCATCAATAGTTACTTTGGAAATTGTCCTCTTACCAAAAGATCATGTTTTCAACCATTTATCCATCTTAAAAACTTGACAAAACCACAACACAACCACAAAGCGAAAATTAAATCCAAACACCAACACGTTGTTCAACTAGCTGCACCAGATATGCAACAGTAACTCACTGCACGATGTCCACAGTAAGAATGAGTAACTGCGGTTAGTAATGACGTAAATGGCGTATCTGTCCCAGATGCCAAAAATCAATGCCAAAAATATGCGGATAGCCACATATTAATTTTTTATGTCTAGTCTTGTCTAGTATTGTCTGGATCTGGGATGTAGTGGTTCTGTTGTCTGCCCCAGATGCCAAAAATCAAGAAAACAATCAAAACATAATTCGATTTGTATGATTTTTTTTTCTTTTCTGATGGTTTCTGATAGTTTTAGGATCGAGTCGCGACCCACCTGTAACCCTTCCGGGACCCATCAGTGGGTCGCGACCCACCGGTTGGGAACCGCTGCCCGAAGTATTTAAGCTTTCTTTTTTTTGCCATGTTAAGCAGTTCTTTATTTTTACCGATTTGTTGGGGAGTACTTCTTCATTTGTGATATGATGGATCCATATTATGCGCAAGATGCGTCTACATATCCAAAACTCGAAAGCCTCCAGCCTATTAGGCGTCGCCTCTGTCAATGTCCAGGGCTCCACGCCAAATTGGAGAACAGGCATGATATAGCACCTTACCATTCGAATTTTAAGGGGAAGTGACAAGTTTCTGGGAAAGAACATTTTCTTTAGTTTGTAGAAAGAAGGTTGGCCTGTTCTATTGTTGCACGAATTTCTTTGGAGTAATCCCAGTCCCTGTCACTTATGAGGGTACCCAGGTAGACATATTTCTCTAGTGTATCTTGGTGTGGGACCTCGATTTTAAATATCACCATGTATTTTGTCTTTGAGGTGTTTAATTTGAGTTCATACCGTTCTCTTGTGGTTTTCACCTTGTTCATTATACTCTGTAAGTTCTTAAACGTGTTTGCTACTATGATGGTATCATCAGCATGTTGTATATTATTAATATTTTCGCCATTCATCTTAATACCTTCGTTTGCGATTAATGTTTCTTGGAAAAATTTCTCAGAGTATATGTAGAACAAGATTGGAGATAGTATACAACCTTGTCTTCCATCTTTCCTTAGACAAGCTTATTTGCAGTCTTATCTTCTTATGGATCTTTTTATATCTGGTGGTATTTAGCTGTTTAGTGTGTCTTCTGAGTTTCATTAGCTGAAGAATTTCTTTCGTCATCCATTCTGTCTTTGTTGTTTTTTGGTGCTTCAAGTACTTTTGGCTCGTATTTTGGATAAGGCGTTTTAAGACGCCTTCTTATGTTTGTGTTACTGATGTGGTGTTATTTATACCATCGCTTAGAGATTGGCACACCTGTTCATTAATCTTTGTGTCCTTCAAGCCTCTCATGTCTAGTATCGGAGCGCGGGCTTTTCGTACTACTTTCTTTTTTTTTCGTACTACTTGACTACCTTATCAACGATATAGTAGGGTCTCGAACTTTCGAATCCAGATTCTTTCACAATTCATTCCTGTCTCTGATCTGCATCGTCCAGTTCGGTGCACCTTTCTTTCGTGAGTCTTCGTTTACACCATGCTTCCAGCGTAGCTTAGGCCTTTATCGCTCTCCTGTGTCTATGGGTTCTGCTTTAAGGATCTTTTTCGCAGGATTATTGTCATCATATCTGTTCACATGGCCTGCCCACCGCAATCTGCGATTTTGATTTAGCCTAACTTATAGCTTACCAATTACTGATATTATGATCGGAGTTTGCGTCTGCTTCAGGGCACGTTTTTACAGCTTTGACTGAGTTGCGGAATCCTTTACCAATTGCTATAATTAAGTAATCTATTTGGTTGCGTAAGATCTTTTATGGTGTATGGGCAAGTGACGTCCATGTGTATAGCCTTTTTGCCGGCAACTTCAAGAATGTTCAAAATCAGGTCTTGTTCTTCACAAAATTGAATCTCCTCTCTTATTACGTTTGCTGAGGCCAAAACTACCAACGATATTACCTTCCTTACCTACCTCAGCCTTAGCATTAAAATCACCCATCACTGTTCATTTGTTCTTTCTTTGTGCAGTTAATAACAGTTTTAAGTTGCTCGTAGAATTCTTCAATTATCGCATCGTCTTTATCTGATATGCATATACTTGCATGATATTTATGTCTACGGGGTTTGCTGTAATCTGTAGCATCATCACTATTTCGGAGTGTGGTAGGAAGTTTTTCATTTGCTACAATTATGCGTACTCCATTTTTGTGATGCTCGTTATTACCAGAGTAATATACAGTGTGTTCTTCTATTGTGCTTTGGCCTTTTGTTTTGACCATTGCATTTCGCTAATTTCCATGATTTTTTACTTCCAGTCTTTTCATTTCCTGGATAACATTGTGCGATTTACCGTCTTCGGTCATGCTTCGTTCATTCCATGTACCAATTTCGTAGCTGACTCGGGGATTTTTAGAACCAACTGCCCATCAAAGGGCCGCCGGGGACTGAGGGCCGTTTTATTGGTTTTGTCAGCTATGTTAAATGTACTAGGAATAAAGATACTAATCAGATGGTTTTCCATTCTCATCGCAGCACCCAGCCACTTCAACATTGTGTCTCACGCCAAGAGTTTTTCGCTGTGCAGCTGTACCGATCTTCATGATCTCCCTCCACCTTCACGCAATACTGACGGCCATGATCGCCATGTCATAGTATCATGCTTAGATTCTGCAGTATTTGTTCGAGTTAGTCTTTCCCGTAGACTATCTCCCTGCGTCCAGCTAACACTACCGCTGCTTATTTGGTATTTGCAGCTAACCTTCTCTGAATGCCGTTCTCAATCAGCCACCTGTGACCCCGCTGATAGCCTACGGCTCAGCCTCAGCAATTTAGTGTTTGTATATCAAAGCTACTAGACGGGGGTTAGATTTTGAAGACGTGTTGTTCAAGCGTAAAAAGTGATTTAACAAACGAAGTGTCGGGCGGCACAAATAAAATCTTTGATCACACTTTTAGCGAAATTCAAATTCTCTGTTCAGATTTCTAAAACACACTACGCAAGCACTTTGACGACACTTCGTCGATACTTCGTTCACTTCGATATTTAATTTTTACCAGTGATGAGAAGAGCCAAGTTGTCAAAGAAACGGGATAATAAAAGTATCAGAGAGTTATCATGTCACTACCAATATTATGTCACCTATTATGAAAAAAATGTTTTGCTTAAAGTTACAGTTAGTTCACTCTCAATTTTATTGTCTCATTTTGTAGATAATTCAATCTAAAATCCAAATAAAGAAAGACAAACTTGAATTCAACATATATTTAGAAAACCGGCATGCACAGCATCACGATACACAGCGCATCCAACCACCCTAGAGTACATAAAGTAGCAGCCTACAATAACATACATTAGAGCCAAACAATCAAAAGAATCTTTCTTCTTTAAGTGTCGTGACCGCTTCGATCGTTGACCATGATGTTGGCTAATAAGTTCATGATTTTAACTTTGTCGACTGCTGCACGAAACAGCTGGGCTGTTGTTTTGTATACATACATGTCCTTAGATTTTTTAACCATGATGTCGTCCTTCGTCCTACACTCCTTTTTCCCATTATCTTTCCCTGAATGATAAGATGCAGTAGACCATATTTTTCCGGATGCCGCATAACGTGTCCGAAATATTCGAGTTTCCAACTTTGGATGATGTTCCCTAGTTCCTTAGTTTTATTTAGTCTTTGTAGGATTTCTACGTTCGTCACTCTGTCTATCCAACTGATTTTTAATATCCTCCGATAGGCCCACATTTCAAATGATTTTTTTCATTACTGTGTCTGTTATCGTCCAGGATTCAATGCCGTACAGTAACACCGGGAATATGTAGCACTTGAGCATTTTAGTTCTTAGCTCTACTGATAAATCGTTGGTATTTAGTGCTCATTTCATGTTGATAAGTGTTGTTCGCGCTATTGCTATTCTACGCTTTATTTCTTGGCTGGGATCCCATTTATCGTTAATTAAGCTTCCCAGATATATCAATTTATTTACTCTTTCAAGTTGATTACCGTTTACGAGTATTCCTGCATCTTGCCTCCTGCTCTTACTCAATATCATATATTTCGTCTTGTTGATGTTCAGTTTCATTCCACATCTCTCACTACTTTGAGAGATTCTGTTCAATATATTCTGTAGTTGAATTTTTGAGCTCGTTATGATAACAGTGTCATCGGCGTATCTGATGTTGTTTATAATTCTTCCGTTGATTAACACGACATCATTAGAGTTTTCTAAAGCCTCATTGCATAAAGTGAGGCCCATTAAATTATGAAGCCCATGGCAACTGCCCCTTCTGCAATAAAGTTCAAATGATTTGTGAATATTAAAATATGTTCATCAGATATTTCTTGAATTTCCAAAATTTCCTTCAGATTATGGAATTGATAAAAATTGATGAGATAAATTGTTTTAAATTAACAATTTTTCAGTAAATGCTGAAATTTCCGACTAATTAGCTTGAGTTTTTCACCCTGCAGTTTCAAATTTATGGTATTAAATTTTCCAAACAAATATGATAAATAATATTATTTGATTTTGGTCAGTTCGGTAGCAAAATCTCGGTAGCAAAATTTGGAACCGGTAACAGATACTTTATGACTTCAATAATAAATAAAATTCAATAATAGGGTTTTTTTAGGTAATCCTAAAAAAACTGCATTAGAGCCGATCATAGCTTTAGACATTTTATTGTCATTAAAAAATTGCTCAATTACTCGAAATATTGATTCACTCTTGGTATCTGTTTCTAAATATTTTGCAAATAATAGTTCCTTTTTCATATATTCATCATATACAAACCGAACATATCCTAGCAATTCATTTTCAAGTAACATACTTTCATCTTTTCACACTTTTGCAAAAGAAAAATGTAATTCGCAAAATTTTGAAAACGATTCTGCTTTAATTTCAGCCGCTTTATCAATTCTTATTTGAATAGTGTCATTACTGACAGGAATTGGTTTTATTAAGTTTAAAGGAGATTTGTGCAACACAGTACTGATACTGATACAGTACTGATACCTCAGCAACTGCAGGCAAAATTAATTCTTCCCCATTTATTTGTTTGTTTTAAATCTACAGAAATACATTGTATAGCTCATGAAACCTACCGCCCCCTAAATCGCCCCCTGGCTACCTAGCGACCCCCAAAAGGACTTCATCGCCCACTGGGGGGCTATATCGCCCACTTTGAGAATCGCTGAGGTAGACTAAAACGAGCTATGCAGAAAGGGGGACTAATAGTCGGTTTAAAAACAAATAACACAATTGGGTATTTGAATCATTTTTTTTTTGTCATAAATCGAAAGAATATCATATATAAGTTTTATAACAAAACTCTTTTTTTTCTCTTTTTTTCGTTGTAATTAAAAAGTTATAACAAATTGAAAATATATTTTTAATAGGGCACATAGGGCACACGAGACGAGATAGGGCGAGAGTTTCAAAAATCTCGTCTCGCTCTCGTTTGTTGTGTAAAAAATTACTCTCGTCTCAGTCTCGCTCTCGCTCTAGGAACCGTTAGTCTCGTCTCGCTCTCGCTCTCGTAGCCGTTAGTCTTGTCCGCTCTCGTAACCATTAGTCTCGTCTCGCTCTCGCTCTCGTGGGGGGGACCACATACGTTCTCGCTCTAGCGAGAGTGAGACCACATGCGGTCTCGTCTAGTTCTCGTCTCGCTTTTACGAGACGAGACGAGACGAGAAAAATATCTTTCTCGTGTGAAGCCCTAATTTTTAAACTCGGTCCCGAAAACTTTACCGAAAGGCCGGTACCGAAAGGCCGGTCGCGTTGTGACGAAAAATGGGTAATTTCTACACGAGCCTGACTTTGTTGATACAGTAGCTGTAGTAGACATGTCAAATATGTCAAATATTAAAAGTCAAATATTAGAAGTTATCGTGCTTCTTTCGTATCATCGTGTAGGAGTACTACAAAGAGAACTCCTCAAAAAATGTTTTTAAATGTCCCACACTGTTAAACATCGAAACCAATGGTTTTAAACACTGCGCAAAAAAAAATCCTAAGACTACGATTTTATAAAGTATGTTTATGTTTGAATGTTAGAATGAAGTTTCACCCTTTTGACGTCACAAACAAATTATGGCGCGTTTGGAGTCACGTGATTATTTTCAAAATTGTATCACTTTTAAATTGTTTATAATTAATTGAATTATTTTGTTTTTAACTTTTTTGCATCGTATATCCGAATTATTTATAATAATGTTTTAAAATACATAAAAAAAATCGATTTTTTTTTTTATTAAACAACCCAATTGGTAAGAAAATATTTAATAATAAAGACAAAATGGAACAAATTGAGAAAAAAACGGGGTGTATAAACTTGAATGTGGCGGTTGAAAAGGTGAATCTTGGACGTACTATTAGAAATTTAAAAGTGAGACTAAAGGAGCATATATCAGAAATTGGCAGCTTGAACCTTAACTCTCAATTTGCAAGACACATCGATGAAACACAGCACTCCTTTGAATCTGAAAAAGTAATGAAAATCTTACATGTGTGTTCAATGTATTGGAAAACTGATGGAGGAACTGGAAATAGGTAGATCAAGATGGAATGCTAATAAAACCTGCCAGATCAAGTACGATATTTTACATATTTTATGATAAAGTTGATGATGATTTCATTGGCAAAATAGACAAATGACAAATATGACCACCTAAATATATAGGAAAGTATTTACAAAAACCAAATTGACGATCGATATATAGCAAGAAAATGAAAGTTTTATTTTTTAAATATTAACTGTTCATATTATATATTCCCTGAAGATGGCTAGTTTTTTAATTTAAATTTAATAAAAACCGAAACTCGCTGGAAGAAATATAAATTATTCCTATTCTTGAAGTAAATTAAGTTTTATCAAAGCAAAACACAAACTTTTCATTGTTATGTAAACAGGATCTTGTGTTTTTATGCCAAAAAGTTAATTTGCTCAACACCAAATTTCAATATTTTTACACTTTTTGTACCAAAATTTCTTAGTTTAGTTCTAGTTGTTCTACATTTTATGCGCAATTTAACGTTGGAACTTACATGGGGGCTTTGTTAACTCGTCATCACCGATTTGACCCAAATTTAAAGTATATGTAGGGCTTGACTATAAATGATAGTGATGCAAGCGCGAGGGCCAGATGGCCAAGCGTTAAAAAACTCATAAGCAACGACAACTCATAAGCCCGCTATGTTAGCATAAATTTCAATGGCCGATCAGCGCAGCGTCTGAGAGCTCGGGTTCATAGTACGAGAATCGCTGGTTCGATTCCCCGTGTGGACGCTTTTTTTTTATTTATAATTTTTTTTACATTAATACTAATAAAATAATTAAATTAATTTACAAAATGGAACAAATTGAGAAAAAAACGGGGTGTATAAACTTGAATTTGGCGGTTGAAAAGGTGAATCTTGGACGTACTATTAGAAATTTCAAACTGAGACTAAAGGAGCATATATCAGAAATTGGCAGCTTGAACCTTAACTCTCAATTTGAAAGACACATCGATGAAACACAGCACTCCTTTGAATCTGAAAAAGTAATGAAAATCTTACATGTGTGTTCAATGTATTGGAAAACTAATGGAGGAACTGGAAATAAAGACAAAATAAACAAATTAATAATTACAATTAAAAAGTTAAACAATAATAAATAATAATAATAATAAAAGAAAGTCATTTTAAAAATTGTAGTTATTAGTCCTAAAACTTATTTATAATTGTAAATAATCTTTTTAATTGTTTTATTTGTACTAACTTTTGCAATTTCATGAGAGTTAGTAGCAAAATTTGTGATATTTTTCCTTAAATATGATAAATCGAATTATTTTTTCAAATCAACACTCATTGTCGGTGATTTAATTTAAAATATATATATATATATATTATTTCTATTAATTTTACTAAATTTTAATGTTGTAAATTTAAGCAAACACTCCATTAAACGTGTTATTTATGACTATTTCATAGAAGAAATTTTAAAAACTATGCATAACAAACTTATTTAAAATATTTTTTCAAACAAACGTCTACAAATGCACATAGTTGGAAATCTGACTATATAAGCATTGTACGTACATTATTTGTCGGAGGTGTGTGTCGTGATGGCACAACTGAACATTGATCGCTGATTGCTTTCTTAGCTGATCTGCTCAGTAGGTGGCGTCACATTGTCGATCAAACAGTCTACAGCTTTCCCGTTGCCGCGTTCCAAGGCGTGCCCGCACGGAGATGCTAGAGGCCGCTTGAACGTCCGCCATTTCCAAATTTAACGGATAGGTAATATTTGCGACACCTCCAGGAATCGGCACCGCAGTTTCTCAGCGGTCTGCCATTCTTTTATAGAAAAAATTACTCAATGTTGGTTTTTATCATCCCCAGTCATTCATAATTTGTTATTGGGATTTATATTTGGATTTATATTGTTATTGGGAATTATAGTTATTGGGACTGGGAAATTAAAAAGGCTTTGATAACCGAAACTTGTCAGGCAAATGTGAAAGTTTGAAAGCCTTTTTAATTTCCCATTCTCAATAACTACACTTTACTTAATGTTTTAATTATTGCTTAAACCACAGCTGATAATTTAAACGTTTCCTTCCCTAATTTATTATATCAAATCCCGTATAAATTTGTTCAGAGTTTTGTGTGTTAGTCTGATTTAATTGAATCACCCTGTATAATGTTCATTTACTTAAACAGCTGATAATTTGACGTTTGTGGTAAACGTCAAAAAACCGTTTGTTTTGAAATCCTCCCATATTTTGCTTTTACAATTAAGTTTGTTGTGTGAAAATGAACATACTGGAAGAAAGGAAATACGAGATTGGAAATAAGCTGGAAAAGGTAAGATTTGTGAATTTGCATAGAAAAAGAGGGTTTTAACCCAATAGTGCTTTTAGGAACAAGCAAATTTGAGTCTCTTGAAGGAACGGATCGGGAAAAGTGCTCAATTAGCCAAAGGAATTGATGGGATTCTTAACACGTTCGAGGAGAGGCTGTCACGATTGGAGGACACCATTCTCCCAGTATATAATGAGACTGAAAATTTACAAAAATTACAACACAGTATCCTTAATAAAATCATACAATGTATTATCTGTATATTAC
Source organism: Phosphuga atrata (assembly GCA_944588485.1). Lineage (NCBI taxonomy): Eukaryota > Metazoa > Arthropoda > Insecta > Coleoptera > Silphidae > Phosphuga > Phosphuga atrata. The sequence continues at coordinate 23,991,488 of OX155893.1, forward strand.
TTTAATGATAGTTAAATAACGTCACATCTGTATGCCCATACAGATGGCCATGCAGATTTGTACAGTCCCTGCAGTTATATCATACTATTTGTGTGATATTTCCCACAGTTAGGTACTTACTATTTGCATCTATATATGGTTCCTGCAGTTAGATATTCTTTAATCAAGGAATGTAACAAAGCATAACCACTTAAGCATCTTGAACGAGTGCCTCTCCATTGACCTATACATGCTGTTTTGCACTAGGCTAAGTACCTCTCACCATTAACTTATTTTAAGAATTTTATTTTTATCTCGAACGAGAGGTACTCGCCCATTTAGAATTCAGTGTATTGTACACATTATTATTATTGCCCTTTAGATGTGTTTTTTTGTTTTTTCAATGTTTTCTACGTAATTTATTTTTGAGTGAAAAACACTAGGTAAAAACACCTAGTGTTTTTCACTTGTTATTTTTTGATTGTGTGGTAAGTAACTTTGTATTTTATTTTTTTATAGTGAATATTTTGTTATTCTTTTTTCTACTTGGATAAAACTATAACAAAAAATAAAATTTGTTTACAGTTCTTTCAATCTTTATGGAGAGAGATAAAAGAGTTGGATATTGAACATTCAGAAACCAATTATTCATGTTCAATTATGAGTTCTGCATCCGAAAATGAATCATATCCACATCAATCGGAAGATGATTTATCCGACGAATGGACAGAAAAAAATATTTAAATGGATGCATCAGCACCATTGCCCTCCTTTGAATTTACTGCAAATTCTCATATAAATGATCAAATTTCTTCATTCACGAAACCGTGCCAGTTTTTTAACTATTTTTTAAATGATGATGAATTAGTTCAAAACATTGTTGACCAAACAAATTTGTACTGTGATCAAACTACGAGACAAACAGCATCAACTTCTTCCACCAATAAATGGCGTACAAGCATTTCAGAAATGCAAACTTTTTGCTAACTTTTTGCAATTACCATGGCAATGAGTATGGTGCAAAAACCAGAAGAAAAGATTTACTGGACGAAGGAAGATTCAATGTTCACACCGTTTTTTGCGAAAGTGATGTCGCATAGGAAATATGTACCCAGAAAAAATTCCTCCATTTTTCAAATAATGAAACCTTTGACCCCGCTACTCATCCACAACCGAAACTTAACAAAATTTGGCCTGTATACTTACATCTGAACAATAAGTTTCAAGAGGCATATACACCACAATAACAATTGACGAAAGTCTTGTGTTAAACAAAGAAAAGAATAATGTTAAACAAAGGAAGATTGGGTTGGGTACAATACATTCCAATGAAACGCGCCAGGTTTGGAATAAAAAGTTATTTTCTTTGTGAATCAAAATCTGGCTACATATGGTTATCACTATACATATACAGGGAAATATATATAGGTTTTTAACTTCAAATTAAACCTTTTCAATTTCAAATTAAACCTTTTAAAATTCAAATTAAACCTTTTTAAATTCAAATTAACCTTTTTTAAATTCAAATTAAACTTTTTTAAATTCAAATTAAACTTTTATTAAATTTAGTTAAATATTAATTAATTTAGAAAAAACAAATTAATTATCAAAAATTATAATGAAAACAATTATGAAAAATTATAAAAATAATGTTAATGTAACGGTTGTCCTGCCTCAGCCAAAGGTAATTTCATCGACATATCTACATAATATTCATTACAATCAGCAGAAGTAACAGTGGCCACGGATTCCTCAATAATATTAACCAAATTTAGATTATTTTCTGGTTCCGCCAGCAAATTTCTTGCAGCTAATTTCACTTTCGAAAAAACTTTTTCTGTGGAATTTAACATGGGTGAACACGCTGGAATAAAAAATAGTCTATGGCTTGTTGCATTTATTTTATCACGAACTTCCTGAGTTTTATGGATTTTGGCGTTGTCCAGAACCAGCCAAACTTCTATGATGTTACTTTCAGCCATTTTATTAAATAAACCGAAGAAATGCAATAAGTAAAACATTTCTGCCTCTTACGGTTGTAACTATTACATGGCTGTAGTATTTATCTTTGATCGAGCTTTATTTCGCCAGAGATGGTAATTGAAACAGTATTCATCAATGAAAATTATATTCTCCCGTGTTTGTGGAGCATTTTGTGAAAATAAAATTGCATCATTTTTGCGTTATTCAATTGTTGACGTAGAGTTTAAACGGTCCAGACTAATTGCAAAAGTTTTCAATGTTATTTTAAAAGCTATTAATGCATTCAATACAGATATTGTGGCCAAGTTGACGTTTTTATTTTCAAATATCTTCAATTTCATATTTTTGTATTTTCGTGTTTCAAGTAATCGATGGATTTTCTTCAATAATTTGCTCTACATAATTTAAAATCTCATCAGATAATTTACTATTCCTTTTCCACCACAATTTCTTCTAAGCATCTCATATCCATCCTTCTTATAATGTCTAATTATAGATTTAGCGATGTTTTTATTAATACCTGCTGTTTCTGCTAATTCTTGCAATAGTTTTACCTTCTTCATAACATTTTATAAAAATATCCTTTTTGTCTAAACTTGTTTAAAAATAATTTACTCTACGTTTTCTTTCACAACTAACAGGTAATTCATCTACAATAAAAATAAATATCAATAAATCTGCAAAATGTTTATTGAAAAGTTAAATTAGCTACAAGAAATTTGCTGGTGGTACTCGAAAATAATCTTAAGTTTGATTAATATTATTGAGGAATCCGTGGCTACTGTTACTTCTGCTGATTGTAATAAATATTATGTAGATATGTCGATGAAATTACCATTGGCCGTAGCAAGACAACCGATACATTAACATTATTTTTATAATTGTTTTCTATATAATTTGTGATAATTAATTTGTTGTTTCTATATTAATTAATATTTAACTAAATTTAATAAAGAATAATGAAAGATAAAGTTTCGAAGATAAAGTTAAAGAAAATAAAAAATAAAGTTTAATTTGAATTTAAAAAATTTTAATTTGAATTTAAAAAAGGTCAATTTGAATTTAAAAAGGTTTAATTTGAATTTAAAAAGGTTTAATTTGAAATTGAAAAGGTTTAATTTGAAGTTAAAAACCTATATATACAGGGAAAGGTACAATTTTTGGAGAGCCTCAATATACCCATTTGCCGATGTCAACACAAGTGGTAATGAACCTTGTGACACCATTATTGAACAAAGGTTACTGCCTAACCATCGACAATTTTTATTCGTCTGTTGAGTTGGCGGATCTTCTCGTCTTACATTCAACTGATTAGTATGGAACCATGAAATCCAACAGAAAAGGGAATCCCAAAAATGTAATGGTTCCAAAGAAGGTAACACGAGGATTTATATCAGTATACCGGAAAAGAAAAATAATGGCTAAGAGATGGAGGGATAAACGCGATGTACTCTTTCTTTCTACCATACATGGTACCAATTCAGTCGAAATTACAAAGAAAACTACTAAAATAAGCAATCCCAAAGTGATAATGCATTACAATTTTATGATGGGAGGTGTTGATAGAGCAGACCAACATCTTTCTACTTATCCAGCGGCCAGAAAACGAGGACAAAAATATTAGAAAAAAATGTTTTTCACCTAATGGAACAAGCACTTTGGAACGCTTTTGTTTTGTATACAAAACAAGTTGAGTTCGTTTCAAATTTGGAGTTTCGACTACAATTAATTGATGAGTATGTAGGAATGTATCACAAGCCGGAATACTCGTCAAAAGGTGGACGTCCAAGTAAGAGCTGAAACCCATTACGCCTAACAGATCGTCACTTTGAACGTATGAGACCGATGAGACGTGAAAGTCGATACTATTGCCCGGACTGCAACGTAGGTTTATGTTTAACGCCATGTTTCAAAATTTACCACACTAAATTAAATTTTTAATTTCTCTTTATTTCTTTTCAATTTATTAATTTATATTATTATGGCTCAATTAATACTGCATTAATCTACAATTAAAACAAACGCAAAAACCTGATATTTGTATGACCTCTTTTTATAAAAAAACCCTAACATTAAGTGGTTAAAGTGAATTCCAATTACAGATGAAAAAGTGTGAAACAGGTGTTTGTATTCCCAATTATTTTTCCTGTGGCTGGGTCCTCCACGACAAGGTGCAATGGAGTCAGATCCAGCAGCTGCTCTGTCTAGCACAACTTCATCACTCCTGTGATACAGACACAAGTGAGTCTTTTTTCTCTCCAGCTGTTCTTTCATAAAGACTGGCTTGTTTCTCCCTCGCCATGTAACTGTCCTGTAAGTGACTGCAGGTTGATTTATTTGATTTATTATCTTCCTATTATTCAAACGACTATTTTTCAAACAAATGAAAATTTTGAAATTAATTGGGTTGTTGAATAAAAAAAAATTATCGATTTTTTGAATGTATTTTAAAACCTTATTATAAATAATTCGAATGTGCGATACGAAAAAGTTAAAAAAAAATATTTCAATTCATAATTATAAACAATTTAAAAGTGATAACATTTTGAAAATAATCACGTGACTCCGAACGGGCCATAATTTGTTTGTAACGTCGTAAATGAGAAACTTCATTCTAACATTCAAACATAAACATTCTTTATAAAATCGTCGTTTTAATGTCTGCTCCACACTCTCGCGGAGTAACTTCGACAAGGATTTTCGCCGAAGTAGTCGAGGCGAGGAGCCTTACTTCGCGCGGACCTCAGTGCCATGACCGACACCGAACAGTAGTAGCTGCTGCTGCAGCTATTTCCCTACAGTATCTACGATATGTGGCCATTAATGAATCTTTTTTGCTTTTAAATTCTTTGACTGGTTTGCCAATTTCAGCTTCAATTCTACTCCAGGCGTAAGAAAAGTTGTTGTTTGTTTGTTGTTTGTAAGTTGTTGTTCCCTTTGAAAAGCCTCAAGGAATTGTAACTGGAGTTCTTGGGACCAACCGTTCATGATTTTTGATATTATTTAAATTAATATTAGATAAAATTTAATAATAAAAAATAAAAATATTTTTAGTTTATAATCGTTCAAGAAACGGTTGTGAACTGACCCACCTGCATACAGTTGACTAAATTAAAGGACGAGTAAACACAAGAGTGTAGACGTGATACTCTACTTTCCTAGCACTCGCGCCTCTTGTCCCTTTGACTCGGGTACGAAAAACTTACTGGGTACTTCTGGAGCGAAGTTAGCCAAGGCGAGACGAGGAAGCACAAGGCGGACCGAGTAACCTGGCTTCACTCTCGTTCCTCGCTCAACTTCGAGCTACTTCACGAGAGTGTAGAACGGGCATAAGTTTTTTCGGCGCACTGTTTAAAACCATTGGTTTCGACGTTTAACAATGTGGGACATGCAAACATTTTTTGAGTAGTTCTTTTTGTAGTACACTACTAGTACAGTACAGTACAACTACAATTACTGTATCAACAAAATCATGCACGGGTATAAATTACACATTTTACGTCACACGGGTAACCGGCCGGTTTTCGGTACCGAGTTCAAAAATGTATTTTCAATTTGTTATAACTTTTTAATTTCAACAAAAAAAAACAATGTTTTGTTATAAAACTTAAATATGAGCTTTCAATTTATGACAAAAAAAATTGATTTCGTGTTTGACGCATTGACGCTAAGCGCGTCAGTGTCGGTGTGCTCGAATGGCGCCTCTTACGTTTCCATAGTCCATAATACTATCACTATGTCGCCGCGTCAGTATCGCTGCGTTAGTGACGCCAGAGCCGCATTGCTCGGAAGTCTACCTTTAAGGAGGACTTAGCGATAGACATAGCGATAGTATTATGCACTATGGAAATGTATGAGGAGCCATTCGAGCGCAGCGACACTGACGCGGCGACAGTGACGCCGCTTGACTGATGCTCCGCGATAGCGACCAACCGCCCGTATACATAATACAGTCGCACGGCCGCTACGACCTGAACTAGGTTTTGAGGTTATAAATAGTTTACAGCCTCTAACAATAAGAAATGGACAACATATTTACAGAGGAGGAAGACGAGGTGTTTTTGGAACAAGTTCTTCATATACCATTGTTAAAATAAAATTAAATTGTTTTGTATTGAACAGACAGAAACTCCTGAACTTTTCGTCATTATAATTTAAATGTTTTTTTTATACAGATATTATAAGTACATCATTTCGACTTGTGAAAATGGGGTCGGGTAAGTTTCTCTCAAGACTGAGATAGTGACGAAACAAAAGATCATCATCCTCTTCTTCTTCAAATATGAAAATTTATTTGAAGAAGAAGAGAATGATAATCTTGATGATCTTATCTGGTTCATTTCTAGACCGACGCAAGCGTTCTACTGAGAGTGTATTAAAAAACTGACTGTTTCAAACGCCACGACTGACGCCGAAGCCGCGATGCTCGGAAGTCGATCTCGCGACAGAATCGCTGCGTCACTGACGCGGCGGCTTTTACGCTAGGACCGTTGCGACCTTAAGTGATTGCAGGTTCATTTATATGATTCGTTATCTTCCTATAATTCAAACTAGAAAATTATAAATAAGAATTACAAAATTTGCAAAAGGTTTCTGACATATTTTACCTTTGTTGGCCATAGAATACAATTTACACATTTGTCTAGACCTAATCGTAAACTCTATATCTAGACCTAATCGTAAACTCTATATCTCTCGCTATTGTTAAACAAGTTTATCAAAAACATTACAAATTCAAATAAGACTAAATAAATGTTGCTCAAACATAAATCGAATATAAACAAATTATAAAACTTATTGCATCCATATTTTCCTTATAAGATAAATTTAAGACATTGATAGGAGTCTTCAACTGCTCGATAGTGTAATTGGTTTCTACGAGGTCTCTTCGAAAGTTGATGACATCATAGAGAAAGGTCCAGGAGTTGTTACAGACGGCGGAGTTGACCTGGACACTTACCTCCAATCTTTGAATAAACTAGCCAGAGCACAGAAATACTTTGAAAAACATATTCCGCAAAGTGTGGAGCTTGAAAATGTGGTAAGTAATAAATTATGAAAGTGTTAATTGAATATTGGTGAAACTACTACTAATTATAGATACAATCATATACACTTATTAATAGACAAAATGTAGTTAATGGTTAATACCACGCAGAATATTGAATTATACAACAGACATTTGCATGTTATTACTAGCACCATGTAAAAAAAATATAATGTAAATGAGATTTCTTTTTGCTTGGAAAGAGATTAATAAAAAAAATCTGTTGTATAATTAAATATTCTGCGTGGTATTAATCAGGAAGTAGTTGTTTCAACATGAGAATTGTCATAGTCTTAATAAGACTTAATATTATAGAGCTACTAGCAGGTTGAATATATTTATATATTCAGACTAAATTTCGTGTTTTATTTAGTGTATAAAATGTGTTAATTATTGTATTTGAGGTAAAACTTTTTTAATTTTTAGACTTCACTGTTTAATAAAGGAAGCGATAAATTGCATTTTGAATTTAAATGTATTTTGGATAAACATAGTAAACCGATGCTTCCTGTAACTTTAATGAACTTATTAAGCAATGATGAAGGTAAATATGTACTAACTATAAACACCATTTGGTTTAAGACTTTTATATGTACAGTATAATCTCGATAATTCGACACATATGGGACCAGACAACCGCCGGATTACAAGAAAGAGTGGTGGGAGGGAAGAGCGCGAACGTTATCCAGACCGCCGGATTAGAGCGAGGCCACACGATGCGTTAACGGTGCGATGCGGCACCGCACCGCAATTAATTCGAGCTAAGGGTGCCACACGGGCGGTGCGGCACCGCAGTCGAACGCTGTTTACCCCGGTGCTGTGCGGCGCCGCATCGTCAATGACTCAACTTATTTTTAAAATCATGGTGTGTTTTATCCCATGATGTAGGTCTTTCTTATACTAAAGATATAAGGAGATCAATATCAATATTATCGATACTCATCGTAAGAAAGATAAATATTAATATTCATAAAATAAACACGTTCGATACAATACTGCGGTGGCGGCACGGTGTACTCCGGCGCCGCAGTGTATCACCCCTCCCCGCCTCGTCTCGCAGTTCACAAGCGCGGCGTGCGTACGGTGCGACGCCGCACGGCGGCCCAACGCATCGTGTGACATGGTATAGTGATTTGTATGTACTGTATGTAGGATGCCGTTTTGGCACCGCTTCGGCATATGATACGTTACCATGTTGCCTCACCCTTACTGGACGTGTCGTCCGATTAACCAACGGCCGAATTACCGAGATTATACTGTGCATATTTGTTTGGGTGCTTGATTCATAAAATTTTCATGTTGAAGATACATCAAATGAAGATGTGCCACCTCCACCACCTCAGATTCCCGACCCGCTGCGTTTGGAACTAATCAGAATTGCTACATGGCTGTGGGATAATGGCAGAGACGAATTTTTAACAGTGTACGGAAAGCTCAGAGGAAACGTGCTGCAGAAAACCATGACTTTGCTAAGAAATCATCAGAGGTCGGTCAGTGGCGGTAGTACTCACGGCGGAATGGGATCACCAATGTTTGTGAGTTTTTCAATCAATTGTCATTAATGTAAGAATAGTTGATTTGTTCATAAATTTTAGAGACCTAAATTCCAAAATAGACATGAAGCTACAAGACGACCATCTACCAGAAGGCTCCATCAAGTATTTGAGAAGAAAGCCAATAAAATGTTATTAAAGGCTTCACAGACTATTGAACATTCCACAGGGTTATCTTTAGGAAGTAGAAGATCATCTACTCATTTAGGTAAACCTCTTTTACACGTTCAATGCCAGTGACGCGCCAACGCGTCATTGGATTCAACCTTATGGCTGTGGCCAGAGTTGAAATTTGCTTTATAAAGGGTTTTTCAATAGGGACATAACAATTTTGTTTTATAATATGGAACATATCCAACAAACTTTTTTATGGTCTGTCAAAATCAAAACGTACATACGGCCTTACACTTTTATCTTGGTGAAGTACACAAACGAGCAACGAGTTAGGAAAACGTTAAAACTTATTCTGTGTCGGTAGTCGCTCTTGAGTCTGGTCTGGTAGTCACTTTAAGAGCGCTCGAATTTTTGGTCGCAATAATCGTTCCACCAGATAAGCTGTGCGTGCGATGGTGGATAAATTTGAATATATATTCGCTACTGAATGTTCCTGTACCAGTGAGATATGTATGTACCGATCGAAGTATCAAGTACGATCGAAGTTCGAAGTGCAGCCGTAAGAGCTTCACTTCAATATTAAACAAACAAGTCGATTCCACGCCATTCATAAGAATTGGCATTAGGATGCTGGAAGTGTGATAGGGCCATATTTTTTAGCCGATGAAAACAATCCCCATGTTATGGTCAATGGAGTTCGCTATCCTGCCATGTTGGAAGATTATTTTTGGCCAGAATTGGCTGGATGGACTTGCCATCAGCGATATGTGGTTCCAACAGGATGGTGCCATAAGCTACACAGTTGCTCAAACAATTGTTTTATTGAAAGGAAAATTTTGTAATCGTTTAATTTCGAGAAATCATCTTCCTAGCATTAATCCCGCTTTATTGCAGGGTCTGCTTTTCTGCAATTTTTCTTCCATTCTTCTTCTTCTTCTTCTGGCCAGTGCATTGAGATACAACAGGAATTGTTTTACCGACCGGCTTATTGAGCCTGCCATCGAACCCTCCTCCTTTCTCATCACGGACTTGGGACCGGGCAATGGCGGAGTTATTTAATTTCGAGAAATGATAAACGATAGTCTATAGTGGTGGTGGCTCAGATAGTTAAGCTCTTGAGTCAGACAGCTGGGGTTAAAATCCCACACAAAATCAAAAGCAGCAAAAATTAAAAACTAATGGCTGCAACCCATCACACTCAATTCCCCAATCCGGGGACCACCTTCTAACACCTGTCTAACACCTTCTCTGGAAATTTGTCGTTCGGATTCGACGTTAAAACGCTAGGTCCTCCATATTCAAATCTTAGTGCTGAGGTTGGATATGTGGCAGAGAAGAGGCCGGTGCCCCAGCAGTGGAGACATAAAGGCTGATGACGATAGTCTATATCCAGTCTAATGGACATCTCGCTCATGTAATTTGACGCCGTTGGATTTTTGCTTATAAAGTTACCTTATGTCCATGGTTTATGCCAACAATCCAACAACGTTAGAAGAGCTCAGGAACAATACCAAACGCAAAATTACCAACATTCCGGCTGATGTATGAAATAGTAATTGGAGATTGGATCCAAAGAATCGATCGTTGCCGTGGTGGTGGTCACATGAACGACGTCGAATTCCAAACATAATTGTAACATGTTTACTACACCTGGAATAAATTTCAGCCTGATATCTCAATTATTCTGGGTTTTATTTAAAAACAAAATTGTTATGTCTTTATTGAAAAACCCATTATAACTTGCTTGCAATAATAGTGAATATTTTTTGTAGAAGCTGCTAATGCTGCGGAAGAGTTAGATAGTGAACAAGAAATGGATAATTATCTATATTGTGTGGTGGCTCTGCACAAGTTGATGCAAAATGAGCAAAGCTTGATGAAAGGCATAATCAGTCCCCATCATCAAACCAAGGTGTTTGAATTGATTGTTCGAGAGGCCATGGATGTTATTGTACAGGATGGAGAGGTAAACACTATAGATATAGTACTAAATAGATAAACTATAGATTTAGTACTAACAATTTTTTTTATAATATATCAATAAAAGTTAAAATATGTGAAAAGTTTTGGATCCAAGTTTATTATTTTTGTTCTTATTTAGAATATAGCGGCCAGGGCGAAAAGGTGCATAAGTCGTCATGATTTTGGTGCAGTTTTGGTGATATTTCCCATCTTAAAACAACTTTTGTCTCTGAAACCAGAGTTTGAGCGAACGTTTGAGGAGTGCGATGTGAATGTCCGTTCCAAGTTCAACTCAATTTTGAAAACCCTTCATACAACAGTAAGTGTTACCAAATGTTAATAAATGTAAAATAATAGATCTTTTCATAGATTTTTTTGTGCGCATGCGTCACTTTCCGCCAAGTTTTTCGGGCACTTTTTGACGTATAATCAGTGAAAATAACAAAATGTGCCCGAAACTTTCATAAATTGCTTTTAAGGCAGGACCATCGAAAAGGCATAAAGTCATTAAACATAGTGGAGGCGCATGCGTTTAACTAACCGTAAAAAGGTCTATTGAAAAAGCAATAAACAAACGTTCATTTAAATTTAAATTCATTAACATTTTAATCATTTTCAACGTCATTTTTACGAAACGATCATTTTAAACGTTTATGATCGTGATATATCATTTAAAATTTCAGGGAGTAAAGGCATTGGAGGATTTCATAGAAAGTTTACGTCTAGATTCAGTCTCACAACTCCCGAAGGATGGCACTGTCCATGAACTAACGAGTAATGTTCTAATGTTTTTGGAACAATTGCTGGAATACACAGATACAATTGGAAAGGTTCTAGCCGATGATCCTAGTTACAGTATACAATTAGAGAAGATGCGGGTCAGCGATAAGAATAAAGCATTTATAGGCCTTTATATAAGTAAGTTAACAATCTTTTTTTTCTTTATAAAAAATTGTTCATTCATTGATATCAAATTTAAGAATTTTATCAAAACTATTAGGAGGGTCTTTAATAAGGGTTTGAGAAGGCATTATCAGTAGCTTAAGACCTCCCGCGCACTAGGCAGCCTGAGGTACACGACACGTTTTCTTATACCCGTATTTATAATCTCTTCTTATCTCAAGGAAAAAGGACGCCTTGACGAAGGCTTGAATCTCAGAGGCGTCCTTGTTTCAGAGTCACAACTCGGCTCTCCCTTCCAGAAGGAAAACTTATTTAGGGATATGTGATTGCTTATGGTGGTAAAATCAAACTCACTCAGAATTGTTTAAAAAAAATCGTTGTTCATTATGCGTATTAACTGTCTCTGAGGTTAACCTGTAGACTGGTCTGTGATACATGTCAAAACTGCATCTACGCAAAGCGCCAGCGTCGTAGAAACCCAACAGCCAATCACAGTGATGAAGGTTGCCTCAAGGAAGCTCGAGACCTGCCTTGAAATAAGGAGCCCAATAAGGTTCTTTGTTCTATCAAGGAAGGTCTATGAAACGCGAAATGAGGACAAAGGAATCCTTGTTCCTCAAGGAAGCACTATGAATAAAGATATTAGCAGTGGTGTGCTGGGAAAATGGGCTCGCTGCCGATGACCGGTACTTGCGGGATGGGGGCGAATTTTTAAACCCTTTAACCCAAACGCGTTAGACTTAAGCATATCCTCGATTTTAGCTTCATAACAACCAGCAAAATCCTTCAAATAATTTATAGCGTTAATAGACCGAACAATTAAAGAATTTGCTTTAACAATATTAATGTTACGAGTTTGTAAGACTGAAAGAAAGGTTCTGAAAGGTAAGCGAATTCCTGTAAGACGTCGATCATTAAATCTAAAACTTAAGAAATTCCGAATTGATTTAATAATTCAGAAGTTTTGTCTTTAGATTCAAAATGTTTGCATAAAGCGGGATAATTTTTCCAAACCACCAAGTGCATACGCTACAAGCTGCCCATCTAGGTCCGAACAAGCGACCGATTTTTATCATTTGCACGTCTATTTTCGTTTGTATATGTACATTCGTGTCACTAAACGAGAACCATATAAATAACTTTTTTTTTAAGATTATTTTCTTAATCTAAATAGAAAGAAATGATCTTAGTTCTCGTTTAGTGACAAGAATGTGTACCGGGGCTAGTAGTACATACAAATGTCTGTTGTATAATTCAATATCCTGCGTGGTATTACCAAGGGAAATAGTTGTTTCAAAATGGAATTTTGGTAGTTTGGTAGTCTTAATAAGGTAGTATTAATATTATAGAGCTACGAACAGGTTGAATATATTTATGAATTCAGGCTGCACTTCATCTTTTATAATTGTAGAAGAATTGTGAAGTTCTATTATTTCTTTTATGAGAAACGATGGTAAATTATTTTTAATTCAGCTTGGTCTATGTCTTGGTCTTAGCTTAGTCTATGTTTTTATTATAGATTGGGATAGTGGAAACTGAGAAAAGTTAATTTTCAAAATACTAACTATGGACTCGCAAATTTATAAAAAGTTAACAGTAGGCTCGCCAATTTATACAAAATTTAACAGTGGGCTCGCGCGTGCCCCCGCGAGCCCGCTCCAGCACACCACTGGCTATTAGAGACCGTGTTAGCCGTACCGTTAAGAAACCGTGATAGTTTGTATATGTTACGGCAAATCCACCGGACGAGCCAGGTACGGCTCAGATGCGTTTTATCTGGGCAAGTTACAGGATTTGCGCTATGAATCCTTATTAGAAAACAAAATGATAATTGCTTACTACTTGTATAGGAAACTCCAAAAGAAAAGAAAAAGTAAAAGAAGTTTTTGGATACATCCGATTTTAGAAAATAGGAGAATATAATTTAATAGAGCAATTTGGCGCATTCATACAATGTTAAGAATCAACTGAGGGAGGATGAAGATAAGTTTTGCAATCATTTTAGAATGCAGAAAACGACATTCGACAAATTTCTGCAAAAATTATCCCAGAAATTCGATTCGATAGTCTTATCCCATATTATAGGCCAGGGAAACCTAATCTAACCATTCTGAGTAGTGGGTCAAATTTTATTCATTATATTTTTCGTACTAACTCGTGGGTCACCAGGCCATTGGCATCACTTAGAAAAGAGGAGGGAGGTCAAAGACCACTTATTTTGTTCTCTTACAAAATTCAAGTTTCCTTCTTGTTTTACAACTTCTTCTTTGGAAGTAGAGAGCAAAAAATAAAGGTCGAAGTCAAAAAATGTATATCAATGAATGTCCTTAAAAATCACTGATGTATTATACAACGATAGATGTATTATATATACCAATTAGAGGATGTGGAATATTCTGTTTAAGATATTGAATGAAACCAAGCGTTTCTTAGAACACTGGCTTCTGGCTGCGCAGCCAGGCTGCCTAGTGCACAGGAGGCCCAAAAGTTTATGAACTAACTAAAAAAATAATAATTTAATTTATAATTAATTAAAAGTGACATTACCTAAAATTTGAACACTTTTTGTTTGTTTTAGAGAAAGTTTTAGTTCAATTAAATCACACGTTGTTGAGTAAAAGTGAGCAATACGGAGATCCTGCCTTAAAAGCAATTTTCAGACTGAACAATAACAACTACGTGTTAAAATCTTTACAAAGGAGCAATCTGTTAGAATTATATTTAATTTCCGAGCCCAATTGCGAAGAGTATTATTACAATTCAATTCAGGAACACAAGAAAACTTATTTGCACAGGTAATAATAAACACTAATAAATATTATTTATAGGAACAAGATTTTAGATGCATTTTCAGATATATTTGTGTAATATATTATGTCGTTATTTTTATTTTAGTTGGGGTAAATTGCTGAATTACATTTTGACCGATGATATTCCTATTAATCCTCAAAGCCACGATAAGCTTAAAGATAAGGAGAGGGCGATTTTGAAAGAAAAATTTGCTGTAAGTTATAGTTTGTATTTGTATGTGTACAAGTTTGTATTTATAACTAGCTTTCTTTGGGCCCTGGGCAACCTTATCAATGGAGCCCTACTACACTAAATTTTGAGTTGCATAAAACTACTTATTTGCTAATTAATATACTATTTTCGGGCGGGTTCCCAAAAAGCTGATGAAAGCCGCAAGTTTTTTTCTAAATTATGAATTATTTTGATCTTTTTGGGCCACCTTCCGTCGGGGTCCAGGTAGGGGGTTTCCGTAGGGCATGTGCCCCTTTTCTCCCTGCCTAGTTATGCCCTGTTTGTACTAGTAATTAATAACTGAAATTATTTTCTTTTAGGGTTTTAATAAGGAGATTGAAGATATAATGAAGGTGCAGAGAGGATATTCGATACCGGATGTGGAATTGCGTGAGAGTTTAAAACGTGACAATAAGGAACATATTATTCCGAAATATCATTCGTTTTATAACACGTGAGTTAACAATTTTCAATAGGCAACTACTACTTTCAAGATTCACTCTAAAACTCGGCTTGTAGGATTAGATAAATAAAAAAAAATTTACGAATATCTAAATAAATAATTTATCAAAATTTTAGAAGTTAATTTGTAACATTTTTTGAACTTTTAAATGACATAAGAAATGTGTTTCCGATTTTGATTGTGTGGATCGTTCAAAAATATAATAAATATAATAGTCTCAAAAAATCAAAAATTTGGGTATTTAATTACACAATTTTGTTAATTAATTAATTATCTCAGATACTTAAGTACGAAAACATTTTCGATTTTTCATTTCAAACGATTTCTTTTTAATATTTGCAGGTATGGAGGGATGCAATTTACTAAGAATCCAGAAAAGTATATAAGATATAAACCAGATGAAGTCGCTGCGAAAATCGATAAGTTCTTTGATGTTGCTGCATAATTTCCTCTACAAAGTATTTAGTTTTTAAAAGAATAATCCTGTAAAATAGTGTTAAGAGTTATGAAGAATTAAGTAATTTTTATTTATTGTACATTTTTTAATAATAAATATTTTAAATTTAGTATTAATAATTTATATAGTTTTATTTTAACCATAGTTGCTTCTCTATATATCCTTAGTCTTGTATGTCTACTCTTGACTGTGAAACATTGTCTGTCTAGTCGTTTATACTCGGGCCGGCGAGAGAATGCATCTCGTCTCGAGTTTAGCATTGTTCTGTTGTCTTTTCTGTTTAGTTGTCCGCACGTGTTCGAAAAACGTCACTAGCGCTTATGTTTCTTAACTCAAACTAACCTTCTATATAGAAGTTCTTCTATATAGATATTTTGTTATTGCCTATTTATTTCTCTGTAAATATGGATGTAATTATAGATGTAAATATGGATGTAAATCGAAATGTCGGCGGAAAAAAGGAGCACAATCTCCAGGGAAAAAAAAATAAAAAAGGAAAGGCGTGTCTTCAAAAAATATACATCGATTTTTCTCAAATTGATTCATAGTATCTATATCACTAAAAACTTATTACACATACATACCTACACGCAACAACTACACATTTCATCTATACTTATACTAATACAAACTGTTCTTTAGTTGGTGCACAAAAACCAACGTGTGATTATTGTGAACACATATAAGAAGCTCTAAAGGGAAAATAAAATATTCTGTAAAAAACGATTTAAATTAAGAAAGTTTCATTATTTTGTAAGAAATGTTAAACAAATATAATAATACAAGTGTTCCTGTTTGAAAATAAGCTATTCGGCAAGTAAAAATGTAAGTAGAAATATGGTCAACGGTCAAAGGACTGAATTTGGCGCGCACAGTTCGGCGCGTCCCTCGCCCCTCATACCTCGGCGCAGTACAGCTGCATTCTCTAGTCGGTCAGAATATAGTCTATTCAATTAGTCTGTCCTAATCAAAAGTATAGACGTCAGTACACCCCCAGTCACGCGACAGACCCGAGTTCGATATCCCGTCAAGTAGGCATTTTCAACTATGGCGACACTAACCGTCCGGGCTGTCCAGCCCGAAAGAATGCGCAAAGCGCGATACCGAGGTGGCGCATTCTAAAAATGCCAAGTGGAACAGGGGGTTTAGTCTGTCTAGTCTAATCTAGTCTAATCAACTGGATGGTCCCCGTAGTAACTGAAATAAAGACCTTTGACCTGGAAGATATTGTAAAAACTGCGCAGAAGATCAAGACCGGGAAAACTCCAGGTCAAGATAGTATACCCACAGATGTGCTCAAAGAAATAGCTACCAGGAGACCGGAAATCGTCTTGAGAGTTATGAACAGCTGTCTAACTAAAGGAGAATTTACAGACATTTGGAAGGAGGCACGTCTAGTACTCATTGAAAAACCCAAAAAACATCATTCCGGCCGATTTGTATTCTAAATACCCCAGGTAAACTGTCAGAAATGTTAGTTAAGACACTCCTGGAGAACGAGCTAGAAAGCAAAGGAATTCTACACGACAGACAATACGGATTTCGAGCGGGCAGGTCAACGATAGATGCCCTGTCCATGTCATGGAGATACCTAACAAAATTAGAGAAAAGGCCTTCAAGAACGCGGTACTTCTTACTCTTGACATAGAAAATGCCTTTAATTCAGCTCCGTGGGACCTCATAATTGACACACTAAAAACAGCGGAAATTAGCCTCTGATCTGATTAAGATGGTCCAGTCGTACCTCAGCAATCGATATGTCATCACTAGGGCAACCAAAAATATGCAAATGCATATATTTTCCCATTCTACTTATAAAAGAATGGACTATCCAGAAATGTGTTTCTGACTAAACTATGAATTTAGAGGCCTATTCGTAAGAGCATATTTTTGCATATTTCACCAATAAGATCATAAATTGCATATTGGCTATGATAAAACATATTTCGAAATCACTGCATATTTTTAGTGCATATTATGCTCAATTTGGGTAATATAATATATTATATATTTCATTCATTGAACTGCTTTTTGATGGAAATTTCAAGACGCGTATTAAATACTGCTTTGCTAAACAAGGCAAATCATAGCACTATTGCAAGAGCGATGATTTAATACAAATTATGGGTGATAGTCTCAATCGAGATACGATTTTACTCTTTATATCAGATGCCGCTCCATACATGGTAAAAGCAGCTCAAGCCATAGAAACCAAAAACGTTTTAACCAAAAGTGACACATCTGACTTGCCAGCACAGGGACTTCACGAGTGCAGAGTTTGTGAACAAATTCGAGGAATTTATACTAACGTCGATCGTCTAATCTCCAATGTAAGAAAGTATTTTTAAAATCACCGTCAAGGGTAGCGATTTTTAATGATATGGCACCTGCCGTCGCACTTTTTCTGCAACCAATAACTACTAGATGGGGAACATGGATTAATGCCGCAGTGTACTATGCCACCAACTTCGAAATAATTGTGAAATTATCAAATTATGGATTTCTAAGCCTATCCATAAATTTGCTTGAAACGTCTGGGGTACTGCTTGCTAAACAGATCGAGGTAATAGAACATGCTCAGGATGTCGTTAACGGTGAAGCAGCAAAAAATTATGGTTTTCCATTATGAAGGAAATTTCAATAAAATTGTCTAGTTCTAGAGGTTCTACAACAATAGACAATAAATATAGTATTATTGCAGCAATGGCATTTAAATTTGCGCCTATAACTTCGGTTGATGTGGAACAAAGTTTTTCAATGTACAAAAATGTCCTACGATCAAACAGGAATAGATTTCTCAAAGAACTTAAATGAGATGTTTGTCATTTATTGTAATAAAAATTGCAATTTTTTTAATTATTTTGACGATAATATCTGTATTTTTCTTTTGTATTTGTGTTTTCTTACCTAGAATTTAACATTTTTTCATATATTTTATTTCAGATTTAAGAGCATATTTTTTTTCTAAATGCATATTTTTATATAGAATATTTTCATTTTTATAGAGCATATTTTCATTTTATAGAGCATATTTCCATTTTTATAGAGCATATTTTAAGCGCTTAAAGTAGTTTTTTAAGAGCATATTTTTGGTTGCCCTAGTCATCACAAATAGCGGCTCAAAAGTAGAAACAACATGCGGTGTCCTACAGGGCTCCATTCTAGGACCTACATTATGGAACATCTTCTACAACAGCATTTTAGAACTCGACTTAGGAAAAAACGTTACCTCTGTTGCATACGCTGACGACCTAGCAGTGATTGTCTGCGGTAGAAATGAGTCACAACTGGAAGAGTCCGCGCACAATGCCGTAGCAATAATACACAAACATCTAACAGAACTAGGGCTTAAAATGGCACACGCGAAGACGGAAATGGTAATCCTTGTGGGTAGAAGAAAACTCAAGACTCTGTCGGTAAAAATTGGCGACGCCATAATAACGAGCAAGTCGGCAATCAAGTACCTGGGGGTATACTTAGATAGAAATACCCGTATGACTACCCACATTAAAATCAAATGCGAGAAAGTCGAGACGTCACTAATGGCTCTGACTAGGATCACCCCAAACCTCTGGGGACCGCGCGAAAGAAAACGCCGAATTCTAATGTTCGCGGCGTCTTCAGCCATCCTGTACAGTGCACCCATCTAGACGCAAGCGCTTAAGCATTCTCTATATAAGAATAAACTAGAAGCCCTAAACCGAAAAATGGCACTAAGAGTTATTTCGGCATATAGAACCACTGCTGCAACAACCACTATCGCCTCACTACCGCCTCTCGAACTGAGAGTCAAGGAGATGGTCTACATATACCGACTTGGAAAAAACAGTAAGTCTGATGCTAAAGATAAATGCATGGAGGAGTGGCAGCAAAGATGGGGAGAATACAATGGTTGGACCAAAAATCTTATAAAAGACGTAAGGTTGTGGAGCAGCAGAAAGTGGGGTGAAGTGGATTACTATGTTACACAGGCCTTCACTGGGCACCGTGTATTTGGAACATACCTTTACAAAATTAAAAAAAAAGAAAACCTAATCTGCTGGTTCTGTCCGGACATTGATTCAGCCGAACACACCATTTTTCACTGTGTCAGATGTATGGACCTTCGTGAAACAGCAAAATCAATTATGCGGCAGTCATATCAACATCTAATGTGGCAGAATTGCTTCTAAGAACAGAAGCAGATTGGAACGCAATAACAGCAATGATGAGGGATATAATGAAAGCAAAAGAGAAATACGAAAGAGAAAACCGAATTTAGAAACGAGGAGGGATAATTCATCCTTAAGTAATGCCTAGTGGCGGTTTCGGGGATGTTTCCTCTCTTTTTTAATATATTTTTTTTAATTTTTTTGAAGTTTTCTTTGTCTTTTATCATTATTTTAATAAAAAAGTCTAATCTAGACTGTCTAGTCTCTCTAGTCTAGTTTGTCTAATATAGTCTGCCTAGTCTAGCCTGTCTAGTCTAGTCTGTCTAGTCTAGTCTTTTTTTCCGGAGGAGAGGGAATGCATTGTTGCACACCGGGTTTTCATACCCGTGTAGTGTGGGGCTCTCTGATCGAGTTCTTCGTGACCAGCATACCCACTAAAACCCCCCCTCTGTCTCTTCACTACACTCCACCAGGGACTGCGGGAGCATTACTTCAGGTGGGTGTTGGTGGTGGTGTTGTTTATTCTAATTGCTTCCTTTTCCTTCCTTTTTGTTGTCCTTCGTCTCGATTTCGTCTTTCGTCTTCTGTCGTATTACTTATGTAGTCGTGTGATTGTCGTGTGTAGATGTTAGCTTCCATCTGTATCGTGCGAAATTATGATCGTCTTCCATTCTCTCTTCATTTGTATTTTTCTCATCATGATTTCGGTTATGTAAGCTTGTACTGCATCCCAGTTATGCTCAGTTTCTAACATAACTTCCATGATGTTCTGTTCTTCTAGTTTTGTAACGCCTAATGTCTCAGCGAGTCGAGTTCATTCATTCTCTGATTCTGTACACATGAAGATAGTGTGTTATGCGTCGCATGGGATATAACCGCAGTAGAAGCACTCCGTAGTCTCCCTTATTTTAAACCGTTCGAGGTATGCGTTGAAGCACCCATGACTAGAGACCGCCTGTGTAAGATGGTTACTCATATGTCCTTGTGACCTTTCGTACCATGCTGTTACGTTAGGGATAAGGCTGTGTGTATACCTTTCACTAGTGTCGCTATCCCATCTTGTCTGCCATCGGTCCATGAGTCTCTTACGTGCTCTCTTCTTAGCGGCTGCTCTTTCATGTTTTACTTCCTTTTCGCCCTGTGTTGTTGCAGGTCTTCGTAGACTTCTTGGGGGCGTGCTTGCAAGTATCAGCGCGGCGGCCTCCGAAACCGTGCTGTAGGCAGAAATTACTCTTAGAGCACTTCTTCTCTGTAATCCTGTAAGTTGTTTTCTCCCTCCAACCTTTTTCGTTACGCTCGCCCATATTTCCCCCGCGTAGAGAATTTTTGAGTGTACCACATTGTTGAGAAGTTTCCGTTTCAATTCCCTCGGCCCTCCAATGTTCGGCATCAACCTGTAGACGCTGCCTTTTTCGCTGTTTTGGCGATATGGTCTGTGTATCTCAGACCGCTATTGAGTTGGACGCCAAGGTACCTCAAAGATTTCGATAAAGGGATATTTTGCCCTTCCAGAACGAGTTTCGGTGGTGCGAATAGTCTTTTATCCGTGATAAGTATCGCTTCTGTTTTATGAACTGCCATTGTTAGATCCTGCTCTTTTAACCAATTATTTGCACCGCAGGGTTTCGTTAGTTGCTAGTTCTAGTGTTCTTATTTCCTTTGCAGTCACGACCACTGCGGCATCATCTGCGAACCCAACTATTATCGCTGTTCTAGGCAAGTCTAGGTTTAGCAAGTACATAATGTTCCACAAGATTGGGCCCAAGACCGATCCTTGTGGGACATCCGCCCTTACCTTATACTCAACTTCACCTTCGTCCGTGTGGTATATCAACCGTCGGTCGCTCAAGTAGCTGCTAATTATCTTTCTTAAGTATTCTGGTGTCTGTCTTGATGCTAATGCCATCATGATTACATACAACCTGGCTGAATTAAAGGTGTTTTTAACGTCAATAATGCACAATAACCTTTCGATTGCCATGTTCCAGTTTTGACCTATTCTGCTGCTTTAATTACTTCAGCAATAGCGTCCACGGTTGATCGACCTTTTCGAAAACTATACTGCCATTGAGTTGCTATAGTCGCTAGTTGCTATAGACAGTCCTCCGTTGTTTTCAATGTATGTCTCAAGTCTCTTTAGTAAAAGTCTTTTAAGAAGTTTCCTTATGTTGTCCAGGAGGCATATCGGTCGGTATGACGATGGTTCTTCCAATGGTTTGTCCCCTTTTCTTAGTAGGACGAGTTTTTGTCTTTTCCATTGTGTAGCGAAAATTCCCTTTCGTAGGCACGCATTGTAAGTTTCCAGCAACAACTCTGGCCACATTTCCACCTCTTCTACGATGATCTCATTTGGGATATTGTCTGGACCAGGTGCTTTCTCTGACAGTAATCGTTTCCTAGCCTCAAAGATCCACTCTACGCTGAAAGGTGTCACGAGAGTCTTAGTGGCTTGCCATATTTCTGCAGGTCTTCGTTCCTGAACTGGAAAGAGCGTGGTAACTATTTCTCTCATCCGTTGTGGACAAGATATCCCAGGTATCAGCTGTCTACCCATTAGTTTTTTCGTAGCAATTCGATATGGGAGGCCCCATGGGTCTTCATTTATGGATCGACAGAGTTCGATCCAGCATTTCTGCTTGCTACTTTTGATGGCCATGCGCAATTCCTTTCTCGCTTTTTGAAACTCGCGTCCAGGTCCACTTCTTGTCCTGTCTGTTGCGTTTTGTCGCCGCCTTCTGTGGCGTTGGGCAAACCTGCGTGCCGTAACGTACTTCTTCCTTAGGTTATTGATTTTAGCGTACCACCAGTAAACTGACTTTTTCCATTTAAGGCAAATTTGCGCTTTGGCATCGAAGCATCGCACGCTGTTGTAATGGTTTCGAACGCATATTCTACAAGTCGATCTACGTCACCCATCTCTGAAAGTCTTTGCAACTCTCCATGTATCGTAGCTACTTCCAGCGTCGCTCTTAGCTGAGTGCTGTCGAATTTCTTCACCAGCCATCCGTCTCCGTTTCCATGCTCGATGGTAGTGTTTCTCCGTTGACTCTCTGGGTTCATTTTCAGAGCCCTTTTGTCTAGCCTAGTCTGTCTAGTCTAGTTTGCTTAGTCTGTCTAGTCTATTCTGCATAGTCTGTCTAGTCTAGTCTGTCTAGTTTAGTCTAGTCTGTGTAATCTAGTTTGTGTAGTCTAGTCTGTATAGTCAAATTCAAATTCAAATTGTAAGTTTATTTATCGATGTCTGATACGAATATATACATTAAGATAACGTCAAAAAGAGGAGAAAATTAAAATACATACAAGTTATAATGCACAATAAAATATGACAGTAATATGACATTGTGAGATTACTTTTGAAGGAAATCATTTACATTGTAAAAACATTCTTCAGTTAGAAACGCTTTGAGCTTTCTTCTAAATGATACATAATTAGTAATTTATTTGAATTTCGTTGGTATAGAATTATAGATTTGTATACCAAATCTGTCAGGTGCTCCTTGGAAAATAGTTAGATTACTCTTTGTTGGTCTAAGGTTCAGAAAATGTCTTGTATTATATCTGTGGCGATCTTCTCTCATTCCAAATACATTTCTGTTTTTATATATCTGGCAAGCTAGCTTCCCAATATAAATGCTGGGCACAGTTAAAATTTGTAATTTGAAAATAAGGCCAACAGGAGGAAGTTGTTTTTATTCCCGTCATAGATCTTTTGTGGGCTAAGAACACTCTTTGAATTTGTGAGGAAGCTCCCCACACTAGTATGCCATAGGATAAAATAGATTGAATCTCGGCATGGTACACATTGAGGAGACAATTCTCACCAACCGTATGTCGCACCTCTCTCAAGAGGTACGACTTGCTATTTAATTTTTTAATTAAAGAATTTATTGCAGTGTCCCATTTGAGATTTTCCAGGTATACTCCTAAAAATTTTGCTATATTGTTTCTTTCTAGCCAAACATCTCCAATTTTTAGCGGCAAATCGTCAGTGCTATTTCTTCTACTGCACTGAAATATTATGTAGCTTGTTTTATCTATGTTGAGATGTAGGTTATTAGCGCAGAACCATTTGTGAAGTTTGCCAGATGTAATTTATCATGTATGCCGTGTAAAGGGAGAATAGCACAGGCGCTAAAATACTGCCTCGCGGAATACCCAGTTTTACGACTCTGTCACTTGATACACCCATACTCTCTTTTGCATCTATTTTTACATGTTGTTTTCTATTGCTGAGGTATGATTCGAACCAACGACCTGCCTTGCCTCTGATACCACGTCTTTCAAGTTTATCGAGTTTAAGAGTATATGTTTGACATGTTTGACGCAGTCGAAGGCTTTTGAAAGGTCGCAGAAAACTCCTACCGGACATCTGCTTTCGTTAAGGTGACCATTTTTTTTTAACCTGAAACCAGGACAACATGAATTTTGACCAGCCACGCCCAAATTTCATAAATGTTTATCAAAAATTCACCCAACCTGTATACCTAAGTAAATAAAAAACTTTTAGATATCAAAAAATGTTGCGTTTATTTAAACACAAGAAATGTGAAAACTAAAATATGATTTTACAATATAAAAATAAAACATAATAAACATAACATAACATGATAAGCCATACCTAATATAATAACATAATAAAACATAAGGAGTTATTTAATTTAGTTTTTTTTTATATATCTCTGAGGAATGGATTGCTTTTAACAAATTTTTGTTTTCCTGTATATTTTCATAGAATTCCATACAGGTTGCATTTAAATTATTTTTGACAATCAACAAGAATTTCAAAGTTTCCACTTTCAATTGGGTTTTCTCGCTAGTCCAGATGTTGTTTAATAAAGAAAAAACCCGTTCGGTCGGTGCATTAGTTCCTGGCATACAGAAGCAATACTCTACCAATTTGCCAATAGTATTGGACACATCATTTTCTTTAAAGGCTTTAAAAATTTCAATCCACCTATCTGATACCGAAACACAATTTTGTTTCCAATGCCAAAGTTTCTCATCAGTGGTGTAGCGCTGAATGAAACGATTGAAACGATGAAAAGATTTCATCAAAGAGCTCATCTTCAATTACATTTATTTCCGGATAATGTTGAATTAAATAGTCACTGCATACTTGAACCATTTGATGCGTAGGTTTCATGTTTAATGTAATCCAATTAAACTTCTCGATTCCCTCAAACTAGCCTTCCCATTCTTCCAGATACTGAAAACATGTGCTGTAAAATTCCACCACTTTTTCTTTGAAAATATTCGATTTAACTAAGCCGTCTTCTTCTAGCCTTTTTAAATTTTGTCGAACTTGCAGGGGCAGAAATACACTTGCTATCCTGTCAGCAATTTTGGTTTTAAGGTCCTTATAAATGATATTTGTTTCCAACATAGAAAAATCCTGTCCTTCTATCTTTGAAACCGTGTTATGAAACATTGACGACACATTATGGAGAAAGAAAAGCCAAGATTCGGTTTCAGGATTCTCAAAATAATTTTTAATAATTGTCGGAGTTTTTTCATTACACGCAAAATACGATTTTAATGCATGAAATATTTCCAACACGCGCTCAATAGCTGGTCGTAACTTGGTCGTAACGCTAACCAGTCCTGTGAAGTTAGCAACCGAATTTGCAAAAATATAATATTACATCAGAGTTCCCGGCAGATATGAAATAGTTCTAGAGTACTTTGTGCAAAATTTCAATAGTTCTGCAGAATTTCCCGAAAAAAATGGAAAATACCAAAATTGAGCTAGCTTTTGAAAAAAACTGTGCGTTTTTTACATATTCCTGTACCTCGACCATAGTTCTGGAGTACTTGATCAATATTGCAAAAAGTTCTGCAAAAATTGACATTTTGCAAAAAAAATTGAATTTTTAAACTTGCACAAACAGTTCTATTCGCGGATCTGAATAGCACCCTAAGAGTTCTATCAAAGATCCCTTTGTCATTTTTTGATAAAAACCTTAGTTCAAAAGATTGCTGTAATAAGGGAATCATTATTTTGAATGAAAATTTATAAAAATCGCAGAACAGTTCTGTTTACAGTATCCGATAGAACTCTTAGAGTTCTATCGAAAATCCTTATAATTTTTTTCTGTAAAGTTAAAAATTAGAAAGATTTGCGAAAAATTAGACTTCACCAATGCGACGAAGTGAAGATGAAAAAAAATCGCGCGACAGTTCTGTTTGTAGTTCCCAGTAGAACTCTTAGAGTTCTATCGAATATCCTTCTAACATTTTTCTGTAAAATTAAAAATAGAAAATTTTGGGAAAAATTGGACTTTGCCGACGCGACGAAGTGAAGAGAAAAAACTCGAGCAATAGTTCTGTTTGCAGTTCCTGGTAGAACTCATAGAGTTCTATCGAAAATCCTTACATCATTTTTCTTCAAAGTTAAAAATTCGAAAGATATACGAAAAATTAGACTTCACCGATGCGACGAAGCCAAGAGAAAATAATCGCGCAATAGTTCTGTTTGCTGATCCTGGTAGAACTCTTAGAGTTCTATCGAAAATTCTGATAACATTTTTCTTCAAAGTTAAAAATTCGAAAGATATGCGAAAAATTAGACTTCACCGATATGATGAAGCAAAGAGAAAATAATCGCGCAATAGTTCTGTTTGCTGATCCTGGTAGAACTCTTAGAGTTCTATTGAAAATCCTTATAACATTTTTCTGTAAATTTAAAAATTGGAAAGATATACGAAAAATACAAGTTCAGGATTGAATTTCGAATTAAATTATTAAAACCATTGAAGTGAAAAATTTTCCCATATCTCTCGAATTTTTAACTTTGGAGAAAAATGTTATAAGGATTTTCGATAGAACTCTAAGAGTTCTACCGGGAACTGCAAACAGAACTGTTGTGCGATTTTTTTCTCTTTGCTTCAAGTCGAAATTCTCGCATTTCTTTCTAATTTTTAATTTTACACAAAAATCTTGTAAGGACTTTCCATAGAACTCTAAGAGTTCTACCGGGATCTGCAAACAGAACTGTTGCACGATTTTTTTCTCTTCACATCGTCGCGTCGGCAAAGTCCAATTTTTCAAAAAAATATCAATTTTTAATTTTACAGAAAAATGTTATAAGGATTTTCGATAGAACTCTAAGAGTTCTACTGGGAACTACAAACAGAACTGTCGCGCGATTTTTTTCATCTTCATTTCGTCGCATTGGTGAAGTCTAATTTGTCGCAAATCTTCCTAATTTTTAATTTTACAGAAAAAAATTATAAGGATTTTCTAACTTATAACTGTATCTATCGGTATCGGTACTCTATCTATCTATATAAAGAGTTCTATCGGGAACTGCAAACAGAACAGTTCCGCGATTTTTATAAATTTTCATTCAAAATAACGGGTCCCTTATTATTGCAAATATCTTTTGAACTAAGGTTTTTATCAAAAAATGACAAAGGGATCTTTGATAGAACTCTTAGGGTGCTATTCAGATCAGCGAATAGAACTGTTTGTGCAAGTTTCAAAATTCATTTTTTTTTGCAAAATGTCTATTTTTGCAGAACTTTTTGCAATATTGATCAAGTACTCCAGAACTATGGTCGAGGTACAGGAATATGTAAAAAACGCACATTTTTTCTCAAAAGTGGTTGCTAGCTCAATTTTGGTATTTTCCGATTTTTTTCGCGAAATTCTGCAGAACTATTGAAATTTTGCACAAAGTACTCTAGAACTATTTCATATCTGCCGGGAAATCCGATGTAATATTATATTTTTGCAAATTCGGTTGCTAACTTCACAGGACTACGCTAACCACCGCGTAGCACTGCAACCCAAAAGTTATATATAAAGTTTATATAAGTTTTTATATTCTATGTCTACAAAATTACAAAATTCTTTTAATTCACTGACGCGCACAGTATAAATGTAAAAGTAAGAGTAAATATTGGTAATTAAAGTTTGTATATCAATTGAAAGGCAGTCCGCCGCGGTTTGTATAGAATTGTTTAAAATATGCGCTGAGCAACCAATTCCCACAAGCTTCCCGTCTGTCCAAAATAGCTTTTAGCTTGGTAAAAATATTATTTTTGCCGGCTCTTCGCATGCCTCCAAAGTTAGTGTTGGTGTTGTCGGCACAAAACCCTAATATCTTGCTTTCTAAATTATGTTTTTTTAAGACCTCTACAATATATTCGGTAACTATTCAGACGTTTCTCCTGGCAAATCCTTTACTTCAATAATTTTTACCAGTATTCCATTCTTGTTACAAGAATGGAATACTGGTAAAAAATATTAAATACTCAACAGATGCCTCTACCGTACAAAAAAATATTATGTTGCTGATATGCCACACGATGCACTAAAAGGTTAATGTTTTCTAATCTAAAACCAGTATTTTTCGTGTACTGGTTTTGTTTAATGACTAACCAGGACTTATGCCCTGAAAACCAGTACTGTACTGGTAAAATTAGTACGAATGGTCACCTTAGCCTTTGTCCACCTGGTTCATGATTTTTTTATAAAACTCATTTATTGCTGTAATTGTCGATTTGTTTTTACAGAACCCATGCTGTTGACTTGGAATTATCTTGTGTTTTAAGATGAAAGGCATTATTCTATATTCCATGCAATATTCCAGCATCTTTGCCAGAACAGACACTAATGTAGTTATTTCTGTCCGATGAATCAGCATACGCAATACAACCGTCGATATTTTTAATATATCTGGCACTTTTTCAGAGGAGAAAGAGGAGTTTGCGATGTCTGTTATGGGTTCAATTAGTTCCACTAGGAACTCTTTGATAATATTACCAGGTATAAGATCCAGGCCATGAGATGTTTTGTTTTTCAGTTTATTCAGTATTATTGACATTTCGTTGGGGGAAAATTCATCCAGATATATTGACCTGCTGTTTTGCTGTATATGTTCGTTCCCGATTTGCGTATAAGGATTTTTTTGACTTATATTCTCAGGGGCTGGTATAAAAAAATGGTTAAATAGCGAAGCTACAACATTCGGTTCTTTTATGCACATATTGTTATTTTTTATTTGAATGTCTTGTTTAGTCCTATATTTGTTACAACAATTCAGTGCGTACACTGTTTTCCAGAGCGTCCGCTGCTTGTTGGCTGATTTTTCTAATTTGTTTTTATAGAAATTTTGTTTGGTCACAACTAGTAGGTGTCTATGAATTTTCTTCCGTTTGAGATAGATTTCCCTTAGCACTGGATATTTCTTTTGTAGCACATATAAGTCTTTAACATGCGCACTTGTAATTTTAATTTCCTGCGTTATCCAAGAGGAGTGAGTTATTTTAATTTTCTTCATTGGGCAGTATTTGAAAATGTAAAATTACAGCAACTGTATGAAGGCAATGGTCTTTTGTTCGCAATTATGTGAAGCATATATTTCAGACCATGGCTCATTTTGCAGTGCCTGTTGCTGGCGATATTTATTGCTTGATGAAAAGTCTCGGGTATAGAAGTAGCTTATTTTTAATATAATTCAAGACATAGGCTACTAGTATCAGTCGATGATGGACAGAGTATTATCATCAACTGTTATTGTGATTGGCTGATTAATCCTTACAAATATGTTGTCTATTGTACTTTTAGAAGTTTTTTTAGTCTAGTGGGAACTGCAACTTTATAGACAAGGCCATAAGCATTTAAAATATTAATTAAATCATTTTTTTCTTTAGAATCTTTTTCGAAATGAATATAAAAATCCCCTGCAACAAGAATCTCTTGATAATTATATAAAACGGAGTCTAAGACTTCTTCAAAGCATCGCATAAAAGTACCGATAGACCCCGTGGGTGGTCTATATATTGTTATTATAACTATGTTGTTTCTACCGGATTTCCATATAACACCACACATTTCAATTTCCCTTTCAACCGATTTTGCAGCAATATCCAGCAACTTGCAATTAGAGCTTAGATATTCTTCACCCAGATGGCAACTCCTCCCCCAATCGATTTTTTCCTACAATAAGATGCAATTGATGTATAGGTCGGCAAATGGATTTGAGTAATTATGTCTTCTGAGACCCATGTTTCAGATACACATACAAAAAATGGCTTATGTTGTTCAGTTAATATATCAAGCTGAAGTGTTTTTGCTTTTATACCTTGTATATTAATGTATAGTATTAAATTTTCTGTTTAAGTCTTTTCTCTTTAAGTCTGTATAGGTTAGTCTATCTAGTCTAGTCTTGGCTGGAAAAACTACTTTAGCTCCACATAGTTCAACAAAATGTCACTATACACTACTTTTATGTATTTAAAGGATTTATTCGGATTTAAGTTAGATGGTCAAAACAGTCGAGTTTTTCGAAAAATTATGAGATTTTGTAGGATTTAGGAGTTTAGGCTTCTTACCCGTTCCATTATTCAAAAAATTGTCCCAGTGTTTATTACGTCGCTTTAAGTTTTACATATAAGAGAAATATATTGTTCAAGCAATTTAGATGTGTGGAATGAACAGACGCATACAAGTGATAAATTGGTGTGATATTATTTAGAATTATCACAAGAAAAGACGGGAGCTTGGCAAAAATTGAGCAGAACAATGAAGCTAAAAATTTAAGACAGGCATACTAATAGGCACAGTGTATGGCAAACTTAAGAAATGCCTCAAGACCCTTGGATTCATGTTCAACTTCAAAAACATTGTTCAACAAATCTTGGTTCTATCGAAATTTATCGAGACTTCTTCATTAGATCTTGTCTCTCTAGTCCAGCTGGTTTAACTTTAAGGTGTATATTTTGATAATAAGTTTTGGTACTTATGTATTAACGCCACCACCACTATAAATTGGATCTGTCTTGATTTATCTGTCCGCTTCGCGGCGGACAACCCAATCTAACAGGGGTTGAACCAACGGTCATTGCCACTTTGGCTTATATTGGATCGAGAGTTCGCGCTGCCGCGCGTATGTTGTCTTGATTTATCTGTCCGCTTCGCGGCGGGAAACCTAATCTGACCGGGTTTAAAAAATAAAGAGTTTTAAAAATGTTTTAATTTTAAATAAGTTTTATTAAAATTTAATATAAAAATATTTTATGATTTATCATAAAAATTTGAGGTGTAGATTGGCGGCATTTAAAAATGTAGCGGTGGTGGCGTTAATACGTAAGTACCAAAGTTTTTGCTTGTTTTCAAGAATGTTCAACCTGTTGTGAATATTGGCTTAGTAATATGCTTCATAATAAATTAAAAGGGAGAAAAGAAAATATTTGTAAGGAAATTCCGAAAATTGCGATCCTTCCTCCTGCTCTTTCTATTTAAGTGGGTTCTAATTTTCTTTAAAGGAATATAGAAAAGTAATTTTAATTAAAATATAAAAATCGTTTGAGATCGGCAACATATTTAATAGTATATTAAAGAACGCGTTCAATAAGAGCTCTTTTTCAGCGTTCATGTTTAGAAAACAACGAGCGGAGCGAGAAGTTTTCTAATGAACAAGTGTGAAAAACGCCTTATGAACGAGTTTTTATTTTGTCTATTTTGCGTCTTTTTATGACATTTCTAATTAAAAAAAAATCGCCCATACATATTGAGAAAATTGTATCGCACCCGGCGAACCATTAACGAACCCATATGAGAACTTTAATGACTTCATTATAGACTCAAAATAGAAAAGTTAATAAAAGGGATTTATAAAGTAAGAAATATGCGGAGCGGCGAGATCACCAACCATTTCTACATTGCTAAAACGGCAAAGAAAATTGGCAATAACTTAAATATTAACGTGCGTTCGACGACCGGCCGCACAGCAAACTTAATTCATTTCGAAAGTTTGAAATGCGCCTTAAATAAGTTATTACCGACTCTTCCGGGAACACTTGCCTATG
Source organism: Phosphuga atrata (assembly GCA_944588485.1). Lineage (NCBI taxonomy): Eukaryota > Metazoa > Arthropoda > Insecta > Coleoptera > Silphidae > Phosphuga > Phosphuga atrata. The sequence continues at coordinate 24,022,934 of OX155893.1, forward strand.
CACTATTCCAATGCTGTTACTCCCGGTACATACATGGAACGACCCGAAGCCGGTCTTCCCGATCATAAATAAGACACGTGCAGTTCGGAGGATGCGATCAACTCGGCCTTTATACATATATTAAATTGTTGTTTGTTTAGTTTTACAACGTATAGTTTTAAGTGGGTACTTTTGGTTTAGATTAGATACAAATAGTTTATGTTTCTTTAAGTGAATAAGTCTAGACTTAATTTATCAAACTCGTATTTATAGATTTTCTACTGGCACAAGACAGTTTAAATTTATTAGATTGGGGCCAAAATAGTTGGAATCTAAAGTTGCGTTCAGACTATGCAAGTGAAACACCTTTCTGAAAGAGATCCTCGAAGTATGCCGCCACTGCGAATACCCATAGATAAGCGACGCCAGACAAGTAGTTAATTGGCGCTACCTTCCTAGCGGGGACTGGCTGAATCAATGCACATGACTATTACAATTCTCGATTGGTTCTGGATTTAACCCAAACGAACCCTGAAAAAGCTCAGATAGCTTCGTATAAAGTGTAAAGTGTCTTGGAATTAATTGCTCAAAAATTAAAACCTCATATATAAGTACCCTAAAGCAGTGGTGCGCAAACTTTTTTCATTTGCGACCCAACATTTTGAGTATAATTTTATCGCGACCCCTGAATATAAAGAAAACGTTTTTTTAATTTGTGTATCTACGACCACAATTGTAAATGACTATTTCGTGGAAAACACAGTTCGTGGACTATGTAAATACATCATACCATACACATATGTAACAATCCGCGATTAATGTTATGTAATAATCAAAATCACTCTAGCTTGTATGGTTTACGATTCGTTGATTGGTTGAGAGCTACACGTTGATACTATTTTTAAATATAGTACTTCGTGATTAACAAACAATCATTAAACGACACATCATTCACACATAGAAGCTGTCATTCATTTCGTTTTTTCACGTTTAAATCTAACGAAAACTACAAATAAGTACTAAATAAAAAGGTATGTAACCATTATGAATGTATTTCTTTTCATTTCTATCAAGTTAAATAAGGTCGAAGGTGTTACATAGAACATATTTTTCTTATTAAACAGAAACAAATTAGTGTGGTCGTAGATAAAGTATAGTACATAATTCGAGTTGTAAGGCAATTACGTACTCGCGGAATTACGCGCTCCACGCTAGGCGGGGTAACTGTTCCGCTCGTACGTAATATGCTTCTTTCAACTCTCATTAGGTAATATACTATTATATTGACATTTCAAATAATTTTAGACACACCTTGAAATTTTCGATTCACTTGATAAATAATGATTTTAAGGAAATACATCTTCTCGCATTTTCTGCAGATTTCATTATCTCACAAGCTTTGAACGGCTTATTACAGAGACTTCTTGTTTTTACCAATCGATTCAGCATCCCAAAAGTAGTCGGAAAATATATATGACTTACCTAGGAAGCTTTTAATTAAAAAACGCCATCGAACCACCGATACAACCGCTGGAAGATTCTTACATTTTAATTCAATTCTCGTGCAATTTTCAACCGATTTCCAAAAATTTAGTCTCGAAAGATAGTAATGAATTCCGTTAAATTATTCTGCAGGAAAAACTTGTAAAATAGCCTAGATCTTGGGTATATTGAGCATTTGAAAGAAATAAACTGGAAAATCTCGTTCACTTCATAGGCGACTTCCTTTGCCTAAACTGAAAAAAACAATTTTCAGAAAAAATTGACAAAAAAATCCATCGTTTTAATCAGGAAAATAGTGCGTTTTCGGTTTTTTAGCAACCTCTTTGAAACCGCAAATTCTAGAGAAATCATTTTTGGCACATAGAAACTAGACGCCAAGACGAGCATATGTATGTGTAAATTGTTTGGATAAATTCATTTTTTTATTAATTATAATAATAAATCTTTATTTAATTAGGAACCCTAATATACATATAAGAAGAAGAATATATACATATATGAAAATAAAAAATAGAATAATAAATAATAGGATCACAATAAAATAACATATGAAGAATGAACATATTAAAAAGTAAATTAATTTAAAATTAATTAAAAAAAAAAAAAATTAATTTATTAAAATTATTACATACATATACATAGGAGAATAGTTCAGCAAGGTTTACAAATTCACATGGTATATGATAAAATGTAAAATGGTTTTATATTATTTTGGATTTACTTATTTTGGATGTATTCCTTCAATTTAGCCTTGAACTGGTTCAATGAAGCAGATACCTTAATAGACTCTGGTAATTTATTAAACTCTAGGAAACCTTTGAAGAATAGTGAATTCCTGGTAAAACAATAGGAAGTGCTCGGAACATATATGGAATTTTTACCACGTGTATTATGATTTTGAATATTAGTATTAAATCTTATGTATTTATGGAAGTAATCTGGTGCTAAATTGTATATTATCTTGTATATGAAAACCATAGTGGGATAAAACAGTCTGTTTTGCACTGAAAACCAACTAAGGATCATTAACATTAATCTTATATAGGTGAGACGATTTGTTTTCAGTATTATTCTCATTCCACGATTTTGAAGCTTCTGGAGCATACTTAACTTATTGATATTAAAAAGATATACGATAGATGAGCAATAATCGAAATGCGGTTGAATTATATACAGTAATTTTTGTCTCCAATGATAAATGTTGAGATATCGGAGAGAAAAAGAAAAGTTTTCTCAAAATCTTTTTATAAGTATAATCCAAAATAGAATTGAAGTTCAAAACATTATCTAGAAGGAATCCCAGGTACTTAACGTTTGAAACAACTTGGATTCTTTCATTATTAATGTTCAAATGAATATTATCAATATCGAGAGCATCATACTTATATTTTGTTGTAAAGACCATCGCCTGTGTTTTAGTTATATTAAGTTTCAGTTTATTTAGGTTCAGATATTTGGTAATTGATAGCAAGACAGTATTCATTTTTTCAATGGCTTTTTCAAAGTTGACATCACTACAAGCAATTAAGGTGTCATCAGCAAACAGATTAATAAATTCACATTTTACAAAAAGATCAAGATCATTTAAATACAAAATAAAAAGTAGAGGATCTAAAACACTTCCCTGTGGAATTTCTACATCATTGATCAGTTCGGAAGATATTTGGTCTTTATAACGTACTTTTTGATTACGGTTTGTAAGGTAATCATTTAGCTATTGATGTGCTGTGCCAACAATACCATATTGTTCAAGTTTGGATAATAATATTTTCCTGTCGATAGTCTCAAATGCTCTCTTTAGGTCAAGGAAAACTGCGATTGTTATCTAATTGGGTTTTAATAAAGCATAGAGTAAGTTGTAGTGCTGATTCGCAAGAATACTTCGAACCCCAGATTGATTATTCATTAATATTGAGTTTACTGAAACGTGATGCAGCAATTGTTCATAAACAGTTATTTCTAGCAATTTCTCAATTGGTGGTAATGTATTTATTGGACGGAATTCTTCAGCTTTAATGGTATTTGGAATTTTTTGAATGGGTATAATGGTACTGATTCTTAGACTCTGTGCAACTTTACCTGTAGTTAGAGATGTATTTATTAAATTCAGAATTACATGGCCAATGGTTTCAAATACTTCCTTTAATATTTTGCAATTCTATGTATTGTATAAAGAAAACTTATTGTTCAAGCAATGAACTATTTTACGTAAATCCTGCATAGAGAGTAACTCAAATTTATTAAATTGCATATATAAGTTACTGTTTGAATTTTTCCAAGTTACAGTATTATCTATACTGTGGATAATATCTTGGATACTTCCGATAAAATATTCATTGAAACTGTGTGCTATTGCCATACTTTCTTTCAATACTGTTTGCCCAGTTGATGCATCAGCAGTTATAAAACTAATATTTGATGGAATTTCCTGATGAATATTATTTACTATGCTTTTTAAAGTTTTCCACTTTTCTCAGGGGTTATTTTTGAACATTTCTATGTTGTGAATATAATATAATTCTTTTTTTAGCTTAAGGAGATTTACTATACCATTTCTGAGGATTTTGTAGTTTTGCCATTTTATTTGCGTTTCATTTTTTGAATTTGAACATGATTTTAACTCTCTATATGCCCTATCCCGTAATTTGATTTTATCATAAACCTCATAATCAAACAATGGAAGATTTGAATTAAGTTTGCAAGTTTTAATGGGAGCAATATCATCAATTACTAGTTCACATTTTTCCAAAATTTCTTTATACATAATTGCAGTATTAACTGAGTCTAAATCAAAGTTCTGCATCATTAATGCTGTTTTAATATCCATTAAGTTTTCACTATTAAGATTTCTATTTTTTTTTACATTATCATATGGTTTAACAATTTTGTGTAAGTTTACTGAAATCACAGTGTGATCAGTTATTTTTGGACAATCATGTACAACAAGCCTCAAATTATTTTGTTTACTTAAAACGTAATCCACTAATGTTCAACTGGTATTAGTAATACGTGTTGGTTCCTTTACACTGTTCAATTCCATATGTTGATAAGATACTTTTCATTTTGTTTACTATAAAAAGAATCTGTTTGTTAAAACAATTGTCTGTTGAAACAATAGGTTTATATTAAAATCACTAAGACACATTGATTTTTACAAGAGGATAAAACATCAGAAATAATTTCAAAATCCTCTATAAATTTTGAATCCGAACTTGATATAGACATTTGGTTGGTGATATAGACAACCAACTAAGCAGAATTTCGTTATAAAATCAATTCTAAGTTCACTAAGTCACTTACACCTTACACCAGTAACTTACACCAATAGTTGTCTTGAAATTTGAAGGTTTTGAATACAGAAAAATTATAGTCTCTCCTAATATACATTATAACTCCTTCTGTGTGTCTACTGTTTGAATCAAATCATGATTATATTTTTCAAGATTAATTTCAGTTTCTTCAATATCTGCTGTTGTTCTGGTTTCACTTAGTAAAATGAGCTTTGGATGATAACAAGTAATGCTTTCTTGAATTTGATCCCGATTTTTACAATACTTTGAGCATTAAGATAAATTATATCAAGATTATATAGTATATTATATATTATATTAGGGCTCGCTATCCATTTTTTGTTCTTGTTTATCCACAATTGTAGGTTTATTATTCACAAATGTAATTGTTGTATTAATACATCCACTATCAATTAAATGTTTTAGTTTATCCTTGATAAGTTTAAAATATTCATGCTGAGCCTTGGTTTGATCACTAAATATTCTAATGCTAGGAATATCACAAATATGTTTATTGTTCAAAACAAATTTTTCGGACGACTTAAGAGAAACCTTAATAGGTCGAATTTTATTAGGAACATATAAAAACGTGAAATCAGTAAAATATTGTCTTTTTACGTTAGTTCTAATTTCTGCCACGGCTTACATGTACCGAGCTACGTTTTTGCCGAAAACTCTGCTAGTAAATAGTTTTGTCTGGTTTTAATCCAGATTTGGGCTATGGTGGAGAATACGGGTTTTTTGGAACTTAGTGTTGCGGCCTTTTTACCTGGTGTAACTGTTGTCAATCGTCTTTGGCACTCTTTAATTAAGATCGGAAAGTAAAATTGAGCTTCTACGTTGCCTGGTTTAATAAATTTTCGTGTTTTTGTTGTTAAAAATTGATATTTAAAAAACATTTGACATTTCAAAGTAACAAATGGTGGATGCGCCCGCAACTAGACTGACGTTGCAACGTTTATTATTTTTATTAAAGAAAAAAAAGTTTTTCCAAAGACTATTAACAGTTACACCAGGTAAAAAGTCCGTCACACTAAGTTTCAAAAAAACTCATATTTGTAGGGTTACTCATATTTGTAGGGTTACAAATATCTGAATCTGTAGGGGACAGGTAAGCCCCAGATTTGTAGTAAAACTATACTAGCATGCTGTATCAAAATACAAACCAAATAAATTTTATTGTTTGCACTTCTTCAATTTGAATGCACACATCAAGAATTTGGCGGTACATAAAAGTGCCGCGGCACAGTCGTTGCGAATCACTACCAGGAAGGGAACTACCAGGAACCTCCATTCTAAGCAGTGGCGGATTATTCATAACGGAAACTAGGCCCGTGCCTAGGGGCGCGAGGTTATAAACGAAAATAACCTACCTACTTACTTACATTAAATAAAAAATAATACTTTGTACAGAGCTTCCGAAGCGCGTCCGTCCACTTGACTTTACCTACTGATCATTAACTCTTACGACCATTTCTAGGGGATTTGTAAGAATTTGTTAAATCGAGGAAATTGGTATATTAAGGTTCGTTAAACTAAGGTTCCACTGTATAATTTATAATACCTTATGATCACTTGTGGGGCGCCCATGAGGTGCTTGCCTAGGGCGGTGTCGACATTTTATCCGCCACTGATTTTAAGTGACAAAAATAATAGTAGTTTATGCTACAAGTGTGTGAAGAAGGACTTTTGTGCATGAGTCGCTAAGTTGGTTTAATCGCAATGACTGCACAAAAGCCTTTCACACACGGTTATCATACATTATTTTATATACGAAACATGTTAAAATACTGTTGAGTCTACACAAAAATAATTGTTTCTTACCGATGATATTGTAAAAATTGTTATTCTGACAGACAACATATTTCAAATCACTGACACAATAAGGTTAGAACATAGAAATTGCTAAATAGTAAAAACGCACAGTGACGGGAGCACTATTTGGTCGTTGTCGATATATTCTAGGTTAACCTAGATTTAATCTAGATTAGGTTATGGTCAGGTTAGGTTAGGTTATATTAGAGCCAGGTAAATCCAGACTGAAAGGCAAAAACTTCTTGATTCAAAATAAGAAAAAATAATTCAATTTTAATATACGTCAGAAAATTTACATTGGACATTTACATTTTGATTTACATTGGAAATTTTAAATTTTACATTGCACTTTTACGCACGATTTTGATACTTTTACACCCGATTATAATAATGGTATTCTTCACATACAATAATGTATTTATATGTTCATTTTGGCGTGTGAGTAGATAAAATATTATTTTAGTATAAAGTTTTCTTCTGAATGCTGTATTATTATTTTTATGATTGCTTTCAGTTATGCATTATTCGCGAGGGTAGAACATATGGAAAATTTCTGTGACACACGCCGAAAGTCTTTTGCCCGCAGGCAATGCGGGATAAGCAATTTTTTATTATTACAATCCTCCCTTTCTCTCGCCGAGTCGACATTTCCTGAAACATTCCATGAACTGTTTGCTTTTATTGCTTGCGTTATTATCAGTTATTACTTACGCTGTTATATAATCAGTAAACGTATAAGTGCATGTCGTTGACGGTTAAATTGATAATTATGTATTCTTGTTAATTACGTCGGCTTTCGGTAGGTAGTTCTTCCGTCGTTGGGGATAATATTTTACGACATGCTCACTCTAGTCCTTTGTTAATTACGTCCGCACGGGATCCTTCCTACATTCAACTTCCTACTGAATAAAATACTTAATTTACATAATCATAAATTAATATCAAACAATAATAGCTAATATAATAGTACAAGACAACCTTGAAACTCTTATCGAAAAGATTTTGATACAAAAGAAAAGCATAATATAAAGGGTGACAAATTACCCTTATTACTGTTTACCCTTATTACTATGCGTATTACTTATTTTGTTTTTTGGTAATTGCATTTTAAAATCAGAACACTCTTAGTTTGTCACCCTTTACAATAGTATAAGACAATCTTGAAAAGTCTCATCTCGAAAACATATTGATAGATAAGAAAAGCATAATATACTTATTTCATTACTACCATTACAATAATGAGTGGTTTAGGTTCACCCCGGTCAGGTGTTCTTATTTTTTGTGCGGGTCGTTTTGTATGATGGTATTATCCTCGCGGGCCGCATTTTCTTATATGAGCCATTTTTTATGTCCATTTATGAAAAAATTTCTGTTAATGTGTTAGTTTTAGTGAGTTATAGCCCTCTATTTTTTATAAAATTACCTATTCAATGGATCACGATTTCTCCATTTTTTTAATTTTTTCTGGGGGTCGTTTGGCTGCAAAGTCTTTCTGCACTGCGACCAACTTGATCTATTGTGCTTGACCTACAATTACTCTCCCAGGAATTCAACTTCGTGAACGAGGTCTAGTATATTCCTAAGAGGCTTGCTACTCAGCTCCCAGGTGGTCATTCTTGCGACCCCGAAGTGGGCAAGCCTTGTGTGTGCTAGCGCTCCACATATGCACATTATGTGTTCAGCGGTTTCTTCATCTGATTCACATAATCTACAGGCAACTTCCTCTGCCTTTCCCATCTTGTGTAGGTGATATCTCACCGGACAATGTCCTGTGAGTATGCCTACCAAAGTTCTGATTTCTCTTCTAGAGAAGCTTAGCATCTGCTGCGTTATTGCGGCAGAATAGTTTTTGAGCATTTTAGCTTGCATCTGTCTTGGCGTGTTCTTCCAGTGGGTTTGCTTTTGATCTTCTTTCCATTTCTTAGCCCCCTGCCTTAAGTGGGCATTTCTAAGCCCACAAGTTGGCTCGGGGCCCAAGAAGGGAGCCTCGGCCCCGCTTTTGGCGAGTGCTTTGGCCATTTCACTCCCATATATGCCCTGGTGACCCGGTGACCACATTGGCGTGAGTCTGTTACCTTTCGCCAGTTGCTTCAGGGTTTGTTTACAGTTCCAGGTTAACTTGGAATTAAAGTTGTGGGCTTTTAAATTCCTTAGAGCTACCTGGCTGTTAGACGTTTTGCTCGGGTTAGCACTACCTTGAAAAGTCTCCTTCTTGCTCCAAAAGTTGATGATGTTAAGTGCAAGGTACATGATTGTACTACCAAACTTACCCCTTATTATGGGTAAACCATAAACCACCGGAAATCCTTCGACGAAACCCTCACGTACAAAATACACAGTTTACCTAAAAGTCTGAACAAGCCCAAGAAGCTCCCCGACGAGGTCGAAGTGGAACACGTCCACCTCACCAACAGCTCCGAGAACATGCAACAAACCGTCAACCTAAACCGCGAACGCATGGAAAAATACAAAGAAGAACGCCGAAAGTTCCTCCACGACAAATACCGCTCCGAGTCCTTCAAAGAGAACAAGGACGTTATCCTCTCGCGCTTAAAAGTCTTCAAGCCCAAAGAAGACGAGGAGAAGAAACACGAGGAGAAAATTTGCAAATTCGAGGAGGCAAGGCGGTCTTTCAACAAATCCACACCCGCGGCGGTTCCCCCAGTCGAGGATGTCAAAGACGACGCGATACAGCGGTCACCGAAGAGAGTCAGCATCCGCTCGAAAACGGCGCTGTTCGAGCCCAAGAAACCCGAGTTCGAGGTCGAGCTCAGACCAAGGCGGCGAGAGGTTACTGACAGGCACAGGCACACGTTTGAAACCAGGGAGAGGGAACCGAACGAGACGGAGAACGTCAGGAGGGTCAGTCTGGACACTAAGACGCCAAGGAAGGAGAAGACGTCGCCGTCGTACTGCATAAAAGATATGAAAGCAATCTTCGAATCAAAGTCAAACCAGTAGGTAGTAGATGTTACGAAAGAAGTTTTATTGTAAAGAGAAAGAAAATGAATTATATATTATAATTATATTATGATGGCAACATCTTCTGCATAACCAAGCGCCTTATACCCGTTCTTTGTTAGCACATCTAGGAGATCATCAACGACCAGACACCACAGCAGAGGCGATAACACCCCCCTTGTGGGCAGCCTCTCTCTGTGGGTACCGTCCTCGTTGATCCCCGCAGCGCGGCGGTGATTTTACGATTGTTCAGAATCGTTCTGTTCTTCTAATTCAGTTCTTGAATCCACTCAATGATAGGGTCTTCGATCCCTTTGTTTGTGGCTGCATTCTTTATTAATAAACGGGTTGTGTTGTCAAATGCTGCCTCTATATCTATAAAGATACCTACTGCAATTTCTTTGCAGTCCAGTGCTGCTTCCAATATGGTCGTTATCTCGTGTAGAGCGTCCAGTGTAGATTTGCCTGGTTGATAAGCGTATTGGTGCTTATGGAGAGGACTTCATTGTCCACAATTTTTTCCATTGTTTTCAGGAGGAAGGAAGTGAGGCTAATTGGTCGATAGGACTTTTCCAGGTCTTGAGGCCTGCGCCCTGCCTTAGGGATGAATATCACCTTCGCCTCTTTCCATTCCAGCTGTATGTACGCCAGTCGAAAGCTGGTCTTAAATATCTCAGCAATGCAGCAGGATATGGTTTCGATCCCCTTCTGCAGCATTGCCGGGAAAATGCCATCAGGTCCGGCAGACTAAAATGGCTTAAAACTGTTCACAGCCCATGCGACTCTTTGAACAGTAAACATGGTTGTTGTCATGTTTTTACAGATTTTGGTTGGGCGCTTCATCCGCGTTATCCCTTCACCAGTTATAGTTGATTTAGAGCCGGGAAAGTGCGTCTGCAGTAAAACGCTTAGACTTTCCTCTAAATCTTTGGTATACTTACCACTCGGTGTCTTAATACGCCCGATTTCATTTGAGTGGTCCTTTGCCAAAACCTTTTGCAGCCTTGCCGTTGGGGCGGATTGATCAATGCCCTCACAGAAGTCACGCCAGGTTCTCCATTTCGACCTTCTCAATTCTTTATTGTAATCAGTAAGTGCTTCCCAGTTGCCTGTTCTTTTCGCACCGTTGAAAGCTTTCACGGCCGTCTTTCTCAGATGTCCTAGCGCTTTATTCGACCAAGGAACAGCCCTTGATTTTTGCATCTTTTTGAGAGGACTGCTAGTCTCATAGGCGTTTGTCAGAACGCCTTTTAGATGAGACTATGCTGCTTCCAGCTCATCTGTTGTGTTTATTATGAGGCGGAGGATAACTTATTGCTGTAAAATGTTTTCGCAAAAATCTTTGCAATAAGTCCGTTCGAAATAATTGATTATTTCGAATATGACTCGTCCGCGGAATGGTATTAATGACTCGTCGCTGCATAGTACTTCGGTTGCATCATAACAAACTTGCGTGAATAGAAATCGCCCCACTATAAACTTTTGACTACTACTATAGCCACCACATAAATACGTTCGTTTTTGTTTACCGGTTGCTACGCCTATAAGCGATAAGCAGTCTTGATAAATTTAAACTCATATTAAAGCATATTAAAGTGTCTTTCAAACGGCATATTTCTTTATTTCATCTCATCAATAGTTTCTAAAAAAAAAAAGTTAAGTTTTGAGTTAGTCAATAAATTGGGCTTTTGTAATACGATCAGATGCATCAACTATTTTATTATCAGCGAAATGCTAGAATCTCAACAGAATTTCAAATCGATCTCAGCTCATTACTTTCAGCGGGAATGTTTGAGCAAACAAAGGATCATTCGATGAAGACAGATGAATGGATGAATGCAAACTACAACACAATGATAGATTTACTGCTTTACAAGACGTTGCAAAGGACTTCAGTTTTTTAAACAGACGCGCTTTAAAAATCGTGCCGCTAGATGATCTCAAACGATGTGTAATAGATCTGGCTTTGAAATAATATAGCGACTAGTTCAGTGGTGGGCAAACTATGAAATATGAAGAACTATTTTTAAGGACCTCGTCTCATTGTGTGCCACGTACTATTGCGCATGTGTCTTAACTTGTGATATATTTTTTCGGAAGAGTAACTAATTCGAGGCAGTATTTTTGAGAATAAAATCGATATAACATGTGATGCTTTTTAAGTGAGTCATACAAATTTTATTTCCTCTTGAAAGCATTTAGAGAGCTAACCAAATCGATACTATGTTTGCCTCTCTTACAAGATCATGGATTCCAAATTTAAATTATTGTAATAACTGGTTACCTTGGCTAAAGAACCCCGATGTCGGTAGCCTTTTGTATCATTTTTTATGTTACAATTAATATTATTATTATTAAATGGTTACCGATTATATCGGTGATAATTGATCATATTTTTCGTCCTATGTATCCAAAGATATATGAATTTCTGTTTAAAAAAGGTTTAAAAATCTCTAGAGAAACATTCCTCAACTTAGCCACTTAACATATGTGAAATGAAGTCTTCATAAGCTCGGATAGGATTTACTTAATGTTTTAACATATAATTTAACTAATATTTTTTGTACACATGACTTTATTGTGTATCATGCGTTGGAAAAATATAAATTCCGGGAATTCATCACTATTTCTAAGTTTCTTCCATTAAAACGATCGACCTCCAGAGTGTTTGTGATCGACCGGTCGATCGCGATCGAGTGTTTGCCATATATCTTTCCATAGTCACAGACATTTTTTGTGTGCATGTGTCAATTTCCGCCATGTTTTCGGGCACTTTTTTGACGTATAACCAGTGAAAATAACAAAATGTGCCCGAAACTTTCATATTCCCGCCTTTTATGACGGGACATTGCGGACGCGCATGCGCTCACTAACAGTAAACTAACCGCTAAACTAACCGTAAAAAGGTCCATTCTCTCTATTTCAAAATGTATATACGAAATTTAAAGATGCAAATATCAAGCCATGGAAGAGTTTGAAAATATTAAAAATTTTGCAAAAAATTACAAACTTTTATTACAAAGCACATAACCAAATCCTGCCATTGCTTTTCATAACAATGCCTGTAATAACAGCTTTCTGCTTTCCTGTAATAACTTTGCCTGTAATAACAGCTTTCGACTAGCAAATTAGAAATTGTAAAATCGAAAATTGTAAAATCGTATCTTCGTTCATTTATTGGATAAGAACGAGTAATAAACATATTAAAGACATGTCAATTGAAAAACATGTTGCTAAAACATTAAATTATGATGACATAATAATTAAAAGCGTGGAAAATAACTTTATAAAATATGCTGAACTGTTTTATGTTTTTATTAAATTATTTTATCTACTCACACACCAAAATGAACACATTACTAAATACATTATTGCATGTGAAGGATGCCATTATTATACACATGTGTGTAAATCAAATAGAGTTTCATTCTTAAACGATTTCTGTTTGTTGTTACTATGGCAACTACTTGTGTTACTAAACAAAAAACATAGACGTAGTGAAAATAAATTTTCTGACGTTTATTAAAATTAAATTATTTTTTCCTTTTGAATCAAGAGTCTCGTCCTCGCAGTCTGGATTTATCTGGCTCTAATAACCTAACCATAACCTAATCTAGATTAAATCTAGGTTAACCTAGATTTCATCGACAACGACAAATAGTGTTCCCGTCACTCTGCGTTTTTACTAGTTAGCAATTTTTTCCAAGGAGGCGCTGAACGTTCTAACCTTATTGTGTGAGTGATTTGAAGTATGTTGTCTATCAACATTACAATTTTTTCAATAAATTTTAATAAGTATTTTAACATGCTTCGTAGATAAAATAATGTATGACACATGTGTGTGAAAGGCTATTGTGCACTCATTGCGATTAAACGACACGCCTTCGACTCGATGCTTTAAACCAGTGGTGCGCAAACTACTTTAATTTGCGACCTAACATTTTCTGTAAAATTTTATCGCGACCCCTGGATAGAAGTAACATTGTAATTCCCAAACAGTTCTACCTACATCTCCACAAAATTTGAAACAAATCCCCAAATTGAGTTTGAGAAAATTAAATTTGAAAATTTCAATGTTTGCAAATTTGATTTTCAAGGTGGAATTTACAAAAGCTGCAATCAATATTTGCTGAAATGAATATTAAAATATTTGAATTTTTTTCTAAATATTCAAAAACAGCTCTACTAACATCGCTAAACAAATCCCCAAATTATTTTTTGAAAAAATGAAGTTTGAAAATTTCAATGTTTGAAATTTTGATTTTCAAGGTGGAATTTACAAAAAACTGCTTCATTCGCTGAAATAAATATTAAAATATTGGGAAAATTTGCTAAATATTCCAGAACAGTTCTATCAACGTCTCCACAAAATTTTAAACAAATCTCTAAATAAGTTTTTTGGAAAATCAAGTTCGAAAATGTCATAGTTTTTAAATTCATATTGTTATTTCACTATTTACTGCTACCCAATACTTTACACACGAAATGCCTTAATTTCTTTGTGAATTCGACGACCCCTAAAAATTCTCTATCGACCCCTCTGGGGGTCGCGACCCATGGTTTATGTACGAACCAATGATACCACCCACCCATAATCCGCACTAAACAGGCAGTTCCTCAGGATAGAAGTGAGGTTCCAGTATCTCCGGTGGATGGGTGTCGCTCCAAATGCGGTAGTTGTGTTTATTTACGTATCCATTTAACAAAAAATGTGCCTCGTCGCTGATGATGATTTTTTAGCCAAAACTAGAATCCGTTTCCAGCTGCTTCAAAGTCCAGTCTGCAAACATGCGACAGGAGCGTGTTCTCGCGACTTCAAGTCTAGTACTGCGGCAGGTACAGATGCAAGTCTTTCCGCAAACTTCGTCAAGTGGTCTCACTTAGACAAAGTTGTTGTAAACAACGAAAAATGGACAGATTTCGATCTTCACGCTCACTTTCAGGGACAGCAGCAATTTTTTCGGTCGAACGCAGGGACGATCACGTATAGGTTTTACTCGATCACAAATCAACCGACAGTAAAGAAATCGAGTATTTGTTAATTAAAAAACTTTGGAATTTCTCAGCAAATATGCGAGATAATTAGGCGTTGAGATAAATATAATTAGAGTATGAAACGATGGTTCGTGAAAGCGCCGCGGTCAGGAGTCAATGCCAATTATCTGTCTGGCCTAACATCTATGTAGGTATGACTTAACCTAACCTTATTTCCGTCAATTAACTTCATTTCCGATTGAAAAAATAAGTGTGTTATTCCTAAGTAGCGCCTAAATAAGTTTTACTTAAACATAAATCAAAATAAGAAATACAAACTTAAAACAAATGGAACACAGCCTGAATTTATAAATATATTCAGCCTTTCCGGAGCTCTATAATAATTATTGAGTCTTTTTATGACAACAAAAAACAAATCTCAGTCAAATTTATAAGTTATTTTATAGCCTTCAGTCCACCTTCGTGGCCCTCAACAAAAGCCATCAAAATAAGATTGTTTTTAACATCATGTCTTTCCGATATCTTACGTGGATAGCCATCTGTGGACGCGTTTCGGGATCTATCTCTCACCAGCACAGTTTTGCAAACCATTCACTTGAAAACCCATGCGGTGACCAGGGCAAGATGTTTTTAATTTTGACATTTTGTGAGAGAGACATGAACTTAGCAGGTTAATTGATTGAACTGATAAAATAGAGATTGCTGAAACCATCCCATCTTATAGATAATCATACAAACTTAAAACAAAGGGAACACAGCCTGAATATATAAATATCTTCAGTCTTTCCGGAGCTCTATTACTTAAGGTATCCACTTAAGGTACCGGAAAGACATAATCTTAAAAACAATGTTATTTTTATGGTTTTTGTTGAGTGCCACGAAGGTCAACTGAAAGCTATAAAATAACTTATAACACATTTCACCGAGATTTGTTTTGGTAGTCCTAAAAATACTCAATAATTGTTATAGACCTCCGGAAAGGCTGAATATATTTATATGTTCAGGCTGTGTTCCGTTTTTAAGTTTGTATGATTATCTATAACATGTAAACTTAATAAAGACGGAACATAGCTTGAATATATAAATATACTCAACCTTTCTGGAACTCTATAATACTAATGAGTCTTTTTAGGACTACCAAAAACAAATCTCTTATGAAATTTGTCAGTTATTCTATAGCTTTCAGTCCACCTTCGTGGCACTCAACAAAAACCATAAAAATAACATTGATTTTTAAGATCATGCCTTTCCGATACCTTGAGTGGATAGCCATCTGTGGACGCGTTTCGAGATGGCTTTCAGTGGTTTTCAGATGGCTATCCACTCAAGGTATCGGAAAGGCATGATCTTAAAAATCAATGTTATTTTTATGGTTTTTGTTGAGTGCCACGAAGGTGGACTGAAAGCTATAGAATAACTGACAAATTTCATAAGAGATTTGTTTTTGGTAGTCCTAAAAAGACTCATTAGTATTATAGAGTTACGGAAAGGTTGAGTATATTTATATATTCAAGCTATGTTCCGTCTTTATTAAGTTTATCTGATTATCTATAATGTTGTATGGTTTTACCAATTCAAAATCTATAACATGGTTTCACCAATCTCCAAAATAAGAAAGTTTGAAAAAAAGTTTCAAGTATTGAATAAAAAAAAAAAAATAGTAGTAAGTATTCGAGTACTTGTTAATTAAAAACTTAGTAAGGTTTCTCAGCAAATATGCGAGTTAATTAATACGAGTTAATTAGGCGTTGAGATAATATTAATCAGAGTATGAAAGGGTGGTGAATGCGCCGTGGCCAGGAGTTGATGTCAATTATTTCTCTCGCCTAACTTTATTTCTCTCGCACTATGTAGGTACTGTCATGAAAACAGTACACAGTCACGAAAATGTTCGAAATTCTTTGTAAACTAAAGAATAAATCCAGTTCCGGACCAGATTTACAACCCTTGCTATATTATAAAAGAATTTAGTGATCTTCTAGTTTTTCCTATTACAGAGATAGCAACTTGTTCATTTAACAGTGAGATATATCCAGCTAATCTCAATTTAGCTATTCAGTTATTCTTAGATCTGTGATTGCACCAGTACACAAAAAGGAGACAAAAGAAAACTGATCAACTATGGACTAATATCCTCAGTATACGTAGTACTCAAAATCCTCGAATACAGTACGGAACGAAGAATAATGCAATTCATAACTAAACACAACATAATCTCACAAGAAGATGGATTTAGAAAAACCAAATCCACAACGACGGCCATTCTTTGGTTCTATAATAAGTTTCTTAATGAGATCCTCTTTCATAAGTTTCTTAATGAGTCGGGATCTTTTGCCACCTGTCGAAGGCATTCGACTGCGTATCACCTGAGATATTGTTGGATAAGTTACACCATTATGGTATCAGAGGAAAGGGGGGAAGATGGTTCAATCATACTTCCATAACATCATAATCAATGGTTTTCAATCCGAAGATTGGTTCAGTTTCAGCATTCTGCACACTGCTCTGTCCTCAGCCTTCCGCTTCATTTATTGATATGTTGTGCATCCAGCATCTCGAATTAGTTGGTCAATGTATTGCTGCCGAGGTCTTCCTATGCAGTCCTTGCCATCAAGGTGTCCTTCTATAACTGTGTTCAGCAAGCAATCAAGTCCCAGTGTCTAGCCAATAAGTTGCATTTGACTCTTTACAATCTTTTTTCCTTGGTTATCCTTAACACTTCTTCATTTGTCACTCGGTCAACCCAGCCAATTTTTAATATCCTCCTATAACACCATAATTACCACCATAGGGATTCTAGACGTCTTCTCTCTTGGGTCCCTATGGTCCAGGTTTCACACCCAACCATCCACGCAAAACTTTTTATTAGTCTTTTCCTGAGCGTAAGGCTAATGTTGCTGGAGCTGAACAGGTTTTTCCATAACAGAGAATGCTATGTCAAATATACCTGAATGAGTGTGTAGCATCGGAATCTGCGTTTATTAACATCGGTGTTCCACAGCGCTCCGCAACTCCGTCTGCGGAATCGCTGGGTGGATTGAGTAGCCCAGCGGCCCGTTGCCGGTCCCAAGCCGGGATAAAGGAGGAGGGTTGGGTGCAGGGTTAACAAACCTGCCCCGTAAAAAACCTTTATCTATATACAAGCATCGTACACTCCACGTGGATATTATCAAATCATTCCATTGTTCATCCTTTTCCTTGCCAAGGTTGTCTCCGTTTGGTTTTCATAATGTTGAGTTTCCGTAACATTTCCGTTATTACGGAAACTCAACATTATGAAAACCAAACGGAGACAACCTCGGCAATGGAAAAGGAAGAATGATTTGATTATATCCACATGGAATATACGAAGATTGTATAGGGTCGGAGCTATGCACAAAGTAAAAACTGAGCTACTAAAATACAAAGTACAGATAGCAGATACGATGGAAAGGAAACGAGATAATGGGTCTGAAAGAATTTAAACTATTTAACAGCGGTAATAGAAATAATACGCTCGGCACAGGGTTCTTAGTCAACACAAGATGAAGCACATGGTAAAAGATTTCAAAGCGGTAAATGAGTGAATCTGAGCAATAAGAATACAATGGAAATTTTTCAACACGACAAAAGAGAAAGAATCAATAATTAAAGATACCTTCTATGAAACCCTGGAAAGGGCATACGAGACAGCCACTAGGCATGACATTAAAGTAATCCTAGGAGATTTAAATGCTAACATCGGTAAAGAAATAGCTTACAGACCAACCGCAGGCAGACATAGTAAACACGATATAAGCAACGAGAACGTAAGAAGATTAATAGATCTTGCGATTGGGAAAAATATGATAATCTCTAGCACCTGCTTCCCACACAAACAGATACATAAAGAGACCTGGACAATACCCGATGGAAACACCAGCAATCAAATAGATCATATTCTCATAGACAAAAGATACGCATGAAACATCATCGATGTTAGAAGTTGCCGAGGGGCAAACTGAGACTCAGATCATTTTATGGTGAAAGGGAAATATCGACAGAGAATAACAACAATGGAAAAGGGTAATAACTGCAATAAGCGAAGAGTTTATGATAATGAAAAACTAAAAGACGAGGAAACCCAAATCAGATACCAACAAAGAGTCACAGCACTTCTGAACGAAAACACGAGTGACATGTCAAAAGAAGTGGGAAAGAATAACTACAGCTATACACACAGCAGCAAATGAAATTATAGGGGAAAGACCAATACGAAAACGTAATAACTGGTACGACGAAGAATATAGAGAAGCGCATAAGGAAAGAAACGAAGCCCGGAAGAAAACGATACACAGAAAAACTAGAGCAATTATAAAAGAATATCAAAATAAGAGAAGGCATTCCCAAAACCTGTGCAGAGCAAAGAATAGAGCCTACGAAAATTAGAGACTAGAAGAACTAGAACAAGAATACAAAAACCAATGTGTGCGAGCAGTTTTCCAAAAAGTGAAAGAAGAAAAAGAACAATATCAAGCAAGAACAAACATATGTAAAAACAAAGCAGCTGAATTAGTAGCAGACGAGGAAAGTATAAGTGCAAGATGGAAAGAATATTTTGAGGAATTACTAGAGGCTAATGACAGTGAAGAAGAAGAAGAAGCAGAAGAAGATGACGATAATAAAGATACTCAGTACTACGGCCCACACATAAACGTAGAGCCACCAACGAGGAAAGAAGTTAAACAACAAGTGAATAAATTAAAAAACAAAAATCGCCCGGAGAAGCGGAACTAGTAAAGAATGGAGGGGAAGAACTAGAAAACAAAATGCACGAGCTAATACAAGAGAAATAAGTACAAGAGAAAATGCCAGGTGGCTGGTCAAATGCAATAATATGTCCCATCTATAAGAAGAAAGGAGAAAAGCTGGAGTGCAATAGTTACAGAGGAATATCTTTATTAGGAGTTGTGTACAAAATTATAGCCTCTATAATAGTGGGAAGAATAAATCCATATGCAGAAGAAACATTGGGCGAATACCAATCAGGGTTTAGAAGTGGATGATCGACGACAGACCACATATTCACAATAAGAACAATCCTGGAAAAATGCTACGAATAAAATATCGCTTTCCACCAACTGTACATAGATTTTAAGCAGGCATGCGACAGCGTCAAGAGAGAATATGTAGAACAGAAAATGAAACAATATGGAATCCCAGAAAAGCTAGTTCACCTAACGAAAATGACAATACACACAAAATGGAGTGAGAACCCAAGGGAACCTGTTACAGGAGTTCGAAGTGAAAAGGGGACTAAGGCAAGGCGACCCTCTGTCTACTACGTTATTTTATCTAGTACTCAAAAGATGTATAAGAAAGATAGATACAAATCCAGGAGGGAATATCTATAACAGAATCTGCCAATTTCTAGTATACGCAGACGATGTAGTGATACTAACAAGAACAAAACAAGCCCTAAAGAAGCCCTTGTGAATTAGAAAAAGAAACAAGAACGGCTGGATTAAAGGTAAATGTAGAAAATAACAAGTACATGCTGATGACGAGAGACATGAGAAGAGAACAGACGAATATAAGAATAAATAACCACAATTTCGAAGAAGCACAAAAATTTAAATATCTAGGAAGCACAATCACAAGAGACAATGAAACAAGCGAAGAAATAAAAACAAGAATCTCAGCAGGAAATAGAAGCTACTATGCACTAAAAAAATATTCCATTCTAGGAATATATCAAGAAATGTAAAAAAGAGAATATACAAAACAATAATAAAACCAGTAGTAACATATGCAAGCGAAACGTGGGTTCTAAAACAAGAAGACGAAAAAAACCTGTGTATCTTTGAAAGAAAAATATTAAGACGAGTATACGGACCAGTGCAAGAAGGAGGGGAATGGAGGATACGAATGAATCACGAGTTAAGAAACCTATATGAAGACCCAGATATAGTTGCCACAGTAAAGTCCCAACGATTGAAATGGTTCGGACACGTTATAAGAAAGAGAAATAATCGCGGTCCAAAAATGGAACTTGACAAAAAACCAGAGGGGACGCGGGAGCGAGGCCGACGCAGAAAAAAATGGAGCGATGATGTGGAAAATTACCTAAGAGAACTGAAAATAAGAAGTTGGAGAAAAAGGCTCTAGATAGAGAGAAATGGATGGAAGTAATTGAGCAGGCCAAGGTTCTACATGGACCGTAGTGCCGATAGAAGAAGAAGAATTTCCACAGGGCAGCGTGCTTGCCTAGACTTCCTCTCATTATACACAGCTGACCTCATTTATTACTTCAGTGGTAAACCGCGCATCCTATATGCAGATCATGCAAGGTTTATTAATTTCCCAGCACTCATTTTTTACCAATCACGAAGAAAAAAAAATATCAATGATTTTATTGCAAAAACCTATTAATTTATTCAAAAACAGTAAATGCTTTATAAAAAAAAGCATTTTTTTCAAAAACATATGAGAATGAGCAGATCTGGGTTCAATGAGTGTGGTAAAGTTGCAAACAATTAAAAAAAACATATATACGCAATTCAGTTTAACCTACATATTATTAGATGGCGTAAAAGTGATAAAATATTGGTGTACCTGCTTGAGTACAGCAGTAAAAAATGGGTTAATCGATACTGAAGTCGAAGCGAATGCTCTGATGGTAAAAGTGTGCAATTGGTTCTTCGCAATTAATTTGTTTCTAAATACAAAAAAAGTCTAAATATATAATTTTCCAAACCCCTAGAAAGAGTCAGCAAAAACCTATCCTTGGCAATTGGCAAAAACGAGTTTTCCACATTTCCAGAGAAAAAAAACGCAATTTCTGGGAATTATCTTCGAAGAATTCCTCACATAGATATCACGACGTCTCTGTCGTGATATCCATGTAATATCACGATATCCAATTGTAAATAAAGTGAATCGTGAGATCTATATGCTTCGTATGCCCAAGAATATTGTGAATCGTGCGGTGCTAATGCACTTGGATGATATGGGACGCTTGAATCAAGAATCATGATATGGAGCGCTTCCCCCAACATGCAAAGAGTGGCTAAAAGAGGGCTATCCAATAACTCGTGGGAATTAGTAGGAGAACCTCCTGATAATCGTATTTCGCTAAGCTAAAGATATTAACAGCCCCTTGTCTATATAACGTGAGTCCCAAAAGTCTTGGAATCCACTCTTGGCATGAATTTGAAGAAGTAGGTAATTTCTTAATGCACACACATAAAATTCAACAAATTATCAAATGTAATTTTAAAGTAGCTGTCAATGGTCTTGAGGTTATATCATTGTTTTTAGTGTTAAGTTCAACAATTTTATTAGTTATAAATAAAACGCCTTCTCATAAATTTAACACTGATTTATTTTATAGTTTTGTGAATTATAAAATAAACAAAGAAGAACAAACATTACAACAGATATTGAATGTGTTGTCCATTTTCACGAATACACAAATTAATTCGCCGTTTTATGTTATCGAACACATTTTGTAATACTGTGTTGTCTATCTCTTTACATTTTCTTAATACATTGTATCGCACATCTTCTACTGTATGCACTGGACTGCTGAGTACTGAATTTTTTAAATATGGAAAAAGAAAAAAGTCCAGAGGAGTTAGATCACAAGAACGTGCTGGAAATCGTTCTTTGATTATTGGCCTGTCGTCAAAGAATTCATGAAGATAATTTAATGTTTCATGGGCAATGTGCGGTCTAGCAGAATCTTGTTGGAGGAAGCCATTTTGGAGTTATCATCATGAAGTTCGTTAATAAATTGTTCCAAAATATTGGCTCTTTAAGTGGCAGCGTTTAAATTACCATCGAAAAATATTGGACCGATAATTCTGTGTCTTGACATTGGTAACCACACACCAACTTTGATTCGATGCAGTGGGGTCTCTCTAAAAAAGTGTGGGTTGTCAACACTCCACAGGTGCATGTTTTGGGAATTAATGTATCCGTTTAGATGAAACCATGCTTCATCAGTGAAAATAGTTAAATTTAACACTTTGTCTTTCATATTTTCATTGAACCACCGACAGTAGGCTTTTATTATAATCTAGTGGTAAAAGTTCTTGGTACATTTGCAACTTATTTGGTTTCATGTTAAGATCTTGACGAATAATCCTGTGAGTGGTAGTACGACTTAAATTCAACTGTTGGGCTAGTCTCCAAATTGAAGTGGTAGGTTCGTCTTGGTCTGCATTTCTGATGTTGTTTATAATATTCTCATTATTAATACGAGGCCTTCCACTTCTTGGTTTGTTGTTAATGTTAACAGTGTTTCGAAAGCAATCAACTGATCGCAATACCTGCCTTCTAAATTGACTCCTATTAAATACAACCATAGGAAAACATTGCCTAAATTCTTGAATGCACGGGTCGATACTGTATTCCCATTTACCATTCCAGGCGTCTACCATTACGAAAATAACTTTCGACAATAAGAGTTTTTTGCTCTTTTGTAATCATTTTTAAACTAAATAAATTAAGTAAGACAGGTAGAAATAACATAAAACCGCAAATTAATTTGTGTATTCGTGAAAATGGACAACACATTAAACATCTGTTATAATGTTTGTTCTTCTTTGTTAATTTTATAATTCACATCACTATAAAATAAATCAGTGTTAAATTTATGAGAAGGCGTTTTATTTATAACTAATGAAATTGTTGAACTTAACACTAATTATGTGTGAATTAAGGAATGACCTACTCTTCAGATTTACGGCTAGAGTGGATTAAAAGACTTTTGGGACTCACGATATATGGGAATTAGTATGTTATACTCACCTAAACAAAAGTGAGTTTTCAACTGTACATGATATATACAACCACAACACAAGGAACGGAACAAATTTGATTACACATAGATCAAACCTCACAATATATTGCAAAGCCACAATCAGAATAGGAAGATTTATATATAATTGTATCCCATCTAACTTAAAGCAAGAAAACACCAAAACTTTTAGAAGAAAATTGAAAGATATTTTGACGGACAATGCGTTTTACAGTGTTGCATTCAAGTAGTGAAAGATGATTCATTCTGGCGCCTCCGCACTCGTCATCCCGATTAGAGCTGATTAAAAGCTGTGTAAGGCTGATTGAAGCTGATTAAGGCTAATTAAAGCTGATTTAAGGCTTATTAAGGCTTTGTTTGATTAGGGCTTATTAAAGCTTAATAAAAGCTGATTAAAGCTGATCAAACCGGAAAGGGGGTGGGGTGGTGGTTTGGACGAGGAAGCGACAGAACAAATCTTTTTTCCCTACTCATTCACCTCAAGCAAAACACGTCTGTGAAGTGTATAATATATTATGTGGCCTAATTACTTATACTCAATTGTTTTGTAGAACTTCTCTTTTGCAGCTAGAATTTAATTTAATTTAAAATTGAATTGATTAAATTTCATTAGGTATGGCTTAACCTAATCTTATTTCCGTCAGTGAACGTCATTTCCAATTGAAAGAAACTGTTATTCCCAAGTCCAACCCAAAGAAGTTTTACTTAAGAAAAATCAAAATAAGAAAGTTTGAAGAAAGTTTCAAGAATTTGAATTAAAAAAAAAAATTAGCTAAGTAATCGAGTATTCGTTAATTAAAAAACTTTGTGAAGTTTCTCAGCAAATATGCGAGATAATTAGGCGTCGGGATAAATACAAACAGTGTATGAAAGGATGGTGATTGCGCCGGGGCCAGGCGTCGATGCCATTTATCTCTCTCGTTTAACATCTATGTAGATAAGACTTAACCTAATCTTATTTCCGTCAGTCAACGTCATTTCCGATTAAGAAAAGATCTGTGTTAGTCCCAAGTCGCGCCTAAACAAGTTTTACTTAAAAAACACAAAATACAAAAGTTTCAAGAATTTGAATTAAAAAAAAAATAGTAAAGTAATCGAGTATTTGTTAATTAAAAAACTTTGTGAAGTAGCAAATATTGGAGATAATTAGGCGTTAAGATAAATATATTCAGAGTATGAAAGGATGGTGAATGCGCCGGGGCGAAGAGTCGCCTGCCAATTATTTCCCTCGTCTACTATGTTTATTCCGTTTTGTCGATAAGTGACAAATATGCCGTCGCGACGATCCCTCCGCCCGCGCCGACAACATTCCGGAATGGTGATAACAACAAAGTCCGGCGTCCGAACGCCAAAAATTTCGAAGTGGCGCGCGCGATATCGACTTTCGGAGGCGGCGGCTGGAGGACGCGTGCGCCGCACCGAGATGTGCCAGCTCTACCCCTCCCCTATTCATACCGACTGTCAGTTTCACCCTCTAGTCGGCTGTTCGGTCACGGCCCATTTTTTCATTTTCCTCTAACACACATATTTGCAATACCCTCAAATCAAAATCGTATGTTGTAAATGTATAAATTAAATTAACTTGACAACGAGATATATGTAGCTGTTGTTGTTGCAAGAGATTTATACTTTCGGCGCGGCAATCCTTCTTTAACATCTTCACTTTGCTAAATCACGTGCCCCGTGGAAACTCTTATCTGCAAATTTTTAACTAAAACGAAAAACTTTTTGTTTATCCTTCTCATCTTGAACACTCTCCGGATGTGAAAGAAAAGTTTGTTTATCTAATGCATGTGTAATAACAGCAATTCTTTGTGTGCGTTCTGTGTCTTTAAGTGTTTGTGCGCGTTTTTTTTTAATTTCAATTAATTTCCTTAACGATTTCATTTCTCAAGAAACAAAACGTGCGTTCAGTTTTCTTATTTGTATTATTTTGGTAGTCGGCGCCGTTTCTTCTCTGCATGCCGTTGCATTTTTATCGACCAAATATTTAAGGTAAAATTGTTATTTTCTGATCTCCGTCGGAGCCTTCCTTTGCCCCTTTCTTGCTTTCGTGTCTTCGCATCCCCTCTCTATTTATCAAATCATCGACGACAAAAAATGTTTCATTTCTCCAAGGGTTCTCATCTCAATTCTCCGACAGCTCTTCCTTTATGTTCGAATAAAACTTCCGTTCGACATTTTACACAAAAACGAGAAAATATATTTTCACTAAAATACATTTAAAATCTACGAACATCCAAATCTACACGAACAAATAAATCTTTAGTTTACATAAATGATTAAATTGGTGTAAATCAAAATATTTATCGGCAAAATTACAAATGAAATTGAATTATAACCAAAAACAAAATTGCATTAATTTGACCTTAATGCTATTTTTACGGACATTTGTTTTCATTAAATTTATCCAAGCCAAAATATTCATAACCGTTATGCAAATTCCTATATAAATATCAAAAACATGATAAATATAATTGAAAGAAGGATATTAATATGACAAATTATATATTATATTATATATTATATTTCAAACCATGACATCTCATTTTAAATTATAAATATATATTTTTTATGTAAATAACCAATTTGTAAACGATCTATAAACAACGTTATACTTCTGTCAATACTTTTTCTATCAAAGTTATGAAATTCCAGTGAAGTATATGTATATTACAAAGTAAATGGAGAGATTTTACATTTATGAAGACGACAAAATACATAAAGCAAAGCAGATAACATAGTAGAGCAGGAATATTTATGTCTTCAACATGAACATATGGACATGTGACCTTTCACAAATATAGCCTCACATGAATTCGCGTAAGGCAGAAAATACGAGTGCGAATCTTCGAAAGGAGCAATGTATTTATTGATATGAAATATTTGCTTTCAATTTATATATACATTTTTGCAAGCGTGTGTTTTTTTATAGGTGATTGATGTGCAAATATTAATTTGAATAAACTTATTAAAGACAAAATGTTGCTTGAATATATAAATATATTCAAACTGTTCCTAGCTCTATAACATTAAGTCTAATTATTGTAAGAAGTACGAAGTAGAAGTAAGACTATGAACAAATCTCATGTTGAAACAACTAATTCCCTGGCTAATATCACGCAGGATATTAAATTTTACAACAGACATTTGCATGTTATTACTAGTACCAGTACATATGCATGTTATTAACCCCTTGACATACGAATAAAATGCGCTTTGACGTGTCCATATAGATGTGATCTTATTACATATACATGGCGTCTTAGACACATCATTGTGTGAAGGCGTTAACAAGCACTAGGTAAATAGCATTGTTTTTAAGATCATTTCTTCCTGTTTAAATTAAGTGATAGCCATCTGCAGACGCGTTTTCAAGTTCATGTAAGTGTATTCCAATTTGTAATTCAAGAAAGCAAAGCTGCACTGATGAGAGATATTCATCAGTGCAGCTTTGCTTTTTTGAATCACAAATTGGAATACACTTACATGAACTTGAACACCTCGTGCATGACTGGAGAAAGACATGAACTTAGTTACGGTTGTTGATTCAATTGATAATTGAATATTGTTGAAATTGGTTGGTGAAACTGAATATGGTTTTACCAATATTTTATTAATTTGAAAGTTATATAATAAAATAGAGATATTATAGATAAATATAGATATTATATTTTGAAGTCTGTTTGCCTAGCCATGTCAATAAAACATTGTTATCTTAATAGTTTTAAAGTGTTAAAAAATAGTTATCGTGTCAGTAAATAGTAAATAGTATCAGTTTTAGTGTAAAAAAATAGTTAAAAAAAAAATCTTAATTAGTTATAGTCGGCGCCGTTTCTTCTCTGCAAGCCGTTTCTTTTATATCGACCAAATATTTAAGGTAAAATTGTTATTATCTGAAATTTATTAATATATTCTTGAAACAAATACTTCCATGGCTAATACCACGCAGGAAATTATATTATATAACATACATTTGCATGTTATTACTAGTACCAGTACATGTGCATGTTATTAACAAGCAGTAGATAAATAACATTGTTTTTACGATCATTTCTTTTAGTTTAAATTAAGTGAATCTGCAGACGCGTTTCGAGATTTATCTCTCATCAGTGAAGCTTTGCTTCTTTGAATTACAAATTGGAATACACTTACATGAACTTGGACACCTCGTGTTAGACGGACGAGGTTAGGTCTTAATTTGACATTTGTGGAGAAAGACATGTACTTAGTTACGGCTGTTGATTTAAATGATAATTGAATATTGGTGAAACTGATTGGTGAAACTGAATTTGGTTTCACCAAATTTTATTAACTTGAATGCTACACAAATAGAAATATTATAAGAGACATAAATTAATCGATTGGTTTCAAGTCTGTTTACCTAGTCATATTAATAAAACATTGACGTATATAAAAAATAGTTATATTCATGAAAGTTCATGAAAGAACGGGTTTAATTAAACGGGTTTGCAAAATAATTTTATTGAACCAATTCATACATTCGTTTTTATCCATTTCATTCGCATTGTAACAAGTCTATAAATGAGCGGGCAAGGAAAAGAACGGAAAGGACCGGTATTTTAAGGTCAGATTTTCTATGTTTACAAACAAATTAAACATATTAGAGACATATATTAATTAACCTATAGCCTACAAGTCTCATTCCTTCCTTTCCCTTTCACTGGTGCCACAGTCCTAAGCAGGAGCTGGACCGCTTCCCTCTACCTTACAAGTGTCATTACTCATTACCTAGTCATATTTATAATATATTAATTTTTATAAGAAATAGTGATATTAATTAGTTCAAGCAAGAACGGGTTCAATTGAACGGGTTTGCAAGAGAACGGTACTTACTTCTCCATTTTATTGAACCAATTCATTCATTCATCTTTATCTATTTCATTCGTAATGGAACGAGTCTGTAAATGAACGGGCTAGGAAAACAACGGGAAGGAACGGTAGTTTAAGGTCAGATTTTCCAAGTTTGCAGAAAACTTCTACTTTTATTTGAAAACCTAGAATTTTGAATTTTTTTTGGAAATTACTTCAAATTCACTATCGAAATACCAAAATAACAGGTCTGAATGAACGGGTCCAAAAATAAATGGTTCATTAAAGATCTGTTCAACCAAAAGAAAAATTTTGCCCAGCACTAATCTTAATATAGTACCTGTTGTAATATCTTAATAGTAATGTGAGTCGAACACATTAAACTAGCATAATAGCTAGTACTCGGCGAACTCACTAGCTGAAAGTAAACTCTCACAGTAAAATTATATTTACCATCTAAAAAGCAGATTGTAAACAATCTGTCGAGAAAGTTAGGCCTAGCTACGTTACTCGCTGGCGTGTGGGCTAGTCAGCCAGTAAACTAGCCGTGTTCCATCATAGTTCCTAGTGAACTAGCTGCAAGTATTCCGATGATAGAAAGAAAAATTATGCCAATGAAAAGAAATAAAATAATTTACAAGATTATTCGAAATTTATCTCTCATCAGTGCAGCTTTGCTTGTTTTTAATCACAAATTGGAATATACTTACACGAACTTGTACGCCCCATGCATGACTGCGAGGTTAGGTTTTAATTTGGCGTTTGTGGAGGAAGACATGAACATAGTTACAGTTGTTGATTTAAATGATAATTATTTATTGGTGAAAATGGTTGGTGAAACTGAATATGGTTTTAGCTATATTTTATTAATTTGAATGTTACACAATTAAATAGAAATATTGGAGACATAAATTAATCTATTGGTTTCAAAAAATAGTTATCTTAGCTAGTTCATGAAAGAACGGGTTTAATTGAACGAGTTTGCCAAAAAAAACCTGTGCTTTAAGATTGATGCCATTTTATTGAAGCAATTCATTCATTCATCTATTTCTATTTCATTCGATAACCAATAGATTAATGGAACCCGTCTGTAAATGCACGGGGTAAGAAAAGAACGGGAAGGAACCGTATTTTAAGGGCAGATTTTCAATGTTTATAAAAACGAATCGCAATAAAATACAAATATTACTGTCTTCTCCTTTCACAGGTACTTCAGTCTTAAGCAGGACCTGGGCTGCCTCCCTCTGCCTTACAAATCGCATTGCCTTGCCATAGTTATAAATATTGATTCTTACAAGAATTTGTAAACTTAATTAGTTCATGAAAGAACGGGTTCAATTGAACGGGTTTCTAAAAAGAACGGTACTTGAAGAACTCCATTTTATTGAAGCAATTCATTCATTCATCTTTATCCATTGCATTCGTAATGGAACGAGTCTGTAATTGAATGGTCTAGGAAAACAACGGGTAGTCTAGACGGGAGCGCAATTGGAAATACCGTGCCACCCATGTTTATTTTTCCCAGGGTTCACTTCAAAGAATTCATGGTTAGACACGGCCCTCCTACATCGGCACAGCTCATCCATCGGGCTGGATGACTGCGTCATGATTCATGGAGTTCATCGAACATTTCCATAAGCATGTTAACTCCACCAAGGACAAACCATGCTTATTGCTGTTAGATAACCACGACTTCAACCTGCCTATACCAGTCCTAAATTTCTGCAAGCATAATGGTATCATACTGGTATCTTTCCTGCCGCACACATCCCACCGCCTACAACCCCTTGATAAGTCGGTTTACGGACGCTTCAAAAAATATTACTTTGCTGGAGGGGATCAGTGGATGACAAACAATCCAGGAAAAACATATTCCATATACGACATTCCTGGGGTAGTGAAGCAGGCTCTCCCCAATGCTACAAACCCTGCCAATGTTATGTCTGGATTCTCTGCCACTGGCATCATGCCGTTCAACCCAGAAGTCTTTACAGAAGCAGACTTTCTGTCATCACACATCTAATGATCCTCAACAACCAACGTCTCCAGAAACCACCAACCAGCAGCCGGTCCCATCTACCAGCAGTGGTTCTGGGACCAGATATGTCAGTCCACAAGAGTTGAAACCGTATCCGAAGGCGGGGGAGCGGAAGGAAAATTTTAGAGGCCGCAAGAGAATGAAATCGGCTATTCTGACTGAGAAGCCGCGCCGGTTAAAGAACAATTAGAAAAAGAGGCGAGAATAAGGGAAGGAAAAGGAAAAAAAAACTTATTTTCTTTAAACAGAGTTCAAAAGTTCAAAGCTCAAAAACCATCAAAGGCGGTTCAGAATGCCAATCAGCAATGTTGCAAGGCACCCAAGGCTGTCCCATTTGAATAAGCTAGTGACGAGTCAGAGGACGAAGACGCTGCTTGTTTAAGTTGCCTCAAACGGTTCTCGGCCTCAACGGTCTGAATCGCGTTCTGGACAGCAATGGATCCAATGCACATCTTGTCGCAAGTGGGCACATATGGAATGCGGGAAGGACTGTCCTAGATTTATATGCATTTACTGTGATTCTGATGGTGAAGATGAGTAGGGGATAATTTAGAACTATTTCGTATTTTTAATTTTTAACCTTATTTTTAACATTTGTACATTTTTTACCCTAAATATTATTTTAGTATGTATTTTGTGGTGTGTTTGATTTGTTTCAACGTTTTAGTTCCATGTATCAACTTGCCCCAAACTTGTATCAACTTGCCCCTGGAAGTGGCAAATTTATACATTTTGTGTTGATTCGAAAATCGGTCAGTCACGATTGACCCGTTTTAATTCGGGGCTTGAAAAAATTTGGGATGGCAAACAATGTCGGTGGTATAATTTGGTCTGAATTTGATTAATCTAAGTCAACTATCAGAATAATAAAAAATTCAAAACCAAAAAACGTATCAACTTGCCCAGATCTCCCCTACCGTTAACTTAATAGTACCTTTAAATAGTACCTTACTTTTAACATAATAGTACCTGTTGTAATATCTTATGGGTCCGTTGTAATAGTCTTATGGGTCCATCAAATTGAACGAGCATAATAGCTATTTGTCGGCGAACTCACTAGCTGCTAGTAAACTCGCCAAGTAATATCATGTTTACTACTTAACTAGTAGATTGTAAATAATCTGTCTAAAGTTAAGCCGCTCTACGTTACTAGCCGGCGTGTGGGCTTGTCAGCCAGTAAACTAGACGTATTTCATCATAGTTGCTAGTGAACTAGCTGCAAGTATCCCGATGGTTGAAAGAAAAATAATGGCAAAGAAAAGAAGTACAATATATTTAAATGTGGTTTCAAATCGCTAGCTAATACTTACTAAACGTGTGGAAAAGTTTTTTGTGTAATCATCACTATCGCACTAGTTTACTCGCCCGCTCTTAAACTCGACGGCAAGTAGCTACATATATATTTAGACAAGATAAAACAAGTCTAAAGGAGTCGTAGAAGATGAGATAGCACTAGACATGTGGTTTCAACTCGCTAGCTAGTTGGATACTGAGCAGTGAGAAAGTTTTGTGTCATCACTCCCGAATTAGCTAACTCGCCCGTTTGTAAACTCGACCGCTAGTAAATAGTAGACTTGGTCAAAATAACCGACCCATAATATAAAGTTGGAAATGTATCCAGATAAAATGAAATAGTATTAGACAAGACAAGATAGGACTAGTTGGGCTAGGAAATAATAGATAATATCTAATCATACATAAAGCAAATCAGATAACATAGTAGAGCATATATAGAGGCATATTTATATCTCCAACATGAACATATGGACATGTGACCTTTCACAAATATAAGGGCAGAAATTACGAGTGCGAATCTTTGGAAGGAGAAAAATATTGGTTGATGTGGAATATTTGCAGTCAATTTATACATACATTTTTTGCAAGGGTGTGTTTTTTATAGGTGATTTATGTGTAACTAATTAATATTAATTTCAATTTTGCACAAATAATAGAAATATTTCGGTAATAATTTAATCTATTGATTTCAGGTCTGATTACTTAATCATATTTATAAAATATTGATGTTTACAAAAAATAGTTATCTTAATTCGTTCATGAAAGAACTGGTTCAATTGATAGGGTTTGCTAAAGACCGGTACTTAGAAATCTCCATTTTAATGAAATAATTTATCTATCCATCTTTATACATTTCATTCGTAATGCAACATGTCTGTAAATGAACGGGCCAATAAAAGAACGGAAAGGATTTTATGGTCAGATTTTCAATGTATATAAAAAAAAAATTGCGCCCTAAAATATAAGTATTGGAGACAACTATTATTAACCCATTGGTTACAAGTCTCATTCCTTCCTTCCCA
Source organism: Phosphuga atrata (assembly GCA_944588485.1). Taxonomy (NCBI): domain Eukaryota; kingdom Metazoa; phylum Arthropoda; class Insecta; order Coleoptera; family Silphidae; genus Phosphuga; species Phosphuga atrata. Next base: position 24,055,448 of record OX155893.1, read on the forward strand.
CAGTCTTAAGCACTTCACAGTCTTAAGCAGAACCCGAACCGCCTCCCTCTGCTTTAGGAGTCTCATTACCTAGTCATAATTATAAATATAGGCATTGCCGACTGAAATGAAAACTTTTGAAAAAAAAACAGCTTTAAAACTGGTTTTGAGGATTTATCAGTATGTTAATTAATCAAATTTGGTACATAGTTTGTTAGTATTGTTTTATGTAATTCTTGAACATAACTCACTTCTGAAGGAGAATGATTGTTAATGTCATCATCATAATATGATATCATCATAATATCATCATAATAATATCATCAATAATATCATCATAATATGAATTTGAATCCGGAATGTTTGGTTCATTCTGTGTTGATAGATCAGCAAAATGAATTGGTAGGATATACCTATGGCACATTTCTTATTGATGGGTCTGCAATTTGTATGTTATGGAAATTTTGACTTTTAGAAACATGCCTTATAACTGCTTTTAAAGATTTATCTGTATGTAAATTAATTTTTGTTTGGAATATTCTTTACGACGTTTAATTTTTTTCTCCTTCTCAGCTGTGATTGTTCGATGTTTAGAAATTTCTGAATTAACTATTGCAAGGGTTTTTTTCTTATTCTTATCTCTATATCGCTGACTATTAATTTTATTTTGGAGTTTCCTTCCTTTAGAGAGCACACGAGTACATTTGGTTGCCTAAAATTTTGATGGGTCTGATTCGTGATTTACCATGAATTCTTCGAAACAATCCAGTAATCTGAACATTCCAATAGTCCGGCACTAGTATATCTACTAGTACATCCGTCAAAAGTACTTACTCTTGTACTGCACACTGATTATAAGGGTTGATATTTCCTTAGAGGCGCTGCGTTCTGTCAACACTGCCAAAAACTTTCCAATAATCCGGCACTAGTAGGTACATCTACTATTACATCTGGTAAAAGTACTTACTCTTGTACTGCACACTAATTCTACGAGTTGATATTTCTCTATAAACGCTACGTTCTGTCAACACTGCCAAAAATTTTGACTATTATGTTTGATGTTTAGAACCAACTTTAAACATATGCATATAGATGCGTTTTTTTGAACAAATCTTTGAGCAATAGATTTTTTTCTATAGAACGCAGCTATTGATGACGATGACGCAAATGTTTGATTTTACTCTCTACCCAAATGTCATACAGCATGACATACGGCTATAGAAGTTTTCACTTCAAATATAAATTTTTATAAAAAATAGTAATCTTAATTAGTTTATGAAAGAACGGGTTCAATTGAACGGGTTTGCAAAAGAGTACATAAAGAACTCCATTTTAATGAACCAATTCATTCATTCATCCATTTTATTCGTAATGGAACGAGTCTGCAAATGAACGGGTTAGGAAACGAACGGAAAAGAATGGTATTTTACGTTCAGATTTTTAATGTGTACGAGGAACACATGCGGTTTAATGGAACGAGTCTCTAAATGAACGAGCTAGGAAAAAACGGGAACAAACGGTCGTTCGAGGACAGATTTTCAATGTTTGCAGAAAACTTCTACTCTTATTTGAAAATCTAGAATTTTGAAAATTATGATTTTTTATTTTTGGAAATCGTAGACTTTCAAATTTACTAACGAAATACCAAAATAACAGGTCTGAATGAACGGGTCCGAAAAATGTACGGTTCATTAAAGATCCGATCAACCAAAAGAATGATTTTGCCCATCACTAACCTTAATAGTATTTGCTGCTTTACCTTAATAGTCTTATTGGTCGAATACACTGAGCGAGTTTACTAGCTAGAAAGTTATACTTCTGTCAATATTTTTTCTCTCCCAGTTATGAAATTTGAGTGAATTATATGTATATTATAAAGCAACTGGAGAGATTTTACATTTATGAAGACGACAAAATACATAAAGCAAAGCAGATAACATAGTAGAGCAGGAATATTTATGTCTTCAACATGTAACCTTTCACAAATATAACCTCATATGAATTCGCGTAAGGCAGAAAATACGAGTGCGAGCCTTCAAAAGGAGCAATGTATTTATTGATATGAAATATTTGCTTTCAATTTATATATACATTTTTGCAAGCGTGTGTTTTTTTTATAGCTGATTGATGTGCAAATATCAATTTGAATAAACTTATTAAAGATAAAATGTAGCTAGAAAATATAAATATATTCAATCTGTTTGTAGCTCTATAATATTAAGTAATATTAAGAATATAAACAAATCTCATGTTGAAACAACTACTTCCCTGGCTAATATCACGCAGGACATTGAATTATACAAGAGACATTTGCATGTTATTCTAGTATCAGTACATATACATGTTAGAGACTTATATTCACCTATTGATTACAAGTCTTCCTTCCTTCCTCTTTCACTGCTGCTATAATCCTAAGCAAGACCTGGACCGCCCCCCCTCTGCCTTACAAGTCTAATTACCTAGTCATAATTATAATATGTTGATTTTTATAATAAATAGTGATCTTTAATTAGTTCATGAAAGAACGGGTTCAATTGTACGGGTTTGCAAAAGAACGGTACTTTCAGATGTCCAATTAATTTAACCAATTGGGGAACTTATAGTTTAGTAATTGCTCGCTGAGGCGGTGGTGGCCTAGTGTCATGTCAGGATTACTGTGCCATCCCGGATTCAAATCCAGGGGCACAAGTATAGACAACTAAGCCACCGCTTTACATGGCTCTGACAAAATCATCACAGTAAATTTGCCACGAAATCTCCCCTAATAGTGACTCGCCACCCACGTTAAAAACCGTAAGGGCTCCCTTACTTGTGTCTTGTGACACGAAGTACAAGTGTGACAAGACACAAGTAAGAGAGATAGGAGCTCCTACTTTGGACTGTAGCACCACTAAAGAAGAATTATGTTTACTAGCCTAAATAAATTTGATGTCTAACAACATTATATCTATATATTCACGTGTCTAATCTTGTATATCTAGCCTGGTCTGCCTATTTTTTCCACTCTCATTTTGCCTGCATAATCTTATTCGAATAACTATCTTATATTGTCTTGCCTATCTGGTTTTATCTCACATTTTATTTATTCTCCAAGTTATCTTTTGTTTTTAAATATATTTATTGTTCTTTGGGGAAGCTCTACCAGCCTGCGTGAGAGGCTCTGACTCAGTAAAGCCCTCTTCAACTTGGCTTAAGTATGCGCCACCCCGATATCGCTCGCGGATTCCTTCAGGGTGTGCCCGGACGGCTTAGTGCTGCCCTAGTTTTGTCACCTCATCAGAAATTTGTGATTTGTGATTGTTATTTGTGTTTTTAATCAATTAGCACTGCTTAGCATTTCTCTTTCTTCTCTCGCTTTTTGGGACATTGTGTTCCTCAACATTGTTCTCGGCGATAACCAGCACGACCCCTGTAGAGACAGTTCTGTATGCTCTCGTTATTCTTATGGCCATTCTTCTGTTTACTTTTTCTAATTTGGCATCATGGAGTTTATATTTTAGCCCGCCCGTCCAAACTGGAGCTCCATAGAGGATGATTTGGCTATGTAGTTCTGTTTGTTTAGTCTTATCCATCTCGAACTACCTTCAGAGTCTTGTCTGCCTACTCTTGTTAATATAGTCTTACCAGTTATATCTTGCTTGTCTAGTCTTGCCTGCCTCGTCTTGTTTATTTAGTGTATTTTGTCTGCCAAGAATCCTCTTTCTATTTTGTCTGGCTGGTCTTGTGGTTCTCATTCAATTTGTCAAATTCTAAGTATCTTATGCAATCTTGTCTCATTTCTCATTTCTATCACAAGACCTGACCTGACTAGTTATGATTGTGTTCCTACTCTTGTTAATATAGTCTTACCAGAATTCTTGTCTTGCTTGCCTAGTTTTGCCTGCGTCGTCTTGTTTATTTATTATTTTGGTTGTTGTTTAATTGAGTTGTCTTTCTGGTCTTGTTTCCCTAGTCATTTCTTTTTAAGTACCATGCCCTTCCAGAACGTTGATCACCAACAAGGCTATGCTTACTCTGTCGACGGCAAGTCTGAACAGAGAGTTTGAGTTTGAATCACTTAGATTCTTGAGCCATGATATTTTTCTGCGGGGCCTGGTTTTCTTTTAGCAAAAATTTTTCCTTGCATGATGTTCTGCAGTAATCGATATTTTTCGCCTCTGATAACATTCCCGAAAGATTTTAGTTTCCTCTTTTGAAGGTGATAAGAATTTCGGTGGATTCACTCAGTCTTTGGAGTATTACCAAGTTGGGTACTTTTTCCGTCCATGAAACTTTTATTTTTCTGTAAACCCACATCTCAAAGACTTCAATTCGCCTTGCTTGGTAACTTCAGATCTCTAAAGCACAAAACCCTACTCATGTTTCTAAATGCTGCCCGAGCCTGTTCAATCCTCGGTTTCACTTCAGTTTGACTATCCGCGCTGTTACTTATTATTAGAGGTCGGACTTTAAGGTCGCAAAAACTATCAGAAAAGGTAGGCAAAAAGGCAAATAAATTAATGAAAAAAGGCTTTAAATTTATAGTTTTAGGTCGCAAAAAAGGCCATTACTTACTCAAAATTTTTATTTTTGTTGGAATCTAGGTCAGTTCTTGGGTATTTGGAACAATGATTTATACTCTTAGTCTTTTACAAGGTTTCGTCCATTATTTTCGGACTTCTCCAAAGAAGCTACAACATTAAGAAGCTACAACATTACATTTTCTTCCACTTACCGAATTATTTCTATAAAATTGAATTCACCGTCATAAAATTCAAATTATTAAATTTTGAATTTTATGACATTTAAATAAGTTATTTATTGTGAATATGTAATATTGTAGCTTCCTTGAGGAAGTCCGAAAATAAAAGACGAAACGTAGGAAAGAAGACTAAGAGTATTAATCATTGTTTCAAATACCCAAGAACTGACCTAGATTTAAAAAAAAAATGGAACGAGAACCTGAAAACATTATAAATTTTAATTTTCATTAATTGTTATCTGTGTAGCACACCATCAGTTTTTCTAAATTATTTTCCGTCAGCCGTTGACGACGGTCAGATAATATGGTCTTGTAGATGGAAAATGACCTCTCCACATCGCACGATGTTAGTGGTGCAAATTTATAATTTGGGATGTGTGATATGGTCAATTTTTCTGGCATTTAAGCATTTTCGCCAGCCAATAATTTTGAAATATTATTCAGAAAAGCAAATCCAGTGTTTTTATTTATTACTTTTGTCAATTTTTCGAATGCTTTTCGACCCACTTGTCCTGGGGTTGACATCATGAACTCCGTTACATTATTGATAATGCCAATTGTTTCCACCAAAGGTGAGGTATTTGTTTCAAGTAGCTTTATACCATCAACAAGAATTTTGAAATTACTCTTGATATAAATTAAATCGTTCTTGATGTTAGGTTCGCAAAGCATTTTTGCATCTTTTAGAGCCCTAGCCGCATCAGAATCTAAATCTTGTATTTCCTTAAACATTTGAAATTTACTAGTAGGAATATTTTCAACAAATAGAGAATCAAGTCTTTACCTCCTGTTTAATTGATTCAAAATTGTCGCAATAAAAGCAGGCCGTTTTCAGCCAAGTGCCCCATCGTGTTATTATTGGCTCAGGAGGCAGCCGTGGGCCATGTAAATGGCCTCTATATACTTGAATTGTTAACGGAGATTTGAGAAATACCTTTTTTGTGCTGGCAATTAGTCCGTTTACGTTTTCATATTCGTTACGTATTACTTCACATACCAAATGCAATGCGTGCGCTAAGCAATTGACATTCGGGTAAAAAATCTTCAAACTTACAGCAGATTTCACCATATATGCAGCTGCATCTGAATAATATAATTTAACTTTATCATGCTGGATACCATTTGGCCATAATAATGCTAAACAAAATCTGTAGACAAAATTTAGACTCTTACCTACTTAAATTATCGTTAATATAAAGTGATATTGTAGCATCATTTGCTTTTTCTAAAATTTTGCAGGCTAATAAATGAGCTTTTGAAGGACCTTCATCGGTTAGTTTTGCTACTATCAAATTTGCAACATATCGTCCCATGGCATCAGTTGTTTCGTCTACGCATATGTATACAGTAGCGTCGCTAGCGTCGGTCAATCGGGCGAATGCCCGGGGCCAACGGACTAGGGGGCCCCCACAGTGGCGGCAGATCGATTCTGAGACGACTGACGTGTGGCGTTTCGCGAATTTCACATGGGGCACCGCACCACGTGGGTTTTAAAAAGGCTCAAATTTGACATTTTTATGCCGCCGGAGGCGGCAGATCTTGAGTATTTTAACCGCGCGTCTTCGATGACTTAACTGTGAATGTCCGTCCGCACGTTGCGCATCCCCAAGTTTCGTCATCCGTCCTGCCGCGCCCCTTCGGGGATCCAAAACCCACCCTAAAATCGTGTTTTTTTCGGAAACAACCCGACGGAAGCGGCGGCGGCGGTGCAAAACGGGAGTGTACATTTTTCCGTTGTAGAACCGAGATCCCCGTCGAGCGGTGCCGTTTTCGCGACTCATCTCCCCCAGGTTCGGACGCACCAGACCGAAAACTAAAATCACGATATTTTACTTTTTTGGTTGGCGCATTTTTGGTTGGATCCTAATTTTTTTTCCCAAATCCTCTATCCGCCACCGCGCCACGTGTTTAGAGCCCTCGCTCGCCATCTTGCGACGTCCCGTTCACCAGGTGCAAGAGCAAATACATTTTTTTGCCGAGTTTGCAATCACTTCCACGGACGCCCAGGACTTATTTGATGGGCTCCAGGTCGCCGGTTGGGTTCGTTCTGTTCAGAACACTCTCGCGCAACCATTCCGGTAAGAATTTTTAAACTGCGACGACTTTTTGCGAATCTGCGGCAGTTTGAAGAGCAAAATGCGCAAAAAGTGAGAAAAACCAGGGGCGTTTTGCGGGGGTACATAGAACTTCAGAACCAATTGACGGATCGGAACCGGACCGGTACTGTTCAATCGGCCATAGAACCTATTAGTTTGTTTGGGAGTTTGATCCCGATTGCGCCCAAGAAAAAACGACGTTTTTTGGACATCCAGGAAAAGTCCCACGGAACCTCCAACTTAACCTCTGCGGGAACGATTTCACGCGATTCCCGCAGGGAATTGAACGTTTCATCTTTTACTGCAAGCGACATTGCGCTGCTTCCTTTGCAACTGTCGCGGCGCCCGCCCAAACTCGCCTTATTTTATTGACTGGGGGCCCCACCTCAATATATATGTCCGGGGCCTCCTAATCCAAACGACGACGCTGTCTGGTCCTGTCTGGACTTGACTAATCTTGCCTGATCTAAATATTTTTTTCATTTCAACAAATGCGCACTAGAGCTACAATAAAAAGTGTTTTGTCCAATGTTCGCGCGCAACCATTCCGGCAAGAACTTTTAAACTGCGATGACTTTTTGCGAATCTGCGGCAGTTTGAAGAGAAAAATGGGTAAAAAGTGGGAAAAACCAGAGGCGTTTTGTGGGGGTACATAGAACTTCGGAACCAATTGACGGATCGAAACCGGACAGGTGCCGTTCGATCGGCCATAGAACCTTTTAGTTTGTTTGGGAGCTTAATCCCGATTGCGCCCAAGAAAAAACGACGTTTTTTGGACATCCAGGAAAAGTCCCACGGAACCGCCAACTTAACCTCTGCGGGAACGATTTCACGCGATTCCAGCAGGGAATTGAACGTATCTTTTGCTGCAAGCGGCATCGCGCTGCATCCTTTGCAACCGTCGCGGCGCCCGCCCAAACTCGCCTTATTTTATTGACTGGGGGCCCCACCTCAATATATATGTCCGGGGCCTCCTAATCCAAACGACGGCGCTGTCTGGTCCTGTCTGGACTTGACTAATCTTGCCTGATCTAAATATTTTTTTCATTTTAACAAATGCGCACTAGAGCTACAATAAAAAGTGTTTTGTCCAATGTTCGCGCGCAACCATTCCGGCAAGAATTTTTAAGCTGCGATGACTTTTTGCGAATCTGCGGCTGTTTGAAGAGAAAAATGGGTAAAAAGTGAGAAAAATCAGAGGCGTTTTGCGGGGGTACATAGAACTTCGGAACCAATTGACGGATCGAAACCGGACCGGTGCCGTTCGATCGGCCATAGAACCTTTTAGTTTGTTTGGGAGTTTAATCCCGAATGTGCCCAAGATGGCGTGGCGACGCCATTAAATCGACGTTTTTTGGACATCCAGGAAAAGTCTCACAGAACCGCCAACTTGAACTCTGCGGGAACGGTTTCGCGCGATTCCCGCAGGGAATTGAACGTTTCATCTTTTACTGCAAGCGGCATCGCGCTGCGCCGTTTGCAACCGTCGCGACGCCCGCTGAAACTCGCCGTATTTTATTTACTGGGAGCCCCACCTCAATATATATGCCCGGGGCCCACAAATCCAAACGACGGCGCTGTATGTATATATCATGGAGACCAATAGCAGTTCGTATGTTTGCAATAGACTAAAAATTTAAAATATTTATAATTTTTTTATATTAGGAGCTATTTTGTCTTTTTTAAACTTCAAAGGTACCTACAGTTAAAAAAACAGAATTGTCCCTAACAGCAGATAATTTAATTTCATTAAAGTAGAAATCAAGATTTATGTAAGTATCCTATGATTTTGTTAAATTAATTTGCATACCTTGTCGTTGCATTTGGACAAATAGTTTTTTCGTAGTGTAGATTCACTGGGTACATTCTTTTTGCAATATTTCTCCAAGAATCCCTTAAATTCAGTGATTTCCAAAAAAAGGTATATTTGCGGCCACTAAAGCTGTACATAAATCTAAATAAAACTCATTTTTCACCTGAGTTTGCTGATTTAAAATACTTTGAGTTAATTAGTGATTGCCTCAAATTTTTGGTTTTATTTTCTTTATGAAGAGATGTTTTTAAATTCTGCTCAACATGGCTACTCTTTTTAAATACCACCTACAATTATACATTTAACATCAGTAATGTTTCAGTTTGTGTTTAATGGTGATAAATTGTAGAACTTCGGAAGAAATTGTAGAGTTCGGATATACCTGATATCCATTCTTTTACTTTTGTTTTGGCATTTTGATAAAAAAAACGTTCAAATTCACTTTTGCTCAACTACAACACAAGACTACAAGGGCCAAACAAACAGCAGAAACAACTGATATAAAGGCAATGACTACAGTGAGAAGGGAACTTTCAAATATTACGTTAGTTATTCACGATCTGTAGAAGGACTAGGTTTTCAAGGATTGGCTGAGAAAATTAAAGAGTGGAGGGAATAGTTGGTTGTGTAAGTTTCGCGGTATTTTAACAAAAGAAAGGGGATGATCAAACAAATCGGTCTGTGACACCGCTAAAAGCAAAAAAAAACAATTTCGTCTGGTGAAGGTAGGATGGCTTCTCAAAGACTGGTCACAAATCTATTTTTTGATAAATAGACCTACATTGCATAAGAAAATGCCAAGAATACAAAATAGACACAGAAATAGGCAAATATAGGTAAAAATAAACGAAAATAGGCAAAATACCTGGTAAAATAGGTCATAAAAAAAAATAGTACAAAAAAGGCAAAAAAGGCAACATCAAATAAGGCTCTAATGATTCAGAATTTACTAAAACAAATTTGTGTATTATTAGAAAGTCGATGCCTGAAAAACTGACGATAGGTGTTTTGCCTAAAATCCGATCTCTACTTATTATACTGCCCAGATATTTTATTTGTTTCACTTGCTATAATAGTTCACCACCCCTCCCCCTCCCCCCCTTAACTATTATGTTAGCTATGATAAGTATTAGATTGCTTGATAATTACTAATATTTTTGTCTTTTTTGCATTTCGCCATTTTCTCCATTTTTTTTGCAATACGAGTCCGGCCTTTGCGCATTTTTCGACGACTACATCTAGCATCCACTACAAATCTTCCCGAGTGGAGGCCAACAATACCGTATCGTCTGCGTAACGAAGGTTGTTTATGATTTCGCCATTTCTAATAACGCGTTGTCTTTCTGCGTCCCATTTGGGGCAGTGGAACAGGATGTGTTCAGGCCCATCCCTTTCTGCGGAGCAGTATCAGCACGAACAGGTATGTGCCAAAAACGCCGGGTCATGTCATGGCTTGGATTATTTAGTGGTCTACCTCGCCCCAGCGTTTCTCGCACCATGCTCTCACATTTTTCATGAACGTTTTGGTCCAGCCGTCGTACTTTTCCCACAGTCCTGCCATGATGACATCAAGTCCTTTTGATCAAAGCCAGCTAGTATATCAGGTAGTGCTTCTTTGAATATTCTTTCGGAGTAAACACAAAAGATCAAGGGCGATAAAATGCAACCCTACCTTACTCCGCGTTTGATCTTTACTTCCGGTGTATCATCACCATCTATTCTAACCACTGAAGATTCGTTCCAATATATATTTTCAATTACCTTAATAACCCTTCCGCCCAGTCCTATATGGCCTAGAGCAGTGGTGCGCAAACTTTTTTCATTGGCAATCCCCCATTTTGTGTAAAATTTTGTCGCGACCCCTGGATCGACAACAGACATTTTTTAATCGTTAACGTAGGTAAAGTGAAAGTTTTTCTGGAATTTGCGTTTACAGGATGTTTTTAAAGGAGTTTTGATGACGTCATTGAATAAAATACAGCCTTTTTAAAATAAGCAAACTTAGACACCATCATAAAAATGCTATAAAAGCTGTGACACCATAAATATTCAGATAATGAATCGCATCTACCCGCAGATAATAGTAAAGTCTAGTATTAGTATGAAGCGGTATATTTGTATTTAGAAATTAAAATTTGATGACTCATTGACTGTTTTAAAAGCACCAAATATGTTTCTCCCTTATTAGAGGTTTGAGTACAACATATAATTTTACGATACAATGGTTTTGTTCATGCATATGAGAATAAATATTTTTTTAAAGAAGCTGGATTGGCATAAGTAGGTAGATGCAAACTGAATTAAAATATTGATAGCCCTTTTCAAATCGGCATATTCGTTTCTAATCGATAACAAAAAAAATTGAAACATCTGAGACTTAAATTGAATGCGCAGTGTTTCGTCGCTTCAAACATCAATTAACTGTGTTCTTTTTCATCTAAAAGGATATAGGAATTAATAATATCAAGAGAAAATGACTCACGGATCTAACCTAATTCATTATCTGGAAATTTTTCGAACCTTTTCGTTAAGTTTTCTTCCCCATTTTATCAATTGATGGGAAATGGTGTTTTTTAAATAACCAGAAATCTGTACTTATTATTTTCTTTAGTAAATTATGAAAAGCACGGGATCATGTATGTCTGTATTGCTTTTTTTAATTCCCCTTGCCAAAGTATCAGCTTCTTTCTAAAAGCTTCAATTTTACTGCTCAATTTTAAAATGTTTATCTCCCTGTAAACTCAAATTCAAATCGTTAAGTTTTAAAAAAAAACTCAGTGGTTTCGTCAAGTTGTTGAGCAAACACAGGAGAGTTTTGTATTAGATTTAACAGAACTGATTCGATACGTGATATGGCGGAAATTCGACAAGGAACGGAATCTCTTGATAATGGTATTGTTTTTAAATCGTTACCATATTTTTGTCCATGCATAATTTATGTCTTTTAATTGCTGAAGGAAGATTGAGGGATTCTCCAATTGCATGTGGTTTCAAATATTTCGCTATTTAAATATGAAACTTCTAAGGATGCCCGTTGTATATATTTTCAAAAATACAGTTTGATTTTTCATAGTTTCAGCCTGTCGTTTAAAAAAGGTTTCAGATTTATTTGCACATTCTTTATATTTACCTTCCAAATGTCGTTTTAATTAAGCAGTTTTAAAACTTTAATTTGTCAATTTATCCGAGCAAATAACACAAGACGGACGTTGGAACGAAGGACAAAACCCTTCCTTGATATTTTCTCAATTTTTTATTAGATGTTTTAACCACACTTAATATGTAAAAATATTATGTAACTTATTAGTCACATTTATATAAATTTAAACATTTAACACGACTCGAATTTTAACGGGTGTCATTTTCAAGAAGTGTGAACTTGAAAATGATCCTAACTCGACAAAACGCGAAAATATGTTTTTATTACTCATGCCCGAATAGTACTTCTTGACGTAGATTATTTAATACGAAAAATGTCACATCTCGTTGTATTTCCATATAACCTAGGTACGCACGCAAATATTCAATATCGCTAGGTAACCTTAAAATAAACAAATAAATAAAATGAACACAAACAAGACCATGAAGTGACGTAAAATGTAAAAGAAAATTCATAACAAAATAATAATAAAAATTAAAGAAAACGTTTTAAAATGATTGTAAATTCTATGGTGATATCGGGGACCGAGGAGAGTTCTTATGACGAATCCACACCATTGGAGACAATTGAAGAACCAAATTCTTCATTTTTAATTCCATTTTTTTTATAGCTCCTGGATCCTAAACTTGTAAGATACATCCCCTCGCATGAGTAATAAAAAATATTGTTTGTAACACGGACGAAATTGTCAATTTCCCTCTCGAGCTTCGTTCGTCTCACATCGTTCGTGCATTCGTGCAAAAATGACAACTTTTCGCCCTAGTTACAAAATATACCATTATATAATAAGTGTGGTTAAAACATAGTGGATTTATCAATTCAGTGTAAGTATGGATTACCACGTAGTAACGGTCGCAACCATCCTATTCAATAATTTGTTTGTTTTTTTATCGGTGTTCGTTGTTTGTTTTCCTTATTTATGCTAAAACAAAATTATGGTCATACAATATTAAGCACATCTGTGTCAAAAAAATTGTAAAACACTTATAAGTTCACGATAAAAATACGTTATAAAATACAATTGGAAGAATAACATAAAACGAAGACAGAAAATATTCGATCGAAATAACTTAAAGATTTCCTTTGCAAATAAAAAATTAAGAAAATCAACTAAATACGCTAAATAATAAATATCAACTAAATACTAAATCCGTTTAACGCATTGGTGTGTGCAGTACATATTTTTCCGCTCTCGCACCTATGACAACGAACCGCAACGCACTGACGCATTGGTGTGCGGAGACCTTTATAAAAGCCTGTTTATATTGCCTGCTACGATACTTAGAAAAAACAATTATTGCCATCACATCAGGTTTACAAACGCGGTTGTAAAATAGTTATATAATAATTGTAGGTTTTTCATAAATTTGAATTTGTGATTCAGAATTTACTCGTAATAAAATTAATTATTTCCCAAGAGCGCCAAGAGCATTGCTACAGCTCTGATTAGGTATTAAAACAGAAAATGGTTTTCTAAAAAATCGCAATTTTTGATAAGATATTCGTGATCAGCAATAAAAATAACCCCTGTAACTTGAATTTTAGATATATAGGACGAGACATTATATTTTTGTCCACTTTTTCGGCAATTCAGCCCACTGCGCGCCGCCGAAAAATGTTCGCCACCCCTGGTCTAGCACCAATACATCATGCTCGACCCTGTCAAATGCCTTTTGGAAGTTTTTAAAGCATGCATAGACATCAACTGACATATCACGACTTCTTTGAGCCAGGACACTTATTCCATAGAGACTCCCTTGTGCCGAAACCATTGCGGAACCCGAAATTCGATTCGCTTATGTATTCTTCACACTTAGAATAGACCCGGCCACGAATAATTTTGAGAAATATTTTTAGTGAGTGATTCATTAAGCTGATTGTTCTATATCCAAATAAATATCTAGTTTTGTCGATCTTATTCAGATTGTCAAGTTTTGTCTATCTCATTTTTATCACAAGACCTGACTTGTCTGTGTAGTCAAGTTTGTGTAGGTTTGTTTGTTTAGTCATGTCTGTCTAATTTTGTGATAATTCAATTTTAATGAAATATAGAAATAATATTGAGAAATTGATTGGAGTTAATATCATAGAATTCAAGATGAAATGGTGCTATCAGTTTAAATGGGACAAAAGCCGGATGAGCTTGTTCAGTTTTTTCCCAGGAATCATAAATTCGTTTTGGAGGAACTGTTGCATGTGCACTGGAAGTAGTTTTTAATTTGAAATTTGTACAGTGGCCAAATAACTGCGAAACAGGAATTAGCACGAAACGAAACAACGGTTTAGGAATATTTTAGCCAAAATAATAATATTAATAAAAAGTGACAAATTAAGAGTGTCCTGATATTTTTTTAAATTTAAAATTTAAAATTTTAACCTGCAATTATCAAGAAACGAAATAAGTTGGAGACGAAATTTTTTGTTGAACATTGTAGAGTAAAATCTAAAGTTTAATAAGTTAACTGCTTAATCCTAAATTAACAATTAATACTTAAAAATTACATCAATAAGGTTACATCAACCTCCGTTTGCTTCGACGCATGATTGAGATCGATGTAACAATGAACGCGTTACATGCTGGCACATTTCTGGCGAAATCTCACCAATAGCTTGTCTAATTCTGCCAGGGTTTCAGGTCAGCTATAATAATGTATAGATTTAACATGACCCCAAAAGAAATAATCTAAAGCCGACAAATCCGCAGAGCGAGGAGGCCACAACTTATCCCTACGCTGTTAATTCAGACGACCAGAGAAGAACTCTCGTAAGATTCCCATAGAAATGTTGGATACATGAGGCCTTGCACCATCTTGTTGATACCAATTAATTTAATAGATTAAATCTTGACAATAAGACCTCCACGTTTGTAGCTTTTTGTTACATTTTAATAATAATAATAATAGTTATTATTATACAGTCCTACTCGGTAGTTTAGTTGATAACATACCCGCCTTTCAAGGCGGGAGACCCGGGTTCGAATCTTGGTCAAGGAGACGACAACTAGGGCGTTTTTCACTAACCGTCCGGGCTGACCACCCAGAATGAATGCAAAATATGCGATACCGGGGTGGTGCATACTAAAAGCCAAGGTGGAATTGGGGTTTTAGTGAGTTATTATTATACTAAATCATTTATTAAAGAGTTAATTGTTTTAGCCTTAACTATATGAAACGACATTTTAAATTATTTGAATAAAAATAATTATGTGATTTCTTTCATGTGATCATCATGAAATTTAAAAATTGGTTTAACTGTCTGTTGGTTCCTGATCAACAGACTAAGATGTCGTCTACATATCTGTACCAGTATTTGATCTGGGGAGAGCATTTGCTGATTAGAATTGATTCTTCTAAATTGTTCATGAAAATATCCGTTAGTAAGGGATAAAGTGGAGATCCCATAGCTAGACCTTCTGTTTGGTTATAAATGTTGTTGTTAAACCTAAAGTAATTCTTATATAAGGCGGACGATTGATAAGGTCCGAGTAGTGGCGATTATTTCCAATCTACGATAGGAGCGGAATTTCAAGAAGAAGAATTCTGTTATATGCACATGGAGCATAATTCTAGCATTTCGTTGGAGATCACATGAAACAAATTACATAATTAGTGTTATTCAAATAATTTAAATCATTTATGATTTTATACGTATGTAGATTCTAATAATTACTAATTTGTCCTTGTCTTATGGAGGGTTTGGAGTTGGTCCAAATGGTGTGTTGCAAACGCGGTAAAAAAACTTATTAAAATGAATTTGTAAGATATTTTATTTTTATTACATTATAAATAAATGATAAGAAAAACGAAATGTAGAAATTTATTGTGCCAAGATAAGACTTAAAAATTTAATGGAATTATAAAACTCGACTTCCATATAGCCTTAAATGAAAGATGGTGCGTTGCAGATATAATCTTCATTCAAAAACAACATTTTAAAAGATGCGCAAATATATAAATTCTAAAGATCTGTTTTTAATGCAAGTTTTGTGATATTAATTCGCATGAAAAAGAATATTATCTACTCGCACACCAAAATGAACGCATTTATAAAAAAAAACCGGCCAAGTGCGAGTTGTGACTCGCGCACAGAGGGCTCCGTACAAACTTGTAAGTAAGGTATCTTTTTTTTTGTGGAGGACGTTTCAAGCACATTCAGTTAACTTGACAAGTGGCCCTCCTGAAATCACGACCATCTTAGTACCGCTGCAAGCATAACCTCAAGATGTCGCTGTCGTACGATGGAATTCTACCCTATATTTTATTACCATACATCCCTAATTCACTATGAGTGTTTAGGGGTTCTGGAACTTCACTATTTGTTTTTACTGCTCAATTTTGCCTGTATACTTATATACCCTGTATAAAGGTATACAGGGTATTTTTTTTAAATAACGCGAATATTTTTAAACTTATAAAAAGAAAACTTTATTTTAGTATTACACTTATTCACTAACTTAAGATATTAAGATATTAAGATCTAACTATTTCTAGATCTAATATAAACTAATATATTAACTATTTCTAGATCTATTTCGATACTCTTAACATTCTGTTCAATTGACTGCTTTTAAGCAATTGACTACCAAAAAATATAGGGCGTACGTGATTTAAGTATATGTAGATTATAAAGAAAAATTAGACGAAATATAATATATACAGGATGTTACGGGACTTGAGTATGTCGTATGGCGGTTATAAACAAGCAAAATTTAGACATAATATATACCCTATATAGTATGTATATAGAGCGTACGTGATGAAATGCATAACGAATATAAACAAAGAAAATTCAGAATAAACAGCTTGGTGCCAACACATACTTTTTAACCTTCGGACCTAACCGAGGAGGACCTAACTGTATGCAACCCATATGCTTCTGGAGCCTGACAATACCACTACGACAACATTAGTGTATTTTCATAAGTTTCTAATAGTAAATTCGCATTTTTCTTGTAATTAAACTACATATTTACGGTTTTTAGATTTTTCCCTTTACATGTGCTGTAAGACACCGCTTCTTGCCAAATTTCATGATTTTAGGTCAACGGGAAGTACCCTATAGGTTTTGATTCCCTTGTGAAATCGCAAAATATGCGACATATATCATATCTTTTGATCGCGTTGACTTACAAGTTTGATTTTTTCACAGCTGAAAGAGACCGCAGACCCGAGTATTTGATACAAATTCCAACTTGTTACCTCTACATGTTCCTGACAAAAATGGTCTTGATAGACAGACAGACGGACAGACAGACAGACATACAGACAGACAGACAGACGGACAACAAAATCCTATATCCTATAAGGGTTCCGTTTTCGGTACGGAATTCTAAAAAAGTAAATTGTTGTATGTGAAGGATGCCATTATTTTATTGCTGTGTAAGAGTATCAAATCGTGCGTAAAATTCCAATGTAAATCAAATTAAGTTTCATTATTAAACAAATTTTGTTTGTTGTTACTATGACAATAACTCGCATTACTAAACAAAAAAACATAGACGCGGAAAATAGTTATTTACATTAGAGTGCGGAAAAGTTGATTTTATAACGCGACAGCTCGTTTGGACAGCCCCCAGCGTTGGAGTTGTTGGAGAATCAATACGCACGAAATTTGTATAAAATTTTTTGGCCGACAATTATTATTTAAGAAACAAATAGATTTAGATTATTTACAATATTTGAAATTATTATTTTTTTTGGCACAATTTTGCAAAGTGCCACTACGATGCGGTAAAGTGACTTTTTGGCCTCCTGAATTGTAAAGCTAGCGTTGACATCGTGTATGCGTCCAGCGAAACTAGATTTTTACGTACAATGTTGCAAAGTACGGCTACGATGCGGTAAAGTGACCAGTAAATTTTAACTTTTCAGGGACACTTACAAAATAGATTAAGTATAAGACAATAAAATCTAATTAAAAAAACGCTCCTTTACACCACATTTGTCACGATAATGTAGAAAATAAGAGTGATTTTTTAAATTTTACTGTGCGTCTGACATTTGGAAAAATGACATAACCAAACTAATAAATTTGAATTAGTAAAAGTGTCAAAGTTTGTGTGTACCAACATTAAAAAATTAAATAATTTCCAATATTGTAATTAATCTAAATCAATTTGTTTCTGAAATAATAATTGTGGGCCAAAAAATCTTATACAAATTTCGTGCGGAAATGATTTTACAATGCTCCAGTAAATTAAAAAAAGCGAGCTGTGGCATTGTAAAATCAATGTTTCCACACTCTAATGTAAATAACTATTATCGCATCGTAGCCGTACTTTGCAAAATTCTGTGTAAAAATCTAATTTCGCTTGACGTATACACGATGTCAAAGCAAAACAATTCAGGTGGCCAAAATAGTATCTTTTGTAACTAGGGCGGAAAGTTGTCAATTTGAGGCGAGAGCGAAATTGGGCGTACGTACGAAGTGAGTGCACATTCGCTCGACTATTAAGAATGTATTTTACAAGTTTGGGATCCAAGACAATTCGAAGTGGCATTTCTCATATTAAAAAACGTGCATCAGGAAGTACTTCGAACGCATGAGTAATTAAAAATAAATTTTCTGACGTATATTAAAAATTGAATTCATTTTTATAATTTTGAATCTAGAAGTCTCGGGCTGAACGTTCTAACCTTATTGTTTCAGTTTTCATTAGAAGTATTTTGTCTGTCAAAATTACGATATTTAATTATAATCGGTAAGAAATAATTATATTTTTTGAATTGGTAAAACCATACAACATTATAGATAATTAGATAAACTTAATAAAGACGGAACAAAGCTTGAATATATAAATATACTCAACCTTTCCTGAGCTCTATAATACTAGTATTATAGAGATCCGGAAAGGTTGAGTATATTGAGTACATTCTTAGATGTCAACTAAGGAATATCTCAAAGATAAGTAAAGTATCTTTTTTTTGTGGACGTAGCAAGCACATTCAGTTAACTTGACAAGTGGCCCTCCTGAAATCACGACCATCTTAGTACCGCTGCAAGCATAACCTCAAGATGTCGCTGTCGTACGATGGAATTCTACCCTATATTTTATTACCATACATCCCCCATTCACTATGAGTGTTTAGGGGTTCTGGAACTTCACTATTTGTTTTTACTGCTCAATTTTGCCTGTATACCTACATACCCTGTATAAAGGTATTAAGGGTATTTTTTTTAAATAACTCATATATTTTTAAACTTACAAAAAGAAAACTTTATTTTAGTATTACACTTATTCACGAACTTATATTAAGATCTAACAATTTCTAGATCTAATATAAACTAATATATTAACTCTTTCTAGATCTATTTCGATACTCTAAACATTCAGTTGTTCAATTGACTGCTTTTGGGCAATTGACTACCAAAAAATATTGGGCGTACGTGATTTAAGTATAGGTAAGTAGATTATAAAGAAAAATTAGACGAAATATAATATATACAGGATGTTACGGGACTTAATTTAGACATAATAAATACCCTGTATATATTATGTATAAAGAGCGTACGTGATGAAATGCATAACGAATATAAACAAAGAAAATTCAGAATAAACAGCTTAGTGCCAACACATACTTTTTAACCTTCGGACCTAATCGGGGAGGACCTAACCGTATGCAACCCATATGCTTCTGGAGCCTAACAATACCACTACGACAATATTAGTGTATTTTCCTAAGTTTCTAATAGTAAATTCGCATTTTTCTTGTAATTAAACTACATATTTACGGTTTTCAGATTTTTCCCTTTACATGTGCTGTAAGACACCGCTTCCTGCCAAATTTCATGATTCTAGGTCCACGGGAAGTATCCTATAGGTTTTGATTCCCTTCTGAAATCGCAAAATATGCGACATAAACGGTCTTATCTTTTGATAGCGTTGACTTACAAGTTTGATTTTTTGAAAGCTGAAAGAGACCCCGAGTATTTGATACAAATTTCAGCTTGTTACCTCTACGCGTTCCTGAGAAAAATGGTCTTGACAGACAGACAGACGGACAGACAGACAGACAGACAGACAGACAGACAGACAGGCAGACAGACAGACAAACAGACAGACAGACAGACAGACAGACGGACAATAAAGTGATCCTATAAGGGTTCCGTTTTCGGTACGGAACCCTAAAAAGAGAAAATGACTATAGAAACACGAAATTACAAAAGCTACCGGACAGAGCTTTTCCAAGAATTATTAATAAAAGACACCACATGGAATAATAAATCGGATTTGCCCAAAGGTCACTAAAAAACTCTTTTCCTACAGTCACGACAAAAAATGGTTCAATAATGACATTCTTGAACATATAAAACTTAGGGACAAGAAATTCTAAGAAGCAGAAATTACAGGGAATGGAAATTTATGGGAGGAATACAAACATTTAAGAAACACAGTTGTACATAAAATTAGAACTGCTAAAGATCAGTATTTTCGTGATGTTATTGACAATAGCAAGAACAGACCCAGGGAAATGTGGAAAAACATAAAAGCCATGATATCAGAGAAGCAAAGTTTACCAGAGAAAATTTTATTTAATAACGAGCATAGTGAAACGCCTATTGAGATCAGCAACAACTTTAACATATATTTTGTGGAGAGTATTAATAACATTGTTTCCGATACAACACAGAACCAACCAACGAATAGATATGAGTATCACATGAATAAAACTAGTAACGATTCCTTTGCAATTTTCAAGATGGTAGAGATGAAAAGCTTGAAGAAAGAACTTAGACAGATGAAACATACAGGCAGTGGTGATGATTCCGGAATAACAACAAAAATATTAGTAGATGCTTTCCAGGTAATTGGGAACAGGTTCCTAGACGTCATTAATAGCTCATTGCAGAAAGGACAATTCCCGGAGGATTGGAAAACTTCAACGGTGTTGCCAGTGCCTAAAGTAACAAATACGATAACGTGCGAGGACTTCCGTCCCATAAATATAGTGCCTGTTTACGAAAAACTTCTTGAAACGGTGGTAACAAAATAAGTTGTTGGAGTACTGCAAGAACCTGTGCAAATCACATAATCAGCTTGTTTAATAACAAGCGTTCAATCGGGTTTTGTTGAAAATTATTCCTGTGAGTCATCGGTGTTAAATGTATGTGACCAGTGGATAAATGCAGGTGACAAAAGGCAAATTGTGATCGCCGTCTTCTTAGACTTTAAAAGAGCTTTCGAGACTATCAACCGAGAGTTGCTTTTGAAGAAATTGCATCTATATAGACTCTCCGGCAAAGTTTTGAAGTGGTTCGAGTCTTACCTAGATAACAGACGACAAAGGGTTAAGTTTAAAAATGTATTTTCAGATTATGTGAAAGTAAAATATGGTGTCATGGTGAAATATGGTGTAATGTAAAATTAAATTTTAATAGTAGTTTAGTTTTATCCACTTCTATATTTAAATTTATTACTATTTAAAATGTAATAGCAATTTGCTAATAAAGAGTATTATTATTATTATAAATTAACATTAACGTCGCTATCTTATTATCAAGATGGGGCATTGTATTTAATGATAAAGGTGTTCATAATAATATCAATTTGACTCAACTTGGAAAATTTACTAGTAAAGAATGAAGTTAAGAATAGCAGTGAAACATATGCTTATGTTACTGATTGAATAAACCAATCAGCTGTTTGTTCATCCAACGCTAAAGATAGTGAACATCCCCTCGAGAAAACTGGTAATAGCAGTGAAAAATATGTAACATGTAAATCCCCAAAAGAGAGGTTTTTCCAGAACATAGGATCTTTCCCTACTATTATATCTCAAATATCATGTGTGTTGTTGTTATACTCAATCCTTTTACAGGTATTACGTAATATAAAGGTTTTAATCTTTTATTCTTTGGCCAAAGGATGATGTAATAATATATTCCTTGGTTGACATCTAACAATGTATATGCAATCACGTAGTGACGCTTGGCGCTCCTTGTATATGGATTACTGACTTCAGGCTAAAGCAGCCCAGAAAAACTTCATGCAATTACTAGCAAGTAAAACCATTAGATCTTACTCATGATCTCTTTTAAATTGGGGATTCGTTTGGAACTGAATTAAAGAAGATACAAGCTCTGTAATCACGACCAACTATAAATCATGTGCAATTACGCGAATTTATAATTAAAAACTCGGAAGCTAAGTGCTTTTTTGTTATGGGATTTGATACATTTCGTTCACAAATTACAATTATAAATATTTAATGTTTAAGTAGTAAAGAAATAAAGCTGGATATACGATGAATTAGTTAGTAGCTGTAGATTAGTTATTGTCTGTGTTTTGTTCGTAAATTATTAGTCAAGTCTCGCTGGAAAACCATCTACTTGTATTGTATTATATAACTGTAATCCTCTTACGCTTAGAGAACAATATATTATATATTTATGCCTACTGATTTGTGGTTGCGTTACTGCTGTGAAAACAGTGATTACTATTGTATTCCAATGAAAAATTTCATACAGTTTCTATAATACTGTAAAACTTATTTATCTACGACCACTATTGTAAGTGCCCATTGGTATGTAACCATTAAGAATGTAATTATTTTCATTTCTTTCAAGTTAAATAATGTCGAGCAACAGTTATATATGAAAATACAACTGTTTCTTTATTAGAATGTTAAATAATGATAATTAAATAAACATAACCTAATAAGAAATAAATTTGTTATATCAAACATATTTTTACTATTGAACAGAAACAAATTAATGTGGTCGTAGATAAAGTATAGTATATAACTCGAGTTGTTAGTCAATTACGTTCTCGCGGAATTACGTAACTGTTCCGCCCGTACGTAATATGCTTCTTACAACTCCCGTTACGTAATATACTATTACTCTATTCTTTTATTCTGTTACTCTCAACTTAAGGGGGGACATCACAGTAGAGCACGGTAAAAGAGCTATATTTTAGGGATTTTTTTTGTCTCAATGAACTACCGGCACTTGTCCGGAGACGCCTATTTTTGGAAGGAGGTCCACGGGCGGACATCTAGACTCCTTAATTTTTGACCTCTAACAAAAAATCTAAGTTTTCTAGTTTCTATATATCAACAGCTATGAAGCCACGTAGGATTATTTCGATATATTGATTTTTAGCGAAATGGTGCACGTTTTGAAAAAAAGTTGAAAATTTAACACAAAAAAAGTCATTAAATTGTTCATAAAAAAACCAGGTAGTATAAAAAAAAATCCTACGTGGCTCGATAGAGTTAGGTTTTTGGAATATACTACCGAAATTTCCGATCGATCGGTGAAGATTTGTCCGAGAAATGTGTCCGCCCAGTTTACCCTTTGACGACGAATTTTAAAAAATGAAATTTCTGGTACTTTAACGATAGAAATCAGCTATATAGCTTGTTTAAAACGTGTAATGTTGATTTCAAATATTTCCAATGCTGCAAATTTGAAATTTGAGTGCGGGACATATATGTCCCAACAGTGTTTTCTAACGGGACATATACGACCCAACAGTGTTTTATAGAAAATCAAACTATTATAGAAAAATAAGAAAAAAGTTTATTCTAAATGTTGTAACATTTAGAATAAACTTTTATCTTATTTTTCTAAAAATACATTAAAGGTAGATTTTTATACATGAAATGGTGTAAAACTGCTATCGCATAATGGGAGATCGCATGAGGTGCACATCGTTTTCGTACGATGTTCAATTTTCTTTTTGGCACAACTAAAGTACCTTCTGCGTGTTTTTCCTTGGACTGGTAACTGAACGCCAACGTTGTATAGATGTCTTGCTGACGTTGATGGCCGCCCACTTGTACCTTTTCTCTTAATTTTGCACTTTCCCTTCCGTTACCTATTAGCTCTTCAGCCAAGTCTACCAAGAATGGCAGAGTCTTCTCCTTTTTGTGATTTATTTCGCTGTACAAAATACATGCATTGACTGCTGATGTCATTAATAATTTGTAAAACACCTTACGCCACCACTTGGAAGATTTTCTATCGAAATTATAGACGGTGGTTAGGTGGTCTAACAGATCTACGCCACCCATAAACTTATTATAGTCAGCTATAGATTTTGGACAAGAATACGTCACTTTGTCGCCAGTTTTTAACTCTATTTACTCCCACTATCTCATTTGAGTGGCAGTTGCTCAAGACAATTACTTCTTTTGTATCTTGTCAAAAACTCGCAGTGAGTCCCGAATCTGTCGCAATGATTTTGTATTCGCCTCTGGCTAATTTCATCTTCATGTCTGGAACATTTTTCCTATTCCAGATACATGTTCCTGATGCGGCAAATGGTAAGTCATAAAATGAAGTAAAAAATCTGTCAAAGCAGAGGAAAATTGATTCCGTCTTTGGAATACGCTCTACAAGCTTTTTGACAACACGTTCTCCAAGAGTGCAGTCTGAATTAGATTGTGAATCTTTACCCGAGTAAATATCAAAATTATAAACATAGCCAGTCTTAGCGTCACAAAGCTCCCATATTTCTATGCCCCGTTTTATGGGCTTGAGTGGAAGATATTGTTTGAGTGTAGATCGACCTTTGAATTTGGCCATCCATTCATCTATGCTCAAATGGGAGCACATAGATCGAGCCGACTGAAACCTTTGCTTCAAGCAAGAAGTAAGGTCATCCACGTAATAAGTCTTACCACTGTCTTCTGGCTTCTCAGGATCAGTGTAATACATTTTAGATAAAAGCATGGTGGAACGATCTCGACTTATGGCTAGTTTGACGTATTCATTACCCAAGCTCTTATTTTTTGACCAGTAATCGTACAAGGAAGGTACACGATTGTAGCACATTATGAACATGCAACCAATAACTATCATTATTTCGAAATGATCTGTTGGCGGTATTTCCCGTTTATTATTTTTATTGAATATGCTTATTCTTTTATTAGTGTTTTGTGCTATGTATATAATTAAACTTTTTATAACTTGAAAAATACTTCCAATTTTGATGATGCGCGATGAAGATTTGCTGTAACGACTGCATCGTGAGAAGGAGGCATAATCTTTTTTTGTTGAAAGTTGG
Organism: Phosphuga atrata; assembly: GCA_944588485.1. Taxonomy (NCBI): domain Eukaryota; kingdom Metazoa; phylum Arthropoda; class Insecta; order Coleoptera; family Silphidae; genus Phosphuga; species Phosphuga atrata. Next base: position 24,080,249 of record OX155893.1, read on the forward strand.
CAATCTGTTCTATGTCGTTCCAATGAATAGTAGTGCTTGTGCTTTTAGCATTTTGTTGTTTCTCAGAATCAGCGATATTATCTGCAGGGTCAGTGTTTTCATCACCTTCCAATTCCAAATCACTATTTGTAGAAAAATCAGTTCCGCTTTCATCTGACTCTTGCTGGCGTGGCACATTTCTTTTTGATCTCTTGGCCTCGGTAGGTTCAAAATCGCTTGCAGACTCGTCATCAGTTGTGTGAAAGGTGTCCTCAATTTCACAGGACCATTAATTTAAAATGTTTTCTAGATATTTTTCGCTTAGATATTTTTCACCCATACTGCAAATAAAAAAAGTTGTAACATTGCAGTTGCCACCTTTGGGACATATATGTCCCACTAACTAAATGTAAGGCAAAACTATTATTGCATGCAGTTTTATAAAAAAAAAATATAAACATATACACAAAAAAATAAATGTGCTTACCTTTTGATATAAATAAGGCATTTTTTTTTAAATTAGACTGGGACTTATATGTCCCGACAGTGGTCAAAGGGTTAAGAACAACTGATTTCGAGAAAAACGCGTTTAAAGTTTTAGGTCTAATCTGCGATGCCTGCACCACACAACTGGCCTTCTAAATCTATCTCCTCCTCTTTTTTGCTATTCCGAATTGCTTTTAAATCGACGAGGGCTTGTTTTACGCCGATACTCAGTGATCTTTCCGCCTTCTGTATGCGTTTCTCATCCAGGTCCATGCATAGTTGGTGACTTTTTAACCCAATTTTCTTGTCCATGACTTGGATTATAGGTAGAATTGATATTAACCCGTCATTAAAAACACCGAAGTGATGTTTGTAGTAATATCGAGGACTGCTTTGCCGGAATGCGTAGTTTTTGGAGCCAGCGCCCACACTGTCGAGTTGAAGCCTTCATTGCATTTTTGGGTGAAACCCCCGATGCAGCGAGTGAAAAGATCATCCGTAGTGAGTTGTTGATAAACTGGCTGAATAGCTTCATAAACTTCATCACACATTGGCGCTTTGTGCGTATAAGCATCCAAAGTGTCCGAAGATTTCGCTAATTGCCACGAGCACGATGAATTTTCTCCAATCGGGCAATCGTCGTGTTTCGGATGGTCATTCGTAGATATTTTGTGAAGCAATGTGGCCCTTATAGCTTTCTTCATTTGTTCAACTGATTCACAATTTCTGACGCCTGACTGACGCCAACTGATGCTACACACCTATTCTTGGAATGTATAGTACATATAGTCACACTCTTAAATACTATAGACCTTTCGGAGGGCAGCCTTTCTCTCCCCATCGACTACCGTTATACCTGCTCCCGTACTCGAAAATTACAGCGCGCCCCGGGATCACAAAAGGGGCGCGCCACGGGGCGTTGCGGCAGAATGGAAAATTTGGGCATTTAGACATTTTTGCCGCATTCCATCTTTTGGTATGTCATTTTTAAAACCCTAAAGCAACTTTTAAGCGAATAAAAAAAAAAACGATTTTTTCTAAATTTTACTGTGATGTCCCCCCTTAATTATTGCTTGAATTACAAGCAGTTACTACGAAATCATTCCTATATTATTTACATTCCTTAATTATATCCAGAAATTATGAAATAACTAATAGATATTTGATCAGACATTACAAAAATGTGTAAAATTAGATGAAATCTTAACATATAATTTTAAGGATTTTTTGCAGTTTTCTTATAAACAGACGTTTTTTTTATAAGGAATTCTGTGCAGCCGCCAAAACAAGTTAGGTCATCGCTAATAGCTCTCCAGACATTTCCCAAACCTCTTTAAACGACGACATTATCACAACTCTCACGAATAGAAACGCTTTGATAATGACTTAGGAAAGTGCAATTTAACGTAATCCCGAAAACTCCATCCAAGCTCTAGATCCTATCAATCCGTTCGAAATAAACTTCATACATTTAAGATTTATCATTACATATCTAGATAAAATTCGTTATGAATCAACAAAAGAAAAGAAAAAGTAGATATTATAAAATGAATATCTTAAAATCCGTAAAACTCAAATAAGTCACGATAACTGCTTGACAGATTTCCATCGCAAGAAAGCCAGTAAAGCGAGCTTTAGGAGGCCAATATTTTTATCAGAATTTTTTTAATGAAAAACTAATTCCATATCCCTATTTAATTCCTTATATAATTATTATTACTAACAATATTCTTCCTTATACCATTTGTTTTAATTGCGAATTGACCACTTAAGGAAGACATCCGAACAAAGCGGCTCTGGCGTCACTAACGCAGCGTCAAAACCGCCACGACATATGCGATATTATTATGCACTATGGAAATGTATGAGGCGCCATTCGAGCGCAGCGACATTGACGTACTCAGCGTCAGTGTCGCTGCGCTCGAATGGCGCCATAATACATTGTACATAATACATTTTTACAGTTGTGTAATACTATGGCTATGTCGCCGGGTTAGTATCGCTGCGTTAGTGACGGCAGAGCCGCTTTGCTCGGAAGTCTACCTTAAGGATCAAGCTACAGTTTCACTATTTTAGTTGTAATTTCCTCTGCCTCCAGTACTCCTTCATACGATCGCTTGTGCTGCTGCCGTTGTTCGACCTTCAAAGCTCTTCCGGTCTTTGTAGCTTGTCTAGTCATGAACACCTTCCAAATTGTGTATACTGTTTCGAAACGTATATCTATCCAACATTAGGGCATCTGGGATGTTGGATCTTTCAAGGTCTTTCCGAGTTTCTTTAATCCATGATGTACTTGTTTTTCTTTTGTTCCAGAAGTAGTCAAATAACTGCTTGGTTTATCTGGATTTGTCAAATATGTACATGTGCCCAAGAAATATTAGCGTCCGTTTCCTCATGGTCGCCGAGACTTTTTCTACATTCTGGTAGACTTCCGCGTTGCTCCGAGGTTTCTATCAGGTTTCCGTCTGGATTGGGACCATGATTTTCCAGAGGATTCTCCTATCCAGGACCTCCATTTTCTCTAGCCCGTAGTTCATAGAAGACATTCACTGGTGTACAGACATTCTGTTTTGACTACAGTGTTTTAGTGCATTATTTTAACCGTTCCAGGAAATGCATTACTTGTTATAGATGTTTTTTGTAAGCCCATACGCTCTCTCCATTTTTGAGATCCTATCGTCTACCGCAGCTTTCTCTAGACCAGGGCTTCTTAAACTTATTTCATTCACGACCCCATTTATGATTGTGATTTTTTCGCAACCCAAAAAATATGACATTGAATTGAAAAATTCACTTTGTTTTTTACCACACTTATATTATGTAAAAATGTTATATAACTTATTATTTACAGTTATACAAATTTCTACACATATCACGACTCATACAATTGTACAAAAAATATGAAATTAAAAATTGCACAAAATGCTATAAAATTGTATTTATCATAATAGCGTTTTTGCAATAATGGTATATATTCGAGTCTTTCAGCCCTTAAGTGATTAAGTATACACAAATTAAAGGAAAATCGTTTTTTAATGATACGGATGTGCTTGTTTTTTACTGAATAATAAACTAAATCTTGGTGGATATTTTAATTTGACATTGCTAGACGTAAAATATCTTCAACATTTTTTAGCGATGAACGATATTGGGATTTGCTATGCGTTAAAGCTGAAAAAGTAATTTAACATAAATATTTGGTGCTGAATGGCAGAAAAACATTTAATGCCATATCAGAGATTGTGGGAAATTCAGTTCTAGGTCCGATTCAAAGTTCAGTTAAGGTTTTTTTAAAAAATCTAGTTTTAGGTTGTAGTTACTCAAAAGCTCAGCATTCAAGCTCTTGATATCCATCTTACTTTTGCATGTAATAATAAATTTGTATAGTGGGAATCCGTATACTTACAGAGATTTGAAAATAAGCGGCTGTTAATAACATAGCTCTTAATAAAATTTATAATCTCAACAGCATCCTGAAGCACATAGTTCGATTCTGGTGCTATTTTTTTTGCTGCGGGGGCTTCCTGAAGAATAAGGCAGTGCATAAAAGTTATATGATCATAATGAGAAGCTTGAAAAAATGATGAAACCAATATTTTGACCCGTCATCGCTTTTGCACCATCCGTGCATATTCCATAGCAATTTTTACACTTTCACCCTTCAGCTTTTTTTTAATTCATGAACTTATATGTTACCTATCAACATTTTTCGCCATTTTCAAACTCTCACAAATGTATTTAAATATTTTACATTAAAATCTCGCCACCCCAAGATTACGCTAAGCGACCCCATTTGGTGTCGCGACCCATAGTTTAAGAAGAAGAGATATATATTTTTTTTATTCACTGAATCCGCCCTATCTCAGTTTCAAGGAGTTTTGGTCCTTGTGCGTCATTTAACATGAATTTTTTTCCTCTATCGAAGTCCTTAGTCCCGTCTTACTGGCGCTCTTTTCTAAGAGGTTAATATGAGTAATCGCTTCCCTTGGGCTTTCCGAGAGCATCGCAAAGTCATCTGCCAAGACCAAACAGTTGACTTTAATTCATCCTGATTTCCTCCCTAAGCAGATTGCGTTTATTCCTTGATATATAAGTTGTGAGTTCCACATTCGTACGATGTTTTCTAGGTTGCAGTTGAATAGTATTGGTGAACGTCCTTCGCCTTGTCTTACACCCATCTTAAATTCAAATGACAGTTCTCCCATGAACTTCACTTCGGATTATGTGCCTGTTAATGTAACTTTGATTATGTTTGCCAGCTTGGTTTTCACCCCAAATTTTCGAATGATACCGTCCAGGCTTTCTCTGTCCACCGAATCAAAAGGCTTTTTGAAATCTATGAAAGATACTACCATTTTTTGGAGCTCAGCATTCTATAGCGGATTATTGATTTCAAGTCGGAACCCTCCTTGGTACTCCCTAAGTTGTTTATCAAGGGTCTCCTCTGCTCTATTCAGGAGTATCTTTGAGAGAATTTTATAGGCGAACGGAAGTAAGGAGACGCTTCTATAGTTATTGATGTCCCTTTTGTCCCCTATCTTATATAGGGGGTGAATCAACCCGCCTCAACATTTCAACATTTCTGCCGTTATCGAGTCTTTCCACTAGCCTTGTTGTTTTCCTGATTTCTTCCCTCGCTGCTGGTAAGTCCTCTCCTTGGTCCTCCAGTGTCGGCAGAAGTTCTAGTTTGGAGGTCGGTGGTGGGCAGTTTAAGAGATTATCAAAATACTTTGCAAGTGTCTCGCTGTTTTCTTGGTTGTTCAAACCATTTTTCCGTGTTCATTTCTGTAGCTCATACTCGGTGATTGGTATCCTTTGAGTTTGTTCTTAAAGATCTGATAGAAATCTCAGGAATTGTTTCTGGAGAAATTAGTTTCGAGATCTTCTCAAATGATCGTTTTGACCGTCGAAATGCAATGGATTTTTCCTTCCTTTCACTCCTGAATTGTTCCAAGTGTACCATCTTCCTGGAACATTTCCATATTCTCCATCTCAGATATTTCCTCGTATGCTTCGTTCCATCAGATTGCTCGTTTCCTTTTTGCCAGCCCTAGTGTCTTTTTCGCGGCACCATTAATCCTTGTGCTGAGGTCTTGCCAGCTCTTCGTATTGACGGTGTGGATTTATTCTCCAAAGTTCTTAATGATATCTTCTGTGATGTTTACTCTGTTAATGTTGTATATGGACATTCTGAGTGGGTGATTCTTTTGGTTGGATGGTAGAAGGTGGATTTTAACTTTGGAGAGGTAGTGGTCCGAATGGAATTCACCATTTCTGATCACTTTGACGTTCATTCACATTTCTCTGGTGCTTGTTCTGGTTATCGACATGTGGTCCAGTTCGAATTCTCCTAGGTTGGGATTTGAAGAATTCCAGGTTTTTGCTTTTCTCTGAAGTTTCTGCAAGTAAGTTGATATTAGTCTCAACTGGAATGATTTGCAGTCCAATGAGTCTTTCCTGGTTCTTGTTAGTCCTCTAATATGCTGGGTAGTCTGCTATTATGGTTCTGTATTGTCTCTCTGTCCCTACCTGTGCGTAGAAATCTCCCATAAGGATTTTTATGTTGGTATCCTGGCGATTTCAGTTTCCAGAAGATCCTAAAAATCATCCACTTTCTGAGGGTTTTGCTTGTTGTCTTCGTTGATGGGAGCGTGGTAGTTGATGAAAGTATATTTCTTATTCTTGCACTGAATAGTTAGTAAAGACAATCTTTCAGATTTAGATGTGAAGTCTACGGCGCTGTTAACAATATTTTTATGTATGTAGAAGGCAGTCCCGAGCAGGAGCATCTTAGGCATAATCTTTACCGCTGGATTTCCTTTGAATACCCTGTAGTTTTGAGTTTCTGTTAGGTGGTCGTCTAGAACTCTAGTCTCTTGTACAGCTAGAATCTGAATTTGGTGTGTGTCCAACAGCTTTACTATTTCCTTATGTTTGCCTATTCGGAGAAAAGAGTTGACATTAATTGAATACAAATTTGGAAGGTGTGTCCAGACGCTCCGACTCGTCTGTTGTGCAGATGTTGGGGCTCCCCAGAGCCCGAGGTCCCGATGCTTTGCATAAACCAACCTGGGGCAGTGCTTTCTTTCAGCGACCTTTCCATTTGGCAAATGAAATTTTGATTGTAAGGGTTAGGAATTATATTCCAAACTGAGATCGGATTGTTAGTCCGAAATGTTTTTTTTTTCGTGGTTTATGCCACTAGGTTCCTCCGCTCTCGCCGCCGCACACTGGCGCGGATTACGAATTTACAGCGACAAAAATAGAATTTTACAATGTCTCACAATTAAGCAAAACCACTTAAAATGTATTGTTAGATAACCCAACCATAATACTATAAACAAATAAATGCGAAAAACCAATTCCATTGGTTGTGGGAACGTGTTAAATATCGCTCTTGTCCCTTAGGTACCAAAAATAAATTAGTTGTGCTGGATTTTTAACAAAGTAATTTTTAACAACTTTTTAAATATGGAGAATATAGCTTCAAGTATGTATTGACATGTAATAATATCAAATTTGTAGAAACTATTAATCAATACAGTTAAAAAAAAGTTTTGTTAATGACTATCGTCAATTAATTTTTTTTTGTAATAAACTGCAATAAATTGATTTTCAAAAAAAGTTCCGCATAGTTCCGTTAAATTAAATATTTTGTAAAACAAAACAAACATTGACAATTCTAGAAAAGCTAAGATTCTCGTCCACATCGTTCCACCTTACTGAGAATTACACCTTTTTTTCCAGGTAGTCGTGATGACCACCATTTGCAAGAGAGAACGTTGAATAGAAATTAACTATTTTTTGTATTAAGAGATGAAAGTTTTAGTTCACTATACTATATCGTCAGTGATGATGAAGAAGGTCCAAATAGATGCTCATTGATTTTGACGAAGATTTTGGTTGTGAATTTGTAAAAAAATGTTGCACTTTTGTCATATAAAAAATATACATATTTTCCACTTAAATTTACATTTTTAATTAATCGTGTACATCTAATATAGACTAATTTTATATTAGAATCATCAGAATGTCATCATAAGGTAATATGTGAGACAAAAATTGAAATGAACTGGATTTTATTTTGTCGCGGTAAATTCGTAATCCGTCCCAGTGTGCGCCGATGAGAATTGAAATTCTTCATCTGCCTTTGAGACCGTTGACCATTTTTCACCTACTAACTCTAGGCCATTACTAAGTACTACCATCCGGAGCCAAATGAACTCATGTTTTTTAACGAGGTTATTACTCCTCCCACTCTTCCTTCCTCACCTCTTGCATGATGAATCCCCGGACTTGGGACCGGCAGTGGTGGAGTTCCTTATACAATTATTTTTACTAACAATATTCTTATTCAGTATTTTTTCATAATGACAATCAAAGAGCAGTAACAGTAATTTATCTACTATACCGTCCAATAATATTGGACATAACTCAAAAACTAACAAGTCCTTATACAATTATTATTAGTATTAATATTCTTATTCAGTATATTGTTCACTCAAAGAGCAGTAACATATTTACTAAACAGTTCAATAATGTTGCATATAATTCAAGAAACTAATAAGGCTAACAGTAAATACTTTTGCAATATCAAATTTTATGATTTGCGTTTAATATAAATTTTAACTAGTACACAAAACTAAACTTAAATTATGTAAATCAAATCTTCTTATATATGATAATATTTACGTTTATAATATATTGCGTTAAAATGCAAATTCATCATAAAATTATATATTAGAATGCAAATTCGGTAAAAGGCTAAACCCACAAAGAAAAGAGAGATTAATTAAATTCTCGGTAGAAGGAATGATTAAAAATGTTCGGCGTAATCGGCTCCGGATAATCACCTCAAATTAATCAACGAGTGTGCACAGCAGGAATTTTCAGGAAACATTAGGTGTCATTTTGTTAATTATGTTCGCGTTTTGTGATGTATTAGTGGGTAATTAAGTGATCATGTATCACTCCATGTGAATTAATTAAAAAGTAACAAGTGTTTTAACAATAAATTATAGCAATAAAGGTAGTAAATTCTATATAATTAATACAATAAAAAACGTTCAACTAAATGAAATTCTTAGTATAGTATTGATTTTATAATATTGAATGTAGTAATCTATATATAATATCTCCTTTATACATATATATATATATATATATATATATATATATATATATATATATATGTATGTGTGTCCATAAATTGTCATTCAAGAAATGTTCAGTTTTTCAATTGTCAATCCAGATGCTGAAGAACCTGAAGATAATTCTATTATTAATTAAGAATTATCAGGGTAGTATCAACCATCATCAAAATACATCAAGAGGCTCCAGAACCTGAAGATAATTTGATTATTTAAAAAAAAAAATGGTTCTATTATCAATGAAACATTATCAGAAGAAGAGAGCTTTGCTAAGAATAACTCCAGAGATTTCCTTGGAACTTTATATACGCTCCGCCAAGCCTCCACTTGAGAGACTTACAAGACAAACTGGCTTTTAACGATTAGGACAAGTGCCACCTTTTAGCTCAGTACTTTAAAAATCTACTTAACTGTGAACCACCCAGGGAAGACTTCGACTATAAACAAACAACACCAAACCCGGACTCGCTGTCCCTTCAATGGAAGAAGGCCAGATCATTCAACTTCTTAAGAATAATAAGGCAGCTGGATAGGACTCTATCGTTGCTGATCTGTGGAAAGGTGCTGGAAGCAATGCCGTACGCAAGCTAACCGAGATCATCCAGAACATCTGGGAAACAGAGAAATTACCACCCAATTGGAAATCGGCTCTGATCCATCCGCTTCACAAAAAGGGAGATTTTACTGATTTAAACCACTACCGTGGAATTTCTCTAGTCCCGGTAACATACAAGATTCTCTCGAAGGCGTTACAAACAAGAGCAGAAAATCAGCTGGATAGTCAACAGAGAGAATATGAGGGGGGTTTCAGGAAGACCCGATCCTGTGTTGAATAGATCCTCAATCTTAAAATTGTACTTGCATACTCTAAGATGATAAACCGTAAGGTGGTCGTCACCTTTGTTGATTTTAGGAAGTTACGATTCCATTGATAGAGAAAAGCTTAACAAAATACTACAGGAACTAGAGCTAGACAACAAAACCCGCAGACTCATCCTAGAAATCTTGACCAACACCCATTCCAAGGTTAAATTTAGAGGCGAGATCTGAGAAAGCTTCGAAATAAAAACTGAAGGTAGACAAGGAGATGGACATTCCCCACTTCTCCTCAACTGCCTGCTTGAAAAGGTTATAAGAGAATGGCACAAGGGAATTGATCATCTTGTGTGTTCAGAGTGGTATCTTCTACCTGGGACGCAAGAACGATGGACTGGTTGTAAATTGCCTGGCCTTTGCAGATGCATAGCACTGATTGATGATTCTCTTGAGATGACAACAATGCAGGTAAATTGCTTCAGAAAACAGGCTGCCAAAGTGGGTCTTCAAGTGTCGCTGGAGAAAACGGAATTTTTCACCCACATCAAAGAAGCAAACGGAGAGATGTTACTAGAGCAGAGAAACATCAAGAGGACTGAGAAATTTAAGTATCTCGGCGAATGGATTGAACCTAACTTATCAGAAAGAGCATCATTATCCATGAGATTCAACAAGTTAGAACTAGCCTAACAACTGACTAAGAACACCTACAACAAGAAATGCCTGTCACACAACCTTAGAGTTAAGCACTACAAATCAGTCTTGCGACAAGAAGCCTTGTATGTCGTGGAACGTCTTTCCTTGATAGCTCTGGTAGAGAAATTGGAAATCAGAGAGAGGAGAATCCTCAGGAAGATCCTAGTCCCGATAAAGAAAGATGGGGAATTCCGGAGGGCGACATAATTCGGAGCTCTACGCACATATTGAGAGGCTCTCTGACTGTGCAGGGAAAAGAAGGGTAGCTTTTTATGATCACGTTGCAAGATTGTCTCCAAACCGACTAACCAACCGTCTGTTCACCTTCTGGCAAAACAAGAAGGTTCGTACCACTTGGTTGACAGAATAGGATGACCGAGAAGGATATTAAAGAACTGGAAATAACAGATCTCCAAAACAGTGTGAGATGCACCCTGAAGGAAAATCGTGGATTTCAGGAAAAACCCCGAAGGAAAGGCACCCCCTGGCAGAAGAGAGAAAGGATTTATACCGGCAGAAGGTGTGACAATACAATACAATACAACAGTTCAACAAGTCTGGTCTAAAGTAGGCCTATTCGAAACAAGAAGAAGAAACATTATCAGAGTAGTATCCGTCATCATAACAAAACATAAAAGGGCCCAAGAACCTGAAGATAAGTTGATTATTTTTAACAAAAAAATAGTTCTATTATAAACGAAAAATTATCAGGGTAGTATCTACCAATATAAGAATACGTCGTTGTTTTAATTTCAATATTGGAGTTCTTTCTATTATAATTCAAGCTTATGATCAGGTTGAAAGAAGGTGAAGAATATGTTTGAAAGAAGGATTCGACCAGAATGATCTATTCTTAAAATCCGTCCAAAAAGAACGATATTGCTCACTAATCAGGAATTATGCATCCAAAATTTGGAAATATTTTGATTAAATCTTGGAAGTTATCTTAAATCTTAAATCTTGGACGTTTAAAACTTTATTTTAGTTATTACTTTTTAGATATTAGTTTTAATTAGTTAAAACTGGATTTGAATAGTTTAGACTCTCTTAGATTTTAGTAACTAAAACTAGGTTCTACTAGTTGCATCTAGTTTTTTTTAGATTTAATTTTAATTAGAAATAAGTTTTTTTTTTCGTTACAAGTGGTTGGGAGGGACATTCGAAGACAAAATATGAAGTATGAAATCAGAATAGGAAATTTACCAAAATTAGCATATTTTAGCATAAAAATCAATCGACTCACTCTAAAGTTGGTTCTATTAAATATATTTTCAATTTTTAATAATTTCAAAGCGCGACTTTTGTCATCAAATGTACTTTGAATCCAACGTGCTTTGCAGCGTAGTTGACACACTTTTACTGTGCATGTTCATTTTAGGCAAAAATTCAACGAACTTTAATCAATATCTCATAAAGAGTGTAGCAAATCACAATTAAACTTTGCAACAGTTATTGCGAATTCATTAAGCTACACATCTGATTTTTTTTGGTAATTTTGCCTAATCTCTTTTTATGAAATTTTTGGACTCTTTTTATGCCGAGAATATAGTGTGCTCATAAGACACCGTGTAAAAACTGTTCAACTTTGAATTGTAATAACTATTAAACGGCTTAGTGCAAGAAGAAATTAAAACCACGTGAACTCAGATTCCAAACCACCAAGTCTAGATGACATAAAACTGATAATCAAAGAACTCAAGGATAACAAAGCATCAGGGGAAGATGGCATTGTGGCAGAAATGTGGAAGATCGGAGGAGAGATCGCTGCAAAAAGAATCCATCACCTTATAGCAGAAATATGGAAAACGGCACAGATCCCAAATGACTGGAAATGTGCGCGCATACATCTACTTCATAAGAAAAGTAATTGAACAGACCCAAATAATTACAGGGGGATCTCTCTACTTATAAGATCGCTTATAAGATACTAACTAAGGTTCTTTTGAGCAGAGTGGAAGAACAGGCTGATTACCTCATTAGAGAATACCAAGCTGGTTTCCAAAAAGGAAGATCATGCGCCGAACAGATATTCAATCTAAAAAGCATTATGCTCTAAGGAGCCAGAACATAGTGGTCATCTTTGTCGACTTTAAACAGGCATACGGCTCAATTGGCAGGCAATCATTATGTAGTACCTTGAAAGAGTTTGGAATTGACAAAAAAAAAACGAGAGAAATCATCGAACATACACTGACGAATACCATCTCGAATCAATTTCTTCGGGGAAATTTCTGATCCGTTTGAAATTAAAACAGAACTCAGACTCAAGAGAGATGGATTATCCCCAATGCTCTTCAACATTGTAATGGAAAAAAGAATGAAAACCTGGGAAGTGGCTATGAATTTGGAAAGAATATGAGGAATACGCATTGGGAGGGAAAGTAAATATCAAATCAAAAATAAGAAATCAAATGTTTAGCTTTTGGCGATGACCTTGCTATCTTAGTCAATAACCGAGAAGAGACTCGAAAGATGCTTGAGTGTCTTCGTGAAATCGCAGTAAAAACTAGTCTTCAAATCTCCTATGAAAAGACAGAATAGATGGAGCACAAGCACCAAAGTGAGAGGTACATGGAGGTAAATCATGGGAAGATAAAGGAAACACAGAAGTTTATATACCTGGGGGAATCGATCCAACCCAAGGGAACAGATAAGCAGGCAAATAAAGGAAGAGCCAGAAAACTAGACCTGGACTACAAGCTAATTCAGAACAAGTACAAAAAACCGGCATTATTCTACAAGGCCAAAATCAGAAACTATAAATCGGTAGTACAACAAAGGATTATGCGCCTCGGAGTGTCTTATTTTAAATAAAAAGGGGGAGTATCAAGAACTCTAAAACAAAGAAAGGAGGATCCTGCGGAAAATACTCGGACCACAGAAAACTACTGATGAGATTTTGAGGACGAGGAAAAACGAAGAACTCTACAAATACACTGAGAAGATCACGGACACAATGAGGAAGTGGAGGTTGAAGTTCTACGAACACCTACTAAGAATGGATGAATGCAGACTGACCAAAAGGATCTTCAACTACATCATCGTGTTAAAGGCCACATCTAAATGGGCAGATGAGGTGAAAAGGGATGCGGCAGATTTTGGAATCACACTACAGATGACCCACAACAGAAGAGAGTGTAGACAGTATAAAAGCATTTAAGGATAAACCAAAAATAAAGAGGCCCAAAGGGATCATTTCCGACGAGGAGAATGAAAAGGTTCTGGAAAGAGAAAAGAAGAAAAACAAAAAAGTCCTAAGTTCTTTGCGGTCCAAATTTGGCCAAATTAAAAAAAAAACGGTTTAGTGAATTGTACTGAATTTTTTGCTGTTATTTCCTTAACTATATGTAGAAATTTCATAACTTTTTCAGTATATTGGTCAACCTCCCGAACATCCTTAAATCTAGAAACAGCTAACGACATTGGTTGAGAGAAGCCCTTGATGAATCTTAAATTAAAACAGAAATCTCAAGTTGGCTTCTTACATTTTTGTAAAAAAAATCAATGTGAATAAAAATGTTATAATCATTTGACATATCGCTGGCTTGGAACTACAAGGTTCTATGTTACACAGTGTTAGTTTCGAGATAATAGCGTTTTAATTCGGAAGGGTATGGAATTTGTATAAGTAAACACGGATCATTGAGCAAAATACGTGACAAAATTTTAATTAATTTTCTATCAAAATTCAAGGAGTCAAATATTAAAAAAATATATAAATTTAAAAAAAAATACATAAAACTTTGTTGCATCAAATTTTTTTACTTAAATAGTAGTAATGTAACATAGTACTTTGGACCCTATACAAAAAAATCAAATAACGTAAAATAATAAAACATAAAGTCCCAAAATATAAAAAAAATAAATGAATTAAACAAAATAATATTACACTTTACAATTGACGTCAATTGACGCATGTGCTAGAGGTTCCACCATGAGGGTCTCTGGGATTTTTTCTCTTTTATTGTCAGTCTTCTTTCTTGAAGTGTTGGGTTTTAAGGCAAGTAATTTTGGAATGCCAGTTTTATAGTAGTCCTGGTCCTGTTTTGGTATGAAAGGTAACATTTTTTCTGTTGCAACTTGCTTACTTGTAGGCAAATCCACGTTTAGAGTGCTTGTTTTTGGATTTGGAAAAACAGGATGATTAGTTTGTTTACAGCTCCGTGTAGTCTTTTTTATATTAGTCACGGAGTAGTCGTGGTCGTCATGGCTTTTTTTGAAGTTTACACTCAGAAGCCCCCGTTTGAATTGTAAAGCTGAAATCTTTGTATACGGAACATTAGAGTAATCATAAGAAGTCGACGCCATCGTTTGATAATCGAAGAAATCAGAACATGTCATCTGAATAATTTTAAATGGTTTGCGCCTGTTTACCATGAGCAAAATTCGCAGAATAGAGACAGGTGAGTAGTACTCAACCTTGCTGAGGACCCTCTCGATTGAACTGTGGACGGAATCAATCTCTTGTACACAAGAATATCCGGGGGCTGAATATTTCATGGTGATGATTTCGACTCCACTTTGCACCATGAAATGACCAAGTGCATAAGACATGATAGAATTTCTGTTTTGCGAAACGCAACTGCCACTCCATAAAATAAATTTCTTTATATCTGGATGATCTTTTAAAATTTGACACAAAATTATCACAAGGGCACTCGCAATATCGTTGCCTTTCCTACCCATCAAAATTTCAGACCACAAAGCACAGTATACTTGGCCAGTAATAGAAAAGTGAACGGTCAGATTATAAACTGACAATTTACTTTCATAGTAAAAACAAGATACCTCAGTTCTTGGACACGATAGTACGTTCTGCAGATCAAACGTCACTACTGCTTTGGTCTTATCTTCTCTATCGCCATTTCGATCATTTCTTGCAGCCTTTTTCTGTTTAACGTGTACTAGATACTTTTCCTCAGTTGATTCTTCCCTTTCTTCGGCCGTTTCCAATTTGTGAAGCTCACAAGTATTACATTTCTTCGGCCTATGGAAATAGATATTGAAATTGTTGCAAAAAATACTGCGATATAGTGACTGCTTTACCATTCGACGATTGTTTTCTGTCATTCGTTATACGTATTATTCATACATTTTAACAACAGATAACCTACTTTCGAGATATTCCCTGCGGCTATCTGCACGACAGTAATGCGACTCTACCCGGCTGAAGGAGTTGATGTGGTACTTGACTGCTTGAATCATTTCTTCAGATATTGTGTTCCTTGTGTACTTTCTTTGTTTGTATCTACTTGGAGTATTCGTGTACGAATTTCTTTTTTGAAGTGCATTGTAAATAGTTTTTTGGCTAACAGCCAATGTTCCCAGGAAGTACTTTTTACAAACCTGGACTTTTCTCCCGTGAACAGTAAAACAATATTTGATTGTATTTTTCTTCTTCGAATTTTCATTCGTTTTCCCTTTTCTTCGTCTTTCGGGCGTAAAAACTTAACAATTTGCAGTGAAAAACATTTTTTTTGCAAACTTATCAAGTCTGTAAAACTCATTGAAGATCTCTTGTCTTTCGGTCTTTGAAATTATTGAGTCACATTTGTGAATGCAATTCGTACAATCTTTTAAATCCCTAACTGCTTTGGCTGGAACAATTTTTTTTCTAGAAGAAATATATTCTTCACCCTTTTCTCTTTTCTTTCGATCTTTTTCCACATTTTCGTAAATCTCTGCTTTTATCGAGTAAGTTTCTTTTCCTCTTCGTCGAGGGTGAGGTCCATCATCGAGTACTCGTCGCTTTTACTAAATTATTTTAAGAAAAGAAAAGTTATAAGTTTAACACAAAACATAACCTCATTTTTTTATAAATTACTTGAAATCTTGATTATCGGGAATATATTCACGATCTTTATCAGAATCGTATCCGTCTTCATAAAAATCTTCATCAACTTTATCGTGTTCGTTATCACTCATTTTGCACTATAATTAAGTTATTTATAACACTATATTACACTGCAACGTAAAAGTTACTTCGTTCCATGTACTGTGCTAGGATAATAACTCCCAGTATATTGAACAGTCACAAAGTTCTATGTGCTAACATAGAACCTTTTGCTACCATCATATTAACTGAACATTTTTCCATGTTCCATGTTGTACTTATAACTTTGTAACCTAATTAAGAAAATTTCGCGACAAACAACTTTGTAACAGTGAACATAATTCTTTTGCTATTGGAAGTGGAGTTGTGAAACTTGGTCAGGAGGTACTATCTCACACATAAAACGTTGTGGTCCCAATAACTCCAATAGTGTCAAAATTGTAACATAGAACCTTGTAGTTCCAAGCCAGCAATATTTCAATTAAATTTCAGTGGATTGGAATTTTAAGAACATCATTGGTACAGCAAACTTTTAGCAAAAATTGTTTCAGCTAAAGATTACTAGATTATTATTTAATGTTAAAAAAACTGTTTAACACGTTGAAGACCGCATGCTCACGGGTGGGCACACATGTTTTACTTACATGTGGGACATGATTTTAAAATTGTGCCTTTTCTGCAAATTTGAAAATGATTTTAATACAAACGAACTTTTTTTTAAACGATTTTTGTATGGGTTTATAAGATTGTAAAGATAAAAAATCATATATTATATTATCATATTATCATATATTATAGTAAAAATCATATATTATATTATTTAATATTTGTGGTAAAACTTAAAACAAAACAAAATATGTTTTATGCAACATTTTTGTAATTTGCTTGAAAACAATCGATACAATGATACATACTTGAAAACAATTGGTATTTTGCATATTTCAGAAATTGTATTCTTTTTTGTTGGCATTCTTACAAGCATATGCAGATCATTTGAAATTGACTTAGGTTTGTAGCAAAGACTGCATGGTTTTTCCTGTTTGCCTTTTCTGGCCTTCAACTTCTTTCAAGCGTGTACAGCAAACGATGAGGGAGTTGGAATTGGCTGTGATGAATCGGTAATTGTCATTGCTTGTACAAGAAGTTGTTTGAATTTAGTAAGTTGCGTAGACGTTTTAGTATTCTGTGCACAATGGGCTTGTACCTTGCACAATTTTAAATACGTTTTGAAAATTTTTGCTCACATATACTTTTGTACCGCGCAATTAGCGAAAAAAATAGAGGGAAGAGATTGGTCACAACTCGTCACAGCCATAAAAATTGAGGAATGTGCAAAACATACAATGACTCACCGGCGAGCATGCGGTCTGCGAGACTAAATTTACATGTGTAAACTTACATGGACCGGGTGACCACACGTGAGCACTTTAATTAAAATAAATGTAGGGGTTAAATAACGTTTACCTCATATTATTGTACACAAAAAGAATATTTAAAACATAATATACGTAAATCACAATAAAAAAATGCCGGTCCATATGAGAGAAATACGATTTTGCAGTGCGGTCAGAATTTTTCACATCCGCGGGTGCGGATATTTGAAGGCTCACATCCGCGGATGCGGATCTTAAAATATTATATCTATATAAATATCTTAATATAATATTAATAATAATAATTTATTCACATTTGCCACAGAATCATACATACATATATACAGACATAATAAATAGAAAAAATACATATACATACAAACCATGATGTGGATGTGATAGTCAAAGAACAAAATTGATTAAAATAAACAAATTAAAATTATATTAAGACTTGCATACAATTTGCAGAATATTATTAGTGTTGGAGGAATTCATCAATTGAGTAGAATGCTCCCTCAGTCATTAAAGTTTTGATTTTACATTTAAATTGCTTTTGTGGCTTATATTTAATGTCATCACTTAGATGATTAAATAATTTAGTGCCAATACAGAAAAAAGATTTTTCAAACAATGCTGACTTATGCTGTAGAGGTCTTAATTGCATTCCATGTCTTGTTTGATATGTGTGCGAACTAGATGCAGCGCTATAATTATGTATATTGTTCTTAGTGTAGCACAGGCATTTGTAGATAAATATCGATGGTAGGGTTAATAAATTATTGGCTTTGAATGAACTTCTGCAGCTCTGCCTAGACTTTAAATTAAAAATAAGCCGAATTATTCTTTTTTGTAAAATGAAGCACCTTTTAGCGTTACTTGAGATTCCCCGAAGCAGAACATTAAATGCAAGATGTGAATATACAATAGCATGGTAAAGATTTAAAATTGTATTGGTATCCATCGATTTTTTCAATTGAGAGATTATAAAATAAGCTATTAATAGTTTCTTGCAAACCATATCAATGTGATAAGACCGTGTAAGTTTGCTATCAATTTGTACTCCAAGAAATTTGGTAGTAGGTGACAGTTTGTAGCGTTGATTATTTATTAGAATGTCAAAGTTCCTGTCCATGGTTTTTCTTTTGCTAAAATATAAGCAGACGGTTTTGTCATGATTCACAATAAGCCGGTTCTTTTGGCACCATTTACTGAATTGATTGATAATAATTTCCACCTGTATTTTCAATTCATCCATGCTGTTTGCAGTAACAGCAATTGATGTATCATCAGCAAACATGATTGTATTGGCGTCTATGTAACTCGGTAGATCATTAATAAATAGTAAAAATTATATAATTAATAAATTTATATAATTATAATTAAGTGGTCCCAAGACAGATCCCTGTGGCACACCGATTTCGATATCCTTTGTGTTAGAAATGTAGTTGTTTAATCTCACAATTAATTTTCGTTCTGTCAAAAATGATCGTAGAAGGTTTAAAAAGGTGCCTCGAAAGCCGTAACATTCTATCTTGTCAACTATAAAATCAATATTGATAGTATCGAATGCTTTGGCTAGATCAAAGAATAGTCCAACAACATGGTTTCCTTCATCCAGATTTTGTATGACAAATTTAACGAAACTGGTGGCAGCAGTTTCAACGGATTTATTTGGTCGAAATCCATGCTGACATTCTGATAACAGTTCATATTTATTTAAAAATATCATCATGCGATCAAATATGAGGCGCTCAAAAATTTTTGAGAATGAAGATATTAACGAGATTGGTCTATAGTTGTTTACATTCTGAGGGTTTGCTTTTTTATGTAGTGGCACAACCAATGCGACTTTTAAAACTGATGGATAGACTCCTTCGTCCATGGATTTATTGTAAAGATGCACTAGCGGTTGTTCGATAGCTGTGAAAATACGTAATATGGTGTTAACTGAAAATCCGTCAATGCCTGCGGAGTCCTTTGAAGAGATTTTGTAAATAATATTTTGTATATCAGCTACGTCTATAGGCGGCATGAAGAAGGATGTTGCCAGGATAGTGATGGATAAACACGTTTAATATATTGACGAGGAATTTCGGAGAAGTAGTTAGCAAATTCTTCTGCGACTTCATTTTGTTTCACTATTTTGTTTTTATTTATTATTAGGGAAATTTGTTTTGGTTGAGAGCATTTACCCAGATTTTGGTTTATTATTTTCCAAGCTTCTTTCATTTTATTATTTGCAGAATTTATTGTATTGAAGAAGTAGGACTTTTTTGTAATATTAACATTTATTGCGTGTTGACGCTTTTTTATTTTATATTGATTACGAAGATGCTGATCACCCACTCTGCAACAAGCCCAATACAGATCTCGCAACTTCTTCCCCTCCTCTATGATTGCCGTTGTTATCCATTTGTTTTCAGGTTTAATAACAATTCGTTTTAGTTCCTCTGGCATAATATGGTTAAGTCCAAATGAGATTGTATTCAGGAATTCCTTAAAGCTTTCATCAACATTTTTTTGATGCACAAATCCAAAATCCAACTTGTAGAGCCAGTGTCGGAATTTATTGAAATTTTCTTCAGAGTAGATCCTAGAAAGTTTATAAATACACGTTTCTTTTTTTAACACTCTATTCTTTAATTCAAAAGCTTTCAAATTTAGATGTAAAATTTGACTTAGATGATCAGCAAGAACAGGTTCAACTGAGCTGTTTGTGAAAGTATTACTGTCTAGGTTTGTGGCTATGTAGTCTATTGCTGTACGCGTACAAGAGCCATCTGCTCTACCGCATATTCTTGTAGGCCCCATATTAATCACTTTTATATTAAAACAGCTTAGAAACTATATTGGTGGAGAAATAAAATAATAATTTTTAATATTTTTATCAAGTTATTAAAGTTAAAAATTGGAGCATTATATTTAATAAAAAGTAATATTGCCGTCTTTTCGGAGTCAAGTCTGTTACGCAGAGAGGTTAATAAATTAAACCAGCGGTTCTGAACAATTCAGGTGGTGTCGATAAAAATCTGCGTGCTATTGGTTATAATAGTTTAAATTCTTGTCGATGAACATCTCAAAAGGCTCCACCATTTATGAGGATTCTCGATTACATTGGCCCTACTTTAATACTGATCGTCCTTTAAACATCGCTATCTAACCAAACCGGACGTCCCTGGTCCTAGTTGTTCCGTGTCTTTTTTCGAGGAATGTGTCATTCTCATTCTTTTAGCCCCTACAGAATTAAAAGAACCCTTATTTTCATCATTTCTCATTCTCATCATAAAAATGTCTTCTTAAATCTTTTCCTCAGTCACTGCTGTACAAAACTTGTGTTTATAGCGAGTGTCTATACTTGCTCACTTTTCAGAATCGTGACCTAGCCTATCGTGAGCCTATCAAATTGGATCAAAATCTTATGATCTCGTTAAACGTTTTTCATCGTTTTTCAAGCATTTGAATTATTGGAATTACATATAATTTAAGGGCATGAGAGCTGCTTTGTTTCTAAGAAAGGTTCCAATAACTCAAAACAACTTTCAATGATATTTCACTGTTCTGGCAAAATAGGATTAATCTCACTGTTATTGATGTACAGACTTTCTGTAAAGGGCATCCTTTACCTTTAAAAAACGTTCGAACATGTAAAATGTACTGTTATATCGCGTTATACAAACTTGGAACACTTTGAGATGAGGTTGATTTAGTCTGTCCTGAATTGCTTGCAATTGCTTCAGAGCTATAGTGGAATGGTTGAAATGAGTCGACATTTTCTTACATTTTTGTTACATTTTGTTAGGAATACATTTCAAAAACGCATTCAAAAACCATTAGCCCTAAACAGTTTCCAAACACGTGGCGGTCATAAAGAGCTTTAAAAAGCACTTAAAATCATTCACGTTACCACGACCAGATGTTGGGACCTATTGGTCGCTCTACCGCAATCTTAGTCCCTTTAAAAACCCATATAAACAAAGATTATTACGTTTAAGACCACAATAAAAATATAATCCGCATAAATATGCGCAATGATTATTGCGGATGCAGATGTCCAAATCGATGCGGAAGCTCCGCGATTGCGGATGCGAATATTCGCAACATCCCTAGTTTTAACCACACTTACATGTAGGAATATTAAATAACTTGTTATTCATAGCTATATAAATTTAGACACTCTTCACATAACTTTTCACATGCAAAGTTATGTGTTGTTTCTCTTCCTAGAAAATAAGTCTCAGGTGGCGGAGTCACCACAAGAATTCAAATCTTGCCAGGGGCGCTCATGACCCTAACTACGACGCTGTTCTTAATGTGTAAGCCTTTATGTGAAATTTGGAGAAAAAATTTGGAGAAAACAGAACTTAAATTTGAAAAAAAATTATTAAAATCTTGCAAAAAAAATATTCGCTAATTCGCAAAGTTACTACCATTAAATTTAAATTGATTTTTGACTTTGGGTTTTGCTGTAGATATTATTGAAATAGCTTCAGTTTCAACAACATTTCCTCGACCAGAAGCTTTCCATCAAATGTTTTAATGTTAAATTTGTTTTTAAAAAATTTTTACAAACAAATTTCTTAGCTATTTAAAAAAAAATGTTTTACCTATTTTACAGAATACGCTTTCGCATTATTACAATCCCAGGTGTTTGGACAAGCATCGAAAAATCCCAATTTACAATTCCAATATTTCGCGAAGCAGCCAGCTTTCATTTGCAATCTTATCGATCACACGAAACGTGAAAACGCCGAGCGGACCGACCCACAGCAAATATTAGCCCCGATGTAAAACCAAGTGGAGATTCAATGCCGCCCGACGTTCTCTAATGTTACCCTCTACAATATTCACGAGCCTAAGAAATATAAGGCGCAAAGGTCAAGAACTAATTCCATTTACACACGTACAATGTCACCATCAAATATTTAAAAGGCGATTAGGCCACTGAAATATTTAATATCAAAAACTGATATCACTACAAGACGAGAAAAACTAATATCTTACTAAAAATCGTGTGTTATTAAAAGATTAAAATTTAACTGGGAATAACTACATGCTTACTAAATAGAATAAAAAATTTATATACCTACTAGTAATTATACAGATTCACCAGTAAATTTATCTTTGATTAATCTTGATAATCCGACACATATGGGACCAGACAACCGCCGGATTATCAAAAAATCCGGATCCAGATTATCTGGATAAAAACAAAACAATAACAATTTTACATATTTTAAACGCGTCACCGTTTGCTACAGTAGGCCGAGTTCAAACAGTCAAATCACCGTTAGCTTCATTGTCAGCCGTGGAACAAGTTAAGTTGAGGATTTCTTCGTTAGAAAAGGAATGAAAATTTTCTTCGCTGGTGTCTTGAAGCCAAGCTATGACATCGTTTGTCAATGTAACATCACAGTTATAGTAAAAATTCCGAAGACAGTTGTAGAGAAGAGTTAGCTTGGTCAGAATCGCGAATCAAGTTTTTAGAGTTTAAGGGTGTCCGTTTTGACTTTATTTCAGCTGTGCAGGAGGTTTATATCCGACTCGAGACAGCGGAAAGAAAACACGGGTTTACCCAGAGGGCCGGATTACTGAACGTGCCGACTAACCAACCGCCGGATTATCAATATTATACTGTATATAAATATTACATTTATTATTATTGCTATATGACTATTAACTATCAACTGCTTTGAAACATCTGCCCAAGAAGCAGAAAACCTGAACATCTCCAAACACTAAGCTTGGGGAGTTCCAGATTGATCACGTCGCTATCGCACGAAAAGCACACCGAGAGATTCAGAATGTAAAGGTTTTGAGAAGTGCAAATCTTGATTCTGATCATTACCTCTCTAAGATAAAAGTGAAATTCATTCCTAGCGGTACCAGAAAGGTCCAACTAAAAACAAGCACAGGAGACACTCCCACTAACGAAACGAAGTAAACATGCCTGGTGGACGAGTGAATGTGATGTATCCATAAGGCAAAGACAACTTGCCTGGCAAAGATGGAACTCAGATAAGAATGAAGATAACTGGATCAATTTCCTAAATGCAAGAAAACACGCTGTGAAAACCATTCGTGAGGTAAAACGGGCCTTCCACAAAAATCATCTAGTTCCAGTTGAAGAAGATTATGGACAACAGAGGGAACTGTTACAGAAGCAGCATTTGAGCAAGTACTCTCCACCGAGTCTTCACTTTAAGAATCCTGATGGTAACTGCCTTCAATGACAGAGACAACTGCCGTATCTTGGAAACCTACTTGAGGCTCTCCTCAACTGCGAACCTCCAGAATCTGCGTTCACGTTTGAAGACAGTGCAATCAACAATCCAGACTCATCCCCACCTACAAAGGAGAAAATCAAACATATCATCGATGCACTTAAAAATAACAAGGCACCAGGTGAGGATTCAATTGTTGCTGAACTGTGGAAACAAGCTTGGAACAAGGCAGTTGAAAAGCTTACAGAGATAATCTGCGAGGTATGGTAAACCGAGAAACTTTCAGGAGACTGGACCTCAGCTCTTCATAAGAATTGATCCTCTTCATAAGAAAGGGGACGGAATGGACGTGAACAATTACCGTGGAATCTCTCTTGTCTGAATATCTTCCAAGATCCTCTCTAAAGCTCAACAAAATCGACCGGAAGAACAACTAGATCCTCAGTTGGGAGAATACCAAGGTGGATTCAGGAGAGGGCGTTCATTTGCTTAACAGATTATGAACTTAAAATTTATTCTTTCATATCTCAATCTCAGGAAGAAAAAGTTTGTGGTAACCTTCGTCGATTTCAGAAAAGCGTACGACTCAATGGATCGATGTACCTTAATACAAATCTTTAAATAACTGGGTTTGGACAACAAAACACTATCGATAATTCATTAGACCTTAAGTAGCACAAAATCCAGAGTGAAATTTAGAGGAGATATTTCAGATGCCTACGAAATCAGGACAGGCGTAAGGCAGAGAGATTCACCTCTGCTTTTCAGCTGCGTTCTCGAGAAAGTCATCCGTGCGTGACGCTAGGAGATAAACAACAAAGGAGTGGAAAATGGGGTCAGATTGGGATACAGAAACATGAAGCTAACAGAAGACTGCCTAGGATGATCTCGCGATGATCTCGCGATATTTCTTCCCAGGAAAAAGCTGTGGAGTAAATCAACTTTCTACAAACACAAGCAGCGAAGGCAGGCCTTCAGATTTCCTTTGATAAAATAGAGTTTATCACAAACATCAAACCAGCACCCTAAGTACTTGTCATGGAATCAGGAGAAATTAAGCGAGCCGACAAATTCAAATATTTAGGCAAATGGATAGAGCAGTGGTGCGCAAACCGTGAGTCGCGACCCCTCGGGGGATCGCGAGAGAAATTTTCAGGGTCGCCCAATTCAAAGAAATTTATTTACCAGTAAGAGTGAAATTAAATTATATAATAGAACTATATTTTTTACGAAAATAATTTTCTGTTTTAATGCCTAATCAAAACCGTAGCAATGCTTTTGGCGCCCTTGGGAAATATTTAAAGCAGGCATTTATAAATTAAATTAACGAGATCTGCTTATGCAATATAGGAATTAATTTTACTAAGCGTTAATTCTGAATCACAAAATCAAATTTATGATAAACCTACAATTATTTGAAAATATTTGAAACTATTAATACATATTTTGAAGAAAGTAAATTTAACTGGACCTATTGTGTTGTGGATTGCACTGATGGTGCTGCCGCATTAACAGGTAGTAATAAAGCACTAACTAAAGGACTCAGGCCGGTCTGGACCTCCAGACTGTATTACACACGAACAAAACTAAGAATATTCAACTCAAATGTGAAATCCGTCTTGCTGTACGGGTGCCAAATATGGAAAATCTCCATAACAATAGTAAATAAGCTTCAGATATTCATAAACAAATGCCTATGAAGTATACTGCGCATTTTCTGGCCAGATACAATACGCAATGTAGACTTATGGCACCTGACAAACCAATAAGAGATACAAAAAGAAATAAAATACCGCAAGTGGAAATGTATTGAGGAGAGACGAAGGAAACATGACTAGGCAAGCCTTACAATGGAACCCGCAGGGTTCTCGCAGAAAGGGACGTCCAGCTAACACGTGGAGGAGGACCATAGACGCAGAATTAAAGATCGCAGGAAAAACGTGGAACGAGGCCCTATGCTCCGCGTAGGAGTTAGAGGACAACAAAAATAAAGGACTAACAGTGTTAATAAATAAAATTGCTCCCTATATAGTATTCAACCATAACATGATACATAGGCAAGCTCTAGTTGCAAAAGACATTGATGAACAATTACAGGATATCATTACTGCAATTAATTACAATAAAAGCAATAGTCTAAACAGTCGCATCTTTCCAATACTCTGTAATGAGGTGGGTTCTCTTTATGAGACATTATTACTACATACCGAAGTAAGAGTCTCATGCGACAAAATATTGCGACGTATTTTCGATTTGAGAAACGATTTTTACATTTTTCTTGATTTTCTTGAAAAGAGACATATTAACGCTCAATCATTAAAGAAGATTGGATCGTAGAACTCAGTTACATATTCGACATTTTACGAAAAACTTATGATATGAATTTGAGTTTAGAGGGAAAGAGTACAAACATTTTAATATTGATCAGAAAAATTGAAGCTTTTAGAAAGAAGCTGATATTTTGGCAAGGAGAATAAAAAAAAAAACCGGCCAAGTGCGAGTTGTGACTCGCGCACCGAGGGTTCCGTACAAACTTGTAAGTAAGGTATCTTTTTTTGTGGAGGACGTAGCAAGCACATTCAGATAACTTGTTAAGGCGTTGCTAGTAAACAAACAAAACTCGTCCCATTTATCATATATGTAGTTAACTATTGTAGCTCTTAAAAGCTGTGTTTGTCCAAAATTGGTTGAATTATAAATTGAAAAAGCTATAGCATGAAACAAGCAACTGCCATCGCCGGGCATAAATATTACATCGTGTACGATAATGTTTTCGTTAACGGTTAAATGAACTGTAGCCATAATTTATTGAGTAAGTAAGGATATGCAGGAGTACGAAGTTATTGAATGCAAAACAAAATTTCGTATTTCTGCCGCTCACTACAAAAGGGCCGACCTGGGCCGACCTCCCGCCCTTGTACTTGCCCCGCGTCGCCCTGCTCGTGCGCGTCTCGTTTTATCCTAAATACAAGAGGTCACTGAGTAGTTAGTTAGGTACTTAAACACGAAATCTTACTTACTTATATGTTATGAAATTCTTGACGAGAGACCTATTTCAAATTCCAAGCCTAACTAAAATATTTTAAAAGTTATCAAAGGAAAGCGACAATGACGATTATAATAAATCGATTATGATAAATTTTTATTTTACTATTACCCTTATTCAGTAACTTACATTAAGAATTAACTGAATTACGAAATTATTTATATAAAGAAAACGAACAGACGATTATGATAAAATTTTATTTTAGTATTACACTTATTCACTAACTTATATTAAGATCTAACTATTTCTTTTTTTTAATAACGCAAATATTTTTAAACTTATAAAAAGAAAACTTTGTTTTAGTATTACACTTATTCACTAACTTATATTAAGATCTAACTATTTCTAGATCTAACATAAAGTAATATATTAACTATTTCTAGATCTATTTCGATACTCTTAACATTCAGTTGTTCAATGGACTGCTTTTGGGCAATTGACTACCAAAAAATATAGGAGGAGGAGGACCTAACTGTATGCAACCCATATGCTTCTGCTGCCTGACAATACCGCGCAACACATTAGTGTATTTTCATAAGTTTCTAATAGTAAATTCGCATTTTTGTTGTAATTAAACTACATATTTACGGTTTTCATTTTTCCCTTTACATGTGCTCTAAGACACCGCTTCTTGCCAAATTTCGTGATTCTAGGTCAACGGGAAGTACTCTATGTGTTTTGATTCTCTTGTGAAATCGCAAAATATGCGACATAAACGGTCATATCTTTTGATCGCGTTGACTTACAAGTTTGTTTTTTTCGCAGATGAAAAAGACCGCAGACCCGAGTATTTGATACAAATTTTAACTTGTTACCTCTACGCGTTCCTGAGAAAAATGGTCTTGACAGACAGACAGACGGACGGACAGACGGACAGACGGGGAGACGGACAGACGGACAGACGGATAGACGGACAGACGGACAACAAAGTGATCCTATAAGGGTTCAATTTTCGGTACGGAACCCTTAAAAACAACACAGGAACGTTCTCCTGCTTTTTTTTTCTTGTTATTATTTCTTGTTATTTAACCCATAATTACACCATTTCCCACAATTTGATAAAATTGAAAGAAAAGGTTCGAAAAATTTCTAGATAATGTTGGATCCGTGATCCATTTTCGTTTGATATTATTAATTCCAATATCGCTTTAGATGAAAAGGAACAGTTAATTGATGTTTCAAGCGACGAAACACTGCGCATTCAATTTAAGCCTCAGATTTGCCAAACATTTTGGTTATCGATTAGATACGAATATGCTGATTTGAAAAGAAAGGCAAAAAATATTTTTTATTGCTCATGCGGGAAAGTACTTCTTGACGTAGATTATTTAATACGAGAAATGTTACATCTCATTGTATTTCCACATAACCTGGGTAACGCACGCAAATATTCAATATCGCTAGGTTACATTAAAATGAACAAACAAATAAAAATAAAATGAACACAATCAACACCGTGATATTAAAAAAGTGACTTGAAATGTCACAATTTTTTTCATTACAAAATAATAATGAAAATTAAAGAAACCGTTTTAAAATGAGTGTAAAATCTACCGGTGTAAAACGGTGTAAAACCAACGGAGACAATTGAAAAAGCAAATTCTTCATTTTTGATTCCATTTTTTTTTTGTCATCAAATTTTAATTTCCAAATACAAAAATACCGATTCATACTAATACTAGACTTTACTAATATCTGCGCGATTCATTATCTGTAGATTTATGGTAACTTTTATAGCATTTTTATGGTGTTGTCTAAGTTTGCTGTGCTATTTTAAAAAGGCTGTATTTTAATCAATGACGTCACCAAAACTCCTTTGAAAACACCCTGTAAACGAAAATCTCAGAAAGAATTTCACTTTACCTACGTTAACGATTAAAAAACGTCTACTGTCGGTCCAGGGGTCGCGACAAACTTTTACACAAAATGAGGGGTCGCCAGTGAAAAAAGTTTGCGCACCACTGGGATAGAGCAGCATCTCGGAGAAAGAAGTCTTCACGTTTCGTATCAGGAAAATGGAAACTGAATATCAACTGACCAAGAGCATCTACAACAAGAAGTCAGTATCCCTAAATGCCAAGCTCAACTCAATGCTACAGAATGCCTTATAATGAACAGGAAAGGGATGATGGAAACCGTGAAAATTAGGGAAAGAAAGATTCTGAGGAAAATTTTGTGTCCAGTAAAGGAAAATGGTGAATAGAGAAAACGGCATAATCATGAACTCTACGTGCACATGGAAAAAATAATCGATATTATTCGTAAGAGGATCACATTTCATGGTTATATGGCACGAATAAACCCAACGAGATTGACAAACAGAATCTTTACCTATTTCCTAGGAAAGAAGATCAAGAGGGCATGGTTAACGGAACTGGACAAAAACTTGAAAGAAGTGGGGATCACATGGGCATATATTCAAGAACGTAAACGTCTGAAGATGAAGCTGAAATCTTTCCAGAGTTTCCAGGAAAGGCCCAAGCTCAAAACAGGCAAGATCTGGACTAAAGAACGGAAGCAGAAACATCGAGAATGAATGCGACAGTACTGGGTTAACATTAACCCAAGGAAGGAAACAGTTTAAATAACGTGGTCCTAAGCTGCTCGTAACGAAAAAAAAAAGATATGACTATTTTATTAAAAAAGTCATATTCCCAATAATAAACTACAATACAATATATTACTTATGAAACGTTAGAATCATTTATAACCATTGTATATACAAATGACAATAAATATACAAAAGTCCAAATTGTTTTCAGTATTTCTGCTGTACCACCTAAGAATCTTTCACGTGCCACCAAGTGGTACGTGTGGCATAGGTTGGTCGATCGCTGCCATAGACTATCTAGTAGACAAAATCATTGTTTTTTGTGAACGAGTCTTTTTTAGTTAAAAAAATATTCATAGCCTTCCCATATACCAACTTTTTTGAATAGATCGGTTTTGTACAAAATTTATGAATGTAGCAAAAAAAAACTTGGAAAATCCTCTATTAAAGTTTTTTTTTGCGGAGGAGGTCGCGGTTGGAATTAATCCCCGTTAGTCGCGAAAACAGATGGGCGAATGTATTAGCTGGCTCGACAATAAAAATCCCCTATATTTTCTGGAAAAGGGGAGAAAATAAAACCCGTAATAAAGCGATTATCTATAAAAATAAATATCTAAAAAATTTACTGGATATATCCGTCTCTATTATATGGATACAGAGCATGTATGATTTATCCTGATGGTCCAATTTGATTATAGTCACTACTTTAATATATCTGAAAAATGTATACTTTCTGCTAAAAGTCATATTTTTTGGATACTAATATATTTAACATCTTTTAATCCTGCCTGTTTGGTATTTTCAATATACTATTGCTTGTCTAGTCTCAGGGGTTCTCAAAGCGTGTTCCGCGGTGCACATTTAAGTGTTTGCGAAAAAAATCAATATTAAAAAATATTATTGCAGTTATCAAAATTCTGCATAATCCAATTCTACAATTCGCTAGAACCTCCCCCTAGCGGCTAGGGCTTTTTCGTTACGGCCAGCTTAGGACCACGTTATTTCAACTGTTTCCTTCCTTGGGCTTTAATGTTAACCCTTTCGAGCACAGCGTCCACTTCAGTTATTTTCGTGTCTAACATGGATACCTGTAAAGTAATCTGCAATTTCAAAGTAGAAATCTGTAAAATGATCTTATGTGTACACGTAAAGCCCCCCATATACGTGCGAACAATTTGCTCAAATTCGGTGTTTGTACAAACGCCTGTTTGTGCATACGCTAGCACATACACGTAGCAACCTATTGCGCAAACATCATTTCGATTTGTGGTGATTTGACCTGATTTTATGCTCTCCTTCACTTTCTTCATTTCTCTTCTGTAGGCAGTGCGGAATGAATTGATTTTGGCGCGTACACTTGCCCTATCTGCACTGGGTTTAATTTCCTTCATTTTATCGAGTATTTTATACGCCGCGTCCTTCTTATTTCTATCTTTATAACCGTCACTTTTCACCTTCCACACGTCAGGTAAATCACGATAACAAACTCTCTCCAAAGTTCCCGCTGTTCATCATCTGTTGTCTTATTAGCCATATTGGAGAGGTAAATAACAACAAACTAAAAAAAAAAATTACCGAAACTACGTTTTCAATGACGGAATAGAAAGGAAACTTCCTGACAGTGTCTAGGAGCAGGAATTGACTAACCCAAAGTTTGCACAAACCGTACCATACACGTCAAACAAGTACTCAAACAAGGAGTATTTGTACAAATTATTTCGATCCTGACCGATTTTACTCAAACAGTTTGCGCCACCATTCAAATAGCCCCATAGACGGTCAAACTGCTTGCACAAACACCGAATTTGCACAAATTGTTCCCACGTGTATGGGGTTCTTAATACAGAGGCACTTTTCTAAAAAACCCTGAACTAGTAGATATCACGGATTCTGTTGTTATTATGCAAGTCATGATAACGGACTCTGATAACAGTGAAATTCCCGTTAATATCTTTTATTCTAAATCACTAAAAATGGTAAGAAAATATGTATTATGTTTCTATGGATGTGGATATCCAGCTATAACAACGTATTTGTCGAACAATGCAAAATTTCAAACTATCTGGTCTATTTTATACCTATCCACTGTAGTGGACAGTGTGCATTACTGAGAAATTAGATCACTTTTCAAAAATCATAATATCCTAACCAAACATTGCAATTTTACGAGGAATAAATAAACATTATTATTAATATTTATTCATAAGTTTTGTTTGTTTTATAGCGTGTTCTTTTTGAACGGAAGAAGTTCACGTCGCTGATGAAGATATAGGTTTCTGTGACGATCAGAACATATTATTTGATTTACCTGAAGTTTCGGAATCGGAAATTGAAAATGTAAACCTAGAATCTGATATCGATTCGGAAGATAATTTTCCATTATGCATTTACAAAAGAAGAACAAAATTGAAATGGAAAGGACACGATTCTATGTATGGTCCCCTTACTATGCCCCCATATTTTGCGACTAATGACATTCACGTTAAAGGTAATCAACCTGTGGACTACATTTTGACGATGTTTGCTGATCATTTATTAGAAGACATAGTTTATTAGACACACCTTTATGCATCTCATAATAATACGCACAATTATGGTTTGACGAAAGAGGAGCTATATGTAAGAATTGGTGAAACCATCCTACGTTATAAAAAATCATACAAACTCAATCAAAACAAACGGAACACAGCCTGAATGTATAAATATATTCAGCCTTTCCTGTGCTGTGCTGATGGGAGATAAATCTCGAAACGCGTCCACAGATGGCTATCCACCTAAGGTATCGGAAAGACATGATCTTAAAAACAATGTTATTTTTATGGTTAAAGCTATAAAATAACTTACAAATTTCATATTAGATTTGTTTTGGTAGTCCTAAAAAGACTCAATAATTGTTATAGAGCTCCGGAAATGCTGAATATATTTATATATTTTGGCTGTGTTCCGTTTGTTTTAAGTTTGGGGCTACATGTATTTTTAGGGGTACTAAGGCTTTACTGGTCTAGCGATGAAGGGTTAAGAATGGATGTAATAGCAAAGGCTATGTCAGTAGGCAGATATGAATCAATTTTGAGATATTTGCACTTTGTTTATTCACATAGAACTTGATCCAAATAATGGCGACAAAATGAAGAAAATTAGTCCGTTTCAGGATAAATTACAAGCAATTGTTTTGAGTGCCAGTGAGAACGAAGAATATCAGTCAGTCGAAGAGATTATTCCAGTAAGAGGAAAATTAGAAATAAAACAATATTTGCCAAAGAAACCTTATAAATGTAGCGTAAAAGTATGGGTAAGAGATTATATAATTTACAACATAATTATATACAACATAAGATAACATTAGTGGATATATGTTTCAATTTGATATTTATATATGATTCGCTATAGCGGTTATAGCGGTTATCGCTCGCGGGAAAAAATTGAGTGCGGTCTCGGCCTAAACATGAATTTACATTTTGCAAGCGATTTTGCCTCAACGTTCCAGTCCCCAAATTCCTCTTCGTGTGAGTTCCTCTAATAAAGGTATGGAGCAAAATCAATTGTCAAAAAATATTTTAGTGTTTGTATTTATCAAACATTCAGTTAGACGAATCAGCGCATGCTCCGAAAGTAGAAACTTTTTGCCTGGCACCATGTGCTCCGTGATAAATCTCAAATTGAAACATATATCCAGTAATGTTATCTTATGTTGTATATATAATCTCTTACCCATACATTTACGCTTCATTTATAAGGTTTCTTTAGCAAATATTAGCGGATTCGCGGTGAAACATCTCGAAAAACACACAGTACGCTATGGAAAAAACCAGTCGCGGGAAAAAACCGCAAAGTGAGGGCGCTTGTATTAGCTTACTTGAGTCACAAAATAACGCGATTAAAAAGCGCAGCGGTTTAGCCTTAGTGCGGCCTAGGCCTTACAGTCAGACAAAAATCTAAAATGTCGAGGTAGTGGCAGCACCTCAGTTGCAACAGCTACAGGATGTAATGGAACCGTTACAAAATGGTATGATAATAAGTCGATTCATATTTCATCAACTTGTGCAGGAATAGAACATCAAGATACTGTTAAACGGTGGAACAAGAAAACAAAAATCATGATAGCAATAAACAGACTATATTGCGTGGCATTATATAATGCAAACATGGTAGGTGTAGATTTGTTAGACACGATGTTGGCGTTGTGTCCTCTGAGCAGAAAGAACAAGCGGTGGTATATGAAAGTTTTCATGCACTTCCTTGATGTGGCAGTTGTTAATAGTTGTACATCTTGTTTCGCAAAAAAGAAAAACTCAATACAGACTTTCTCGAATTTAAAGCTAGCGTAGCTAGAGCACTAATCAATCGAGGTGTGTATAAAGAAACAGGAGGGGAGGACTGAAGAATACCCCCAGACATTTTAAACAAAAAACTTCTCCCGGTTCATGGTGTACCTCTGCAAGTAAGGTAAGATGGATTTGGCCATTGGCCAAAATTGACAGATGCAAGAAAATGTAAAAGATGCCATTTAGGCATTTGTAAAAAGAAAACAAAATACATTGTAATGATATAAAATGGCATAATAAAGTGGCATAAAATTAATAATTTTCTTTAGTTTCAATTAATGCACACTGTCCACTACAATGGACAGATATAAATTTTTAGAAAAAAACAGCAAAAAAAATCGAATAACGCATATCATAGCTCGAATAACGCATATCAAAGAAAGTCTTAATCTGGGCAGAAGAAAGTACCGTTATGTAAGCCATTTACTATTTGTACGACAAATGGATACATAGTAGATATGTTAGGGCCCTATCATGCCAACATGAATAACTCTACTATAATGAAAGACATTATCGACACTCCTGACGGTATTTGCAATCTACTGGAACCGGGTGATGTTTTTGTTGTTGATCGAGGATTTCGTGGCGTTCAGGCGCACTTGGCACAAGGCAAACGAAATCGTTTAACAACTGCTAAATCTAATGCGTCAAGATATGTAAGAAAAATTCGTTGGGCAGTCAAAGCAGTACACGGAATGCTGAACCAAAAATATCATCTACTTGACCAAAAATTCGACAATAAAATGTTACCCAGAGTCGGTAGTTTTTATAGAATTGCATCATTTCTTCACAATAAGTACAACAAACGTCTGATGCAGAGTATTTAGATGAAATTGTTCAAATGGTAAAATCTCGGAATAATACTGATCATACATTAGCTGAAGAAGTAGACAAAAATGGTTAGCATAGAAAAAAACTTCCATTTGAGACAATTATGTCTAGTGATTTGACAGATTTTCCAGAAATGACCGAAAAAGACTTGAAACTATTTTTGGGTTCCTATCAATATAAACAAGCAATATCATATTTAGCAGAGACGATGGATGAATCAGATAATATTACTGTTCAGTTTGTCAGAGATAAAACTAATATATTGAAGGCTCAAGTACAATCTCGCCACTTTTGTAGAAAGGTTTAGAGATGTTTTATTGAATATAAACCAAATACAATTGAATGGAGTGGAATATCAAGATATAGCTGCGAATGTGCCAATGGACTGAGGACTATTGGTTGTTGTTCACATGTAGCTGCAATAATTTTTTAAATGGCGCACGGACGATATTTGGCTAAAATCCCCAGACCAGCAGCAATACTTTATTCAATAAAGACAATATCACCACTGTGATTGATGGAGATAGAGACGAGGACTAGTCACAAATTCATAAAAAAGATTTATATCATTAACAGATTAATATAATTAATGCATTTTTTAATAGTTTAT
This sequence comes from Phosphuga atrata, assembly GCA_944588485.1. Lineage (NCBI taxonomy): Eukaryota > Metazoa > Arthropoda > Insecta > Coleoptera > Silphidae > Phosphuga > Phosphuga atrata. The sequence goes on from OX155893.1 coordinate 24,115,166, forward strand.
AATTAAATATTAATATTAAAGTTATTGAATACAGAACAATTATTTTTATATGAGTTTTCTCATCAATAATCGCAAAAGTTCTGTATTTTATCATTTCAAGAGTTAAATCATAAAAAGAAATCGATTTTTGAGAAAAAAAAATCGGTTTTTATTTTTTTTCAATATGGCGTACCCTTTTACAAAATTCCCCTATCTCATAATTTCATCGAAAATTGAATGAGGAATTCAAAAAAGATAGTTTTATATTTTTAGCGTTATCGTAACATGGTTACAAATTAAAATTAATAAAATCATTTTTCAAGGTTCTTATGAACAGATATTGCTTATATTTTTTTTCTTAGAAGCTACCACCTTCCCCAAAACAGATCCGGTATTTATATCCATCGATTCACAAGGTGCTGAGAATAACATTTATACTGATTTTCAGTATTTTTCGATTTATTCAGAAACGGTAATAGATAAAAATCTGAAACTTGCAGCATCGAAGTATCTTTTGAGTACCAACATTTCCTAAAATTATGAGCCCGATATCTTTCTGGGGCTGATTCGGTATTCTTATCGTCCCATGGCCTTTGTGTGGCTTTATCATTTATTCGTCCCAATATCGCGATGTCTGTCAAGATCGTCAGAGCTCATGAATCGCATTAAATTTGAGATTTTTTTAAATAGAGTAATTTAAATTGTGTTTTCAATAAATATATTTGCATCAACATAAAATAATATAAACATATTTTACTTACATACATGTTATTTTTTAAAAGTAGCACTTTGAAGCAGGGGATTGTCAATCACATGCTGCGACACGATTCTGTTTGCTCTATAATATCAGAGTGTTTTTGCGAACATTATTCTGTTTGTTCTTACGCTTTTGGTTTCAAAAAATTTAGCTACCCGCGCCCCCTGTCTTAACGTTTACATTGTTCAGATTCCAGTATGCGAAATCGTCAATTATAACTATGCCGTTTCAAATCACTTCAAATTAATGGATATTACTCCAGTAACATCGGACCCCCCATTATATTGTAGATGTTCCACTTAAAAATATATCAGAGTTTAGTGTTCCTACATCTAAAAGTTTGAGCACCCCTGGTCTATTCCACTGTCTGCCTAACTATGTACCGTGTGAGGTTGAAGGTATGCCGCGTAATATGTTAAAACATATGTGCCCATAATTATGAGAGTGGTATAAGTCAAAATTAAAAAAAAATAAGTTTATCAGTTATTTCACACCATATTATTAACACTAAATGAATTCCATATAATGTTGAAATTACAACCACTACCTAATGGTTCATTTTTGACGATTTCGTAAAAATTACATTGAATAAATTTAGTTTAAAATAATACTGTGTGAAATAACTGATAAAATATTTTATTTTTTAATTTTGACTTAGACCACTTTCATAATTATGGGCACATATGCAAAAAATAGAGCACAGAAGTTTGCTGCATAAGGTTTGCTGCTTATATAATGTAAAAGGATTTCCAATAAGAACGATATGATTTTAAAATGAAATAAAATTATAATTATTTTAGATAAACCAAACCTTTTATATTAACTTAAAGCACAGTCGATAACAGTTATCTTTTGAATAAAACATCACTTAAACAAATTAGAATACTAGTCAAAAATGCGGAATACCAATATACCATTCTCGTTGGTTATCTTGGTTATCAAACAGTCATGTAGATCATCAATATGTTCGGAATATGGGACAGAATACACCAGCTTTTGAAGAGATAGAAATTGTAGTCGATTTCGAAAATGATCTTGTGCTTCACTTTCTGAGCTAGAGATGTTAGAATTTTGGATTTAGCTTTGGAGTCGATATCTTTGAATAGCTTTTGCATTCATTAAATCTCTCTTGCTCTTAAGATCAACGTGTCTTCCCGATTTAGGTTTTTCAATGCCCATGGAAACAAATATTTATCGATATTTATCTTTCCTCTAATGATATTATTGTCGAGTTAACAAAATGTTTATTTTCATTTATACTAGCATATTTAGTTTTGTTGGGATTTTTGTTTGGTGTGTCGCAAAACAAATTTGTAAGTTTGGCAGAAACTGGTTTAGTCTGGTCGTATCCTATAGACCTTTTCATAGTTGAATTTTTTTTGTGCGCATGTGCCAATTTCCGCCATGTTATAAGTGAAAAAGTGTCCGAACTTTTTGACGTAAAACTAAATATCTGCCCGAAACTTTCATAATCCCGCCTTTTAAACTTGGCGGATGCGTATTCGCTTAACTAACCGTAAAAAGGTCTATTGCTTCATCTATATAACAGTGCTTCTGGAGTCTAGTATTTGATTTCAATCATAACAAAATGTATCAAAATGTATAGACGATATTTATCTTTGGTCTAATGATATTTTTGGTTAAATTATAATAAAAAAAATGTCGAATTCGAAAATCGAAAAAAGTAAACAAGATTTACGAAATTTAATATTTGGTAATTTTAGGAACTAGGTCACAGCTTAACGTTATGATTATATAATATAACGGTGCCGACACATCTCGTGCCATATTGTTTTGCATATATCAGATTCGGTTCCGCCCGAGCCTTGTTTTCGTGAATTCTAAAACCCTGCGTGTAATTTATAATTGTTTTCTCCGCAACTTCAACCTGCTCGACCGACTACTATTACAACCTTACACAATCATAACACAATCGCTTACGGAAAATGAAACACACGAAAATTGTTATTTATAAAATCGGTTATGAATACGATACATATTTTTGTTTGTGAATGTAATCTTGATAAACCGTCACTTTTATAAATCTATTCTGATGACCTATTAGTCTTGTCTCTCTAATATTGTTTTTTTCTATTCTGCGTCTATAATCAGTGTTGGGCATAAATCAATTAATTTTTTAATCGTAGAATCAATCAATTACAATTTTATTTCCAACTAAATAAATTGCAATTAATTTAATTCAATTAAGTGTTTAATTGTGAGATTACAATTAATTTAATTGCAATTAAATTTGAATTGTTAGTTACAATTAACTTAATCATCAATTGTTTATTATAAAAATTACTATTTGATGAATGTAAAAACATAAACAGTAGGAAAAGATGGTCGTTCTGGACCCTCCACCTCCACCTGCGGCCCCCACCACGCCCCCACTTCCGGTTTCCACCTCACTTCCGGTTCCCTCCCCACGTCCGATTATATGTAATATGTATCAGCGGCTTTTTTATTTAGAAATGGCATACAAGGGCGCAAAAAATAGTATAAAGAACGAGTTCTATAAGCGCGATTTTTCAGCACGGGTCCATGTTTAGAAAACTCTTCGCTACGATCGTCGTTTTCTAAACATGGACGCGTGCTTAAAAATCGCGCTTATTGAACTCGTTCTTTAATATACTATTTTAACCTTGAATGAACAGATATAAAAGACATTTTTATTTATTTATTAACAGGAGAAATTTACAGGAGAATTTACGAGGTTGTCCAATAATGAGCTTCCACGTATTAACAATGGATTATAAAATTTAGAAAACGCAAATACTTACGTACAGATTATTAACCTCAGACTTGACTTTTTGGAAGCGGATAAGTGATTGTATGTATACCGGGTGTGTCTGAACTGCACCGACAAACTTTCAGGGCTAATTCTATGATCCAAAATAAGCATAAAACTCTTAATACACATGGGGTCAAAAACGCTTAGTTTTACAGATACTTGACAAAAATACGAAAAACGGACAGTAATACACAAAACATTAAGTTGTACCAAAAAATAATATGTGTGTAATAGGTGTTTCTTTCCCGTTGCGATAAAACCCAAAAAAAAAAAAATCTACCCAGTAGTGTTTAAAACATGTATTCTTTCAAGGAACTAGCAGATATGCTCATGGTGCTGCTAACGGCAAAGGCCGACCAGCTGCAAGAATTTATGGAGAACGTTTTCCGAATAGACAGTAGATTCATCACACAACTTTTGCAGAAATTCATCGATGTCTTCGAGAACGTGGAAAATTTGAGAGTTCTATGACAGATAGAGGACGTGATAGAACGAACCGTTCTGAGCCGTACTGAGATATTAGAGGAACATATTTTGAATGCGGTTGCCAAGAATTCAAGAACTAGTGGTCGAAATGTAGCACACGAACTTGGAACCTGTGCTTCAACAGTATGGCGAGTTCTTCGCGAACAGCTTTTAGAATTTACAAAGTCCAGGCATTAAATTGTAATCACTTTGCCGCACGAGTACAGTTTTATAGGTGATTCTTGAACAGCACACTACAGAATGAACAATTTCCAGAGTTGATACTTTTTCGGATGAGGCTGCTTTTACAGGGGAAGGAATGTTCGATAGTCATAACATGCACTTGTGGGCTGAAGAAAATTTTTACGCAACACATGATAGAGGTTATCAACACAGATTTTCAATAATTGTTTGGAGTGTGATTATTGGCACAAATTTGATTTACATTTAAATAAAATTTTATTTTTGAGGTACATTTGTGTTACCGGATCGCTTAACGGGACAGCTTACAAAAATTTTGTGGGAATCACTTCCTCAATGGATTAGACCCGGTCGATGTACAACTATCGAGATATGAAATGTGCTTTATGCATGATGGCGCACCAGCACCTTTTAGTCGCCGGGCGCGGGCGCCTCGAAAGGTATTCTGATAAATGGATAGGCAAGAGCGGTTCGATACCATAGCCGGCCGGTTCCCCACATCTGAATCCCATAGACTTCTCTTTATGGCGTCATCTGAAAACAATGGTGTACGGAACTTCAGTCTGAGCACTTGAGGAGCTAGTGCCACGTGTAACTGAAGCGTGTCATACAGTTTTGCGTCGTAACTTGGGACCCGTACAAAATTCAACTAACCCAGGAGATGAAGGTAAATGACTAGACATCAGATTGTATGCACTATCAACATGCCAAAAAAATGGGCGAAATATGCGTAAAATATGCACAATCAAAATACTATTTATTATTGGAATTTACTTATTTTTTACAATATACAGTTGTAGTTCTTATGACAATGTGCAGTTAAATATTTTTTTCTATTTTGCGTCTGTAATGGCTTCATAACAGCACTCATATGTGTGCGGTTATGGCTCACCGAGTGCTGTTATGTGTTAATTTTTTCAAGGTTGGCACTGACAGCTCTGAACTGTCAGTGTCAAATTTTCGGCAAGATAGTTTTGAGGTTATGTCACAAGGTTGAGGTTATGATTGTGTGGTAATCGCGAATACACAAATTTAATTAATGGTAATAACAGCACTCGGCGAACCATAACCGCACGCATATGAGTGCTGTTATGAGTCCATTACAGACGCAAAATAGAAAATAGTATATTAAAGGACGAGTTCAGTAAGCGAGATTTTTCAGCACGCGTTCAAGTTTAGAAAACCACGCTACGCTCGTCGTTTTCTAAATCCTTTAATATACTATTCCAGATTTTCTAGAGCAAACTTGTAACGTTAGACACTTAATATTAATTTGTAGGCTGAAAATGACCTCTTTACGCCAACTGACTGTTACTGGACAGAACTTTAAATTTGGCGTCACTTCTGCAAAAACCTCTTTAGGCAGGGTTTGGCTGGTGCCTTTTAGAAATGCATTTACTTTCTTTATTCCTTCAAGACCTGGGTTTTTATAGAGAACAGCATTTAATTTGCCACGGACCTTTTCTGATAGTGAACAATTTGAGCAATATTTTGTTTGATTAAAGGACCTTAAATGCCAGTTGGGTTGAATTAATAGACCTTTTCATAGTTGAAATTTTCTTGTGCGCATGTGTCAATTTTCGCCATGTTACACGTCAAAAAGTGTCCGAACTTTTTGACATATAACTAAATATGTGCCCGAAACTTTCATATTCCCGCCTCTCAAACTTGGCGGATGCGCATGCTCTTAACTAACCGTAAAAAGGTCTATTGAAATGGCTCCTGAACTGTCCAATTAATCAACTACTTCTTATATGCCCTCAAAATTCTAAGTATAAAACAATACAGCTTTCAACCATGTTCCTCACCGCGTTAATATTGGTTCTGGAGGTAGTACTGGGTTTGGTAGTCGTTCTTTATAATTTTGTACGCGCGATGGTGCTTTTAAAAGTACTTTCTTTGTAGAGGAAATCAATTTATTGACTAGTGCAAGCCAGTAGTCCGGTAGCCGAGTGCGAGGTGCCCGCATGGCACGTCACTGGCTGCGACTTGCCACCGTTCCCGCCTAATACAAAACACATTTAACTACTGAAATAAGCACTATAAATGAAAAAGTACTAAAATATGCAATAATGCTATAACAATAGCGTTTTATGCATTTGCATATGCAAACTTGCAAATGCATATAATCCGATGTCTATAAATGTCCATAGACTACGAAGAGTGTTCACTGAATGGGGCCTGGAGCAGTTGGAAACTGACCCTAATTTTCATCAAAAAAATCATCTTCAGCGATGAGGCCCATTTCTGGATGAATGGGTACGTCAATAAACAAAATCGTCGAATTTGGGGCGATACCAATCAACATGAGATCCAAGAGCGTCCAATGCACCTCGAAAAAGTCACTGTTTGGTATGGATATTGGGCTGGCGGCGTCATCGGTTCATATTTCTTTGAGAAGCCTTATTTCGGCCTGAATAGGATAATATGGACACCAACGACATGTTCTTTTTCAACAGGACGGCGCTACGTGCCACACAGCTCTTGTCACATTGGACATTCTGCACGAGCGATTTGAGGATTTGGTCATCTCACGTGGAGATAATGTGAACTGGTCACCGAGATCGACCACAGCAGCCTTCAAACCCAACGTAACTCATGCCATCGGTCAAATTCAGCCTGATTTATGCGCCAGAGTCATGGAAAATCGGACATTTCGGATGTTGCGCCACCCATCGAAGCCACGGCGGACATTTGCAGGATGTTATATTCCGTACATAATGGCAACGATAGGCATTTCAAACAAATTAAAAATGTCGATGAAATCTCGCACACACTTTGCTTTATTTAAATTTAAAGATAGGAAGCGCTTAATGAAAGACCCTATAGTTAAAGCGTATTCTAGTTGTAATCGAAAACTAACAACAGAACTTTTATTCAAATCAAAGACCATTTTGTATTTAGCACATTAAATCGTTATCACATTGTTTGCCATGGTGGTCACCGACACTAATTGTAAGTTTGTTTGTAAAACCGCGGAGGTTTTTTATATCTAGTCTTGTTTGTGCAATGTTTGTCTGTACAGTCTTATCCTCCCTCAATGCGGGTGACCTGGGTTCGAATCCTGGTCGGGGAGACAACTAGGGCGGTTTTCACTAACCGTCCGGCCCGGACGGTTAGTCCACCCTGAATGAATGCAAAATATGCGATACCGGGGCGGCGCACACTAATAGCCAAGGTGGAATAGGGGGTTTAGTGAGAGCTTCCCCCGAACCACTTTTAACAGTCTTATCCTCTCCAGACTTGAATATTTAATCTTGTGGATGTAGTATATTCTGTTTAATATTGTGAATCTATTGTGTAAGTTATTTCATTATGTAAATCTTGATATCAAAGAAGCTGGCATGATATAATAAAAAGTATTAAGAGCGTTTGCAAATGTGATACCTTTAACCCTCGTCCAGATTTTAAGACGCTTATTCTATGAATATCTGGATCTGCTTCAGATGCTCGTGACATATTCACACAAAGCCGGCGAAATTATACGATTTCCCGACAGCAACGATATAAAATTGCAATTTCCTGCCGAGCCGGAAGTCCAGCTGTAAATTTTCTAAAGGAAGATTGTGGAGCTCGCAGGAATGTATCGAACGTATTTCATATTAGCTTGTAATAAGTGATGTAGTGTGTGTGGCTATGATACGGGAATGTGGGTCAGTGCCTTCTTCGTTTTAATTTATTTACTCCGGTTCTGCTTACATTGCTTTCATTCGATTTTTGCTGAGGACGGTGAAAATATATAGCATTTACGAGGCTTCGCGTCTCTATTCATACCCGCATCGTGTACAAGTAGGTAAATCACTGCAAAATATATAAAATAAAAATTGAATAAAGCATCATTCAATTTTTCTAGATATTAAGCCTTCATAAAAGTCAAAACGAAACTAGTTTAGCAAATTGAATGCCAAGCTAATTTCATATTACTTGCCCGCGACACCTCATTTTTAAAAAAGTGACTTCGTCGGCCACTGGTGACCACCGCGGCATTATGAACAACAATATTTTATAACAACAAGTTTATCTATAATACAACAAGTTTATATAGTATAAGTTATAACAACAATACTAAAGAATGAAAACACCAGACTTCAAATGCAATCAGTAATACCTATCTCAATGTTTATTCTGATATATCATACAGTCGAACCTCGAGTATCCGTGCGCGGCTAATCCAGGCGATGGATTTACTTGGAATATTTATATGAAAAAATTAGAAATGGTTGCGATGAACTATCTAGAGCAGGGGTGGGCAAATCTTTGGGCTGAAAATTTGACGGTGGGCCGCATTGAACAATTTTCTATTTAGTTATTTGTATACCACGACCGATCTATACTGCGATATTTTATACCTATCTAGCTTTTTATTTTATTCGTCAAATACCGTGAGATTTTCAAATTTTAATCGAAATTCCAAAAATTATTTAAGTCAATATTTAAGTCAAGTCCATTTTTAAAATCCCACTTGAATTGCAATGTTCATCGGATTTACTGGGATACAAATCGAAATATGTAAATAAAAAGCCAATCGACAAATTCAAAACGAAATTTGCAACGGATTTGCATAATGCAATCGGACTTTCAATTACCCCCCAATATATTGTCCACTAAAATTAATAAAGCACCGACCCAAACTAATTAAAAATTAAATTGTAACTGCCCGTTCGCGTTTATACATTAAAGCGTAATGTCCAGTCTTTAAGGACGAATAGATGATGCAATATACGTTACAGAAAGAAAATGCGTTTCGGCGGCCCTATATAATCGTTTCATGTGTTTGTTTAGGACCGTTGCCCTCAATCAACCGTTAAACCCTTATTCAATCTGATCGATCCCAATTATCATATCGTAAACACCATATGATGAATTCAAACTTTTCAATACAAAAGAATCGATTCTAAATATTAGATAGGTATATACGATTTTATATAAACAAATAAATATCTTGAAACGGACCATTTATAGATGTTATATTCCATGAAACACATTTAAAGCTCTAGTCGAATAAGTTTCCTATATTCACGGATATTTCAATAAGCGGGAGATACCTTTAAAACGCTCCACTGTTTGTACGAATTTCAAATACGCGCTTGTTGAAACGATCATCCGGCAGAGAGGGCTGTTTTCGGAATATAAAGGGAAGGAAAGATATTAACTGAAATACGGATCTAGCAGTACTTTGCGAACAAGAATATCTTTCAAAACTGCAGGATTTGTCATGTAACTGTATTGCATGGCAATGGGTTTTGTGAAAAGAATATTAAGTCTAGCTTTTAGACAAACATATACTTGAAAATTAAAGAACTTCTGATCGACGGTCTATTACATGTGAACTATGTAATAAACGCATTCTCTGTTATTTCGATTTTAATTGAAATAAATAATTTATGCTGATTATTAATAATAGTTTATGATACAAGTGCACAAAAGCATGTCATACACGTGTATCATACATTCTTTTATCTACTGTTGCGAACTGGTAATTTGGTATGGTGCTACTCCAGGATCAGGACAATAGATGAATTAATTACACGCAAATATGTCCTTTATATGTAATTAAATACTACTTATCTGCTAATATCTTACAATATGTACAACTAATCGCTAACTTATTACAATAATTACTAACTAACTTGAAAATAATAAATAATAAACAATACACTTAATTCTACGAAACTTATGGTCGAAACCCGGAATTTTCTTCAACGAAAATACGGAGGTTCGTCTTCAAAACTCAAATTACTCTCTTGCTAGCTCAATTCTGACTGCCCCTTTTTAACTTCCCCTCTACCTCATCACCTCGGTCTTGGTGTGAGTCCTCCCCTAATCTTTATGGAAAATTTCCAAAACTCATGAAACAAAATCCTCTCGGCGTCTCGGCACGATCCCTAAGTTCGAGCGTCTGCCCGCATGATTTAGATAAAGCAGACTAATGGTCCTAAATAAACAAAAACTAATCGGGTGTCCACTTAGTTTTCTTTGTCGACTCGTGAGAAACTGAAATTCTTTGAAACCAAAATCGCGAGATCACAACACTACGAAGAATTTTATTAAAATCACCGATGAATCTACAAAAATATAATTGTTTCTTGCCCATGTTATTGAAAAATTGTAATTTTGACAGACAAAATACTTTAAATCGCTGATTTATTTAATACTAATTTACTTATTAATGTGTTCATTTTGGTGTGAGAGTAGATAAATATTTTCTTTTAATAAAATTCTAGTTTTTATTTTGAAGGACCAGACAAGACCAGCAGGGCCGGACAAAGGCGGTAAGCAAGTGATGCGGGGCATCAGGGCGCTTACACAAGAGGGGCGCCAAAACAAAACAAAAATTACTTAAAGTGTTATTAATTCATTACTTATTTGAAACCAAAATAAACGAAAAACGTGATATAGTGAATATTTTGTTAAACGAGTTATATGGGAAGCGCATTCGATTTTTTTTAAATTTTATTACAAACATCCTTTTCAAGATAGTGAGAGTATTTTTTAAGCCATAAATTATTTTTTCTAATTTATGGTCTATACGAAAAACTAAAAACAAATACGTATTTCCGTATACCACTATGGAGGGCCTAAAACATTCATTTTCTATCGAACTACTACACATCGCCTTTGTAAAAATAATTATCGTGAAACAATTTGTTATAATAGTTGTGACATTGTGTGAATTTAGTTGGACATCTACATTATCGGAAAGATAATATTGAATAATTTAATTAATAAATTCTGCAGGTATTAATGTTACACATGTATTAAAAGAATTATTTTCTTTTTGTTGTATAATTTATGAGCCTATACATTTCCAACTTTAAATTGGAATTTGAAATTGGAATTATTTTTCTGTAAACGCGTTCTGATTTAATTTTATATAATATCAAACGTTTATGGACATTTTTCTTTTTTTTAATTTCTCTTAAAAATTTTAGTTATTTTATATTACGAATTATATTTAATTTGCTTCCGTTTTTAATTGTATTTCTTTAATTTTGATCTTTTTTTATTTGATAACAATTCTAATATATTAGATAAGACAATATCTAATATATTTAAGAAATTTATGGATTTCTTTAATAATAATTTCAATAAAAATTGTTTTTAGAATTTTCAAGAAATGTTTATTTTTTTAATTTTGAAGAAATTAAGAGTTTTATTAAAATATATTTAGAATATAAAAATATTTTAAAAACATAAAAATAAAAGCAAAGCTTTTTAAATAATTTGAAATTATTAGTAAAAAATTGTTTTTGTTAACAGGATATTGAAAAAAAATATGAATTTCTTAAACACATAATTTGTTCAGTTCAGAAAATTCAGTCCACTAAAAAAATGAAAATCGAATATTAAAAAAAAATGATATAAGAATTATTAAAAGTCATTTTCCTTTAGCGGGTTAAATATATAAATATAGTCTTTATATTAGTGCTAATTATTTTTTTTCTCTTAGAATTAATTATAAATTAATTATTTGAAATAATATGGAAGGGAAGAAAAAATTATCAGGTTATCAAAATAGAAAAAGAAAGGCTGCGAAAGAAAAATGTATGCAAACACAATTTGGAGCACTTGATAATTTTATAGAAAAAACTGAAGTTTCAATTCACGAGAATGTTTCTAATGAAAGTGAACAAAGCACAACTAAAAATGTGATTTTACATGAAGGATTGGAGGAGGATTTTAATGACGACCAACTAAATAAATCAAATGATGAAGAACAGCGAAATGAAGATACTTTTGTAGAACAACCTATTGAAGAACGACGACATGAAGAACAACGCAATGAAGAACAAACCAATGAAGAACAAATCAATGAAGAACAAACCAAAGAAGAACAAACCCATGAAGCACAACTTAATGAAAAACGGCGCAATAAAGAAAAACCTACCTATGTTATAGAGCCTTCTAATTCTTTTATTAATAATTTAGAAGATCCAGCAAATTGGCCAAAAATGACTGATAGTATGCGAATTAGTTTAATTGAGCTTGGACCCACACAATAATAATATTTAAAAAAAATTCTAAAAATTTAAAAGGGTGAAAATTTAGCAATGCATATTACAAAAAGAAATTGGCTAATGGCGAATTAGTACACAGGTCATGGTTAAGTTACTCCGTGTCAAAAGATAGTGTCTTTTGCTTTAGCTGCAAACTTTTCTGCTCAACAAATTATGACGGTTCTGCTTCAAATTTTATATCAAATGAATACAATCAGTGGCAAAATTTATCGGGAATACTAAAAATACATGAAAAAAGTTCGGTTCATGCAAAACGTCTAAAAATGTGGTATGATTTAAGAAAGAAACTGAAAGTCATTAAAACACTTGACAGGGAAAATCAAAAACTTATAGAGTTAGAAAAATTGGTCAGATGTAATTTTAAGAATTATGGAAATAATAAAATTTCTTGCTTCTCAATGTTTAGCTTTACATGGGACATCTGATAACTTATATGATAAAAATAATGGTAATTTTTTGAAATTAATTGAATTGTTGGCAAAGTTCGATTCAGTTGTCGAGACTCACATAAATAGAACTTTAAAATCTAAATATAAAACTAATTATTTAAGAAAACGTATTCAAAATGAAATTATTCAATTGTTAAAGGCGATAACATTAGAGATAAAATTTTATCCTATGTAAAACTAGCTAAATATTTTGCCATAATATTAGATTGTACTCTCGATAAAAGTCGTACTGAAGAAATGTCAGTTATTGTTAGATATGATATAATATATATGTTTCATTAGTTGGCAAAAAAGTATCTATTCAAGAACACTTTTTAGAATTTTTGGCTATAGAGAATTCTACGGTCAAAGGTCTATGTGATGTGATATTTAATAAATTGCAAAGTTGGAATTTAGACATTCAAAATATTAGAGGCCAGGCATATGACAACGGTGCCAATATGAAAGGCAGAAAAAATGGTTTGCAACAATTGATTTTGAATCAAAATTCCAGAGCTTTTTTTGTACCATGTGCAGCCCATAGCTTTAATTTAGTTCTCAACGATGCTGCAAAAGTAAATTGCAAAACAATAAGCTTTTTTGGAACAATACAGGCAATATATAATTTTTTTGCACTATCCACTAAGCGTTGGGCTATTTAAAAAAAATATATATCATTATTAACCTTAAAACCACTTTCGGACACTCGATGGGAAAGTCGCATTAATGCTTTACAACCATTACGACATCAAGCAGGGGAAATCTATGATGCTTTATATGAAATATATTCAGAAGACAATTTTGATACACGAATAGTAAACACGAATCAAAATTGAAAGATTATGAATTTCTATGTTCACTTGTTTTATGGTAGGATATATTAAATTCAATCAATCCTCTTAGTAAAATGTTACAAAATCCACAATTGAATATTACCATTGATTTAGATGCCATAAAAAAACTTAAAAGATTATTTTTTTTAATTACCGTGAAGATTCATCATATAATTCACTACTAGAATCAGCTAAAAAAATGTGTAAAGATCTGGATGGAGAACCATACTTCAAAAGTAACAATGAAGTTAGAAAACGTAGAATGTTTCAATATGAACATAATGATGAAGGGCCTCAATCCCCTGAAGAGGTATTTAAAATAAATATATTTTATTCCATATTAGACACTACGATCTCATCGCTAGGCGAAAGATTTGATCAAATGAAAAGTCAAAAAGCGCAATTTGCGTTTTTGTCAAACCTGAGTAATCTCTGCGACACAAACTCGGAGGTGCTAAAGAAATATTGCTTTGATCTACATATCCATTTCAGCGATAAGGACGAAAAAGATATAGATGGACACGAATTGTATGAAGAACTATTAGTATTTAAAACTTTATTTTCTGCCGAACTAATACAATACAAAAATCCATTGCATGTTTTATCATTTATACATGAACATGATTTGATTGACTCATTTCCGAATTTAAATATCGCCCTAAGAATTTATCTCACTCTACCCACTAGCGTAGCTAGTGGAGAGAGGTCGTTTTCACGTCTTACAATTAAATTAATAAAAAATTATTTACGCTCTACTATGTCGCAAGATAGATTAATAAATTTAGCAATTATATCTATAGAAAATGATGTTTGCGAAACATTAAATATTTCCGAAATTATAAGTAAATTTAGCATTGTCAAAGCAAGAAAAATTAAAATGTAAATATTTGTTACTGTATTTATTTAATGTGCCAATGGTTCAATAAAAGGTGTTTAAATTAAAATTTAAAAATTAAAAATATTTTTTTAATAGGGCGCCAAGTATGTTTTGCATCAGGGCGCCAATGACCCTTTGTCCGGGCCTGAAGACCAGAAGCTGAACAAACAAGACTAGATGCATTATATTGGATACACTCGACCAAATAGAAAATAAATTCCTAAGAGCCCTGTCCTGCTGTTCCTGAACTCCTATTGTTCTCCTATTTCTGCCATAGCTTTAACCAATTCGAGACCACCTGGGCAAAGCTTAGAAGCAGGACGATAGTTGTAGCTGTCTAGAATATACTCTTTATATTTACTCTGGGTTTTGCCGTTGGCGTACCTTTTCCGTTAGGTAAGCACCTATGGCCACCCAGGAACTGTGTCAGAAAGTAAATCACCTCCGTAGACTCTCTGTTTATCCATTGTTTGAGATCCTTAACAAGTTGACGCCGGCGTTTTGCACTTTTATTTTTTATATTTTTTTGTGTGTACGCCAATGGGGACAAGTTGCATCTACCGGATACGGTAAATACTAAATATCAGATTAGTAATACTAGCAGCCACTAGATGCGCCACATGCAGCACAAGCGCTACATGTTGTGCATTGGTATTGTCATTATCATTATCGTCAGAATAATAACCTCACTATTTTATAACTATGAGTGATACTTCCGATGAGTCTATATTTCCAATTAGTAGACCTCATAGACTTTCTTCAACTTCGTAGAAATAGATACAGACACGGATACAGGTTCGTCAGTAAGCCTTGAATCTGTGGATGCTCCAGATGTTTGGCAAGGAAATGACTGTACCGCCCTCAATGAAACAGCCACTGAAGAAAGATTCGAAGTGCCACCATTCATTGAGGAGCTTCTCGCAACAAATGTTGACTGTAATGATCCTTATCAATTATAAGTTATTTATAAATAATAATTTTAAGTACATTCATTTCCTTGCCAAACATCTGGTTGCTTATTATTGTGGATGAAACCAATCGATATGCAACTCAATGCCTGATTTCTGATGCTAATAGTGGAATAGAATATACATATCGAAAACATTATCAAACGTGGATAGCAGTGTCTTTGCAAGTTTCTTACTATTGTGCATATTACAGGAATAAGACAGCTACCAGAAATTCATTTGTATTGGTCAAAAACTAAAATACATTCCAATCTACAAATTCAACCAACAATGGCACGAGACCGTTTCCTGCAAATCCTAAAATACGTGCATTTCAGCAATAATGAAACGGCGGTGACAGCTAATCGTCTGAAAAAATTTATTAATATAATGAACGAAATTGTTAACAATCATAAAGAAGAAAGCATGTTAAATATTTAGAGAGTACATTCCTGGAAAGCGGCACAAGTATGGGACAAAATTATAAAAACTTTGTTTCCCTGGCGGCAATACCTACAATATGGAGGTATACGCTGGAAAAAAGACGAGGTTATAAAAGTGCGCCATACTCATGACGTGGTCATGCGATTGATGCAGGATAATTTTGTTATACTATATAATAATAGTTTTTGTACGAGTGTCCTCTTGGCTGAAGATTTGCTCAAAAAGGAAACGTTTATTTATGGAACTGTTAAAACTAACAGAAGATTTTTACCGCCAGTAACAAAGTCGCCAGCCGCCAGTAACAGAGGCGAGGTGCAATATTTAGTGCAATAAATCATTCCGGGGTTAAATTTTTAAAATGGACTGATAAAAGAACTGTTTGTATATTGAACACCTGCAAGAGACATACTTATGCATTAATTGATGGTCCTGACAATAAAACAAAACCAGATGAAGTTTTCGACTACAATATTGCCAAGAAAGGAGTTGATTTGTCTGACCAACTTACTGCATTTTACAATTGCCTGCGAAAAACTATGAAATAGTATATACACATTATTCTGAATTTGCTGTGTGTAACAGCACTAGCAAACACATGATATATATATATATATATATATATATATATATATATATATATATATATATATATATATATATATATATATATATATATATATATTCAATAGACGTGGGGAAATAAAAAATATGATTTATTAAAATTTCGAGAAATTATCATTGCCAAACAAAGACATCAGACATCAACCAGACATCATCAAGTAAGTCACATTAGAAACGCAGGTAATATAGAGTAGGCATTCAATTCAAACCCGCAATGGAACTGCCAGAAAAGCTAGAAGGCTGTGTATTGAATGCTACCGAAAAATGGCATTAGAAGAAGGTTCTTCAATTGCGGGTTCTGCAAACGGGCTAAACGGGCGATGACGTTTTGCCCGCAATGTAAAAATATGCCGTCGCTATGTCTAACTTGTTTCGCAAACATTCATAAAAAATAAGTTATTTTAGACTCTACTAATAGCTAACAAATATTTTCTCAATTCAAATTTATAACTATATTTTTGTATCATTCACTTTTACAAAATAATTTTAAAAGATTATTCAAGATTATATTAAGAGCCGATGTATACCGGGTGTCTAAGACCACCCGTACCAGCCTTTTATTTCGACAACGCTTGGTCGAATGTGACTGGGACAAAATTTTTTATTACCAAAGTGAATGATGATGATGATGAAGTGAATGAAAAATGAAAAACCAAGTGAAGTGAATCAAAACCAAAGTGAATTCCTTGGGAATCCACTGATAATTTATTTTTTACCTCGAATAATCCGGAAATACCCGGAAATGGGTAATGGGTAATGTAATTTTAAAATATCAAATGGCAACATAGGTCGAGTATGGTATTAATTGATAGCTCTTTTTAAATGAAACAACTTTTATTTTAATGGTTTTGTAATATTTTGCATATTTACAAAAATAAACGAAAAAAACTAAAACGTGTACAAGATGAAAGAGCACCAGATATTTTTGCAGCAATTGCTCTGGACCCCAACATCTCGTCTAGAAGAATTGAAATCGATGCTGGAATAAGTCGCTCCAATGCTTGGAGAGTTTTAAAAACAAACAATACCCCAATCATTACCAAATCTTTTTACATCAGAAACTTGAAGAGCGGGATTTTCAAGATGGGTTGAATTTTTGTGAATGGTTGTCTAATAAAAATTATAATTTAACTCACAAAATTTTATGGACAGATTAGGCGACATTCAAAAGCAACGGGGTTGTTAACTTACATAATGCACACTACTGGAGTAATGAAAACCCTCAGTTTTTAAAAGAAGTTGATAATCAACACGCATGAACCCTTAATGTTTGGTGTGGTTTTAGGAAACCAAATAATTGGTCCACATTTTTTATATGGTTTATTAAACGGAGCTAGATGCGCTGATTAAATACGATGAAAATTATAACTTTTATGAGACAACCATTCACAAAAATTCAATCTATCTTGAAAATCCCGCTCTTCAAGTTTCTGGTGAAAAGAGATATGTTATGGATGGATTTTGTTTGTTTTTAACACTCTCCAAGCAGTGGAGCGCCTTATTCCAGCATCGATTTCAATTCTTCTAGTCGAGATGTTCGGGTCCAGAGCAATTGATGCAAGAATATCTGGTGCTCTTTCATCTTGTACACGTTTTAGTTTTTTTCGTTTATTTTTGTAAATATGCAAAATATTAAAAAAAACATTTAAATAAAAGTTGTTTCTTTTAAAAAGACCTATCAATTAATACCATACTCGACCTATGTTGCCGTTAGAAATTTTAAAGTTACTTCTAGTTCCAGGTACTTCCGGATTATTCCGGTAAAAAATAAATTTATCTGTGGATTCCTTGGGTTCACTTTGGTAATAAAATTTTTGTCCCAGTCATATTCGACCAAGCGTTGACGAAATAAAAGGCTGGTACGGGTGGTCTGAGACACCCTGAACAGACAACCAAATATGTAAAGAATCTGAGGCGTAGGTGGCGCGTCAATAAAATGTAATGACAGCGCAGCATGTACCACCGGTACCTACGATGTAATCTACCTCTTTGGCACCATTTATCCTCGGGCTCCAGTCTTGTCTCATGTTTTCTTCTCCTATTTCCATATCTGTAGTTTCTATCCTACGCTTCGAAAGCAAGAGTAAACATACAAGACTACGTAGATAAGACCAAAGTAACAAGACTAGACAAACGAGATAGGATGAAAAAGGCAAGTTAAGCGGATAGGAGAAAAAAACTGTACGGGCATAACTAGGAAGAAAAGACTAAACGGATAAGATTAGATAAAAAAGTCTGTCCTCCTCGGTGGTGTAGTTGACAACATACCCGCCTTTCAATGCGGGAGACCTGGGTTCGATTCCTGGTCGGGGAGACAACAACTAGGGCGGTTTTTCATTAAACCGTCCGGGCTGCCCACCCTGAATGAATGCTAAATATGCGATACCAGGGTGGCGCATACTAAAGCCAAGGTGGAATAGGGGGTTTAGTGAGAGCTTCCCCCGAACCACTTTAATAAAAAAAAAAAAAGATAAAAAAGTCTATGTGGATAGACCTTATTATTACTAAATTTCGTAAAATACATTTTCTAAAATATCTTTATTAAAGTATAAAAGGCTAACGACCAGAAGTGTTTCCGCCTTATTATAGTTTCAGAAATTTAGTTATTTGTATACCACGGCCGTTGCATCTACACTTGCCTAGACAAAACCATATTGTTGAGTTTTCTCAAAGAAGATGATAATACAAAAGAATCATCGGGGTTAAAAAAGATATATTTCACAAAGTATTACATATATAATATTAAATAACACATGAAATTAAAGGTAAAATGTTTAAGGTTAAAGTTAAAACGCGCGCTAACAAACTTCGCGTTAAACGTGAAGATGACAGCATGAACTAAGTCTGCGAAATGGCGAGTATGCAGCAGAGAGCATTTTGTGTGCTCGAGTATGCAAGGTGTTTATCGGTTGTTATGGTGCAACATGCATTTCGAGGATGGTGTACGGAATAGAACCGCCAGGTCACCAGAGTACTCTGCTATGGTATCGACAATTCCAGGATACTGGTTACATTAGCAAGCGTAAAAGTACTGGAAGACTACACGTTTCTGATGAAAGAGCGAGGCAGAGAACGTTTCACGCGTAGACCGCAACAGTCCACTCGCAGGGTAGGTCGTGAACTTGGTATTCCATATCAAACTGTATGTAAGATTTTGCGACGGCGATTGCGATTCAAACCGTATCGTCTACAGATGGTGCAAAGTTTACGGCCCGACGGCCATGTAAAGCGAACCAATTTTTGTATTGCAATGCAGGAAGCGATGGAGGATGACGAATTTGATAACCCTCTAGTGTTCAGCGACGAGGCGGCATTCCATTTAAATGGAAAGGTGCACCGTCACAACATTCGGACATGGGACACGGAAAATGGTCATATCATTCAGGAACATGAAAGGAATTACCCAAAATGTAATTTCTTCCGTGCAGTGTCCAAAACAAAAGTGTGCGGGCCCACTTTCTGCAATGAAAACACTGTGATGGGCACAACATACCTCGATATGTTGCAGTTTTGGTTGTTTCCGCAACTGACAGAAGATTGCAACAACTTTATATTCCTACAAGATGGGGCTCCACCTCATTAGTATAATAAAGTGCGTCGCTATCTAAACGAGGAACTACCTGACCGCTGGATTGGGCGATGTGTTGTACAGGACTTGACATTGTTCAGCTGGCCTCCCAGGTCACCCAATCTTACGGTTTGCGATTTTTTTCTTTGGGGGTACATTAAAGATAGGGTTTACGTGCCACCAATGCCATCAAAACTGGGTGAACCCCGAGAACACATTACGGTTGCTGTGAACAGCAACGATGAACATTGCAGCGTGTGTGGGCCGAACTGTGTGTACCGTTCAGAAGTCTGTCGTGTGATCCTCGGGTGTACATCGAACATTTGTGATAGTATAATTTAAAACTTGGACATTTTCCCTTCATTTTCATGTGTCATTTAATATAATATACGGTAAAACTTTGTGAAATATATCTTTTTAAAACTCGATGATTCTTTTGTAGACACCCTGTAAATACATATAAGGTTTTTCTAAGCGCCGTACGTAAATAGGATTTCTAAACAGCCGATATAGTGTTAATATTTCTTCTAGTGCACGAATGCTCTTGACCTTTCGCAACTTAAGGGTCAAACGAAACCAAATATTCCACCCCACACGACATATAAAGTTTATTTTTTTGCGCGTATTTGCAATTTTAATATATGCCGTGTGTAAATAAAGGTAACCGATTTAAAATTAATTTTTCGACCTTTCATCCACCTAGATTTTGAAGGTCTCTGCATCGACCGAAGTGCATAAAGCGGCGAAAAAACCGTCCGCGGATCTCAGACTAACCCAATTCAATGTGACCTATAACAGCAACCTTTATAAATATGTCAACTTTTACTAGGTCAATAAAAACATCCCGAGACACTCGCTCCCCCTCGGAGAGATGTTCGGCGGCACACCCACTGCAACTCCCCGCTCCCTCGACGCATAAATTTTAAATCCGTGAGAGGTGCATCTCTGCTCTTTATTGTTTTTTTACGGTTTTACCTAACTTTTATTGTCCTTCAATGTCGTCGTTAGCACTGCGCTCACGTAATGCACTAACATGTACGTATCACTGTCGTAAATAACATTTCCGATTGGATTTCCTACCCTCAGCCGCTCATCCACTTCAATTATTCAGATGAAAAAATATTAAAAATATATTCTGTTATCATTTGCGACACTTGGTACACATTGAAAACACTCTAAAGTGAATGTATGCAGTTTCATTAAAACTTTATTAAAAATGAAACTATGATAAGGCGGAAACACTTCCGGTCGTTAGCCTTTTATACTTTAATAAAGATATTTCAGAAAATCTATTTTACTAAATTTATTAACAGTAAAGTCTATCTACATAGACTTATTTATTTAATCTTATCTGTTTAGTTTTTCTTCCTAGTTATGCCCGTATAGTTACTTCTCTTGTCCGCTTAACCTGCCTGTACCATCGTGTCTTGTTTGTCTACCCTTGTTACTTTGGTCTTATCTAGTTAGTTGGTACTTTTACTCTTGCGTTCGAAGCGAGTGATAAAAACTACAGATATGGAAATAGGGGAAGAAAACATGAGACAAGACTGGAACCCGAGGATAAATGCTGCCAAATAGGTTGATTAAGGATCTCAAAAAATGGATAAGTGAGTTACTTCCTGACACAGTTCCTGATCTGTGTCAGGAAGTAACTCACCTCCGCCGACTTTCTGTTTATCTTTATTTATTTATTACCCAGGGGTGGCCATATGTGCCTTGAGAGATTTAAACTAAGAGAGTGTAATCGATGCATGTAGTGCCATCAGATAGACACCGCAGAACACACTATATTTTACTGTGATAGGTGGTCAAATTAAAGAAAGTTTGCAGAGGTAAAGATTTTGTAAGAAGATAATGCTGAGAACATAATAGAAATTATGTTACAATCGAAGGAAAACTGGAACAACATAAAGCAATGATTGACGACATTATGTAAACAAAAACTGATGATGACTTAACAGAAACACTAACTGATGACAGAACAGAGGTATGTCAATGGCAAAACCAGGTATAAACGCAGGTATAAGTTTCATGTTGAGTTCGTCATAAGTTCATCAAAATCGACATCAGCCTTTGCCGAGTTCGCCCTTCATCCGCAATCGATAAAAAAAATCAAATGCGTTTTTCTCGAAACCACCATTTGTTGAGTATGCCCTTCGTATACGCAACGCCTCATATATTCTAGACACCTAAAACTAACGCCTTGCTTCGAAGCTATGCCCAGGTGATCCTGAATTGGTTAAAACTATGGCAGAAATAGGAGAACCATAGGAGTACAGGAACAATAGGGCTCTTAAGAATTTATTTTCTATTTGTTCGAGTGTATCTAATATAATTCATCTAGACTTGTTTGTTCGGTTTGTTGTCTAGTCTGGTGTGCCTAGTCTTGTCTGGGCCGTCAACATAAAAATTATGATTTTATAAAAAAACATGTATCTACGCACACCAAAATGAACGCAATAATAAGTAAATAATTGTAAGTGAAGGATGCCATTATTATAATCGTGTGTAAAAGTTTCGAAATCGTACGTAAAAGTCCAAATGTAAATTAAATGGAGTTTCATTATTAAACGGTTTCGGTTTGTTGTTACTATGGCAACAACTCGCGTCCTTGAACAAAAAACATGGATGTAGTGAAAATAAATTTTCTAACGTAATATTAAAACTGAATTAATTTTTCTTGTTTTGAATCAAAAAGTCTCGGCCTCTCAGTCTGGATTTATCTGGCTCTAATATAACTTAACCTAACCATAACCTAATCTAGATTAAATGAAGGTTAACCTAGATTACATCGACAACGACCAAATAGTGTTCCCTTTACTGTGCGTTTTTACCATTTTTGCCACGGAGGCACTGAACGTTCCTGAAAAACCTAACCTTATTGTGTCAGTGATTTGACGTATTTTGTCTATCAAAATTACAATTTTTTTATGTTATCGGTAAGAAACACTTATTTTTTTGTGTTTTTATATTTTCAACAGTATTGTGTGATACACATCTGTGAAAGACTTTTGTGCACTTGCATCATAAACTACTATTAATAATTAGCATAAATTATGTATTTCAATTTAAATATAAATAACAGAGAATGTGTCTATTACATAGTTTACATGTGCAATGTCAATCAGAAGTTCTTTAATTTTCAATAAATTGACCACACGTCCCGATTTTGGCGGGACTGTCCCGCTTTTTGACGACATCGTATTGAGTTTTCTTTTCTGGCTACTCTATTTACAGTTTCGCTTCCCGCGGATTTTTAATAATGTCCCGCTTTTTAGAAAATATCTGCATTTCTTATTTTAAATGTACTGGAATATCTAGAAAATTTTTTGAATATATTAGTAACCATTTTCCGAAAAATAATACTTGCGAAAATGAACTTTTTTGATAAGGCGTTATTGGTAAAAAGATACGTTACTGATGAAAAAATGTTTATTGTCTGCTAATGTGGTAACCGACAAAAAAAGGACTTATTAACTAATGGAGTTTTTGCTTGATTTAAACAGAATAATATTCCTATCAAAATATTTTGAAAATTGTAGAATACGTGCTCTCCCTTCCAGAAACAAAAGAAAGCAAGCTGTTTATTCTAGTATCAATAAAATATTCACAAATGAAAAACGTAGTTGAACATTATATTTTAAAACCTATATTAAGCATAGAAAATAAATTGACCAATTTATGTGAGAAATTTCACGACATTTTAATAAAAAAAAAAAAATTTAATTACTTAAAAATGTTCAACTTCTTCTTCTTAGACTTTTGTATAGGCACGTGTGCCTGTTTCTGTAAGTTCCTCCTTAGTCTCTGATCTCCTGTAATATGGATGTCCAGGAGTCTGCCCATCTCTTTGGTGGCCTTCCAGGTGATCTTGAATTGTTGGGTTTTTGTGTCATGGCCAACGATCCGTTGTGGGATCATGCGTTTCACATAGTCCCGCCAGTGCCTCCGACGGCCTCTTGTCCAGCGTACGACATCCTGTAGTTGTAGATCCTCTCCGATTTATTATGATAAAAATCTGACATTATGATAAAAATCATAATGTTCAAGTTATTCTTCTTCTACTTAGACTTTTGTATAGGCACGTGTGCCTGTTCCCTTAAGTTCCTCCTTAGTCTTTAATCTCCTGTAATATGGATGTCCAGGAGTCTTCCAATCTCTTTGGTGGCATTCCAGGAGGACTTGAATTGTTGGGTTTTTGTGTCATGGCTCAGTTAACGAGCCGTCTGTATTTGTAGATCCTCTCTGATTGTGGAGCTCCTGATTTGGTCTCTTAGCGTGACCCCCTTTATCGCTCGTAGGATGCGTATCTCTGTCGTTCTTAAGGCTTGTTTGATAACTGCTGTGTCAGCTCTTGTTTCGGCTGCGTATGTGAGAATTGGTCTTATTCCGGTTTTGTATATTCGGATTTTACCTTCTTTAGATATATTCTTATTTCTCCACGTTATATTGTATATTGCATCGGATATTTTTCGGGTCTTGTTGGTGGCTGCTCGGGTTTCCATCTTAAGGTTTCTGTCGCTTGATATTTCTATGCCGAGGTATGTGAAGCTCATCACTTTTTCTATTACCTTACCGTCGCGTTCTTGTTTGCAACTAGTTGGGTATCGGCTGGCTACCTTGCATTTGGTATTTTTGGTGGGAGATGTCGAGGTTGTATTTCTTTGCTGTTTCCGAGAATGTCTTTAGTAATCGTTGCAGATCGCCTTCGTTGTCTGCCATTAGTGTTGCATCATCTGCATAGCATAGGATGTTGCAGGATTGGTTCCCCATTCTGTATCCCGCTTTATGGTTCTTTATTGAGGTTATTATGTTGTCCATTATGATGTTAAATAAGGTCGGGCTCATGCTGTCACCTTGTCTTACACCATCGCTTACGCGCACCCTCTCTGATGTCTTTGTTTTTGTTTTTATGATTGAAGTTGTTGGTGTTGATGTTTCTTATTAGGTTGGTTAGCTTCCCCCGCTCCTCGTTTTTTGAGTTCTGAAATCACATCAGCGATTCGGATTTGGTCGAATGCTTTGCTAGGTCGACGAAGCACATATAGGCGGATTTGGCAAACTGTATTGCTTTCTCGGTGATCTGTCTTACAGTAAATATTGCGTCTGTAGTTGATCGATTTTGTCGGAATCCTTGTTGTTCGTCATTTACCGATATTCGTTCGTTTATTTTTTGGGCCAGTATTTTTGTGAAAAGTTTTGCTGTGGTGTTTATCAATGTGATGCCTATATAATTTGAGGGGTCTGTTTTTTACCTTTCTTGAAGATCGGGATGGTGATTGTGTTTTTCCATCTTACCGGCACATGTTCGGATTCGACAATTTTTCTAAACAAGGTGTAGATTTCTATTTAAAGTTTGTCGCCCCCGTATTTTAGGAGTTCGTTGGGAATCATATCTTCACCTGGTGTCTTTCTTGTTTTTAGGTTCCTGATTTCCCGATTTATTTCTTCTTGGCTAATAAGCCAGTATGACTCCTCTATTGTCTGTTCGTGCGTTACGGTAGTGGTTCCTTCCTTGATGTTGTTGCTGATGATCTGCTTCATACAATTTCTTAAAGTACTTGGCCCATTCTTCAAGTGTTATACATTCAGTTTGATGTTCTTCAAATGATTGTTTTTTACAAATATTTTTATAGTTACCAAGAATTAATAATAAATACATTTTTGTATATTAATAGACAAGTATATAGAGGTATGCAATAATAGTAGTTTATAATACAAGTGTGTGAAGAAGAGCTATTGTGTCTGAGTTGGTGACTTAATCGCAAGGCGAGTGGTTTAATTGCAATGAGTAGATTTAATCTAGATTAGGTTATGGTTAGGCTAAGTTATATTAGAGAAATCCAGACTGAGAGGCCGAGACTTTTTCCGAAATGAGACCGAGATGAGGCCGAATTGAGAGTTCTTCTTGATTCAAAACAAGAAAAAATAGTTAGTTATTATATACGTAATATAGTTATTATATACGTCAGAAAATATTATTATTTTCACTAAGTACATGTTACATGTTTTTTGTTTAGTGACGCAAGTTGTTGCGATAGTAAAAACAAACAGAAATCGTTTAATAATGAAACTCCATTTGATTTACATTGGACTTTACACTTCTATAATAAATGCATCGCATCTTTCACATACAATAATGTAGGAGTATTAATTATTGTGTTTATTTTAATGTGTGAGTAGATAAAATATATTTTTTGAATTATTGGTCAGCTTTCATAACCAAATTATAATTCTCATTTTATCCGATGTGTCCCGCTTTGTCTCAATGAAAATGTGGTCACTTTAATTTTCAAGTACAGTCGAACTTCCCTAAGTCGAATTACCATAGTTCACGAAAAAAAATTGAGTTTTAGAAAATTGGAGTTATAGAAATACATAACTACAAAATGAGTAAAATACACTTTACACAACTTAATCAAAGTAAATTTGTACACATGTATATAGGGTGGAAATATATTTGGGAGGAAATGGAAGTATTTTAAAGACAAAAAATAAGCAAAATAAGCTCATAAGTTCAAGTCCGATTTTCATTCGTTTCATAGATATTTTGAACAATAGTAATTTATAAAATTAAAGGAAAATGTACTACTGAACTTATAAATTTTCAAAAACTCCACCACCCGATATTTCGATACATTTATTTGCGCGTTTATAAATGGACCTGGTAGCGAGTTTCAGTGAACGATGATTCGCTCTAATTAACGCCGCAGCATTAAGAATGCGATCTAGTAGGGCATACTTTGTGTCCACTTTCATAGAATAAACTAATGACTTAATCCATCCCCAAAGACAAAAATCTAGGGGAGTGAGATCCGGTGATCTCGGTGGCCAAGGGTGCGGGCCTCCTCTGCCAATCCAGCGATCGCCGAAATGGATATTTAGAAAATTTCTCACAATATTTGCATAATGAGGAGGTGCTCCATCATGATGGAAGATAATACGTCGTCGAATATTTAAAGGTACTTCGTACAAAATTTCCTCTAAATGGTCTTCCAAAAAACGTAAATAACCTTCCCCAATAAGACGGCCATCCAATACAAAAGGACCAAACAATTGATCATTTAGAATTCCGCACCATTCATTAATACTAAACCGATGTTGGAAATTGTGTTCTTGCGTGGCATGGGGGTTTTCGTCCGACCATCGATGATTATTATGGGAATTGTTAATTCCATCTCGAGTAAAATGAGCTCCATCAGTAAATAAAATGCATTTGAGTAGTCTTCTGTTTTCACGAATCCATTGACAAAATTGTAGTCTTAATGGATAATCGTCTTCTTGAAGATTTTGTACTTTCTGCAGATGAAAAGCGTTTAAACCTTGCCGTTTGAATGTTTTCCAAACCATTGTTTGTGAAATTCCAAATTGGATTGCAATACGCCTTGTACTTATCCCAGGATTAGTTTCTACAACATCCAGAATATCTTCTTCAAGTTCCAAACCGATCCCTTGCTGTTTTTCAGAAAAAATACGTGCACTTGGGAATATTCCAGTTTCGCTAGAATGTGTAAAAACAGTTGCCTATTGCCTATTAGGAATTCTTTGATTAGGAAAACGAAGCTGATACTCTTCTACTGAACGCATTACAAAATCCATAAACAAACACCATATCTGCATATTCTCTATGACTGAAAATATGAGGCATTTTTATAATCCCGTAAAACAACTACTGTCAATTTTAAGACAAACTGTCAACGTCTGCACTTTCACCACACGTAACCTTTGGAATAATATTATGCATTTTATTACTTATCTACATACACTGGCGATACACTAGCGTTTATTCAACATACACTATGGATGAAATCAGTGTGTCCCAGACTCCCTGCAAAATAAATAACCATTTTTCTAATATGTGGTTATTACCGACATTCGCACATTTTTATCAATATTATTATTTTCGGCTTTGTTCGGAATTTCTTCACGGTTTCTTATAATTGAAAAAAGTTTACTTGGAGGAATCCAAAAGTCTTCATTTCAGCAATCACGTTTTTCTATTCAATACCTTTGTCACCTTCACTTCTCAACCACACTTTGTTAGATAACGACATCGTATTGAGTTTTCTTTTCTGGCTACTCATTTTAAAATTGTAACGGCAGAAGTAAGAAGAAAGAATGAGTTTAAAATTTCATTAATATATAGCACCTTTACTATAACAAAGATGATACGATTTATGATAGGCAATATCCGCCACGATAAATTTTGGTAAGTACGCAGCGGCTAAAAAAATGGAGTTATAGAGATTATTTTCTATGTACAATTTTACCATTGTACACATTTTTACTACGAGTTATGGGAAAATTCGAGTTAAGGAAAATTCGAGTTAAGGAAAATTCGAGTTGTAGAAGTTAACTTAGATGTTAAATGCTATCTACGGCGGGCAGAAGGACGTTGTGGTCGATAACCCTTTGTATAAAGTATGCAATAAATATATTCTCTCGCTCTCTCTCTCTATCTGCTATCTACGTATGTATTTCTACGTAATTATAAAAAACATATTTAAAAAAAATGGACTTAAAGAATTTCTAGTTATGGAAGTTTGACTGTATATATTTATCTAAAAGCTCGACTTAATTTTCTTTTCACAAAATCCATTGCCATGTAATACGGTTACATGGCAAATCCTGCACTTTTGAAAGATATTCTTGTTGGTAAAATACTGCTAGATCCGTATTTAATTTAATACTATCTTTCCTCCCTTTATATTCCGAAAACAGCCCTCTCTGTCGGATGAACGTTACAACAACCGCATATTTGAAATTCGTACAAATAGCGCGGAGCGTTTTAAAGGTATCTCCCGCTTATTGAAATATCCGTGAATATAGGAAACTTATTCGACTAGGGCTTTAAATGTGTTTCATGAAATATAAAATCTATAAATGGTCCGTTTCAAGATATTTATTTTTTTATATAAAATCTATATAAATCGTATATCTAACATTTATAATTGATTCTTTTGGATTGAAAAGTTTGAATTCATCATATGGTGTTTACGATATGATAATTCGCATCGGTCAGATTGAATAAGGATTTGAGGGTTGAATTGATGGCAACGGTCCTAAACAAACACATGAAACGATTATATAGGGCCGCCGAAACGCAATTTCTTTCTGTAACGTATATTACATCATCCATTCGTCTTTAAAGACTAGACATTACGCTTTAATATATAAACGCGAACGGGCAGTTAGAATTTAATTTTTGATTAGTTTGGATCGGTGCGTTATTAATTTTAGTGGGCCATATATTGGGGGGTAATTGAAAGTCCGATTGCTTTATGCAAATCCGTCGCAAATTTCGTTTTGAATTTGTCGATTGGCTTATTAATTACATATTTCGCTTTGTATCCCAGTAAATCCGATGAACATAGCAATTGAAAAGTGGGATTTTAAAAATGGACTTAAATTAAATATCGATGAATTTTGGGAATTTCGATTAAATTTTGAAAAAGCCATTTTATTAAGTCTATCCTTTTACACTGAATTTCTTAGATAGTCTTAAACTCTTTTTAATCAAGAAAATGAGCGTTCCCCCGATGTGTTTGAAATTGGCATGGTTGCCAAATTTTTTTTAATAATTTCTACATTTCTTTGCTTTACTTTAATAATTTCTTTGTGAAAGTTGCTTTCATATCAAATGCCTTTTTGTATATATTAACAATTGATTGCTTGGGTTCTTCATCTTAAAATATTAAAAACTGTTCCACTCATCATCTTTAAAATTACTTGAATCAATGTCATATTTGTACGAGGGGCAAGTAAAAAATAAGGTTCCCAACGCTGTACACTCGCCGCGCGAGATACTAGGCGAAATCCGGCAACACCAAAATCATTGTTGATCCCCCCCACTCCTTTCCAACTACCTGGAAGATCACTGCGAAGCTTAGTGCCGGCCTAACAGCCATCCGCGATGGAGCCCGCAATCGCCGTCACCGCCAGGTGTGAAATCCGTTCAGTGATTCGATTTTTAAACGCGAAGAAGCTTACACCTATTGAAATTCATAGACAGTTGGAAGAAGTTTATGGCAAAGCTTGCATCAGCGTCCAACACGTCCGCAAATGGTGCAGGGAGTTCTCCGAAGGACGCACAGACGTTCACGTCGAGCAAAGGAGCGGGAGGCCATCGGTGTCCGACGAAGTCGTGGCGAAGATTGAGCGCATTCTCCTCGAGGATCGAAGAGTAACGCTTCGGAAGCTGGCTGATCAGGTTCCTGAGGTTTGTGAAAAAACCATAGACAACATTTTGACCAAAAAACTTGGTTATCACAAGGTGTGTTCGCGGTGGGTCCCGCACATGCTTTCAGAAACCCACAAAGACAATCGCGTCAAGTGTGCCGAGGGGTTTCTTCGAGAATGCGCCAAGAATACCGAAGAATTCGTGGACTCCATTGTTACGGGAGATGAAACGTGGTGTCACTACGTCACTCCGGAAACAAAAGAAGACTCGAAACAATGGCGCCGTCCCGGGTCGCCGAGGCGGAAGAAGTTTAAGCAGACGCTGTCCGCAGGAAAAGTCATGGCTACGGTGTTTTGGGACCGAAAAGGCGTCTTGCTTACCGAGTTTATGCCTAAAGGGACCACAATAAATTCGGACAGGTACTGCGAGACGTTAACGAAACTCAAAAGAGCCATCCAAAATCGCCGGAGAGGAAGACTGAGCAAGGGCGTTAGGTTGCACCACGACAACGCGCGACGACCGCATGTCTCTCGACAGACCACCGCCCTACTGGACAAATTCGGCTGGAAATTGCTTGATCATACCCCTACAGCCCTGATCTTGCTGCCAGCGACTTCCACTTGTTTCCGAAATTGAAGCAACACTTGGGTGGACAACGCTTCAGTACAGATGAAGAGGTGAAGGAAGCGGTCATCAAGTACATCCGCGGCCTAGCGGTGGAGTTCTTCGAAGCGGGTTTTCAGAAGTGGATAACTCGTCAGGAAAAATGCGTTGAAAGATCTGGCGACTATGTAGAAAAATAGTTTAAAATACAAGCTTTCAGATTGTATACATATTTATTGCAATAAAAAATGCCTTACATCTGAAAAAAATGGGTTCCCACATTTTTATTTCCCCCATTTATTTTTTACTTGCCCCTCGTACATTTATATTACATTATTAACGCATTTTTTCTCTTCTTCTACACACAAGTTAAACACGAAAAAAAACTCCTATTTTTTAAAAATTACCTATAACATTTTCATAGATTTGTCCACGTCTGTTCAGTTCTGCTATTAAATGATCGCATATAACGTAGAGTACATTATGTAAAAAAATCCTTTGGATTTTCTATACATCTTTTCTTGCGATAATCTTCAAATGATTTATCTGTAAGTTCTTTAACTTCCGATATCATTCATTTTTTTAAGTAATGATTTTACTTCAATAACAACATTTTTTTTTTTGGGGAGTTGCATATTTCATATAATGCCTCTTTCATATTTTTGTAGCCACATTTTAACGCTACAACTGCATCAGCCCTGGCAGAACATCTTGTATCTGACACATTCTTTAATGTATAAGACCCTTTATCTAATTTATTGTATAACATGTTCCATCAAATCGGTGATGCAGAGAAAGAAACAAACAAATTTTGCACGAACAAAACATATTACTACAACTCTCTGCAGCAACATTACCTACTAAATTAATTGAATGACTACAGCACGGAATAAACGTTGCTGATGGAGCTACGTACTTGACCGACATATCTGCTGCACTGGCGCAGCTAAAAGTGTGGATAAAACTGTCTCTTCTAGATACTCCGCATCACATCATGTCTTTCTAAAGGGAAGAACATTAAAAATCTCTCCTTAATATCCCCATTTTCTGATAAATAGGGCACTACGAAGTTGTTCCACATGCACAACATCGATTGTAGAATCTAAAATGATACTATAATATTTTGAGCATTTTATTTCCTCCACAATGTGTGACATAAGAAAATCGCAATTATTTTCAAAAGTTCATCACACGTCTCAGGCGATAAGTAATTTAAGTCCGCTACCTTGATTAGCATACTTTTGTAAGTGCAACTTTAAAAAATGGTCATATTCGCTCAAATACTCTAAACTAGTCAAATAATTGCTATTTCTCGAAGACGTTGCACTCCCATTACGGCCTCTTTTTTCGAAGAACCTCTTTCCAATAATTTTCTTTTTGTAATGTAATTTGCAGAATTTCAACATCGATACTTTCTAATGTAGAAGAGCGCTTGTGTAATGTAGACATTGAATCGAGGTGCTCTTTTGAAGATTCATGCTCGAACAAAGTTATTCCAATATGTTTCCAATTTTGGAATCCTGTAATTATCCTAGACTTTACCATCATTCGAAATTTTTCTGAAAAAATGATCTTTACACAAGCATCTGTAGTAAATGCGATCACCGTGTTTATAGACCGATTTAAGTGTAATTATATCGCCTATATTTTTTGGTTTATTTGAAATTAGAAATTAAACCATATCATTAGATAAAACGTTTGGCCAGACAGCAATATATTTTAATGTACGTAATAATTTAGGATATTTCAGAATTCATCAAGATGGCGGAGGATGAGGAGCCTCCGCTATGTGGCAGTGAAACGAAATTTTATAAATGTCACCCAAAAAACAAAGTTCCTTTCAAACTGTCCGTTATATGTGAAAACGTTTATCATGTTGCTGATTTAAAAAAATTAAAGTGTACCACAAAAGTGAGTGATATCCTAATAATATGCCCTGAACATAGAGATTTTGACATAACCTTAATGCGTGATGAAAGTGTGTTAAACTTAGAAGCAAGAAGATTTATTGCTCAAATAAATATAATGAGAAAGAAAAGGCTCAAGAGGAAATACTTACAAACATCTCTCATAGCGTGCATGATAAAATAGTTGATAAGCATAATCAAACGGAACGTGCGAAAATGATGACGACTACACAACGTTGAAAGCTGAAATAATTCTACTAAGACAACTGAACAATGAACTACAAGATAAAAATACAATCCTTAAAAAACTATTAGAAAGAACTGAGTCAGAAAATAATATAAAAACGTACTCGCAAGTACTAAAAGCAAATGAAACTAAATTTCAACAAGTGCCTAACCTAACAATCACCGCGAAGACACACATTAACAAGGCCAAAACTAAGACAATAGTTACAAACAAGATACAGACTGAATTAATCATTCCAATTAATAATTTAAAAGAGAAGAAAGATGGATCGATAGTTCTAAGCTGTAGAAATAATTCTGATGCATTGACAGCAGAAGAAATCTTGCAAAGTCAAATTGGAAATGATTTCATAGTAAAAAAAGAAGAGATTGAAAATCCTAGGCTGAAATTAGTGAATATGCAAAACGAAATGAAAATTGAAGAATTAGAACAAGACATAAATGAGAGAAACTTCGGTGATACTGATTTGTTCTGCAATGTAATTCATATATACAAGAGCTTCAATGGTAAGGTAACTAATGCCATTATTGAAGTAACATCTGATGCATACAAGTATATAAGTCAAGGTTACAAAATATATGTGGGGCATCAATGCTGTAGAGTATTTGATGACCTCAATATTACACCTTGCTATAAATGTGGCAGAATTGGACATAGTCCCAAAAAGTGTAAGAATGACATAGCTTGCCTCAGATGTAGTGGAAATGATTTAACTAAAGATTGTAATTATAAAGAGCCTGCCAAGTGTATAAACTGTTCCTTTTATAATGAGAAACATAATATCAAAAGGAATACAGATCACATTAAAACAGATTCGAACAAATGTGAGTATTTACAGTATATAATACACAAAAAATCAAATTAACTGATTATCCTAGTAAACCTATCCTAGTAAAGATTCCAAATTTCTTGGGATATAATGGGAAAAAACCTGAAGAAACAAACTTGCAAGAGGATAAATTACCGACTGCGAACAGAGATAATAGACGAAATTAATGGATCAAGAAATTGATGATGATAGAACAGATCTTGAATTTATCGACATTACATCAATGAAAGAGTATTTGTGCGGTAATGAACTAATCATATTACATGTTAATATAAGAGGCTTAAATGCCAATCACAGTAAACTAGAATCTTTTGTAGAAAGACTGAGTAATAAACCAGATGTAATCCAGGTGTGTACTGAAACATGGATGCTGCAAAGCTACGAGTTTTTCAGTATGCCTGATTACAATATATACTACAATGATAGTGGTATAAACAAAGCAGATGGAGTGGTCATGTATGTTAATAAATGCCTAAATGAAACGACTACAATTGAATATGAAGACAATTTCAAATTCTTGAGTACTAAAATAAATTTCAAGAATAAAATAAATATCAAGATAACTGGTGCATACAGATACCATGATATCACTAAAACCAACTTTGTAGATATATTAGATAAGTACTTAAAAGTGAACAAACATATCAATAATCATTGCATAGTAGGTGATTTTAACATTGATATTATGGAAGATAACCAGATAGTAAATGATTACATTAATAACTTTCTTGAAAGTGCTTATCTTCCCTGCTTTAAGGGAATAACTAGACCGAATACCAGTAACTCATCAAGTGGATCATGCATAGATAATATCTTTATCAAAACCAATAATGAGGATGTTAAAGCATGCAAGTACATGAATCCTTTCACAGACCTCTTGCCACTGTTCCTAAGTTTTCATACTGAAAAAACGCAAACAAAGAAGACGTATAGACATTCTAGCATAAACTATAATAAGCTAGAAATGGAATGTGGCGAGATAAACTAGAACGTTATCAATGAGCAACATGTTCCTAATACAGCAATAAATATGCTAGTAGATGCAATTCAACACGCAATTGAAAGAGCAACAACAGTGACTGTAATGAAGAAAAGTAGACAAGGATCTAAATGGATTACTAGAGGAATTATCAAGTCTTATGAAATAAAAGGAAAACTATACAAGCGCTGGAGAAATGATATTCACAATTAAATTTTGAAAGAAGAATACAAGAAGTATGAAAAAACCTGAATAGAGTTATATTCAAAGCTAAGCAAGAATATGACAAAAACCAATTCAAAAGGGTAATTACGGAAAGTAAGAAATTGTGGCAGCTAGTAAACATGAAAATCAACAGAAAAAATGCAAGCAAGAATAAACCTCTGAAATACCTGATCAATGAAGATGGAGTAAGATTAGATAACACAAAAGACATAGCTAACTGTTTAAATCTATTTTTCAGTAGTATTGGACCAAAGCTAGCTAATATGATAAGAACAATAGATGGTGTACAAGAAAGGAGAATCGTATCAAACAGCAATTCATTTTTTATAAATCCTGTTAGTGCCAATGAAATATCTACCATAGTAAACAGTATGAAAGAAAAAGCTGGTGGAGTGGATGGAATAAGTGTTAAAGTCCTAAGTCATATAATAACATACATTAGTGAACCTATTGTGCATATCTTCTATCTTTCAATCGAAAATTCAACATGGCCGCTAGCGCTTAAAAGGGCGTAAGTAATACCAATTTACAAGTCAGGAAATAAAAATCTACCTACAAACTATAGACCAATTTCTCTGATATCAAATATTGCAAAAATCTTCGAAAAAGTAATACATGATAGATTCACGAAATTTTTCGTGAAACATAATATAATATCAGATAATCAATTTGGTTTCATGAAAGGTAAGGGTACTAGCCATGCTTTAGCACGTATAACAAAATTCATTTGTAGCAATATTGATACTTCTACTCCAACAATAGCAACTTTCCTTGACTTGTCTAAGGCGTTTGACACGGTCAAGCATTCAATACTTCTAGAAAAACTTGAGCATTGTGGAATAAGAGGTGACGCGTTGAAACTATTGAAAGATTATTTAGCAGATAGAAGACAAATGGTAAAATTCTTGGACTGAAAAAGTAATGAATTACGAATAACAACTGAAGTCCCGGAAGGAACAATACTGGGACCACTACTTTTCCTAGCTTATTTAAATGATGCATTGAAGATCATCCCAGAGAGTAATATCATATCCTACGCGGATGATACTGTAGTTATTAGCAATGGCCTAAGCTGGGCTTCAGCCCAAGCAAAAATGAATAACTACCTCGAAAAAATAAGTAAGTGGCTATCAACCAAAAAGCTTTCTTTGAATACTAAAAAGACTGTTTGTATAACTTTTGGAGCGTATTGTGATAGTGTTCCTGATGACATTGATGTTCGTATAAATGAACAAACTATTGATAGAGACGAAAAAAAAAATATTTAGGAGTAATAATTGACAGTAGATTAAAATGGAAACATCATGTACAAAATCTGAAGAGCAGAGTCAGGTATCTGCTGTTTATTTTTAAGAAAATAAGTTATTTAATGGATACCAAACAATTATTAGCAATCTATTATGCTCTATTTCCATAGTATTCCCCCTCCTAGTTCCATTTCCTCTATTGCCATAGTATCGCTACATATGGCATTATAGCGTGGGGTGGCGCTTATGGTGATTGTGATTAATCCCTTGATCTCGTTACAGAAGAGAATGTTTAAAATTATTCTCAAAAACAATAAACAAAGCACATCAGTGCCTTTAAACATTACAGAATGTTTCATTATTGAGTCAGTTATACACAATTACAATGACGTGAAAACTAAATTTTTACAATCGAACAGTAAAACAAGAAATAAAATCATAATGCATCCAAGAATCTACAAGACCTTGTCCACAAGAAATAGCGAGTACATTGCTGTGAAATATTTCAACCAACTGCCTCTTGAATTGAAGAATATCAACTTATCTATGAAATCCATTAAGAACAAAGTGATAAAGTGGATAAGGACAAAGAATATAATATTTATATAATTTCGTGTGCTATGAATATAAAAATTCTAAGATTGTTACACTTTTTTTGTTAATTACATATACACATTTAAATCAATTATGGGTGATAAACGGGATAAAGTGTTCTTAATGATAAGATTACTTTAAAACCTATCTTAATTAGATTTAAGAATTCTAGAACTATGTACAGGTATTTGATTACCTCTATAGTCTTAGAGTTTATTTTGTATTTACTTGGTATATGTAAATATAACTCTATGTATATTTCTGGTTAAATAAATTAATAAATAAATAAATAAGTAATGTAACTTGTTTAAATAAAACATCTACTGCATATTTTTGTAATTTTCATTTACATTTCTATCAGTTTTACAGAAAAAATCAGTATTCAAAAAATAATTAAAAAAAATAAGTATTGAGTTAAACAGATATAAGGTATTACAGCCGATTTTAAACTTGTACGTAAATAAAATTGCACATATGAAACCCAACTTGTTGTCATAGAAAACTTTTTGTCATAGAAAAAAGTGTAGTTTGATGAAGTGTAGATTTTTGAGGGGCCCCTTACAGGTCGGTGGCCCCATGCGCGCGCCCTTAAATCCGCCCCTGCGTATTTTGTCTGTCAAAATTACAATTTCTTAATATTATCTTTAAGAAACAATTATTTTAGATATATTAATAGATTCATAAATATATATTTATAGATTCAAAGATATTTTAATAACATGCTTTGTAGATAAAATAATGTATGACACACGTGTGTGAAAGGCTTTTGGGCACTTGTATCATAAACTACTATTAATAATCAGCATAAATTATTTATTTCATTTAAAATAGAAATAACGGAGATTGCGCTTATTACAGATTTCACATGTAATAGACCGTCAATCAGAAGTGCTTTAATTTTCAAGTATATATTTCTCTAAAAGCTAGACTTAATTTTAATTTCACAAATCCCATTGCCATGTAATACGGTTACATGGCAAATCCTGCACTTTTGAAAGATATTCTTGTTGGTAAAATACTGCTAGATCCGTATTTAATTTAATACTATCTTTGCTTCCCTTTATATTCCGAAAACAGCCCTCTCTGCCGGATGAACGTTACAACAAGCGCATATTTGAAATTCGTACAAATAGCGCGGAGCGTTTTAAAGGTATCTCCCGTTTATTGAAATATCCGTGAATATAGGAAACTTATTCGACTAGGGCTTTAAATGTGTTTCATGAAATATAACATCTATAAATGGTCCGTTTCAAGATATTTATTTGTTTATATAAGAATCGTGACTCTAATATTTAGAATTGATTCTTTTGTATTGAAAAGTTTAAATTCATCATATGGTGTTTACGATATGATAATTCGCATCGGTCAGATTGAATAAGGATTTGAGGGTTGAATTGATGGCAGCGGTCCTAAACAAACACATGAAACGATTATATAGGGCCGTCGAAACGCAATTTCTTTCTGTAACGTATATTGGATATCATCCATTCGTCTTTAAAGACTAGACATTACGCTTTAATGTATAAACGCGAACGGGCAGTTACAATTTAATTTTTGATTAGTTTGGATCGGTGCGTTATTAATTTTGGTGGGCAATATATTGGGGGGTAATTGAAAGTGCGATTGCATTATGCAAATCCGTCGCAAATTTCGTTTTGAATTTGTCGATTGGCTTATTATTTACATATTTCAATTTGTATCCCAGTAAATCCGATGAACATTTTGCTATTCAAGTGGGATTTTAAAAATGGACTTAATTTAAATATCGATGAATTTTGGGAATTTCGATTGAATTTTGAAAATATCAATTACGGTTATTGACGATTAAAATAAAAATAAGACTAGGTAAATAGACAGCTATATAATACCTCGATGGATCTTACAGCTCCATATATTCACACGGCACCACTATAAATTTTATATCCGTTTCGACAAATACCTTGCAAGCCATCACATGAAATCTTATGATACCCTCATAATCCCCAATTCATGGGCTAACTACCGTTAAGTCATTAATGAGGGCTAGGCTGTATAAGCTTTAATCAGCTTTTAATCAGTTTTTAATCAGCTTTAAAAGACTAAAAGAGTTTGAGGTTTATGTAACACCACGCTAAACAGGGTGTGAGGTCTATGTAGCCCCACGCGTGTGGTTACAGAAACCTCACATCCGGTGGTATCTCTCTTCGGGCGCACGCTAGAGCCGTTCGGAAGTGGAGGTGGAGCCTCCCGAACGAATCATCTTTCCCTACTATGGGCTTTGACCTCCTCTATAATCTCGCCCCATCTCGTCCTGTCCACGGCGAATTGCATCCAGTTATTCACCATCGTCCTTCTCAAATCGTCTTCCACCGATTGTAATCCATGTTTTACGTGGTCTATCCCTATCGTGGTCTTAGACGCACACCATGCGATAATTGATATATACTTTAATAAACATCCATTCGATAATTGTTCTTGTGTTTCTGTATTGATCCATTTTGCGTACATGTCCTATCCATGTAATCAGAATGCATTAATACAGACAACTCTGACATTTACAAGTTAATCTATTAATAATTGATTCTACTTCCTTTAAATTACATCGGGCGAGTTTATTAGCTACTAGCCGGTGAATTCGCTAGCTACTAGTAAACTTAGTAATAAACAGAGTAAATATTAGAAAGAAATGATTAGAGTAAGGCAGTTAACTTACAATTGGTAAAACCATACACTACATTTTAGATAATCATATAAACTTAATAAAGTCGGAACACAGCCTGAATATATAATTATATTCAACCTTTCCGGAGATCTATAATATTATTGGGTCTTTTTTGGACTACCGGAACAAATCTTATGGGAAATTTGCAAGTTATTTACTATACCAATAGAAAATTACTTTGGGTAAACTACATTAGTTTGTATTTGATGAACGAGTGTTATAAGAATAGATTAAATTGTTGTTAGTTATCAAGATTAAATTATAAAGACTAGTCTAGATTAGACGGACTACACTAGATTATGTTTAATTGATCAGGTAAGTTTGAATAGCATAGATCAGTGATTTTCAACCTTTCTCATGCCGCGACCCCCTTAGTATGAAAACAAATTTCGCCACCCCCTACCTTACCTTCCACTGTTTCTAGCTTGTATTTTTTATGATACAAATATCGAATCCGTACATCATTTTTAGTAGCTAGGCTAGGAGAGTTCGGGCTCAAAATCCCATAAGAATTTACATAGGGGTCTGGATTTCATTTTACTTCCGGTCTGTGGCTGGTTCTACCGGATACGTAAACCGACCGACTTTCTAGAATGTGCACTTGAGTGCAAATAGGTTGGGGATCCCTGTTCTAGACCCTTTTCCTCATCCAACCTCCTCTGACCTTGACCCTGACCTTGACTTTGACCTTGAACCTCGACCGCCCCTCCCACTTCTGGTTCTTTTCCGGAAAGATGATATGTTCTAGACCCTCCTCTTCCTCCAACCTCCTCTGACCTTGACCCTGATCTTGCCCCTGACCTCGACGCCCACCCTACCACTACTTCCGGTTTTGCTTAATCAGCTTTAATCTCACTGGGTTACTTGCGTTAGCATTAGGTTAGGTTAGCATTAGGTTAGGCTACGTGAGGTTAGGAATGAAGCGCGCATCATTCCTAACTTTCCGTAACCTAACCTAATGCAAACCTAACCTAATGCTAACCTAGCCTAATGCTAAGTCAACGGTTTCACGCCACGTAATTTCACGTGGTTTCACGCCACTTGGAACAATAAAATTGTACACATTTGTACACAAGGCATCGTTCTATGCAATCACTCTGTCAATTTTGCAAAACATTATATCTGGCGGCGGCCGCCCCCTCTTAAAGCCATACCGGAAGGGAAAACAATAAATTCAAATAACTATAGCTTGATAACTGTAACAGATTTTTACAAAAAAAATTCAGTTCTATATAGACCATACTTTTCTCTATAGAAGTTGATATTTTGACATTTTCACGGTCTGTATAGGCTTGATACAGGATATTTTCTTAAAAGCAATATATGTTGAAATTCTTTTTGTTTTTTTTTTTGTTCAACTTTCCGTGTTTCACCATGCGTTTAACGTTATTAATGTTAGAGATTTTTTTCTAAAAAGTGTGTCATTTTTGTCTTTCTAAAGTGAAACGTCTTTCCTTACAATTTTTCTCCGCAAGAAACGGTATGTAAACCATGAAAATTGTAAATTCAGATTCAGAAAAGAGGTGTTTCATTAAAAAAAAATCACATTTTTCACTTTCTTGAGAGATATATATATATATTTAATTTCCCATGCCGCCCCCGGTGAAGGCGGGTCTTTCAAATTCGGAAGAGAGATTCCTCTTGCAGATACAAATGTTCAGTAAAATTTTTACTGACATGTTTCAAGTGTTAATACATTATTTTACATTTTTTACAAATTCCGTGTTCGGTTTTGGTTAGAATACATAATTAATATCTGGATTCATAAAAAATATGTAAATAGGTTACACATCAGGTGGAACGATGAAATTAAATATATTTGTAGAGAAACGATCAGTCTATCAAGTACTTCTGTCAGCATTCAAAAACAAAATATAGGCAGTCAGGCACTGCCGACTGAAGTGAAAACTTTTGAAAAAAAACGCTTTAAAACTGGTTTTGAGGATTTATCAGTATGCTAATTAATCAAATTTGGTACATAGTTTGTTGGTATTATTTTATGTAATTCTGGAACATAACTCACTTCTGAAAGAGAATGACTGTAAATGTCATCATCATAATATGAATTTGAATCCGGAATGTTTGGTTGATTCTGTGTTTATAGGTTAGCAAAATGAATTGGTAGCATATATGGCACATTTCTTCTTGATGGGTTTGCAATTTGTGAGTTATGGGAATTTTGACTTTTAGAAACATGTCTTATAACGGCTTTTGAAGATTTATCTGAATGTAAATTAATTTTTGTGACGTGTAATTTTTTCCTCTTTCTCAGCTGTGATTGTTCGATGTTTAAAAATTTCGGAATTAACTATTGCAAGAGTTTTTTTTGTATTCTTATCTCTATATATTTATTTTTTCCTTCCTATTTTTAGGGTTCCGTACCGAAAACGGAACCCTTAAAGGATCACTTTGTTGTCCGTCTGTCTGTCTGTCTGTCTGTCTGTCAAGACCATTTTTCTCAGGAACGCGTAGAGGTAACAAGTTGAAATTTGTATCAAATACTCGGGTCTGCGGTCTCTATCAGTTGCGAAAAAATCAAACTTGTAAGTCAACGCGATCAAAAGATATGACCGTTTATGTCGCATATTTTGCGATTTCACAGGG
The DNA here is from genome assembly GCA_944588485.1 of Phosphuga atrata. Lineage (NCBI taxonomy): Eukaryota > Metazoa > Arthropoda > Insecta > Coleoptera > Silphidae > Phosphuga > Phosphuga atrata. The sequence continues at coordinate 24,157,214 of OX155893.1, forward strand.
GGATCAAAACCTATAGGGTACTTCCCGTTGACCTAGAATCATGAAATTTGGCAAGAAGCGGTGTCTTACAGCACATGTAAAGGGAAAATCTGAAAACCGTAAATATGTAGTTTAATTACAAGAAAATGCGAATTTACTATTTGAAACTTATGAAAATACACTAATGTTGTCGTAGTGGTGTTGTCAGGCTCCAGAAGCATATAGGTTGCATACAGTTAGGTCCTCGTCGGTTAGGTCCGAAGGTTAAAAAGTATGTGTTGGCACCAAGCTGTTTATTCTGAATTTTTTTTTTTATATTCGTGATGCATTTCATCACGTACGCTCTATATACATAATATATACAGGGTATATATTATGTCTCAATTTTGCTTGTTTATAACCGACATGCGACATACTCAAGTCCCGTTACATCCTGTATATATTATATTTCGTCTAATTTTTCTTTATAATCTACATATACTTAAATCAGTCAATTGAACAACTGAATGTTAAGAGTATCGAAATAGATCTAGAAATAGTTAGATCTTAATATAAGTTAGTCAATAAGTGTAATACTAAAATAAAGTTTTCTTTTTATAAGTTTAAAAATATTCGCGTTTTTTTAAAAAAATACCCTGTATACCTTTCTACAGGGTATATAGGTATACAGGCAAAATTGAGCAGTAAAAACAAATACTTAAGTTAAAAAATCTAACCTAAACACTCATAGTGAATGGGGGAAGTATGGTAATAAAATATAAGGCAGAATTCCATCGTACGACAGCGACATCTTGAGGTTATGCTTGCAGCGGTACTAAGATGGTCGTGATTTCAGGAGGGCCATTTGTCAAGTTAACTGAATGTGCTTGCTACGTCCTCAAAAAAAAAAGATACCTTACTTACAAGTTTGTACGGAACCCTCGGTGCGCGAGTCACAACTTGCACTTGGCCGGTTTTTTTTAAGTTTCCTTCCTTTGGAGAGCACACGAGTACATTTGGTTGCCTAAAACTTTGATGGGTCTGATTCGTGATTTACCATGAATTCTTCGATACAATCCAATAATATGAACATTCCAATAGTCCGGCACTAGTATATCTACTAGTACATCCATCAAAAGTACTTATGCCTGCTTCACACTCTCGCGGAGTAACTTCGGCGAGGATCCTCGCCGAAGTAGTTCGAGGCGAGGAACTACACGGAGAAGGCATCTACACTCGCCTTACTTCGCGAGGACCTCAGTGCCGTGACTGTCACCGAACAGGTAGTAGCTGCTGCTGCACCTATTTGTGCTTTTAATTGTTATAAATATGTTGTCCCAATAACTGATCCCAAATAACAGGTTCCCTTTGAAAAGCCCCAAGGAATTGTAACTGGAGTTCTTGGGACCAATCGCTCATGATGTTTGATATTATTTAAATTAATATTAGATAAAATTTAATAATATAAAATAAAAATATTTTTGGTTTTTAATCGTTCAAGAAACGGTGGTGAACTAACCCACCTGCATAAAGTTGACTAAATTAAAGGACGAGTAAACACGAGAGTTTAGACGTGATACTCTCCCTTCCTCGTGCTGCGCCTCGTGTCCCTTTGACTCGAGTACAAAAAACCGCTTCTAGAGTGAAGTTAGCCAAGGCGAGGCGAGGAAGCACAAGACGAACCGAGTAACCCGACTACACTCTCGTTCCTCGCTAAACTCCGTGCTACTTCGCGAGAGTGTGGAACGGGCATTACTCTTGTACTGCACACTGATTATAGGGGTTGATATTTCCTTAGAGGCGTTGCGTTCTGTCAACACTGCCAAAAACTTTCCAATAATCCGGCACTAGTACATCTACTATTACATCCGGTAAAAGTACTTACTCTTGTACTGCACACTAATTCTACGGGTTGATTTCCTTACAAACCCTACGTTCTGTCAACACTGCCAAAAACTTTCACTATTAAGTTTGACGTTCATAGCCAACTTTAAACATATGCGTACAGATGTGTTCTTTTGAACACATCTTTGATTAATAGAAATTTTTTCTATAGAACGCAGCTATTGATGACGATGACGCAAATATATGAGTTTACCCTCTACCCAAATGTCATTCAGCGCGGCTATAGAAGATTTCACTTCAAAAAACAGCTGACATTTTTAGACTTGGTTATGTTATTTGTCAGACTTGACATAACCATAACAACAACGTCAATTCCACAAATAGTTGGTGAGATTATGTTTGAGTGTGTTGGTAACTCAACAACACAAGATACCAACTTGATTAATATAATATATGCTGGTTATGTTCAATGTCGAAGTTAACAACATCAATGTCATTAATTATTTTAAAGGTTATGGTATTTTTAGTGTGTTTTTTAGTAACTTTTATGCTACAGTTGATTTTTTTTTTCGTCCATGTTGTAAGCCTTATTACCTAATATCACAACGTTAGATATACTAACTTTTTTATGAACATTTGGAGCTTTTCATTTCTAATATCACTCCTTTAATTATAGTAACTTTGATTTCAGACAATTGGCAACACTTTATGATTAAATACATCTCAAAAGCGTTTGACTATATTATTTTACAAACCTGACAGTATTAAAAACATTTGAGACGAATGAATTATTAGCTAATATTTTGTGCAGTAGGAGTTGTACATCTTGCAACTAATACAAACTAAGCTGATGCGTTTTTAACGAGAATCGCGCACCTTGCAATTCTGCTTACTATTTCATATACAACTTCACGTTCCACATATATCATGTGGCGCTGAAAGCGCCACAATTATATAATTCTATCCGCATCAATTATTCCACCTTTAGCAACTATTCCATTCTTTTATTAAACTCTTCCATCCACAATAACTATTCCATTCCAAAAGAATACGATCCACATGTACAAGTCAATTATAACTATGCCGATTCAAAACACTTCAAATTAAAGGATATTACTCCAGTAACATCGGTCCCCGACTAGACTGTATTGTTTAACTAACAAAACTTCGTTATACAAACAATTCTAAATTAAACAGACTCGACTAGATTATCATTAATTAACATAATATCATATCTTATTAAAAAACTGAATTTAATTCGTGAATAGGATGGTTATGTAAAAATGTAATATAACTTATTATTCACCGTTATATAAATTATATTCATATCACGATTAAATTTTCGACTGTTAATTTGGATTTCGACTTGAAAATGACCTTTAACAGTCGAAACTCGAGTCGTGATCAAAGTTCCCTCTAATCTGCGCGTGTGCGCGGTCGCGCATTAATTTTTCGAACGTTGCGCAGCCGTTTTTGTATTCCGCGCATAATAGGCTTGTTCATCTTGTCAAAAAAATTTAGAGGGTTAAACTAATTTTTAATATTGGACATTTATACGTCTAACGAAATCTCTTTTCTTTAACTACGTCATCGAGCGTTTGCTTGGTTTGCTTTATGTTAACACATTGTGTGTGAGGAATGACTTAAGTCCTCGTATACTTCATTAGAGAACGGGTGTCGACAAAATATTGCCTGCGTTTCGACGTGGATTGGGGCAAAATTATCCGCATACAAGCACAGAACACACCATAAAACACCTACACCTACTCTGTTTGACCTTTAAACTAGAATTTGGAGGTATTTTGAAGCTAACACATACCGACAGTGCTTCTATTTCGGAAACAAATCATTATTTTTACAAGAAGTTTTATCTAGACATTCAAAAAATTCTTATGTTTACATCGGACTGAGCAACTGTTATGCTAGGACGGAAAAATATAGTGGCGACACTTCTCAAAAAGGAAATACCTCATCTTACTGAACAACATTGTGTTGTAGATCGAGAAGATTTGGGTTTCGTTGATGTATGGAAACATGTATCTCTTATGCAAGATATTGAGACCTTCCTCAGGACAGTTTAAACTATGTTCAGTAGATCAGGAATTAAAAAAGGTAAATTTAAAAAATTGTCGTTATTTTGGAATGAATGAAATCTCGTTATTTTGGATGCTTGGATTAAAAATTACGGAAATCTAATAGGATATTGTAATGAACAAATCGTTGAATGTAATGATTCAATTTGTAAATATTGTTTGCAAATTCTAAATAATCCTCAGTATAGTGTAGCCCACCGTATAGTATATTGTAGTCAACTGTAGTCACAATCAGTCAGTATACTGTAGTTAACCGTGGGGTCTCAACTGCCTAATACCTTCTCTGGAAATTTGTCGTTCGGATTCGACGTTAAACCGCTAGGTCCCCCATATTCAAATCTTAGTGCTGAGGTTGGATATGTAGCAGAGAAGAGAGCCGGTGTCCAGCAGTGGGACATAAAAAGGCCAATAGAGAGATACTGTAGCACTGTTTGTTTTGTTTTGTGAAGAATATTCTGAACTTAAATTTCTGAGTTAACAAAAAAACAAGACAGTAGCAATAAAATCATTAACTATAATATAGTTAATACGTATTTACTATAATAATTTTTGAAAATTTCGAAATATAATTAGCTTGATTTACATCTAGAATCTTAATTTAACAACAATATGATATAGCCCTCAATAAACTTAATTTAACAACAATATGCTTCCACTGTTTTGCACTTTCAAAAGCTTTCGAAGATTTTTGAACAATCATACTTTTGTGGCGCGCAGTCTGTGAACAAAATAAAAGGAACATTGGTCGTGATATGTGTAGAAATTTATATAACTGAGAATAATAAGTTATATGACATTTTTACATATTATAAGTGTGGTAAAAACAGAGTGAATATTTCAATTCAATGAATTTAATTCAGCTAATAAGTTAACACAGCATTTATTGATTCTGAGACTGTAAGTTCACGGAGTCAGCTAGTTTATAATGGATTGTCATTTTAAACATGCAAATTTATTGGCATGAATTTAATTTAGCATTTATTTATTTAATTTGCAATATAATTATTTCAATAGATCCAATTTGTAAGACTAATGCTACTTCATAATTTAATAAGACAACGCATTAATTCATTAAACAAAAACTTTCTCAACTAATTTTTCTTTTGAGACGCTGACTATCTCGACAAAGTTTCCGCCGGCACAAACTCAGCGGAAATAAATTGGAAGCGGTTTAATCTAGCGGGCACACTGCCCTAGGTCTAGGTCCTCGCCGCCCTATCTATTTTTAATTAAGGAAACCATTGTTGAGACGCCGCTGCCCCTGCAAACACGAATGCGACCGTTTTCATTACTCCAACCACCCACCTCGTAGCAAATATTACACCTAAATTAATTTGTTGCAAACTGTTTTTGTAAATTAATATACAGGTCGGTGTAAAAAGCATTACCGTCTTTATCATATTAAGTTTCAAGCAGAATTGTCTCTTTTGTTATAAGTTAGTTGCAGTAGAGCCTCGATTATCTGGGTCAGCCGCGACCGATCATTTTTTACATTTTTTTCTAAATCCTAATGTTATTGATAGACTTTCCATTGATCTTTATCCCTATTACATCTTGAGATGTTAAATAGTAATGACAAAAAAATAAAATAAAAAATAGTGATGACAAAACACATCCTCTTTTAATTTGGATTCAATCGGTGTTGATGTTTACCTGCTTTCTGCCCGTAGCAAAGATTCGATATTGTTCCAATATCTCACATGTCTAGTTGCTTAGCCCTTAATATCTGGACAAGTTGTTCGTGTCTTTTTTCTTATTTAGGGGGGACGTAGCAAGCACACCTGTGTTAACTTGACAAGTGGTTCCCCAGAAACCCACAGATCTTTGCACTGCTCTACGCGTAACTTTAAGATTACGGTTGTTTTACAATGTTGTCTATGATGTACATATGTTGCTTCCACCCATCTAGTCATGCTGATTAGGGGTTCTGGTGTAGCCGTAGTCTTCAGCAATCTGCCTTTTCTTCTCATCCTGCTCCTTCATCATCATCATAAGCAGCGTTTAAGTACTCCATTGCTGGATATACGCCGCACCTATCTGATTCCATTGACTGCGATCTGCGGTTTCTCTTGTCCATTGTCCTCCTCTTACTTTAACGATATCGTCCCTCCATCTAGTTCTAAGTCGGCCTGAATTTCGTTTTCCAGTTCTCGGTCTCCATTCTGTAATTTTTTTTGTCCATCTTCCAACCTCTCTTCTCATCACATGCCCAGCCCAGGACCATTTTAGTTTTGCTATGTATTGGCTTATATCGATTACTCGTGTTTTATTTCGTATCCATACATTTGTTTTGAGATCTCTTCTGGTTAGTCCCAACATAGATCTTTCCATCGCTCGCTGGGTTACTCTCATTTTCTCCATTCCATTATCGGTCAATGTCCATGTTTCTGATGCATATGTCAGTGTTGGTAGTACACAATGGTTAAAAACCTTTGTTTTGGGATTGCGGGTAGTTTTTAGATTTAAATACGTTTTTTAGGTTTCCGTATGCCGCCCATCCTAGTTTTATCCTACGGGCTATCTCCTATCTCTTATTCTGAGCATCTTGTGCGAATGAAATAAGCTGACCAAGGTGTACGTACATATTCGTCGTATGCTCTCGTTTCCTATGTCGACTTTAAGCGTTACGTTTTTGTCGTTCGTCATGATTTTCGTTTTAGTGGTGTTTATTTTTAATCTAACTTTTTCTGTTGCTTTGTTTAGGTCTTTTATCATTTGAGTTAGATCTGGTAAGGTTCTAGCCATTAGTATGATGTCATCCGCAAAGCGTAGGTTTGAAAGGTATTCTCCGTTTATTTTAATTCCTTTCCCTTTCCATTCTATCATCTTAAAAGCATCTTCCAGTGTATTTGTAAACAGTTTAGGTGAGATGGTATCTCCTTGTCTTATTCCCCGTTTAGTAATAATGGGATTTGTATTTTCAAACGCCTGAATTGTTATAGAAGCTTGATCGTATAGACTTTTAATTAATGATATGTAACGATAATCAATCCTACATCTTTTTAGTGCGTCGATTAAGGCTCATACTTCCACAGTGTCGAATACCCTTTCGAAGTCGATGAATACCATATACAGTGGCTGGGTGTATTCGTATGTTCTTTCCATTAGTCGCCTTATTGCATGTATATGATCCATAATCGAATACCCTTTTTTTTGCTCCTTATAACTGATTATTTCAGATATTGTTTTTTGGACTATGTTCCAGTTGTTTCCCGATTCTAATATGAAGGGTATGGTGGTTCTAGGTTGTTCTAGGTCCTTTGGTAGGGTGTTCCTTTCTGTGTCCCGCATACTACATATGTAGATGGTGTGCATGACGTCCTCTTCTCCGCAGTGTTCGCAGCAGATATCAACAGCTCTGCCTATCTTGTGGAGGTAATCTAGAAAGCATCCGTGTCCACTGAGTGCTGGTGTTAAATGGGAGGAGGAGTTACCCATTTTTCGACATCGTTAATTAACAGCCTTGTCCATTGTCCCTTATCGATTGCTACCAACTCCTTCTGCCATGTCCGTAGTAGTTCAGTCCGTGCACATCCTCTTGGTTTCTTTTTTAATAGCTATTTGTTTGATTTGTTTAGCTGAGCAGATGCTAGGACTCTCTTGCACTAGTAACTCTTTTAGAGGAATGCCTGCTTTTACCGCTATATACGCCTCAATTGATACTGAGTTCTATAAGCGCTATTAGTTCTAATTGCTAGCATTCTCTGAATCGCTGCTCGCTTGTGTTTGGTGGCTTTCATGCTCATAGCCCTGGCCCATACAGGAGCCGCATAAAGCGGAGTGGGCCACCGAGCACAAGTTTTCTCTTACTAGTTCTGGATCCTACTACATTGGGCATGAGCTCCTCCAGTATAGAAAAATTTTTGTGAGCTTCGTCCGCAGTTTTTTTTTGACATTGTCTCTGAATGACAAGTTTTTATCTATTATTAGGCCTAAATACTTTATGGCCCCCATTGGCGTGATAGTAGCGTCTCTAAGTTTGCAATATACGTCGACAATACTTCTCATACCTGTTAATAAGACTGCCTCCGTTTTTTTCAGGTGCCAGCTAGAGCTGTTTACTTTCCATCCATTTGTTTCTTCTTCGACTTCTTTTGAATAGGCCTACTTTGGACCAAGCTTGTTCAAGTGTTCGGCTTTGATCTTTGCCCAGTATTGTCGCATCTTCTGTCGTTGTACCTCCTTTCTCTCTTCTGTCTAGGAGGTACCTTTCCTTCGGGTTTTTTCCTGGAATCCACGGACTTCCTTCAGGGTGCGTCTCACAGACTGCCTATTTTGGAGATCTGTTATTCCCAGTTCTTTAATATCCTTCTCGGTTTCTGTCAACCAAATGGTATCAACCTACTTGTTTTGCCAGAAGGTGAACAACAGACGGTTGGTTAGTCGGTTCGGAGGCAATCTTGCAACGTGGCCATAGAAAGCTACCCTTCTTTTCCTTGCACAGTCAGAGAGCATCTCAATATGTTTGTAGAGCTCAGAGTTATGCCGCCTTCGGAATTCCCCATCTTCCCTTATCGGGCCTAGAATCTTCCTGCGGATTCTCCTCTCTCTGATTTCCAATTTCTCTACCAGACCTCTTCGGTTCAAGGAATGACACTCCTTAGCAAACAGGGCTTCTGGTCGTAAGACTTATGTGAAATGCTTAAGTTTCAGCTTGCGTGACAGGCATTTCTTGTTGTAAGCGCTCTTAGTCAGTCGATAAGCTAGTTCTAAATTTTTGCCTCGCTTGGATAATGATGCTCTTTCTGACAAGTTGGGTTCAATCCATTCGTCGAGATACTTGAATTTCTCAGTCCTCTTGATGTTTCCCTGCTCTAGTATCATCTCCCGGCTTGATTCTCTGATGTTGGTGAAGAATTGTTTTCTCCAGGGAAACTTGAAGACCCACTTTGGCTGCCTGTTTTCTGAGGCAATTTACCTGCATAGTTGCCATCTCAAGAGAATCAGCAAACAGTGCCATGTCATCTGCAAAGGCCAAGCAATCTACAACCAGTCCATCGTTCTTACGTCCCAGGTAGATACCACTCTGAGCACCCAAATTGATCAGTTCCTTGCGCCATTCTCTCATAACCTTTTCAAGGACACAGTTGAAGAGAAGTGGGGCAAGTCCATCTCCTTGTCTCACTCCAGTTTTTATTTCGAAGCTTTCTGAAATCTCGCCTCTAAATTTAACCTTGGAATGGGTGTTGGTCAAAGTTTGTAGGATGAGTCTGCGGGTTTTGTTGTCTATCCCTAGTTCCTGGAATACTTTGTTAAGCATTTCTCTATCAATAGAATCGTAGGCCTTCCTAAAATTAACAAAGGTGACGATGTGACCACGTTGCGGTTTCTCATATTGGAGTATGCTAGTATAGTTTTAAGATTGAGGATCTGTTCAATACAGGAACGGGTCTTCTTGAAGCACCCCTGGTATTCTCCCTCTTGACTAGCAGCTGATTTTCTGCCCTTGTTTGTAACGCCTTCGAGAGAATCTTGTATAAGAATCTTGTGTTACCGGGACGATAGAAATTCCACGGTAGTTGTTTAGATCAGTAAAATCTCCCTTTTTGTGAAAAGGATGGATCAGAATAGATTTCCAATCGCATGGTAATTTCTTGGTTTCCCAGATGTCTTGGATGATCTCGGTTAGCTTGCGCACGGCATTGCTTCCAGCACCTAACCACAGTTCAGCAACGATAGAGTCCTCTCCAGCTGCATTATTATTCTTAAGAAGTTAAATGATCTGGCCAATGTATTCCAATGAAGGGGGCAGCAAGTCCGGGTTTAATGTGGTTTGTATATAGTCAAAGTTCCGCTGGGTGGGTCACAGTTGAGTAGACTTTTAAAGTAATGAGCCAAAAGGTGGCAGCTGTCTTTGTCGTTATAAGCCAGTTTGCCTTGTGAGTCTCTGAAGTGGAGGCTTGGCGGAGCGTATTTTCTGTGTCTGCTTGAAGGTTCCAAAGAAATCTCTGGAGTTATTCTTAGCTCTCTTCGATTTGGGTTAGTTGGTTTTATGTGAAGGTGCGTTTGGTTCCTCGTATTATCTTGGCTGTAACCTTTCTTTGTTCCAAAAATTTATGCCAATTTTCCTTGGTCTTTTTAGAATTCCACTTCACCCATGCTTCCTTCTTTCTTTTCTCTTTCTGCTTTAGCTCATCCTCGGTTCTGCCGCATACCACCAGGGCAAGATCGTTTACTCCTTCTGGCATCTTGAGTCCGAGAGCCCCATAGAACACTATGTACCACAACGTTGGGCCCATGGCTGATCCCTGTGGAACATCGCTATGAGTCTTCTTCGTAGAGCGGTAGATGTCTGATTCGATCACATTGTCCTTTCAGATAAGTAACTAAATCTATCATCACTATCAGGTATGGCGGCAAGCTGCGTCGCCTCGAAAATCTTGCCGACAGGCCGAGTTAAACGCGTTACACACATCCAGCGTAATTAAAGCGCATATTCTGCTAGTTCTCTTGGTACCCTTTTTAGCGACGTCTATTGCAGACGGGCTCATAGCAGACGGGCTATATCATGGCTCAGGGTCAATTGTAGATAGCCCTTCGATAAAACCGTACTGGTTGTTAGCGAGATCTTTGCTGGTCTTCAGCTCTCTATAAAATCTCTGCAGCAGCAGCTGCTCCAGTAGTTTAACTGCAGTGTCCATCAGGCATAGGTGCCTGAACGACGTTGCTTCGTTGGGCGGCTCAGCCTAGCCTTTTTCAAGATCTGCTCAAAATCAAGATCTTTTTCAACATCTTCTTCTTGTATGGTCCTATTCATGACGCTTAGAAAGTTGTTCGTGTCTGAGCTGATTGTAGTCAACAAAACAGACAAAAACTTGATTTACATATAGGTTTCCTTGTGCTAGTATATTAAAACGAAACAATGCTTCTCGGGTTCCATATCCATTTGTCCAAATCTGAATCGAGTTTCACCTATATCTTCTTCTAGTTTTCTGTAATTTCTAGTCTCAATGATATTAAGGAGGATATTTAGTGTGTGGCTCATTAGACTGATCGTACGATAATCACTGGCGTGTTTTTTTTTGGGATAGTGACAAATGTTGAGAGCAGTGTTCCCTCTAATTTTTGTTAAACTAAAACGAAAACTAAAAAAAAATTAAACTAAAAATATATTGCGCAATTTTTTTATACTTTTTTTTATTCAAACCATAATATCAAATAGCAAAGTAATAGTTTTGAAACTTTTCAATGAAAATTGATTATTTTGTTGTCTTCTGTCTTTCGTACTAACTAATTGTTTTTAATATCGGTTTTTATTATTTGCCCATTTGATAAATGTAGTTTTATTCTCATTAGATCACCTAGGTATTCATATTGTTGTCTGTTGCGATTTTTCATTTAATGGAATTCATGTCTGAAAATCCCCGTTCGTCATCCGCACTGGACGCTTGGAAGGTATCCATAATATTGTAAAGAATAGCAAGATTAGAAAATTATGAATGGGTTAGTAACAAAAACGTATCGATGAATGTTTAGAACAATAAAAGTTTACTCTTCTTCAGTATTGTAAATTTAATTTCAGAAAATTCATCTCATATTTTATCAATGTCAATACTTTGATATATTTATCATAGTTATAGAATATTTTTCGAAAAGATACATTATATTCTGTCTTCCAAAATTTTAATTTTTTCCTGAATTTGTAATAATCTCATTATCAAGTGCATACCATTGTTTTTGATCGTCATCGGGATGTCAGACACTTTGGACAAATTGCATTATATATATATATATATATATATATATATATATATATATATATATATATATATATATATATATATATATATATATATTTAATGCAATTTGTCCAAAGTGTCTGACATCCCGATGACGATCAAAAACAATGGTATAATAATGAAATTATTATAAATTCAGGAAAAAATTAAAATTTTGGAAGACAGAATATATAAATATATATATATATATATATATATATATATATATATATATATATATATATATATATTTGAAGTATCAATATTATTTTGATTTTCTGATAATATTTTTTTACTTGACTGCTCCAAAGGATTTTGTTTCCCAGGCATTGAGATTTAAATTTTCTTATTTTCGTCTTAACATGCTGATGTGCATCAATAATAGTTTAAGAAAACAACTTTTCTGTGAGTATTTGTACAAAAATGAAAGCTTCTAATATGACTTTGAGAGCAAAAATTGCTACCCGATATTGAGAATCCGTCAGAATTTTTGCACAATATATACAGATAGGATCATTTCGTTCCATAACTTGACTATAGTCAATTATAATTAGAGCATCGTAATTTTTGCACTATCTGCGAAATATCTGGTAAACTACCTTACTTCATTGATTAGTTTAAATGTTATGGCATCATGTGCAGTTAGCTAAATCTTCAAATTTTCGCTTTTCATATTCGATCGGTGAAACATTGTGTAAACAGTCCAAAGAAAATCTTCTATGTTCTGCATAACAGGTACATTTTGCAGCTACCACATTTTTCTGTCCAAGCGTGACATTATCTCCAGTAAACATTATCATATTTTGATGTTTGTTATGTTCAACTTATTTTTTTTAATGTTTTGTTACAAATGCTGTTACAATTGTGCGACTTTCAAAATACCAACAAAAACAGTTTTGTAATTTATATCATTCTCACGATATTTAAAATCCAAAATTAGTACTTTTGAACAGAAATATCGGTGCTTTCGTCCATAATTATTATTATATGTATAGAAGGTTGTTGAATTTTCATTTCTTTAAAAACATTTTTTTCCAGGATATTGTTTAATTGATTTGTGTTGAATTCAAAAGCATAATTTTGACTTTGCCAATTTTGTGGTAACTTAATTTTTCCTTCCACATGCTTATGGATCTTAGGAACGGTATTCATTGATACTTATTCGTTATTCAGTTAATACGTATAGCCAATATTACATTTTAAATTAATACATGAACTTTCTCGAAATCAGATGTTGACCGTTCTGGTTTTTCTCTTTTTTCCGTGACGTTCCTCTGGAGTTTCCATTTTCAACATTTCTATATTTTTAAAATTAACATTTTTTCAATATATGTGATTTATTAACAGCTTCTCTATGCTGTTTTTGGATAATATGTCTTTTTAAATAATCTATTTATATACTTAATATATTAATTAATCTTTTTTCTTCCGAAATTTCCCCAATTTCGAAGACAAAATCAACGTCTCGTAATTTAAGTGCGTGGAAAATTAATTTTTCGGCGCAGATTTTAAAATTTCACGAAAACTGCTGCGCATCCGCGCAGCCAGCTTAACGGGAACATTGGTTGAGAGTAACCATTCTTACGGTATTTTGGCAAATCTTGTTGAACAAATTCACTAGTACATGTACCTGGTCTCTTAGTATCAGCTTGAGTAGTTCTGCTGGTACTTGGCCTGGTCCAGACGTCTTTTGTTCTTTTATATCATGTATCATTTCTTCTTCTGCTATTCTTGGATCTGTCTCTGCTTGCACTTCTTCGACAGAGTCGCTTTCAAAAACTTTTTATTACTTTAGCAGCTTTTTATTACTTTTTTAAAATTGTCAATTTATCATGGAAGTAAAAACTGTCATTATTGTCCGGTTAATGTTAATTTATTATTTAGTTTTAGTTGAGTAGTATAATAAGTAGTTGCAAACAAAAAACAAGTAGCCTCGTAAAATTATGTTAATATAACACTCTTGACAGAATTACCCTAATAGCTTGAGTTAATGGTCCTTCAAAGCAGGAGCAACAACAAAAAAGAACATCCCTCCGGCCTACTAACACCCATAACGTTTTCGTGGGCGATTTGAACGACGGGGCCGGTTAAACGTGCGACGTTGCGTTGTTGCCGAGACGTTGCGCCTTATTTCATGTGCAAATTCAAATTAATCGCGCAACAATTCCGACGGTGTCTGCCCACCGGCACCCAGTAATGCACGTTAGATCCCGGAGCGCTGCCTCCCACCGACACTCCGTGAACAATTAAATCACCCTGGCAAGCGTAATTAGCCTCGACTAATCACGCGCCGCGCCACGAGACCCCGCTCTGCGTGTACACGAAACGGGCCGGCGATAAAAATTATTAAAATTTTATGGCGGTGGCCCTCGGGGCCGAGTAATGCAGTTACGTTCCGGAGAATTGGGGAAATAACTGCCGGTTCATTTCGTTAAGTGTATATTCAAGAGTTGCTGTATCTTCTGCGTTTCCTAATTTTCTTCTTGAAATATATTGTATGCAATTTCTCGGTACATTTATTATTTCCTTTCTAAAGTTAATTATTTTTTATAAAGAAGCTAGAACATTCTAAATTGTTCTTGTAGGTTTTAGGAGTTAGTTTGTCTGTGTAGTCTTGTCTATCTAATATTGTCCATCGAGTTTCTTCTCTCTAGTCAAATCAAATCAAATAAATTTATTTCATTAATTAAGTTATACAAAAAAATATAAACTAAATGAAATTTGTCAGGAAAAAAAATTAATAGTACAGATAATAAGTATACACAAAAATCTTCTACATGCAAGAAAAGAAAAAACAACTGGAAAACACATTAAAGAAAAAATGCAATAGTAATAAAAATATTGAATTAAGTTACCTATATAAAAATATAAATTAAATTAAATTTCTTAGGATAAAGAAAATAGTAAATATAAAATTAGTAAAAATATACAAGAAAAACTTATCAATTCAAACAAAATTGAATCTACGCAAAAAAAATAATAACAAAATACCTTTATGTACATTTATTATTTTTGTCAAAATATTCCTCTAAAGAATATGTTTTTTTTTTTTAAGAATATGGTGTTATATTCAAAGATATCTTTTGATATATTTCTGAGATTTCAAAAATTTCTTACACTCAAGATACTTCTATATTTTGTCGGTAAAGGGTTCTATATTTTAATAGCTGTGTATATGGGAATTCTCTCACTCATGGTTAACTTGTAGTGAGGCGTGTTGTAAAGTATGAGTCTTTGTCTAGTGTTTAGTTCATGTGAAACTAGATGTTTCTTAAACTTATTTTTATACTTAAACATAAACAATAACAATTCATAGATATAAGTGCCTGTTACTATTCCAGCGTACCTAAATTTGTTTCTACAAGATTCATTATATTTTAATTTATATAAAATTCCGAGTGCCCGTTTCTGGGTTTTAAAAACATCATTACAGTCTCTAGCGCTACCCCAAAAAAAATATTCCAAATCGAAGGTGGGAATGAAAGTTTGAGAAATACACTGTCCTTAAAACTCCAAGGTTCACGTAACCTTGTAACATTCTTAATGCATATGTTGCTTTGTTAAGCTTCGGCAGCAAACTCGCTAAATGAGACGACCAATCCAGTATGATGTCTAGATGAACTCCTAAGAGCTTTACCGATTTTCTTACATCCAAAATCTCACCATCAATATTTAGGTCTGTGGGATATAGTTTCAGGCTTCTACATGTTTTGAAGATAATCATATTCGTTTTCTTTTAATTCTCAATCAACCGATTATTATTAAACCACGATTTTAGTGAACTGATTACTGAAGTTGTATTTGTTTGTATCTCTTCCACGCACTGGTGTCGTCCGCATAATTTAATATTTGAATCTGCTTATTAGGAATTACTGTTGGTAAGTCGTTAATATACATGATGATCAGGAGAGGGCCCAAAATACCTCCTTGTGGTATCCCAATTTTGACAGTTCTCGTGTCTGATATCAAGGTGTCATTTGGTGTTTCTAGCTTGGTGCACTGTTTACGATTATTTAAGTATGACTGTATCCACTGTAAAGGGATTCCTCTTATGCCCAGTTTTTCCAATTTCGTTGCCAATATCGTATCTAGTCTTGTCTTGTCTGTCTAGTTTTGTCTGTTTAGTCTTGTCTATCTAGTCTTGTTTGTTTAGCCTTGTCCGTGTTGTCTTGTCTGTTTAGTCTTGTGTGTCAAGTCTTGTCCGCCTAGTCTTGTCTGTCTAATCTCGTCTATCTAGTTTTATCTGACCAGTCTTGACTATCTAGTCTTGCCTATTTAGTCTTGTCTGTTTAGTCTGGTCTATCTAATCTAGTCTAATAATCAAGCAGTCTTTAATATAACCTATATAGTCTTTCTCTGTGTAGTCTTGTCTGTCTAGTTTTGTCTGTTAATCCAGAAACAAACAAAATCTAAAATCTCGCCCAGCAAGATTTGCAATACTGACATTTTCAGTATATGTCCAAACCTTCTTGGAAGAAGGTTTCATTCAACAAGGAAGAGTTCAAAACTGGACCCACCCAACCATATCCCTATCTTCTCGGAGGACAACGAGTCGCAGGAGGGTATGATCGATGTGCCTAACTACGAGAACGAGTTAGTACGCGCCAAGACCTTCCTGCAGACGGAAAGCACCGAAAGCGGCGATAACTACGACCGCCTCACTACTCTACGAGCACCTCATCGTCCTAAATAAAATCCTCGCGGAATCTGATCTCCATCAGATTCTGGGGAAACACCTAGGTCGCTTACAAAGAACTAGCTCGTCGTTGAAACCGAGCTCAAGAAGGACGAGTATATTAAGAAGTATTATTCCACTGTTGTCTAATAATCTTGTCTTTCTGGTGTTATCTGTTTAATCTAACCTATATAGTCTGTGTAGTCTTGTCTGTCTAGTTTTGTCGGTTAAGCCAAAAACAAGCAAAATCTAAAATCGCCTAGCAATATTTGCAATAGTGACAAAGTATTTGTCAAAACCTTGTTCGAAGAAGGCTTCACCAAGACCTTCCTGCAGACGGGCCGCATCGAAACCGGCGATGACCTCTATGACAACCTCATCGTCCTGAATAAGATCCTCGCGCAACGTCCCGAGAACGTCATCGACTTCTTTGAGGAGTACTACCGGAAGGTCAAGGACCGACCAACTGGAGAACAACAAGGTGACCCCCCGCATCGAGCTCGCCAAGAAATGGCAGAAGCTGCTAAGACTTTTGAAACTCGAAGAGCCGTCGATCCAGACGATCTTGAAATCGCGAATATGACCAAGAAAAATATGCTCCAGCTGCTTTATTACTTCGAGCTCGCGGGCTTCGGCCTTCGCAGAACGGACATGTTCGCCATCTTGATGTCCATGATGCAGCTCATCAAACAGGAGCCGCTGATTTCCATCAGGTTCTGGTGACACATCTACGGCGCCTACAAGAACTACCTCGTCGTCGAAACCGAGCTGAAGGAGGACGAGTATATTAAGAAGTGTTTATCTAATTTTGTCTGACTAATCTTGTCTCTTTAGGGTTATCTGTTTAATCGAACCTATATAGTCTGTGTCTGGGTAGTCTTGTCCGTGTAGTTTAGGCTGTTAAGCAAAAAACAAGCAACATCTAAAATTGCCTAGCAATATTTGCAATAGTGATACTTGCAAAGTATTTGTCAAAACCTTGATGGAAGAAGACCTTCAACAAGACCTTCTACAGACGGGCAGCATCGAAACCGGCGATAAACTCTACGACCACCTCATCGTCCTAAATAAGATCCTCGCGGAACGTCCCGAGAATGTCATCGACTTATTCGAGAAGTACTTCCGTAAAGTCAAGGATTGACCACCTGAAGTACAACAAGGTGACCCGCTCCCGCCTCGAGATAGTCAAGAAATGGCAGATAGCAGCTCTGCCATTTCCTTTAAGACCTTTAAGACCCGAAGTGCCGTCCACCGTCGAACCATACGATCTAGAGATCGGGGATATGAGCAGGAACGATATGCTCCAGCTGCTTTACAACTTCGAGCTCGACTGCTTCGGCGTTACCGGAACGGAGATGTTCTCGATTATGAAGTCCATGATGCAGTTCAGCAAAGAGGAGCCGCTGGTCTCCATCAGATTCTGGGGAAACATCTCCGGCGCTAACAAGAACTACCTCTTCGTTGAAACCGAGGTCAAGGAGGACGGGTATATTAAGAAGTGTTTTTCTAATCTTGTCGTACTAATCTTGTCCCTCTAGCGTTATCTGTTTAATCTAACCTATCTTTGTCTGTGTAGTTTTGACTGTCTAGTTTTGTCTGTTAAACCAAAAATAAGGAAAATCGAAAACCGCCTAGCAATATTTGCAATAATGACACTTCCACAGTATTTGTCAAAACCGTATTGGATGAAGGTTTCACCAAGACCTTCCTGGAGACAGGCAGCATTGAAACTGGCGATTACCTCTACGATCACCTCATCGTCCTGAATAAGATCCTCTCGGAACGTCCCGAGCACGTCATCGACTTCGACAAGGATTACTATCTGAAGGTCAAGGACCGACCACCTTCAGTATATCAAGGTGACCCGCTCTCGCTTTGAGCTAGCCAAGAAATTGCAGAAGCTGCTAAGACCTTTGAAACCCGACGAGTCGTCCACCGTCGATCCAGACGATCTAGAGATCGCCCATATGACCAAGAACGATATGCTCCAGCTGATTTATTACTTCGAGCTCGCCAGATTCGGCCTTCCAAGAACGAGATGTTCGCTATCATGATGTCCATCATGCGGCTCATCAAACCTCCATCAGATTCTGAGGAAAAATCTAAGGCGCTTACAAGAACTACCACGTCGTTGAAACCGAGCTCAAGGAGGACGAGTATATTAAGTGTTCATCTAATCTTATCTGACCAATCTTTTCTCTCTAGTGTTATCTGTTTATCGATATAACCTATATAGTCTGTGTCTGAGTAGTCTTCTCTGTCTAGTTTTGTATGTTAAGCCAAAGACAAGAATAATCTAAAATCGCCCAGCAATATTTGCAATAGTGACACTTCCAAAGTATTTGTCAAAACCTTGTTGGAAGAAGGCTTCACGCAGACGGACATCAACGAAACTGGCGATTACCTCTACGACCACCTCATCGTCCTGAATAAGATTCTCGCGGAACGTCCCGAGAACGTCATCGACTTCTTCGAGAAGTACTCCCGAAAAGTCAAGGACCTGAAGGACAACAAGGTGACCCGCTGCCGCTTCGAGCTAGCCAAATGGCAGAGGCTGCTAAGACCTTTGAAACTCGAAGAGCCGTCCACCGTCGATCCAGACGACCTTTTTTTCTGAGGAGAGGAAAATAGATTACGTACAACCCCCGTGTAGAGAATACCTCAGGGAGTGTGGGACTCCCCATCTGGATGTTCGAGATGGATATACCCACTACAAACCGCTCCTCTGCTTTAAATTTTAGAAATAACCCTTCCTCCCGGAACTACCTTATTGGTATTACTTCAGAAGGAGGTTTTGCCATGTTTCCTTAAGGATCTTGTATTTTCTTAGCTGTTTCCTCTTCTTTTTCTTTCTCTCGCAGTATATCTGTGGCAAAATCACTTATTGCCTTCCAGTTTGCAGAACTTTTTAACATTTCTCCAACCACGCTTTCTGCGGCCGGTTTACAGTTCATTATCTTTTCCACATGTTGACGTTGGGTATTCCATCTTGGGCACACAAAGGATGACGGAGGCTGATACCATTACAGCATCGGTGGAACTTGTTCTATATGATGCGCTTATACGTATCGTCATCGATCTCTGTACCCGAGTTAGGTTATTTCTCCACTTTTTGTATTTTAGTACGTCTGTCCATATCCGTGCCGGGTAAAGCATCGCTGACGTCACGACAGAGAAAAGAAGCCTCCGTTTGCTCGTTTTTGGAGATCAGTTTGGAGATTACCGCGGTAGCTTTTGCAGCTTTCGCCAGGACAGCTTCTGTATGTTTTGTGAAAGTCATTCGGTTATCTATTGTGACTCCTAGATATTTGACCTGGTTCCTTGGTTCTATAATTAGTTTTTTTGTGGTGCCACTTCTAGTTTGTGTTTTTCTACCCAGTATCTGATTCTCTCTAGTGCGCAGCCCGTCTTATTTTTAAGTATCTGCTCGTTTTTGGCCGTCACTATAAGCTCCATCTTGAAGGCAAAATCATCCGAATAGGCGATCAAATTCAGACCGTCCTACGGGCATATTCCGAGAACATCGTCATATAGGACGTTCCAAAGGGTGGGTCCGAGGACCGACCTCGTCTCCAGACCCACAGGTCTTTTCTTGCTGAGCCAGGACTAGTTGCCAGGACTAGTTTCCAGAGCCAGGACTAGTTGCCTGTCGTTTAGATAGCTTCTGATTTTTTTTCAGTGGCGGAACTTAAAAATGCGTGTACGTGTCGGTCGAGCTTGGTTCGCGCTTCGATCTTTGTCTTTGCGCTTCTCACACTCGAAGCATACTCTCCGAATATATATATTCGCGACAAAATCATTAGGTAAATCGCGCGATTTTGGCCCAGGTCGATACACCTTTCCCCTTCTGTTAACCGGTGCCGAAATCGATTCAAATGTTGAATTAAAAATACAGATTCATTAAAATTGGCGCGAACATTTTGAATTGCATCGATGGTGGAGCATCATTTTCTAAAGCCGTACTGCCTGTCCGATAGCTTTCCGTTTTTTTGCCAAATCCGTCGGTCTAGATCCAGACGATCTAGAGATCGAAGATTTGACCAGGAACGATATGTTTCAGCTGCTCTATTATTTCGAGCTCGCCGGCTTCGGCCTTCCCAGAACGGAGATGATCGCCATCATGATGTCCATGATGCATCAGATTCTGGGGAAACATCTAAGGCGCTTATAAGAACTACCTCAGTCCTGACTGACTAACTTATTGACTAACTGTACTAACTATATGTCGTAGGATGAGTGCATCTTTGAAGTCTTCCTTGTTGAATGAAGCCTTTTTCCAACAAGGTTTTGACAAATTATTTGGAACTGTACTAACTATATACACCCCTATGGTGTCCTGGCTGACTGACTAACCGTTTGATGGGCTGACTTTATATTGATTGAGATAGACTAATTTTAGACCCCAATCCCCATGTATAAGGAAAAATAAGAAAATGAACGATAAGTAGTAATAATGATAAGATGTAAAAATTATTTGTAATTTTTTGTCTTTCTTAAGTTTTATAATATCCCTCGTTGTCAACTAAAGTAAGAAAAACGTGAACCCCCAACCCCTAAACCTGCTTATATGTCTTAAAAAATAGAGACAAACGGCAAATGCGAAATAAGTATGTCTCAAAAACTGCAGATGTTAGAGATGTGAAAATTTGTATTTAAATTTTTCTATCTAAAGTTTCAAAAATCCAATCGAAAAACCCATTTTAAATAAGAAATTTAATATAAATATAAAAGGCTATGACTGAACCGAGTGCATTAACACTTAAATTTAAGAGTGCATTAACACTTTACTTTAAGACTTAATCGATTGTATCTATTATTAGTTCACCATTTTATCATTTATTCACCAATATTAAATTATCATTTAAATTAATAACCTGCAACTAAGTTCATGTCTTTCAACACAACGTCAAATTAAAACCTAACCTCGCCAGTCATGCACGAGGTGTTCAAGTAAGTGTATTCCAATATATAAGACAAAACAGCAAAGCTGATAAGAGATGGAAACGCTTCTGCAGAGGGCTTTCACTTAATTTAAATAGAAAGATATGATCTTAAAAACAATGTTATTTATCTAGTATTCATTTAGTGACATGACTGGGGCTGGTAAATATACTGGGGCTGGTTATAACATGCAACTGCCTGTTGTATAATTCAATATCCTGCGTGGTATTAGCTAGGAAAGTGGTTGTTTCAACATTTACAAAAGCACTTGAGAGAAAGATGGAAGTTGTCGAAATTAGAATGCTGAGGTGGATGGGCAGGGTAATATCTATCTCATCCTTGTAAGGAGGTGGTGTCTTGATCAGGCTGCCTCTCGAGAGTTTTCTTACCAGTCCTAGTTGTACGAGGTGTTTTTCCATTAAGCACAAGCTGGCGTGCAATAGAATCAGCTCGGATATTTGTATGGGTGTTTGTCTGGGAAGGATCATTTTTCAGACGCCGAAGAAGTCTCCAAGCTTGCTGACTATTCCTTTCCATGTCACAGTCTGACATTAGTTTCTTCCACTGCGTTTGCCCCTGAGATTGAGGAGAGAACAGAGCTTGCTGCTTGGGAAGTTTCGTTACTGAATGGATCTTCTTCATATCGTGTGTAATACTCCTCTAGTAAAATGGTTGTTTCTGATGTCACACCTTGAAGATATACCGTCCTACAGCCTCTTGGAATACAGGCTCGTGAGCAGAGTTTAACTAGGTCAACAAAGGGTTCATAGCTTCCCGGTTCATTGTTGAACTTTTTCATCCAACAATCTGGAGAACTTAGGCCAATTAGCCTTCTTGAAGTTTTACCTTCGTCTGAAGCCAGTTTCTTGAGGTCTTATGATGGGGACGAGTTGACACATTATTGGTCTGTGTTGTGTGTTTGGGATAGGGCAACACGCCGATTTGTGGCACTGTGCCACGTTTTCACTGACGAAGAGGAGGTCGGGGATTTGATCACCTATTCGTATGATTTTGCCCTTATACTGACAGCCAAAAACGAGCAGATACTTAAAAATAAGACGGACAGCGTACGAGAGAGAATCACATGTTGGGTAAAAAAACACAAAGAAGAAGTGGCACCACAAAAAACAGAGGCAGTATTCCAAACTGGCTTTAAAAAAGTTAAAAAAGGTGACTTCAACATCAGAGGAATAATTATCGAACCAAGGAATCAGATAAAACATCTAGAAGTCACAATAGCTAAACGAATGATTTTCACAAAACATACAGAAGCTGTCCTGGTTAAGCTTCAAAAACTACCGCGGCAATCTCCAAACTGATGCCGTCGATTGAAGGGCCAAAAACGAGCAAACGGAGACTTTTTTTCTCTGTTGTGACGTCAGAGATGCTCTACGCGGCACCGATATGGACAGACGTACTAAAATACAAAAAGTGGAGAAATTATGACTAAGGCGATACGTATAAGCGCATCATATAGAACAACTTTCACCAATTCTGTAATGGTACCAGCCTCCGTCATCTCCATCGAACTTCTCATGGTGGAAAGAAGGGAAATCTATAAAGGCCGACATAGGAACCAAGAGAGTCGCAGACAAGACACCCTAAAGAGCTGGCAAGCTGCCTGGGAAAAAAGCGAGAAGGCCAGATGGACCTACAGACTTATACCCGATGTTAAGACCTGAATGGAACGATCATGGGTGTGGTTCATAGCTCCAAGGCGATAATTTCGTTTTTACTTTCCTGTGTATAATGGACGCTCTTAACTTGGATTTTTGGTCTGACAAAGAAGGCGCACTTCCATAATGAACACTTGGTCGACGCTGATGGCTATGTGAGTTTCTTGGATGCACAAAATATCACACTTCTCTTCATAGCATATCTATATATTTTTAGCCTTATCAACTTTAGATTTAGCCGTAGTCTATAGCGTTCTGCTTTTCCCTGAACTGTCTATAAGTTGTCTACAATCTTCTTCCTACTTTTCTTACGAGCCTCATTGTTTTCTAATCTGGTCTTGAAATGTTATCTATTATTATCTATCTATTCCGTCATGTTTATCTAGTTTTATTTGTATAAATTCTTTATCTTTCTATATTTTAGCTAGTTTAATCTGTCCCTATTTGTCTCTAGTATTATCTTCCTGATATTATGTGTCTTGTCTAATTGGCCAAGAAATTATAATTGGCCCAATGTTAACATTATAGTCTTTAGTCTGTCTTCTCTGTTACATACTAGCTTATACATATACACATTCTGGTGAATTTATTGAAGGAAACAGTTAATATATGTAAAATTATGTAACGTATAACAATTGCATGGTAGTAAAATTAATTGACTACCGCGTAATCTCTAATGCGGTAATTACTTAGTGGAACATACAAATAATTGACAACAAGCATGTATACAAGAAAGAAACACCGAAAGCAATCTATATGAAATTAATATCTCCTTAAGAACCCGCCTGATATTTCCCCGTAAATATTCCGCCGTTGCGTTGCTACCTACCTAATCGATTATTCCCCCTATTGATTTTAGATTTATTTATCCAATTTGTTAACTCGTCCACGACGACGTGTAATATAATCTGCCCTTGCAAATTTGAGAAAAATTGTTCGTCTGGAAACAGACGTTTCCGGACGTCGAAGCACGAGCGAATCAACAGTCGGAATCTCGCGTTCCCTGATTATACTAACGAGGCGTAATGAATGTCGAATGTACATGCGGGGTTTTCGTTAAAACGATTAATACAACACAGGGGATGGATATAATGGACGTTGTCGTAATTTATTATTTCGGCCGTGAAATGAAATTATGTTTGTTTTTCTCAGACTGCGCATACATAAATGTTAATTGGTGTTTCTTATTGATTTGGAAACTTACTGACCAATTTATACCGAACTTTATCTAACTGTTATAAACGGCTCAACGAAAGTTAGGCCATGAATCTCATGAAATGGAATTGCCATATGTTCAGAATTAATTTTCACAATATGAGCCGTTCACCGAACGAATCGATTAACTTATTAAGGCCGAAATGTAGCCATAATATGTAAATATATTCAAACTGTTCGTAGATCTATAATATTAAGTCTTATTAAGACTATAAAACAAATCCCATTGTACCTCGTCTAAAGTGCTTTTGTAATCGGCAAAGTTTTCGCACTATAGAGTATAGCAGGCCTCACCACAGATTTGTAGAGCTTTCCTTCCCTCCTGCAGCTGATCATCTTGTCACACAATACTCCACTCAATTTCGTCCAGTTCATTCATCCGCTATTTACCCAGTGTTGCATTTCAGACTCCAGCCCTCTATCACTTTGAATATATGACCCCAGATATTTAAACTTCTTGGTCGGTGGCAGTTTTTCTTCCTGCAGGTTAATACATAGATTTTGAGCCTCCTTCATACACATATATTAAGTTTTCGCCCTGCTGATCCTCATTTCCCTTTCTTCTAGGGCTTTCCTCCAGTCTTCGAGCCTCTCTTGAAGTTTCTCGTGAATCAGTTCACAGAGTACAACGTCGTCGGCAAACATCATGCTCCATGGCGCTGCTTTTCGCACATCCTTACCTGTCACATCCATTACCAGGGCAAAGAGATATGGGCTGAGAGCAGATCCTTGGTGTAGCCCTACTCTCACTGGGAATTCCGTTGTTGTGCCCACACTGCTCTTAACTTCATCACATCTTCGTACTTTTCTTTCGCCAGTCTCACATACTTTTCTGGTACACCTTCACTTCTCATACATCTCCATATCTCTTGCCTGGGCACTCTGTCATACGCCTTTGCAGATCAATGAAGGCCATATTATGTAAATCAACCTGCACCTCCATGTGTCTCTCAATCAGTTGCCTTAGTACGAATATTGCGTCAGCTGTTCCTCTTCCTAGCATAAATCCAAACTGTTCTTCCCCTACTTCAGTTTCTCGACGCAACCTTCTCTCATTGATCCTTTCCCATGTCTTCATTGTATGAGACATCAGCTATATGCCTCTATAATTGCCACTTTTGCCAAAATTGGATATCACCTTTCCCTATGTATTTGGGGACAAGAACACTACATATCCATGCATGTGGCATTGTTTCTCCGTTCCAAATTTTCTCCATTAAATCCCAGAGGTTATCAATAACTTTCTTCTTTTTCTAGATATTCTAGAAAAAGAAGATTTCTAGATTTCTTCTGAATCTACCATTCAGCCTTCCTATTTTTCATTTCCTTTAGCGCATATTTTACTTCTTCCCTACTTGATGCTTGGGTCACTCCTTCGTTTACCTCTCCATCCTCGTACTTTTCTCTGAGATTTTCTTCTTTCAAATTACTCCAGCCATCTATCCAGTATTTTCTCTCGATCGTCTAGCACTACACCTCACTCATCCTTCATGTGTTTCATTGATGTTATGACCATGGACGCTTTATCTCTGGCTTTTGCAATTCTTATGAGTTGTTTGTCATCCTGGTTTATCTCCAGCTCTTCATATGCCTCCTCCACTGCCTCAGTCTTCGCTTTTGCCACAGCTCGTTTTACCTTCTTCTTTGCAATCTTATAGGCTTACCTTTCGTCCTATTAAATCCCATTGTTCTTTAGCGTCTTTCTTCACTTTTACCTCTTCATTCCTCATTCCACCACCATGCCTGCTTATCTTCTGGTGGTCCCTTTCCTGATGTTACACCTAGCACGTCTTTACCAGCCTTCTTTATAACACTGCTATTGATACTCCACCACTCCTGTACATCCTCCGGTAATCTCAGGTCTCTTAGCACTTCTTCTTTGAATTCTTCCCGCAGCCGTTCTTCTTTCAGTTTCCACCGCTTTATTCATTGTTCTCTTTCTATAATAGATTTACGTCTTTTTCCCACAACTAATAATCAGCCACCACGAGTTGTGGTGTGCTGCTACAACGTCCATTAGTACAACGTCCAGTGTAGTGCTGCTACACTTTCACTGTATATGACTTTGGTGTTCGTTATTGCCTTTAAGTATTTCCTTCTGTATAAAAAGTAATCTAACTGACTTTTTTGGTCTCCGCTTTTATAAGTTATAAGTTGTACACTTCTCCGGTTGAAGATGATATTGGTAATCGTTAAGTCGAAGGCTAATGCATATTATACAATCTTATCCCCTTCTGTATTTCTTTCACGGTAACTCCATTCACCATTTACTCTCATCTCATCAATCTCTATCAGCTTTTTTTATCTCCCACTGCTGGGACTTAGCACCTCAGAACCTGAGCACTAAGATTTGAATATGGGGGATGTCGAATCCGAACGACAAATTTCCAGAGAAGGTGTTAGTTTTTAATTTTTTCTGCTTTAGTTCTGTGTGAGATTTGAACCCAGGCTGTCTGACTCAAGAGCCAAGTGGTTAGCTATTTAAACCACCACCACACCCTTACCAATATGTCCATTTAAATCTCCACCAGTTATCACCCTTTCCTAGTCTGGTATTTACATTGTGATCCTTGTGATCCATTGGGAGACCATTGGGAGACCTTCCATCTAAGGTATCCAAAGGTTGGTTCTTCTCTTACTCTGAATATCCTGTCTGAGGTGCATATACACTCAAAACTGTGATGACGTCTCCTCAAACTACCAGCATGACTCTTATGATTCTGTCGTTAATTCTGTTGACTTCACAGACTTCCTCCTTAAGATCCCTATCCACGATAACACCGACTCCATTTCTTGGATCATTATCCGCACTGCTTTAAAACAACTTGTATCTTCCTGCCAGTACTTTCCCTTTATTACCCCTCCACCTAGTCTCTTGTATGCACAAAACCTTTCTTCTCTCCATCATGTCAACAATCTCTCTGCTCTTTCCCTTCATTGTCCCTATATTTAAAGTTCCAACTCTGATTTTGACTTTACACTTCGCTACTACTTCCTCATCTTCTGGATTCCTCACAACACGGCTCCCCCGGAGAACCGTTTGGGAGACTATTACTCCTGAACATTTGCTCGGAGAAGTATCCATCCTTCGTTTTGGCAGTAATTTTTACGACCGGATGCCCTTCCTGCCGTCAACCCTTCCCACGAGGAAATTAACATAAAGTTTTCGATCTATTGAAATAAATTAAAGTTGAAAAAAAACGGCGAAGGTGCGCATTGGGAACGATAGTGACGTCAGTGACTAAAACTTCCTAGAAGCAAGGAGTTCAAAGACGACGAAGGAAGATCTGGGTATTTTTCGTATTACTTTGTTTTTTGGGTAAAATGGTGCGTAGTGGTTGATTTAATTTTCAGAAATTTTTTTCTTCGGTGTCCTTCCAATGTCACTGACGACACTTTTGTTCCCAATGCGCACCTTCGCAGTGTTTTTCAACTTTAAATTAATTTTCAACTAATTTATTTCAATAGATCGAAAACTTTTTGTTGGTTTCCTCGTGCTGTGCCGATCGGTTGGTGTCCGACATTTTGCTAATAAAATAATAATTTTGAAACACCATAATTATATTGTTCATGAGGCTACCATGGCTAGCTTTACATTAGTTATTATGTAATCTACAACTTTTTGTCAATGTTATATGATGTTATACGTCTTAATAAATTGTTCATCGCCTTCTTTGTAAGTAATTAAAAACATCTTTTACTTTGTTTTTTGTAATTTCTGTAGGTCATGGACAATTTTGTAGGACTTGGAAAAGATTTAATTAATAAATCGAAACGTCGACTTTGAGAAGAATTTGAGTTTGATCGTATTACCCGAATTCTACCGTTTGTGTAGTAAAAAATACAAATCGTTTATAATTTCGTTTTTAATATTTTCTATAACTAATAACGATCGTTTTTACCCGCTCTTTATATATATATATATATATATATATATATATATATATATATATATATATATATATATATATATATATATATATATATATATGTATGTATATATATAGCGAGAGAGATAGAGATAATACAGAAAATTAAGGGTCGATGCATAAAAATGTTGGGAATCCCTGATGTAAATAAAGCAAGTTTGATTTGTATTGACCCAATTAACAATAAGTTTTTGCGTTGAAGTTTTCATTGATTTCTACGTTTCCAAATGCCCTTTATACTGCAATAAATTCATAAATATCGGGCAGCAATTGCTTGAAATAACACTCAATTTGCGCAGTTTATGTTTGTATTTATATGTCGGGGCCGGCGCGGCCCCTATTAATCTTCGGCGGGCAGGCGTAATTCCGACGCTGTGCACACACTCGACACGATCTCCATAATGAAGCGACCGATTTTAATAAACCGACCAGATTCGTTTTGCTCCGGCAACGTTTTATTACCGGAAACCCAATCGATAGCCTGAATATTTATACCGCCGAAAACAACGTTATTATTTCAATTTTAATAATGGAACCGAACCCCTTTGTTTCGTGCTTTATAATTTTCACGTTCGCGAATTAGTTAATAAGAACCGGTCATGAACTCATTTTAATAATTGCATCATTATTATTTCAGGCGATGGTTTAGGATTAATTTAGTGCGTTTTCAGAACCCTCCGGTTTCTACATACAAAGTATAATTTTAATTCCTTAAAGGGGGAAAATTGCCACCCTGAACAAAAAAACTATATTTGACGATTACTTTTGTGAAAGCCTGTGCGCCAATCGAAACATTTTATAGATATTTTATAAAATAGAAATAAAAAACTCGCACCTAGTTCCATATATCTTGTGCTATATAGTCCAGACCTTTTGTTTCAACATCTGCTGTTATACAGTTACATCGCAATATCCACATAAAAAAAAATCCCAATAAAAAAGGAATCATTAATAATAAATTTGTTGCAACCAGCTGCGCCCGCTAAATAAAATATATTGGTCTCTGTGCATTTCAACGATTTTCACCACCTTTTAAAACACAATAAATTCATAAACTCCCTGCAGCAATTCCCTGATATAAGACTTAATTTATGTTTGCACGCGGCTTATGTTACTATTTATGGCAGATTTTATCGCCATAGTTTCCACAAGTTACTCTAATAAGCATAGCCTTTCTGGCTTTTTCTTTATAATCTTGTCTGTCGTGTCATAGCTACCTAGTAACACAAGTTTTCTGTCTCTGTAGTCTTTTTTTTTAATAGTCTAGTCTGCCTACACTTGTCAGCTTATTTTTGTCTGTCTAATCCCTGACTAGTAATTCCTGTCTAGTCCTACCTGAGTAGTCTAGTTCTGCCTATTCGTCTATTAGTTAGTATATTAGTAAGAAATTCTATCTGATTGATAATAAACCTTCGACAATGTTCGGTGCAAATCTCATAGCATAATTAACGGATACAATTCAATTTAATTACTTACAATTAGTTCAATATATTGAAGCATATTGTAAACATAGAAATAATGATATCAGTTTCTCGTTTAATTGACAAATAAATGTTTACTTGACATTACTTTAAAAATAAATTTAAAAAGACACGTTGCCGCTTTGCAAAACAACAAAACTGAAACGTTCACAACTGCGTAAAACCTGAACGACATGTGCATGTAACCCCAATGGAAGTTTTCAGCCGTGAACGTACGAAAACCATTTCGGCCGCCGGCTCCGCCATCCCGCCTTTCCATTAAAAACCCTAAACCCAATAATGCCCTCACGAATCGCCCCGATCCATATAAATTAGCTAAACGAGATCCAATGATATATACATATCACATCGATATGGTATTGTGTCTGCTCTTATTGAGGGATTACACGCGTCCGCCAGACCATCACAACCACAAATGATTTATTACATTTAATGGATGTACTCGAGGAAGTCATATTAAATAGAGTGATATTATATCTCAATGAAAATAATAATATAATAATAATACAAAAACAGACGTAGAATGATACAGCACTCTCGGCAGTTAAAACTACTTGTATATAACTAGACAAACTATATTACACTAGATCAAGAAAACTGGATATACAGGATTAGGCAGATAATACTAGACCGACAAGGCTGGACACACAAGACCAGATAGACAAGATTTGGCAGACAAGACTAGACTGACAAGACTAGATAAACAAGCATAGACAGACAAGACTAGACAAACAAGAATAGGTAGACGCGACTAGACAGACAGGACTAGAGAGACAAGACTAGACAGGCAAGACTAAACAGGCAAGACTAGATAGGCAAGACTAGGCAAGCAAAACTAGACAGACAATACTAGACGGAAAGTATTACATATCCAAGACTAGACAGACAAAACTAAATAAACAAGACTAGACAGACAATACTAGACAGACAAGACTAGACTGACAAGACTAGACAGACAAGACTAGACAGACAAGACTAGACAGACAAGACTAGACAGACACGACTAGATAGACAAGACTAGACAGACAAGACTAGACAGACAAGACTAGACAGACAAGACTAGACAGACAAGACTAGACAGACAAGACTAGACAGACAAGACTAGACAGACAAGACTAGACAGACAAGACTAGACAGACAAGACTAGACAGACAAGACTAGACAGACAAGACTAGACAGACAAGACTAGACAGACAAGACTAGACAGACAAGACTAGACAGACAAGACTAGACAGACAAGACTAGACAGACAAGACTAGACAGACAAGACTAGACAGACAAGACTAGACAGACAAGACTAGACAGACAAGACTAGACAGACAAGACTAGACAGACAAGACTAGACAGACAAGACTAGACAGACAAGACTAGACAGACAAGACTAGACAGACAAGACTAGACAGACAAGACTAGACAGACAAGACTAGACAGACAAGACTAGACAGACAAGACTAGACAGACAAGACTAGACAGACAAGACTAAGAAGACAAGACTAGACAGACAAGACTAGACAGACAAGACTAGACAGACAAGACTAGACAGACAAGACTAGACAGACAAGACTAGACAGACAAGACTAGACAGACAAGACTAGACAGACAAGACTAGACAGACAAGACTAGACAGACAAGACTAGACAGACAAGACTAGACAGACAAGACTAGACAGACAAGACTAGACAGACAAGACTAGACAGACAAGACTAGACAGACAAGACTAGACAGACAAGACTAGACAGACAAGACTAGACAGACAAGACTAGACAGACAAGACTAGACAGACAAGACTAGACAGACAAGACTAGACAGACAAGACTAGACAGACAAGACTAGACAGACAAGACTAGACAGACAAGACTAGACAGACAAGACTAGACAGACAAGACTAGACAGACAAGACTAGACAGACAAGACTAGACAGACAAGACTAGACAGACAAGACTAGACAGACAAGACTAGACAGACAAGACTAGACAGACAAGACTAGACAGACAAGACTAGACAGACAAGACTAGACAGACAAGACTAGACAGACAAGACTAGACAGACAAGACTAGACAGACAAGACTAGACAGACAAGACTAGACAGACAAGACTAGACAGACAAGACTAGACAGACAAGACTAGACAGACAAGACTAGACAGACAAGACTAGACAGACAAGACTAGACAGACAAGACTAGACAGACAAGACTAGACAGACAAGACTAGACAGACAAGACTAGACAGACAAGACTAGACAGACAAGACTAGACAGACAAGACTAGACAGACAAGACTAGACAGACAAGACTAGACAGACAAGACTAGACAGACAAGACTAGACAGACAAGACTAGACAGACAAGACTAGACAGACAAGACTAGACAGACAAGACTAGACAGACAAGACTAGACAGACAAGACTAGACAGACAAGACTAGACAGACAAGACTAGACAGACAAGACTAGACAGACAAGACTAGACAGACAAGACTAGACAGACAAGACTAGACAGACAAGACTAGACAGACAAGACTAGACAGACAAGACTAGACAGACAAGACTAGACAGACAAGACTAGACAGACAAGACTAGACAGACAAGACTAGACAGACAAGACTAGACAGACAAGACTAGACAGACAAGACTAGACAGACAAGACTAGACAGACAAGACTAGACAGACAAGACTAGACAGACAAGACTAGACAGACAAGACTAGACAGACAAGACTAGACAGACAAGACTAGGACAGACAAGACTGGACAGACAAAACTGGACAGACAAGACTAGACAGACAAGAGTAGACAGACAAGAGTAGACAGACAAGACTAGACAGACAAGACTAGACAGACAAGACTAGACAGACAAGACTAGACAGACAAGACTAGACAGACAAGACTAGACAGACAAGACTAGACAGACAAGACTAGACAGACAAGACTAGACAGACAAGACTAGACAGACAAGACTAGACAGACAAGACTAGACAGACAAGACTAGACAGACAAGACTAGACAGACAAGACTCGACAGACAAGACTCGACAGACAAGACTGGACAGACAAGACTAGACAGACAAGACTAGACAGACAAGACTAGACAGACAAGACTAGACAGACAAGACTAGACAGACAAGACTAGACAGACAAGACTAGACAGACAAGACTAGACAGACAAGACTAGACAGACAAGACTAGACAGACAAGACTAGACAGACAAGACTAGACAGACAAGACTAGACAGACAAGACTAGACAGACAAGACTAGACAGACAAGACTAGACAGACAAGACTAGACAGACAAGACTAGACAGACAAGACTAGACAGACAAGACTAGACAGACAAGACTAGACAGACAAGACTAGACAGACAAGACTAGACAGACAAGACTAGACAGACAAGACTAGACAGACAAGACTAGACAGACAAGACTAGACAGACAAGACTAGACAGACAAGACTAGACAGACAAGACTAGACAGACAAGACTAGACAGACAAGACTAGACAGACAAGACTAGACAGACAAGACTAGACAGACAAGACTAGACAGACAAGACTAGACAGACAAGACTAGACAGACAAGACTAGACAGACAAGACTAGACAGACAAGACTAGACAGACAAGACTAGACAGACAAGACTAGACAGACAAGACTAGACAGACAAGACTAGACAGACAAGACTAGACAGACAAGACTAGACAGACAAGACTAGACAGACAAGACTAGACAGACAAGACTAGACAGACAAGACTAGACAGACAAGACTAGACAGACAAGACTAGACAGACAAGACTAGACAGACAAGACTAGACAGACAAGACTAGACAGACAAGACTAGACAGACAAGACTAGACAGACAAGACTAGACAGACAAGACTAGACAGACAAGACTAGACAGACAAGACTAGACAGACAAGACTAGACAGACAAGACTAGACAGACAAGACTAGACAGACAAGACTAGACAGACAAGACTAGACAGACAAGACTAGACAGACAAGACTAGACAGACAAGACTAGACAGACAAGACTAGACAGACAAGACTAGACAGACAAGACTAGACAGACAAGACTAGACAGACAAGACTAGACAGACAAGACTAGACAAGACAGACAAGACTAGACAGACAAGACTAGACAGACAAGACTAGACAGACAAGACTAGACAGACAAGACTAGACAGACAAGACTAGACAGACAAGACTAGACAGACAAGACTAGACAGACAAGACTAGCAGACAAGACTAGACAGACAAGACTAGACAGACAAGACTAGACAGACAAGACTAGACAGACAAGACTAGACAGACAAGACTAGACAGACAAGACTAGACAGACAAGACTAGACAGACAAGACTAGACAGACAAGACTAGACAGACAAGACTATACAGACAAGACTAGACAGGCAAGACTAGACAGGCAAGACTAGACAGGCAAGACTAGACAGGCAAGACTAGACAGACAAGACTAGACAGACAAGACTAGACAGACAGGACTAGACAGACAGGACTAGACAGACAAGACTAGACAGACAAGACTAGACAGACAAGACTTTTTTTTACCACCTTGGCTTTTTTAGTATGCGCCACCCCGGTATCGCATATATTGCATTCATTCAGGGTGGGCAGCCCGGACGGTTAATGAAAACCGCCCTAGTTGTCGCCTCCCCGACCAGGATTCGAACCCGGGTCTCCCGCATTGAAAGGCGGGTATGTTGTCAACTACACCACCGAGGAGGACAGACAGACAAGACTAGAAAGACAAGACTAGACAGACAAGACTAGACAGACAAGACTAGACAGACAGGACTAGACAGACAAGACTAGACAGACAAGACTAGACAGACAAGACTAGACAGACAAGACTAGACAGACAAGACTAGACAGACAAGACTGGACAGACAAGACTGGACAGACAAAACTGGACAGACATGACTAGACAGACAAGAGTAGACAGACAAGAGTAGACAGACAAGAGTAGACAGACAAGACTAGACAGACAAGACTAGACAGAAAAGACTAGACAGACAAGACTAGACAGACAAGACTAGACAGACAAGACTAGACAGACAAGACTAGACAGACAAGACTAGACAGACAAGACTAGACAGACAAGACTAGACAGACAAGACTCGACAGACAAGACTGGACAGACAAGACTAGACAGACAAGACTAGACAGACAAGACTAGACAGACAAGACTAGACAGACAAGACTAGACAGACAAGACTAGACAGACAAGACTAGACAGACAAGACTAGACAGACAAGACTAGACAGACAAGACTAGACAGACAAGACTAGACAGACAAGACTAGACAGACAAGACTAGACAGACAAGACTAGACAGACAAGACTAGACAGACAAGACTAGACAGACAAGACTAGACAGACAAGACTAGACAGACAAGACTAGACAGACAAGACTAGACAGACAAGACTAGACAGACAAGACTAGACAGACAAGACTAGACAGACAAGACTAGACAGACAAGACTAGACAGACAAGACTAGACAGACAAGACTAGACAGACAAGACTAGACAGACAAGACTAGACAGACAAGACTAGACAGACAAGACTAGACAGACAAGACTAGACAGACAAGACTAGACAGACAAGACTAGACAGACAAGACTAGACAGACAAGACTAGACAGACAAGACTAGACAGACAAGACTAGACAGACAAGACTAGACAGACAAGACTAGACAGACAAGACTAGACAGACAAGACTAGACAGACAAGACTAGACAGACAAGACTAGACAGACAAGACTAGACAGACAAGACTAGACAGACAAGACTAGACAGACAAGACTAGACAGACAAGACTAGACAGACAAGACTAGACAGACAAGACTAGACAGACAAGACTAGACAGACAAGACTAGACAGACAAGACTAGACAGACAAGACTAGACAGACAAGACTAGACAGACAAGACTAGACAGACAAGACTAGACAGACAAGACTAGACAGACAAGACTAGACAGACAAGACTAGACAGACAAGACTAGACAGACAAGACTAGACAGACAAGACTAGACAGACAAGACTAGACAGACAAGACTAGACAGACAAGACTAGACAGACAAGACTAGACAGACAAGACTAGACAGACAAGACTAGACAGACAAGACTAGACAGACAAGACTAGACAGACAAGACTAGACAGACAAGACTAGACAGACAAGACTAGACAGACAAGACTAGACAGACAAGACTAGACAGACAAGACTAGACAGACAAGACTAGACAGACAAGACTAGACAGACAAGACTAGACAGACAAGACTAGACAGACAAGACTAGACAGACAAGACTAGACAGACAAGACTAGACAGACAAGACTAGACAGACAAGACTAGACAGACAAGACTAGACAGACAAGACTAGACAGACAAGACTAGACAGACAAGACTAGACAGACAAGACTAGACAGACAAGACTAGACAGACAAGACTAGACAGACAAGACTAGACAGACAAGACTAGACAGACAAGACTAGACAGACAAGACTAGACAGACAAGACTAGACAGACAAGACTAGACAGACAAGACTAGACAGACAAGACTAGACAGACAAGACTAGACAGACAAGACTAGACAGACAAGACTAGACAGACAAGACTAGACAGACAAGACTAGACAGACAAGACTAGACAGACAAGACTAGACAGACAAGACTAGACAGACAAGACTAGACAGACAAGACTAGACAGACAAGACTAGACAGACAAGACTAGACAGACAAGACTAGACAGACAAGACTAGACAGACAAGACTAGACAGACAAGACTAGACAGACAAGACTAGACAGACAAGACTAGACAGACAAGACTAGACAGACAAGACTAGACAGACAAGACTAGACAGACAAGACTAGACAGACAAGACTAGACAGACAAGACTAGACAGACAAGACAAGACAGACAAGACTAGACAGACAAGACTAGACAGACAAGACTAGATGTGCGAAGTGTAAGAAAACTGCAACGTTATCAATTGTTACTTGCAAAGAATGCCTTTTGGTGTACCATAGGGGCTGTTCCAAGTCAAAAAATTTTACTCCAATTGACCACAGCTCAGTCATATGTGATAAGCATAAAAATATTGGTGGTGACTCTACATCTGATTTTGAGGAGTCAATTAGTTCTGATCCTTCACATCTTATGTCTGATATTAATGAACTGAAAACTGTCGTTCTTACTCTTAAGCAGAATGTTGAGGAGCTAAGGCTATTAATAGTGAGTATTCACCATACTGAGGTTCTTGATCTTCTATCGACCGTGAGTTCTAAAAACGATGTTGTTCTCAAAGAGTTAAAAACTATGAAAACTCACTTGCTGAACTGCGGTCCTGACTTGAATCCTGCTAATACATCTTCGTTGACATCTGATTGCGCTACTGCTTGTGCTTCTCATTCGGATGTGTCAACAATAGATCCTATTCCCCCCTCTCTCCAGACTTCTTCATCTTGTAGCAGTATCAGGCCACCCAATAATTTTAGAATCCGTCCTACATCTCCTACTTGTAATAACAATTTGAGTGGTTCTTGCCAAACCCAGCACATGAACTCAGAAGGGTATTATGCTCTTCCTTCGCAGATTCCTCTCCCTTTCTCCCAGAATCCTGTTGTTCTGGGAACTGGACCATCGAATATCCTTCGTGCTGCTACACCTAAGAAGAGGGTTTGGTTTCACCTTAGCAACTTCTCTCCGGATACCACTGAATCTCAATTGAGGACTTACCTTCACTCCTCCTTGGATCTTAGGGACTGCGTTTGTAAATCCCTCCTCACTGGTATCAGATATTGCACATTCAAAGTGGGTGTGAATGCGGAGGACAGAAGGAAGATCATGGATCCAGGGTTGTGGCCCGCCAACATAGTTATAAGGGACTTTGTGCATATACCCAAGTCTAGATCTGACCAGCGTTTTTCCAAGCCCTCGGACGTTCCGACTACAAGGCCTTACGGCAGTGGCAATAGTAATGACGTTAGTATTACTGCCCCTTTTTTATAAACACACCTCCGTCCCCTCCCTTGAGATCGTTTCAACTTAGTTTATACTATCAAAATGTGCGTGGTCTCAATACCAAATTTGATTTTTTCCAACCCGCTTTGTGTAGCCTTGATGTGGATATAGTTTGCCTCACTGAGACTTGGCTTCATGGCAATGTTCTCAGTAGTGAATTCATGCCACCACATTTTTCAACATACAGAAGTGATCGTAACTTCGCCTCATCTGGTCTCTCGAGAGGTGGTGGAGTGCTTATAGCCACGAACAATAATAACACGCTTTTTACTTCGAAATTGGTTGACACAACCATCTTTAACTTATTTTTATCTATTGATGTTATTGCCTGTTCCTGTTCTTATCTGCACTCTACGTGCCTGGTAGTTTGCATTTACATTCCCCCTAATACCTCATGTTCGGTGTTTGAAACTTTTTTTGACCAACTTGAGATTTTCTTGCTCTCATGTGCTCATGACAACATTATCATAGCGGGTGACTTTAACAACTCGCAGTGTAACCTAGTTCCTGGGAAAGTCTATGCTATAGATAACCTTCTTTCACTGTGCGGTCTGAAGCAATTAAACTCCATTGTTAATAAAAACAATAATTTGCTTGATCTGTTGCTCACCGATTTAAGTGCCGTCTTATCTAAAGAAGATTATCCAGTGGTACCTGAAGATGCTTATCATCCCGCTCTCTCAGCTTTGTTCACGTTGTGTGCCAAGGATAAGACTTCTCATTTTCTCAACAATGGTTTGACTAGAAGCGATACGACTTCAAAGAACTATAACTTTCGACGCGCTGATCTCCCATCGCTTTATCTAGCTCTAAGTAACTCTGACTATTCATTTCTTGACAACTGCCTCTCGTCCACGGATTTTCTTGATTCATTGTATTCTGCTTTGTACTCAGTTCTTAACAAATTCGTACCTCCTCGATCGTCTTCTCGTGCTACCTACCCTGCTTGGTTTACACCCTCTATTATTGATGGTCTACGTAGAAAGAGGTCACTTCACCGGGCGTATTTGAAGTCTAAATCCACTTTTGACTATTCAAAGTTCAAACTATTGAGAACTCGAGTAAAGTGTCAGATAAGCTCGGCCTATTCTAAATTTGTGAAGGCTGCTTCCAACAATATATCCAAGGATCCGAAGAGTTTCTGGTCCTTTGTCCGTTCAAAAAAAAATCAAAGCCGTATACCTGGATTAATGTCTTGCGATGATCTCTCCTTTAGCTCACCACAAGCTATCGTAGACGGATTTGCAAATTATTTTAAGGGTGTCTACAAACATTCCACTTCTACATCTAATTTAAAGGGCACGGACGCAGTGAATCTTCCGCTAATCGATCTTAATCGTATCTCTGAAGAACAAGTTTCCTTAGCGATTAATAATCTCAAAGGTTCTGTCACCAGCGGTCCTGACATGGTTCCAGCCTTTCTGATACGTGATTGTGCTCATATCCTTGTGTCTCCTCTCACTAAACTCTTTAACCTGATCCTCTCTGAAGGCGCTTTTCCCGAAGTTTGGAAATTAACTAAGATCTGTCCTGTTTATAAATCTGGTCATCAATCCGATATAAAAAACTATCGACCCATTTCTATACTTTCCAATTTCTCCAAAATCTTTGAGTCCGTCCTATATAACTCCATCTACTCTTCCATTAAGCACCTGATCTCCCCGAACCAACATGGCTTCATGAAAGGTCGCTCCTCAATCACCAACCTAGTAGCCTTCACAGATTTTGTCTCTTCAGTTATTGGTAACAGGAGTCAGGTGGACTGCATCTATACGGACTTCTCTAAGGCCTTTGACTCCATAGATCATGCTCTAATTATTAGAAAGCTTCATTCTTTTGGGCTATCCAACAACTTGATATCCTTACTATCTTCTTACCTGGTCAATAGAAGTCAATTCGTATTCCACAGTGGTTATTCTTCCTCAAATTTCATTGCATCATCTGGTGTTCCACAGGGGTCTAACCTAGGACCGTTACTTTTCAATATTTTTATTAACGATTTAGGATCATCTCTATTTGCTCCTCATTTATTCTTTGCGGACGACCTAAAAATATTTATGAATATTAGAGATCCTGGTGATTGTCATCTTCTTCAAGAGAACCTGAATATCTTACAGAGGTGGTGCGACGGCAATTGGTTGGATATCAACCTAGGTAAATGCAAGGTACTCACCTATACCCGGCTACAGCACCCTATCGAGTTCAGCTACAGTTTGGGCAATGTTTGCCTTGAACGTTGTGAATCAGTTAAGGACCTAGGCATTTTGATGGATTCTCGCCTTACCTTTGATCATCATATTAAGTCGTCAATATCCAAGGCTTCGAGGGCACTTGGTTTCATTATTCGAAATAGTCGTGGTTTCTCTAACACCTTGGCGATTTCTGTTCTTTATAACAGCTTCGTCAGAACCATACTTGAGTATGGCTCCATTATCTGGAACCCGCATACGATCAAGAATATTCATGCTTTGGAGATCATACAGAGGAAATTCTTAAAATTCCTCTGGTATAAAACTTTTGGCTGCTCGCCACCTCTACACATTGAGCACCCCTTGTTGCTGCAGGAGTTTGGGTGTCTGTCACTTAAATCCCGGCGTACATTGGCTGGTCTAGTTTTTTTATTTAAGGCCGCAAATAGTGTCATTGACTCGCCCTCTATTATTAAACTACTCAATTTTCAGGTCCCCAGAATCGCTAGCCGTCAAACTGCTACATTTTATAACCAATTAACTAAGGGTCCTTTTAGGTTGGTATCACCCCTTAATGACATGTGTGCTTCCTACAACGCAATTTGCTCGGAGTGTGACATTTTTGTTAAGTTTGAAACTTTCAGATCCATGGCACTTAAATGCTTAGCGGATTAACCTTCATCATATATGCTTTTCTATTATTTCCATTTTCATTTTTATAAATTAAAACTCATCTTTTTGTATGTTTTCAATGTATTGTATTTTTATTTATTTATTTTTTGTTATCAATGTATTATGTTATGTCATTGACTGATTTAGTTTGTAAATCATTGACTACCACTGTTTATGCCCACAATTTGTATTTATTTATGTAATTATTTGCTATATTATTTCTGTATTGTTGCTCTTTAATTTGGTCTTGTATGTACTGTTTGAGCAATAAAAGATTAAAAAAAAAAAAAAAAAAAAAAAAAAAAAAAAAAAAAAAAAAGACTAGACAGACAAGACTAGACAGACAAGACTAGACAGACAAGACTAGACAGACAAGACTAGACAGACAAGACTAGACAGACAAGACTAGACAGACAAGACTAGACAGACAAGACTAGACAGACAAGACTAGACAGACAAGACTAGACAGACAAGACTAGACAGACAAGACTAGACAGACAAGACTAGACAGACAAGACTAGACAGACAAGACTTGACAGACAAGACTAGACAGACAAGACTAGACAGACAAGACTAGACAGACAAGACTAGACAGACAAGACTAGACAGACAAGACTAGACAGACAAGACTAGACAGACAAGACTAGACAGACAAGACTAGACAGACAAGACTAGACAGACAAGACTAGACAGACAAGACTAGACAGACAAGACTAGACAGACAAGACTAGACAGACAAGACTAGACAGACAAGACTAGACAGACAAGACTAGACAGACAAGACTAGACAGACAAGACTAGACAGACAAGACTAGACAGACAAGACTAGACAGACAAGACTAGACAGACAAGACTAGACAGACAAGACTAGACAGACAAGACTAGACAGACAAGACTAGACAGACAAGACTAGACAGACAAGACTAGACAGACAAGACTAGACAGACAAGACTAGACAGACAAGACTAGACAGACAAGACTAGACAGACAAGACTAGACAGACAAGACTAGACAGACAAGACTAGACAGACAAGACTAGACAGACAAGACTAGACAGACAAGACTAGACAGACAAGACTAGACAGACAAGACTAGACAGACAAGACTAGACAGACAAGACTAGACAGACAAGACTAGACAGACAAGACTAGACAGACAAGACTAGACAGACAAGACTAGACAGACAAGACTAGACAGACAAGACTAGACAGACAAGACTAGACAGACAAGACTAGACAGACAAGACTAGACAGACAAGACTAGACAGACAAGACTAGACAGACAAGACTAGACAGACAAGACTAGACAGACAAGACTAGACAGACAAGACTAGACAGACAAGACTAGACAGACAAGACTAGACAGACAAGACTAGACAGACAAGACTATACAGACAAGACTAGACAGGCAAGACTAGACAGGCAAGACTAGACAGGCAAGACTAGACAGGCAAGACTAGACAGACAAGACTAGACAGACAAGACTAGACAGACAGGACTAGACAGACAGGACTAGACAGACAAGACTAGACAGACAAGACTAGACAGACAAGACTTTTTTTTACCACCTTGGCTTTTTTAGTATGCGCCACCCCGGTATCGCATATATTGCATTCATTCAGGGTGGGCAGCCCGGACGGTTAATGAAAACCGCCCTAGTTGTCGCCTCCCCGACCAGGATTCGAACCCGGGTCTCCCGCATTGAAAGGCGGGTATGTTGTCAACTACACCACCGAGGAGGACAGACAGACAAGACTAGAAAGACAAGACTAGACAGACAAGACTAGACAGACAAGACTAGACAGACAGGACTAGACAGACAAGACTAGACAGACAAGACTAGACAGACAAGACTAGACAGACAAGACTAGACAGACAAGACTAGACAGACAAGACTAGACAGACAAGACTAGACAGACAAGACTGGACAGACAAGACTGGACAGACAAAACTGGACAGACATGACTAGACAGACAAGAGTAGACAGACAAGAGTAGACAGACAAGAGTAGACAGACAAGACTAGACAGACAAGACTAGACAGAAAAGACTAGACAGACAAGACTAGACAGACAAGACTAGACAGACAAGACTAGACAGACAAGACTAGACAGACAAGACTAGACAGACAAGACTAGACAGACAAGACTAGACAGACAAGACTCGACAGACAAGACTGGACAGACAAGACTAGACAGACAAGACTAGACAGACAAGACTAGACAGACAAGACTAGACAGACAAGACTAGACAGACAAGACTAGACAGACAAGACTAGACAGACAAGACTAGACAGACAAGACTAGACAGACAAGACTAGACAGACAAGACTAGACAGACAAGACTAGACAGACAAGACTAGACAGACAAGACTAGACAGACAAGACTAGACAGACAAGACTAGACAGACAAGACTAGACAGACAAGACTAGACAGACAAGACTAGACAGACAAGACTAGACAGACAAGACTAGACAGACAAGACTAGACAGACAAGACTAGACAGACAAGACTAGACAGACAAGACTAGACAGACAAGACTAGACAGACAAGACTAGACAGACAAGACTAGACAGACAAGACTAGACAGACAAGACTAGACAGACAAGACTAGACAGACAAGACTAGACAGACAAGACTAGACAGACAAGACTAGACAGACAAGACTAGACAGACAAGACTAGACAGACAAGACTAGACAGACAAGACTAGACAGACAAGACTAGACAGACAAGACTAGACAGACAAGACTAGACAGACAAGACTAGACAGACAAGACTAGACAGACAAGACTAGACAGACAAGACTAGACAGACAAGACTAGACAGACAAGACTAGACAGACAAGACTAGACAGACAAGACTAGACAGACAAGACTAGACAGACAAGACTAGACAGACAAGACTAGACAGACAAGACTAGACAGACAAGACTAGACAGACAAGACTAGACAGACAAGACTAGACAGACAAGACTAGACACAAGACAGACAGACTAGACAGACAAGACTAGACAGACAAGACTAGACAGACAAGACTAGACAGACAAGACTAGACAGACAAGACTAGACAGACAAGACTAGACAGACAAGACTAGACAGACAAGACTAGACAGACAAGACTAGACAGACAAGACTAGACAGACAAGACTAGACAGACAAGACTAGACAGACAAGACTAGACAGACAAGACTAGACAGACAAGACTAGACAGACAAGACTAGACAGACAAGACTAGACAGACAAGACTAGACAGACAAGACTAGACAGACAAGACTAGACAGACAAGACTAGACAGACAAGACTAGACAGACAAGACTAGACAGACAAGACTAGACAGACAAGACTAGACAGACAAGACTAGACAGACAAGACTAGACAGACAAGACTAGACAGACAAGACTAGACAGACAAGACTAGACAGACAAGACTAGACAGACAAGACTAGACAGACAAGACTAGACAGACAAGACTAGACAGACAAGACTAGACAGACAAGACTAGACAGACAAGACTAGACAGACAAGACTAGACAGACAAGACTAGACAGACAAGACTAGACAGACAAGACTAGACAGACAAGACTAGACAGACAAGACTAGACAGACAAGACTAGACAGACAAGACTAGACAGACAAGACTAGACAGACAAGACTAGACAGACAAGACTAGACAGACAAGACTAGACAGACAAGACTAGACAGACAAGACTAGACAGACAAGACTAGACAGACAAGACTAGACAGACAAGACTAGACAGACAAGACTAGACAGACAAGACTAGACAG
Organism: Phosphuga atrata; assembly: GCA_944588485.1. Taxonomy (NCBI): domain Eukaryota; kingdom Metazoa; phylum Arthropoda; class Insecta; order Coleoptera; family Silphidae; genus Phosphuga; species Phosphuga atrata. Next base: position 24,201,409 of record OX155893.1, read on the forward strand.
ACAAGACTATACAGACAAGACTAGACAGGCAAGACTAGACAGGCAAGACTAGACAGGCAAGACTAGACAGGCAAGACTAGACAGACAAGACTAGACAGACAAGACTAGACAGACAGACTAGACAGACAAGACTAGACAGACAAGACTAGACAGACAAGACTAGACAGACAAGACTTTTTTTTACCACCTTGGCTTTTTTAGTATGCGCCACCCCGGTATCGCATATATTGCATTCATTCAGGGTGGGCAGCCCGGACGGTTAATGAAAACCGCCCTAGTTGTCGCCTCCCCGACCAGGATTCGAACCCGGGTCTCCCGCATTGAAAGGCGGGTATGTTGTCAACTACACCACCGAGGAGGACAGACAGACAAGACTAGAAAGACAAGACTAGACAGACAAGACTAGACAGACAAGACTAGACAGACAGGACTAGACAGACAAGACTAGACAGACAAGACTAGACAGACAAGACTAGACAGACAAGACTAGACAGACAAGACTAGACAGACAAGACTAGACAGACAAGACTGGACAGACAAGACTGGACAGACAAAACTGGACAGACATGACTAGACAGACAAGAGTAGACAGACAAGAGTAGACAGACAAGAGTAGACAGACAAGACTAGACAGACAAGACTAGACAGAAAAGACTAGACAGACAAGACTAGACAGACAAGACTAGACAGACAAGACTAGACAGACAAGACTAGACAGACAAGACTAGACAGACAAGACTAGACAGACAAGACTAGACAGACAAGACTCGACAGACAAGACTGGACAGACAAGACTAGACAGACAAGACTAGACAGACAAGACTAGACAGACAAGACTAGACAGACAAGACTAGACAGACAAGACTAGACAGACAAGACTAGACAGACAAGACTAGACAGACAAGACTAGACAGACAAGACTAGACAGACAAGACTAGACAGACAAGACTAGACAGACAGACTAGACAGACAAGACTAGACAGACAAGACTAGACAGACAAGACTAGACAGACAAGACTAGACAGACAAGACTAGACAGACAAGACTAGACAGACAAGACTAGACAGACAAGACTAGACAGACAAGACTAGACAGACAAGACTAGACAGACAAGACTAGACAGACAAGACTAGACAGACAAGACTAGACAGACAAGACTAGACAGACAAGACTAGACAGACAAGACTAGACAGACAAGACTAGACAGACAAGACTAGACAGACAAGACTAGACAGACAAGACTAGACAGACAAGACTAGACCAGACAAGACTAGACAGACAAGACTAGACAGACAAGACTAGACAGACAAGACTAGACAGACAAGACTAGACAGACAAGACTAGACAGACAAGACTAGACAGACAAGACTAGACAGACAAGACTAGACAGACAAGACTAGACAGACAAGACTAGACAGACAAGACTAGACAGACAAGACTAGACAGACAAGACTAGACAGACAAGACTAGACAGACAAGACTAGACAGACAGACAAGACTAGACAGACAAGACTAGACAGACAAGACTAGACAGACAAGACTAGACAGACAAGACTAGACAGACAAGACTAGACAGACAAGACTAGACAGACAAGACTAGACAGACAAGACTAGACAGACAAGACTAGACAGACAAGACTAGACAGACAAGACTAGACAGACAAGACTAGACAGACAAGACTAGACAGACAAGACTAGACAGACAAGACTAGACAGACAAGACTAGACAGACAAGACTAGACAGACAAGACTAGACAGACAAGACTAGACAGACAAGACTAGACAGACAAGACTAGACAGACAAGACTAGACAGACAAGACTAGACAGACAAGACTAGACAGACAGACTAGACAGACAAGACTAGACAGACAAGACTAGACAGACAAGACTAGACAGACAAGACTAGACAGACAAGACTAGACAGACAAGACTAGACAGACAAGACTAGACAGACAAGACTAGACAGACAAGACTAGACAGACAAGACTAGACAGACAAGACTAGACAGACAAGACTAGACAGACAAGACTAGACAGACAAGACTAGACAGACAAGACTAGACAGACAAGACTAGACAGACAAGACTAGACAGACAAGACTAGACAGACAAGACTAGACAGACAAGACTAGACAGACAAGACTAGACAGACAAGACTAGACAGACAAGACTAGACAGACAAGACTAGACAGACAAGACTAGACAGACAAGACTAGACAGACAAGACTAGACAGACAAGACTAGACAGACAAGACTAGACAGACAAGACTAGACAGACAAGACTAGACAGACAAGACTAGACAGACAAGACTAGACAGACAAGACTAGACAGACAAGACTAGACAGACAAGACTAGACAGACAAGACTAGACAGACAAGACTAGACAGACAAGACTAGACAGACAAGACTAGACAGACAAGACTAGACAGACAAGACTAGACAGACAAGACTAGACAGACAAGACTAGACAGACAAGACTAGACAGACAAGACTAGACAGACAAGACTAGACAGACAAGACTAGACAGACAAGACTAGACAGACAAGACTAGACAGACAAGACTAGACAGACAAGACTAGACAGACAAGACTAGACAGACAAGACTAGACAGACAAGACTAGACAGACAAGACTAGACAGACAAGACTAGACAGACAAGACTAGACAGACAAGACTAGACAGACAAGACTAGACAGACAAGACTAGACAGACAAGACAGACAAGACTAGACAGACAAGACTAGACAGACAAGACTAGACAGACAAGACTAGACAGACAAGACTAGACAGACAAGACTAGACAGACAAGACTAGACAGACAAGACTAGACAGACAAGACTAGACAGACAAGACTAGACAGACAAGACTAGACAGACAAGACTAGACAGACAAGACTAGACAGACAAGACTAGACAGACAAGACTAGACAGACAAGACTAGACAGACAAGACTAGACAGACAAGACTAGACAGACAAGACTAGACAGACAAGACTAGACAGACAAGACTAGACAGACAAGACTAGACAGACAAGACTAGACAGACAAGACTAGACAGACAAGACTAGACAGACAAGACTAGACAGACAAGACTAGACAGACAAGACTAGACAGACAAGACTAGACAGACAAGACTAGACAGACAAGACTAGACAGACAAGACTAGACAGACAAGACTAGACAGACAAGACTAGACAGACAAGACTAGACAGACAAGACTAGACAGACAAGACTAGACAGACAAGACTAGACAGACAAGACTAGACAGACAAGACTAGACAGACAAGACTAGACAGACAAGACTAGACAGACAAGACTAGACAGACAAGACTAGACAGACAAGACTAGACAGACAAGACTAGACAGACAAGACTAGACAGACAAGACTAGACAGACAAGACTAGACAGACAAGACTAGACAGACAAGACTAGACAGACAAGACTAGACAGACAAGACTAGACAGACAAGACTAGACAGACAAGACTAGACAGACAAGACTAGACAGACAAGACTAGACAGACAAGACTAGACAGACAAGACTAGACAGACAAGACTAGACAGACAAGACTAGACAGACAAGACTAGACAGACAAGACTAGACAGACAAGACTAGACAGACAAGACTAGACAGACAAGACTAGACAGACAAGACTAGACAGACAAGACTAGACAGACAAGACTAGACAGACAAGACTAGACAGACAAGACTAGACAGACAAGACTAGACAGACAAGACTAGACAGACAAGACTAGACAGACAAGACTAGACAGACAAGACTAGACAGACAAGACTAGACAGACAAGACTAGACAGACAAGACTAGACAGACAAGACTAGACAGACAAGACTAGACAGACAAGACTAGACAGACAAGACTAGACAGACAAGACTAGACAGACAAGACTAGACAGACAAGACTAGACAGACAAGACTAGACAGACAAGACTAGACAGACAAGACTAGACAGACAAGACTAGACAGACAAGACTAGACAGACAAGACTAGACAGACAAGACTAGACAGACAAGACTAGACAGACAAGACTAGACAGACAAGACTAGACAGACAAGACTAGACAGACAAGACTAGACAGACAAGACTAGACAGACAAGACTAGACAGACAAGACTAGACAGACAAGACTAGACAGACAAGACTAGACAGACAAGACTAGACAGACAAGACTAGACAGACAAGACTAGACAGACAAGACTAGACAGACAAGACTAGACAGACAAGACTAGACAGACAAGACTAGACAGACAAGACTAGACAGACAAGACTAGACAGACAAGACTAGACAGACAAGACTAGACAGACAAGACTAGACAGACAAGACTAGACAGACAAGACTAGACAGACAAGACTAGACAGACAAGACTAGACAGACAAGACTAGACAGACAAGACTAGACAGACAAGACTAGACAGACAAGACTAGACAGACAAGACTAGACAGACAAGACTAGACAGACAAGACTAGACAGACAAGACTAGACAGACAAGACTAGACAGACAAGACTAGACAGACAAGACTAGACAGACAAGACTAGACAGACAAGACTAGACAGACAAGACTAGACAGACAAGACTAGACAGACAAGACTAGACAGACAAGACTAGACAGACAAGACTAGACAGACAAGACTAGACAGACAAGACTAGACAGACTAGACAGACAAGACTAGACAGACAAGACTAGACAGACAAGACTAGTCAGACAAGACTAGACAGACAAGACTAGACAGACAAGACTAGACAGACAAGACTAGACAGACAAGACTAGACAGACAAGACTAGACAGACAAGACTAGACAGACAAGACTAGACAGACAAGACTAGACAGACAAGACTAGACAGACAAGACTATACAAACAATACTAGACAGACAAGACAGACAGGCATTATAAGTGTATAGATCTGTAAGTGTACGTCTTACATTTACAGAGCTATTCAATAGTATAAAGAACATAAAAAGCAAAAAGAGCGTAGGTAATCATGACATCCCCATGTTTCTAAAAGGTCACTTCCTAAGGAGACAGTCCCCTTAAAGAGGACTTCTGGGAGTTAGCGCATCCCCTATTATACATAATTAATAACTCGATTGCGTCCGGTATCTACCCAGAACTGCTAAAAATTTCTACAGTCTCTCCAATTTTTAAGAAGGGCGATAGGAACAGTATAGGTACAGTATATACTATAGATCCATCAGTATCCTGTCTGCTTTCTACAAAATTGATGAGAAACGTTTCCATATCAGGGTTGTATAATTTCTCAGTAGATAATATTATCAGCATCTGCCAACATGGATTTATAAAAGGGAAATCTGTGCCTTCAATACACCTGTAACATATACAAACAACTCGACGAGCAAAATATCCCCTGGGGCATATTCCATGGGGCGGAGGCAGTAGCGTCGCATGTTCAACTGTTGGGCTTTGAACTTTGCCCAGTATTGTCGCATCCTCTGCTAGTGTAACTCCTTTCTCTCTTCTGTCCAGGGGGTACCTTTCCTTCGGGTTTTTTCCTGAAATCTTCGGACTACCGACGCACCCTGAAGCGTCTCACACACTGTCTGTTTTGGAGATCTATTATTCCCAGTTCTTTAATATCCCTCTCGTTTTCTGTCAACCAAGTAGTAGGAATCCTCTTGTTTTTCCAGATGGTGAAACGACAGTTGGTTAGTCGGTTTAGAGACAATCATGCAACGTGGCCATAGAAAGTTACCCTTCTTTTCCTTGCACAGTCAGAGAGCATCTCAATACTTTTGTAGAGCTCAGAGTTATGCCGCCTACGGAATTTCCCATCTTCCTTTACCGGGCCTAGGATCTTCCTGAGGATTCACCTCTCTCTGATTTCCAATTTCTCTACCAGACCTCTTCGGTTCAAGGAAAGAAACTCCAGGGCATATAGGGCTTCTGGTCGTAAGACTTATGTGTAGTGCTTAAGTTTCAGGTTGTGTGACAGGCATTTCTTGTTGTAAGTATTCTTATAGTTAGTCGATAGGCTAGTTCAAACTTGTTGACTCTCTTGGATAATGATGCTCTTCCTGATAAGTTGGGTGCAATCCATTCGCCGAGATACTAAAATTTCTCAGTCCTATTGATGTTTCCCTGCTCTAGTAACATCTCTCTGCTTGCTTCTCTGATGTTGGTGAATAATTCTGTTTTCTCCAGCGATACTTTAAGGCCGCCTTGGGCGGCCTGTTTTCTGAGGCATTTTACCTGCATTGTTGCCATCTCAAGAGAATCAGCCAACAGTACCATGTCATTTGCAAAGGCCAGGCAATCTACAACCAGTCCATCATTCTTACGTCCCAGGTAGATACCACTCTGAGCACCGAAATTGATCAGTTCCTTGCGCCATTCTCTCATAACCTTTTCAAGGACACAGTTGAAGCGCAGTGGGGAAAGTCCATCTCCTTGTCTCACTCCAGTCTTTATTTCGAAGCTTTCTGAAATCTCGCCTCTAAATTTAACCTTAGATTGGGTGTTGTGTTGGTTTTTTGGAATGAGTCTGCGGGTTTTGTTGTCTAGCGCTAGTTCCTGGAGTACTTTGATAAGCGTTTCTCTATCAATGGAATCGTAGGCCTTCCTAAAATCAACAAAGGTGACGACGAGCTTGTGGTTTCTCATCTTGGAGTAATCAATAAAAAATAAAGAATTTGTTTGTTTATTCACTTTTTTTATTTATTGGGGGGCCCACCTAAATATATATGCCCGGGGCCTCAAAAGCCAAACGACGGCACTGGGCGGGGGGTGGTGGGTTAGAAACCCCCCGCCCCCTAAATATTGAAATAAGGAGAGACGAGTAGAGTCGACTCTTTTCAAAGAGCATGGCAGATGTGGAGTTTAGGAACCGTTGTGTGTCAAACTAAACCCTGGTTCGCCTATGCCCTGGTGTGTTATGGTCGACCTGTCCATCGCATATGACACAGTCATAAACAAGATTTTTTCCCCGTATGGGCCTAGTTAGAACCACGGGGCTCGTTTGGACTCTCTATATGGATCTGCTGTTTCTTCTTAGCTCAAAAGCGCCTATTTTCTGACTGTGGGCAAGCTTCCTCTCCTCTGTCCACTTTGGTCTATTGGTTCCTGTGCTGTTTTTGCTGGTAAGGGCCACCGCTGGTAAGGGGAAAACTCCTTGTCGAATGGTCTGCCGGAGTTTCAACCGATTCTCTATGGTTTCAGGTTTAAGTTTCTCCAGGTCTGATTTCACTGTGGTGATCCATTTGTTTCTGGAGGCTTTCTCTCTACCTGGCGTGGTGAAGATCCTGCTCGTGAGTCTGCTGGCGTTCATGCGGGATAAATGTCCATAGAAGGTTAGGCGCCTTTTCCTCATAGATGTGATTAGGTCTTCTTGCAGGTGGTACAACTCACTATTGTGTCTGATCCTGTATGTGTTCTCTTCTCGTATTGGCAGAGTAGTATTCCTCTCAGGATTTTCCATTCTTTAAGCTCTAGTTTCCTGAATGGACCTTTCCTGTTCATCAAGAGAGCTTCTCAGAGAGCTCACCACTAAACTTGACTTTGGAGGTGGTGTTTCTCACCACAGCGCCCCTGGTGCCACAATTCAAACTAACGGAAATTTACATTGCATACATTGAGTTACCCATATCTATGAGCACTCTTATTCTAATTAAACTTAACCTTAAACTTAACCCAAATAAGTACTAAATAATAAGGTATGTAACCATTAAGAATGTATTTGTTTTCAATTCTTTTAAGTTAAATAATGTACAGTTAATGTACAAGTTAAATAATGTAATTAACAGTTATATATGAAAATACAACTGTTTGTTTATTATAACGTTAAACAATGATAATTAAATAAACAACCTAATAAGAAATAAATTTGTTAGATCAAACATATTTTTCTTATTAGACAGAAACAAATTATTGTGGTCGTAGATAAAGTATAGTAGTACATAACTCGAGTTGTAAGACAATTATGTACACGCGGAATTACGCGAACGGAATTACGTGACTGTTCCGGTCTCACGTAATATGCTTCTTACAACTCTCGTTACGTAATATACTATTAATTATATATATTTGAAGTCTTTATTAATATTTTCGAACGGAATTTCAAAAAATTTACAAACCTTTTCACAAAACAATGAAAATTATTTTCCTGTGAAAATTTGCGGGATTTGCATTGGAATTGAAACTCGGAAAATCACCAAATTGGAACTCACCTGGAACAAAGAAAAAGATAATTAAATCGGTTATTAATCAATGGAAATATTGGTTTACTCGTCGAGATATACAGATTATTGCAATTAGGGTGCTTATATTAGATTAGTTTAATAATCTGACTTTATACATAGTTAAGCCGTTGCGTCAAATGTGTCAATTTTTAGGACAACAAAAACACGAATATTTATTGAACGAAGCAATGTAGAAGCTTCATTTCTCATTTCCGATCTTAGTTAAACAGTGCCAAAGACGATTAACAACAGTTACACCTGTTAAAAGTCCACAACCCTAGGTTTCAATGAAGGGGAGTATTCTACATATTACCCAAAAATCGAATTAAATAAAAGAAAATACAAGAAAATAGAAATGATAGAAATTATATTTTCTATAATAACATTGGCGGAAATGATTTTTAAAATAAAAAATTCGTTGTCGATACCGATGGGTCTTTTCAATAATTTCGAGTTATTCGAACATCATCATCAACATAGACATCATCACAATCACAAACATAGACATATTTTAGGTGTAGAGTTTTAGAACGATCGTCGCTGAAATAAAGTCATTTTTGAATGGAAACAAATTATATTTGTTTAAAGCTTTGTTTAAGTTTTTTACAATAACTACAATGATAATTCGTACATTTTCCGAAGAAGAAATAACAAATAAAACTAATAATAATTATCGCAGGTTAAGACATGTCATAGAATACGCAGATGAATTAATTGTACTTGAACCCTGTAGAGGTAATTATTCTAAAACAATTTTAGATTAAAAAGAGATTTTTATAAAATTTTATGAAGAATGTAAAACAATTGTAGAATTAACAGAAATAGCAGGTATTAATAAAAGCAATGCTAAATCGATTAAATAAATCCATCGATTTCTTAAACAAATATGAAATTGAAGATATTTGAAAATTAAAACGTAAACTTGACGACAACATCTGCAATTAATTCATTAATAGCTTTAAAAATAATATTGAAAACCTTTACGATTAGTCTGGACCGTTTAAACTCTGCATCAACAATCGATCAAAGCTGTATCGAAGATAAATACTCTAGCCCATGTCCCAACATAGTTCCAACAGTAAGAGGCAGAAATGATTAATTTACATTAACAATTTAAAAAAGTTTAATTTGAATTTTAAAAGGGGGTATTGTGTAGAATACACTCCTTGTGTACACGTTGAAACTTGGGGTTGCGGACTCTTTACCTGGTGTAATATAGTCGTCTTTGGCACGCTTTAGCCTAGGTTGCAAAGCAAAAATGAAGCTTCTACATTGCTACTTTGCTACAATATTTCAAAGATGATGACGGTAAAGAAGGGTATCCCTCAAGGCAGTATTTTGGGTCCTACTATCTTTTTGCTGTATAAGAGAATCGCGTATCAAGTTTTCGGAGTTTAAGAGTGTACTTTTTGACTTTACGACAGCTGTGTGGGAGGTTTATATCTGACGCGGGATAGCGGAAAGAAAAGACGCGTGTTTCCCCAAAGCGCCGTATTACTGAACCAGATTACCGCCGGATTATCGAGATTCTACTGTATTACTATATTAGACAAACAAGGCTATGCAGAAACTATTAAAATAATAGACAGACAAGACTGTGTAGAAACGATTACAATAACATACAGACAAGACTATGTAGAAACGTTTACACTGTTATACATACTAGACTATTACGATATACCTAAGGATATTGTAAATAAATCCAACTATATACGTGGTCTGTTAGAAAAGTGTCCGACCTCATTTTTTATTTTGAAAACCTGATAGATTTCAATCAAGCGCATTTGCATGAGCCGACTTAAACTTTCATGCGTCGATTTTTTCCCGCCTGTAGATAGCGTAGAAGATAACCAAATACTCTGAATCGATCTATGCAGTCTAGATTAACAAGAGTAGTTTGGCTAAACACACAAAGTTTCTATAGACAGTCAAGACTGTGTAGAAACGATACGATTACAGTAATACACACAAGACCATATAGGAGCGATTACAATAATATAAGTTAATCTCTAGTTAATATAGACAGGCATAGATCTACCTAATCTGTCCCAAATAATCTAGTATGACTAATCATCAGCATAGCAGTTTGAGCAAAGTGCTATCAAGTGGTATACAGATGGTTCGAAGACAAAGGAAGATACTGATGCAGGAGCGTTTGGTCCAAACTCCTCGAACCAAATACTTTGAATCCAAAGACCTCGTACCAAATACTTTGAATCTACCCAAGAATTTTCCAAGCAGAGGTACACGCAATCCAAAGATGCGCCCAATTTAACCTCGTCACTGCTCAAGACCCTATGCCCAGAGCAGGGGTTGCCACAACCTTTTTATGACAGCGTGCCGTTTTTTTTTAAATTTTCACATTTTTTAATTTTGACGTGCCAAGAAACTTTTGCAATGAATGAAAAACTATTTATTTCACGTTTTTTTAATTTTTCTACATGTGAGCTGTAACACGCGTTAGGTTCCATAGGTTCGTCCACGCTAGACTATATAGCTAAACCGGTAGGATTTGATACATAGCAATAGGGAGACAAGTCTAGGTACAAAACTCGAGACCGACAGGCAAGATAAACAATTGACGGCTAGATAGAAAATACTAGTTTCGTCTAGTTTCTTCTTCTTAAACAATAATTTAAACATTTTTTATAAAAGTGTTTCTCCACAGTGTTACTAAATTAATTCGACGTGTCAGCTATGACACGCGAGTCATAGTTTCGCCACCGCTGGTCTATATAGGCAAACCGATACGATTTGATATTTAACAGTAGGTAGCCAAGTCTAAGCTGCCTATTAACACTAGACCGACAGACTAGATAAACAATAGATAGCTAGACGGAAAATACTTTTGTCTAGTCTCGTCTAGTTACTTCTAGTCTCGTACAAATCTACACTTCTGGTTCTATCTGAAATATCTGTTTTTATCTGAAATATCTGGTCTTGTGTAGTCTCTTCAACTCTTGTCTTGTCAGCTGAAACAGTCTAATCTGGTTAATTACTGATCTGCGATATAATTAATTCATTAATATAAAAAAATGATAATTTAAAAAAAAATAGAAAAGTATTTCTCTCGCCATTAATTTTTCTAGGTGTTAGCAGTGGCACGCGTGCCATAGGTTTGCCACCGCTGGCCTAGAAGAAGATGACAGATTCTGCAACACATACACTGTTAATGATCTACCGACATCTATAGTAAACACTAATTTACATATAGTCAACTATGGTCAACTTTCTCTACATTTTATTATAATCGTGTCAATTTTGAAACAAATAAATTTATTAAATAATTTAGCTAATTTTGGTGATTTTTTAGTTTGCACAACTTTTGTCTCAAATTTGGCATGTCATTTTATTATTTTTACGACAGTATTGACACTTATTTCGATTTATATGTTCAGTTCTTGTACCAAATTTGATTTTTTTGTGTGGATATTTAGCAAATTACAATAGACCTTTTCATAGCTGAAATCTTTTTGTACGCATGCGTCAATTTCGGCCATGTTTTTCCAGCACGTTTTGACGTACCTATAACCAGTGAAAATAACAAAATGTGCCCGAAACTTTCATATTCCCGTCTTTTAAACATGGCGGACGCGCATGCGCTTAACTAACTGAAAAATGGTCTGTTTAGCACATTTAAAAAAAAAATTAAAACCCAAATTTTTATGCATCTTAAACGTTTTCTTCATCAATGTTGACACTCGCATTGCTATGTTGGACATGCTCTGTATAAAATTTGCATCTTTTTTGTAAATTATGACAATTTTTTTCACAAAATGTGCAATGATTTGTCAAAATTTTTTTGCTGACACTCTTCTTAAATATAATTGGTATATGTTTGTTAAACTTATTAGATTACTGATAATTGCCTGTCAAAGTTGGGTTTTACCCACACAATTTTGACATTTATTTAGTCTCCAGACCGACGGACGAGCCTAATCACACAAGACCAGACAACAAAAAAAGATAGATAAGACTGGATAGACAAGACTAGATAGACAAGGTTGGACAGATAAGACTAGACACACAAGACTAGACAGATAAGACCATGCAGAAAAGACTAGGCAGATAAAACTAGTTAAGCAAAGAATTCTAGAAATACAAGACTAGACAGACCAAACAAAAGAGTCTTGATAGACACAGGCCCGTCGCTGGGCACTTCATTGCCCGCGTGTAAAACTGATAATGCCGCCCCCTCTTTACCTTCTTGCTTACCCTCCTTATTTATAGAGGAATTTGAGGTTGGTTAAGTTGTTATGGACTTGCATAAAAAAGTAGCTATAATAAAACGTAGCTACCGGAATGATTTTACAAAAATTGAACTTTTTTCTACTTTTAAACAAAAAAATTGGCGAAATTTGCCACTCTTTGTGGTGGTAACTAACTAATACAGATTCTATCAAAATAATAGATAATATATAAAAAATAATAGATAGTCAGTCTTTGATGCATAGTTGACCTTTGAATTTTTAATCAACTTTATTTAACTTATAAGAAGATCTGTCTCCAGATGCAACTGTAACTAGTAGAGTAAGATATATTCTTAATTGATGTGTTTGGAAAAGGGGATATTAAATTATTATTTAGTATCCACTTTTAAAGTGTATTATCACCACAAAATTAACGCACCACATATACATATCGATTTATTTTAATTGTCGTCAATATTATGATACAATTTGAAAAACAGAATTATCTGGATAATAATATTAAATTTGACGTAAATAATTGTGGAGAAAAAACGAAAACCAAAAATATGGTTTATTTAACAAAATAATGTAAAATGATCATTATTATTATACACATGAATACAGCTTCTTTTGAAAGGTTTTTGGCTTATAAATAACTAGTATTACCACCTCTAGATGTGATTACAGCCTGACATCGCCGTGGCATACTTTCATTTACAAATCGAATCGTTTCTTGAGGGATATCTTCCCATACGTGGATAAAACTTTATCGCAGCTCGTCTAAGCTGTTAGGTAGTGGATGTTGACTTCTAACCCGGCGTCCCATTATGTCCCAAATATGTTCTATTGGGTTCAGTTCTAAACTGCAGGCTGGCCACTCCAGGACTTGAATATTAACATAATTTAAATATTCAATAACAATATGTGCCGCATGTGGTCTAGCATTATCCTGCATAAGAACGAATCCATCCCCAATGTAAGGTGCAAAAGCTACCACAAGAGGTTCTAAAATGTCTGTTCTGTATCGTTCAGTATTCAGACATCCACCATCAACAATCAGAAGCTCTGTGCGAGCTGTTCCACCCCATCTCATGCGAGATATTCCACCCCATACTATCATTGAGTTCTCCATATAAAGTAGTTTCTCGAATGTTACAAGCTGAATATCTTTCGTTTCGCCTTCTATGCACTCTTGGGCGGCGATTAGGCAAAACCTTGACTCACCTCTAAATAATACCTGCTCCCAATCATGGATTTCTCAATACACATGCCTCCTTGCAAAAGCCATTATGTTTCTACGGTGGTCTACAGAGAATCTGGGACCAGTAGCTTCTACCCGAGGTCGTAAAGTACGAAGTCTTCTTCTTATGGTATCTTGACTAACAGCAGTGCCATGAACCTCAGCAAATTGTATTTGGAGACTTCGAGCAGTAGTGAACCGTTCCCTCAGTGTTCGGTATTAGTATTAAAAATCGGTCCTCCACGGCATTAGTAGCTCGTGGTCTGCCTTGACCAGGTCGTCTAGCGTCATCTTTCTTCTGTATAAACCTCTGCAGAACCCTACCGAACGTTGTATGAGACACTCCATATCTTCTACCAAGTTCGCGATTTGTCAGTCCTCCATTGGACAAAGTTACAATTTCAACACATTCATCACGATTTAAATTTTGTGTAGCAGGTTTCATTGAGAGCAGATGTATTGCACAAATGACAATTATCGTATCTATTGATAAAACAAGTGAAAACCAATTTTAGAAGCGTGGTTTAATTATTGTAAAAACATAGTAATTATGAAAAGCTGCTATGACGTCGAGATTAAATAAAGAGGACAGCTAAAACCTACAAAAGGCGTACCAATAAACATTATTATTATACTTGTAATTGACGAATCGGAAAACAAATACTATTTTGCGAAATAAATCAGAATGTATAATGGATCACTAGATTGATTCTTTTCAAAATGCAACTTCAAAGCTTCATTGTACAAAACAATACCGTCAATATCGGCTTCATTCCTTGAATCGTCTTTGAGTTTATATGTAAATCTTTACAATGTTTCATCAATTCTTCGTTGGGGTTAGTAAATAATGAGCTATTGAAAAAGCCAAACACGTTGTCTAAAATTTTCAACTCGTCAAACCTATTTTGATTAAACTATGTCTTAACTTAATCTATGATTAAACATTAATGTCCGTAATGTCAAAATATCAAAATAGGTTTGACGAGTTGAAAATTTTAGACAACGTGTTTGGCTTTTTCATTAGCTCATTATTTACTAACCCCAACGAAGAATTGTTCTAAAAAACTCTAAAAAAACTACTTTGTAATTGTTTGTAAGTGATCTAAAAGAGAACTTCATCTCGTTGTTCATAGTGAAATTGTGCAGTTTTTTTTTCTATTTATTGAAAAGTCTGTTTCTGTATTTAGTGTATGTGTCATTTCCGTACCTTCTTGTAAAATCATTGCAAAATGTTCATCCGTGCGCTGATTTGTAAACTTATCGATCAAATTATTTAGCAAATTTATGCACTTGAGTATTAATCGTGGGACTTTGTATCAATTTAGTTAAATAATTAATTTCGTTCAAAATTTTATATCAGACTACAACAGAACAAATAAATTTAAAATTTTGAACCTTTAATGCAAGCGAATGCGCTTTGAGTTGTGACACGATCCCAATCATATGTATTTTCAAATATTTCGAGCAGAGCATCAAATACTTCATCTACTTGTAAGTGATACCGTAATGGTTTTATTGCGTCAATTCTACCTTATCATGGCGTAGCACTCGATTTCGAATTTTAAATCCGGTAAATGTTTGTAAATTATGGACCACCTTTTTGTATATGTCGAAAAAATAACAGATTTCTTTAATTATGTCGAAAAAATGTACAGTTTCGTGACTCGGAGACTCGAAACAAAGGGACTCGAACTTTTCGGAGACTCGAAATAAAGGGAATTAAACCGAAAACTGACCTTCCTGGTCCGGGAGAGAAAATCTGCCCCTTAACTTGCTTCAACTCCACCTTATCACCTCGATTCTAAAGTGGGTTTTAATCGTTTTAAATACAAATATCTCACAAATAGAGATAATAGATAACAAATAGAGAGATCCAAAAAATAACAGAGAACCAGTCTCTTCCTATTCATGGTGATGTAATTGGAGGATTTCATCGTTTGAAGTCCAGGTATCCACCCATTCAAACAGCTCAAGAGCTCATTAAAAAAAAGTGAAAGTGAATGGTGCATCAAAGTTCTTCATGAGTGGCAGCCCTTATTTAATGCAAACCATCCTCCACCTGGCTTTGATCTACCAAGGAAAATCTGGGTTGCTATCAACAGGGTTCGAACTGGCCATGGTCGATGTGCATCATTGCTTCATAAGTGGGGCTTCAAATCTTCACCTAGTTGTGATTGTGGTAACGTGGAACAGACAATTCATCACATTGTTATGGAGCGTGAAAGAAGAGCGTTCTCCGGATCCATGGATGAGTTCATGAAGGCTTCAGTTCAGGCTGTGCAGTGGTTGAACAATCTGGACATTAATTTATGAAATCACTTCTCTATATATTTTGGATTGCCATAGTGTATTTTTATTCTTGTTATATTTGTTGTGTATAATACCATAAGCTAATAATAATAATAATCTAACAAATATTAAATTACATTATTTGGACGCACGCCTAATAGGTGAGAGATTCCGCTAGCTATAGGTACTGTACTACTAATGTACGTAAAACTATCGCCCGGTATATCAGAAAAGGGAATTTCTCACGTGCATAAAAAGTTTTCGTTTATTTCTAAACAAATACGGCAATTTAAGCAAATATAAATAGGAGATTTCTATATTTGCCGCCCCCTTGAAAGTGCCGCCCTTGTGTGGTGCGCGCCCTGCACGTCCGTCCCGGTGGGCCTGGATAGACAAAACTAAACTGTCAAGGATAGAATGGATAAAACAAGTTTATCAAGGCAAAACTAGAGAGACCTAACTTGAAAAACAAAACTGAACAAAGAGAAAATGCATGACTAAACAGACAATGCTGGACAGACAATACTAGATAGATAAGTCTAGGTAAATAAAAATAGATACACAAGACTTGACGTAGTAAACTAAGGCGGACGAAAATGGAGACAAAACAGGCAAAAGTAGACCGACAAGACTGTCCTCCTCGGTGGTGTAGTTGACAACATACCCGCCTTTCAATGCGGGAGACCCGGGTTCGAATCCTGTTCGGGGAGGCGACAACTAGGGCGGTTTTCATTAACCGTCCGGGCTGCCCACCCTGAATGAATGCAATATATGCGATACCGGGGTGGCGCATACTAAAAGCCAAGGTGGAATAGGGGATTTGGTGAGACCGCGAAGACTATACCTTCCTAGACTAGGCGGACACGAATAGACTGACAAGACTAAACAGACTAGAGTAAACAGTCAAGATTATAGCAGACAAACAAGATTGGAAAATATTATTTCAATTATTTCCAGTTCTGTGATAGACGTGGAAAAGGATCGATTAAGTTGCTAGGTGTGTTTGTGTTCGCTATAAGTTACACCATTACAATTGCAAATTTCGGCACGGATTATCGCGATGGAATTAATGCCGTTGTGAAGCCAGAAATGTTTTGTAACACAGCAACTTTGCAGTTCCTGTACTCCATATCTAGATTATTTTGTGACAACGTTACTACATACGAATTTTCCTGAATTATGAATTATTAACTGAAATGTGGACAATTCTATTGATACACTTGATATAAAAATAAATAAGACAGTAGCAAAAAAACTTACGAATTATCCTGAATTATAAATTATTATCTGAAATAGTAGACAATTCTATGGTACGTCTATTGATACAAAAATAAAATAAGACAGTAGCAACCAAAGAGGATCATAAAATTTATCTTTGGACTAATTGTAAGATCAAGTTTGTCGGCACAAGTGCTGTAGTGGTGACACACGTGGTCTCATGTTAGAGCGCTAACTAACAAGTCTGGAGGTCTCGAGTTCTATCAACAGTGTCGGCCGCATTTGTACCAGAAGACAAATGTGTAATTAATTATCGCTATTTATAATAACATCTAGGTTTCTGGGCCTATAAGTGAAAAATGTGGGAAAATACAATAGGCCACTAGGCCGCAGTGTTTGAAGGGTTAATAATACCCGGTATCCACATTGGACCAAACATAAAAAAAGGTCAAGTTTATATACATCAAATTAGATTAATAATGTATGATTATATAATAAGAGCATGCATAAATCAGATTATACGGCAAAAGGATATGAATAGAAACATATTAGATAATGTTCTAATTGACAACTATTTATAACAGTCACATAGACAATGCCTACTCAAAATTGAAAAGTTTTAATAACATCCACTTTGGAACAGCTTTACTAATTAAATCAAGGGAGGGACACGGAAATCTTCTGTTACTCTTTAGCACACAGCGCTCAAGGTGCATTGTGTGAGCCTTTCGCTACGTCAAAGCAAGTAACGAGAAAGGCCAAGACCTAATATGTCAGGGGCTGAAGGCCATAGGTTTATGTACTAGTAAAGTAACATAAGATAGTTGTAATTTGTGTAACCTAACTCCTTAGGTAAAACGAGAAACGTCACCTTTGTTGGCGAGTTCTTCAGCAGTTCCTCGTCTCCGGACCAATTTGTTTGGTTTGTACACGATACTAAAATTGGTCCGGAGACGAGGAACTGCTGAAGAACTCGCCAACAAAGGTGAGGTTTCTCGTTTTACCTAAGGAGTGAGGTTACACAAATTACAACTATCTTATGTTACTTTACTAGTACATAAACCTATGGCCCCTGACATATTAGGTCTTGACCTTTCTCGTTACTTGCTTTGACGTAGCGAAAGGCTCACACAATGCATCTTGAGCGCTGTGTGCCAAAGAGTAACAGTAGATTTCCGTGTCCCTCCCTTGATTTAATTAGTAAAGCTGTCCCAAAGTGGATGTTATTAAAACTTTTCAATATTAGATAATACTACTACACAATAGACACACGACAGTCCTAGACACAAACTAGTTAATGCAGTTATAGTACTTAATTACACCAACAAATTTCAATTTGTTGTCACTGAACTGGGAAGCTAGTAATACATAAATAACACCACGTAGCAAGTTGCAATTGTAAAGACAATCGAGCAACTAACATATAAATAAATAATGATTACACATTTTCTCTAGTCTTGTCTTGTTAGAAGTTTCCCATTTTACTTGTGTTGTCTAATTAAGTCCACATAATGTGGATCCAATTGTCTATTTTCAGCATTTTAGTGTTCTAGTACCATTGATTTACAAACATATTTTTGTCCACAGACTAACATGTTTCAGTTTAGTTTGTTGCTTTAATGCGAGTTGAATTTGCTCCTTTAGATGACGCGAACATCCACGTCGTGATGATTGTTCGCGTCATTACGATTTTATGTCCTATTGATAAGAAATGTACTTGTTATTACATCCTACGAAGTTTTCTCGAGAAAGCTATATTTATCTCGAAGAGGTTAATTCAATATGGATCTTTACAAACAGCTTGCTGCTAGAAATAGAAAACAGGGTAAACAAGGTAACAGGCTGCAACTTTATAATATCACAACAGAATAAACCAAAGCAGATCAAATTAGAATTCGATTATTCAAATTAGAAGATTCTAACCAATTTTAGAAGGGTGGTTAGAAGAAGAGTTAGATAAATCTAAACAAGCTCACACTAACGGAAATTTCTAAGAAAGAAAAATCTAAAATAATTTTTTACTCTTAAAAAAGTCTGTGGAGAAACTAAAACATGCGGTAAGAAAAACTTTAACATAATAAAGAAGTAGAAGAAACTCGAATCGAACGATTGTTTTATGAATCATTTAAGATCCATAAGTTTATCACACTTTGAAACAGATTAGGGGCGGGTGTAGCACGGTTGGGTGCGAGTGCAAGACCCCGAGCTGCAATATATCAATAACTGGTAATATATGCGGATTATAAACGAGCTTCGTGCGAGACTTTAAAGCCCTTTTGCCCGAAAAGGAGGTCGAGCTGAAAGCTAATATTTTTCACTATTTACTACGTATATAATACCCGGATGCTGAATTTACATCCACCGTTATTTCTCTGCTCTCCTCACCATTTGGAAATATTTGAAGTCAGCACAACAATTCAAACTTTAAATTTATAATATATTATAAAATCTCAGCAATAATAACAAAACTAAATAGACCAACGTGTCTAGACAAGCCTAAAAATGCAAGACTAAGCAAATTAGACTAGACAGACGAGAGGCTAGTCTAGGCAAGATTAGAAAGGCTAGATAGACAAGACTACACATCCAAGACTGCAAGGCTAAACTAAACAGATCAACAAACAAGACTACTAACTAGTACTACGTTTGATTCTGAATTTGACTAGATAGACAAGACTAAACAGACAAGAATACATAGAAAAGACTAGACAGAAAATTCTAGACAGACATTACTAGGCAGAAAAGCCAGACTGACAAGTTTAGACAGACAAGACTAGACAGACACGACTAATATGACGCAACATAAAAATAATGTGACACAACATTTGAACAGTGGAAGTGCCACCAATAGCATACGAAATAATCCAAATACGATTTTTCTAGATCCAATCGACAAAGAAGAATTAAGTGCGGAAATAGACGAAATTAATATGACAATTATAAAGTGGGTAGCAATGGAAATAATTAGTCCATTGGAACTAATTATTAATAATTCTGTGCAGACACGTATATTCCCAGAGGCATTAAGAATCTCAAAGGTGGTTCCTGTTTACAAAAAAGGAGTAGTGAATGACAGAAAACTACAGACCAATTAGTATGCATTTAGTTTTCTCAAAAATATTTGAGAAATTGATATGCACAAGAATTATATATTTTGTAAATAGGTACCATATTTTTAATAAATGTCAGCATGGCTTCATAGCAGGACGAAATATCGAAACGGCCTGTTTCCAATATATTAGCTATACAATACGCCATATAGAAGACCAGAAGATCCCAAGTGGAATTTTCATTGATTTATCCAAGACGTATGATACCGTCAATCACTATATACTAATCCAAAAGTTAGATAGATATGGCATCAGAGGAGTCACCCTAGGATGGATTATGTCATACTTAAAAAGTAGAACCCAGGTAACAGAAATTACAACGGGACAGGGCAAAATCACATCGGCAAAAAGAATAACAAATGAAAACAAAATGAAAGTACAAATGTATGGGCTAAATTCTGGGCCCTATATTATTTACATTGTATGTAAATGATCTTCCACAAATAACTGAGAAAACGGACACGGTAATGATTAATTACTCGGATGATACAAGCGTCATAATAACCAACAAATCCATAGAAAACCTCACGACGAACATTACAACGACTATGGAAGCGCTATCATTCTCATCTCGAACGTCGAGGTGAGCAGTCGCGCGAAAAGTTCGGAATTGAATGAGGCAAAGTTATTGCTAAAACTGTTGAAAGTGCGTTTAAATAGTTTGTGTTGTGTTTAAATTTGCAAGTTAGTTAAAGTTAAATAAATTATGTCGAAGGAATTACGCTCAAAAACTATGGAAGGACATAGTGAAAAATTTTTAGAATATCTGGCAAGTCAGGATTTTAAAGACTTGATATCTGCAATAGTGAAAAAGGAAATAGAGGTAGTGGAGAATAATTTAAACGCCATAATTACTAAACAAAGTTTAGCTATTGAAAAATTGATTAAAATGAACGAAGAGAACGTTAAATTAGATTCATGCGCATTAGAACTGCGCGAAGAGTTAAATACTACTCGAAAACCTATGGGACTAAGTGAGACAGAGAGAGAAGAGGTTGAACATCGGCATCCCAATGATATAGTCGAATCCAAACGTGATAAAAATGTTGGATGCGTACCGAGAAAACAAAAAGCGCATTCCAGTGAGGACACAGAAAAAAGCATTGAAAACATAAACGATAAGGAAGATATTTTGGACACAAAAAAAGAAAACAGCGACGGAACAATCTAAAATAATACACGGTAACTCCGAACAATTAAAGCAGCTAAGAAATGGGCCCACATTCATGTTTATAAATTGGAACCAACTCTCACGGAATTACACATAATCGACCATCTTCGTAGCAAAAACATACACTCAGCACTATGTAAACAATTAGAGTCAAAACATCCCGAAGAGTATTCTTCTTTCAAAATCCCTGTTCCGTTTGAGTTTTTAAATGATTTATATAATCCAGACACCTGGCCAAAATATGCATGCGTTAATCGGTGATTTTTTCCGAATCCGACAGAAGACAAAGTAAGGCACTAAAAAATAATTATAAAACAACATATACAGGTACTAACCGTCCATTGTCCCCTAAGTCCGCATCGTCTAGCACTATTACTAAAGTTATCCTTATAAATCAAAATGATAGAATGATCAATAGATCGAATTGAGTATATGCTTGAAAAGTATAATCAATGCAAATTCCTAGTTTTAACTGAGCATTGGCAGAACACGGATCAACTTGAATTATTAAGAATTAATAACTATGAACTGGCTTCCCATTTCTGTCGAGAAAAGGGAGACCATGGGGGATCGGCCATATACTGTAAAAAAGGAACAACGTACAGAATCAGACGTGATATTAATACTACTGCAGAGAAGCATATTTTTCTCCGCCATAGAAACAAAAATTAACGGAAAGGTACATATCATTTTAAGCCTTTATAGAGCGCCACTAACAAATAATAAGTTTTTTATAATTAAAGTACATGAACTCCTGGAACATCTTTCCAAAGAAGACACTGGATTTGTAATAGCTGGAGACTATAATATAAATATCTTGAAAAGCTCAAGCACAAGCTATCAATTCTTGTCTCTGCTTGAATCTTTTAATGCGGTTATGGCCTCAAGGGAAATAAGCCACCCTGATTCTGGTTCATGCCTTGATAACTTAATTGTAAGAATTAATACAACATACAGCGTTGTGACCAGGGACCACCATATCTTCGATCATTATGCACAAATACTCAGCATGGATTTTGATACTGCAGCAGTAGCCGCGACCACTAGATACAAAAGATTTTTCAATGAAGAAAATATGAACTTCTTTAAGAGATTAATGGAGTCAGCTAGTTGGGACGATTTACTAGAAATCGATGGTAATGACATCGACAGTCAGTGGAACTTATTCATGGATATCCTCCGAGAGAACTTCGAGGAAGCTTTCCCCAGAACTCCTATCACTAACTCTAAACGAACATCTCAATCAGCATACACTAACCGGCATTTGGTGCAGTTGCAAAAAGACTTGCAACGCTTTCAAATGTTAGCGTTCCACAACCCAGCAGTTAAAAGTATTTACAATAACCTTCGTAGAAGATATATCAAGTTACTTTGGAAAGACAAAAAAGATTCATTTAAAAAACAAATTGAAGTGTCAGCAAATCGCCAAAAAACTACACGGGATATAATTAGAAAAATAACGGAGATGAAAAAGTACAATGAACCCTATGTTAACCACAATGAAGACTTCTACAAAATCGATATTTTTAACACCAGTTACTAAGGATGAACTTTATTATACCATCATGAATTTACAAAATTAAATAAGTGCGGGCCATGATGAAACTTCCTCCAAAATTTTAAAAAGTGTGTTCTCGTATATCCTCCACCCACTTGAACATATCATCAATAACTCCTGGAAAACGGGAAAATTTCCGGAGAAGTTAAAAATTGGACTGATCACCCCGTTATATAAATCAGGAGATAAAGCTGTCATAGACCCATAAATGTTTTGTCGGTTTTTTCGAAAGTTTTCTAAAGACTTATGTGTGAAAGATTACTCTCCTTCGTCAAGAAACAAAACAAAATAAATAACCAACAACACGGATTTATAAAAGGAAGAAACACGGGCACGACCTGCTATGAGTTCGTTAGCGATATAATACACCATTTAGAATTACGTTATATCCCTGTTGGGATGCTAATGGATCTCTCTAAGGCATATGACCTGGTTTATCATGGTATATTGCTGGATAAACTTTCAAAGTATGGTATCAGAGGAGTGGCATTAAATTGGATTAGTTCCTACTTAAAAAAATACAACACAAAGCACTAAACTGAATACTCCGCATGGATTCGTTAATTCCAATTTAAGGACCGTAAATTTGGTAATACCACAAGGTAGCACAAAAGGACCTCTACTTTTCACAATATTGTTAAATGACTTACCTCAAACGGCCATCATTCCGCAAGATACCATGATTAACTACGCGGACGGTAGGACTGTTCTAGTAACCAATAAGTCTGTGGAAGACATTAGTCAGAACACTAAGTTAGCTATGTCGGCTATGGTGACATGGTTTACCAATAACAAATTGTTAGTAAACAAGGATAAAACCCAGACAATTATATTTCAAACTAGTAGATGCCCCTCGAGTTATCCGGGAGAAATTGAATTTGAAGACGAGATGATAAAGGTACAACAATCAGTAAGGCTTCTAGGACTGCACATCGATAATAAGCTAGATTGGACATCTCATATCAGGCATGTCAGCAAGAGGCTCAACAAAGAAGTTTTTGCTTTGAGAACCCTCCGTCAATATACAGATGATGAAGTCTTACGGCTGGTGTATTTTTCTAATTTCCATTCGCATTTAAGATACGGAATTATATTCTGGGGTAATAGTACAAATATAAGGATTGTTTTTAGGGTACAAAAGCAAGCTATCCGAATTTTACACAATTTGCAGTGCCGGGAAACATGTAGGGGTGTTTTTAGAAGAGCGTACATATTTACAACTACAGGAGTCTACATCTATGAACTTATTCGTAGGTTTCCATAAGCCAACCGAAAGGAGAACACGTTATAATAATGAACTGTATGATTTGCCGAAACACAACCTATCAATGTCCGAAAGAAACCCACCTTATAGCAGCATTTAACTCTACAACAGGTTACCAACAGACATTAAAAATGTTTTAACAATTAAAAGAATTTAAAAAGAAACTATATACCATAATTAACATGATTGAACCTTACAATATGGAGGAATTTTATTCAAAAATAAATATTACCTAAAATTGTACTACATGTGAATTGTTTCTACATGTATATTTATTTGTTATTTGTAAAGTTTTTTTTATATTTTTTATATTAATTGTCTTTTCTGTTTGACATATTTCATTTAGAATATTGTAAATAATTTTAAATAATGAAATAAAATACATTTGATTTGATTTGATTAACTACATGGTTTAATGAAAATAAACGTATTATGAATGAGGATAAATTAAACCTTATATTTTTCAACACAAAAGGTGACCAAAGTTTATACCCTAAGAGATTACGATACACAATAAACTGGAAGTACAAAAAAGCGTCAAACTATTAGGAATCCACGACGAGAACCTAAATTGGACAACACATATAATTAAATTATCAAAACAACTTAGTAGGTCCGTATATGCGCTTAGAATCCTCAGACGCTATTTAGATTTAAAAACTTTAAAATCAGTTTATTTTGCCAATGTTCACAGCTTATTGAGGTTCGGGATCATGTTCTGGGACAGCGGAGCATTAATAACCGAAATTTTTAAGATCCAAAAAGAAGCTATCCGAGTGGATATCCGAGCTTTATCCGAGCGAAGCTATCCGGGTGAAACAGACGGTCACAAACGGCGCAACAAAACCGGAAAAAACGGGTTTTCATAGGAAGCGGGAAGGTACCCGCAGAAGAAAAAGCTACTGGTTTCATCGGTCGACAAAATAATCCTAAAATATGGTTATTCATTTGTAGAGCAAAAGATCATGTAAACGAGGAAATGATAGTGAAATATCTATGTGAAAAAAACAGGAAAACCCAGCACAGCTTTCATTGTTGAAGAAGCCAAACAAATGATGCAAAGACCGCATAACAAATGTTTTAAAGTCGGTGTAGAAATGGACTTGGAAATGGAAATGGAATGGAAATGGAAAATGGAAAGAGGAGGTCTACCAGGATTCATTTTGCCATGAAGGTATTAGACACCAAAGATACAAATTCCTTCTAAAAGATAGAAGAAGAAATCAAAATTTTCGGGCACCACCTCAACCAAGGCCCGACTTTTAGAACAATGCAGCACCGACAACGAAATAAGAATAATCATTCAAAATCTAAAAAATAAAAAGAAGCACTGGATTTGACGATATCCCCATAATTATAATAAAAGAAGCCTGTGAGGAAATAATAAGGCCATTAGAGTATATTATTAATAACTCATTTGAATACAGAATTTTCCCGGATAAACTAAAAGTATCATTACTTGTAGCAGTATTCAAAAAGGGAGATAGAAATAATATTGCTAATTATAAGCCAATAAGCTTACAATCGGCCTTCTCTAAAATATTTGAGAAGGTAATAACAGATAAAATTACACAATTTATTACAAAGCACAAAATTCTGAGCGAGGAGCAGCACGGATTTATTAAAGGTCGTTCAATAGAGACGGCGCGTTTTGAATTTATGAATCATATACTGACACACCTAGAAGCAAATAATATCCCCAGCGACATACTCCTGGATCTGTCGAAAGCATACGACACAGTGGACCATAATATATTGCTCAATAAAATACAACAATATGGATTGAGAGGAAACGCAGCGGAACTGATTAGGTCATACCTAATCAGCAGGGGAATCATATAACAAGGGAAAATAAAATCATCTGCCAGGCTAGTGAACGTAATACCACAGGGAAGTATACTAGGGCCAATACTGTTCACCCTATATATAAATGACCTACCAAAAACATTAGAGACATCACCACACAAAATCATTACTACGCAGACGATATCACCATACTAACGATAAATTCAAGAACAGAAGATATAACAAACTCAACCATCGCAAACCTGACACAATGGTTTACGGAAAGGAAATTCATTGTAAACAAGGAGAAGACTAATGTTATTATTTTCAAGACAAAAAGAAGCACAAAAAGATACCCAATAGACTTAACAATCAACAACGAAAAGACAGCGTTTCAAAAACACGTTCGACTACTAGGACTGACTATTAACAGAAACTTGAACTAAAACTACTACAGAATTATATTTCGAGAGAGCTCCTCAAGATAGTTTACTTTGACAATTTCCAGAGCCATGCAAAATTTTGCATAATGTTTTGGGGAGGAGGATGTTAACAAAGGAGGAGTGATGTTAACAAAATTTTTAAAGTTCAGAAACCAGCCTTAAGAATAATAGAAAACTTGAAATATAAAGAAACATGTATAGGAAAATTTAAAGCAGCACGTGTTTTAGCAATAACGGCATTATACGTATATGAACACTAGTGTTTACCTTGAAATACAAAGAATTCAAGAACTAAGAACTATACAATACCTACACATAGATTAACAATGACCGAAACGGGATCCAAAACCTCCATATATTAATATTAAACTATATAACACACTACCGAAAAGAATAAAATGTACAACGAATTCTAATAAACTTAAACAGGATATACGGAATATATTAATTGATATGGAACCATACGATATGGCCGAGTATTTCCCAAAAATAAAAGAAATAGAGAAATAATTTGATTATGACATAATTTCACTTAGTTGGTAAATATGTATAAACATGTAAATATGTATGTATGTGTTGCAAGTTTACATAGGGAAATAAACGTTTTTTTATTTGATTTGACTACTAATACTTCATGTATATACAATATTGTTGTAAATATAACGCTTGAATACAGCATAACAACCCCAAAGTATCTTATATCTGACCATTATGCTCAGATGTGAAATCTGGAAATTAAGAAGGATTGGCACCCAAACCAAAAACGAGTACGTATCCTAAACGGAGACAATAGAAAACAACATCGTGAGCTTATGGATAACATATCATGGAGCAAAATTTTCAGCATTGACTGCTCCGAAGTTAATATGCAGTGGAACATCTCATGGGGATTTTCACATAACAGCCAATTTCACGAAGCTTTCCCTCAAGTAACAGTCAATAACAAACTAACAGCGTCATGGTTAGTTTTAAATCCAGAAGTAAAGCAAATGAAAAAACATTTAAAACTGCTCCATACGAGATCCACATACATTGTGGTCATCAATGTGGTAACAAATTTCAATAAGTTCTTTATAAAAAAACCGAAAAATCTTTCAGGATCCCAAACTCGAGTTCCGTTTCTAAATAAAATAGTGGAAAATTGTAATACCATATTTGTAAAACCTGTTACCGAAGAAGAGCTATGGGATAACATTAATAGCCTTAAGAATAAAAAAAAGTGTGGGAATTGTTCCCACAATTAAGTGTGGGAAGAAAAAGTGTGGGACGATATACCCAGTATTGTATTTATATATATATATATATAGATCAGACGATATGCCCAGTTCTCTCAAGTGTGCTTAGCCCTCTTTAGCATGTTATTAATAACTCATTCCAATTTTGTGTATTCCCGGACAGTTTAAAAGTGGCACCAATCTCACCAATCTACAAAACTGGTGATATATCAATGATTAGTAATTACAGGCCGATAAGCATCCTGTCAACTTTTTCGATTTTTTTTTTTTAAGTTTGGTCCAATGTGGATACCGGGTATTACCCCTTCAAACACTGTGGGATACTGTGTTAGTGGCCTATTGTGTTTTGCCCACATTTTTCACTTATAGGCTTATTATATATTATTATAAATTGCGCTAATTAATTACACATTTGTCTTCTGGTACAAATGCAGCCGACACTGGGGATAGAACTCGGGACCTCCAGACTGGTAAGTTAGCGCTCTAACATGAGACCACGAGTGTCACCACTACACCACTCGTGCCGACTAATTCGAAAATCGTGGAGAAACTATTGTGCAACAGATTATTATCTTTTACAAACCAATACAAAATCATAAGCCCACAACGACCTGGTTTCCTAAAAGGTAGAAGCATAGATACCACATGTTTTCAGTTCATAATGCACATTATGGAAATAAAAAATATACCCCATGGATTGTTAGTTGACTTAACAAATGCTTACGACTTGGCCCATTATTATTCTCACTCTACATAAATGACTTTCTACAAACACCAATAATACCCTGACATACGATAGGGAATTACACCGACGATACAACGCTGCTGCTAATGCACAAATCCAACGAAGAGATTACGTCCAATGCCAACCTAGCGAATCCGTCTATACTATCGTGGTTCGGTGAAAGTAGATTAATATTGAATAAACTAAAGACAAAATCGATAATTTTTCAAACGAAAAGATCCACAGCCATCTACCCGGATGAAATAGTTGTTGGTGATGAAACCATAAAAATGGAACAGACAGTGAGACTTTTGGGTCTACATATCGATAATACTTTAGACTGGACATCGCATATTAGCAGAGTTAGCAAACTCAATAAGTATACGCAATTAGAACTCTTAGATTCGATATGCATATCCAAAAACTTGTATATTTCGTGGTATTAAATGGTATATTTCGCAAATTTTCATCCCCGCATTAAGTTCGGAATTATTTTCTGGGGGGAATGGAATTCATATAAATAATGTTTTAGAATTTTGAATATTTTCACATGCAAGCATTGTTGCTTCGTGTATTGCCTTTTTTGTTACTTTTGGGTTTTTCACAAACTTTGACAAGCAAGACTAGACAGACAAGACTAGACAGACAAGACAAGACAAGACTAGAGAGACAAGACTAGACAGACAAGACTAGACAGACAAGACTAGACAGACAAGACTAGACAGACAAGACTAGACAGACAAGACTAGACAGACAAGACTAGACAGACAAGACTAGACAGACAAGACTAGACAGACAAGACTAGACAGACAAGACTAGACAGACAAGACTAGACAGACAAGACTAGACAGACAAGACTAGACAGACAAGACTAGACAGACAAGACTAGACAGACAAGACTAGACAGACAAGACTAGACAGACAAGACTAGACAGACAAGACTAGACAGACAAGACTAGACAGACAAGACTAGACAGACAAGACTAGACAGACAAGACTAGACAGACAAGACTAGACAGACAAGACTAGACAGACAAGACTAGACAGACAAGACTAGACAGACAAGACTAGACAGACAAGACTAGACAGACAAGACTAGACAGACAAGACTAGACAGACAAGACTAGACAGACAAGACTAGACAGACAAGACTAGACAGACAAGACTAGACAGACAAGACTAGACAGACAAGACTAGACAGACAAGACTAGACAGACAAGACTAGACAGACAAGACTAGACAGACAAGACTAGACAGACAAGACTAGACAGACAAGACTAGACAGACAAGACTAGACAGACAAGACTAGACAGACAAGACTAGACAGACAAGACTAGACAGACAAGACTAGACAGACAAGACTAGACAGACAAGACTAGACAGACAAGACTAGACAGACAAGACTAGACAGACAAGACTAGACAGACAAGACTAGACAGACAAGACTAGACAGACAAGACTAGACAGACAAGACTAGACAGACAAGACTAGACAGACAAGACTAGACAGACAAGACTAGACAGACAAGACTAGACAGACAAGACTAGACAGACAAGACTAGACAGACAAGACTAGACAGACAAGACTAGACAGACAAGACTAGACAGACAAGACTAGACAGACAAGACTAGACAGACAAGACTAGACAGACAAGACTAGACAGACAAGACTAGACAGACAAGACTAGACAGACAAGACTAGACAGACAAGACTAGACAGACAAGACTAGACAGACAAGACTAGACAGACAAGACTAGACAGACAAGACTAGACAGACAAGACTAGACAGACAAGACTAGACAGACAAGACTAGACAGACAAGACTAGACAGACAAGACTAGACAGACAAGACTAGACAGACAAGACTAGACAGACAAGACTAGACAGACAAGACTAGACAGACAAGACTAGACAGACAAGACTAGACAGACAAGACTAGACAGACAAGACTAGACAGACAAGACTAGACAGACAAGACTAGACAGACAAGACTAGACAGACAAGACTAGACAGACAAGACTAGACAGACAAGACTAGACAGACAAGACTAGACAGACAAGACTAGACAGACAAGACTAGACAGACAAGACTAGACAGACAAGACTAGACAGACAAGACTAGACAGACAAGACTAGACAGACAAGACTAGACAGACAAGACTAGACAGACAAGACTAGACAGACAAGACTAGACAGACAAGACTAGACAGACAAGAATAGACAGACAAGACTAGACAGACAAGACTAGACAGACAAGACTAGACAGACAAGACTAGACAGACAAGACTAGACAGACAAGACTAGACAGACAAGACTAGACAGACAATGAATATTTTCACATGCAAGCATTGTTGCTTCGTGTATTGCCTTTTTTGTTACTTTTGGGTTTTTCACAAACTTTGACAAGCAAGACTAGACAGACAAGACTAGACAGACAAGACTAGACAGACAAGACTAGACAGACAAGACTAGACAGACAAGACTAGACAGACAAGACTAGACAGACAAGACTAGACAGACAAGACTAGACAGACAAGACTAGACAGACAAGACTAGACAGACAAGACTAGACAGACAAGACTAGACAGACAAGACTAGACAGACAAGACTAGACAGACAAGACTAGACAGACAAGACTAGACAGACAAGACTAGACAGACAAGACTAGACAGACAAGACTAGACAGACAAGACTAGACAGACAAGACTAGACAGACAAGACTAGACAGACAAGACTAGACAGACAAGACTAGACAGACAAGACTAGACAGACAAGACTAGACAGACAAGACTAGACAGACAAGACTAGACAGACAAGACTAGACAGACAAGACTAGACAGACAAGACTAGACAGACAAGACTAGACAGACAAGACTAGACAGACAAGACTAGACAGACAAGACTAGACAGACAAGACTAGACAGACAAGACTAGACAGACAAGACTAGACAGACAAGACTAGACAGACAAGACTAGACAGACAAGACTAGACAGACAAGACTAGACAGACAAGACTAGACAGACAAGACTAGACAGACAAGACTAGACAGACAAGACTAGACAGACAAGACTAGACAGACAAGACTAGACAGACAAGACTAGACAGACAAGACTAGACAGACAAGACTAGACAGACAAGACTAGACAGACAAGACTAGACAGACAAGACTAGACAGACAAGACTAGACAGACAAGACTAGACAGACAAGACTAGACAGACAAGACTAGACAGACAAGACTAGACAGACAAGACTAGACAGACAAGACTAGACAGACAAGACTAGACAGACAAGACTAGACAGACAAGACTAGACAGACAAGACTAGACAGACAAGACTAGACAGACAAGACTAGACAGACAAGAAAGACTAGACAGACAAGACTAGACAGACAAGACTAGACAGACAAGACTAGACAGACAAGACTAGACAGACAAGACTAGACAGACAAGACTAGACAGACAAGACTAGACAGACAAGACTAGACAGACAAGACTAGACAGACAAGACTAGACAGACAAGACTAGACAGACAAGACTAGACAGACAAGACTAGACAGACAAGACTAGACAGACAAGACTAGACAGACAAGACTAGACAGACAAGACTAGACAGACAAGACTAGACAGACAAGACTAGACAGACAAGACTAGACAGACAAGACTAGACAGACAAGACTAGACAGACAAGACTAGACAGACAAGACTAGACAGACAAGACTAGACAGACAAGACTAGACAGACAAGACTAGACAGACAAGACTAGACAGACAAGACTAGACAGACAAGACTAGACAGACAAGACTAGACAGACAAGACTAGACAGACAAGACTAGACAGACAAGACTAGACAGACAAGACTAGACAGACAAGACTAGACAGACAAGACTAGACAGACAAGACTAGACAGACAAGACTAGACAGACAAGACTAGACAGACAAGACTAGACAGACAAGACTAGACAGACAAGACTAGACAGACAAGACTAGACAGACAAGACTAGACAGACAAGACTAGACAGACAAGACTAGACAGACAAGACTAGACAGACAAGACTAGACAGACAAGACTAGACAGACAAGACTAGACAGACAAGACTAGACAGACAAGACTAGACAGACAAGACTAGACAGACAAGACTAGACAGACAAGACTAGACAGACAAGACTAGACAGACAAGACTAGACAGACAAGACTAGACAGACAAGACTAGACAGACAAGACTAGACAGACAAGACTAGACAGACAAGACTAGACAGACAAGACTAGACAGACAAGACTAGACAGACAAGACTAGACAGACAAGACTAGACAGACAAGACTAGACAGACAAGACTAGACAGACAGACTAGACAGACAAGACTAGACAGACAAGACTAGACAGACAAGACTAGACAGACAAGACTAGACAGACAAGACTAGACAGACAAGACTAGACAGACAAGACTAGACAGACAAGACTAGACAGACAAGACTAGACAGACAAGACTAGACAGACAAGACTAGACAGACAAGACTAGACAGACAAGACTAGACAGACAAGACTAGACAGACAAGACTAGACAGACAAGACTAGACAGACAAGACTAGACAGACAAGACTAGACAGACAAGACTAGACAGACAAGACTAGACAGACAAGACTAGACAGACAAGACTAGACAGACAAGACTAGAACAAGACTAGACAGACAAGTCTAGACAGACAAGACTAGACAGACAAGACTAGACAGACAAGACAGACAAGACTAGACAGACAAGACTAGACAGACAAGACTAGACAGACAAGACTAGACAGACAAGACTAGAGAGACAAGACTAGAGAGACAAGACTAGAGAGACAAGACTAGACAGACAAGACTAGACAGACAAGACTAGACAGACAAGACTAGACAGACAAGACTAGACAGACAAGACTAGACAGACAAGACTAGACAGACAAGACTAGACAGACAAGACTAGACAGACAAGACTAGACAGACAAGACTAGACAGACAAGACTAGACAGACAAGACTAGACAGACAAGACTAGACAGACAAGACTAGACAGACACGACTAGTTAGAGAAGAGTTGACAGATAAGACTGGACAAGAAAGATGGGACAGGCAAGACTAAACAAACGGGACTACTACTAACTACTAATAAGTTGGAATTTGCGTTTGACTATATAGAGAAGACGAAACAGACAAGAATAGACAGACATTACTAGGCAGACAAGACTAGAGAGACAAGATTGGGCAGACTTGACAGACAATACTAGACATACATTACTAGGCAGACAAGACTATAGAGACTAGATTAGACAGACAAGACTAGATAGATAAGACTAGGCAGATAAGACTAGCCAAACAAGATTAGATAGGCAAGACTAAATAAAGCGGACTACTACTAACATCTAGCAAGTTTTAATTTGGCTAGAGAAAATTAAAGAGACAAGAATAGACTACCAAACAGACATTACTAGGCAGACAAGACTAAACAGGCAAGATTAGACAAACAAGGCTAGATAGATAAGGCTAGACAGACTAGACAAAACAGACAATACTATGCAAAACTGTTGATAGAAAATCCTAGACAGACAAGACATAGACAGACAAGACTACATAGACAAGACCAGACAGACAAATCTAGACATAAAAGTCTAGGCAAGCGACTAGGGCGATATGGCATATATCAAAATGTTGCCGAGTGATTAACAAAAACATTGTAAAAATATAGACTACTGTGTTAATTGAAACTTAGGATTGCGGACTTTTTACCTGGAGTCACTGTTGCTAATCGGCTTTGGCACTTTCGGGAAGCAAAAATGAACCTTCTACGTTACTGGGTTCAAGAAATATTCGTGTTTGTTTCTTAAAAATTGAAATTGTGAAGTAACAGATGATCGATGCGCACGCAATTGTCTTGGCGTTGCCAAGCTTATCATTTTTTTAGAATGATATAACTCCATATAAATATTGGTTTTTATCATCCCTAGTATTCATCATTTGTTTAGTTATTGGGAATGGGAAATATTCTATTGTTTAAGTATTGTCCTACCTGTTCAATAAAAAAAACAAATGATTAGCCCATATTCATTTCAAAATATATAATTTCTTTTTAGGGTGTTAATACTATTTTGAACCGAGAGTTCGCATTGCAAATTGTATGTGATCTTGATTTAACTGCCGCTAAGCGTTGAGCAACCTAATCCAACCCGGGTTAATCAACAATCCTTGCCACATCATCCTATTTCTTTGGAGATCAATTGAGAAAAGTAGAAGTGGCAACGCTGAGGTGGTTGCATACGTACTCTTTTTGACGTGACCAGAAATTTGCGAGCCGTTGTGTCAACTGTGTTAATTTTTAAGACAAGAACACGAATATTTATTGAACCAAGCAATTTAGAAGCTTCATGTTGTGCTTTCCGAGCATCGTTAAACAGTGCCACAAACTATTAACAATAGTTACACCAGGTAAAAAGTTCACAAATCTAAGTTTCAATGAAAACAGTATTCTACCCAAAACATTAAGCAATGTGTAATTTATACATAATTATTTATTAATTAATTTAATTATTTCTTTTGATAAATGTTCTTATTAACATAAATAGAATTGGAGGTAGCAAGTGACTAAATAATTGTGAATTATTTTGTTACTTTGGTTACATTTTTGAATTCTTTGGTTGGCGACAACGTTGGCATGGCACAGTCGATTTTTAAAATACAATTAAATAAAAATAGTTTTTACAACTGAGCACAATACATTTATTGTAGTGTCCTATTTTCGCAGTTTATTGTTATATGAAAATGGCCATTGGCTGTATTCACAGCATTCACCTTACGAACAATTTGTTGAAAGAGCAAACCGAATATCGGAATTTTACACAACACTGTGGGCGAATAGTTCAACACTTTGTGGACACTGGTAATGTAAGTAAAGGATAATTTCGATTATTTTGCAATCGTGTTTCATAATCCAACATTCTTGACATAACCTAAATAAAGAAGCTGGACAACTGACAGGTTGCACAACCAGCTATGAAAACTACTACCTTCAATCATTTATAGTGTTTTGGTATATGGAGATATATACATCTCAAAGAAAATTGATTTGAATTGAATAGACCAGTGGTGTTCAAAGTGAGGTACGCGCCCCAGGGGATATGCGAATTTGTAGATACTTGGCACCTGTATCAATAAACTTCTCAATCAAATCAATAAATTACATTTATTTATTATTTATTTATTAAACAGTTGTATTACATATTATCAACATTACATACATTATATTACATACTTTGTATTACATACATTATACCAAGGAGTAAAAAGAAATAATGATAGATAAAAGACTTATTTCAATTTTGTTCTTTGACCATTATATCCACATTATGGTTTGTATATATATATGTATTTCTCTATTTCTTATGTCTGTATATATATGATATATACAGTGATATATGTGATATATATGATATATATATTATATATCGTCGGTCAAATTTTAAAACCTCCTAAGTCAATTTTAGTTATTTTTACAGGGGAGTCAAAAACTATTTAAATTTAGAAGAAGCACTAATTTGACCATTATCTATGCAATAAAACAATTCGCTTGTATTTAAAAATGAATACTTATATACTATAAGTTTTTGGCTAAATATATTTATTATTCTTGTTAACTGACTTACAAGATTTTGAAACTAAAAAGTAGCCAAAAATTTTGACTTACGAGTTTTCGAA
Source organism: Phosphuga atrata (assembly GCA_944588485.1). Lineage (NCBI taxonomy): Eukaryota > Metazoa > Arthropoda > Insecta > Coleoptera > Silphidae > Phosphuga > Phosphuga atrata. The sequence goes on from OX155893.1 coordinate 24,237,558, forward strand.
ACTAAAATGATCGGGTAATCGGTAAATATGGAATATTTTAATTTTTAATTATTCTTTTGAGTATAAGATGCAAGGTAAAAAGTAAGCAGGTATCAAAATAATTAAGTTATTATATTATTAACAAATTTCTACAAACAATGCATAAATAAGCAGGTATTAAGGAGGTTCGAGCGAATCCCACGTTAAATATTTTTTATAAGTTTAAGCTTTGAAACTTTTTATACATGCAGATCAATATTTATACAGGGTGATTCGGGAGGAAATGGAAGTATTTTAAAGACATGTCCAGGAAGCAAAAATAAGCTCATATGTTCAAGTCCGATTTTCATTTGTTTCAGAGATAAATAGGTTTTTCTTTTTAAAAAGTTAATTAAGTTAAATTTGAGAAAGTTGTCCTAAATGCCAAATTCAAATAAAATATTAATTAGGCACATGTCATAAAAATTGACAGTTGTCTTAAAATTGACAGTAGTTGTTTTACGAGATTATAAAAATACCTCATATTTTCAGTCATAGAGAATATGCAGTGTGTTTGTTTATGGAGTTTGTAATGGTAATTCTGTTCGTTCAATAGAAGAGTATCGGCGTCGTTTTCCTAATCGAAGAATTTCTAATAGGCAAGTGTTTCAAACTGTTTATACACATGCTAGCGAAACTGGAATATTTCCAAGTGCACGTATTGTTTCTGAAAAACAGCAAGGGATCGGTTTGGAACTTGAAAAAGATATTCTGGATGTTGTAGAAACTAATCCTGGGATAAGTACAAGGTGCATTGCAATCCAATTTGAAATTTCACAAACAATGGTTTGGAAAACATTAAAACGGCAAGGTTTAAACGCTTTTCATCTGCAGAAAGTACAAAATCTTCAAGAAGGCGATTACCCATTAAGACTACAATTTTGTCAATGGATTCGTGAAAACAGAAGATTACTCAAATGCATTTTATTTACTGATGAAGCTCATTTTACTCGAGATGGAATTAACAATTCCCAAAATAATCATCGATGGTCGGACGAAAACCCCCATTCCACGCAAGAACACAAATTCCAACATCAGTTTAGTATTAATGTATGGTGCGGAATTCTAAATGATCAATTGTTTGGTCCTTTTGTATTGGATGGCCTTCTTACTGGGAAGGTTATTTTTTATTTAAGACCATTTAGAGAAAATATTGGACGAAGTACCTTTAAATATTACGACGACGTATTATCTTCCAACATGATGGAGCACCTCCTCATTATGCAAATATTGTGAAAATTTTTCTAAATATACATTTCGGCGATCGCTGGATTGGCAGAGGAGGCCTGCACCCTTGGCCACGGAGATCACCGGATCTCACTCGCCTAGAATTTTGTTTTTGGGGATGGATGAAGTCATTAGTTTATTCTATGAAAGTGGACACAAGGGATGCGCTACTAGCTCGCATTCTTTATGCTGCGGCGTTAATTAGAGTGAATCATCGTTCACTGAAACTCGCTACCAGGTCCATTTATAAACGCGCAAATAAATGTATCGAAATGGGTGGTGGAGTTTTTGAAATTGTATAAGTTCAGCAGTACATTTTCCTTTAATTTAATAAATTACTATTGTTCAAAATATCTATGAAACGAATGAAAATCGGAGCTTATTTTGTTTATTTTTGCTTCCTGGACATGTCTTTAAAATACTTCCATTTCCTCCCGAATCACCCTGTATAATAAAATAATTATTTATGTCCTCTAAAAATTTGAAAGTGATCTACCATTTAGTTTATCCGAAAAAAAAATATTATGTTTTTCAATTCTTATACACAGGCTCTTATGGCTGACAAGCTTCCGTCACGTCTTTATTTATTTTTTTCGATATTGATTTAGAAACTTTAAGGAATGAAAAACTATATACAATAAACTTTGATAATTGATAATTGTAAAACACGATAACATTAAAGCAATGTTACATATGTAATTATTCAAATAATTAAAGTTAAACTTTTTATTATGAATTTTGACTATCGACAATAATTCACATGACGGATGGTTTGGCAACGTCGCGAGAACAGCGGAGAGAAAAGAAAAAGATGGAAACATAGTTATATAGAGAGAAAAAATACACTCGACTTCTTTCAATTACTATTCTTTTCTCTCTCTGTACTACAAACTTTCAAGACACAATAAAGCGCTGTTGCCACATCTTTTTATTACACCCTATAAGTAAAAAATAACGAAGTCATTTAATACCTCTATTTTATGAAATAAATAAAAAAATTTAAAGATTCAGCTGTAGGCACTGGGCGAAACATTAAAAAATAATAATAAATAATAAAAACTAGGTATAAGTTTCACAAATATATTTATTTATTATCGATTTCGGCTTCTTAGGCCTTCTTCAGAAAATTATGACATAATCTTCTCAACAAGGCCTAAGAAGCCGAAATCGATAAAGTGTTAAATATATTTGTGAAACTTATACCTAGTGTTTATTATATATTATTATTTAAATAAATAATAATTACCAATTTTTAAATTTGTTATATTATTATAACTAAAAATAATGAATTTTAATAAATGTTATGTTGTAATAAATGTTAATTGAAAATCTAGAAAAATTCAAACACTATTTTGACTCTTTAGTTACGCTACAACTTCCTTAAAATAGGTATTCTATCATTGACATATAAACAAGGCACACAATAAGGTAGAAAATAAGCATATTGTATTGAAATAAAACATAAAACTAACATACAAACGTATTGTTTACGAAACAGATAAGAAACTGCTATTCTTTATGTGGCAATTTTTCATAGAAAAGATGGTGGTAGTCTTTTTCAAATACACTTTTTAAACTTGTAAATTATCAAATTTATTTTTTCTTATTTTTAAAGGGTCTTTATAGAGATTGGGAATAATATTTATTTGGCTATGATCATTATTTCTCCTTCTGGGTAGTTCTGTCCATTCATCGCCATAATTAAGCTTGTAATCGATAATTCCTGAAGGATTGTACTTAAGGCACCGAATATCTGTGAACTGAGGGTCACCCTTTTAAAACCCGCCCGTATAGAATAGACCTTTCTACGGTTAGTTAAGCGCATGCGCGTCCGCCTTGTTTAAAAGGCAGGAATATGAAAGTTTCCGACACATTTTGTTCTTTTCACTAGTTATATGTCATAAAAGTTCGGGCACTTTTTGCCCGAAACATGGCGGAAATTGATGCATGCGCATAAAAAACTTTAAACTATGAAAAGGACTATTGTAAGGACAAGCAAGAATATTTTTGAAAGAAGTTGAAAATAAGATAAGTTACATGATATGGCCTAGGTTTTTGCCTAGCAGATTTACAAACTGAGACGTACCCAGCTGAAGTGTAAATATCAGTATTACGAAGTTTTCCTTCAATAACAATGCATTGAGTCACACTCCATCTTGGTATGTCCTTTCTCCAAATATTTCTGCGTAATGGTAATTTTTTTTGTCGTACTACACAGAAGGAGCATGTTACTTATGGTGCTATTATGATTTTGGTACGTACAACCATCGCTGTATAGTACTACCTAGTCACCCACCCTCTTCAGTATTTAAGTCACAAATAAAATTGTATAATATAGAAGCTATTAGGGCATCTTGGCATTCATGCCATAAAAAACAATGACCACCTAAGTTTTATAAATTGAAAATTGTGAAGTTATGTATTACGAGTTTGCTTTTATAATACATTGCTGATGCATTAGTTAATGGTGCCATCTCGAATCAAGTCTAATTTAGTATAATCTAATCTAATCTCATCTGATCTCATCGGGTGTCATTAAGTCTCACCAAATCTCATCTAATCTTATCTAGTTTCATTTAACCTCGTTTAGTCTCATCTGTCAAATTTTATCTAGTCTCATCTAATCTCATCTAATCGCATCTTGTGTCATTTGTTCTTATATAATTTCATCTGGTATTATCTACTCCCATGAAGGCCCGTCTAATTTCATATAGTTTCATATAGTCTCATATAGTTTCATATAGTCTCATTGAGTATTTTGTAGTCTCATCTAATCATATTCAAACTAATCTAGCCTCATCAAGTTTCATCCGGTTTCAGTTAATTTCATATATCCACACGTAGTCTGATTTAGTCTAAGCTAGTCTAATCTAGACCAATCCACTCTAAACTAGTCTGATCTAGGCCAATATAATCTAATCTAGCCTAATCTAGTCTAATATAGCCTCATCAAGTCTTATCTATTCTCATCTGGTTTCATCAAGTTGCATCTAGCCTCATCTCATCTTATTTAGTCACAACTAGTCTCATCTGGTCTTATCTAGTACCATGAATGCTCCCCTAATTTCATCTAGTTTAATATTAGTCTCATCTAATCCTATGCAAACTCATCTAGCCTTATCAAGTCTCGTCTGGTTTCATTTAATCTCATCTAGTCTAATTTAGTCTAATCTAGTATAATCTAGTCTCATCTAGTCTCAACTGGTTTCATTAAGTTTCATCTAGCGTCATCGAATCTTATCTAGTCTTATTTAATCTTATACAAACTCATCTAGCCATATCAAGTCTCATTTGGTTTCATTTAAACGCATATAGTCTAATTTTGTGAAATATAGTCTAATCTATGCTAATCTGTGATAATATATGTTAATCTAGTCTAAACTAGTTCAATCTAGTCTGATTTAGTGTAATTTATTCTAATATTATATAATCTCTAATCTAATCTTATCCAGACTCATCTGGTTTTATCTAGTCTCATCTAATCTCATCTAGTCTTATCTGTCTATTCATCTAATCTCATTTAGTCTCATCTGTATTCATCTAGTATCCTCAAATCTCGTCTAGTCTCATATGTTTTCATATTTTCATATTGATAAAATTTAGTCTCATGTAGTCTTATTTTAATTTCATTTACTTCAATCCTAATAATAATTAGAATATTTATTTATTTTAAATTAAATTAAAAATTCATGTAAAATCGGGTAAAATCAGAAAGGAAAACAATATTGATAAATAAATCGAGTTATCAAATTAAGTGAATTATAGCGTGTACTCAATATTTATTTACAATGACATCGGGTGAAGATTAATTTCTAAGAATTTCTGTGGTCGTGTGAGCAATTTGTTACCGGTTGTCATGACAACATGCATAAATTAACTTCGCCGGCCGATCACGCGATATGCAAGGACCAATCAAAACGCAATTTTAACCAAATTTTTTTCAAATTGCGGAAATTATTACTTACCTTTGAATTCTCGCAGTTTTCCGGAATCTCGGTCCAGTTTTTCCAGCAATTCCTCGCGATTTTTCGGGAATGAACACAGCTTTCACACGGCGAGCTCTGAGCTCAGTAGGGGTTCACACATGCGCACCAACAAATCAAAGCCTACTTTGTAAAAAAAGTAAGTAATGTCTGGTTTATGTAATCTTGTCTGTGTAGTCTTCGGACTAATCTTGTCTGTCTAGACTTGCCTGTCTACTCTTGTCTGTCTAGTCTTGTATGTCTAGTCTTGTCTATCTAGTATTGTCTGTCTATCTGTTAAGAAAGACAAGACTAGACAGACAAACATAGACAAATAAGACTAGACAGACAAGACTAAACATACAAGGCTAGACAGACACGCCTAGACAGAGAAGACTAGACAGACAAGACTTGACAGGCAAGTCTAGACAGACAAGATTACTCAGACAAGACTACACAGACAAGATTGCTCAGACAAGACTACACAGACAAGATTAGATAGACAGGATTAGTCAGACAAGATTACTTTTTTACAACGTAGGCTTTGATTTGTTGGTGCGCATGTGTGAACCCGTACTGAGCCCATAGCTCGCCGTGTGAAAGCTGTATTGTGTTTCATTCCCGGAAAATCGCGAGGAATTGCTGGAAAAACTGGACCGAGATTCTGGAAAACTGCGAGAACTCAAAGGTAAGTTAATTCCCGATATTTTGAACCAAAATTTTGAAAATAATTTCCGCAATTTGAAAAAATAAATTTTTCATAAATTTTTCCGCCATTTGAGATCAGATATTTGTGAAAAAAAGAATTTAATTCATTTGCAATCTCTAATTTATCTGTAACGATTTTGCTCTTATTGTTAGATAAAGATAAAATTTGATCTAGGTTAGTTGTTGATTTCTTGCACAGAATTTTGGTCTCAAGAAAATTCTAAAGGCATTTGTTTCTTGTTAGTTTATAGCTATTCAACGTGTCGTTATAATAACTAACTTTTGCCTGCTGTAAAAAGGTTTTCAAGTCATTATTATATCGATTATATTTTGTTTACATGATCAAAAACATTGATTACGGCGTCAATAACTTGCAGGTACTCGGGTAAAGGGGCAAAATAGAGAATTTGTGTAATTAAGGTTCGCACTATAAATATTTCCTATGTTAAGGGTATGCAATCAAAAATACCACTGGGCTAGACAGACAAGACAATCTACAAAAGCAATACAACAAAAATCCAAATAGACAGAAAAAATTATATCCATCGCTAGAAACATAGGGCTAGCCTAGACTGATTTTAAGTAAATAGCCATTTTCAACTTATTGAAAATGGCTCTTTACTTAAAAGATTTATTATATTTGTTTATAAACAAATTTAATAAATCTTGCAGAAGAGCCGCAGAGATTAAAGAGCACTGTAGATCATTTACAAATTTTATCTATAATTACTCACAAATTTGATATAGATATATATGTAATAACGTTTTAATAGTTTTGGTCACAGGCTAAAGAAAATTCAGGCGATGATTTTATTTCAGAAAATTTCTACGAGTTCACTTTCTTAGCAATTTTGAGTGTTCTATCATGTATTATCTTTGGAGATAATCAAATTTGCAGAACCTTTACATTAAGGAATGAAATTTTTATTTGTTTCGATAAACTTAAAATACCGCCGTTCTAAAAACGTGCCACGGTATAACTCTGTAATTAATAATCCGATTTCAGTAATTCAAAAACCACACACTGCAGGTGTATAAATACTACAATCTAGCATTAATTTTGATTTTTTTTAATGTATCATTTTATACTTCTATGTCAATATTTGGTAGGGTTTTTTTTCTGAATTCGATGGTGTATTTCAATGTGATTTTCTAAAATATTCTACTTTTTAAACAAATGTGCCGTGGAATGCAAAACAATGGACAATTTTATTAACAACTAAAATGAAACATCGTAACAAAACACAAAAAGTACCTAATTATTATAAATATGGCTTGGATTTTTTGCGTGCAATGTTTTTTTACAAAAAATAGTTGCAAAAATACAAAATTCGTTTTATTCGTTTATTCATACAAAAAGAGATTATTTCATCCAAAAAACGGTTACTTCGTCCAAAATAAAAGGCCTAGGATTTTTTGCGTACAATAAATAGATGCTTTTTTACAAATAATATCTGGAAAAATACTAAATTCGGTTTATTCATACAAAAAACGATTACTTCATCCAAAAAAGGTTACTTCGTCCAAAATAAAATATAAACGCCCAATGATCGATTGAATCTTACAAATAATAATGGTTTAGTACAATAATTGATAGATTTGTACAAAATAAAATCAATTCACCCAAAAAAAGGTTTAACTGTACAAAAAAGGTTGGTCCATCCAAAATTTGATTGCTTTTACAAACAATTTTTTTATACAAAATACAATTATCTTCACAATAAACGAATTTTACAAACAAGGACTTGATTCCTTCAAATTTTATTTCTAACTAACGCGGCGTGTAACGCAAGAGAGAGCGCAAACACATCAGTCTTACGACCAGAAGCACTGATGCCATGGAGTGTCTTTCTTTGAACCGAAGAGGTCTGGTAGAGAAATTGAAAATCAGAGAAGGGAGAATCATCAGGAAGATCCTAGGCATTCCCGATAAAGGAAGATGGGGAATTCCGAAGACGACATAACTCTGAGCTCTACGAACATATTGAGAGGCTCTCTGACTGTGCAAGGAAAAGAAGGGTAGCTTCTATGGCCACGTTGCAAGATTGACTCCAAAACGACTAACCAACAGTCTGTTCACATTCTGGTTAAACAAGAAGGTTCGTACACTTGGTTGACAGAAACCGAGAAGGATATTAAAGGAGTGGGAATAACAGATCTCCAAAACAGACAGTCTTCTGTGAGATGCATCCTGAAGGAACTTCGTGGATTTCAGGAAAAACACTGAAGAAAGTCCGTAGATTTCAGGAAAAACACCGAAGGAAAGGGGGGTACCTTTCCTGGACAGAAGAGGGAAAGAAGCTACACCGGCAGAAGAAGCGACAATACTGGGCAAAGATCAAGGCCCAATAGTTGAACAATCTTGGTCCAAAGTAGGGCTATTGGAAACAAGACGAAGAAGAAGATAGATGCACTATATATATAAGAAGCACTATATATACTATCAGGGGCGGATCCAGGATTATCATTTGGGGGGGGGGGGGGCTTGACACCGCTGAGGGTAGGTAAAGCAAAGACTAGCAAAGAAAACATTAAAAAACACACATTTTTCCTCACACAAGTCTCCTCGGATAACTTTTCGCAAATTCCTCTTCGTGGGAAATACCTGGAATACATGGAAGGCAAACCGGTTGACCTGTCTTGGATCATTGTTGTACTAAGGTACGATTTTATTAGTTTAAGCGAGAGAAGCTGCGCTCCACACTACAAGTTGTTACTGATAATGTAGCGAGAATTTGTAACATCATTTTTATATTTGGAAAAAACTTATTTGTCTCTTGATGCGCTTCAGCTGCTGCTTGTGGGAGATGTTGTCTACCACTTCATAGCTCCTTCCAAAGAGATATTTCTTCCGATAACGAGAGAGGATGAGGTAAATCGTCACTTTAACCGCGTGCAACTGCTACTATCGAGGTCAGATTTTCTGTGTATACGATAGCACTTGGTAGAAGGTGAAACAAGGTGTTCTGCTCTCGAAACGCGACTCGACTCGTTCTTACTACACTTTCTACCATCTCATAACAAAGGTCAAGATCTAATGCAACAGCCTGCAGTTGCTGTGAAAGCGAAACAGTGATTTCAAATACTGCGACGGTTACCATTAAGATAAGACAAAGTCGAATCGTTGAATAGAAGCCAAAAAACTTGCAATTACGGAGAAGTTCTGTTGATTTCTTCAAATAACTGTACGGTAGAGTCAAAAAACTTTTTGAATTGAAGGAGCGCATCATGCCTTTCAAGCCAGCGTGTATCACTAAGACTTGATTCTTTTAGTCTGTGGGTGTTTTTTAAGGATAGCTTCTTTGAAAAGTTCCAATCTTTTTGCTGACACTCGCACAAAACTGGTAACATTAATTACTATTGACATCATATTGCGAACACTAGGCAAGCTGCATGCCTTCACGACAGCTAGGTTTAGTTCATGGGCGGCACAGTGCATGTAGGGCGCTAGCGGTTGGATCCCGGGACACGTATTGTAATAAGCTATCGCCTTCTTATGCTTGAGTCTGGCAAAGTTATCACAGCAATTTTCCGAGAATACCTCTCTCAAATGTCTAAGACACAGACACCAAACACAATTATACGTAAAGAGAGGAGACCTAGGTCCCAGTTAAGCTGTTGCGCCAAAAAGAAGAACTATGAAAATATATTTTTCGATTAGTTCACTTTGATTTGCCACGGAAGAACTCAGATGCTTTTGTGGGGGGCTTGAGCCCCTTAGCCCCCGCCCCCCTGGATCCGCCACTGTATACTATATATAAGCAGATAGAATAATGCAATTCATTTTCGAGCTAATCCACTCATCAATAAGGTGAACAGTTTTTTCCTATCAGTATTTTTATGCATATAATAAAAGTGTGAAGATTATTAAATGCACTCGTAAATTTCCATTTTGCACTTATTAAGTAAAATAAAAAACCTTTTTTGGGTGAATTTCGAATATGTTGAACGATTCAATCGATTATTGTAAGACATTATTGTATGATGACACCGTCTGGTTACCCCAAATTGGTATCCAAGGCAAAGAAAATGCAAAATTATTTCTTAAAAAAGAAAAAACAAATTACAAGATCAAGTTGAAGTCGACCGTCGAATTAAAAAAAAAAAAACTCCACAAATCTAAACGAAAAAAAAATTGCCTTTATAACAATAATGCCATTATAATATTGCCATTATAAAAAAGTTGACTATCGCTTGACCCCTATATTCCCCCCCCGCCCCTGGCCACAATCAAACTAATGCCCGCCATACACACAACGGTCCACATGACGGGTCTACCTGTGTAGGTTTGCCTGCGCAGGTAGACCGGAGCGTGTGTGGGAATAGACCTGTGCATTTTCTTGTGTACGGTTGACCTGCGCAGGCAAACCTGCGCATGTAACCTGTACGGTAGACCATAACGTGTATGGCGGGCATAACGGAAATTGGCTCTGCGTACATTGTGTTGCCTATTTCTATGACTACTCTGATTCCAGTTTATCCCAAATAAGTACTAAATAATAAGGCATGTAACCATTAAGAATGTATTTCTTTTCATTTCTTTCAAGTTAAATAATGTCGAGTTTGTTTATTATACAGTTTGTTTATTATATTGTTAAATATTGATAATTAAATAAATATAATCTAATAAGAAATACATTTTTTACATCAAACATATTTTTTCTTATTAAACAGAAACAAATTTGTGTGGTCATAGATAAACTGGCGGAATTGTTTTCTCGTACGTAATATGCTTCTTACAACTCTCGTTACGTAATATACTATTAAGTGGGCTGAAGAGGTACACAACTCGGATAAAACCGCAGCCGCGGGTTGTCGATTCCTGGGCTATACAACTATCTTTATAGAGAAATAAATAAATAAATTAATTAATTAAAAAACCTACTTGTTTCATTTTCTTAAAAAAAAAAAAAAATTAATCGATAAATCGAAATGGATGTCGTTATATGTGCGTCATTATATAAAACCATCTATCATACTTTCAAATGTTTGTACATATTCAGTAAATTTAACTAAGTTAATGTTGTCAATAAGCTATGTGTTACAATGCATGTCCGATATTATTATACAAATGGTATTATCAATATTTTCCGAAATTATTTTCTCAATAATTGCGTATGTGTTTGTCCAATTATATTTCTGAATCAAACATTATTCAATGTAACTATGATATATCGTACTATTTGATAATAAAATAAGTCGTATCTCTTTAGTTCTCTAGTATTATCTGTGTATTATTGTCTGCCTAGTCTTATCTGTGGATTGTTGTATGTATCGTTTTATCTGTATAGTCCTGCCTGTCTACTCTCATCTGTCCAGTCTTGCCTGTCAAGTCGGGTCTGTTTAGTCTTATCTGTCTAGTCTTGTCTGTTTAATCTTGTGTGTCTAGTCTGGTATGTCTAGTTTTGCGTTGGTCTCTCTAGTCTTGCCTTGGTCTATATAGTCTTGCCTATCCAGTCTTGCCTATCCAGTCTTGTCTGTCTAGTCTTGTCTGTCCGGACTTGTCTGTCTAGTCTTGTCTGTCTAGTCTTGTTTGTCTAGTCTTGTCTGTCTAGCCTTGTCTGTATAGTCTTGTCTGTCTGGTCTTGTCTGTCTAGTCTTGTTTGTCTAGTCTTGTCTGTCTAGTCTTGTCTGTATAGTCTTGTCTGTCTGGTCTTGTCTGTCTAGTCTTGTTTGTCTAGTTTTGTCTGTCTAGTCTTGTCTGTTTAATCTTGTCTGTCTAGTGTTGTCTGTTTAGTCTTGTTTGTAAGTCAAATTCAAATTCATTTTTTGGCCAGTTGGATGCATACATATAGGCAAGTCAGGAAATTGTTAAATAAATCTGCAAGATTTTAAATATTATTCCATTTTGTATGGACATTGGGCCTCGAGAATATTTCTAATTCTTCTTCTAAAAATTCTATATGAACGTTCTTGAGTTATTTCCAGTGGAAGCATGTTATACAGTTGAATCCCAAGAACGTCAGGTGAATTGCTGCATACGATAGTTCTTGTTTGAGGCGTGCACAATTTGAGTCGAATTCTGGTGGAATAGTTACATTTATCCTTATTTTTTGGTATTGGATGTTTGTTTCGGTGGATATAGCTAGTTGCTTATAATATATGTAAGCTAGAAACATTTAGGATGTTAAGTTCTACAACGTCTGCAGACTTTCTAGTCTAGTTTAGTCTGTCTACTAACGTCTGCAGGATGCAAATGTTGGGAGACCTAGCATGGAACGTGCAATTCTTTTTTTAGGCTTTCAGCAATTTCGTTAGTTCAGGGGACGCTCCCCATGTAATAATGCCATACATCAAGATCGACTGAATTTCTGCGTAATAGAAGTTTATGCGTTCCTGCATTATTAAGAATGTTCGTAGGTGTCTAACACAATAGACCTTCTTGTTGATAGTTCGGCATGTGCTATCGATTATAGTGTTCCATGGTAGATGTTGCTCAAAATAGACTTCTCGGAATTTGGTGAAAGTTGCTCTTTTTAAAGTAAGTTTTCCTGATACAATGGAAACATTGTAAAAAAAGGTTGGCCATCAAATTCTGGCATGTGCCAGAGTTTTAATTTTGCTACTAAAGGAGCAAAAGGGCAAAAGCAGATAATAATAATGCCAACCACAGCAAAATACTCCGCCTGTGATGGGGATGAGTGAACTGAGTAGCTCTGAGACATCAGTGACGGTCCCAAGCCCGGAAAAAGTAGGAGGGTTGAGCACAGGGTTAACAACCCGATCTTGTAAAAAAAGATACCGTTATGAAAACCAACGATTCGCCTCGGAACTGGACGGACCCAAGACGCCGGCCATGGCTATGTAAGAAGGATATGAGTATTGGAACCCTGAATGTACTAAGTTGGCACAGGCTAGGAGCGGCGCAGAGGACGATAGAACAGTTAGAGAAAATCGGGATGGATATCACGGCAGTACAGGAGATCCGATGAACGGACTCAGGACACCAGCGGATTGGAAAATCTGCTGTATTTTATAGCGGAAGTCGAAACCAACGCCACGAATTTGGAACTGGTTTTGTCGTTCGAGAGGAACGATAGGATCTGTTATCGAGTTTAGACCTGTGAGTGAACGGATCTGTCAAATCAGACTTGCAGGCAAGTGGTATAACTATTCGATGTTATCCATACACGCCCCAACTGAAGAAAAAGAAGACCTAAGTAAGGAATCCTTCTATGATAACCTAGGAAGAGCTATAGACGGAATACCCAAACAAGACATATTATGCAACAATACAATAATGTTGGGAGACTTCAACGCTAAAGTAGGAACAGAGGAGGCCTTTAGGCCAGTAATTGGCGAACATAGCCTGCATGAATACTGTAACGATAACGGAACCCGACTAGTGGACATGGCAGCATCCAACAACCTATTGATAAAATCAACATGTTCGAACACAAGAATATCCATAAGAAGTCCTGGATATCAATCGATGGAGTAACAAGGAACCAAATCAACCATATATTGGTTAATGCAAGGTATAGCAGCAATGTAACTGACGTAAGAAGCCTTAGAGGCGTGGATGCTCATAGTGATCATTTTTTTGGTATGAGCTAAGGTGCGAGCAAGAATATCTAGCCAAAAGTACCAAAACACAGTCAAGCCCAAACAGATAACGGAGGACTAGTGACAGATAAAAACTAGGTGTTGGAGACGTGGAGAAGCTACTTCGACCAATTACTGAACGCGCAGCAGGACGAAGGAAGAGGTACGGTCACATACTACACCGCAGATCCACTGGTCGAGGAGCCAACCCTTGAAAAGGTACCGAAGGCGATCATGAGAATAAAGAATAAGGACACAATACCAGCAGAGTGTCTCAAATATGGAGCAGAAACTCTTATGAAATACTTCCACACCGTCATACTCCAGATTTGGAAGGAAGAGAAAATACCAAGTAGTTGGAAAGAGAGTGTCATCGTGCCCCTACACAAAAGGGCGACAAACTACAATGCTACAATTATCGGGGAATATCATTGATAAATACGGGATATAAGGTCTGGTCTCTGGTACTACTTGAAAGACTAACTCCCTATGTTGAACACCAGCTAGGCGAATACTAATGTGGATTCAGGAAAAGAAGATAAACAGTATACCAGATCTCCACTATACGTCAACTAATGGAGAAGTACTGGGAGTACGATAAAGTCATACATCAACTCTTCATCGACTTCAAACAATCTTACGACAACGTCTTGAGGGTGGAGCTGTGGAATGCTATGATGGAACTGGGAATTCCGAGTAAACTTCTCAGCTTAACAAAGATCAACATGGAAGGCTCCAAAAGTGCAGTACGGGGCAAGTTGTCAACCTTTTTTACGATAAATAATGGCCTGAAACAGAGAGACGCCATCTTCCCGCTCCTCTTTAATATAGCTCTGGAGAAGGTAGCGAGGGAGGCAAAAACGGAGACAATGCTATTTAGAGACCGGAGCCCGCGTCTTATATTGGCCTTTGCGGATGACATAGACATCATTGGAAACACAACCAGGAACGGTAAAGATTTTTTAAAAATAAAATCTACAGCGGAAAATATGGGCCTAAAAATAAACGAGAGTAAAACCAAGTAGTATAGGACAAAAATAGGATAGGACAAAATGTGACCAATACAACTTTGAAAGAGTCCAGGAATTTAAATATCTGGGTGCCAATATCACGTCGGACAATGATATGAACAAAGAACAGAGAAAAATGAAATAAAAAAATGTATCTCGGACGACAAAAATAAGAATATACCACTCCACTATAGGACTGATTATGACTTACGCCTGCGAAACCTGGACAATGACAAAAAAGCACGAAAACAGACTGAGATTTGCAGAGAGAAAAATACCACGGTATATATACGGGCCTATAAGGGCTGAAACTACACAACAGTGCCGCAGTAGTAAAGACAGGGAAATAAAAGAACTATATGACCAACCAGACATTGTAAGAACGATAAAAGCGGAAAGACTGAGATGGGCCGGCCATGTAAATAGACAGGAGGATGGACGAGTTGTTAGATTGGTATGGTAACAGGCCCCGACTGGTAGAAGACCACTAGGAAGACCGCGACTACGGTGGAGAGACAACATAGCATCAGATTTTAGATCCCTGAATATCATGGAAGCGGAGGAGCTAATGATGGACAGAGTCCAATGGAGGAGAGTTGTTGAGTGATCCAAGATCGACCATGGGTTGTAAGAGCAACAGAGAGGGAGGGAGAGAGAGAATGGAAACATTAGTAGCGTAATCACTTCTCTGCGTCTGAAAGATAATAAATTCCGTTTGTCTAAATTCAGATGGAGTCTATTCGCAATGAACCAGCTTGTTATGTCCTGTATAAGTCTATTTGCTTATATCTATGATTCGTTTAAGCTATTTTTAGAGATGGGAGACTGGCATCATCTGCATAGAGAGTGCAGTGGGCACTCTATTGAGAATTTGAAAAGAAATTTGTTATAAATAGTTGTCAATTAGAATATTCTATTGAGAATATGATACCAAGCCGGCCAAGTATAAGACAAATTAAGTAGGCGCTAAGACGCTTCCCCGAGGAACCCCTTTTCTGGATATTATTTTTGAAGACTCGGTTTGGGTAGTGCTATAGCGAATTTGTACATTTTGTGAGCGATTTTTTAGGTACGATTGCAACCACATACCCGCTTTCCCCCTTATTCTTTATTTATATAATTTATTGGTTAGCTGTATGTGATCAACGCAGTCAAATGCTTTACTCAGGTCGCAGAAAGTGCCGATAGGAAATTTTCCAGTATCGACTTCTGCGAGTATTTTATTATATAATTCCAGCCTAGGTCTAGTCTTGTATGTCGAGTCTTGTCTGTCTAGTCTTGTCTGTCTAGTCTTGTTCGTCTAGTCTTGTCTGTCTAGTCTTATCTAGTCTTGTCTGTATGGCTTGTCTGTCTAGCCTTGCCTGTCTAGTACCATCTATTTTGTCTTGTTCTTGTTTGTCTAGTCTGACCTTTTTAACTGAAATAAATAACGTTATAAATGTGTAGTATATTTTATATTATGGAACTTTAATAAAACGGAATAAAACATTTAAAATGTTATTCATTACCTCTTTCTTTTCACCGTGAAATATGAGAAACAATAAAAGCGACAAAGGAAGTGGAATGGGAGAAGGAGCAGAGGAACAAAAAAGGAATAGAACGAATCCTCGGTCGAGAACGGAAAAATAAAACATGCGAATAAATCTGAACGCATTAAAAACTTTGTCGCGAACTTTGAACGCGTCCGAAACAATCGTCCCTTTTCCTTCCTTTCCCACTCCGGCCGACCCTCGCCGCTCTTTCGCCAGCGGAAACCATTTAAACTTTCCTTTCCCGAAAATTTCCACTATCATTGATATTGATCGCCCGCGACTACCTCAAAACGGTCCGCAGGAAAACTTTCCCAACTCGAAACAGCGCCGCGACGCCAAACACGACGACAGCTCAAAATTTAAACACAAATTTTCACTTCACATAAAATACGGAGAGAAGACTCATTTTATTTCTATCTCTTGTCCTATTAAACCAATTTATTTGTGACAATCTTGTTAGTTTATATATCAGTCAAGAAAATATATAATAAATTCGTAATAAAATATATTTATAATCCTGTTTCTCAAAAGTCTCAATCATTTACATCTCTATTTCAATACTGTATGCATTTCTTTAGTTTTCTTTATATTTTGTCCTGTCAGTATTCTAAGACTATTCAAATTTAATGTCGATAAGAAAGATTTCATAAGCAATCTTAATTTTGTCTTTTGAGACACAATCAGTATCTGATCTATATATTAATTTTGCAATTCGCTTAGACATGAACCAGGTTCTTTTGTTGCAAAGGTATCAATTATTTAGAGGCGACAATTATCTTGAAAAAAAATATGGAAACTGATAATTCGGTTGGTTTACACAAAAATTGGGCCGGATCGAAGTGTTTACAGTCGCGTTAATAATTGATTTTAGTATTAGAGTTAGTTGCAAGTGGAATTGTTTAGTGCTCATCGAGGACCCTTTTGCTACTAATATAACATGCCCATCAAATATAGAGGTTGAAATGACCGTAAAATAAACCAGGTGTCTCACCAACCCGGCTCACCTTATTTTTTTATTTATCACCTGATAAATTAATAATTTAATCATCAGAAAATTGGACCAAATTTTCCTCCCTGTTCCACTCCCAATAAATATTAGGGCCTCGTTTCCAGATTTCCGATTAATATTAAAGTTTTGTTTAAAACTTTAATATTAATTTGTTTAGTCCTAATTCCAAGAATCTAGTTTGAGCGACTAACTTCATCTTAATATAGCTTGTCTAGTCTCTTTTGAAACTTAATTCCAATTTCCTTCAAATTCAAATTTTGTTGATTATCTGGTTATATAATGCTCCAAATCGTTTATTAAGAGAAGTTCGGTGAATACAATATCGGCGCTGAATAGTACATTATAATCGGGTAGAGTTTAAGGCTTTAGCTAAGCCTACTTACCAGGGAGTTGGAATGGCATTGTGGGGAGTAATAAGAAAAAGTTTCATAATACAGCGTATGTATTATATATAGGGGAGGAAGTAGGTCATTGGTGGAGCGCGCCCAAGTTTATCGAGGAATTAATTTAACAATTATAATAGCGCCGTTTGAATTTGATTTGTTTCCAGAACTCATTATCGTTTCATCGAGAATTATTCAAACAATACTGCACAGAGCGGTGTTAGTTTGAAAATTGAATCATATCGATTCTGTATTTTAATTAATTTCCCAGTTTAATTAGCGTATTATTTTTCATTATAAATCGTTTATTTTCATTGGAAACGTTTCAACAAGCACGGAAATTTTCAACATTCCACATCGAAAAACTCACAAACAAATTGTTGAATATTATAATTCATTCGTGTAATTTTCTAAAATGTATTATAAAGTTCTTTCCTGTTATTCCTGTTAATATATTGTCTTGTATATTCAACATTATTCTAGTCAATATAATCTTGTCTATTCATTATTCTAGTCGATATAAACGTGTCTATTCAACTTTTCTCTAGTCAATATTATAAACTTGTCTATTCAGCATTATCCTAGTGTGTATAGACTTGTCTATTCAGCATTATTATTGGCTATATAGTCTTGTACAATCAGCATTATTAGTCTATACCAGGGATGGCGAACCTATGACCCGCGGGTCACACACTGACCCACACAGGCTTTTTAAGTGACCCAGGCATTGATTTTCTAACTTTTATTATTTTCGTATAAAAGTTTCTCAACCACAAATGAAGGACCATTATTATAACCGTGTATACAAGTATAAAAATCGTGCGTAAAAGTCCAATGTAAATCAAATGGAGTTCATTATTAAACATGATTTCTGTTTGTTGTTACTATGGCAACAACTCGCGTCACTAAACAAAACACATAGCAAATTTTTTGACCTCTATTAAAATTGACTTCATTTTAAGTTTCGGCCCCTCAGTCTGGATTTGTCTGGCTCTAACGTAACTTAATCTAATTCAGATTAAATATACGTTTACCTAGATTATATCGACAACGACCAAATAGTGTTCCCCTCACTATGCGTTTTTACTGGTTAGCAACTTTTGCCACGGGGGCGCTGAACGTTCTAAGAAACATTGGTTCTATTCGATATCTTAAGCAGAATATTCCACATCCTTTAATTGGATTTCATTGTATAATACATTTTTATGCAGTTATTCATTAATACGACACCATAGGAGGTAAATTCTTATAAAGTATTAGAGTTTTGTCTAAAGAGTTTTTGACTAACTTGTTTACTTCTCCTGATATCATCTCTTAAAGTTGACTTGGCCCAAATTGATCTTTCAGTCGGTTTTATGCAACTTTTGCAAAAAAAAAAAAATTCCAGAAAATTGGTTAAAACAACTTTTATTGAGAATTAAATTCTCTATAATTCCCATTTAAAACACTTTTGTCTATTTCATCTAGGTTCTGAGTAATAACCTGTCAAACATTCAGCTTCTTTCAAAATAACCTGTTAAGTAAACCTGTGAAGTAAATATTAATTCCTTATAATTTTAGCAAAGTTTAAAAAGATTCTTAGACCACATTCAATTTGCAACAAGTTTTGTCTAAAATGTATCTCTAAATTCTTTACTTTGCTGTGTGTTAGTCTGTCCGTCTGTCCCTATATGTCGCTGTTTGTGGAATCGTAGCTCCTAAACCAATGGACCGATTTTGTTGCGGTTTTTTTATTTGAAAGCTGACGTGAGCGAGGAGGTTCTTAGCAGTGTTCCCTCTAAGCCAGAGCTTTCCAAACTTTTCATGTTGGTGACACACTTTTTAGACAAACAAAATTTCGACACATTAATACAGTACAGTAGCAAACCAGAGTTTAAAGGCGAAACTAACCCCCTTATAAAGGATACAATAGTAAAAAACACTTACAATTGTAAAAAAAATTAATAACTTCTTATCGTTTTAATGAGATAGATGAGCTTGATTGGATGAACACAGCTTTTTAGTATTCGGTGGAATATTAGACAAAGACACTCGCATTTCGTCATCAAGCATTTTTAAGCTTCCACGTTTTAATGTCTTTATGTTTGTCATTGTTGAAAAGGATACTTCACAAATGTATCTAGTGGAAAACTGTGGAAGAATTTTTAACGCTTTTTTACCTATGTTCGGATGCATTTTAGAAACGTAAATCCAAAAGTTGTCTTAGTTATCCTCTTTATACATCATTAACATATTTCGATCATTTTTTATTTCAGCTAATTGTTCTTCTTCAATAAGCGAGAAGTTAATCGTTGCAGTTGAAATAAATGGATTTCTGATCCAATCATAGTCTTGGATTTCAATATTTGGGAAGTAATTTTGAAATTTCTCAACGAGTAATGTTAAATGGTCACTAATAAAATAATGGTCACTAATTAACGCACTAATATCATAGTTTAGCTCATATTCATCAGTTTTGGAAAACATTTCAAAATTTCCTTCTTTCACTTTCCTTTTCCAAATTGCTATCTTGTCTCTCATAGCACAAATTTTATCTACCGCTGTTAAAAGATTTTCTCCTTTTCCTTGTATACTGGTGTTTACTTTATTCAAATGTTCAAATATGTCAGCAAGATATGCGAATTTTGTGCACCACAGTTTGTTTTGACTTAGATCGCAGAATTCATTTTGCTGATTTTCTTTAAAGAGTCTAAGCATCATTTCTCTCAATTCGTATACACGACAATGCACTCGACCTCTTGAAAGTCAACGCACTTATGTGTGTAGTAAAAGCTTTTTAAACTTTGCCCCCATTTGTTCAAAAATGTGAGCAAATAATCCTGATTTAACAGGTCTACATTTTATGTAATTCACCATTTGAACCACTTTGTCCATAATCTTTTTCAATTCGCAATCAAAGGTTTGCGCCACTAGTGCTTCGCGATGCAAAAAGCAATGAGTTAATATAATATTTTCATTCTCTTTCTTTGCCGAAGCTATAAAACCCTTTGTTGAACTAATCATTGAAGGAGCGCCATCTGTACATATTCCTACACAATTTAACCAATTTAAATTATTTTCGTTCATGAAGTAATCTAATGTTTTAAATATATCTTCGCCCCTAGTTCTCAATGGAAGTTGAAAGCAACACAAGAATTGTTCAATAATTCTGTCAGTATGAATGAAACGTATAAAAACTAGTAATTCTGCCAACCCACTGACATCTGTAGATTCATCTAACTGTAATGCAAAGACCATATTACTATCTTGAAACATGTCCTTAATTTGCAGTTTAATGTCATCAGACATGTCTTGAATACGTCTTCCAATCGTGTTATCTGCCAAAGGGATTTTATTGATTTCTTTCTCAAACTCTGGTCCAAACATTGTTCGAACAATAGCACAGCAAGATTCCTTTATAGTAGTTTCAGCTATAGTGTGCGGCTCCTTATTTTTGGCAATTATGTGAGCAATCAAGTAACTTGCCTCTTGATCTTTATCTGATGTCTTCATCCTCTTGGTGAATGATACGGACTGCTTCTTTATAGATTTTGAAAGTTCAATAAAGTATTCTACTGGCTTTTGTGATAAATGACTGTGTTTTGAGGTAAAATGGCGCTTTAATTTGTTTGGTACCATAGTTTCATTTGCAAGTATCACCCCACAAATTAAACACTGCGGACAAGGATTTTTTTCATTACCAGAAAATGTGAATCCTAGTTTCATATAATCATTATTGTATAAACGAGACGTAGAATTTTTTCCTTTACAATTTTTACGTATTAATGCAGACCCTTCAACAACTGATTCTTCCATAAGCGATATCATAGGTTCATCACAAACGTCAACTTCAACTTTTCTTTTTTTAATTAGAAACTTATCCATTTTACGAGTAATTCAACACCAATTTAAGAACTAAGACAATATTTTAAGAACTATAACTAAATTTACAAATAAAAAATAAAGCTTATATATCCTAATGCGCATGCTTAAAGGTGGGGATATTTCAGCTGAAAAGAACAAAGGGTCGATAATATATAATCATTTGTGGTTTTTTTTAAACCAATTTTAAAAAAGATTATTTGTTAGATGGGAATGCCTATGTTATTAACACGTTCAATGCCGACAACGCGCCTAGCGCGTTCTTGTTTACAATAATTCTCGGACGTTGACAACGCGCCCGGGGCGACTAGGGCTCTAGTTCTATTTATTGAAATAATTTACAACACAAATAAATTAATTGAATAGATAGAACAGAGAGGTCGCACCAGTCGCGTTGTTAGCAACAACGGTTGCAAACATTTACGCAAATTGTTAGCATTGAACGTGTCAAAGATAATAAAGTCCAAAAATTCGAATCTTTCATTATCCCTAATCCCATAGGTATTCCCAACAAATAAGCTTTTTTTTTTAATTTAATGTTATAGTCGCGATTATTCCCACGTCACACCTTCACACTGCAGCCGACACACTAAAGTGTCGTGACACACAGTTTGGAAAGCAATGCTCTAAGCCAGAGGTTCCCAAACTTTTTTGTGTCGTAGACCCCTTGCCATGTTTTTCAGTTTTGGGTAGACCCCCTACTTACCTGATATTGATTTTTGTAAATTTCTAACTGTAGTGAAGTTTAGTGTTAAAAACTTAAAGTAAAAACACATGTTAAGTTTTATACATTTATTAATTGAATTTAAATTATAACTACTCAAAATAAAATTTTGTATCTGTTTTATAAAATATACGTAACTAAAAATAAACATAAAATAAACTAAGCAATAAGTAAATGTTTTTAGTGAGAAAGATGAGAACATGCCTTAATAATAAATTATCAAAATTTGTCGTCAATTTTGTAAGGTTTAATCTTAAATCTCCTCGGCTAATGATGTCCAGTCTGTTTCTTTTTTTCGTTAGGAGATTGGTAACAGCGCTGAACCCCATTTCCACTAGGTATGACTATGGAAAGGAAATTAAAAATGTCCTCGCTATATTCCATAATACGGGATAAGTAACGGGTATGTTGTTTTGCAGCCAGAATTGCTGATATCCGTTTTTAAACTGAACCTTAAGTTCTTAGTTTGTACTTAGTTCAATCAGTTCCTCTTGTATTATGACATTCGTTTCTTCTATGTCACCATATGGGTTAATTATCCACGGTGGTATTACCACAGTCAAAACTTCCTCAAACTTAGTTGCAAAATCTGAATAGAAGGCATTTAAATGTTGAACGTAGGTTGAAACGTCGTCTTCCTGGCAGTTTTTCTGTGACAAATTGGGGAACTGGGAAAATTCGCACCGTCAAATATTTTGCTTCATTAGTTTAACTCTAGCAAGAAACGCTGATAAGATGGACTTTGTTTTAATCAAATTTAGACTGTCGCCTTGTAACTGCAAATTAACCATATTTAATTTTATAAACAAATCTGTTAAATAGGCGATGTCTGTTTTCCACTTCATTAAATTGTCTTTTAAACTTTAGTATCCGGAAATTCTAAAATAGTCTCAAAAAGTGCAAAACATCTTGTCAAACATAAGCATTTCGACAGCCAGCGTACTTCAGTGTGAAGGAGTAATTGATGAAAGTGTTCGTCGTTTTTTTCACACAACTGCGCAAATAACCGCGTATTCAACGCGTTGCTTTGGATTCGGTTTTCTGCTTCAATGACTAATTGAAGAGATTCATTCAATCCAACACTCAAAATTTTGGCAACTAAATGTTGTCGATGGATGACGCAATGTATTGCTAACACCCCTGACACATTTTCTTTTAAATAGCTTATAAATCCATGATAACGTCCAACGATGCAGGTGCTACATCTGTAGCTACTGATATTATATTTGATAAATTGATTGCTTTTTCAATGAAGTAATCCTTCAAAACATGAAATATTGATTCACCTTTAGTGTCGGATGTTAAAGTAAGTTTTTGCGAAGAGCATTTCGTGGTAGATTACTTGATTCATAATAAAACGAACATATGCCAATAATAATGCTGCATTACCAGGTAAAGTTGACTCGTCCAGTTGTATAGAGAAATGGGTCTTTTGCAAATAATTACACAAGAAGCTTTCAATATCAGAACTCATTTCATCAATACAATATTTTACAATATTATATTATAATATATTTTACAAAATTTTACAATATTTTAATGATATCAGAAGCAGGTTTGTTTAAAACAGTTTTTAAAACCTCTTCAACGGCTGGCAAAATTAACTTCTCTCCGATAGTATGCGGTTTTCCGGATTTTTTTATCGTTTCTTTGTGACGTGGAAGCGAACATTCTGTCCAGCGCGGGTCTCTTCTAAAGTTTATCTTTGAGTGTTTGAAAATATTTCAAATCTTTATCTGTTTTATCAGGGTGACATCTTCTCAGATGATCCTGCAGCTTAGATGGTTTCAAAGCGTCTTTGCCCAAAACTTTGTTGCATAAAAGGCAAAAATTCACTGGATCCACTTTAGCAATAATACAAAATTTTTAATTTTTATATAGAGAAGTATGAGAAGTATGTTTGAATATTAAGCAGCACTTTCCTTTTCAAGATTCAGGAAACGAATAAACGTATTTGTCTAACATTCGTATTTATAGAGTGACGAATTGAACAGGTGCAGGTTTTTACAAGTTCAAAATATATTGCGACCACAAAGCGAATGCCTACATCCTACAACTTACACAATTTTATAAACATATATAATATTTTTTTTACTTCATCGGTACTTTTATAAATAATGTATATGTCTTTATATTATAAGATAGTATAATGTAAGTAAATAGGTACTATCAGTGTATGTTAAAATCCACTATCGTGGTCCCCCAATTTTTTTTTTCGCTGACGTAGACCCCTTGCAGGTTATCATAGACCCCTGGGGGTCGATATAGACCACTTTGGGAATCAATGCTCTAAGCTGTGCGCGTGTGCGCGCGCACATACATTTTAAACATAGCACACATGAAAAATATTCGCGTGCACAATTTTTTTTTTCGTGCAAAAAATAAAACTGCATCTGCATAATTACGAAATCCATACAAAAATGGTAATTGATAATCTATTATTGGTAATTAAAATGAACATATCTTTACTTCCGGTTCGAGAAATAAATAACCACGTGGCAAAATACATTCATATTCCAGAAAATTGGCGTAGTAAAAACTCTGCTTTATCATTTTTGGAAGTGGTAAAATATCTGCCATTTTACAATTTCATGAAGATAACCAAATTGATTTGCAAAAGCTAGTTATGTTTACATCTGATGGCGCATCCGTAATGCTAGGAAACGACACGGTGTAGCAGAAGTGTAAAATAACTCTATAGCTTCCCATGCTATTAATGAGGTATGGTAGTTATCACGACATTTTGCAATAAAAGCAATTATTACAAATTATGAAGCATTAATTGAATATTGTAATCAAGATACAAATGATCCAATTTCCAAATCAAAACATTGAATTTCAAATAACTTTTATCTTTATTTTTAGAAGAAATTTAGAAAAAATAAAATTTTCCAATAATTGTAAATTATTTCATTTGTTCATCTTTGTTTGCTTTCACAAATGTGTTAATTGAAAAATTTAGACTAGAAAACGTGATTATTAAAATTACTAAATTTTCTTATTTTCATTTGAATAAAAAGCAATCAGCTAAATTCTGTCTTCACGAACTAATGATTTGACTTGATTTTAGAGTACTTTTCATTGTGTTCCGTTGAAATGTATGTATGCGGTAAGATCGAGTCAATGCGTATAAGTAGGTACAACATTTAGCTGAATATTAATTATTATTTTTTATTACTGATGCGTTAAAAGTAATCATTTGGCGCACGTGCACACGTTTTTTAGTACGAGATATAATGCCAATTATGATAGTATTTCCACGTAACTTGGGTAACGCACACAAATATTCAATATCGCTAGGAAATACATTAAAAAACAATAAAATAAACACAATCAAGACTTCATATAAAAAAAATTGACGTGAAAGTGACACAATCTTTTTTCGTTACAAAATAAAAATTAAAGAAAACGTTTTAAAATGAGTAAGGGACAATGTGTAAATTCTATGATGATGCCGGAGACTGAGGAGAGTTCTTATGACGAATCCACACCAGGAGACAATTGTAAAAGCAAATTCTTTCTTTTTTGATTTTTTTTTTTTTTTTGATGGCATCCCAAATTTGTAAAATACATCCCCGCGCAAGTGAAATAAAAAATATTGCTTTTTAACACGGGCGGCATGCGGCATTGTCAATTGCCCTCTCGAGCGAATGTGCTCACTTCGTTCGTGCGTCCAATTTCGCTCTCGTGTCAAATTGACAACTTACCGCCTTAGTTACAAAATATACCATATTAGTATTAATTTTTTTATTATATGCGCTATTTTAATTGCCACACAAAATTTTTTATTTTGGAAAAAAACTGCACACACTTAAAAATGGGCTACAAAAATTAGAGAAAACACTGGTTCTTAGCTATGACTTATGAAGATCTGTTCATGCGCATGATATCATGATATCATCCGCTCATTGCCTTCTTGACAAAATTAATGTGCAACCAATTTGATACAAGTGTTTGTCTAGTTACGTATTTCCAAACTTGTGTTTGAAAACTGACGTAATCAAGAAGGTTCTTAGCTATAGTTTATAAAGATCTGTTCAGGCATTTGATGATCTCTTTTAACTTATTAATATTTTGATGATGACAGTCGCCGCGTCGGGGAACTGCTAAGTAAATCAAGTAATAAAACCAGAATACAAAGAAATAAAAAGAAGATTGATAATGATAAAGTGTGGATTATACTTACTCTGTGTAAGCAACGTACGTAAGTAAACAAAACAACAATATCCAATCGTTTAGTTTTCAGTCATGATTCATTTATTCAGAAAAATTCGCAAAATATACAGATAACGACGTCTGCTCTCACCTGTCTGTGCGTTCTCGTTAAAGGACAACGTGACGCATACCATATCGAAACTCTGCAGGAACTTAGTATACCTTGTAAGATAGATTGATACATCTAAGTTCATACGTATTTTCTATTTGTTATACCTACGTAGGTAAAACTAATCATACTTCTTCACATAGCGGTCCCCCGACGCGGCGACACTTATTGTCAAAATATTAACCCCTTGATATACGAATAGAATGCGCGTTGAAGCGTCCGAAGAAAACCATTTAATTTGGCACTATATTGAACTCTCTTGTACAAGCTAAGAACAGGGCGTTTTATTTTCGGATTTACATTGTTATATAACATTATATAAGGTTGATATATAGTATTAGTGTACAATAATTTATTAAGTAATACTATAAAATAATAATTATTTAAACTTTTCTAACGTGTGATACATCTAAATGCCTTTAGGAATATGTAGTGGAACGAGGCATGTTTTACATTAGCAAGTCGTTTCACTTATAAGGCCGATTCTCATATACGTTCTCACTATGGCTACGCGACAGCTACGCGACGTGCCCATTTAAAACAATGTAATCATTATTTGACAGGCGATGTCGCGTGACGTCGCGTAGCTGAGTGTCGCGCATATGGGAATCGACCTATATTATGTGTTTTGCACACATGACATTGTTTTGCAGGATGTTGCTTTTTATTTGTGGCAGGTATATTTTCGGGAAAATGTACCCAATGTTTGGGTTGTAATCGAGTTGGGCATTCACTTCACGGTCCGCCGCGTATCGGATAGTGGAAGGGGCAATTGGCAGAGCATACTTTCTGCAATATTCAATCGAAAATTTTCAATCGATTGCTTCTATGCCAAACATATAATAGTATATTTTGTAACTAGGGCGGTAAGTTGTCAATTCTACGCTGGAGCGAATTTGACGAACGAAGTGAGTGGTGCACATACGCTCGAGAGGGCAATTGACAATACCGCCCGTGTTTATACACACATATTTAGGCACATATTTAGTTATACGTCAAAAAGTTCGGGCACTTTTGGCTTATAACATGGCGCAAATTGACACATGCGCACAAAAAAATTTCAACTATGATAAGGTCTATAAAAGGTTTGGTAGAACATAAATTAGATTAACACAAATCAAAAAATACCTTCGAGTTACATGAATCATTAACGAGGAATTGGCACATATTCACATTAATTTGATGGTAGGGCCTGTTTCTTGTTAATCAATTTTTCCCATGGCGAATCCGTTTTTTCTACACATAGAACTAAATCGCTTTCTAAATTTACGCGATTTCTCTGTTTGCCTTTTATTTGAGCCATCGACGAAAACGTAAACTCGCACAAATAGGAAGTGGCAAATGGAATCAAACACTTCAAAGCTTCTCTGGTTAATTGTGGATATTCAGTTTTTTTTCTTCTTTATTCAAAAGCTATCCAAAGTGATAGACAAGTGTAACATTCCTTCAGCAGATAATTTTCCAACAGATTTTCTTTTAGATTGGTTCCCAAACTTGCCGCGTCTGTAGCTGATTTTAAAAACGCATTTATGAAGCACCTTTTCCCAGTGTTTTCTGAAAGTTCTTCCACTGAGAAATAATGACACAATTATTCTTTAAAATTTTGCAATACAATTTCCATACCAGGTATATATGATATGATGTTTATATCAGATCCCACTTCTCCAATATAAGACTGAGTAGAAAAAAACGAATCAAAGTTGTCTTGCTTTATGGATGATGACCACATGTTTATTTTTTTCGTAAAGCCATGGATTTATTAGTCTTTAGCGGTAATGAAATTTTCATTCCTCCCTTGAAGGCTTTTATTCAAAGTGCTTAATTGCTCGAATAGGTCACAAAGAAAAGCCACCAGTTTCAAAAGGAATTTCGGGTCACAAATAAATTTGGTGTATTCGGACTTGACCTGCTGTAAATACACCAAAAGTTCAGCTGAAAGTTCCAAAACTCTTGTCAGTACTTTGCCTTTCGATAACCACCTAATCTCTGTGTGGTAAAGCAAAATTTGGTGCAGTGATGGGTTCACTGCACCAAAGTTTGCAACTCTTCACAAATGTTTCGAAATAAACGTGTCTGTAACGCATTTCCTTTAATAGAATTTATAATTGTAATAAGAATGTCATTGTATTCCTGTGGCAAGGTTTTGGACGCAAGAGCTTGGCGTTGAAGAAAGCAATTCATCCAACAAACGTTTGGCATTAGTGCTTTAAGTCTGGTAATAAAGCCGCTTTTCGAAGCAGTCATAGCTTTTGCTATGTCACTACAAATAGCTGTGCATTTCTTGGCCCAATAGATATGGAAGTCTTGTGTAGCTTCAAGGTACATGTTATATCACATGTTATAGCACTGACCTGTTGTATTCGTAGGCAGAGCTTTACAAAACAGTATTTTTTCCAGCAATCTCTCATTGGATTCAAAGCGCACCAACGTTAAAAACTGCGCAGAACCCGCAATATCAGTAGATTTATCAAACTGCATGGATACAAAAGTATTTTCTTTTATATTTTCTATGTCTAGATCACGAATGTCAGTCGCCATATCTCTTATTCTGCGTTGAATGGTATTGCCAGAGAGAGATATACTTTTAAGCTTTTCTACCTCTTGTTTCCCAAACATTGTCTCTGCTATACCTAAAGCCGCTGTTAAAATCAAATTTTCGGCAATATTATGAGGTTTTCCAGCTCTCTTCTTCTTATTATTATTAAAAAATTCCCAACGGTTTGTTTTTTCATTTGGATGTTTTGTATTGAGGTGGCGCACTAGTCTCGATGGCGTCATGCTTTCGCGTGATAAAGTTTCGAAGCAAACAACGCACTGTGGTTTATTTTCAATAACAGTAAATCCGAATTTTAAATAATTGTCATCATACAGACGCTTTTTTTCTGCTTTTGTTTCACTGCTCTCACTAGAAGTTGAAGCTGACGGTTGTTTTGATCTTTTCAGAAACTCATCCATTTTCAATAATAACGTCACAATGTCACATAAAAGTCACTTCAATAAATTCAAATACGCAAATTTACAATTCAAACAATAAAAAAACGGGCCAAGTGCGAGTTGTGACAAACTTGTAAGTAAGGTATCTTTTTTTTTGTGGAGGACGTAGCAAACACATTCCGTTAACTTGACAAGTGGCCCTCCTGAAATCACGACCATCTTAGTACCGCTGCAGGCATAAGCTCAAGATGTCGCTGTCGTACGATGGAATTCTACCCTATATTTTATTATCATACATCCCCCATTCACTATGAGTGTTTAGGGGTTCTGGAACTTCACTATTTGTTTTTACTGCTCAATTTTGCCTGTATACCTATATACCCTGTATAAAGGTATACAGGGTAGTTTTTTTAAATAACGCGAATATTTTTAAACTTATAAAAAGAAAACTTTATTTTAGTATTACACTTATTCACCAACTTATATTAAGATCTAACTATTTGTAGATCTAATATAAACTAATATATTAACTATTTCTAGATCTGTTTCGATACTCTTAACATTCAGTTGTTCAATTGACTGCTTTTGGGCAATTGACTGCCAAAAAATATAGGGCGTACGTGATTTAAGTATATGTAGATTATAAAGAAAAATTAGACGAAATATAATATATACAGGATGTTACGGGACTTGAGTATGTCGCATGTCGGTTATAAACAAGCAAAATTTAGACATAATATATACCCTGTATATATTATGTATATAGAGCGTACGTGATGAAATGCATAACGAATATAAACAAAGAAAATTCAGAATAAACAGCTTGGTGCCGACACATACTTTTTAACCTTCGGACCTAACCGAGGAGGACTTAACTGTATACAACCCATATGCTTCTGGAGCCTGACAATACCACGAAACACATTAGTGTATTTTCATAAGTTTCTAATAGTAAATTCGCATTTTTCTTGTAATTAAACTACATATTTACGGTTTTCAGATTTTTCCCTTTACATGTGCTGTAAGACACCGCTTCTTGCCAAATATCATGATTAACCTAACCTAACCTAAGTCAACGGGAAGTACCCTATAGGTTTTGATTCCCCTGTGAAATCGCAAAATATGCGACATAAACGGTCATATCTTTTGATCGATTTGACTTAAAAGTTTGATTTTTTCACAGCTGAAAGAGACCGCAGACCCGAGTATTTGATACAAATTTTAACTTGTTACCTCTACGCGTTCCTGAGAAAAATGGTCTTGACAAACAGAGAGACGGACAGACAGACAGACAGACAGACGGACAACAAAGTGATCCTATAAGGGTTCCGTTTTCGGTACGGAACCCTAAAAACAACAAACGGCTTTCATGTTCGCCGCATTCCAGAGGGGCATCGGCCACGCATGGCGTAGTTACAAGATAAAGTAATAAGAAAATTAAGATATACAACACAGTTGCATTTTCCAGAAGAGAGTAGAATTTTATGATTTTTACCTTTTTTGGGTAACAGAGGAACATTTATTTAATTTTCATATAATAACATATGTATGTTTACATACATATATTGGAAATATTCCCTCTATGACAAATTATATTATTAACACAGGTAGGGGCGATTGCATTGCTATTGTCGTATCGCTTCTCAGTGGAGGCGTTTGCAGATGCGGTAAAATATGTTTGTTATATGTAAGTAATTACGTATTTAGTAGATATCTAATTATAAAAATATGTAAAAATGATGTAAAGATTCGATATTTGTATCATGAAAAAAAGTTAAAACAGAGGAGGGTATGGTAGGGGGCGCGAAATATGGTTCCACACTAAGGGGGTCGCGGCGTGAAAAAGGTTGAAAAACACTGGTCTAGTCTATTCAGCTTCATTCTAATCTATGTAGTCTTGTCTATTCAACATTGGTCTAGTCTATATAGTCTTGTCTATGTATAGACAACTATGTATAAATCGTATAATGTCGAATTTATATTTTAATTAAATTCACCGTATTGTGAAACAGATTTATTATTGTTATCTCGACGATAAATTGTTTGTTTTCATTTAAATCTTTTTCGGTGCAAATTTTATACGTGTGGATATTTCACAAACGCATCGAAACGCAGATTTTATCTGCTCAATTGTTAAATATTTACTTTTCAGCGTGCACTGTGGATGTGCATGTACTGCAAAACTTGTTTTATTGAAACAAATACCGTCAATTAATTACAATATCGAAACAGAAAATTTTTTGTTAAATGTTTCGCCATTTTGCTTTCAGTTTAATAGTTTTTAAAGCGATTGTTCATTTATTAAAACGAAAAATCAATGTGAATTGTACAAAAAAGTGTATATGTTCTCTAATTTACCAATAGGGAATATGCATGATTTTTTTAATATTTTTAATTCACTGTTTACACCGTTATAACATAGTAATATATATATATATATATATATATATATATATATATATATATATATATATATATATACTGCTTAAAAATGCTGTAATTAAGTTTAAAAAAATATTTAAAATTGAGAAAAATTTGGAGCTGTTTAAACGCCGCCATTTTCGCGCGGTCTCTAGATGACGTCAAAGATCACTGTCCATTGTTTACTACAGCTGTTTTAATTTTTAACTTGACGTTTATTTTCTAATCTAAAGACTGCAATGACATACAAATTTTAAAAATACGTCACTTTCGTTTTAACCAATGGGTAATTTTTTTTTCAACTGGCGTTTTACAAATTTAAATTTCCCTCTCTTAATTTGCACTTTTATTTATTAATTTTAATTATTTAAAAAAACATTAATTACAAAAATAATGGTTTAGTTCAAATGTCCGGTCAATAAAGATTCGAAAAAAAATATTTGAACCAAATTTAAATTTCATGCATATTCCTTATTGACTAATAATATAAATAAATATAATTGCTAGTACGTTTTGGCTCCTGCATTTAACTGCTAAGATAGGCCATGAAAACGGACTTGTAATTATATTTATTTATGTTATTAGTCAATTTGTTGATTACAGAACATAGTATATTTTTCTTAATTCTTTCCAGTACTTACGTACTAACACCACCGCAGCTACAGATTTGGTTAGATTAGGTTATAATTGAGCAGATAAATCCAGACCACCTATCGCGCACTAGCGCGACCTCTTGATCCGCAATAAGATAAAATATTGGATAAGGGTTAGATTAGGTTATATTAGATCAGATAAATCTTGACCACATATCGAGCGGTATACGTAATGTATACGACGTTAATACGTATGTACCTTCTTTTCTTGTAATTGGTCAGTGTTTATAACAGAATCTACATAAGTTAAATAATCTAATAATCTACATAAGTCTACTTGCAAAGGTATTAGAAAATTAAATTGAACTATTTTTATTTTATCATTATTCCGGAACTTTTATCTTGTTTTTCTTTTTTATTCTTGCTCATCTACACTTCTAATATAAATCATGGCAGGATCCAATCAACTCTTGTGTAATACTTGCCATGGTAAAATAAACAAATCGGCGTTCAAGGTATGCTGTCTCAGCTGTAAGAAAACGAATCATATAACATGCGTCAACCTAACCGAGCCACCGAGAACTGAAGCAAGATTGATGCAGAAAGAAACAAAATTAGAGATCGTGTTGGGTGCTAATCCTAACTTACATGATGCTGGCGGTGTCTCCGAACCTCGCACTAGCATATAACTTAATGCGGTGGACACCGACTTTAAACAAGTCATTCTTGATCTAAAGTCAGACATGAGTGACGTGAAGACCTTTATGGAATTGATTAATGAAAAATTCGAAGAGAAGAGGAGCAATTATGTCGTACTCACCGAAATGCTTCAAGAACTAAAGTTCCCCCATTCACTATCAGTTAAACTGATCAGTTGAGCTGACGTACATAAAAAACTGACCGTGAGTGTAAAATCCTAACTTAAAATTTTGAACTGACGGCAACCCACGGATTTACCGGACGCACCATAAATCCGGCTTCTAAATGGCTTCAGTTCGTTTTCATCACGCCAAACTGACCGCGCATGTGCTTAGTCAGTCGTAGTTTAACCGTCATGGCATCAGGACGTGCATTAACTGAAGAATTTATAGACAAATAGCTTCAAATATGAAGATTCGTCCAATCTCAAATAGTTACGACAGTCACTCGGTTTCAGTGACAACTCATTTATAGAAATTGATATGAGATAAATGATATCTCTTTTTTAATCATTTTTTCTTTCAGTTTTTTTGTTGTTGTTTTTCTATTGACTAAACGGCTACAAGTAGCAACCGTCATAAGTAAAATATCCTTTTCAGAATCAGAATCCATTTTTTTAGGTTACGCGGTGAGAAATTTGCTAGCCAGATACAGCACGCGATAAATGATGGCCGGTTTTAAGCCAGTGAGTGGGGAAATCACTTTGAACTGATCAGTTTTAACTGATCAGTTCTAAACGTCAGTTCAACTGATCAGTTTAAACTGACCGTAAATGACGGGCTTTTAAGGTGCATCAAAACTGCATGCAAAAGGAGATTGAAATTCTCAAATCGGTATTAATGGAAATTTAGGTTAACAAGCGGAAGAGAGACTTAATTACCAGAAATCAGATACTCAGAACAAGGATGATAGTGTTAATTTAATACTCTAAACATAAACTCCCAGGACATCACATACGTTAGAAAACTGAATTCCAAAAAAGGACATTTAGCCAGTGAGTTTCAAAGAAGTTGCTCCTAGGAATGAAAAATTTAACATTGACACAATGTGGCATACTTAGTGCTGACAACAAAATTTATATAAACGAAAACTTGATACGTGATACCCAGGATCACGTATCCCCAGTAGACTAGACTATAGACGTAGACCCACGAGCACGTGATACCCAGGATCAATTCAGGAAGACCAGAGCTATTATGGACAATTATAAATTCATATGGCATCGGGATGGGTGTAAATACGTTCGCAAAGAGGAGTCTACAAACCCTATCAGAATTAGAATCGAGAATGATCTGGATAACCTATTATATTATTAGATACACGATCTCTTTGTTATATTGTTATAGTATATTAATATTGTTATAGTGAAAAGAACTAAACATTTCTAACTTTTATCAATTAACGTTGTACATTAGAACATACGCTCACTCTGAGCGAATTTATGCAACTTTAAATTTCTAATTAACAGCGAGGGATACGAAATAAAGGGATACTCTGGGTGCGTGTAATATTGTTAATAAAGGTGGAGAATGTTGTGAATTTTTATAGATAAGGGTTGGAAAGGGTAATAATTCACTTATTGTTGGAGCTGTATACAGATCACTTAGTTGTAGAATTACGGACTTTATCAATGAACTTGAATATTTACTAATAGAGTTGAAGATGAAAAATGACAGCATGTTGTGTATGGGAGATTTTAATACTGACATTCCACGGCTCACAAATATTAACAATTAATTCAATAACATGATTGATGCATGTGATTTTCACCAAATAATTAGTGATCCGACGATAATTAGTCGCACAGGCTCGTCCCTCATCATCATCATCAGCCTTTATGTCCCCCTGATGGACACCGGCCTCTTCTCTGCCACATATCCAACCTCAGAACTAAGATTTGAATATAAGGGACCTACAGTTTAACGTCGAATCCGAACGATTTCCTAATCCGAGTATCCAGAGAAGGTCTTAGGTAGTTGAGACCCCATGGTTGTCTAATTGTAAGCCGCATTGGGGAATTGAGTGTGATGGCTTGCAGCCATTAGTTTTTAATTTTTGCTGCTTTTTGATTCTGTGAGGATTTGAACCCCAGCTGTCTGACTCAAAAGTCAAGAAGGTCTTGAAAGGTCTTGAAGAAAATGCAATAACAGAAATGCGCCAATTTACTTTCTAAAACTGACACACAAGGGTTCCTAAACTCTACATCTACTATGCTCTCTTGAAGAGAGTCGCCTTTCCTGGTCTCTGATATAAATATAATATTTGTTTTATATTGGGGGAAGGGGGGGGGGGGGTTTAGGGAGGTTTGAACCCATTAAACCCTAGCTACGCCTATGCCACTATAGGTGATGAAAAGATTATTTGGCTAGGTTTAAAGAATATCAACACTACCTGCTCACAGACTTAACCTGGCTTGCCGGAATCATTGGGTAGTGATCTAAACAACTATTTTGTTGAACATAACAAATGATAATAGATTAAAATTTTTATCAAATGTATCGACCCTTTTAAAGCGTGTTTATTTAAAATTTGAAAGTGTCAACATTCCTGTAGGCATATCTTATCTTTAAACATAAAAAGGAAACTAGCGATTGCCTATGTTTTGTCAATGCTTAGTTACCCCGAATCGGTGTATACTAGTTTAATTGATAATACACGGAAATGTATACTTTAAATAATTAATGTTGTTATTAAATAATTACTGTTTCAAATAGTAGCAGCGGCATTACGAATTTTAAACTGTAAAAACTACAAATTGCTTTTTATTAAAATTACAGTTTCCGACCTTATTAGTAAATAAGTTTTAAAAATTACAGTGTGCGACGGCAATCTTTACAAATTTGTATTCGTAAGGCCGCTGCTACTATTGGAACTGTAATTTTTAAAGTGTACTTTTTTCCGTGTACAGACCGCGCTAGAATACAACGGGCACATAATAGGTGTATCAGATTAGTACATGACCTAAGACCTCGCCAAAAAATATCCACTGAAATTCGATGCAAATAGATTAATATGGAAAAACTTCGAAAATTTCATCCTGTACTGCAAATTTCCCAGGTATTTGTAAAACAAAATAACCTTCAGAACCGACGTTGATACAATTAATATGCGTAATAAGGGCTAGCTGACTCCACTTATCCACCGTACTTCAAAATGTAAATCTTCGTACACTTACCAAGTAACGTACATCATTGATAATCTACCAATTGAGCTAAGGCTAACGTGCATTGAAAAGTATAAAAATTATGTTAAAATGGAAATTCATTTAGAAAAATGAACGTTAATATTCCTTTCTTTATTTTTCATATGTTAGTCGGTGTAAGGTTTACCTAAAGATAACAAAATCCATGACTTATGGAATATTGAGATATCCTTGTTAATTTCTTGAAAGTCCTTTTGTTCTCCATTCAATTCCATTTATGTATATTTATATTTAATGTGTAAATCAGATTGTATATTTCTTTGTGTGAAGAACAATAAATGATAATAATAAATATACAAGATATTAGGCTTTATATTATTAAGTCTATAAATTATATGCTTAAGTCTATAAATTAATATTGTTGATTGACTTGTTTTGGGTACTAAATTTGTTTTTAAAGAGACAGATAAGACTAGACAGGCAAGACTAGACATACAATACTAGACAGACAAGACTAGACATACAAGACTAGACAGACAAGACTGGAGAGACGAGACTAAACTGAGAAGACTAGACAGACAAGACTAGACAGACAAGACTAGACAGTTGGGCTATATAGATATTCACTAAATAGTATTTGATGTGTTGTATGATATGTAATTTAGTTTAAAGATGTTGAAATCGTTTGTTGGCTAGTTTGTTAGTTCTACGGTGCAGCGGCGTAAATCTCACAATGAGTTGGAATCAGTCATCAGGAAATGATGTTTCCAAGTTTGTTGCAGAGCTTTGTTTCTGAAACTTTGTGCAGACGTTTGTGAATTTCCAGTTGTTTGTATTTAGTTCGTTATTTCTCTGTCTTTTGATGTTTTGTTCAATATTAAATGATCGCTATATTTTAATGAAACTAGACAGAAAGGAAGAAATTTAAGGCGCGATAAGCAGAGTTGTCAGACTATATTAGATATATAAGTGTACACAAACTTCAACTAATATACCAAACTAGATAGACAAGGCTAAATGTGAGGCGACTAAATGTGTAATGCTGGTAAAATTAGACTGATAACAAAGAAACTTAAATGATACGTCTGACATGACATTGCTTGGCAAGCTTCATCTTCTCAGTTTCGTATAAGTACATAGTGAAGTACGATTGGATATAGAAGATTATTGAAACAAAACTATACAAGCAATTTTAGATAATGACAATGCTAGACGAACAAAATTGTTGTTAAAAGTAAAAGTTGTTCCAAATAACTGGCTAGATAATAGCAACAATCTGATGTATAATTATTGAATTAGTTTCGTTTTTTTCTTGTTGATATTTATCGCTTTGGTATCAATGTTAGTAATCGAAGCTATTACTGTAGTCATTAAATGTTACATCATTATAATGTAATTTATTGTAACATATTGTGTAATTTATCCGAGTGGAAATTTCCATTAGTAGTTTAGAAAATAGCTGAAAATATGCCAAATGCAGGGTTTAATTAAAATGTTAGAAACAGACACATAAGCGTATATTCAGCAACAACGCCTTTATCATAATAATTATTATGTTAATTAATGTGATAAGGACGTGTATGTTGAACGTTTTGTGTGTTTGTTATATATATATATATATATATATATATATATATATATATGTATGTATGTATGTATATACATATATACATATATATATTTATATATATATATATATATATATATATATATATATATATATATATATATATATATATAATAAGAGGTATATAATAGTGTATTAAAGAACGAGTTCAATAAGCTCGATTTTTCAGCACGCGTCCATGTTTAGAATAGACAAGTACGAAAAACGATATTTTTATAATATTCTATATATGCTATATTTATACATTTTTTTCAATTTTGCGCCCTTTTATGCCATTTCAAAATAAAGAAATCGCCGATACATATTGAGAAAATTGTATTTGGACTCGGCGAGCCATTAACGAACCCATATGAGTACTTTAATGACATCATTATAGACGCAAAATAGAAAAAAATAATTAAGATATAGCCCAAGATGAACTACGAATATAGTATTCGGCACAATAAGTAGTTTTTGGACCATTTCTTTCATAAGTTTTAAGGATTGATATAATACTACCATATGCCCACGACCGGAATAGCTAACCTAATCTAACCTAACAAATCTGATAATATTTTGAAGGGACCTTGAACAGTTGAAACTAGAGTCGTGTTAAGTGTATAGATTAGTTATATTAGATTGGTTAATAAATTAGTTATTATTAGATTAGATTAGTTAATAAATTAGTTATTATTAGATTAGATTAGTTAATATTAGATTAGTTAATATATAGATTAGTTAAGTTATATAATATTTTAACAAAATGAGTTGTTAAACTTTCAAAAAACTTTTTTAATTTTTTAATTCAGAGTAACAAACATCTTTATAAAATTACCTTTATTTACAGGTAATTATTATTGTAAACACGGTACATTGATATAATCAATATTTTCATTAGATTTTGTGATAATAAACAATTATCGTTTGTTTCAGATTTTCGAAGGACTTCGAAAGCCAATCTACCTTCCTTTCCACGGTAAGTTTTTCAATTATTAAGGGAATTGGGGTCCTTCCACTTACTTTTTCTCCACTGTGGACATATTTTGCACGCAACTATTACTTTGTCATTTGCATGCGAGTCGCAGAAACGATAAGATATACCATTTGTCCTTTTGGCATTCAGGCAAAAATTGGAAGGTTCCGAATAATTTTCTACATATGTACACGTACGCACTGTAGGAAAGTCGTGATTTTTTTGCATCCCATCGACAAAGGGCGCGTTCCTCGGCGAGAAAACGGGAATATATTCCAATATTTTTTTTTACTGTCACATGTGGATTCTTTATATTCTTTTAAGAAAGAGTAAAAAAAGGTAAAAAATACCAGAGAAAATATTCGTTATCAATAGAAATCTAGTTATTGTAATCTAGGCAGTGTTTCCCAAACTATGGGTCGCGACCCAAAATTGAGTCGCGTTAAATTTTTATTGGGTCGCGAAACGGAATTTGTTTTGATAGAATTACAAAGAAAACTAAAAGCAAAAAATTAATAACTGATTATAGTATATTTTACATCGAGAGATGAAAGTGGTTTTTTTTGGTGAGGTGAGAATTACACCGAACCAAAAGTAACGCTTTCATCTCGAGTAGTAAATGCAATTTTTTCTACTGATATTCGGTTTCAGGATCCATAATTCGACTTTAATAAAACCAATTCAACGCGAACTATCGGAACTCTCAATACAAATTTAATCGTTGGTTTGTCCGTTTCCATGGTAATATTGTTGCATTCTCATCGAAGGTGATACTTGTCAAGTCAAATGTCCTAATTTTATTTCGGTATTTTAAATAGTATCAGGCTCGTTTTACATTTGTACATAAAATATTCCATTGAAATTGATGTAATTAATTAGAAAGTCTATGCAAATTTGGTTAGTTTAATGCAATTTTTTCTAGTGATATTATGTGAAAATAGCAATTTTCTACGATATTGTAATTTATATAATATTATATTAGATCATTTATTTTTACTATAAACGTGGAAAATACAACCATTATAATAATTATTTACAGGATTGTTATTTACATTGCTGACTTGTGTGGTACTTTTTGAAGGTAAGTTTTCAGTTGCAAAAGTGGTTGCTACGGGCAGATTTGATGGTATGTTGTCGAAGTCAAGTGTTTGGTCATCAAAGCCAATTGTAGCTTCTGGTATACTATCAGCTTTTGATGTATTTTCAATAGATTGGAACATTTTCTGTGCTCGTTTTATTTTATTTTTTATTGAGTCTTCAATATATTGCTCTGCTACTGCGCTCAACTTCCAACCTCCATGTTGTTTTACTTCGGTAATATTGG
Source organism: Phosphuga atrata (assembly GCA_944588485.1). Classification (NCBI taxonomy): domain Eukaryota; kingdom Metazoa; phylum Arthropoda; class Insecta; order Coleoptera; family Silphidae; genus Phosphuga; species Phosphuga atrata. The sequence goes on from OX155893.1 coordinate 24,277,553, forward strand.
CTCCAGTATCCGCTAGAACTGTGGTAGAAGACCTTCTTAACGAATGGCCCGTATATAATTGAGGATCCCGCAATTTAAGAAATGTGGCAATTTGCTTTGGAACACTTCCAAATTTATTGATTCCTATTACTTGTCTCGTGCACCTGCCATTTTGATAATTCAGAAAGAATCGGGGTGTTGTACTGTTTATTCCCGACGGGCGAAGTTGTTGTACTGTTTATTCCCGACAAATATTATAGTAAGTACCAACAATTTTGAAGGAACGGGGCGTGTGGGTTTTTGTGTTAGGAATGGTTACTGTAATGCTTCTTCCAAATTCTGAATATTCTTTACTTCTAAATCTCGTAACTTAAGGGAACGACAAGCGCCGGCAATGCTAAAAATTAATGCTACCTATAACGAATAAAATGTATTTCCACATAGAGAACATTAAATGTAAAATTACCTTGGTGAACAAGAATTTATCATCAGGTGCATCATGGATAAATGTTTGAATTTGTTGTGATGTTAATACCTTGGCTTTTTTGCTTTGGAACCCCGTCGAGTTTCGTTTTAAATATGCTTTGAGTTTAGCGTATTTCGAAATATCCACATTATGCTTGATGTTAATAGTATTGCATAACATACGTACTCCAAACGTTAGATGGCTTTAAAACCTTCGATACTTTTCCAATATAAGCTAGAAGAACGTTTTCCGAAAATGAGCTTATCTGGTTGTCATTTCTCAAAATTCATGAACTTTTTATATATTAATTCATTTAAAATACTGGACTTATCTTTCTCTGGACTTATCGGGTAAGATATTATTAGAAGCGGAGTTTGCCGCTTCTATAATGCGGTGTGCCTGGTTCACTTATATCGGTTGCAGAATCCATAATTAAAATACAGTAAATGCAATTTTATTCTGTCAATATAACTGTCAATAGAAATTTAATCGTTGGTTTATTCGTTTCCATGGTAACATGGAATCATTTTCGTCTCTAGATGTGAAAATATTTTCATCTCTAGAATGAAAAAATGTCACTTTCATACAGGGTAAGCCGTGGAAAAAATGCCATTTTTACATATATCAGTAGAAAAAATAAATTTCTCATCGATTTAAAAAAAAAGTACCTATTCCCATTCAAACCTATGAGCCATTTGGATTCGTTCCTCTGGGCCTCTCGTTTCTAGAAAATTATTTAGGTCGCGTATTTAGAAGTTTGAAAAACACTGATCTAGTCTATTGTATTTTAAACAATTTTTACTTTAACACTTTTGGGTTATTTTGCAAAAATTAAAAATGGGCATAGAATAACGACAAAATTTAAATACAGGGCTTCCAAAAATCCCCGGGACGGAACGAGTGAAGAAAAAAATTAAAATTACACGTTGCATGGAAGTTCTAAACTATCTAAGAATGTAGTTTTTGTGTGTCTTATATATTTCTTTAGAACATGCTACTTATTTACATTATTTTTTACTTACTACTACTTGCTTATTTACATGCTACTTGTAGATTTTTTTTTGCAAAACGTTTACGCAATAGCGTGTACGCAGGTCTGAAAGGACGAAGTATTTTAACTCGTTTTGCAGAACATTTTCGTGCCTTTCTTGTAACCATTGTCTTCATTGTTCTTCAAAGTTCAATTTCTAACCATTGTCTATAAATTTTTTTAGGATCGCGAATCGGTTCGGAAAACAGTTTTGATAAAAATACAAAGAAATGAAAAGTAAATACAAAAATTAAATATATCTCACTTATTATATCATCTAATACTAAACATTTTATAATAATTATTAGATTTTGATTTATATTAATTTCTGGAGTATAAGATTTAAAAGTTTTTATAACAAATTAAGTTAATGTATCTTGGGTGCGCTGTTTGATCCACTAGTTTCGGCAGTTATCGGTACATTCAGAGTTTCTACATTCTCAGCTTTGTTACCTTTAAACTATATGTGAATCATAAATTCTTTTCAATAGCATGAATCAAATAATTGAATTTATCAGAAGAAAAATTTATGAAATTATCAACGGGCAAAACTTTGGAGATAACATTTAATGGAAATAAATATAATTTGCCAAAATTTTGCCAAAAAATCCAAATTTACCATGAATATCGCAACTTCAGTGAAAACGCTATCAAATTGTTGCTTCCATTTTCTGTCAACTATGAATGATTGTGATGAAAACTAAGTTTAGAAACTGACAGGACATAAATTCAATGATGCGACTATCTTTAACAAACTCCAATGAAACAAGGATTAATAAATTAATGAAAAATAAGCTAGAACTTAGGAGCCATTAGATTTGTTGTTTGTATATATCGGCATTCCTCCCGTATTCTACAAAGTTTGTCCGTTAAAATACCCAGGGGCTTGTATTTGGTTCATGCATTTTTAAGGTTTTCATGTCGCCCCTAAGAAGAAGACCATTTGCGCATTTGTTTAATGAAATGTTATTTCTATGTTAAATATTGCAGCAATCGATCAATATGAAATTAAAAACATTATTATGATCTTTAATTGACAACCTGTTGTAGGCAGCTCCAATTAAATAGTTTTACGTCTCACATTTTAATGGTGAACTAAAATCGAGCATTTTTGGGTCGCGAAACCAAACCTAGAAAATTTATGGATCACGTGCTGAAACGTCTGAGAAACGTTGGTCTAGTTGGTCTCTAAATGTTCAAACAAATAATCTATCAGTAATCTATCAGTAATCTATCAGAATCCGTAATCTATCAGTTACTCTCGTTATAAATATAATACTTTTGCTGCTTCTCTTTAGGCACGTCCTTCCCAGTAATATCAACTATTTTAATAAAAAGGTTTGGTAGTAGTTGCAAAATGACAGTAATGCAAAAAGTGAGTTAATGTTTATCTTAATACTTAATCTGGGGTCGATATGAAGGTCGAAAGTTTGGGGACCCCTGATCTAGTGTAATTGTTTAGACAAGGACTTCAGTCTAATTTTATAGACATTGAAGACCATGTCTATAAAATTAGACTGAAGTCCTTGTCTAAACAATTACACTAGATCAGGGGTCCCCAAACTTTCGACCTTCATATCGACCCGATGTTTTATTTATACTAGTTTTTGAATAATTTAGTCTGATTATATAGACTCGACTTGGTTTTCATGGCTTTAGCTAGGCTAAACTCTTAATAAATAAATGTAATTTATATATGGACGGACAACAATGTTTTATCTAGACTAGATTTTTAATAATTTAGTCTGAACATATGCTATATTATAGACTTAGTCTTCAAGGTTTCATCTTGAATCAACTCTTGATTATCTAGTCAGATTGTTTAGACTAGATTTCACCTTCAAGGTTTAATGTTTCATAAAATTCCTTTAAAACTTAAAACAAGCGGAACACAGCCTGAATATATAAATATATTCAGCCTTTCCGGGTCTCCATAGCAATTACTGAGTCTTTTTAGGACTACCAAAACAAATCAGCAGTTTATTGATTTTTGTAAAAAAATGAAAAATAAAAATTTCAAAACATTCAATTTTTAAAAGATTAAACTTTGCAAAAATATTAACTGTTAAGAAATATCTATATCGATATCATCTAGAATAACGTTACCACACGTCCCGATTTTGGCGGGACAGTCCCGCTCTTTGGCGGCCTGTCTCGCGTCCCGCCCATTTTTAGCTTTTTAGAAAATTTCTGCGTTTCTTATTTTAAATGTACTGTAATATATAATATAATACTTTTCCACATATTTGTATAAAATCTCCTTTTTTAATGGCAACCAATGAAAATTTTTAATATCCTCGAATTGAAATGTCCATTCTTCAAGATATTCCAGCAATTATAAAAATTTCTGACTTCTTTCAGAAAATCCAGTCGTTTAATGGCACCTTTTTCTGAAATTTTCATTGGGTGACATTAAAAGAGGAGATTTTATGTGGAAAAATCTTTTGAATATATTAGTAAACATTTTCCGAAAAATAATATTTGCGAAATTGATTTTGATGAGGTGTTATTAGTAAAAAGTTACGTTACTGATGAAGAAGTTTAATGTTGGTTGTAAATGTGGAAACAGACAAAAAGTGAACGGAGTTATTGCTTCATTTTAAATAGAATTATATTTTCAAAATATTTTGATAAGGAATAGCATTCTGTTTAAAATGAGAATTTGAATTTGTTTTAAAAAGGGAGAGTTTTTTGTAGTATCAATAAAATATGGGCAACTGAAAAAACACAGTGGAACATTAAACTTTAAAATCTGTATATGCGTAAATAATAATTTGACCAATTCATATGAGAAATTTCACATTTTATTAAATGATATAACTAATCTATTCACACGGATGAAAAATATGACCGTGAAAGAAAATCATATTTTTTTTAAATAAAATTTTTTAATTAAAAACCATAATGTTCAAATTATTGCAGGAAAAAAATTAATATGGTCTCTAATTCACTCACCATAAAATAAAAAAATATATAATTACTAGTACGATATGGTTTCCTGCACTTTCGTTCGATAAGTCCATACTGATGAAGCTAAAAGGCAGAAACGCGTCTTCACGCATGTTCATTATTATTATTTATCAGGTTATAGTATTTTTTAGTAACCCACATGGTTTCTCGTAGCACAAAATTGCAAAAAACCAAATCGTACTTGTAAATATATTTATTTATTACATATATATATATATATATATATATATATATATATATATATATATATATATATATATATATATATATATGTTGTATTGTTTTCTCGGGGATTCCGCGTTGATGCTGAGGGTTGGCTCTGAAAAGAACCGGATTCTCGACGTTTCGACGAACTAACATTCGTCATATATCTCTTGAGAATGGCGAATGTAAGTTCGTCGAAACGTCGAGAATCCGGTTCTTTTCAGAGCCAACCCTCAGCATCAACGCGGAATCCCCGAGAAAACAATACAACACAGGTATCTATCCGCGAAAACCTCAAATACAACATATATATATATGTGTTGTATTGTTTTCTCGGGGATTCCGCGTTGATGTTGAGGGTTGGTTCTGAAAAGAACCGGATTCTCGACGTTTCGGCGAACTAACATTCGCCATTCTCAAGAGATATATGCGTCCGCGCGGGTCAACGGTTAGACGCATACTGAGAGCTCGTTCGTGCGGTGCGACTACTTATAGCTGTCTGGCTTCGGGTCATGCGCGTTGTGTGCGATGCTTCGGTTCGGTTGTTTGTTTGTCTTGTTGGTCGTACATGAGTCTGGGGTGTCTGGGGTTGCATTTTGAGGGTGGATATGATCGGTCGCCATGCTTGGGGCAGTCTCAAGGAATCGTCTCTCGTGTTCATGCAGTAGTCTCGTTTTTCTATCTCTATGGCTTCTCTGTATACTCGTGACATTTCGTGGCTAATCTGTGCAAGAGTCCTTGAATTTCTAAAGTCCATCCAGTGACCGGTGTTTTTGTGTTGGACAAGTGCCGATGAAACTTTGTCTCTGTGTCTGACTGAAACTACATGTTCTTGAATCCTAGCAGATATTTTTCTATTGGTACGTCCAATGTAGGTTCGTTCACATGTTCCGCAAGGTATTTCGTAAATTCCATGGGATTCTAACGGGATGGTGTCTTTAACGCTGCGTAGCATGGAGGATATTTTCTGGTTAGGTTTGAAAATGATGTCGATGTTGTGTCTTTTAAGAATTCTGGAGATTTTGTCAGTCGATCCATGAACATATGGTAGATATGCTGTGCTAACGGGTTTCTGGCGTTCTTCAGTTCTCTGGCTACTGTTCTCTGTACGACGGAAAGCTCTGGATATTAAGCTGTTTGGATATCCATTTGAAGAAAGAGCTTCTCGTAAGTTCCTCAATTCTTTCGGTAAGTTCAGCTGGTCGGCTAGTCTTTTTGATCGGGTGGTAAGAGTGTTTACTACAGATGCTAGTTGTTTGGGATGATGGTGCGAAGAAGCGTTCAGATATCTGTCTGTATGGGTTGGTTTCCGGTACACAGTGTGACTCAAGGTGCCGTCAGGTCTCTTCTGTACCAAAACATCCAAGAAAGGAATTCGTTGATGCTTTTCTATCTCCATTGTGAATTTAATTTGGTCGTGTTGGGAGTTAAGATGGTTAAGGAATTTGTCCAGCTCTGGTCTGCCGTGGGGCCAGATTACAAATGTGTCGTCAACATATCTTAACCAGAGTGTAGGTTTAAGTGTGGCTGATGAGATTGCCTTTTCCTCAAAATCTGTAAGAAATATGTTCGCTATTACTGGGGATAGAGGTGAACCCACAAGTCTTAGGAGCACCAATGGGTTCACCTCTATCCCCAGTAATACACAACGCGCATGACCCGAAGCCAGACAGCTATAAGTAGTCGCACCGCACGAACGAGCTCTCAGTATGCGTCTAACCGTTGACAAGCGCGGACGCATGTATCTCTTGAGAATGGCGAATGTTAGTTCGCCGAAACGTCGAGAATCCGGTTCTTTTCAGAACCAACCCTCAACATCAACGCGGAATCCCCGAGAAAACAATACAACACAGGTAGCTATCCGCGAAAACCTCAAATACAACATATATATATATATATATATATATATATATATATATATATATATATATATATAATAACCAAATTATAATTCTCATTTCATCCCATTTGTCCCGCTTTATCTCAATGAAAATGTGATCACTTTAATCTAGAACTATCCTAGATAATATAGATTAAGGTCAAGATTTTTTAATTATAATATTTATTAATATTTATTAAAATGAATGAAAACGATATCTAAATTTCAAGTAAAATTGGTGGATAGACAATAATTTGAGCAGGGATTCTGCTTGGTAAATAGTAAATGGCAGAGTGTTGTAGCGATTAGTTGGTCTCTTGGCCTTGGGGTTGCAAAAAATGTAAACAAATCGAGTCGAAACGAGCATAATCAGTGCAAATAAGACGAGTTTGAATTCGATTCTGAACGTTTTTAGTTACTGATGTGCGATTGTCGGCCGTCAATGAATTTTCTCGTGAGTAGGGAACTATCCTTCCTTCTAGACCACTTTCCTCCGCAGACGGGAATTAGGGATCGCAATCCGGAACACCGGATCCGGCTATCCGGCGGATCCGGCATCATTAAGCGTTTGTCGGATCTGGTACCAATATACTAGATCCGGTGATGCTAATTTTTGGTAAAATAATCCCGCTGTTGCATGAGTTGGTACTTTGGCTTTTTCAGTTGTCTTTTTCAAATTTCACAGATCAACGAAGACGAGATTTATATTATTGAATTGATATTATTGAAATTTTACAAAATCAACATTTTTAGACTCTCACTAGTTTCTTTGCTGTGTGACTATTTGGAGGAGTTTTGAAAATCTAAAAACCAAATTTTGAACAAAATCTAAAACAAATTTGTTAATATTGTGAAAAATAAGGCAACGTCATATCAATAAAGATAGGTTGAAATTTTACAAAATTAACATTTGTAGACTCTCACTATTTTCCTGACTGTGCAACTATTTGAAGGAATTTTGGAAATCTAATAACCACAAATAGTCCAAATTACTCCAAATAGTCCAAATTTTGATATCCTAAAACCGTTTTATTAATATTTTGAAAAATTATACAGCCGCAGATCAATGAAGATGAGTTTTAGATTTTACAAAATCAACATTTGTAGACTGTCACTATTTTCTCACTGCGCGACTATTTGAAAGAGTTTTGGAAATCTAAAAACCAAAAATTTTTTCCAGAAAGTCAAAATTTTGAAAATCTGAAACCGTTTTGTAAATATTTAAAAAAATAAGGCAGCGGCAGATTAATGCAGATTTTGTCAAATCTTAAGCTCGATTTTAGAAAATTAACATTCATAGACTCTCGTTATTTTCTCTACTGTGAGACTATTTGCAGGAATTTTGAAAATCTAAAAACCTCGAATTTCTCCAAAAAGACCAAATTTTGAAAATCTGAAACTGTTCTGTTACTATTTTTGTTACCTTTGAAAATAAGGCAGCGATAGATCAAAGAAGATGAGTTTGAGCTCTAAAACATAGATCTGCGGTATATGCGCACAAAAAGTAGGTTGATTTTAGGGTGCGCTTTATGCACCCGCAAATACGGTATTTATAGTAAGTTGATTAAATAAATGGACATTTAAATAGATATTATATTGCATTAGACAGATTCATCATGATGTCTGTCATAAATATAAGAATTAGACTTGTTGCATGTTGCAATTAGCATGCTCAAATACGTAATTTTTGTGATCTTAGTAGATCATATACTTAGAAGTAAAGTTTATTATGTAAGATTTAATTCCATCGATTTCGTCCGGATCTGGCTGGATTGGAAATGACAGCGGATTGCAATCTCTAATGGGAATACATGCAAAGGAATATTAGTTAGTCCCCTGCATATGGAAAATTACATGTGTTTCATAATCAGTAGTTCTAAACGTGAAATAATAATAACGAGCGTATATGTGTAAATGGCGCGGCAAAACCAGATCACCACCTGATGAAACCTGAAAAACGTTGATTGAACCACATTACTTTATGATTAAATCTGAGTACTACCTGATTAATACCTGATTACCATCTGATTAAACCTGATTTCTACGTGATTAGAAGGATGAGAGGCCAAAACACATGTAATTTTCCATGTGCGGGGCGGAATAGACTTTACATGTATTTTCCCATCTGCGGGGGAAACTGGTGAAAGGAACGTTTACACCTCTTGCGTATAGCAAGTAGCTATATACGATTTAGAAACTGTGAGCTTGACAAAGAATAGTTCCGATCAACTAAGGGTACGCAAAGGGTCATGGAGCGATCAATGATTGGGATCTCAAAAAGAGACATAAGTCAGGATAGAAATTATCAGAGGAAGATCGAGAGTATCCGACGTTATTGAACGAATAGCGGTTATTAAGTTTATTAAAATGGTGTTGGGTCGGACATGTCGCAAGGCTAAGCAAAAACAGGTGGACTGCCAGAATTACGCAGTGGCGACCTTAAATCGATCGCTGGTAAAGACAGGTATCGCCCAAAATCGCCAGATGTAGAAGATATACGAAGAAGCTTATGTCGAGTAGTGGACGATGGAAAGCTGTCGAAGAAGAAGGGGAAAAGTGGTCTAGAACGAAGGATCTTTTCCTACTTTTATGAGCAAAAATTGCGAAAATTCAGTGAAATTAGTGCTTAAAGGTTTTTGAGATTGTTGTGCCAGTCTCTTTGTGAAATTGTTGTAGCAATTTCTGCTTCTTTGGATGAGTTTCTGCATTGATTCGTTAACAATATTTTTTTTTAATTTCAGAAAAAAGTAAGTTGTTGAAAGAAAATTTATTTTAAGGGGGTTTAAGTTTATTTTATTTCTAAAATTTTGTTATAATTGTTAAAAATTTTGGGAAATTTGGCGAACATTGAGGAAACTATTAGAATTTGTGAGTGTTGGCGCCGGCGTGGTTTCCCTCTCCCAATTACCTTTTCTTAAGAGCCACATGCGCGTCGGCTTGTCTAAGGGATGTTCGACAGAACTCAACCGGCTTCGTGTGACGTGATATGCTAGTTTTGATTTACGCTTTGTGCGAAGTGCATTGTGGGGGTATAGTAAAGCGATCACAGCGTATGCCGTGGCAAAAATCCGCAACAATTCGGGATAGTCAATTTGTTTATATTTTGAAATGGGTCTTAATTGTTGTTGTGTCTTGAACTGCAAAAATATCGGGACAAATAGGCGGTGTAATTCTACTCCTATATTTTTGCTACAGTGGCTTAGAATTTAGAGTAAGGAAATAAATTACTATATTAAAATTACGATATTAATAAATCAATTTTATTTGCCCTATATATTTTATAATATTAATTAATTAGTCTTTCTAATTATTATTTGAGTGTTGATGGGTTGCCGTGGTCTCCAAAACTTCACGATACAATTTGTAGTGAACATTTTATTGGAGGCAAAAAATATGACGAGCAAGCATCTCCTAGTTATGTTCCCACTATATTCCCTAAAATGTATCGAAAGAAGAAAGTTAGTGATTCACAAGTCCTAGCTAAATATACAGGCCTGATAAAACGAAGAACCATAAAAGTCTCAGACACCACATCAACTCAAGCATTCAAAATTGAAGAACGAAATGCCATTATTTCGTAGCTCTTCAACTTTTCTTACATGTTGAACTAGAACTAATTTGTTTCTCTTTCATAGTTCACAGTTCATCACAGTTTGGGGTTGGAAATTAATATTTTACACTAATGCACTAAATAATAGTGATGTTCAATGTACAATGTACACTATGCAAACTTGTACAATGTACACTTTCAATACTAGTTTTTATAATAACCACTATTTTCTATATATTGTTTTTAAAGAAAAATAATATTTTCTGCCTTTGCATCTTTCTTTTAATTACTTTATTTATTATAAAACAATAAGGCCTCTCGTGCACTAGAAAGCGCAACCAGGCTGCCGGCAGCCAGTCTAACATCTGATATCACATGGCAACCCGCGCACTAGGCGGTAACGAATTCTTGGCTGCGGCAGCAGTACTGAAATTGAACAATTGAACAAAAAATGAAGAACGAAATACCATTATTTCGTAGCTCTTCAACTTTTCTTACATGTTGAACTCAACATGTTGAACTAGAACTAATAACTAGTTTCTATTTCACAGTTCAAATAATAGTAAACATTACTATTATTTGAACTGTGAAATAGAAACTAGTTATTAAATATATATAAAGTGTATAACATATACACTTTCAAAAGAAGTTTTTAAAATAACCTCTAGTTTCTATATATTGTTTTTAACCAAAATACTATTTTTGCGCCTTTGCATCTTTCTTTTAATTATTTTATTTGTTATAAAACAGTAAGGCTTCCCGCGCACTAGAAAGCGCAGCCTGGCTGCCCGGCATGTTCTCAGGCCAGAACATGCCTGAATGAACGGTTGCCCATGGGCTGCGCGCAGCCAGAGCGGGTGTAAAGAGTGTATGTGGCTGCCGTCAGTCTCCACACACTTGTCGTAGCAGTCAGACATATTTTGTGTTCCAAAACTCCGAAACAAAATAACTTTCGATACGATTGCCTGCTCAAATATTTCGGCTGCCTAAAATACTAAGATATTTGTATTTTGATCATTGTTTGACATAATCCCGAATAGTTGCGCCTACGAAGTGGCGCTACTGGCGTGCACATAGCCATATTGGCTATGTAGCCCCTTACAATAATCTATGCAGCACTTACATTTATAGCATTTATTATTAATAAATAACAGTTCGAATGTGTTACGACATTACCTTGTGGAAAAATATCGGAAAATCTATAAAACTGTTTCTTTTCAATTCAAAAAATCAAAAACAATTTCTTTAACCTAAGGGGAAATTTAAGTGTGACGTTTAGAAATTCACATAAAATATGTTGAAAACCTAAATAGGATCCAATAGGATTCTAATAAGCTTATGTAAATAAAACGCGGAAAATATTGGTAAATGTAAGTTGAACTCACCAATGATTTACCATCCTTTTATATTCAATCAACCTTTTATATCTATACAAATACCGGTAAATGTGTATATTCACCTAACTACGCACTTTAACCGTAACATTTATATTCAATAATCTCATTACCATATTAGCATACTAGAATTTTACAATAACTTTTATGTTTATTTTCCATAATTTGCTTTGTCGGTAGTTATTGTTATATTATCCGACTAGAATACTTGTTGCAGTAAGCATATATTTTTATCTAACTAAAATAAATAAGATATTGATGAAAAAGCTTTAAACTTTTAATAAAACTGTCGTATATAAAGTAAGATTTGTTGTGTGAAATGCGGAATATGGGCTGTAAATGTTGGTGAAATACCATTTCGAATTTTATGTGAAATTGATTTAAGAATCAGGTCTAATCGTGAGCAAAATAGATAGTGTTTATATATCTTTTATAGACAGACAAATAGATATGATGACAGAGAACCAGGGAGATAAGGCTGGATGTGCAAGACATAAAAGTGATGTATTGAGCGATTGGTAAAATATATTGAGTTATTTTTCCCTGTTGAAATGGCGGAAAAACGTATTCACAGATAAATATTCAAGCATTTTAAAACGATATTTACGCTTTTTCCTTCTTTATTACAAAAGTAAAATAATAAAATAAAACTTTGTTCTTGAGAAGTTTTCCGAAAAACATATTGTTTTTTCATTATAAATGGAGCAATCATAAAATGAAATTTTGTTCTTGAGACATTTTCGCAATTCACTAAACATTTTTTCGTTTATTTCGCAATCCGTTTCCTGTAACTAATTTCATTACAATTTCCTCCCCGAAAGCTAATAAACGAGAACCCGTACCGAATTTCTTTCGCTCGTCCTTCCTAGAAATTTCTTACTCGTCGCACCGCAATTTTTCGTTTATTCTGGCATGTAATAGGTCACATGTATGTGCGGGTTGTTTTATAGCTCGCGGTCGTATTTATTACTTTCTAACATGGAAAAATGTTCGAGTGCTATTTCAACGACGCGGTTGACGTTTTAACGAAGACCCTAAAGCAGAAGAGCGTAAATAGAAACTGCACGATGCGAAGTAAACCGACGAAATATTAAACGTCCGAAATGAATTATAAAAAAAAGGGATGTGGATGTTATTTTTTATACTGTCCACGAATTGGTTGATAAAGTGGAAAAGGGATTTTCAACGGGGCGGAAATAAAATCAAATTGTGCTGGTTACGAAAATACGTTTTATGGAATAAAATAACTTTTTTCATAAATAAAATTTCTTTTTTTGAAAGTGATGTATTGTGGTTAACAATAAGTGGAAGTTCGAATTGGATACATTAATTGGATTAAAATATGATTTTTTAAAAGAGAATTAAAATATTAATAAATTAAAATAGTCTAAATCAGGGGTAGGCAAATCTTCTGTCTGTCGGGCCACATTGTGGATGAAAATTAAACTTTATTTATTTGTGTCTCCTAAATTGTGTTAATTTATTTGTGTCTCCTTAGTTATTTGTGTCTCCTAAATTGCAAGGAACCAACAGAACCTCTTAGAACATCGACACTCCAATAACAATATCACCAGAAAACATTAACCCCTCCAATAATAAAAGAAGTCTACCAAGTCTACATCACTGGATGAGATGAAAATTAAGATTACAAAGCACCGGGAGAAGATAAGACCTTTGCAGAGATCTGGAAATATACAGGAAGATCAACAAAAATTGCTCTTCATTAATAGCTTGTCAACATCTGGATTCAAGAAAAGCTACCAGAACACTGGACCACAGCCATCATTCACCCAGTACACAAAAAGCAAGCGAAACAGATACCAACAACTACAGGGGACTCTTACTCTTAGTCATAATATACAAAATCCTTTCAAGAATCATCCTTAATTAAATCAGATTACATTTCGGGAAGGAGCTAAGAGATTACCAAGGAGGTTTCAGATGCTGGAGGAGGTGTCCTGTTTATGAGTCTCAAGTCTCAAGCTAATAATGGATTACAACAGGAAGAGAAATAGAAATTCCAGAAAGCATCCCATGCATCCACAGGGAATCCCTTCTAAAAATTCTAAGACACCTTGGACTACACCCCAAATTAATAAACATGATAAAACTGACCCTCACAAACACCAAGTTAAAAGTGAAGTTCAGGGGCGAATTATCGGAACCATTCGAGATCAAAACAGGATTATGCCAAGGTGATGGACTCTTACCGCTTCTGTTCATCTGCGCTCTAGAAATGGCAATGAGGGAATGGTTTAAACAATATCCCCTAAAATTAAAAATAGACAGAAAGGTCAAAACAAACTGTCTTGGTTTTGCTGACGACTTGGCACTACTAGCAAATGTCATAGATGAAGCAAAAACTCGGATATCAGAACTTAAAAATATTGCAAGTAAAATTGGCCTCAAAATATCATTTAAAAAAACAGTAGTTATGCCTCAAAAACCAAGCGCATTGAAAGAAATAAACATAAATGGCAATAAACTCAAAATTGTAGCCCTATTAGGGATTTTCAATCATTGAAAATCCCTAATTGAAAATGTCACACCGGTGTCATTTTAAATCCAGCCGAATTTACACCGAACCGGACCGATGGAATTAAATCTAACATAATAAACTTTACTTAATCTACTGAGATCACAACAATTAGGTATTTAAGCATGCTAACAAGACTTATTTTTAAATTTATGGCATCATGTCTAATGAAATATAATATCTATTTAAATGTCTATTTAGTTAAATCAACTTACTATAAATACCGTATTTGCCGGTGCATAAGGCGCACCCTACAATTCAACCTACTTTTTGAATAAAGCGAAAATAGTGAGAGTCTACAAATGTTAATTTTGTAAAATTTCAACCTCATCTTGATTGATATGTCGTTGCCTTGTTGTTCAAAGTATTAATAAATTGCTTTTAGATTTTCAAAATTTTTACTTTTTGGAGAAATTTGTTGTTTTTAGATTTCCAAAATTCCTCCAAATAGTCGCACAGCGAGGAAAGTTGAGTGTACAAATGTTAATATTGTAAAATCTCAACCTTTCTCAAAATGCGAATAAATAGGGATTGCAATTTTTTTTGGAAAAAAATGTGCGCATTATACACCAGCAAATACGCCAATTATTTTACATTATTTATCCCAAAATCAATTTTGGTTTTCAAAAAACCATGTGGCGCCATGCGCACCACGCATTTAAGATACCTACTCATGCAACAGCGCGATTACTTTACCAAAAATTAGCATCACCGGATCCGGTGACTAGATCCGGTATATTGACACCGGATCCGGTAAACTTTTAGTGATGGCGAATTGCACGGATTACACGGATTATCGGATTACCGGATCCGGTTTTCCGGATTGCAATCCCTAAGCTCAATTCACATACCTTGGAGAAATAATAACAATGTATGGTGAATGAAAAAACTTCGATCCAAATAAGAACAAACAAGTTAAAGCACAAAAATTAACCTGGGACATCACCAGAAAAATGTAAATGCAAAAATAAAACATTACAACAGAGTTATAAAACCAGAAGCCACATATGCATCAGAAACACAGTTTCGCTGAAATGAACCATCTAAGACCGACAAACTTCAGAAGATCGAAAGAATTTAAAGAAAATGAAAAATACCACAAAAACCTTCAGTGGCGGATAGTGCCCAACAAGTCGTGTACAAAGAGCTAGAACCTAGTACTGACACTATTTGTAAAATGAGACTGGGGTTCTTTGGGCACATAATGAGAAAGCCAGATTCGATACTTCTGAAACAACTGGTACAATACATCTCAACTCCAAAAAAAACCACAACATGGTGCAGATGGATCAGAGAAATAAGAGAGGATCTGAACGAAATTGGACTTACACCAGAAGACACCACAGACAGGATACAATTAAACCAAAAACACAAATCTCCGCTTCCCACTCACAAAGAAGAAATACACAACACATGACAATATACTGACAAGAACATATGACAATATACTGGGTGGACCGCAAGGCTCGAACAATCCGCTCAAGGAGACCTAGTTAATGGACTAACTAAAGTAATCTTATGTGGTCATAAAAGAAGAAGAAGAAGTTGTGTCTATATTCCTATAAAATACTAGCAGATAGATACTAAATAAAGTATACATCAGGTTTAATCAGCATTATAAGCATATCATAGCATCATAGGCTTGCGCTTTTGGATTTTTTTTGCCTTTTTACGTTGGAATAAGAATTAAGATCATTCATTGTGGGTGTTAGGGATAGATGAATTTGTAATTGCTTCATCATTGAAATTATTTTTTGGTGAAACAAATCACATGACCAAATTATTATCAATATTATTATTTTAATTAATTTGTATAGATATTATTTTTTAATTAAAGTAGTTTATAAAATGCTTCGCGGGCCGCATAAAACGTCGATGTGGGCCGTATGTGGCCCTCAGGCTGCCTTTTGCCCAGGCCTGTTCTAAATATTGTAAATAGAAATAAAGAGGCAGAAAGCCCTTGTGTTGGGTGACCTACTTTTTACAACATTTTATCAGGTAGCTTTGTACTCTGCCTGTTCTGGGCTCCGCAAAAATTTTGCAATCGATTCCAAACTAAAGTTCCCCTATGCTAGAGACTTTAAACATTACTCTGAAATGGATGACAATGCAATATTTGAATATTTTAGACATTTAGTTTTTTAATAAATTTATATTCCTCCGGGTCAGCAAGCACGCAATGCAGGCAACCATGTGTGCCAAGATTTCTGAGCCTGAGTATTGTTTACAACGGGACTACGTAATATTTACACATTTAGAGAAAAAAACGCATGTTTTTCAGAATCGAGACTAGCCGATAAAACAACATAAGGCCTAGGCCGCACTAAGGCTAAATCGCCGCGGTTTTTAATCGCGTGATTTTCTGACTCGAGTAAACGGATATAAGTGGCCTCACTTGCGGTTTTTTCTCGCGACTGATTTTTCCCATAGCGTACTATGTGTTTATCGAGCGGTTTCGCGGTTATAGCGGTTACCGCTCGCGGGAAAAAACCCTAGTGCGACCTCGGCCTTAAAATAGGAATCATTACTATGTGAATTTCCATATTACAAGAAAAGAATTAAGAAAATTACTATGTTCTCTAATTTACTAATTGACTAATAATATAAATAAATATAATTAGTAGTACCGTTTGGCTGCTGTATTTAACTGCTAAGAGAGACCACATGGGTCGCTAAAAAATGACATAACCTTGATAAATAATAATAATTGTGAAATCAATAGACGCGTTTCTGCCTTTTGGCTTAATCAGTATGGACTTATCATCTAATCTCAAATTGAATTAAAATTAAATATAAACTACAACTTGATTTGCAAATCGTTCTTCTAAGAGAAATCGCGGAAAAAAACTGGTTTGCAGATATCATTTGAAAAAACAGAAGTAATGACCAACTTCAAAGATGCCCTGGCAAAACTGCAGACAAAATACGGGGGGATCAAACGAGTGAAAGCATTTAAGTACCTGGGAGAGATCTTCATGAAAAGTGTAATGGACATGCCCATGCCCTTAAGGAACGAGTACGCAAATTCGAAATAACCTATCAAACGTCGCGCTCAATCTACAATAAAAAATGCTTGTCCAAAAATACCAAACTCCTTCATTATGAAACTTTTCGGAAGCCAGTAGTTATGTATGCAGCCGAAACCCTATCCCTAAATGCTAACAAAGGACTCCTCGAAGAACTAGTGAAGAAAGAGCGCAAAATCCTTAGAGGTGTAATGGGATCGAATTTCAAGAACCGCATCCATCATAATAAACCCAACAAAGAAGTCTACAGTGAAATAGAGAAAAAAACAGACACGATCCGCAAGAGGCGGACACGGTATTATGGACATCTCAAACGAATGAACGGAAACAGGCTGACAAAACAGATTTTTCACATTTTTGATTCCAAACACAAAACCACAATGCCCTGATTTATAAATACCAAAGAAAATCTCAAAATACTGCATTTAAAACCTGACGACGCCTTCAATTATCCTCAATATTCGTTGTGCTCAAAGTAAGGAGAACATTCAAGCAAAATACGGAATGATCAAAAGAGTCCCAAATTTCAAATATCTGGGAGAATTTATCGAACCAACTGGAACAGGAAAAATCTCACAACAAAACCGTCTCCAGAAAACCAAGAGAGCAATCGGACTTATCAAAAACCACTATAACAAAAAATGCATGTCATCAACACTCTCATCAAATCGGCAAGTCTCTACGCTATCGAAAGACTTACACTCAAAAGGAAATACGAACTTGAAGAAATCAAGAAGAAAGAAAAAGCATTCGGAAAATACAAGGAGCGAGATTTACTGACGGGTACGGGTGCTGCTTACTGACGTGTACCAACTATAGTCTATCAAGACAACTGAAAAATACTCAAACATCGAAATTGATATAAGAAAAAGACGAATGAAATTCTTCGGGCACATAGATAGACTACCGAATGCCTGACTAACCAAATGAATACTAGATTACAAATCATCACTCAAGAGTACAACACCATGGATGAAAGAAGTACAGAAAGACATGCGAACCGCTAACATAACCGACACATCAGGCAGAGACTCCTTCCGTAATAACAAAGTGAACAACTGGGAAGTCTAACCAGAGCAAGCAATACCTAAACCTTACAGACCTAAATGGTCTGAGTCAATGTGCTTAACGTTTTCCAATATTGGGAAAATTCCAATAATTGGAAACGCTGTAAATAAATAAATAATAATTACAACTTGCGCATTGCGTGTTCTTAGTGGAAATGAATCTGCATTTTTTTTATGTTTTTCATTTTATCTTATTTATGTAGAGCCAAGTTCAGACATCTTCTAGACCACGTGCGCTTTCCACGTGAGCAGATTCATTTCCACTAAGAACACGCAATGAGTAAGTTGTAGTTTATATTTAATTTGATTTCAATTTGAGATTAGATGATAAGTCCATACTGATGAAGCCAAAAGGCAGAAACGCGTCTATGGATGTTCATAGTTATTATTATTTATCAGGTTATGAAACCCACATGGTCTTCCATATCACTAAAGTTCAGGAACCAAATCGTACTTGTATTTATATTTATTTAAGTTATTAGTCAATTAGCGAATTAGAGAACATTGTAATTTTCGTGCGTATGTTTAAAATTGATTGAAAAATTTCACAATATATACACAAAACTAAACGTCTTTAAAAGCTGCGTTTTTATTAAAATGCACTAAAAAAGAGATTTTTTGAAGAATTTTAACAAAAATTTGTAAATCAATTTTTGTTTACAATTTTCCTTCAACAAATTTCTTTTTTTTTCGCATTTTAACAAATTTCCTTAAATCTAGGTAATAAAAATTCACTCACCAAAGCAGAAATGCAACAGCAATATCACAAGCAGATTCACAAAACGTTATACAACAATCGGACAAATTTTTAGCACAATTTTCACTATATTTCCGCAATTTTTGCTCACAAGAAATTTAATCCGCACCCAACAACCGCACGCCGACAACTAAAATCGTTCTGAATTCTATTCAATCTCACCTTTTTTGTACTGATTACGTTCGCTTCGACCGGATTTGTTTACATTTTTTTGCACCCACAAGGTCAAGAAACCAACAAAACGCTACAAATCTCTGCCGTTTACTCTTTACCAAACAGAAGCGTTGCTCAAATTAATAAAACAAAGGCATTTTCCATCTTTAAACTTCTAATCTTGTCCATCTACCAAGTTCACTTTTGAATAATTCAATCTAGTTCTGTCTATCTATTACTATCAGTTCCATCTATTTTTAATTAGTTTTATTATTTAAAAAATAGCAATTGATTTATTTAATTAATGTATTTAATTGTATTTAATCTGCATACATTTGTCAGAAAATGTAAACATTATTTATAGCCAACACGGAAAACAATTTATGTTCTCCTTTTAGTGCATTTTAATAAAAACTAACTTTTAAATTAAATTCCCGATGAACTATAATATGAACTATAAACAGTTCCAAAATGAATACTTTTGATGTTTTAAATTTGAATACTTTACACATTTTAAATTACCTTATTCATTTACTTTAGACATTTCCAGTTTGTTCAATTAATTTATATTTGTGCTATGAATACTTATGATATCCTAGTGGACGTGCCAGACTTTTATTCAAAGTCAAGACAAAAAAAAAGTATCTCCTTTTATGGGCATTTTAGTAAAAACGTGGCGTTCAAAAAGTTTTTTCATGATTTTATCTTACATGTAGCAATAAATATTCACTACCCGTACAAAAAAAAGTAATGAAATACTTTTTATTTATGGAAGTCATAGCTAAGATAACGTATGCCTGCCTGGGTTTATATTATGATTTTGTTATTCATCATGCACCTCTAGTTGGTAATTGAACAATGTTAAAACATTTAACTATTAAAAACTTCACAACTCTACTTTAAGAAAAATAAATAACATTTTAACAATTAAAGAACCTTATGGTTTCATAAAAGCAAATTCATAACTTCGACGTAGGTGATTTTTGAAAAAAATCCCAAAGCACGTTACGTATTATTTTTACTTGCCCTCATTTCTATGTATATGTTGTTTGTTTATCTGTTCCCGGATGTGCCCAGCCACCTCCGACCTTTTTTCTTCAAACGTAAAGGTACGACAACTGACACCTCGTTTGAAAGATCTCTTCGCAAGGAATACAACACCCTTTTTATTTCTTGAATATTTTCAAAGCCCACGTCATAAAAACACCACTTTTAACTTCTTCTTCTGAGTAGTTCACTCTTGACAGAGTGGTCGTGGTGATGGGGAGTCGTCTGCTTTTTTCACTGCTGCCTTTCTTCTGCCAATCTTCTCCATAGGTTCCTGTTGGTCGCATGCGCAATGCGCGCGCATTTTGCCACAGGAGTCTCAGTGACAGATTTGATGGTGTTTGTGATCGGCCACGAGGTCTGCTACCTTCCACCCTGCCCTGAATCACCAGCCGCACCATTGAGTCACTTTTGCGGGTAACGTGTCCAAAGAATCTGAGGATCCGTAACTGAACAAGCGACGAAATACGCTGATCAATTTTTAATTCTTTGAGTATGGACACGTTATTCCGGTGAACGGTCCAGCTGATTCCAGCATGCGCCTCCAACATCACATTTCTAGGGCGTCGATCCTTCGTCCAAGATCCATGTTTCCGCTCCATACAAAAATATCGGAAAAACCAGGCTGTGCATAAGGCGTATTTTGGTATTTTTTGTGATTCGGCGGTCTCTCCATATCTTGCCTAGCCTTTGCGCAGCGGACCGTGTCATGGCGCATCGTAGTTCAATCTCGAGGTCACATACCCCGAGGTCACAACCTATTGGTGATAGTGGAGACCAAGTAAATGTAGCTGCCGACAACCTCACCGTTGGCAATGGGTGAAATATCTGGATTGCTTTTATTGCTTTCTCTCTTTTATAACTTGAATACTATTTAATGCAACAAATGTTCAAAATGGGCACCGTTTCTTCCGTGGCAAAGTGCAAATCGAAGATAACTAATGTTTCGTAACATTTCTGCTGTGACTTGCTGTATTTCATGTATAATACCTTGCTTAAGGTCCTCAATTTAATCCTCTTAACCCTTTAAGGCCCAAGAAAAAAAAATTCACCTAATTTTCATGCACTAATTAATAATTCTTGCTTAAAATGGCATTTTGTAATACATTAGGAAACACAATTTTTTTTTTTTTTATTTTGGCAAAAAATTTTTTTTTTATTTTTTTCAACTTATAAGTACCGTCAGGAATTACAGACCATATTTGTATAGTAATTTTGATTATACATATTATGTTAAACAAAAACACATTTCAAACCAAAATATAAAAAAAAACGATATACGTAATTTGAAAAAAATAATATTGAATATTCCCCCATTGAATATTACCCCATATAACTTCAGGGTAGAAATTTGATACAATAAATAATGTAAGCGTTAATAAAAGCTATGTCCAAAAATCCCCAAAATAGTCGGTGCCCTTATTTACGAGAATTTCGGTTCATTCCATAGGTTGTTCGAAGCTGATCTGTTTTATCCACTCCTCCCATAAATATATTATAATCCTTCACTACAATATGGCAAGCAACTTCTTGACGTGTTCCGTCCTTTTGTGTTTGAGAGTTGTAGTTGCTTCTGTTCCATGATAATTTTAAGCAAAATATACAATGCGATTATCCTTCCACTTAAAAACAGTAATACCTGTAATAGAAGTTCTGTAATTGAAATCTCCTCGTTGCAATTGTTTATCTTCTTTCAAATGAAGTGGAAAACCTTTTCTGTCTTTTCGAATCGTCCCACATGCCAAGAGTGTTTTTATTTTTAGAGATTCTAATAAGATTATAGATGTAAAATAGTTATCCGAATAAATTATTTTATTCGAATTCCAGTGGGGTTTCATCAAAGATAACACCATTCGTTCGCCAAGACCATAATTTCTAAATTCCAATTCCATTTCTTCATTTTTTTCCTGATACATTTGGAGACCAGATATAAAACCTTCATCATCAGTAGCATCCTCATCTAATTCTCCATCCGTTAGGACACAGTTTTGTAAAGGTAAATAATCATCCTCTAACAATTGATCACATATCTCTTGTAATTCCAATTCGGTTAGAGGTTTTTTGTAATACCACTTCAAATTTTGGTCCTCCATTACTGACGGTACTTTCTAGTCCAGAAAAGAAACGTTGGTTTTTTGCTAAATGTAAACTATGTAAAACTAATTATCTATTTTTAAGTATTAATTACTACATCAAAAAGTAAGATAAAAGTATTTGTTGCATATTTAGTGTACAAAATACAAACAAAAAAAATTATAAAACTAAGCAGCTAACGAAATAATGCGACCACGCTCCCGCTAGCAACGTAATTCCTATTGTGAAGCACTCGTTACTAACAGAATGATGACGCTATATGTAAAATGGGGGGATTAAATACTCTAACGTACTGTCAGGCGCGGACACAAATCGAATACCATATTTTAAAGTTACAAGAAAAAATATGCGGTTGACTTAAAAGTATCGTGAGGCAATAAAGGGTTAAGGTCGTTTGGTTTCGTTACATAGATCTTACTCTTGAGATATCCCCACAGAGGGGTCAAGCGGACTAAGATCCGCAGATCTCGACGGCCATTTCTTCCGGTGACTTACTTCTTCTAAACCGTCCATTGGCAAAAACTTCGTCTGAATATCTACGAGCAATCACATCATAATGGAATGGTGCTCCGTCCTGTTGAAATCATACTCGTTCAACAGGTAAATCCGTATCTAACGGATTTTGAAATAAAGTGGCTAATGCTGGCATGAGGTTGTCTTGAAGAAACGTAAGATATGTTGCTCCATCAAGATTACCATCGAAGAATGCTGGTCCTACAATCTGATCACCTATTATTCCAGCCCATACATTGAGTTTTTGCGGCAACCCAATATGAGTTTCTCGCATCCAATGAGGGTTATGGTCAGCCCAATAACGACAATGTTTACAATCAACTTCACCATGTAAGGTAAAAGTACTTTCGTCGGAAAAAAGAATCGATGCTAATGAAATCTGGTTATTGTCGATCAGGTTCATCATTTCTTCGCAAAATTCGATTCGGCGGTCCAGGTTCATGCTCCGTTAATTCTTGGAGTGCCTGCATCTTGTAAGGATGCAGCTTGGCTGATTAAGAATTTTCAGGAGAATAGTATGACTAATCTCGTTTTCACGGGCCAGTTGTCTGGCTGGAGTCACCGGATTTTATTGAAGAGTTAATAATACGTTTAGCCTGGTAACTGCTTCAACAGTGGCATTTGCCTGACTGGACATAATCCTGACATGACCCAAATTGTTGTATTTTGTCTCAATTTTGCTTATGGCACCTTGGCTAATAGGTGGTATATCCGGATGCTTTTCTCGAAATAACTGAGCAACCTCAAGCTGACTTCGTCTTCTGTAACCATGACCGATCATCATCAGAATCTCGATACGGAGATTTTTGTTTAAATTCAGCATTTTAGAAACTACGTTAACAACTTTACGAGCGTATGTGACTTCTTTGGTGACTATTATTATCACTAGCAACTAAGCAACGTGGCTTCAAAGCATCAAAACTCATGTCAAAAATATTCAGTTTTACGTTGAAACTTGTTCAACGTAAAAGTGGTTTTCTTTTTTTTAGCACGTGGGCTTTCAAAATATTCAAGAAATAAATAGTGTGTTGTATTCCTTGCGAATAGATCCTTGAAACGAGGTGTCGCTTGACATACCTTTACATTTGAAGAAAATTCCGGAGGTGACTGGGCACTTCCGGGAACAGATAGAGAAGCAGCAGCAGAAATGAGGGCAGCAATCAACCAGTTGATCCCCAATCAACCAGGACAACAGACGCAATCCAGACAGAACTGATAAATTCTGGGAAGACTTAGAAGTTATTATCTTTAAACTTCCAGAGAGGCACACCGTCATACTGCTTGGTGACTTCAATGCTCAATTGGAAAGAGAGAAAAATACAGAAACATAGTGGTCAATTATCCGGCGCATAAGCGAACCAACCGCAACGGAGAACGATTGGTGGATCTGTGTGGGACTTTTGGGTTGCTCATGAAGTCTACGGCCTTCAAACACTTGCCACGGAAGCATAAGACTTGGATTTCATCTAATACCAACTTGGCTGAATACCAGATAGATCTTGTGGCCATTTCACCAAATCCAAAAAGGAAATACAAAACGCGAAGGTACTAAGAAGCACTAATCTGGACTCGGACCACTACCTCTCAAAGATCAAAATAAGACTTCAGCCTAGAAACGCTAGATTTCACAGAACATCCAAATTTGTAAGATTTGACGTAGAGCGACTCAAGAACAGTCAAGAAGTAAGTTAGAGACTGAACAATACAGATCTAAACAGCTGGGACAAACTAAAGGAGACTATTGTCAAGCCGGCCAATGAACTCGACCCTATCGCTAGAATAAAGAAGCATCCGTGGTGGACTGAAGACTGTGACAATGCAATAGCCCAAAGACAGACAGCCTGGGTGAAGTGGAATTCTAAAAAGACGAGGGAAAATTGGCATAAATTTTTGGAACAAAGAAAAGTTACAGCTAAGATAATTCGAGGAACCAAACGAACCTTCACACAAAACCAACTAACCCAAATCGATGAGAGCTTTGCTAAGAATAACTCCAGAGATTTCTGTAGAACCTTCAAGCAGACACTCCGAAAATTCGCTCCGCCAAGTCTCCACTTCAGAGACTCACAAGGTAAACTGGCTTATAACGGCAAGGACAACTGCCCCCTTTAGGCTTCAGTACAATCTACTCAACTGTGGCCCACCCAGCGAAGACTCCGACTATAAACAAACCACACCAAACCCGGACTCGCTGCCCCCTTCATTGGAAGAAGTTGGCCAGATCTTTCAACTTCTTAGAAATAATATGTCAGCTGGAGAGGAATCTATCGTTGCTGAACTGTGGAAAGGTGCTGGAAATAATGCCGTGTGCAAGCTAACCGAGATCATCCAGGACATCTGGGAAACAGAGAAATTACCACCCGATTGGAAATCTGCTCTGATCTGAACTGTGTCCATGAAAAGGTTAGAGAATGGCGCAAGCAACTGATCAGTTTGGGTGCTCAGATTGGTATCTACCTGGGACGTAAAAACGATTGACTGGTTGTAGATTGCCTGGCCTTTGCAGATGACATGGCACTGTTTGCTGATTCTCTTGAGATGGCAACAATGCAAATAAATTACCTCAGAAAACTGGCTGCCAAAGTGGGTTAAGTGTCGCTGGTGAAAACAGATTTTTTCACCAACATCAGAGAAGCAAACAGAGAGATGTTACTAGAGCAGGGAAACATCAAGAGGACTGAGAAATTCAAGTATCTCGGCGAATGGATTGAACCCAACATATCAGATAGAGCATCATTATCCAAGAGAGTCAACAAGTTAGAACTAACCTATAGACTGACTAAGAACACTTGCAACAAGAAATGCCTGTCACGCAACCTGAAACTTAAGCACTACACATCAATCGTACAACCAGAAGCCCAAAAGCCCGACAGAAATTGGAAATCAGAGAGAGCAGAATCTTCAGGAAGATCTTAGGCCCGGTAAAGGAAGATGAGGAATTCCGAAGGCGGCATAACTCTTAGCTTAACGAACATATTGAGATGCTCCCTGACTGTGCAAGGAAGAAGAAGAAGAAATTAGGGCAAGACAAAACAATACGTAACGTGTTTCGGGATTTTTTTTCAAAAATCGCCTATATCGAAGTTATGAATATTAATCCAATTTCCACACTGTATAAAACTTAGGCCAGTCTAGGCCATTCACGACTTGTTTTTGAATTTTGAAATAAAAAATGTCTAAAGTAAATGAATAAGGTAATTTTAAATGTCTAAAGAATTCAAATGAATGAAATGCGGTTCTGCCATCCATCCAAATGCTGCTATATAGTCATCCATTTTGCAGCTATGTTTAAAGTTGCAAATCTCTAACTCATCGGGAAGTTACTTTAAAAGTTAGTTTTTATTAAAATGCACTAGAAAGTAGAAAATAATACTTATCTCTACTTCTAATATAATACTACTTCTCTCTCCTTGTTGACTGTTAATAACGTTTATATTTTCCGGCAAATGTGTGCAAATTAAATATAATTAAATACATTAATTAAATATATCAATTGCTATTTTGTTAAAATAGTGAAACTAATTAAAAATATATGGATGAAAAATGTATAGATAGAACTAGGTTGAATTATTTAAAAGTGAACTTGATAGATAGACAAGATTAGAAGTTTTAGGACGGAATATTCCCTTGTTTAATTAATTTGAGCTGCGCTTCTGTTTGGTAAACAGTAAATAGCAGAGATTTGTAGTGTTTTGATGCTTTCTTGACCTTGGAGTTACAAAAAAACGTAAACAAATCGGGTCGGAGCGAGCGTAATCAGTTAAAAGAAGGTGAGTGTGAACACGATTCTTAACGTTTTTAGTAATTGGCGTGCGGTTGTCGGGTGCGGATAAATTTTCTGGTGAGCAAAAATTGCGGAAATTCTGTGAAAATAGTGCTAAAAGTTTGTGAGATTGTTGTATAACGTTTTGTGAGACTGTTTTTGAAATTTTTGTTGAAATTTCTGCTTTGGACGCTTTGGTGAGTGAATTTTTGCATTGATTTATTAACTAGATTTAAGAAATGTTTTTTAATTCTGAAAAAATATAAAGTTGTTGAAAGAAAATTTCAAGTTTTTTTGTTTGGGAAATTTTGTTAAAATTGTTATTAGAAAATTCTCTCGGTACCTACTTACGTAGAGTAAAGTAAAACTAAATATGGAATACCGTTTTGTATTTAACGCATAAAAAAACAAATTTTAAAAACCAAAAACTTTTTATTCGTAATTATCAACAGACATATATTTGCGCTTTATATAGTAACAGTTTTATGTTATATTTATTAAATATAAGTACTATAATTTCTCTAAAACAAAATCAACAAAAAGGTATCTAATTATGGAATTCCAAAATCAACCTTAATTTCTATTCATATATTTCTATTTCTATGAAATAGTTTAAGAACTTCGGTCAAATGCAAAATATAACTTAAACTACTTGCAATAATCACAAATACAGGTATCTAATTCTGCACCAGAGCAATAATTATGTGCCCAGAGTTCACACATCAGGCATTTTATCAAGGTTTCTCCTCGAGTATTTTGAGAAAACATCATATTTCCGTTTGAGCTCGACGACTTGGGGTATCTGCTTTGTATAAATGTAAGCCCTGATTCGTCAACGTTGTATATGTGATTCGGAGGATAGTTATCTTCATAGACGTCTTCGACTAGATCAAAAAAGGCGTTTATTTTTATTGAATCCAAACGCTCTTGAAAAAGACGTACCAGTGGGTCTTCTCAACGATAGTTCCTTGCTCTTTTTGCTTGTTATTTTTATTGTTAAAATATATTCTACTAAAAGACTTTTAAGTTGGGCAACTAACACAGTTTTTGTGCCTAAAGTAGTGGCTGCAGCTTCTTCTGAAGTTCACTTTTCTGGCATAAGCGATACAGCAAAGATCTCGGTATATCAAAGTGTTTTGCAGCTTTCAAATAACGCATTTATAGCTTCCACCATATTATTGGTATTCCATTATTTTCGTTTTGTTTTGATTCGATGGTCAACATTCTGACAAAAAGAAATTAAATAGTTATCCAGTCAGCTGATATTTTGTGATCCAAATGTGGAATGGTCCATATTTGGATACCGCGAACTGTCCATATTTGGCATTTCTAACGAACTTCAACTTATATTCATATTTTTGAACTAAACAAAATAATACAATAAAAAACCTCTAATATTTTCAAACAAACATTTAAACAATGCATATATGCAATAAATATACTATTATTTCCAATTACATTACGGAAAATACTTAATTTTTGCAAACCATGAAAAGTTTTCTGACAGCGACAAAACAAAACAGTCGCACCGCGGCTATAGCATTCGTTCGACTGACGAGTTAAAACCTATACGCAGGTATAGTGTTAAATAGAGATGAATGATCACTGCTTTATGCGTCTAGCGGTATTTGTTTCCTAGAAATGGCGGTATTCCACATTAGGGATACTATTCCATATTTAGTTACTTTCCTCTACTAACGCCACCGCTACAGTTATAGATATGAACAAAATGGATGGTTAGATTAGGTTATAACGAAGCAGATAAAAACTGACCACATATCGCGCGGTTGCGCGACCTCTCGATCCGTAATAGGAAAAAAATATTGGATAAGGGTTCTCTCTCTCTCTCTCTCTCTCTGGTCGTTTACTTCATTGGTTGAAGTGTCGTGATCTTATATATATATATATATATATATATATATATATATATCATTCATGTTATGGTGATTGAGATTTCTCTCCATTTATCTCTGTTTGTAATGCACCTCATGTTGTCCTGCAGTGAATTTCCTGTGAAGTGCTTCATTTGGTCCATCCATCACTTCGGAGATCGCCCCCTAGGTCTCGTGCCTTCGATTTTTCCCCGCATCACAAGTTTTTCCAAATTGTCATCCTTTCTCCTGCTCACATGTCCAAAGAAACTTGAGAATTCGTTGCCTTACAGTCTTAAATTAATTTGCAGTTCTTCTAATATTGATACGTTGGTTATTTGCGCAGTCCAAGCGATTCTTAAAAGCCTTTTCCAGACCTACATTTCAAAGCTGTCCAGTTTAGCAATGTCTGTGGCCTTCAAGGTCCAGGTTTCTGCCCCATATAATGCTATTGGTAAGACAAGAGTTTCGACAAGCTTGCGTTTAGCTTTAGTTTTGTTTAGTTATTTCTTTGTCCTTCCAGATTTTATGCAGCTTTGTCATAGCAGTTTTGTCAAAAGCGATTCTCCTTTTGATTTCGATAGATGAAATTCCGTCTCTGTTTATGTTAGCAACCAGGTAATTAATTTCTTTTAATCAATTACCATTAACTTAGTTTTTTGCCGATTTAGTTTTAACCCATAGTCCAGGCTTACTCCTTCCACTCTTTCGATAAGTTCAGCCATTTCCTGTTCGTCCTTTGTTATAAGTGTGGTGTCATCGGCATAACGAAGGTTATTTATTTTTCTGCCACCTATACTTATGTCACCCTCCCAACCGTCTAAAGCCTTCCTGATGATGTATTCACCATAAATGTTGAATATCAAGGGAGATAAAATACACCCTTGTCTTACGCTTCGTTGTATGCTGAAAGTTGGGGAGGTATTGTCCTCCAGTCTGATTGTTGCACTGCTGTTTCCATATAGATGTTTTAATAGGAGCACCAGATGTTGAGGTGTTCCCATCTCTAAGAGAGCTCTCCAAAGCTTTTACCAGCTAACACGGTCAAAAGCTTTGCTGTAGTCTAGGAAACAAAGATATGATGGTATTGCAAATTCTCTTGCCTTTTCGATAATTTCTCCAACATTAGAGATTTGTTCTCTTGTGTAAGAGTTCTCTTGTGTAAACCTAACCTGACAAATCCTGCCTGTTCCTGTGGGATCTGGAACTGGAACCCTTTTTGTGCAATGGAATGAAGGTCGATGTGCACCAATCCTTTGGCCATTGTCCGGTTTTTCATATGTTGTTGCATATTTTCCACAGAATTGTGATGCCTTCTTCATCTAGTTGTTTTAACATTTCTGCGCTTATATTGTTACCGCCTGGGGTTTTTTTGTTTTTCAAATAATGAATGGCTTGCTCTACTTCATCCCTCAAATTGTCAGGCTCTTGTTCAACCTCATTCATGGATGGTAGTTCGTTTTCTTGTTCAGGTTCTTCATTCTCGTAGAGCTTTCTGCAATATAACAGCCATACCTCTATTTCAGTATAAAATTCCCTCTATTTCAGTAATAGTTTTGCCATTTTGATCTTCTATTTTCCATGTTTTTGGTTTAAATTCTCTGGTAATTTCCTTGATTGTTCGGAAGAGGTCTCGTGTTTCATTGGTGTTGAGTAATCTTTCAATGTCAAGGCAGATTTTTTGTAAGTGTTGGTTTTTGTCCCGTCTGCTCAGTCGTTGAATGTCCAGTTCAGTTTTTGGTATTCGATCATCTGTTCGCTTTTGCGTATGCCTGTTCTTCTAAGGATAAGGGTTAGATTAGGTTATATTAGAGCAGATAATTCGAGACCACATATCGCGGGTAACGCGACCTCTCGCTGCGGTGGCGTTAATACGTAAATACCATTCTCTTTTGTCCATTTTAATAAAAAATGCGATCTTTAAAGACGTTTGTTTAGTTTTGTATGTGTGATATTTTGCAAAAAATTTTAAACAATATTTTATCAGCTAGTCTCGTTTCTGCTAAACGTGAGTTTTTCTCGAAATGTTTAAATGTTACGTAGTCCGGACGTTCAACAATAATTAAAGAACCTTACAGTTCCATAAAAACAAATCGTTCTGTTATATTTGGACACCCGTTATAAACTTAGGCCATTCTAGGCTATTCACGACTTGTGTTTTATAATTTTCTTCAATTAAGAAATTTTCTCGCTGTCCACTCCTGTTCTTGCCGCTTATACATATGAAAGTTAAATTAACTAGTTATACATATGAAATTTAAATTAATCCAATATACCTATATTAAACAGTTTTGAAAATTGACTGATTTCTAGTAAATTGAAAGGTCAATTATATTGCATAGCACATTATCAAGATAAATGCAAAGCCGGCTATAGGCAATGTAACTTGTGACGGCAAGGGTAGTACCTATAAGGGTAATAAACATCAAAATCAAGTAAAAAAGTTGCCTCAATACTCGTGATACCGACGAGGTTAAGGATACTAAAAATTACTCCTATATTCTATTCATATGCTGTTTTGGAAGGGATATAGGCAATAAATTTCTTTATAACTGGATTATATTTGTTTTTTTTATTTTATTTGCTGCTTTCTGGTATAATATTTTTGTTGGAGTAGAACACGTGTTTTTTTTCTAAACCTAAACCAGCGATGGCGAACCTATGGCACGCGTGTCACAGTTGACACGTTACAAATTTAGTTTACAAAATAGTTTACAAATAGTTTTTTTTACAAATTAAAATTATTTTAAATTAATGTTTAAAAAGAAGAAACTAGACAAGAGTATTTTCTATCTAGCTGTCAGTTGTTTATCTTATCTGTCTGTCTCGTGTTTTCTAACTAGACTTGTCTGCTAATTACTGCGTATCAAATCGAAGCGGTTTACCTATATAGTCGAGTCTAATTTGGGTAAACCTATTGTGGCACGCGTGTCACAACTCACATGTAGAAAAATTTTAGTGGCATGCGAAAGAAATAATTTTCTAAATGTTTAAATTATTATTATTGTGTTATTATTCTTCTTCTTCTTCTTCTTTTGAATAGGCCTACTTTGGACCAGGCTTGTTCAACTGTTGGCCTTTGACCTTTGTCCAGTATTGTCGCATCTTCTGCCGGTGTAACTCCTTTCTCTCTTCTGTCCAGGGGGTACCTTTCCTTCGAGGTTTTTCCTGAAATCCACGGACTTTGTTTAGGGTGCGTCTCACAGACTGTCTGTTTTTGAGATCTGTTATTCCCAGTTCTTTAATATCCTTCTCGGTCTCTGTCAACCAAGTGGTACGAAGCTTCTTGTTTTGCCAGAAGGTGAACAGACGGTTGGTTAGTCGGTTTGGAGGCAATCTTGCAATGTGGCCATAGAAAGCTACCCTTCTTTTTTTGCACAGTCAGAGAGCATCTCAATATGTTCGTAGAGCTCTAGAGTTATGCCGCCTTCGGAATTCCCCATCTTCCTTTACCGGGCCTAGGATCTTCCTGAGGATTCTCCTCTCTCTGATTTCCAATTTCTCTATTAGACCCCTTCGGTTCAAGGAAAGACACTCCATGGCATATAGGGCTTCTGGTCGTAAGACTGATGTGTAGTGTTTAAATTTCAGGTTGCGTGACAGGCATTTCTTATTGTAAGTATTCTTAGTCAGCCGATAGGCTAGTTCTAACTTGCTGACTCTCTTGGATAATGATGCTCTTTCTCAAAAGTTGGGTTCAATCCATTCGCCGAGATACTTAAATTTCTCAGTTCTCTTGATGTTTCCCTGTTCTAGTAACATCTCTCTGTTTGCTTCTCTAATGTTGGTGAAGAATTCTGTTTTCTCCAGCGATACTTGAAGACCCAATTTGGCAGCCTGTTTTCTGAGACAGTTTACCTGCATTGTTGCCATCTCAAGAGAATTAGCAAACAGTGCCATGTCATCTGCAAAGGCCAGGCAATCTACAACCAGTCCATCGTTCTTACGTCCCAGGTAGATACCACTCTAAGCACCCAAATTGTTTAGTTCCTTGCGCCATTCTCTTATAACCTTTTCAAGGACACAGTTGAAGAGAAGTGGGGAAAGTCCATCACCTTGTCTCACTCCAGTTTTTATTTCGAAGCTTTCTGAAATCTCGCCTCTAAATTTAACCTTGGAATGGGTGTTGGTCAAAGTTTCTAGGATTAGTCTGCGGGTTTTGTTGTCTAGTGCTAGTTCCTGGAGTACTTTGTTAAGCGTTTCTCTATCGATGAAATAGTAGGCCTTCCTAAAATCAACAAAGGTGACGACCACCTTGCGGTTTCTCATCTTGAAATATGCAAGTATAGTTTTAACGTTGAGGATCTGTTCAACACAGGATCGGGTCTTCCTGAAGCCCCCCTGGTATTCTCCCAGTTACTATCCAACTGATTTTCTGCCCTTGTTTGTAACGCCTTCGAGAGAATCTTGTATGTTATCGGGACGAGAGAAATTCCACGGTAGTTGTTTAGATCCGTAAAATCTCCCTTTTTGTGAAGCGGATGGATCAGAGCAGATTTCCAATCGGGTGGTAATTTCTCTGTTTCCCAGATGTCCTGGGTGATCTCGGTTAGCTTGCGCACGGCATTGTTTCCAGCACTTTTCCACAGTTTAGCAACGATAGAGTCCTCTCCAGCTGCCTTATTATTCTTAAGAAATTGAATGATCTGGCCAACTTCTTCCAATCAAGGGGGAAGCGAGTCCGGGTTTGGTGTGGTTTGTTTATAGTCGAAGTCTTCGCTGGATGGGTCACAGTTGAGAAGATTTTTAAAGTAATGAGCCAAAAGGTGGCAGTTGTCCTTGTCGTTATAAGCCAGTTTGCCTTGTGAGTCTCTGAAGTGGAGGCTTGGCGGAGCGTATTTTCTGAGTACCTGCTTAAAGGTTCCAAAGAAATCTCTGGAATTATTCTTAGCAAAGCTCTCTTCGATTTGGGTTAGTTGGTTTTGTGTGAAGGTTTGTTTGGTTCCTCGAATAATCTTGGCAGTAACCTTTCTTTGTTCCAAAAATTTATGCCAATTTTCCTTAGTCTTTTTAGAATTCCACTTCAGCCAGGCTATCTGTCTTTGGGCTATTGCATTGTCACAGTCTTCAGTCCACCACGGATGCTTCCTTCTTCTAGCGAGAGGTGCGAGGTCATTGGCCGCCTTGACAAGAGTCTCCTTCAGTTGGTCCCAGTTGTTTAGGTCTGTGTTGTTCAGTCTCTGAGTTAGTTCTTGACTGTTCTTGAGTCGCTCGACGTCGATTTTTACCATTTTGGAGGTTCTGTGTAATCTAGTGTTTCTAGGCTGGAGTCTTATTTTGATCTTTGAGAGGTAGTGGTCAGAGTCCAGATTGGCACTTCTTAGTACCTCCACGTTTTGTATTTCCTTTTGAGACTTGCGTGAAATGGCCACATGATCTATCTGGAATTCACCCAGGTGAGTATTAGGTGAAATCCAAGTCTTCTGCTTCCTTGGCAAGTGTTTGAAGGCTGTAGATTTCATGATCAACCCAAAAGTCCTACACAGATCCACCAATCACTTTTTCTTTAAGGATTCTGTAGCCGTGGGACTCGAAGGCATGTTCGTCCGTAATTCTGGTTTCCTGTACTCTGTTAGTATTATGTTGTGTCGTGTTAGTGAATCAGTCAAATGTTTCAGTTTACCCACTTTTAGCAGTGAGTTGGCATTAAATGTTGCGAAGAAGCTTTGCTGTCTTGGTCTGAATTTACGTCCGGTGATTTCAGGGTGCTCCGACTCATCCTTAAAGCATGTTGGTGCGGACTCCCCAGAATCCGAAGGTCCGCTAACGTCACCATAGGTGACGGTGGATTGGTTACCACCTGGGGTAGTGCATTTAGCGAGATTTTCCTTCATGCTCAGTTGAAGGTTTATTTTTATTTTAACACAATAAATTTTATAAAATTTATTGTGTTATAATAATTAATTGATAATTTGCAAGTTTCCCAACTCAATTTTTTCCATCTAGATCAGGGGTTCCCAAACTTTTTATCATGTCGACCCCTTCATAGAATATTTGCCTTCATATTAACCCCCAGATTATGTATTTAAGAAAAACATCAACTCATTTTTTGCCTTACCTTTTAAGTTTTAGTCTCAAACTACCAAGGTTTTCCAATTTGAATCTGTTCCTCTGTTTAGGAAAAATTGCGTTCGCGTGACTAAAACCAGCTTCAACCATATATGAAGTTGGGAATGCAAGTAAGAAAGATTCGGCTTCTACTCTGAGTTTCGGATATTTATTATTATTATTATTAAATCTTTTATTGTCCTCCATACAAACAAATATACAATCTGATTAAATTACAAATAAAAAAATTACACATTAAATACAAATGTACAGAAATTGAATTGAATGAAGAACAAAAGGACTTATTCAAGAAATTAACAAAAATTTCTCAATCTCCCATAAGCCCTTTGCTAATGGATAATGGAGCTTATTTAGTGGCAAAATTTTTATTGCTCCAAAATTTACGAGGTTCATATTTTTAAACAACGCTTTAGCTTCGCCATCTGCACATAGTTCAATAGACCTTTTCATAGCTGAAATTTTTGTGTGCGTATGTCAATTTCCGCCATGTTATACTTCAAAAAGTGCCCGAACTTTTTAAAATGTAAATAGTGAAAATAACAAAATGTGCTCGAAACTTTCATATTCCCGCCTTTCAAATATAGCGGATGCGCGTTCGCTTAACTAACCGTAAAAAGGTCTATGTAGTTGACCTTCTAAGCCAGGTTCACTAGCTTCATTATCATTTTTTGCATCAAATGGTGTAGCAAACCGTTTTGGAAAATGCATATTCTTCAAGTCCTCGAAACGGGCTTTAAAGTCTTCTGTTATTAATTCAATTTATTTCAATATATAAGCTTACATCAGGGTAAATAATTACATAAATGTAACAATATTCTGAATGTGTGCCAAAAGAAATGTGTCAAAATCCGAATTTGCCTGAAACTTCAATAGTTTTTTATTGCTGCGTAGTAGGTACTCCTGCATCGAGTAGGGCTCAATATTAATTAGGATATGGTGAAGCTTTTTATTATAATCCTTGAATTTTGATTGTTCTTTAATTGACCGTGGCAGGGCATTGAATAATTCAATATTTACATATGGAGGACATTTTTCACACATTGTCAGTTTATGTTTTGGTACGTTGTAGTTTAGATTTGCAAACCTTGTGGTATTCTCGTTGATAATTTTGTGCTGACTGAATACGTATTTTTTTTTTTAAATAGAAACAGTAAGGCTTCGTAAATATATGTACCTGTTGTAATAAGTATGTTTGCGCCGGTGAACTTCCTCTACATGATTCCCTGAACTTTAGGTTGAGTAGGACTTTTAGTGCTTCTTTGTGTATAGTGGTGATTAATGATGGGCAAACTCGTATTTTTGTTAACTCGAGTTAACCCGGTTAAAAATTTGCGTAACCCGATTTCAAACCGAGTAATCCAAACCGAGTTAGCATAAAAATATGAAGTTTATTATAAATTAGATTATGGACGCCCCTGGTCTTAATTGGCACTTATAAACCAGCCATTTTATTTTTAGCCCATTAATTTTCATAGAAAATCTGTTTTTTTTTTGCAGTAAAATACACAATGTGTAATGGATTTTAAATGATACTAAATATTAAAAAAAATCGAAAAGCTTTCGAAAATAATCTTTCTGAGGGAACTGATGTAGCCGGTATACAAAGGTATTTTTTCGCCATTTTAAACAATGCTGGAAATAAACTTTCTTTTCCACTCCAAAATTGAAGTGGATCATTTTTGCTATCAAAATATGGCATTTCAACGTACTGTTTTACTATCATAGCAGCTGAAAAATATGGAGTACACTTTTCGTTAGATTTTGTTATTTTTTTTATCCACAGCCCAAATGTCAGTAGCAGTAGAAGTTGATGGTTGTTTTTGTAAATGTGAGGTATTTGTTGAAACTGATATTATGTCCTGTAATTCATTTATTACCCACATTTGTGCATTCTTAGCATTACTTTCTAATAAGAATGCTCTTTTCTTAGATCGAGGGTCAAGAAAGGTAGCTATGGCTGCTGTTCTATTATTTTCATAAATTCCAAGTCCTTTTTCTACTACATTGTCAAGAATTTGTTGTAAAAACTTGCCTGACTCTGTCAGTGGAGTTTTGCTGTTTACAGCCTTCCTGAGACCAAATACAAGAGGTATAACAGAAGACAGGGATGGGTATTTTTCTCCAGGTAAAATGACAGTTACCTGTTCAAAAGGATGTAAAAGCGCCACCATTTCTTCATCCAATAACCACTCATGAGACTCCAAATTTGATGGTGGTAAATTCAATGTAGGTAAAACAGCAGAAAGCGGTACCTTCAATTTGATTAAGCGCTCCCGCATGTAGAAAGTACTGTTCCACCTGGTACGAACATCTTGCTTTACTTTTAGTAAATCCTTATTCATTTGTTTTTACATGTCAAGTAAAGCATAGGACGACTTGCTGCTATGCTTGAAGTGGGAAACAATCGAACGGCACATTTTTAATACTTATTACATTAGTAATATTTGACTGTTATCCAGATTCTTTAGCCCTTTCTTTATCTATACAGTCTTTGATAGCAAGGTTAAGTGTATGAGCAACACATAAATGGTTGCGTTTTTTAAGAATCTCACTAATTGCCTTTTTCATAGGTGCAGCGTTATCAGTGACTATGCAGACTATTTTTGAATTTTCCAATCATCCAATACAAGTTGTAAAGCATTTGCTATGTTTTCAGCCGTATGATTTTCTAGTATTTCTGAAGTGGAAATAACAAATGAATGTAATTTTACATTTTGTATAAAATGAGGTGTCACAGATATAAAACTTTTATTGCTATCTGAGGACCAAATATCAGATGTTATTGCAATGTATTCAATATCCACCAATCTTTTTTTGTAAGCTCTGGACTCTAAGTCATATTTTTCTTCAATCATTTTTGTAAGTTTTTTTCTAGATGGAATTTCGTACTCGGAGTTTAATGTTTTGGTAAATTTGCGAAAACCTTCATTTTCAACGATTTCTAATCTTTGACTATCATATGCATTAGGGCATCGTCCCCAGATTTCTGCACAGATTTATTGTATAATAAATGCTTTGTTTTAATTTTTTTGTTGGAGATTCGACATCATTTGACGAAACCGGAACAGGCATCGACGGCATCGGCGTTTCATCTAAAATTGATTTTTTAAATTGACTTGTTGATTTCATTGTATTACTTACTATCGAGCGCCATCAAGCCAATGTTTTCACTAGGATGATTCTTTTAAATATGATTCATCAATGTGGTTGTATTTCCAGAATATTTATATGTGTTAGAACATGTTTTACATTTACGTCAATGGGTAAACTAAAGACTTCCCACACCACTGATCTTTTTCTAGGACCTGGCATTATTCCGGTAAACTTCCCATACAATATGTAGAAAATATTTATTTTACGTATTACGGTATATCCGCACCACGATGTATTGCGTTTACGCCGTTGACCATGATCGTAAAGGAGCCGAACCGATTTGTCGGTCGGTGATGCAGCATATCAACTCGAGTTGGTAAATCAAAAATCGAGTTGACTCGAATTATCCTTAACTCGAGTTAACCCGGTTTAAAAAAACGAGTTGACCCATCACTAGTGGTGATATCCTTTATGTTTGTGCCGCCACCCGAGAACCGAAATATACCGAAATCAGTATACCGAAATGAAGTTAGCATAATACACCTTACGTAATATCTCTGGTTTTTGGTAGTGTTTCAGAATTCGTAATGCTTTATTAATGTATTGCTTTATAATACAACGCTTTGTTAAGATTTTTTGAAACATATAGTAAGTATATGGGAATTCCAATCCAGACTGTCATCTATATGGATTCCTAGCAGTTTTACATTTTTCAGTTCAGCTTGAACGTTTTGAACTAATATATTCATGTTGTATATTCTATTATCACGTTTTGTTTTAAATATAATTAAGTTTGACTTTTTTTGCCACTAATTTGTTCTCACTAAACCACGTATCCAGCGTTGCTATTGATGTCTCGATGCTGTTTGCGAGATCGGTTGTATCCTTATTAGCTATAATTAAGCTCGTATCGTCTGCATAATTTTTGATCAAGTTTGGTTTGTTGTTTAAATTTTATTTTGGTAGGTCATTTATGTACAAAATAAACAGAAGTGGACCCAAAATGCTGAGATTTTGAGATTAAATTTCTGAGATTTGTGTTCTGTTTTTTAAATAGGATGTAATCAAGTTTAAGGTTTCTCCCCTAATTCCTTATCTTTCAACTTTACTTAATAGGATGGCGTGGTCGTATGCTTTAGAGAGGTCCAGTAGAATCCCGCATGGTATATTGTGATCTTCAAGTTGACTCATTATCTCTCTCATTATTCATTATCTGAATTGGAAGTAATCGATCTTAGTCGTATTAATCGACCCCCTTTGTCGCCCCATGTATTAATCGACTCCCTTTCGACCATCGTGTATTAAACGACCCCTGGAGAACTCTTATCGATCCCCTGGGGTCCGTATCGCCCACTTTGGCGACCGCTGATCTAGATGGACTTAAAATATGAGACTTATGTTCGCGTTAGTTTTCAACTGATTTGCCCAATCAGAAATTATATTTTCATTCATTGCAAAAGTTTCTTGGCACGTCAACATTTTAAAATGTGAAAATTAAAAAAAATCACACGCGGTAAAAAGGTTTGGCATCCCTAATCTAATTAGATAGGTTTGCCATCCCCTATCTAACCTAAACACTTATAGACAAGTTATATAGAAGTAGACTTATAGTAGACAATCTTGAAGTAGAAGAACACTTATAAAAAGAGCTATATATAAGCTATATATAAGTTGAAGTGAAAACCGACTTAAGTACCAAATTGAATGTTTTTGGGAAAGTTTTTTTCCCCTTAAATTGCGCGGTAGGTCGAGCCTTAACGCTTTACATGTTCGATCTTTGTTCAACTTAGTAGACATTTACTTACACTTTTCATTAAAAAACGAAATGGGTTTTCTGCCACTTATCTCGATTTTCACCTTAACTACTCATATTACATATTTTTTTCTTTCGTTTAAACCCTCTTTGGGGTACGTTGAATCAATCATTTCTTTGTGTGTTGTTCTTTTCTCAGTGCCCAGTATTTCTTCATTCTTTCTAATCTTCTTTGCTTCTCTTCTTCCGAAATGATGGGTCTGGTTTTTTGTGTGGATTTGTCTTGTAACCTTATGTTTTCATCTTTAGTGATTCATAGATTTAGTGATTAAGGTCAATTGATTGTGAGCGATTGAGTTGATTGAGTTCAATCGATTAGTAAGTTTTCTGAAATATTTGATTCAACTAGTTCTTTCTCAGTTTCCTTAAACCAGTTTGGTTTCGTTTTTCGGTTACGGAAAAAGTCAGAGATTTGTTTGGCTAATCTGTTAGAGTTCATTCTGAGAAGATGACCTTAAAAATGTATCCTCCTTTTTCGCATAGTATCTGAAAGTTTTTCAATTTTCTTGTACAAAGTTTCATTCTTGATGTATACTATCTTATTATCCTGGAATGTTGGTCCTATGATTTTTCATAAAAATTTCCTTAACTCTAGCTCTAGTTTCTCCATTTGGCCTTTGAAGTTCATGTTTAGTATTTCTGCTGCATACAGTGCTTCTGGTTTAATTACTGTCTTGTAGTTTATAATTTTGGACCCCCATGAAAGGGATTTTTGTTGTATGTATCTTTTGTTAGTTGGAAGTCCAGTTCAAGTTTCTTTTTCTGGATTCCATCGCTTTGCTTTCCCCAGCATTCGAACTAATACATTCTGCAATAAATTTGAATTCTCTAACTATTTCAATCTTTTGTTCTTCGACTTTGAGGTATGTACGTGAGTGTTTGATGTTTGTCATGATCTTAGTTTTCTCGAAGGAGATGTAAAGACCTATTTTAGCTGCTTGATTCTTTAGTTTAAAGTTTTGCTCCTGTGCTTCTTCCATTGTTTTAGCAAACAGGGCCATATCATCTGCAAAAGCAATGCAATTTACTTTAAAGTTCTTCTTTTTGCAACCCAGTCTTATACAACTCTTTATATTTGTGTTCCATTCTCTGACTACTTTCTCAAGTGCACAGTTGAACAGCAACGGTGAAAGTCCATCTAGCTTGTCGCACCCCCGTTTTAATAAATTCAGGCTGTATTCCGACTTAATTAAGTTTATATGAATTCTTTTACTATAGCAATCTTTTATTCTTGAACTTTGAAGTATTTACGTGAGTGTTTGATGTTTATCATGATATTGGTTTTCTCGAAGGAGATGTGAAGACCTATTTTCGAAGGTTTCCCATGAATGTAACTTTTTGAATGTAACAATTGTTTTCGTTTTCTTCGTTTTTCTTATCCAAACACATTTCTTCTAGGACCGATAACAAAGATTCCCTATCCATCGAATCATATACTTTTTTGAAATGAATGAAGGAGATTACGTTCGTCTTTGACCTTGATTTTTGGTATGCCATGGTGTTTTGAGGTTTAGTATTTGTTTCGAGTATGTCCTGCTCTTCCCCGATTGGAGGTTCTAAAACCCCCCCTGGTATTCAATTGTGGTTGAATTCATGTGTGGCATCCAATTGTGGTTCTGCCCTGTTCAAAAGGACTTTA
Organism: Phosphuga atrata; assembly: GCA_944588485.1. NCBI lineage: Eukaryota > Metazoa > Arthropoda > Insecta > Coleoptera > Silphidae > Phosphuga > Phosphuga atrata. Next base: position 24,318,466 of record OX155893.1, read on the forward strand.
GAAAGGATCTTGTATGTTGTATCTAGCAGAGATATTGCTCTATAATTGTTGGGGTCTGTATTCAAGCCTTTCTTGTGGATAAGGTGGATGAGAGCTGTTCTCCATTCTGTAGGGATTTCTTCTTCTAACCAGATTTTATTGAAAACACATTGAAGGGATGTAATTGCAATTTTGTCAGCTTTTGTCCATATTTCGGCCACTATTTGGTTTTCTCCAAATGTTTTGTTGTTTTTAAACCTTTAGTAGTTCTTTACTTTTTGATGGTTCAGCATCCGGCTTCTCAAAGTTATTTGGGATGGATTTAAAATTATCAAGAAAGATTTCGCAATTGAAGAGCTTCTCAAAGTAGCCTGCTAGCATCTTGCAATTTTCCGTGTTATTGTGGACGATGGTCCCATTTACATCGCGAAATTGGAGGGTTGGTGCTTTGTGCTTTGATAATCTTTGTTTGAAAGTTCTGTAAAAGTTTCTTGTGTTGTTCTTAGTAAATTCTTCATCAATTTGGACTAGAGTTTTGTTTTCATGTGCCTTCTTAATCCTTTTTATAGCTTTATCTACCAGTTTTCTAACTCTTATGAAATTTAATTTGCTTTCTTCTGTTTTCTGTGATTGCAAATTTTGCCATACCTGCTTTCTTGTTCCAATGAAGGCATCACATTCCAGCGACCAGCAGAACTGTCTTTTATTTTTTATGTTAGGTGCTGTCCGTTCGGCTATAGTAATGAGGTTTTCTTTGATGTTCTCCCAACTTTGAGCCTGAATCAATTCCGTTGCTTTTGTATTCATCGGATTTTAATATTTTTTCCGTGCTGTACTTCCGACCCTTAATTTGTTTCATATTATGTTTCATGTTTTTGATGACTCTGAACTTAATTTTTGAAAGTTAATGCTCCGAATCCAAGTTTGCACCCTTTAGTACCCTAACATTCATGATTCCTTTGTGAGAAATTTTCTTGATTGACACATGATCAAGTTTAAATTCCCCTAGGCTGGGATTTGGGGATATCCATGTCTATCCATGTTTTCGTGGTAGTTTTTTTGAAAGGTGTTGATTTAAGAATTAAATTGTGTGCTTCGCAAAGTTATATTAGCCTAATGCCATTTCTGTTTGTTCTTTTTTGGACAGGGTAATCTCCCACAATTTTCTTATATATTTTTTCTTTACTAAATTGTGCATTAAAGTCTCCAAGAATAATGCTAATGTTTTTATCCGAAATTTTCTGAATAATGTCATCTAGTTCAGCGTTTCCCAAACTTTTTTCTTCGTGACCCGGTTATTTTAATATTTATCCTTCGTGGCCCAGTACCTACAAATTTGTATGAGATATTATTAAATTGAAAGAAGATAAACAATTGCTCATTTTTTTAATGGTGTAGCTCTAACAAAAATTGCACGCAAATAAAGAATAACAAAAACTATATTTATAAATGCATTTAGAAAAAATAAATAAAATGAATGTGAAGAGTGTTGCTGTTTCTCGTGGACCAAATATTTTAGGTGTGCAGAAAAGGATGGCAATTGTATTCTTGAATCTGGTTCTATGTCTAATTGCTTTCTGAATTCATTTAAAAAAAAACAATGATGGAAAGCCTGTTTTACACTTGTATGTCGTCACTAAAAGGCATTAGAATTGTTATTGCTTTTTGTGCCAATACTGGATATTCCTGCCGACAGGAAAGCCAAAAATCCATCAAATGCATTCTATTGAAATTATGTTTCAGCGTTGTAGTAGCCGAAAGGTTTTTTACTAGTTTTTTTCAAATCAAAATAATTTAAATTTGTGTTCTCTCACAAGTCGCAGCATTGTGGGACGTTATTTCTTTGACCGGTGTGAAACTGGCAATAACTTTCGGCAATACATATTTTGCGTAAAATTTGTATTTCAAAAGGCTATAACTTTCTTATTGAAAGGGATTTTTCAAAATTTTCTTCACACAACTGTTGCACAGTAAGTCACCTCATAAAATATTCCAACAAAATTTAATTTTCTTTTTACACATAGGCATAATAATCATATTGAAGATCAACAAATATTCACATTTACTCACTTCTTAAACGCGGAACGTCAAAGTGTATTATTTTCCAAAATTTTCCAACATAATTTCCACCGTATATTAGGCCAAAGTATTAACTTCATTTCTCAAGCAGGAATTTTTCCAAAATTCCTAATAATAAGCGCACAGCGATTATTTAAAAAAGTGCATTCCACGCAGTTGCCATTTAATAGAAAAATCCAAAAGAGGTAGTAATTTTCAACATTTCTCAATTTTTCTTTCAAATATCACTAGAGAATTAATGTACCTAACAACGAAGTAAAACATTTTTTGAAATATAAAAAAACAATTAAATAACGACCAAACTTAAAATGCAGCTGCTCCACGTAGCACCGTTTCATAACCAGAAGGTCAAATTGCAGTAAATTTTAACTTTTCTCAAATTTTCTTTCATACATCACTAGTGAATAAATGTACCTAGACATGTGTAAAAGCTTTTGCAAAAATTCGCAAAAGTAAATGTATTCCACCCCACTTTCGTTCGCCAGGCACTGTTTTATTGCTGGACCGTCTAAATTTTGACTTTTCTAACATTTTCTTTCATTTCCTACTATGGGATGAATATATCTACTTAACTGTATTTTATTCATCATAAGCATTTAAAAAAAATCGCAAGCATAATTGCATTTGACGATGACATAAAATGCACTCACTCGATGCAGCACTGTGTTATTGCTCGACCGTCAAATTGCTCTAAATTTCAACTTTTCTCACATTTTCTTTCATTTATTATTAGGGGATGAATATATCTACTTAACTGTATAAGCATTTAACAAAAATCGCAAGAATAATTGCATTTGACGATGATTTAAAATGCACTTACTCGACGCAGCACTGTTTTATTGCTGGACCGACAAATTACAGTAAATTTTAATTCTTCTTAAATTTTCTTTCACATGTCACTAGAAAATGTGACAAAAGTTAAAATTTAGAGCAGTTTGACGGTCGAGCAATAGCACAGTGCTGCGTTGAGTGAGTGCATTTTAAGTCATCGTCAAATGCAATTATTCTTGCGATTTTTTTTAAATGCTTATACAGTTAAGTAGATATATTCATCCCCTAATAGGAAATAAAAGAAAATGTTAGCAAAGTTAAAATTTAGAGCAATTTGACGGTCGAGCAATAACACAGTGCTGCATCGAGTGAGTGCATTTTAAGTCATCGTCAAATGCAATTATTCTTGCGAATTTTTTTAAATGCTTATACAGTTAAGTAGATATATTCATCCCCTAATAGGAAATGAAAGAAAATGAGAGAGCAAAATTTAGAGCAATTTGACGGTCCAGCAATAAAACAGTGCCCGGCGAACGAAAGTGGGGTGGAATACATTTACTTTTACGAATTTTTTCAAAACTTTTACACATGTCTAGGTACATTTATTCACTAGTGATGTATGAAAAAAAAATTGAGAAAAGTTAAAATTTACTGCAATTTGACGTTCTGGCTATGAAACGGTGCTACCTGGAGCAGCTGCATTTTAAGTTTGGTCGTTATTCAATTGTTTTTTTATATTTAAAAAAAATTTATTTCTTTGTTGGTACATTCATTCTCTAGTGCTATTTGAAAGAAAAATTGAGAAATGTTGAAAATTACTACCTCTTTGGATTTTTCTATTAAATGGCAACTGCGTGGAATGCACTTTTTTTAAATAATCGCTGTGCGCTTATTATTAGGAATTTTGGGAAAATTCCTTCTTAAGAAATGAAGGTAATACTGTGGCCTAATAGATGGTGGAAATTATGCTGGAAAATTTTGGAAAATAATACACTTTGACGTTCCGCGTTTAAGAAGTGACTAAATGTGAATATTTGTTGATCTTTAATATGATTATTATGCCCATGTGTAAAAAGAAAATTAAATTTCTGAATATTTTATGGGGTGACTTACTGAGCAACAGTTCTGTGAAGAAAATTTTGAAAAATCCCTATCAATAAGAAAGTTATAGTCTTTTGAAATAAAAATTTTACGCAAAATTTTTATTGCTGATAGTTATTGCCAGTTTCACACCGGTATTTCTTTGATATATTCCTAGAAAGTATAATGTATTTTTGCACACAATCAAAATAATTCAATAATGTCCATTTATTTTTATTTAGTTATAAATATTTTACATTTTTGTGAAAGTAAATAAACTAAAACAAGAAGCAGCTAATTTTTTTTAGAGTTTCTTTACTACCCGGTATTATTTTTCCGTGCTCCGGTACCGGTTCGCGACCCGGCATTTGGAAAACTCTGATCTAGTTGATTCCAAAAGGCCTCCACTTTTTATTTGTTTTTCTTATTATCCTCATTTATGGGGGCATGTGCATTGATAATTGTCTAGATTTTGTTTGTGTGTGAATGTAAGACTTGAGAGTCTTTCCGATTGAGAATCATATTATGTTAATAATGTTTCTTATTAATAATTCTTTGGTGTTTTATTATAATATTATATTAAAATATTAAATATATTAAAAAAACCACTTTCCATCAATTTTTCAAATAATTTTTTTTCTTTCAGACCTATTGTGCTAATATTTACTTTTATATTCCAAAGACAAGTTTCGACTTCATATATTTTAATAAATAGTTACAGCGCGCTGCTGAGGCAACGGCAAAATAATAAACAAATTCTAAAGCAATTTCAAACATCAATTCCAAGACCGCGAGTCTCATAAAGTCATAAATTATTATTCGATATTTTATGATCGACGCGAAAAACTAAAAACAATTTTCTATTTTCCAATATTGCTCTGCTGTGGTAAATTCAGACCAACATTCTGTCTAAACTGCACATCTGCGTCAACAAAAAAAAAAACTATCTAAACACAAATCCGAAATAGAAAACGATTTTGGTTAATATCCAGTGATGTAGATAAATTTGCGCGTTAAACATGCAAATGAGGGGAATCAATATTAAAAACGAGTTTAAATTTATTATCCTTCGAACAGAGTCTGTGCCCAGTATAAAATTATAATGTTCATATATTGTTGGAAACACTAAATATAGCAACACCAACACAGGGTTTATAAATAATTAAAACTATTTATGCAAGTGTGTATTTTTATAATATCTGATAAAAGTATCATAATGTCCAACGTGAACTTTACAATAATCGTAAACACGCCAACGCATATTAACTTCTTACGTCATTGTTTTCTGCTTTACCACGTGTTCATTACCTCGCTTTCTTGTCTGTCTGTTCTCAACTTTGTCTAGTGAAATTTTTCGGTTTTAACAAATCGATTTTAAACTAATTTTTCAATGAGCTATGCGACTTGAAACTTTAAACATAGCTCAGAACTGGATGGCATGGCTCAGAAATGCAATATTTTAATCCTGTAGACACTTACTTGTGATTTAATTATTTCATGTTAAATGTAGTCCATATTTTATGTAATTATAGAAGGTCTACCGGATAGTTCTGTCCGTTTCGGTTAAAAGTTTCAACACTTAGGGCGTCTTTCACCATCTCTAAGTAAAGTGTTGATTACTTACTTCCCAATTAACGTTAATCTGAAAGTAAAAGTTACGGGTATCTTTTGTCAATTTCACAAACGAAAATAAAGCTTCGAGTAACAACTTACGCGTTAAGTGGATGACGTAACAAATTTACGTCACAGTCGTTCAATATACGGCTTGCTATTGGTGGACTGACACCACAAAAATCAGCCGCACTTCTTAAGTAGGATCCAGTAGCAAGATATCTTAGCGTTAGTAGCAGACTTGTTTTTGTTGCAACCGCTTCATTTCTGAAATAGTAGAAGGGATTAAACGTATGGTTACCTATTGCTAAGAAGTTCAGTAGATTTTATAGGTTATTAGTAAAATCACTTGAATAATGAAAAAAATTCCACTTACCTTTGTGAATTAGAGATTATTTTATGTTTTATTAAGTTAAGCACTTGCTTTACTGCATATTATTTTATGCATATTACAAAAAAACACTTTCATCTAAGTCCGTAAAATAATCAATACGCAATTTAAATAAACGAATCCTAGGTACTCGTTGCGTCCTAGAATGTTCTAATTCATCCAATTGATGATCAATCAAATCAATTAATCCATTTTTATTAATAAATTACCAACCTAATTACCTACACAAAATGACAACTGACAATTTTTAACAGTAAAGTAAACCCACTAATGGGCAGATGTCGTGGCAAGTAAATTACGGATCGGTTAATTTTATGATTAATGTTAATCGAACGTCGTGAAACTCGCACATGGAGTTACGGGTGACTTTAACTGGCGGAAAGCCTACTCGACACTTTACTTGAGGATGGTGAAAGAGGTCCTTATACGTATATTCATTTGAGGTATATTTGGCTTTCTTTTCATCACTGAATGTATACATACTGATCTAGCAAATGAACTATTATAAAACGAAGATGATCCAACGAATTCCAACAAGGGAGAAATGCTAGAGAAACGTGTATACATTTATTGGCAGCATTTGGTGAAGGTACGGTTTCTGATGGTTCGAACAATTTCAAATGGGTGATTTCGCTACTTTCTGATAAGCCATGCTCTGGGCGACCATTTTTGATCGACGACGAAACTGTCAAAATCATATTAGAGTAAAATCCTTTTTCGACAACAACTAAGTTTGCGGAAAAGCTCGATTCAGCTCAACAAACCATTTCGGACCATATTCATAATAGGACTGGTGAAGAAATATTCGTGTTATGTCCCATCACTGGGAGGTGTTAGATGGGACATAACACATCTCAGTGATGGGACATAACATGAACCAATGTTATGGTTGCGATTTTCAGCCACCAATGTTATGTCTCACCAGTGTTATTCTACCACCTCTGGCACCTATGTTATGGTTGCGACGGTTGGGAACCACCGCATTACCAATGATTTGATCCTTGGACTTGAGAAACTTGTGTGCTCGCGTCCTTGAGGTATTGTCGATCTTCATGCAAGGGGTTCAGATGGGATGAGAGATTTCAAGTAGAAGTCGTTTGGTTTGTTTTCTGGATTTTATTGGTTATACATAATTTACATATGTATATGATTTAAACTTTTTGCTTACACTCTCATACGACTGTTCACTGCAGTTAGTAGGGAAAGATGTCATGTTCTGGAACACTTCTCCTTATGGGGATTTACATGTACTCCCCCTCCTTATGGGAAATTACATGTAAAATCTAGTCCCCTCTCCTAGTGGGAAATTACATGTACATTTAGCATACCCCTTCGTATGGGAAATCCTATACAAAATAGTACAGTACGTGGCCGATCGTGTGTGTGTGTAGATGGCGCCAGCGTTAGAGAGGGGGGCACCTGAGGTAAAGAGAGTTTACACCGAACGATACCGGACAAGAGCGGACAATACCTAACAAGATTACAATATATATTACAATACCTAACACGATGTTCTCCCTACTTTGAGTCTGAATCGATTCCGTAGCTTTGGTGAATTCATCTGATTTTAATATTTTTTTCGTGCTGTACTTCCGACCCTTAATTTGTTTCATGTTGCGTTTCCTGTTTGGTATGACTTTTAACTTAATTTTAGAAAGGTAGTGTCCGAATCCAAGTTTGAATCCCTGAGTACCCCAACATGCATGATTTCTTTGTGAGAAATTTTCTTGATTGCCACATGATCAAGTTGAAATTCCCCTAAGCTGGGATTTGGGGATATCCATGTCTTGTTTTCGTGGTAGTTTTTTGAAAGCTGTAGATTTAAGAATTAAATTGTTTGCTTGGCAAAGTTCTATTAGCCATACGTCATTTCTGTTTGTTCTTTTATGGCAAGGGTAATCTCCAACAATTTTCGGAACTTACGTATTAACGCCACCACTCTCGATCCAATATATAGTTAATAACGGTGGTGGCGTTAATACGTAAGTACCCAGTTTTGTTTTTTCTTTACCAAACTGTGCATTAAAGTCTCCACGAATAATGATTATGTTTTTATCCGGAATTTTCTGAATAATATCATCTAGTTGATTCTCAAAAGCCTCTAATTTTTCTTTGTTTTTTCAAAAAACTCTTTCTAACTTTTTCTCTAATTTGTCATTTCTGTTTGTTCTTTTATGGCAAGGGTAATCTCCAACAATTTTCGGAACTTACGTATTAACGCCACCACTCTCGATCCAATATATAGTTAATAACGGTGGTAGCGTTAATACGTAAGTACCCAGTTTTCTTTTTTTTTCTTTACCAAACTGTGCATTAAAGTCTCCACGAATAATGATTATGTTTTTATCCGGAATTTTCTGAATAATGTCATCTAGTTGAATCTAAAAAGCCTCTAATTTTTCTTTGTTTTTCTTATTATCCTCATTTATAGGGACATGTGCATTGATAATTGTGGGGATTTTTTTTGTGCTTGAATGTAAGACTTGAGAGTCTTTCCGATTGAGAATCAAATCATATTTTATTAACAATGTTATTAGTAATCCTTGTTGTTTTATTATAATATGATAACCACTTTCCATCAAATTTTTCAAATAATTTGCCTTGCTTTTCTTTCAGACATATTGTGTTAATATTAACTTTTATATTCCAAAGACATGTTTCGACTTCATATATTTTAATAAATAATCACAGGGCGCTGCTGCGGCAACGGCAAAATTAAACAAATTTTAAAGCAATTTATTTCAAACATCAATACCATGACCGCGAGTCTCATAAAGTCATAAATTATTATTGTATAGTTTCTGATCGACACGAAAAACTAAAAACAATTTTCTATTTTCCAATATTGCTCTGCGGTGGTAAATTCAGATCAAGATTCTGTCTAAACTGCACATCTGCGTCAACAAAAAAAAACTATCTAAACACAAATCCGCAATAGAAAACGATTTTGGTATTATCCAGTGATGTGGATAAATTTACGCGTTAAACATGCAAATGAGGGGAATCAATATTAAAAACGAGTTTAAATTTATTATCCTTCGAACAGAGTCTGTGCCCAGTATAAAATTATAATGTTCATATATTGTTGGAAACACTAAATATAGCAACACCAACACAGGATTTATAAATAATTAAAACTATTTATGCAAGTGTGTATTTTTATAATATCTGATAAAAGTATCATAATGTCCAACGTGAACTTTACAATAATCGTAAACACGCCAACGCATATTAACTTCTTACGTCATTTTTTTCTGCTTTACCACGTGTTCATTACCTTGCTTTCTTGTCTGTCTGTTCTTAACTTTGTCTAGTAAAAATTTTCGGTTTTAACAAATCGATTTTAAACTAATTTTTCAATGAGCTATGAGACTTGAAACTTTAAACATAGCTCCGAACTGGATGACATATATAGAAATGCAATATTTTCATCCTGTAGACACTTACCTGTGATTTAATTAAGTACTTCATGTTAAATGTAGTCCATATTTTATGTAATTATAGAAGGTCTACCGGATAGTTCTGTCTGTTTCGGTTAAGGTTTGTAGCACACTGGGTCCGCTCGTCTCCGCTCAGCTCAGCCTTTCAGCCCAGAAAAATATAAAGCCCGTGTATTTAAATAGAAACGCACATACTGCGTCCGCTCAGCTCAGCTTGGCTCCGTTCCGCTCCTCTCCGCTCCTTATCCTCTGTTTGTGAAGGATACTAGGCCGGAGGTCGGATGCTGGCGGATGGTTCACGCAGGCGCAACACTAACGTTTTCATATATGCGCTAAGGCATTTATGCAACCAGGATAGCAGCACATATTTAACTCTCCCGCAGAAGAGGTGGGAGGGGATTGAGTGTGTGGAAAAGTGACGTAGCTGAGCGGATGCAATATGTGGAAAAATGACGGAGCTGAGAGGAGCGGACCCGATCGGATCTAATGTGAGCTGAGCGGAGCGGATCCAGTGTGCGACAAGCCTAAAAGATTCAACACTTATACGCATATTCATTTGAGGTATATTTGGCTTTCTTTTTATCACTGAATATATACATACTGATCTAGCAAATGAACTATTATAAAACGAAGATGATTCTACGAATTCCAACAAGGAAGAAATCCTACAGAAGCGTGTAGACATTTATTGAAAGTGTTTGGTGAAGGTACGGTTTCTGAAGGTTCGAAAAATTTCAAATGGGTTATTTCGCCACTTTCTGAAAAGGCATCCTCTGAGCGACCATTTTTGATCGACGACGAACTGTCAAAATCATATTAGACTAAAATACTTTTTTGACAACAACTAAGTTTGCGGAAAGGTTCGATTCAGCTCAACAAACCATTTCGGACCATATTCATAATAGGATTGGTGTAGAAATATTCGTATTATGTCCCATCACTGGGATGTGTTAGATTGGACATAACACATCCCAGTGATGTGACATAACACGAACCAATGTTATGGTTGCGATTTACAGCCACCATTGTTATGTCTCACCAGTGTTATGCTGCCACCTCTGGCACCAATGTTATGATTGCGACGGTTGGGAACCACCGCATTAGCAATGATTTGATCCTTTGACTTGAGAAGCTTGTGTACTCGCGTCCTTGAGATATAGTCGATCTTCATGCAAGGGGTTGAGGTGGGATGAGAGATTTCAAGTAGAAGTCGTTTGGTCTGTTTTCTGGATTTTATTGGTTATACACAATTTACATATGTATATGATTTACACTTTTTGCTTACACTCTCATACGACAGTTCAATGCAGTTAGTAGGGAAAGATGTCATGTTCTGGAACACTCCTCCTTATGGGGATTTACATGTACTTCCCCTTCTTATGGGAAATTACATGTAAAATCTAGTGCTCCCTCCTTGTGGGAAATTACTTGTAACCCTACCTCTCCGTATGGGAAATCCTATGCAACATAGTACAGTACGTGGCCGAGCGTGTGTGTGTGTAGATGGCGCCAGCGTTAGGGATGGGGGCACCGCATGGAAAGAGAGTTTAGACTGCAAATTTAGATAAACAATGCCGGACAAGAGCGGACAATACCTAACAAGATTAGACGATGCTCTCCCAACTTTGAGTCTGAATCGATTCCGTTGCTTTGGTGAATTCATCTGATTTTAATATTTTTTCCGTGCTGTACTTCCGACCCTTAATTTGTTTCATGTAGCGTTTCCTGTTTGGTATGACTTTAAACTTAATTTTAGAAAGGTAGTGTCCAAATCCAAGTTTGCACCCCTGAGTACCCCAACATTCATGGTTTCTTTGTGAGAAATTTTCTTGATTGCCACATGATCATGTTGAAATTCCCCTAAGCTGGGATTTGGGGATATCCATGTCTTTTGTTTTCGTGGTAGTTTTTTGAAAGCTGTAGATTTAATAATTAAATTGTTTGCTTCACAAAGTTCTATTAGCCAAACGCCATTTCTGTTTGTTCTTTTATGGGCAGCGTGATCTCCAACAATTTTCTTAATTTGTTTTTTCTTTACCAATCTGTGCATTCAAATCTCCAATCAAGTCCAATCAAGTCTCCAAGGATAATGTTAATGTTTTTATCCGGAATTTTCTGAATAATGTCATCTAGTTGATTCTAAAAAGCTTCTAATTTTTCTTTGTTTTTCTTTTTATCCTCATTTATAGGGACATGTGCATTGATAATTGTGGGGATTTTTTTTTTGCGTGAATATAAGACTTGAAAGTCTTTCAGAGTTAGAATCAAATCATATTTTATTAATAATGTTATTAATAATCCTTGTATTATTATAATATTATAACCACTTTCCATCATTTTTTTCAAATAATTTGACTTGCTTTTCTTTCAGACCTATTGTGTTAATATTAACTTTTATATTCCAAAGACAAGTTTCGACTTCATATATTTTAATAAATAGTTACAGCGCGCTGCTGCGGCAACGACAAAATAATAAACAAGTTTTAAAGCAATTTCTTTCAAACATCTATTCCAAGACCGCGAGTCTCATAAAGTCATAAATTATTATTCTATATTTTATGATCGACACGAAAAACTAAAAACAATTTTCTATTTTCCAATATTGCTCTGCGGTGGTAAATTCAGACCAACATTCTGTCTAAACTGCACATCTGCGTCAACAAAAAAAAAACTATCTAAACACAAATCCGAAATAGAAAACGATTTTGGTTAATATCCTGTGATGTGGATAAATTTACGCGTTAAACATGCAAATGAGGGGAATCAATATTAAAAACGAGTTTAAATTTAAGTATAAATTTAAGTTTACGTATAAATTAAGTATACATTTGCCCAGAATAAAATTATAATGTTCACATATTGTTGGAAACACTAAATATAGCAACACCAACACAGGGTTTATTTATAAATAATTAAAACTATGCAAGTGTGTATTTTTATAATATCTGATAAAAGTATCATAATGTCCAACGTGAACTTTACAATAATCGTAAACACGCCAACGCATATTTACTTCTTACGTCATTGTTTTCTGCTTTACCACGTGTTCATTACCTCGATTTCTTGTCTGTCTGTTCTTGACTTTGTCTAGTGAAATTTTTCGGTTTTAACAAATCGATTTTAAGCTAAATTTTCAATGAGATATGAGACTTGAAACTTTAAACATAGCTCCGAACTGGATGACATATATAGAATTGCAAGATTTTAATCGTGTAGACCTTACTGTGATTTAATTGAGTATTTCATGTTAAATGTGGTCTATATTTTATGGAATTATAGAGGGTCTACCGGATAGTTCTGTCCGTTTCGGTTAAAAGTTTCAACACTTATACGCATATTCATTTGAGGTATATTTGGCTTTCTTTTTATCAATGAATGTATACCTACTGATCTAGCAAATGAACTATTATAAAACGAAGATGATTCTACGAATTCCAACATTGAAGAAATGCTACAGAAGGGTGTAGACATTTATTGAAAGTATTTGGTGAAGGTACGGTTTCTGATGATTTCAAATGGGTGATTTCGCCGAGTTTTGATAAGCAATGCTCTGGCCGACTATTTTTGATCGACGACGAAACTGTTAAAATCATATTAGAGTAAAATCCTTTTTTGACAACAACTAAGGCTGCGGAAAGGCTTGATTCATCTCAACAAACCATTTCGGACCATGTTCATAAAAGGATTGGTGTAGAAAAATTCGTGTTATGTATCACTGGGATGTGTTAGATGGGACATTACACATCCGAGTGACGTGACATTACACGAACCCATGTTATGGTTGCGATTTAGAGCCACCAATGTTATGTCTCACCAGTGTTATGCTGCCACCTCTGGCACCAATGTAATGGTTGCGACGGTTGGGAACCACCGCATTACCAATGATTTGATCCTTGGACTTAAGAAGCTTGTGTACTTGCGTCTTTGAGGTATTGTCGATCTTCATGCAAGGGGTTCAGATGGGATGAGAGATTTCAAGTAGAAGTCGTTTGGTTTGTTTTCTGGATTTTATTGGTTATACACAATTTACATACGTATATGATTTACACTTTTTGATTACACTCTCATACGACAGTTCAATGCAGTTAGTAGGTATAGATGTCATCTTTTGGAACACTTCTCCTTATGGGGATTTACATGTACTCCATACTCCTTATGGGAAATTACATGTAAAATCTAGTCCTCTCTCCTTGTGGGAAATTACATGTAAGCCTACCTCTCCGTATGGGAAATCCTATACAAAATAGTACAGTACGTGGCCGAGCGTATGTGTGTTTAGATGGCGCCAGCGTTAGGGAGGCGGGCACCGGAGGGGAAGAGGGATTTAGACCGAACAATACCGGACAAGAGCGGATAATACCGAACAAGAATAGACCAGCGGTAAAATTCAAAATGAGTTGCGTGGTGGGTAGGTGGGAAACGGATATGTATGCATAATTGACTGCAAACATATTACGGATTGACTCAATTAAGATTATAGGATTTAGACAGGACAAGTCTAAACATACAAGACTAGACAGATCACATACGTGATCTGTCGTGATGTATATCCTGTGATAATTATCTGAATAATTTCCTATGTGTAAGCGAAGTTTCTTAAACTTTTATTTTGTGTGAGAAATGGAATGAATATATTGTTTCTTTTTTCAGTTTACATAATCAGTTTAGTATTTGAACTTCCAGATTTTAAATGTATGTCAAGGAAATAACATAGATTATTTTCTACAACAACTACGACAATAAATGTTTATGTAACGCGCGCTTAGATAGGGCTGGGCGGTTACCTTGATAAAATATATAAATAATCATCTCCAGTTTCAAAATTACACCCGCTGCAATAATTTAAATAGAACTACAGCCATAAGAAACGCAGTATAATCAATTTAGTGTTTTGAACTTGAACTTGTAAACGCGCGTGAGAATGGAATGTATGAATTGTGAAATAGTTGATAAGAACCGCCGTGTCAGCATTTTCCTGTTTCAACTTGTTTAATTTTATCATTATACATTCGGAACGCGATTGATATTTAAGCCTGAGCTCTAAATTCATCGTCATATCAACAATTGAAACTGTCTCTCTGCAATCAATGTGTAAAAGTTTTAGCAAGCAAGGATAATCTTGGTATCCATAATGAAGTATTTGATAACCGATCACAGAAACGCCTCCAAGCAACAGTGAGGCCGGTATTCGGTCTAAATCCCTCTTTCTCTCCGGTGCCCCCCTCCCTAACGCTGGCGCCATCTACACACACAGGCTTGGCCACGTACTGTACTATTTTGTATAGGATTTCCCATACGGAGGGGTAGGCTAAATTTACATTTAATTTTCCACAAGGAGGGGTAGTACATGTAAATCCCCATAAGGAGGAGTGTTCCAGAACATGACACCTTTCCCTATTTCGTATTTGTTTATTAAGTATAAAAGAATACATTGCCGGCTCTCCGCTCTCGCACTGAGCCGGATTAACGTAATCTAATTTATATCTAATGGCTTACATAGCTTATCATGAATATATCTAGTAAATAGGGTGTTAATATCTAGGCTATGCTAAGGGAACTAGTATAAGGTTAGTATAGTAGGAACTATGCTAGGTGGGCTGGAATAGAGTGGTAAAAATGGTAGGATAGGAAAGGGGGCATCTTTCCCTACTGCAGTTTATTGGACTGGAGAGCTAGGGACAGTCCATACGTGATTCTACTTCTTGGTTAGCCTATAATTGTATTGACTTTTCTCGGCTCTGATTCTAATTGACTTAACTGCACTTGACTTGACTCTGTTTGACTCGACTTGACTAGCTTGTACTTGACCAGTTTGTATTGGAAGGCATTCTTGCATTTATACAAGAAAGTAGGGAAGGGATTTGCCATTATCTTGTTAATGTGGTTGAATGTTATTTGGATATGATTAATGTTGATAACCTTTTTCAAACAAAGCGGGGAAGGGACTTTGAACGTTGCAAACGTATCTAAACAATAGTTAATTGTTATAGTTGTTATTGTTATAGTTTCTATAGTTAATTGTTTAGTTGCTTTTCAAAATATTCCCATTCTTATAATTACTGATAAAGGATGAAAGATAATATGATATCTTTACACAGTAAATATCTTAACATTCGAGATAGGTTCCACATAAGTTAAGTGAGAAGAATTGTAATGATCGAGTCCACATATGGACATAATTGCTTGCAATGAACAAAATCTAAGCCTTCTTTGACCGCGTGATAACTGCGGTATGAAAACTGCGTTGTGAATCCGGAAATCCTTTCTCCTCCACCTTTAAATCGAAGTAAGACAATGTTGTGTATGAGGTGGGACATTTAAGGATAAATACACTATGAGCTGTTGAAACCGAATGAACAGCTAAATTTGGACAGATACTGTTTGGTAATTTGATAATTTATAAACTTCACTTCAAGAAAGGCGGCCGGCGATTTTCAATATGAAGGACATCATACTGTTTCATTCGTTCGGGCTCGTCAGAAACTCGTAGAACTTTCTACTCCACCTTTAAATCGAAGTAAGAGAATGTTGTGTATTGCGCGGGGACATTTAATGATCAATACACTATGAGCTGTTGAAACCGAACGAAAAGCTAAATTCGGACGGGTACTGTTTGGCAATTTGATAATTTATAAACAGCACTTCAAGAAAGGAGGCCGGCGATGTTCAATAGGAAGGACATCATACTACTTCATTCGTTCTCGACTCGTCAAAAACTTGCAGAGCTGGGCTGGGAAATTCTGTTACATCCACCTTACTCCCCCGACCTAACTCTACCCGATTATCACTTGTTCCTGTTCTAATAACAAACAAGCACTGGATCATTTTTTTTGTCTTTAGGGAAAAAGGCGTCTTTTAAAAATGGTAGATACAAATTGCCATCACGCTGGCAAGAAGTCATAAATAGTGATGGAAAGTATATTATTCAATAAAGTTTATTCAAAGTATTGAGGTGTGTGAGATGCTGTCCAATAGATATATCCCTCACGGTTTGCAAAGGAATTTATTTATATGGACGATATATATATATATATATATATATATATGTTATATTTGAGGTTTTCGCGGATATATACCTGTGTTGTATTGTTTTCTCGGGGATTCCGCGTTGATGTTAAGGGTTGGTTTTGAAAAGAACCGGATTCTCGACGTTTCGGCGAACTAACATTCGCCATTCTCAAGAGATATATGCGTCCGTGCGGGTCAACGGTTAGACGCATACTGAGAGCTCGTTCGTGCGGTGCGACTACTTATAGCTGTCTGGCTTCGGGTCATGCGCGTTGTGTGCGGTGCTTCGGTTCGGTTGTTTGTTTGTCTTGTTGGTCGTACATGAGTCTGGGGTGTCTGGGGTTGCATTTTGAGGGTAGATATGATCGGTCGCCATGCTGGGGGCAGTCTCAAGGAATCGTCTCTCGTGTTCATTCAGTAATCTCGTTTTTCTATCTCTATGGCTTCTCTGTATACTCGTGACATTTCGTGGCTAATCTGTGCAAGAGTCCTTGAATTTCTAAAGTCCATCCAGTGACCGGTGTTTGTGTGTTGGACAAGTGCCGATGAAACGTTGTCTCTGTGTCTGACTGAAACTACATGTTCTTGAATCCTAGCAGATATTTTTCTATTGGTACGTCCAATGTAGGTTCGTTCACATGTTCCGCAAGGTATTTCGTAAATTCCATGGGATTCTAACGGGATGGTGTCTTTAACGCTGCGTAGCATGGAGGATATTTTCTGGTTAGGTTTGAAAATGGTGTCGATGTTGTGTCTTTTAAGAATTCTGGAGATTTTGTCATTTGATCCATGAACATATGGTAGGAATGCTGTGCTAACGGGTTTCTGGCGTTCTTCAGTTCTCTGGCTACTGTTCCCTGTACGACGAAAAGCTCTGGATATTAAGCTGTTTGGATATCCATTTGAAGAAAGAGCTTCTCGTAAGTTCCTCAATTCTTTCGGTAAGTTCAGCTGGTCGGCTAGTCTTTTTGATCGGGTGGTAAGAGTGTTTACTACAGATGCTAGTTGTTTGGGATGATGGTGCGAAGAAGCGTTCAGATATCTGTCTGTATGGGTTGGTTTCCGGTACACAGTGTGACTCAAGGTGCCGTCAGGTCTCTCCTGTACCAAAACATCCAAGAAAGGAAGTCGTTGATGCTTTTCTATCTCCATTGTGAATTTAATTTGGTCGTGTTGGGAGTTAAGATGGGTAAGGAATTTGTCCAGCTCTGGTCTGCCGTGGGGCCAGATTACAAATGTGTCGTCAACATATCTTAACCAGAGTGTAGGTTTAAGTGTGGCTGATGAGATTGCCTTTTCCTCAAAATCTGTAAGAAATATGTTATAATAGGCTATTACTGGGGATAGAGGTGAACCCATTGGTGCTCCTAGGACTTGTTTGTATATTTGACCACCGTACCTAAAGTATGTATTCTTTAAACAATGTTCTGCCAGATCTGATACGTACTTTTCTGGTTTTAATTTTGATCTTATGATGTTTAAGGCCTCATGGACCGGTACTTTTGTGAATAAAGATACAATGTCAAAGCTCACAAGGAGGTGGCCGGGCTGGAGTTGGTGATTTTTCAGTATGTCTATGAAGTGTTCAGCATTGCGGACATCACAAGGAATCACAATCTTCGGCGTATGGTTGTAAACATTTTGCTAAATTTGTCGCAAGAAGTTGGACCGGTGAACCAACGGAGCTTACTATTGGTCGTAGTGGGGCTCCATCTTTGTGGATCTTTGGCAAACCATATATCTTGGGACACCGTGAAGATTTCTCCCTTGGTATAAGATAATTCATTGTTTCCTTGTCAATGCTAGAGCTTAGGATCTTTTGTCTGGTAGTTTTCTCGAGATAGGTTGTGGGGTCCGTTGTACCCAATCAAAATATCCTGACAACCCACATAACTCTAACCACTACGCTACACCCTCTCCTCTGGCAACAGATAGACTTAATATCTACCAACAGAGCCGAACAGAATAGATTATTAATTACCAATAGACAGAAAGAAAAATACAACCTTCTCAGACGGAGACAAAAACCTGCACCAAAACCACTCAACATCGACAAAGTGGTTTACAATCTTTCAGACCAGCCCCTTGACGAACCTACCAAAACCGTACTGGCCAAGGGTTTTAACTTTGCAATAGCACCAACTCGCCTTCCCAAAGAAGACATAATCACTGGTGTCGAGACTGCTATTTCACAACTCCCTGCCACATTAGCCGAGACAATAAGACAGGAAACATGCCACATTTTAAGATCTGCCAAACCACCGACAAGAAACATCTCATACGAGGAATTCAAAGCCCTCAAGGCACTAAGGGAAAACAACAGCATTGTGGTCCTACCAGCTGACAAAGGAAATTGCTCTGTAGTCATGAACAGTGCTGACTATAAACAAAAAATGACCACAATTTTAGATGATCCAGCTTATCTGCCCCGTACAACGGACCCCACAACCTATCTTGAGAAAACTACCAGACAAAAGATCCTAAGCTCTAGCATTGACAAGGCAACAATGAATTATCTTATACCAAGGGAGAAATCTTCACGGTGTCCCAAGATATATGGTTTGCCAAAGATCCACAAAGATGGAGCCCCACTACGACCAATAGTAAGCTCCGTTGGTTCACCGGTCCAACTTCTTGCGAAACATTTAGCAAAATGTTGACAACCATACGCCGAAGATTGTGATTCCTATGTCCGCAATGCTGAACACTTCATAGACATACTGAAAAATCACCAACTCCAGCCCGGCCACCTCCTTGTGAGCTTTGACATTGTATCTTTATTCACAAAAGTACCGGTCCATGAGGCCTTAAACATCATAAGATCAAAATTAAAACCAGAAAAGTACGTATCAGATCTGGTAGAACATTGTTTAAAGAATACATACTTTAGGTACGGTGGTCAAATATACAAACAAGTCCTAGGAGCACCAATGGGTTCACCTCTATCCCCAGTAATAGCCAACATATTTCTTACAGATTTTGAGGAAAAGGCAATATCATCAGCCACACTTAAACCTACACTCTGGTTAAGATATGTTGACGACACATTTGTAATCTGGCCCCACGGCAGACCAGAGCTGGACAAATTCCTTACCCATCTTAACTCCCAACACGACCAAATTAAATTCACAATGGAGATAGAAAAGCATCAACGACTTCCTTTCTTGGATGTTTTGGTACAGAAGAGACCTGACGGCACCTTGAGTCACACTGTGTACCGGAAACCAACCCATACAGACAGATATCTGAACGCTTCTTCGCACCATCATCCCAAACAACTAGCATCTGTAGTAAACACTCTTACCACCCGATCAAAAAGACTAGCCGACCAGCTGAACTTACCGAAAGAATTGAGGAACTTACGAGAAGCTCTTTCTTCAAATGGATATCCAAACAGCTTAATATCCAGAGCTTTTCGTCGTACAGGGAACAGTAGCCAGAGAACTGAAGAACGCCAGAAACCCGTTAGCACAGCATACCTACCATATGTTCATGGATCAACTGACAAAATCTCCAGAATTCTTAAAAGACACAACATCGACACCATTTTCAAACCTAACCAGAAAATATCCTCCATGCTACGCAGCGTTAAAGACACCATCCCGTTAGAATCCCATGGAATTTACGAAATACCTTGCGGAACATGTGAACGAACCTACATTGGACGTACCAATAGAAAAATATCTGCTAGGATTCAAGAACATGTAGTTTCAGTCAGACACAGAGACAAAGTTTCATCGGCACTTGTCCAACACACAAACACCGGTCACTGGATGGACTTTAGAAATTCAAGGACTCTTGCACAGATTAGCCACGAAATGTCACGAGTATACAGAGAAGCCATAGAGATAGAAAAACGAGACTACTGCATGAACACGAGAGACGATTCCTTGAGACTGCCCCCAGCATGGCGACCGATCATATCCACCCTCAAAATGCAACCCCAGACACCCCAGACTCATGTACGACCAGCAAGACAAACAAACAACCGAACCGAAGCACCGCACACAACGCGCATGACCCGAAGCCAGACAGCTATAAGTAGTCGCACCGCACGAACGAGCTCTCAGTATGCGTCTAACCGTTGACCCGCACGGACGCATATATCTCTTGAGAATGGCGAATGTTAGTTCGCCGAAACGTCGAGAATCCGGTTCTTTTCAGAACCAACCCTCAACATCAACGCGGAATCCCCGAGAAAACAATACAACATATATATATATATATATATATATATATATATATATATATATATATATATATATATACACAAATGTACAAGAGGTACAAACACTGTTGAAGGAAGGGGTGGAGCTGGACTGTCTGAAATGGACTCGACTGTTCTGGTTGACTGACTTCCGGCGGAGTCTGGTTGAACTGGCTGGACTGAACTGAACTAGTGTAACTCGCTGACTATGTGAACTTCTAGTTGAGTCTGGTTGACTGGGTCCACTAGCTGGACTGAACTGGACTCGTTGGTTGGTTGCGCCTGACTGTTGAACTGAACTGGAGTCGACTTGCTGCCTGGTTGCGCCTGGCTCTCCTGCTTGACTGTCTTGTTTATTCGGGGGTCCAGGTATTTATATCATGTCCAGGTATACTGGTCCCTCATCTGGGGGTGATTATTTTTCTATATTCGTCAATTTTTTGTTTTGGCGATTACCGATTCTCGGGAAAAACATCTTGTCGGAATTTTCCTGGGGATTACACCATTGACCCTAATAAAATATTTTCGGAAATTCCTCCGAAAATATTAGGTTAATCACCGTAATGCCCTCGTAAAACAAAATACAAATATTTCTTTATCTGCTCGAGGATTACATTACCGACCCTAATGTAGTGTTTGAAGGGTAGTTAATAACCCGGTATCCACATTGGACCAAACTTAAAAAAAGCAAAGTCGATGCCAGATGATCAGATGCCGGTGAAAATCGGTTTCAAACTTTCACACACACACACACACAAGCCCAAAAAGCAGAAAATAAAATAATATATGAAAAATAAACTTTTTTAAAACCACGTTTTAATTAAAATGCACTAAAAAGAAGAAAATAATTCTATCCGTGTTGACTATAAATAAAAGTGTGGAGCGTCCATGAATATAACGTATTTACAATAATTTAATTTTTAATATATTTTTTATATTATTTATGAATTTTGAAAAAAAATTCCTTTTGGTGCATTCTAACAAAAATGTTAGTTTTAGAAACCATTCTTTTATATATTTTTAATCCCCGACACAAAAGAGGGGTGTTATAAGTTCGACGTGTCTCTGTGTCAGTCTGTCCGTCTGTCATAAACAGCCGGACGTGTTTATGGAATCGTAGCTCCTAAGCGAGTGGATCGATTTTGATGCGGTTTTTTTTAGCTGACGTGATCGAGGAGGTTTTTAGTTATCATTTATTAACATCATACGTTTGATGACCATCAGCTCATTTCCTGCTTGAAAAAATTAGTCAGAAACCTATTTTAAAACAAATGTTTGTCTAGTTCCATATATACAAACTCACCAATCAGGCATTTTCGAATGGAATTTCAAAGGGGTAACATTTTATCACGTATTTACAAACAAATTATAAAAACAATGAGAAAATTATAATAAAAAGTTCGCATAATAAAATAAAATTAAAAATTTTAAGTTACTCCCGAAAAAAAAATTCTAAAAAGTTAAATAATTAAAATTTCTTTCTTGCCCTTTTAACTTCATTATAAGTACCTATTAATATTTTGATTATGAGCGTAGCCGCGTCCGGGGACTGCTAGGTAAATCCAATAATAAAACCAGACTAATAATACCTTGTAAGATAGATTGATACACATAAGTTCACACGTACAATTTGAAACTAGTAGGTATTTTCTATTCGTTAAACCTATGTAGGTATAACTAATTATAGTTCTTCACATAGCGGTCCCCGTTGCGGTGATGCTCATCATCAAAATATTAATAGGTAATGAAGTTTTAATGAAGTTAAAAGGGCAAGAGAGAAATTTATTTTTTTTACTTTTTAGAAGTTTATTTGTGTCAGGGGTAACTTATTATTAATTAAAAATAGTCGTGGGTTACTTATAAATAAAATTTTTCATTTTATTTCACAATTTAACTATTCATTCATTTTTATGGTAATATCAACAAGAATAAGAAAACCTCGAAACGGTTTTAGATCGTTTTGCGATTATAAACCTGTGCAAGTTAAAACATTCAGTCGATCTTTTCTCCGCCGTAAAAACTATTATAAAGCAAATCCATCCTTCGCCCCACACACAGCAAAAACAATAAATTCCAGTTAGTAACGCCCTCGCTTATATTTTCCCCAATATTTATAGGAACACATATCGGAACGAACGTTCCGTTCGTGCATGCATCGTTCCGCTTCCGGATGCATATCCCCGGAAAATCCGAGCTCTTGTAAAAGCGCAAATATCGACGGTATTCCGGGGCCGAAAAATTTCGGTTGTGTTCTTGCGCCGAGGACGGCGCTGTTCCAATTAAATCCACTCGAGATAATTGCGACCGGCTTGACGAAATTGCGAACATTCTTTTCTGTGTCAGCGCATCGGCCAAATAACTTAATTGCAGACTTAAAAATTATTTTTATTGATCCAACCAACAACATCTCTAGTTGTCTCTTGTCTCAATAACTCTTATCTAGATTTGTCTAAGAACATTTAGACAAAAAACCTAGAAGTTAATGCTAAACAAACATTCGAACATAGAGATTGGTGAAACCATCCCATGTTATAGATAATCATACAAAGTTAAAACAAACCGAACACAGCCTGAATATATAAATATATTCAGCCTTTCCGGAGCTCTATAACAAATTTCACTGATATTTGTTTTGGTAGTCCTAAAAGGACTCAATAATTGTTATAGACCTCCGCAAAGGCTGAATATATCTATAAAAAACATTCGAACATTATTTTCTGTGTTTTCAGCGCATCGGCCAAATAACTTAATTGCAAACTTAAAAATTATGTTTGCTGGTACAACCATCAACATCTCGAGTTGTTTCTTGTCTCAACATCTCAACGTCTAGTCTTGTCTGAGACGATGTAGACAGAAAACATATAGGTGAAACTAACGAACCTTCGAACATTCTTTTCTGTCAGCTCATCGGCCAAATAACTTAATTACAATCTTCAAAAGTATTATTATTAATCCAACCGCCAACACCTCTAGTTGTCCCTTGTCTCAACATTTCTTGTCATGTCTTGTCTGAGAAGATTTAGACTAAAACAGTTCGAAGTGAATGATAACCTTTGGGAACATTTTTTTCTGTGTCAGCGCATTGGCCAAATAACTTAATTGCAAGCTTCCATATATTTTTCTTGATCCAACCAACATCTCTAGTTGTCTCTTGTCTCAACATTTCTAGTCTTTTCTCAGAAGATTTAGACAAAAAAATGAATATTAAACAAACCTTCGAACATTCATTCGTTTCTGTTTTATCAAATAAAATGTTATTTTCCTCAATTATTATTTTTTCAATTATTAATTCAGTCGAGTGAGTGTTCATAATAGTTCGAAATTATCTTCTCCGCCTAATCCCATTCGTTTAATCTAACATTTAATAGAGTCTTAATATGCCTGTTCCATAGGCCGATATTAAATAGAAAATCGAGGAACTAATTGCGGAGTATATACACAGCCGGTATTAAGGTTGAACGCGTTAGCATTAATGTTTAATAGACTTGGTAATAAGTACGGTGTAATACATTTCTTGTGACATTTATGAGTAATGTGTTTGAGAACGAATTTTGTACGTCTATTACGTTCGAAAAGCCGTTCCATCATAGTCTTTTGAAACATTCCAGCAGTTATTAAAAAACACACGAGAAATATCTACAGGATCAAAATTGCTTTACACGAAATAATCTCTTGAAATGAAGATCCTATGTATCATATTTTATACTTTAGATGACAGAATTACAAACAGATGACTAAAAAGAGGAGACTGGGTAAATAAGAATAAACAAATAGACTAATTGGGGGAAGCAAAGCAAGGCTAAATAGACGGAAATAAACAGAACAGACACGGAAGTCTGCATAGGTGCGCATTCTAATCCAATAGTTAACTTCGTTAATTGTTAAGTCGTTACCAAAAAAGTAAACTTCTTTAATCGTTAAAGCCTTAAAATTTCAAAAATTTAGTTTAACCGTTAAAAGTTAACTGTCCAAAGCATAGGGTATACTACTTTTGGCGCGTTTGGGATGGGATACATAGGTAAATAAAACAACAAAGTGGATAGAGATATATTAAGTGGATAGATTAATTAATTTGATTATTACAAGCCACAGTACAGTATTTAATTATTACAAGCGACGGGTAGCAGAGCATATACGCACCTAAACTAAACCTTAATTAATGAAATTAAAAACCTAAATTGTATATTTTTATCTTTAAACATTTCTCATATTTAGTTTACTTACTAATAAGAAAGAAAATGCTATTTATTTAATTACTCATTGTTTTGCACTAGTTGCATGTTCATGTCTTGTTCATGAACATTATTAATGTATTAAAATTGTCATGTGACAGTGATGAGCGTTTAGCTCTGAAAATATCGTTCCGTGTAGAAAATAGTATATTTTGTAATAAGGGCGGCAAGTTGTCGATTTGAGGCGAGAGCGAAATTTGGCTCACGAACGAATTGAGTGCGCACATTCGCACGAGAAGGCAATTGGCAAGACCGCCCATGTTACAAACAATAATTTTATTACTCATGCGAGGGGATGTATCTTACAAGTTTGGGATCCAGAGGCCATCCAAAAAAATGGAAAAAAAAATTAAAGAATTTGTTTTTCAATTGTCTCCGGTGGTGTCATATTTGATTGTCATATCATAGAGGATCATATCATAGTGGATTCGTCATAGGAACTCTCCTAAGTGTCCATAACACCATAGTTTTCTTTAATTTTCTAGATTGTGTTTATTTTATTTATCTATTTATTTGTTTTTTTATGTCACCTAGCGATATTAAATATTTGCTTGCGTTACCCAGATTATGTGGAAATACAACGAGAAGTGGCATTTCTCGTATTAAAAAACGTGTGTCAAGAAGCACTTCTCGCGCATGTGTAATAAGAAAGCCGTTCTACATCGGCACTTGATAGGATTGCAGTATTATACAGGGTCCGGCAGAGAGATATGATGTTTTGAAATGACTGTCACTCATTTAATTTCGAAGCAATTTCAAAATGTATTGTTTTTATACAGAACTGGTACATTACCATTTGCAAAAATACATTTATTTTCGAAAAAATATAATCAGCTTCGACAAATCACATCAGTTAGGTGGCGTCCATTTTTGTCAAGACATTCTTCTAAGAATGTTCTTCAGTTGTTGGGTTTTCACTTGCCCAGTACAGAAAGTTTGTTTACCATCCCCGATAAATGAAAGTGGACCTCGTCACTCGTGATCAAAACGATACCTTCTTCTTCAGGTTCCTACCCGTTCCGGATGTTGGCTACCATCTTGACTCTGTTGTTCCTATCACTTGCAGCTCGGAATAATTCTGTAGTTGTTTTTGAGGTCCAGGCTGTGAGATTTTTTAACCAGGATACTCTTCTTCGTCCAACACTTCTCTTCACTGTTATTTTTCCTTGAAGAATATACTGTAGGATATGGTTCTTGGTGGTATTCCTCAAGAGGTGTCCTTGTATTGAATTGGATGGTATTGGTATTGGATTTTTCTGATTTTCACGTTGGTTAATACTTCCTTAGATATTTTTAATTTTTTGGAGAACCTCAACATTTGTGACATGGTCTGTCCATAGTATCCGCCATATTCTTCTGTACCTACTGCCACATTTTTTTAACACAGTCATGATGTGTTACTGGAGAAATCCATATGGATCTTGAATGCAGTAGTTTCTCATTGCTTTCTGCATTCTCATGCCGTTGACCAACTAGTAGCTCATCCGCCTTCAGGGGAAATTTCTATCCCTATGACAAGAGACTGCCCAAACTTCCATACATTCTTCTACCCTCCGAAAAAGGTTGTTAGAATAGGTTGGAAGTAGATCTCCTTGTTCCGCGAGATATTCGGTCCCTGTATTCGTTAGCCGCTTGAGTATGTAACTATACACCAAACGTTGCCCTCTCTCTACCACGGGGAGGTGAATAACAGGTGTTTCTTGTCATTGAGTTTAGGACCATGATGGCATCTCCTCTCAACTCTCTAACTAAAAAAAAATCCAATTTTGCTAAGTTTCTAATTTCCTTTAACTCTCCAGTACTTCCAGTAATCCCACATACTATTATATTACCTTTTTTTAATCCCACAAAGAAAAAGAAATTTTGACGTGACAAATTAATTAACGTTTTTATAATTAACGTTTTGGAACATGACCATTACAACCAACATTTAAATGGTTTCGAAATCGTAGCTGTGTGAGCACCACACAACGACCCGTTTCAATGAAGGTATTGTGTTGGGAAGGTGGTAATAATTCTTAAACACCGGTGTACACTATGTACAACATATTTATTATAGATAAGTAAATATATATACAACTCTAATGGTCTCCCTTTTTGGACCACTTCTCTTGATGTTCTTTTACTTACTATATCTTACCAATTTCTTCTTACTAACTATTTACAAGTACCCCTACTTAGGGTTGAAAGTGGGAGGACGCCACCCCCTTCCCGGCGCAAGACTCAACATATTGTAAATAAACACACAATGTGCTGGTGACCAAGTCATTTAAAAAATATCAAATCTCTATGCCGGTCATGTAGTTAAAACTTTTTTTATTAAAACTTGTTCACCTAAAAGGGTTCCAAAAACATTCTTTTGACTTCTTTTTGTTTCATACTTTGGAGTGAGTATATTTAATGATATGAGTGTCTCTGTATCCGATGGTGTAGCAGGGTTCGATGTTGGGAAAGAGGTGCTTGACAGTGGCGACGTTGTTCTTGAGGAAGACTTTGTCGACTTTGACCGTTTGGGCGAACCAGTCGAGGACGGCGTTGTCCGAGAGATAATAGGAGAAGGACTCAGTGGTTCTCAATCAGGTCTATGTAGAATTCTGCACACGCTTTCGCCTTCTCCTTCTGTGCCTCGGTATATTTCTCCATAATCTACAAACGTAATGTAATAAACTTCTTGTAAATTATTGTTATTGTTGTCTTGATGCTGGAATGTCTCTGAAACTGAATCAACTGCTTGCTGTAAACATCAACAGCCCTGCGCATATCTAGCAACTTATTCTGCACCTCGCACAGAACCTCTTCCACAGCAGGTTTAGCTTTGTTGTTCTTTGTGAAATCTTTATGTCCTGCTGACAGTTTCTGTCTTTTGACATCCGAACTCATCTTCCATGGATCTAAGAAAACTCGTAAAACATTCCCAATGATGTTTAATGTTCTTTGTAAGCGGAAATTTCGCTGAACGGACAAGTTTTGGGTTTCTTCTGCGTCTTTTTAAACTATCCTTTAAATCAAATCAAAAATATTTATTTCATTACAAAAGCTATATACAGATATAAACTAAATGAAATATGTCATTAAAAAAAGAAAATATATAGTAATAACAATACATACATAACATCAAAAAATAGAAATAATTACATAAAACTTAATAAAGTCGGAACAAAGCTTGAATATATAAATATACTCAACCTTTCCGGAGCTCTATAATACTAATGAGTCCTTTTAGGACTACCAAAACAAATCTCGTGTGAAATTTGTCAGTTATTTTATAGCTTTCAAGTGAGTGGTTTACAAATTGTTGTTCATGGAAGCAAAGCTGTGCTGATGAGAGATAAATCTCGTAACGCGTCCACAGATGGCTATCCACTTAAGGTATCGGAAAGACATGATCTTAAAAACAATGTTATTTTTATGGTTTTTGTTGAGTGCCGCGAAAGTAGATTGAAAGCTATAAAATAACTAACAAATTTCAGATTTGTTTTGGTAGTCCTAAAAAGACTCATTAGTATTATGGAGCTCCGGAAAGGTTGAGTATATTTATATATTCAAGCTTTGTTCCGACTTTATTAAGTTTATATGATTATGTATGATGTTGTATGGTTTCATCAATTCAAAAAATATTTACAATAAATGCAAGCTATTTTATTAAATTAATTTTCTAAACTAGCGTAGAGTTAGTAGGTTTAAGATACTCCCCTACAGTATATGGTTCCAGGTTATTGATGTATTCAAAGATTTGTTGTTTATAATCTCTTAGGCCTGGAACTAGTTTAAGCTTAATCGATAGCATGTTGTAAACTTTAATTCCAGCGTATAATGAATGGGCTTCTCTCAGTCAGGGTTAGTTTAGGCTGCGGCATGTTGTACTACTGTACACTTGCTGTCTTGTGTGTTTCTGCTGCGAAACTAGATATTGAGTATACGTATTCTTATGTGTATACATAAAAATAAGCAAATTCGTATATATAAGTACCAACTAGTGTTAATATATTAGCAGCCCTAAATTTTCCTCTGCAAGATTGTTTATAGTTTCGATTAAATAGTATTCTGACTGCAATTTTCTGGACTTTGAATAAGTCACGGTAGTAGTTTCTACCACTGCCCCAAAATATTACTCCAAATCTTAGAAGAGAATGAAAGTTAGCAAAGCATACTGTTGTAAGTGTTTCTATATACACATATAGTTGTAATATCCTTAAAGCGTATGTGATTCTATTTAGTTTTGGCCGCACACTATCAACGTGGGATGACCAAACCAGTAAATTGTCCATTTGTATTCCTAGAAACCTCACAGTTTGAATTATTTCAAAAAGTTCTCCTTCTAGGTTTATGCTAGAAGGATATGGTTTTAAGCTTCTATTTCTTTTAAATATTATCAAGTTAGTTCTACCCTTGTTCATAACCAACCTATTCATATTAAACCACTTTTCTAGGGCATTAAAGGCAAAAACTGAATTTGTATGAATATCCTCGATACAGTTATTATCTATCAAAAGACAGGTGTCATCTGCATAGTTTAACATTGTAATATTCTATTTCTTTGAAAAGGTTGTGGGTAAGTCATTAACATAAAGAATAAAAAGAAGTGGGCCTAGAATGCTCCCTTGCGGTATCCCCATTTTGATCACTCTAGTCTTTGATATCGTGCTTCCATATGGTGTATCGATTTTTGTTCTTTGCTTTATGTTGGATAAATACGACTTAATCCAATCTAGAGCTATTCCTCTAATTCCGTAGTTGTAAATTTTCGTTAATAAAATGTGGTCGACTGTATCGTATGCTTTGGTTAAATCTATAAATATCCCTAAGGGCGTATGTTGGCTTTTGAGTTGCATATAAATATTGTTTATGTATTGAAAGCATGATGTTTCGATACTTCTACCTTTTAAAAAGCCATGTCGAGAATCACAGATTATATTGTATTTTCGTAGGAAGGATTCCATCATCACATAGAATACCTTCTCATCGATTTTTGAAAATGAAGATAAAGTGCTGATTGCTGTAGATGTGGTATTGCTCTAAATGCTTTATTTTCCTAGATACTTCATGCGGGGAAAAAAACAACACGTAACGACTTTGCGTCCAGCCAAGTTCTCCCCAAATGCTGCGTTTTGTTTTTGAGAGATTTTGGCGTCATCTAGACCTATCTTCTCAGACTGAGTAACAGAGCTGAAAAAAACTTCTCTTTCTTCTTCATTATAGCTGCTCCCGCTAATACTGACACTATCCTTTTAATTTTCAATTGCTTCACTTTCTCTATTCAGATCGTCCTAAACTTTTGCTTCCATAATTTTGGATTCTTGAGTGTTGATATCTTGCTGCTATCATATTTTTGCAGCCACAGTAGTGAGATTATTAATGCTACACTCGTGAGCCTTTATTGTATCTTTAGGCAAACACCGTTTACATCCATAAATCAACATCTGTTCTTCAATTTTTTGGAGAAAATACTCGAGTGTGGCCAAGAATTTGATTCAGATTCACTTTCAGTGCTTTGCGTACTTTCAGTACATGTAGTAGCGTTCATGGTGTAAACTTGTAAATGTAACGAATTTGAACGCCAATTTAATGAATTTACACCATCAATCATTTCCACCAACAACCAACACATACGGAAAATATAAACTATGAACGAAGTCGGTTAAAATGGCGTAAACGCTAAAAAGTCAGGTTATAATAATTTGTATTCACTAGCACAGAGCAAATAATCAACAGGGCCACTAAGTGTTTCTTGGCTCTGGATTCTTGCTCTTTAGAGCAACAGTGGCGTATAATTCAAACAAATTATGACAACATGTCAACAAACAACCAATGTAACGGATAAAAGTTAATGGAAGTTAACAAGAGCGTTAACTTTTTTTGAGTTAACTTTTATTTTTTTATTTATTTCAAAGTTTGGTCCGATGTAGATGCCGGATTTGGTCCGATTAACCCTTCAAACACTGCGGCCTACCTGTGGCCTTATTGTATTTTGCATTCACATACACTTATAGGCCCAGGAACCTAGTTGTTATTGTAAATTGCGCTAATTAATATTTTTCACATTTGTCTTCTGGTACAAATGCGGCCGACACTGGGGATAGAACTCGGTCTCTCTATACTTGTTAGTTAGCGCTCTAACATGAAGCCACGAGCGTCACCTCTACACCACTCGCGCCGGCTAACTTTTATGTTAATCCCTTCAGCATTTTGTTAACTTCGTTAATTAACGATTAACGGATTAACGAGTTAATGTCCACCTATGGTAGTCTGTCAAGTCTAAATAGATTTAGATAGACTAGATTAGACATAGCTAAATACACTTAACGTGATAGATCTGTCTAGAATAGAAAACTTGACTAGAATGATTACTAAACTTATTTGTCTTTTCTCAAAGATTATTTAAACTGTAACTGTAACTTTTTCTGTAAACTTATTTGTCTCAGTTTGCCTGTATATAATTGTTTTGTCTCCCTAGAATTGCCTATCTAGTTTTTTCTACCAAGTATTCATCATCATCATCGCCCAAATCGAGCCTTGGCCTCTTAGATTCTAGCCCTCCATTCCAGTCTGTCCGTCGTCGTTCTCATCCACGCTCTTATCCCCAGTATATCGTGTGCATCTTTTCTCATCTCGCCCTCCTAGTCGAAACTTGGCCTCCGTACCGGTAGCCTACCTTGCATTCTTGCTTTTAGCACCCGCTTTGGGAGTCGCGAATCGTCCCTCCTCAGCACGTGTCCTGCCCATTGCAGCCTTTGCAGCTTTATAAATGTAGATATGGGCGACTGTTTGTATATCTTATGGAGCTCGTTATTTTGTCTGGGCCTTCGTACGTTGCCATCCATGATCGGTTCCAGTATTCTGCGCAGCCCTTTGCGCTCGAGAATGTCTACTGCGCTCTTTCTTTTCTCTGTCACAATCCAGATTTCACTGGAGTAGCACGCGATGGGTCTTATGATCGTTTTGTATATTCGCAGCTTGGTTTTTCGGTGGACACTATTTGATTTCAGTATTTCCGACATTGCGAAGTAGGTGTCTATTCGCCGCTAGAATTCTGCGGCGTACCTCTCCGTCCTCTGTCCCGTCCCTGTTAATCTCTACTCCCAGATACACAAATTTGTTGACTGTCTCAATGGCATCCTGACATCGGGCCGAATGACTGACCCGTTTCTTCGCCTTTGTGCCATTGTCTTTGTTTTGCTTATGCTTATTTCGAGCCCGCTGTCTTTGGCGTGTTCTTTTAACGGTGTATATGTCTGTTGTGCCGTATCGACTCTTCAGCTCATTATGTTGATATCATCCGCATTTGCCGCTAATTGCACGATCTTGTTGGTGAGTAAAGTGTTTCTGCCTACTCTCATTTGTCTTATGGCATACTCTAACGTGAGGTTGAAGAGTGTGGGTGCCAGCCCATCTCCCTGCATCAAACTTTTCGTTATTTTAAATGGATCCGTACCAAGTATTATGTGTATAATATAGGGTTTTCCAATAGGGACATCCGAACTTTGACAGTTGGTAGCGGCCATAATGTTGAAACTACACCTGTCGAATTGGCTCTCATTTATTCAGACTGTTTTGCCAAATCACCATGGACGGAAATAGCGCTCAACAACACGTGCAAATGATAAAATTGTTTTATCAAATGGGTGTTCTTTTCGGGCTACGTTCCGAGCGCTGCGCTCATTTTCCGCCCGCTATAATCGTCCTACCGACAGGGCTATTTCCAGTGTGCTGGATAAATTTAAGTACACTGGTTCAGTAAACCATAAACCAACAGTACGGCGAGGAAACGCAAGATGTGTCGAAAACATCGCCGCTGAACATGAGAGTGTGCAGGAGATTTAGTGTATGGCATTTATACACATTTACAAGAATATTACAAACTTATTGAATTTACAAACAAACATTAAGATTCTCTATATCGCTTCTGGAGTTGCAGTCAGGGAATCATCAGGGCGGCCTTCGTATGTTCGGTGAGGACATTCCTCGATTATGTGATCGCATGACGAGGATAGTAATTTTCCCTAATTGTTTAGAAAGTATGCACATCTGCCGTGTTGGGTCCTGATGCGTTTTTGCGTCCACCAGGTTTTGCTTGGTAGGTTGAAACCGGGGAGACTTTCTGTTATGCAGGGCATGGTGTTATTCGGCTGAGCTTCCAACCATTCGTGAATCCACCTATCTGTTGTGTTAAACTTAGATTCTGTGGCAATTCTTGCGGTCTTTGTTGGTAGTTTTCTAGAGCGTATGTATTGGGAGTTCCCTGTTGTTAAGTATCTTTTTGTATTCGTTTTTTAGAGTATTGGTTCGGCAGAGATGAGGCGCTGGAATATCGCTTAGTACCATTGGGTTGGGGTAGATTTTATTAGGACAGCGATCATCCGTATGGTGTTATTTAATTGTGCGTCAATCTTTTTTCACGTGGGCGCTGTTGAGCCAAGCTGTGGCGCAGTACTCCGCTGCAGAATAAACAAGGCCTAGAGCTGACGATCTAAGTGTGGAAGTTGAAGCTCCTCATGTCGAGCCACAGAGTTTCTGGATGGATGGAATATTGTTTCTGGTCTTCTCTCTGATCTTCTGTATTGTTTCTGGTCTTTCTGGTCTTTTCCGCGGTTTTAGTTAGGTGCTTAAAGCTTGCTTAAAGGTGCTCCTGTGCATGAGAATTCGACGGAGATGATTTCGCGTCGCTCACAAGAACTTGGCCTTTCGCAGACCACAACTTGGCGAATTTTGCGTCGTAACAAGGGCCTTCACCCGTACAAGGAAGTGTACTGTCTCCTATGCTTTTCAATGTATACACAAATGACCAACCAACCGATCAACAGACACCTTGCTTCATCTATGCGGATGACACAGCCATCGTCGCACAGGGGAAAAGCTTCAAAGAAGTTGAGAATAAACTAACTACAGCCTTAGAAAACATGCGACATAAACCAGTTGCAGCCGATCCGCAACAAAACCCAAGTATGTGCATTTTGCCTGAGAAATAAAGACGCACGCAGGAAGCTTAAAATCACATGGAGAGCACAAGAACTCGAAACATGCGACATTCCAAAGCACCTGGGCGTAACACTGGACCGCACACAAAAACACTCTTTCCAAAAACACTGCCAGAATATAAAGCCCAAAGCTTGTGCTAGCAATATTATCATCCAGAAGCTCACTGGCAGAACATGGGGAGCGCAGGCTGGCGTGCTGCGTACGTCGGCTCTTGGTCTATGTTTCTCCGCTGCCGATTACGCGGCACCAGTGTGGTACAACTCGGTTCACGCAAGACATGCCGACGTGGCCTTAAACAAGACGAGTGTTCAGGATTATAACAGATTGCCTAAGATTGACACCGTCGAGAAGTTGTACTATCTATCTGGAATTGCCCCAGCACGCCTCAGACGTAAAGTTGCATCCGAAGTAGGGCGCCAGAAGCAGATCGTATATAGGCGGCACTCTCTACACGACCAATAAATAACCAGAAAGGCGACGACTCAAATCAAGGAAAATCTTCCTCTAACATACGCAACAACTGAAGATATGCCCATAACAACGAAACATTGAACTATGGAAAGAACAACACCCAAATCTTTGGACCGAACCCAGTGAGGAGCTGTCACCGGGAAAATACCATAAGCGACATGGAAATCACTGAACAGACTAAGTACTGGAGTGACGCGCTGCAAATCGAACAGAATGAGATGGAGAATGCCTGTGGATGACGAACTGTGTGAATGCGGGTGGCTTCAGAGCGATAGCCGCCTTCTTAGATGTCCCAACATAGGAGAGGCATGCACGATGGAGTACCTAATTGTGGAAAATGACAGGGCCATAGACGCTGCCAACTATTGGAAAGGAAGGGTCTGAATGTAAACACTGATGTCTCGGGCTCGGAAATGAAATAAATGAATAAAAAAATTAGCTTCTGCGATAAGGACCATTTCTGGATGAATAAGTACGTCAATAAACAAAATTGTCGAATTTTGGACGATACCAATCCACATGAGATCCAAGAGCGTCCAATGCGCCCAGAAAAAGTCACTGTTTGGTGTGGATTTTGGACTGGCGGCGTCATCGGTCAATGTTTATTTGAGAACGCCGATGCCCAGACCATCATCGTCAACGGCGAGCGTTATAGTTCGATTACCAACTTCTTTTGGCCTGAATTGGACACCAACGACATGTAGTTTCAACAGGACGGTGCCACGTGCCACACAGCTCTTCCCATATAGGATATTTTGCACGAACGATTTCAAGGCATGGTGTCTCACGTGGATGTTGTGTACTACTCAACGAGATTGTGCCATTTAACCCCACTAGATTTTTCTTTGTGGAGTTTTCTTAAGTCCCATGTCTATGCGAATAAGCCACAAACTACAGCGACCCTCAAAGCCAACATAACTCACGCTATCGGTCAAATTCAACCTGATTTATGCATCAGAGTCATGGAAAATTAGACATTTTGGATGCTCGCCACCCAGCGAAACCGCGGCGGACATTTGCAGGATGTTATATTTCATACATAATGGCATCGATAGGCCTTGTAAACAAATTTAAAAAAATCGATGATATCTCACACGCACTTTGTTTTATTTGAATTAAGGATAGAACGCGCTTAATGAAAGACCCTATATTTGAGTCTAATATTGTTTGTCCAGGCTTGGATATCAATTTTGTTTTTTCAGTCTTTTATAACTAGCCCTTATTTGCTGTCTAATTTTATAATTATTAGTCTGTGTATATATTTTATATGTAAACATCTTATTCTATTTTGCGTCTGTAATAGACTCATAACGGCACTCATATGCGTGCGGTTATGGCTCGCCGAGTGCGATACAATTTCCTCAATATGTTTTTTTTATGTAGAGATGGCATAAAAGGGCGCAAAATAGAAAAAATACTCTAAAAGACTCGTTCGTAAGGCGTTTTTCAGCATTTGTCCATTAGAAAAACCAAACTTGGACGCGTGCTGTAAAATCGCGCTTTCTGAACTTGTCCTTTAATAAACTATTATCTATTATTATTATTATTTTAAACATGACATACAGTTCAATTTAATCAGATGTATGAATAATAGTGTAGGTTGTACAGTAAATTAGTGTAATAGTAGAAACAGGAATTTAGGGTAATTTTATGTAAATTTACAAGAAGAAACGCTGTAAAACATTATAGAGTTTGTAGAGCAATTAATCTGTCGCAGTGATTAAAGTTAGGGTACACTTACTGAAACGATTATCCGGCTTGATTAAGTTAATAAATTTCTGGCACTTCGGGTCCCCTTCAAGCACTTATGACTGATAGAATTTAATAAATTTCCCCTGGTAATTTTAAGACAAAAAAATAAATCAAATTTATTTAAAAAAATATTGCATTAACAGTTATGGTAATTAATTAGCAATTGTGGATTAAACAAGTAATTTATTATCTTTAACAATCATTTATAATCTTTAACAATGTAATTGCTGATAATAAAAATAAATAAATAAAATTGAGTAGAGGATGCTAGTTGAAATTTTAACGACGGATTTAAGATTGTCAAAACGAGTTAAACGCATTGGACTAATAAATATCCGAGTGCTTTGCAGAAAAAAAAAACGAATTGACGGACGTATTTTTCCACTAAATATATTGATCCTTGGTGAAATATTAACGGGCCGTTACGGAACGGGCATTATTGCAGACCGTTTCAATTTAAATTATGTGCCGCCCTGCGCTGCCAAAGCCGCCGCCGCCGAAACGCTAATCGCACAAACGGATTCCATTGATTTTAGTTCAACACTAGGTAAATATTTGAAAAGATAAAGCGCTGTACACATCCTAAATGTAATACTGTGCAAACGGAACACTTTACGGATATTATTAGACATTTATTATTAATCACTGAAATGTATATAGTACTAGAACTCGCGTTTAAAGTGTTATTGAAGGTTATAGAATTTACATTAGATCGTTTTCTATGTGTATTTCTCTTGCTTCTGCATCTCATAATATAAACACAAGTTTACCCATCTAGCTTATATTATTACATAATAATATTGATAATTGATAATAAATTTGTCTAAGACTAGACAAAGAATAATAGACAGACAAAACTGGCAACATAAAATAAATTTCTGAATTTAAGTTTTTCATTTATTAATTATTTAGTTTAGATTTAAGGAACTTAATCGTGTATTTAAGATTAGTTTGAGTTTACATATTGAGTGGACTGTTACATTTTTCCTTGTAATCACAATTGTCTTGCATCTGTTCCAAATAAATGGAGGTTTTCTAAATGGAGCCTGCTCATATAATGATATTGGATTACAAAGATTACTCTAAGACTAGACACACAAGACTAGAGAAACAGTACTAGAGAGACAAACTAGACAGACTGTTCGCGCCAATTTTAATGAATCTGTATTTTTAATTCAAATTTTATATCGATTTCGGCATCGATTAAAAGAAGGAGACAGATGTGTCGACCTGGGCCGAAATCGCGCGATTTACCTATTAATTTTTGTCGCGAATTTATAATTCGGAGAGTATGCTTCGTGTGAGAAGCGTAAAGACAGAAATCGAAGCGCGAACCAAGCTCGACCGACACGTGCACGTATTTAAGTTTATCGTTTCAAGTCAAGTTAACAAGGGGTGTAATCATAAGCCCAAAGGGCTGAAGCAGCATCCAACGTCTGGAAGACACCAATTTTAAGGGTCCCTCCACCCATTATCTCCATTTCTTCCCTTAAAAAGGCGCCAAAAGGACGATTCACACGTGGCGGAGATGCAAGCGACCCTAACAGGTAATTGATTAGGCTAGCCCTGTTTCAAACGGGAAAATTTGATTTTCGTGAGACACGGTCCAAACATTGGTCCTTCGAAGCGGATCGGAGTCAGTTAGTCGAAGACGTCCAAATGCTCTGTTGCTGTTGGATTCGCCATTTGGTTTCTGGTCTCGGCGGAAACACTCAAAGCATACTCCATTAGTATCGTTTATTATTAAATTTTTGTCTGGATATCCAGCGTTCGTCGGAATAATTACTTAGTTGTCTGGTTATTCAATTTCGTTGATTATTAATTTTATCTGGATATCTCGCGTTAGTCGGAATAATTTGTTAGTTATCTGGTTATTCAATTTCGTTGATTATTAAATTTTTGTCTGGATATCCAGCGTTCGTCGGAATAATTAGTTAGTTATCTGGTTATTCAATTTCGTTGATTATTAATTTTTTCTGGATATCCAGATTTCGTCGGAATAATTAGTTAGTTATCTGGTTGTTCAATTTCGTTGATTCTAAATTGTTGTTTTGATATCCAGTTGTTGTCTGGTTATTCATTTTTAGTTGATTATTCAATTTTATCTGATTATCCAGTTTCGTTGGAATAATCAGTTGATTGTCTATTTATTCATTTTTCGTTGATTATTCAACTTTTTATCTGGATATCCCGTTTCGTTGGAATAATCAGCTGTTGTCTGGTTATTCATTTTTCGTTGATTATTCAATTTTTATCTGGTTATCCAGTTTCGTTGGAATAAGCAGTTGTTGTCGGTTATTCAGTTAAAAATGGTTATTCAGTTTTCATTGTCAATTTTCGATTTGTGAATATTCGATTTTGTCTGAGTATTCAGCTCTCGTTTGAATATTCGATTTTGTGAATCAATGTTTTAAAATAAAATTTTCCCGTTTGAAACTAGGCTAGTCTAATCACTTACCTGTTAGCGCTCGCGTCTCCGCCACGTGTGGATTGTCCTTCCGGTGCCTTTTTTTAAGGGAGGAAATGGGGATAATGGGTGGAGGGAGCCCTTAAAATTGGTGTCTTCCAGACGTTGGATACCGCTTCAGCCCTTTGGGCTCGTGATTACATCCCTGGTTAACTTGACTTGAAACGATAAACTTAAATGCGTGCACGTGTCGGTCGAGCTTGGTTCGCGCTTCGATTTCTGTCGTTACGCTTCTCACACTCGAAGCATACTCTCCGAATATATAAATTCGCGACGAAAATTAATACGTAAATTGCGTGATTTACCTATTAATTTTCGTCGCGAATTTATATATTCGGAGAGTAATGCAGGATTAAGTTCTCAATTTTAATTTAGTCAAGGTTTCAATCTTCGATTGGACAAACAATACAAAACAGGTAAAACTGTGCCGTTCCTCAATTATTTAGTTTAAACTTGAGGAATTTAAACGTGTATTTAAATTTGAGTTTACATATTAAGTGGACTGTTGCATTTATGATTGTAATCATTATTTTTTGTCTTAGCTTGGCAAACAAGATTTCATCTTGGAAATGAAAAATATCTAAATATTAATGGCGACGTATTAATTTCGTTCTCAATTAACTTAAGCAAATTAAAAATTGCGGGATGGTATTACGCGAGGGCGAGCAGTGCAATCGCCTCGCGAGGGCGAGGGTGTATAAAGAATGTTGTCGGTTTTATAGGTAATCTAATTTTCGCGATGGGGAGGGTGGTATTGTGTGTTTTTTTCAGAATTGCTGGAATTACGCGTGGGATGGTTTGCGCGATTTCAGATATTGTGTTGCAAAACGAGTGCAACGTGCCGGGTTTGTGAAAGGTTTTTAGCGATATTGTGGCAATATCTGTGTCGGGAGTTGTTTAGTCGCACAATATGAACAATCGTTCACAGTTTGCAGAGTTGGGTTTTTATTCATTTTTAGGGAGTTCATATATTGTCTTCTTTACGGTTATAAAAAGTAAAATGTTGCTTATAATATGAGACTGGGACACATAAAAAGGGGTTTCTAAAGTTACAGCAAAATATACATATTCAATAAGTTTTCATCAACAACCCAGTTTTGTTAGTAGTATTATATTTTTTGTTGTTGCGAATAGGCCATAAGCACCACGTTCCAATTTCAATTTATAAATCTTTGTTCTTCTCTTTTCTTCCCGTATGCTTTCATCTGTTCACTATGTTGTCTCCTTTCTATCTTACCAAAACGTTTGGTAAGTTTCTAGAATGGTTTCACTGATGACCAAACGACTCGCATTATCGAACTCGCATAATATTTGATTGCAATGGACTCTCGAAAGCTTACCAAGTTGCAACGCAATATAGCATTAAAAATTGAAATAATAACGCGGAATAGCAGTCATACAGACGTAATCTTCTGACAATATTAATAAAGAAAATAAGAAACAAAAAATTCGAGTATTCGGTCATCTATAATAATATGCCATTATATCTAATCATATATCATAGAGCAAAAAGGCTGACCCGCCTAATGGGACAAAACGGAATCATTGTAGCTATTCGTAAAGAACCTTATATAACTATTTTGGAAGACATAAGAATTCGGTAATTTTTTTTTCTCTAACCCTGTAACAATTTACTAAAGACATTGCGTTTTTGCAATAATTTATAATTATCCCATTTATTTCGAAAAAAACGTTAAGTATAGCGTTTTGCCCCAGTTTTATATACGGTTTTCGACGGGAAATGACATGCAAATTCTTGCAAAATCCCATACACACGGACAGTTTAAGCTTGTGACTGCCAGCTTTCAGCTATTTTTATTGGCGAAATAAAAAGTAGTTTGACAACTAAAAAACAGCCAGCCTTAATCTGTCCGTGTGTTTAGCTCTTAAGTAGAATAATTTGCTTGTTAAACAATCAAAGTAGAGATATTTCAAGTGAGTGGTTAGCTGCTTCAAGTTACAAATTATTGTTCATGGAAGCAAATCTGTGCTGATGAGAGATAAATCTCGAAACGCGTCCACAGATGGCTATCCACTTAAGGTATTAGAAAGACATGATCTTAAAAACAATGTTATTTTTATGGTTTTTGTTGAGTGCCACTAAGGTGGACTGAAAGCTGAAAAAAAACTTTCAAATTTCATGTGAGATTTGTTTTGGTAGTCCTAAAAAGACTCAATAATTGTTATAGAGCTGCGGAAAGGCCGAATATATTTATATATTCAGGCTGCGTTCCGTTTGTTTTAAGTTTGTAGAGAAATTTCAATATAAAACCGATATAATAATAATAAAGGGCTTTTATTTATCAATGATCTACAATATACGCTTATAAGGTCATACCACTCCTAATATTAGACCAGCAATTATTTTTCTAATCAGTGGAGGTAGGCGTAGTTCAGTAGTCACTCTTCTTCCACTAAATCCTCTAAACTAGCAATCTGACTTCGACTGGGGTCGCTATTAGAGAAAAATCTCCTCCTTTCTTAGAGAAAAACAATCCCTCTTGACTGGTTTTAAATTCAGTGTATATTATCAAAATGTTCGAGGTATCAACACTAAGTTCGATGTAATAAATCCAGTAACTAGCTTACCCGGCAAAATCCGTATCAGAATCGCCTCAGAATCTATAATCATTAGAAAATATTTTATTAGCTAAATTAAAGTGGAGTATTTATATAATTTTTTTGAAAAATCGTTTTTTTCTTAATTACATAAATCGAATGCTACAAGTGTGTAGAATATTTGGTTAAAATTATTTGGGGATCCGTGAATTAGTTCCTTCGCTACACGGCTTTCAATGGACCATTGTCCTGAGCGTTGACCGGCGCTCAGGTAGCAAATTCGCCGCGCGCTCTGCAACGAGTTTGTATACCGACCAAAGATGTGTTTTGAATTTTATCGGTATGATATAACCTACAAATTTACTGTTGAACACAACGTGGGGAACACAACGAGTCGTGTTTCCGCCGCGAAATTAGAGGACCAAAAAAAAATGGTCGAGCGGGCCGAAGTCGTCCTTCGACTAGGAAGTCTAAAAACTTCCAAGGCAATCAATTTAGGCGGAAACGGATACGGAGTTCGTGAGCACGTCCGAGAAGAAACTAAAGACCGCCGATCATATGGACATCGACGTTGACATAAGCAGCTACTACGGCATTTGACACTTCTTGAAGATTTTCACCTTTCTGAGTGAATGTCTGGTATGCAAATCGTGTGGCAACGAGGTCAAATTTTTTATATCCACCGGACCAGGAGTAGCCTTTCACTTGGTCATCACGTGTTCCTGCACATCGCGCCGTGTACCATCAAATTCCCACGTGAGTCATTTTGAAATAAATCGACGTCTCTTGGAATGCGGCTCTTAGGACTCGGACTGGAAGGCATGAAAACTTTGTGTACCATAATGGACATTTCAAACACCTTCTGCCAATTCGTTGTTGCTTCGAAGGCCGTGTTCGAGTTCACCCAGAAGAAGGCCGTCTAAGAAGAAATAAGCGCTAATACTGCAGCCGACAATGCTCCATCACATTTATCCGTATCCGCGGACGGCAATTTTTGGTCCGCCATATTTGATCCGCCATTTGTATTTTTCAAAACCGATCTCTAATTCGTGTTCAGCGACCCCAAAAACCCTTATATTTAAAATTTCATATACATTGAATATTTTTGATTTTTGGTCCGCCATATTGGATCCGCCATTTTGAATTTTTCAAATCCGACCACAAATTTGTGTTCAGCGATCCCAAAACCCAATAAATTACTTTATTCATGGACACATTGATCGAGCTAATCAAATTGTACAAGGAAAAACAGTTGTCCAAACTTCAAACGCGTTTTTCTCGAAACAAGATTTTTCGAATCTGCGCGAATTGTAACTTTGAAACCGTTCAACCAATCGACTTCGCGTTTTAACTGCCTAACAGCAAATTGAATTCTCGGGCATCTATACCTTTAAATTTCCAACATTTGGATGATTAACGATTTTTCACAGCAGGCCAAAGTGGAAAAATCATGCTACAAAACTGTACCTTATTTTCAAGGCCGTCATTTTGTCTCTATAAGTGAATTTTTTCATGTTCTTTGGTATAGATGCCTCCTTGGAGTGTAAACTTTAAGTATTTTTTGGTTTTATGCTTGTGACGTATTGTACCTTGAATCTCTTGCGCAGATAACATTTATTTTAAAAACATTACTTCCCGGAGTCGCCGTTTTGAACACCATTTTGTAATATTATGTTGAAAAAATCCCGGTTTGTAGACAAAAGATGAATAAACATTTTGCCAAAAACCGCACTAGGTCCGTGTAGGTCATTTCAGTTTCTCAAAAAAAAATGCCAAACATCAGGTACTTTTGGCACAATTATAAAAGAAACTCCTCCTTAAAGTCAGTCAAATGTTTCCCGTATCGATATCTGGTAATATTATCGTACACGATTATATAACAGATGGAAATGTAATCCTGTCTGTCCTCTTCCTCGCATAAGGTACGACGTATAAGAAAAAGCCAAAGACCAAAAGTTCAAA
This sequence comes from Phosphuga atrata, assembly GCA_944588485.1. NCBI lineage: Eukaryota > Metazoa > Arthropoda > Insecta > Coleoptera > Silphidae > Phosphuga > Phosphuga atrata. The sequence continues at coordinate 24,361,451 of OX155893.1, forward strand.
AACCCAAGATACAAAAGTCAAAAATCCAAAACTTCAAAAGCTCAAAATCCAAAAGTTCAAAATGTAAAAGCACAAAAGTGCAGAATCCAAAAGACTAAAATCCAGAATTGCGAAAGCTCAAAATCCTTCAGGTTCAAGTTCAAATTATAAAAGTAAAAAAGGCCAAAATTCAAAAGTGCGAAAGTTTAAAGTACAAATGCCCAAAATCCAAAGTTCGTTTGGATACATGTCGAAATAATGATAGCAAATAATGTGCGTATCTGATTTAGAGATGCTGAGAGATCTGATTTAGCTATTGTAATGTCCCAATGAGTTTCGTTTTCAAGCTAATTGCGCTGTTGACATGCAGCACGAAATGTTGGGCACACTGCACCATTGACAGTTCGAAGTGATTCAAAGAATGTCGGCCCACGAACATTAGAGGGTAGAGAAACGTTCGTGCAAATGGATCGCTTTGGCAAATAAAAAGAAACTTGTCAATGTTGTCGCTATTGGTGTTGCAGCACTTTGAGCAACATTTGATGCGTTGAAATAAACTCGTTGACCATTTTCTAGATTCACTGCCAAATGTAAAACATATGGATGACGTTGCTGAATGGGTAAAATCACTACAAATACAAAGTATGGGATATACAAAGTGCCGCAATGAGGTCGGCCATTGTAGGGCAGCCAGCGTGCGGGAAATTTAAACGTTTATTCCCGATTAACATTGCTGTCTGCTTATGCTTAGTACAGACATCATACATTCTGGGAATGAAAAGGATGTGCAGGTCAATGTTTCAAAGACGGTACAAAATGCAAGTTTGTCTCAAAAAAGTAGTACGAATTTAATATAAATACATTTATTTTTTTACAAAGGTAATACAGAAAGTATAGTAGAAATACAAACAATCATTTTTACTTTTTTTTTCTACCAACAAATTCTCTCATTGCAAGACTACGGCTGCCTAAAGAAGATTTTAAAATCTGTTTGTTCACTTTGCTTATTCACTTCATGCAGAGAAATATAAAATGTGCTATTTACTAACATTTTAACTAAATATTGTAAAATCCCAACCGGCAAGAAGGGATTTCACTTGGGACTTTATTTGGCTCAACTTGTAGCAAATGTTTCACGAACATTTCTTTGCAATTTTCCGATTCCAAACGTATTCTTTTGCCATTACTGCTCTCAATCCTTTTCTCAGGTTCACTAACTTGATTCACAACTTCTTCGATTATCATTTTTTCACCCACTGGTATGTCGACAGACTTCACTAAAAATAAAAGGAACTGCATCAGGACGTAATAATTTCCGGCCATCAGATTTCTCCTGCTCAAATTGAGTCTCTGAGAAATAGACCTACACAACAGATTCAAAAAAATATTTCTTACATCTTTACTTCACCATTTCTCTAAATCAGGGGTTCCCAAAGTTTTTGTTAGGCGGGCCAATTTAATATTACCGATTTTTGTGGCGGGCCACTAAAAAAACGGTATAAAATCAAAACAATAACCACAATTTTTTTTAAATACATTTGACTCTTATTTTTGTTTAGATTAGAAAAAAAAAAGTCTCGCAAATACATATATGTGCTCTCAAATAATGGAAACATTTGTTGAGCATGTTTTCCTATTTCGAATAATGCACGCATGAATACTTTCTAAAAATCAATTAAGGAATTGTTCCGATAAGAATTCTTAGCATCGATATTTTCCTGCAATTCTATCAATTCGAATTGCATGTCTTAAATGATTATCAGTTCCGTATCTATATGAGACTACTATATTATATTTCTGTACAAATGTGTAATAACTAGACTAGACCATACTCAAATATTTTTGTAAATATAAACTAAACAATATTTCATTAATACAAACGTTTATGGTTAAAGCTCTGTAAGAATTTTTTTTAAATCTGAAAATATTTTATTGTATCTTATTTGTATTATTTAATATTTATTTTACTATTTACTTATTTATTTTTTAATAAAAATATAAGATATCGTAACGATATCGTAACGACATTTGGCCCGCGGGCCGCACTTTGGCCTAAATTACTTATTGACTCTAAATACTAACTTCACAAATTTTAGAACTCGGTGTAAGATCGTTTCTTCCAATAAGTGTTCTCCACAATTCTCGTCTAACTTTTTAGCGTCACCTAAGAACATTAAAATTAAAATAACTTACGTACGTAAAACAAAAAATATTTTATTTTCCTGACGGCAATCCGAAAAGTCTGAAACCCAGTTGGGTTTTATTTTTACACAACACAACAACTCACACAACAACCTGGCATTGTTTCAAATCCACAAATAAAACTATCCAAAACACCTTCACACATTACAAAAACAACCTTTAAACTACACAACAACCTGGCATTGTTTCAAATCCACAAATAAAACTATCCAAAACACCTTCACACATTACAAAAACAAATCTAGAAGAAGTAAACGTGTATTAACTCAACTTGTCAGAGATATCAACTATGTCAACTGTCACGTGTCCGCCATTCTAGGGCAAAATCTACTTTCTCTCTCGAGCACACTTTCAATATTTATTGCGGAACTTTGTATATCCAGTGACTTTAAGAATGGGAATGAATAGCGCCATCTATTGGCATAGCTTAAGTAGTTTCGACTGTGCGAATATATGTGGCGCTCCATAAAAAAATTAGAAAATTCTATTATTTTCATTATTTTTAGCTTTTTTCGTGAATTTTTCCAATATTTTAATACTAACTATAATAGCAGAGGTGGAGACGAATGCAACAAATCAAAAACCATAAAAATCGGTCCAGCCGTTCTTGAGTTTCCAAGGCCAAAATTCAAACCCGACTGTGTTTTATATATTAAGATGACATTGAATTGAAAAATTCACTATGTTTCATTAAGTATGAATTACCACGTAGTAACTGTCGCAGCCATCCTATACATATCCAGTAATGTATGACTATGATTGTGACTTTGTCTTCTTCACTGAAACTTGGTTTCACGATAACGTGCTGAACAGTGAGTTGATGCATCATTTACGATATTTAGGTCTGCTCGTAACTTCTCTAAATTAGGTCTCACTAGAGGAGGTGGAGTTCTTGTCGTTACCAACAACAAGCTTTTTAACTCAAACCCTGTTGACACTGTTATAATCTCGAACTTATTTCATACTATTGATTTTATTCTTTGAAATGCTTGATGGTATGCATTTATATACCTTCCAATACCTCGATTTTGAATTTTGAGTCCTTTTTTGAACATCTCGAAGTCTTCATTATGTCATGCACTTATGATAACATTGTCATAGCCGGTGACTTTAATCTTTTACAATCTAACCTAGCCCCCAGAAAATCTTCCTCGATCGACAATTTTATCTCTCTCAGTAGCCTGAAGCAAGTGAATACTATCACGAATTCTGGCGATAATATGCTAGATCGGATTTTAGTAACCTGAGCGCAGATGTTATTAAGAAGCATTGCCCTTTTGTCCCTGAGGATCCCTATCATTCCGTTCTGTTGGCATCTTTTAAGATGCCAATTTAAGATGCTTTAGTTTACGCAAAATATTCGGTTACATCCCAATAGCAAGTCATACAATTTCCGCCGTGCCGATCTTCCGGCGCTCTACCTTACTCTTAGTAATACTGACTTTACTGTATTTGAAGGGTCCTACAACTCATCAAGCGAACTCTTATGCCCTCCATACACACAACGGTCCACCGGACAGGTCTACTTGTGCAGGTTTGCCTGCGCAAGTAGACCGGAGCGTGTGTTGCAATAGACACAGAATGTGCGGTTTCTTGCGTACGGTTGACCTGCGCTGGCAAACCGGCACATGTAACCTCTCCGGTAGACCGAAGCGTGTATGGCGGGCATTAGATACATTTCACTCCTGCCTTTATTCCACTCTCAATAAATTTGTTCCACCTCGTTCCTCTTCTAGATCCACCTATGCTACGTGGTTTGCACCATCAATTATTGATAATCTGCGTAGTAAACGTGCTCTTTATCATGCTTATAGAAAATCTAAATCATTGCTTGACTACTCTAAGTTCAAGCACATCAGAACGTTGGTAAAGTTACAGCTAAAGGTCGCCTTCTCTAACTTCATATCGGAGTCAGCCAATAATATTTCCGCTGATTCTAAGCGTTTCTGGACATTTATTAGAACAAGCGACAAACCGGTTAGCGGAGGAAATGTTTTTGGAAAGTTGCACCTTTAACACTCCTCAATCTATTGTTGGCGGTTTTGCCAGCTACTTTAAGGGAGTGTTTAGACCCTCCTCTCCCAATACTAGCTTCTCGGATGCCTCCGGTCTGAATCTTCCTCTGATCAAACTTACTAACGTTGTTAAAGATGAGGTTTTATCAACTCTCAAGCGAGCCAAATGTAACTTGACCAGCGGTGCTGACCTGATTCCAGCGTTACAACATTTTTGCGCCTCCACACACCAAAATTTTCAACAAGATCCTCTCTGAAGGCACGTTTGCAGCTATTTGGAAATCCACCATGATTTGTTCAATCCTCAAATCTGACTCACAGTCTGAGATTAAGAACTATCGCCCTATCGCCATAATTTTTGATTTTTACAAAATATTTGAATCTATCCTTTTTAACTTCAAACTTCTCTCGTATCAAACATCTTATCTCCACTAAACAACATGGATTCATGAAGGGTCGTTCAACGGTGACAAACTTGGTAGCCTTCACTCAGTATGTTACTTTAATCTGTAGATGTGGATTGCGTCTATACAGACTTTTCTAAAGCGTTCGACTGCATTGATCATTGAACAACCTTATTGTATTATCATCTTTTTACCTAGCGAACAGAATGCAGTTCGTTTTTCGCGGCGGATTTTCTTCGGCTGAATTCGTAGCCACCTCTGGTGTTCCTCAGGGATTCAACTTTGGGCCGATGTTATTTAACTTATTCATTAATGACTTGACTGCGTCTCTATCTTCTCCTCCTTTATTATTTGCTGATGACCTTGAGATTTTCATGACTATCAAGCACCCTGTTGACTGTGTTCATTTTACAAGCCAACCTTAATATATTGGAGAGATGGTGTGGTGACAATAAGTTATCTATATATAATTAATAAGATCTAAACGTTAGCAAGTGCAAAATTGTTACTTTTACTCGGCTACAACAACCGCTTGAGTTCAAGTATACCTTGTTTAACGTTTGTATTAATAGCTGTGAGTCAGTCAAGGATCTTGGAGTTACCTTTGATTGGCATCTTTCGTTTGTGCAACACATCCTGTCAACAATGTCCAAGGCTGCAAGAGCTCTAGGGTACATAATACGCAATTTTTGCAATTTTAATAATAATTTGGCGCTCAGAGTACTCTACCACAGTTTCGTTAGATCCATTTTAGAGTATGGCTCAACCATTTGGGACCCTCATTTTATGAAATTAGTGCGTTGGAGATTATTCAGAGATACATTTTAAAATTCCTCTGGTTCAAATACGGAGGGCCTCCTCCTATTCACATCGACCACGCATTGTTGCTGGTTGAGTTTGGGTTCCTGTCACAAAAGACTCTACGGTCTCTGGCAGGTCTGGTCTTTTTGTTCAAGGCCATTCATAGCGTCCTTGACTCTCCTGATATCATGAATAATTTGAATTTTCTGGTGCCCAAAGCTGCTAGTCAGACAGATTAATTTTATAATCATTCATATGGGGGCCATATGGCCTTGATGATGAAGAAGAAGAAGAAGTATAACATTTGCTCTACCTATAACTCAATCAGGTTCGAGTGTGACATTTTTTGGACGTTTGGATTTTAAATCAATTGCTATCAAAAGCCTTACTAATTAGCATCCTCTTCCACTGGAATCTGCAATATGTATGTGTTAAAAAAAAATATTAAACTGTTTATTTAATCATACTAGCTAACTCGGCGAACTTCGTATCGCCTCAGAATCTATAATCATTAAAAAATATCTTATTAGCTAAATTAAAGTCAGTCAAATGTTTCGCGTATCGATATCTGGTAATATTATCGTATACGATTATATAATAGATGGGATAATCCTGTCTGTCCTCTCACTCGCATAAGGTACGACGTATAAGAAATAGCCAAATCCAAAAGTTCAAAATCCAAAAGCCCTAAACCAAAAGTTCAAAAGCCCAAAATACAAAAGTCAAAAATCCAAATCTTCAAAAGCCCAAAATCCAAAAGTGCCAAATGTAAAAGCCCAAAAGTGCAGAATCCAAAAGACCATAATCCAAAATTGCGAAAGTTCAAAATATAAAAGTCAAAAAGGCCAAAATCGAAAAGTGCAAAAGTTTAAAATATGAAAGCCCAAAATCCGAAAGTTCAAAATCGATAGGTACAAATGCCCAAAATCCAAAAGTTCTTTAGGATACATGTCGAAAGAATGATAGCAAATAATGTGCGTATCTGATTTGGAGATGCTGAAAGATCTGATTTAGCTATTGTAATGTCCCAGTGAGTTTCGTTTTCAAGCTAATTGAGCTGTTGACATGCAGCACGAAATGTTGGGCACACTGCACCATTGACAGTTCGAAGTGATTCAATAATGTCAACAATGTCAAGTGATTCAATAGTGTTCAATTAAGTGTTCAATTCAAGAATGTCGACCCACGAACATTAGAGGGTAGAGAAACGTTCGTGGAAATGGATCGCTTTGGCAAATAAAAAAGAAACTTGTCAATGTTGTCACTGGTGGTATTGCAACATTTGATGCGTTGAAATAAATTCGTTGACCATTTTCTAGATGCACCGCCAAATGTAAAACATGTGGATGACGTTCGTGCATGGGTAAAGTCAGTGGATATGCGATAAGTACCGCAATGAGGTCGGCCATTGTAGGGCAACCAGCAAGCGGGAAATTTTTAGCGAGCGAGCGATGAACACTGCTGTCTGTTTATGCTTAGTACAGAGATTAAGAAGGTACAAAATGCAAGTTTGTCTCAAAAAAAAGTACTACGAATTTAATATAAATACATTTTTTTATTTATTTACAAAGGTATACATCAGAAATACAAACAATCATTTTTACTTTTTTTTTCTACCAACAAATTCTCTCATTGCAAATTCTCACTACGGCTATCTAAAGAAGATTTTTAAATCTGTTCTACTTATTCAACCCACGTAGAGAAAAATAAAAGCTGCTATTTACAAACATTTTAACTAAATATTGTAAAATCCCATAGCAAGATGGGATTTATTTCACTTGGGACTTTATTTGGCTCAACTTGTAGCAAATGTTTCACGAATATTTCTTTGCAATTTACCGTTTCCAAACGTATTCTTTTGCCAGTACTGCTCTCAATCCTTTCCTCAGGTTTACTAAATTAATTCAAAACTTACTCGATAATCATTTTTTTACCTACATGTATGTCGACAGACTTCACTAACAAAAAATCAGGAACTGCATCAGGACGTAATAATTTCCGGCCATCAGCTCTCTTCTACTCAAATTGAGTCTCTGAGAAAAGGACCTACACTACAGATACAAAAAAGTTTTTCTTACAACTTTACTTCGTCAATTCTCTAAATTCTAACCTCGTATAAGATCGTTTCTTCCAATAAGTGTTCTAACTATAATAGCAGGGGTGGAGACAAATCAAAAATCATAAAAATCGGTCCAGTCGTTCTTGAGTTTTTAAGGGCCAAAGTTCAAACCCGACGGTGTTTTATATATTAAGATTAATTTATTTTTTAATATTACCAATGATATATTATAAATTACCAATGATATATTTTCAGCTTGTGCTTTTGATTTTTTTTTCTCTGCTTGATGGTTTTTCTCTTTGAATTTACTTTTTAAGAGATGCCTGTATTATTGTTTTTATTTTATTAGTGCAAAATTGTTTGTCTATATTTTGATTTATATTTTGACATGTTTTACATCTTTTTGATGATCTTATTGTAATTTATGTTATGCTAAATAATTGGTCTTAAAACTATTGAGCAATAAATATATTAAATTAAATTCAAATTAATTATAAACAAAGAATAAAAGAAAAATAATTACAAATAATAAAAAAGAAAAACAGAAAAAAAAATTAAAAATAAAAATTGATTAAAAGCAAAAGCGTCATGACAAAGAGATTGCGATCAACTTCCTAAATCTAGACTGTCCAAATGTACAGTTATTTAATCTATTATTGCATTTATTGCTTACGTAAAAGCCCGCATCTGACTTGTTTTTTGAACCGCCTTTCGCTGAAGGGACCCTCATAGTGCGACACCTCGAAAAGTAGCAGATTTTCTCGATTTCTTTTTTATGTTTAAGATAAACTAATCGGTCTGATTTTTTTACAAATCAAAGTACTAATCTAGAATACAAAAGGATCTTTTTTGAATTGATTTATTTATTGTTTAACATTTTTTTATTAAATTTAATGTGGCGTTGTAAAAAAATCTCATTCATCGTCTCTATAATAGCGGACATAATTTTGATCTGATACAAAAATTAAAAAGATTATTAATCGGTAGGAAAGCCTTTATGTTCCTATGGGAGCTTTTTTTATGAAATTGCTTTATGAAATTTTTATGAAAAAATGGCGGCGGTTTGACAAAAAATCATCAAATTCAGCCTATTTTTTCGACAATTATTCGTACAAAAATTGGAAGATTTAAAAAAAAGCTTCAATAAGAACATAAAGAATGACGTGAAAAATGTTCAGTCCTAATTTCAAAGGGGTAGCTTGAAAACTGTTCCTTTGGGAGTGGAGACCGTTTTGAAAAACACCATTTCGAGTAAAACGCGTTTAAAGTTTGGAGTGAGCCCCAGATACTCCAATCCCTTTTTCTAAGAAAGGCAATAGCTGTACCGAAATTATTCGAATTTCGGTTTTAAAATTGGGGAGAATGTTTATAACAGTGTGTACTATCGGGATAATGAAAAAAACATCGATTTTTGAAAATTTCACACTGATGATCTCACTTTTTTCGGTATCTCGTTATATATCTTTGACAAATTATACGGAAATGACCTTTCGTATAGGGTGGCTTAAAGCAGCCTCACAAACTAAACCTGTGTGTTTGGGTAGAAGTAGAACAGTGACGGTACACATTTTAATTCGCAGAATAAAATATCGAAACGAACAAATAAAATTAACATTGAATTGAAAAATTCGCTATGTTTGAAACTTACTTAGAAGTGTGGTTAAAACATAGTGAATTTTCAATTCAATGTAAGTATGAATTACCACGTAGTCGCAACTATTCTATTACATAAATAAAATTAACTTATAAAATAATTATCCAATTTCCCGTTTGATTTTATTCCACGCTTTTTTTTATCGATATTGCACAACAACGTTGCACCAAAGTAACAGCCAAAATAAAAAACTTGCAATCCTCTATGCACATATAGATAACAGAACTACCCTGAATGGGTTTTGTAAGCGATGCAACGCCATCGGTACACAGGCAGTTGGCATCCGGCAACGGCAGGAACATGTGTCGGCATACATTATGTTCCTACTGGGACGAAATTATCCGCTGGAAAATCTCCCTCTTCACATGTATATGGAGTGAGGGCGAGGGAGAGAGAGACGTCGTTCCGTTAAAGCCTAATTATTCGCATTCATTCCTTTCGCAGAGATTCGAATCTCCGCACGGGCAAATAAAACCGGCATGAATGGATGGAAGTCTGTAAAACGCGAGAGAAATATTTTAATAATCTCTCGTGTTTCGTAATAAATATTTGTGACGGAAACCGTTTCAACTTTATGAAGACAATGTTTGTTTTTCGTTTTAAGAGAATTATGTTTTAATCTAGTCTATTGTCAATGTTGTGTATCGAAAATTGTGAAAATGATTGTTGGTTTGTTCTCCTCTAGAGTGGACAGTGATAAGAGTCTAGTCAGTTGGTTAAATAATTTAATAACCTCTCGTGTTTTCTAATAAATATCTGTGATATTATCCATTTCAACTTTTAGACAATGTTTCCCGTTTTAAGAGAATTATGTTTTAAATGAGTCTATTATCAATGGCTTGTACTGAACACTGTAATGTTTGTTGGTTTGTCCTCGAGAGTGCACAGTGATAGGAGTCTAGTCAGCTGGCCACAGACAAGACTTTGGTCTCACTGCTTCCAGCCATTAAGGTGTCCTACTCACTAATCTAGTAGTGGCGAACCTATGTCACGCGTGTCACAGCTGAGATGTAGGAAAATTGTATTGGCACGCGAATTACGTATTTCTCACGCGTGCCTTCTAAACGTAAAAAAACGGTTTAAAATATAAGACGTGTTATATTCAGGCTATACAGGCTTATCAAAAACGCTCATTCATTGTAAAAGTTACCTGGCACGTTAGCATTGCAAAATGTGAAAATTAAAAAAAAATTGGCACAAGTCCGGTAAAAGGCCACCTCTGTACTAGTCTATAGTCAGTTTTAATATAAGTTCGTAATAGTTATCATTTAAATACCTTTCCACTGCTCACACACTTGCATCTCAGAACATCTCAAAATGTGCAAGCGCAGACAGCCAGCTGACTTTCAATACGACTTTTTTTATTTTCAGAATATATAGATAATGTATGTCCTACATGATTTATTATTTCTTATCAAAGAACATAGGAAAACATACGATCAATCAATTATTCAAATACTCAAATAACTTTTTAATAACAACTGCTTAACAAAGGGGATATTTTCTGCTAATAATTGTTTATAATGGGACTTATATATCCCAATAGTGTTTTATTTTAGTCAAATCCTAAATTTGATTTTAAATATAATTTGGTTAATTATAAGACTTGTTTTGCTTTATGGATTATTTCAGATTCGAATAGATCTCGTCTGGTCTTGTCTGGCTTTGTCTGGTCTCGTTTGGTATTGTGTGGTCTATTCTGGTATTGTACAATTATAGACAAGCCCAGATAAGGCCAGATAAAACCGGATAAGACCAGGCAGACCTTACAACATCAGAAGAGGCCAAACAAAGCCAAATAGGATCAGACTAGGTCAGATAATCCTATTTAAAATTAGTTGGTGCTATGCGATGACATTATTAGTTTATATATAATATAATAATATCTTTATTATACAATTTGTATAAAAGGCTATCGACCCTAAGTCTTTCGGCCCTGGTAATTACATAAGTGGTTGGAAAAAAGAAATTTATAACAAACATAAATATAAGCGCAAACGCTAACGAAAATATTAGCACAAAATAGATAAACCTAACATATTAATCGTAAACTGCTTCCACAAGAGTTAACGATGGATGTTTTTTTGAAGATGTTCTGTTGTTCCTCTTTTTCCATAATTGTTCCATGATGTCTCTGTTTTTACCTTGGTCTTTAAATTTTTGTCGCAGCATGTCATGTCTTTTAAGGATTGGTGTTAATTTGGTTCTGACGTATAGCAGTTCGTTAGATGGATTGTGTATAGGGTTGTCTGGGTGTCGCATTTTTATTATTGTTCTCAGTGCGGTTCTTTCGGCAATTTCTAATGTATGTCGAGTCGTCCTGTTTGTGTTTGTCCAAATAATGTGTCCATAGTCCAAGATCGGTCTGCAAATAGTTTTGTAAATAGTGGTCGCTGTCTTCACGAAAATCCCCTGATCACGGAAAGTCAGGGACCGAAAGTGTTTGGCTCTTTGTATGATTTCACATTTGCGTTCTTTTATGTGAATGTTAAATTTTGTTGCTCCATCGAATGTGATGCCCAAATATTTAATAGTAGGTGTTGTGTTAACTTTTTTAAGGCCAAGCTTTATGTGTGGAGAGTTATTAGAAATTCGGTGAAAGGGTAGAAGAAGCTGACATTTGGAAGGGTTGGGGCCTAATCTCTATTTGTTGAACCAATCAATTGTTTGATTAGTAAGTATTTGTAATTTTTTAATTGCTTTAGGAAGAGATTGTGCATGAGATATGAGGGCTGTGTCGTCGGCGTATTGGAGAATGTAGGGATGGTTTATGAGATTGGGAAAGTTGAGGTCTGTAATAAAAATGTCGTGGCAGAAAGTGTTGTAAAGTATGGGTGATAATGGTGAACCTTGTGGAGCACCTTGGCGAGGGGTAAATAAGTTACATTGAGCGTCGTTCACTTTAATGCATAAGTTTCTGTCATAAAGGAAGTCTTTTAACATAGAAAGAAGATAAGAGATGTTTAAATTGTGTAATTTGAAAAGCAGTCCGTCGTGCCAAACTGTGTCAAAGGCACATTTATTTATTATGTCATATATTTATTTATGTCAAGAAAAAGAGCGACAAAGTGTTGATTAAGAAGGTGGAAGGTTTTTATATTGTTCGTGAGGATGAAAAGTGGATGTATAGTAGAATGTGAAGGTTTAAAACCAAATTGGAAGCAGGAGATCTGATTTTACAAACAGGTCCAAATACGGGCTTTTAGAATTTGTTCCAAGTTTTTACCTAAAACGGGAAGTAGGGTGATTGGTCTATAACTTTTTGTAAGTGCCTTGTCCTGGCCTGGTTTTAATAGAGTGCTAATTGTGCCGGATTTCCAAGAAGGGGGAAATACGCTGTGTAATAGGCAAAAATTGTATAATTTAATTATATGCTTGTGAATTTGGTCGTTCAGCTGTCTGATAAGTAGTTTCAAGATGTTGTCCCTACCAGGAGCGCTGTTTTTACCCAAAGCAATGATTACTCGTCGAATGAAGTACTCGTCGTCTGTGATTTCAACAGGGGCTTGAAAATTGTTGTTTTTCAAAAAAGTATTGGACCAGTTGGATACTAAGTTAAAATTTTCGTCATCAAAGTCGGAATTATGAGTGTGTGTGAACGCTTTTTCGAAGTGTTTTGCGAAAAGGGAGGCTTTTTGGAGGTCTGAAGGAGTGGAGTGAGGAAATTTGGAGTCTATGATTTGTGGCGATTGAATCTGGTTTTTGCATTTACTTAATTTTTTAATTTAGTCCCAATAAGTTTTACCGTAATCCCGTTTAATCTCCTTGCAGACATTAAGCCAGGAATGACTTCTATATTGGAATATGTGAACTTTAATTTGTTTATTAACTTTGTTGAATAATTTTTTCAGGTCAGGTTCGTCTGTGTGTAGATATTCCCTGTATATCAGTCGTTTGTGTTTGATGAGTCTGATTATGAAAGGAGGGATACTTAGTATGTGGTGTTTGGGTATTAGATGAGGTGAGTGAAGGGTAATAAGGTTTGAAAGATGTGTTTGGAAATCCTCAATATGTTGATTCGAAATGTCTTTGTCGTTTATTGAATTTAGGTAATATGTCATGTCTGAATTTACAATGTCAATATTTGTTTTTTTGATGTTAGGTCTCGGTTTACAAGAAGATGTGTTTGCAGGAAGAGTGGTTAGGATAGATAATTTTATTGCCAAGTGATCAGATCCAAGGTCCGATGTAAGTTGAATGTCGTTGATGTAGTGTGAGAGGTTAGAGGTGTGAAGAAATATGTCAGGAGTAGAGTCGGGATTGTTGGGCATAATGAATGTTGGAGGAGTGGGTCTTCTGATGAAATTTGAATTTTTGAGAAAATGGTTGAGAAGTTTAGTTTTAGAAGGATTGAAGTCACCGATTAATTGAATTGATACTAGGAGGCTTTGACGAAAATATTTTGCTCAATACTGGAATGAGGGTGAATATAGACCAAGAATATGTGGATTATGTCATTTTGGAAGGGTAAAGTGAAGTGAAGGCAGTCATTGAGTAAATTTTATAGGAAGGGAGCGTTGGCCTTATCAAGTTTATAAGCAGGGCGCACCCCCCCCCCCCCTGGCTTTCTTGGTGATTGGATTTCCGTATGGTGTATTGAATCTGTATGGTGTTCCAGTTCTTGAATGTTATTTCCTTGTCCGTCTGGGTTTTCGTCTCTACAAACATGCTGCAGTCAATATAATGTTTGTCAAGTGTGTATTCTATGAGATGTTTTTTATTGTAGTAGCTGTTTAGGTTGGAGTATATTACGTTTAATTTAGCCATTGTTTATCGAAATTACTGTTTGCGTCACGTCGTCGGTAGGTTGTGTGGCGGGTACAAGGTGAGGGTTTCTCATGTCAAACATAATGATGTATAATTTATTCCCGGCAAAAAATGGTTGTGTGTTTATTTCAAAATCGGTTGCGAAACGGCGGTGTAGTGTCCTTAATAATTCATCTCTTTTGGTGTTGGTAGGGTCGTTTAGTTCATGTCTGTAAGTATTGATTATAAAGTCGTGTGTTAAGTCATAGGTGCATGAATTCTTGAATTCTTAGTGATGGTGGTTGGTAGATCGGCGGACTTTTTGTTGCCTAATTTAATTTTTACGTTGGGAACTCCATCAATGGGTTTGCTAGGATGTTTTGGGCACAGAGGAGACCATGTTACATGCTCAGTGCTGTTGCACGTTGCACATTTAGGAGGCAGTCGCGATTTACATAGACGGGTTTCATGTGCACCTGAACATTTTAAACATTTTTTGGGGGTAGTGCAATTTTCTGTGGAGTGTTCAAATGACTGGCATTTGCCACAAGGACGAGGGATGGGTGCAGGGGGATTACTAGGCGAGACGGGGTAGTGCCTGTTCATACAGAAGAGCCCGCCTGACGCTAGAAGTTTCTCGAAAGAGGCAACATCACTCGTTATTATTCGAATTAATCGACACGGTTTATTTTGGCCCCTGGATATTATTCTCTTGCAGTATCGTATATTCAGGTTTAGATTCGAGTGCAGGTGAGTTGCAATGTCTTCATCTGGTATTTCTAGTTCCACTTTTTCAATTACTGCAGAGTAAGAAGAAGGACTAGGTGAGGTCGTTTTCGTTAGATGTTGAGGACGGTAGATCTTAACGGACTTAATGACGTTTCTGTTGCAAAGTGCTTTAAGTGCTTTAATCTATTGTAGAAGGGCAGTCCGATTTAATGAGGTAGCCGGTAGAGGTTTTAATGATTATGTCCCTGTTTGCGGGAGCACTTTTCAGCCAAATGGAGCAGAATTGAATTCTAGACATACTAGAATCTTGAGTAAAGGAGTAGTTGTATTTGTAGGATCTGGGTGAAGCATTTGGTTTGGTTGCAATTTTTGGGTGTTGATCTGATTGACTACAAGAATTGGTAGCTGCAGATGTTGAATGAGTCGATGGGCCAATGGGTCTAGATGCAGTGGTACAGGCTGGGTTGGTTTTATTTTTATCTATGGATTTCGTTTCCTTTTCTTTAGGTGGGCGTAAATAATGACTTTTTTTCCTCTTGGTTGTAAAACCTTCGTCATCCGTGTCGAATACTTGGGAACTACAAGCCCCATCCATTAAAACGTTCAGTAAAATTACAATTTTCTGAAAATTTGCATGTCAACTAATTTTTCTGACAACGTCAAAAATTTCCAATTTCCAAAAAGTGATATAATCTCTAAGAACCTGTTGTCCAGACGAACTATTGGCCAAATCGATTCCACTCTCTTCTCTGAAGTGTTCAACACAAATTTGGATGCTATTAAGTTATTGCTATTTCTCTATTTCTATCTTTTACAGCTCAACTATTTCTCAAACTCTCGTACCTTTCGTTGCTACGAAAGTGTATTAGTTTATATTATTTGGAGTTTATGTTGTTTCAAAAGTTTTGTCCGTTTTTATGAGTCTACTTTAAGTAGACTGTAGTATCTCAGTGAAACTTGTAGTATCTCAGTAAACTGTAGTATCTCAGTGAAACTTGTTCAATTTAATAGAATTAAGCGCCATTTGAAACGGTGCACTTTTTCCAACGTAGCACAAGTCGATTAATTTCGTCGGCATAAAAATTGGGTGCTCGAGATTCGATGAAGTCGACTAAGGCCTGGTTCTTTTTGCTTGGTCCTGATTGGCGAAGGTTCTAGGAGTAGGCAAAGGTCCAAAATGAGAGAGATTTGGCGTTGTCGTGGAGCAAGTTCGGAAGCCAGCTCTTCGATTTTTTCACGACAATTTTCGATACATATCGTCGATTTCCTCACAATAGGACTCTGCTGTGATGGTTTGGCCTGAATGCATGATTTCTTGGCAAAAATTATTAGAGCTAAATTTTAACTATAAAATGACAAGTACAACACTTCTTAATAATAATACAAAGTTTAATATATATTTGTTTCTGTAAAGTCTGTATCAATGATATATTAATAGTCTATATCAATTTTTTTTTTGTGGAAAACTGGTTAGTGATATTAATGTTCTGTTTTCACACACATTAGTTGCAAAACTAATTGGTCTTTATGTTTTATGAGTACCTATTTCGGTTCTGCATTGTCAGCAGTTAGACCAAATCAGCGAAAAGTACGTCTGCCGCCGATGCAGATATCTTGACCACTTGAAATTGTTTTGGTGGTGTTTAGTAATATGTTATAACATTAATTAACAAATTCACGTAAACAAAAATACCAATTTAAGTGTGTAACGTTTATTTCTACGAATTTAGTTAATATCAGTGCATATCATGTCTGCAGTTATATATTTTTTTGTTTTTGGATTAGTTGTTCTCGGTTAATTCGAAAAAAAAAGCTGCGCATGTTTGCGCCAATTGGAGAAAATGCTTGATTTAGAGCGCTAAAGAATACCAACTTTTCACGATTTTTTTGTGGAAAAATGGTTAGTTTTTACACATAGTTTATTTATACCTTCAACGTTATCCTTGAATTTTTATATACGAAAACAATGTCAAGCGGTCAAGATATCTGCATCGGCGGCAGACGTGTTTTTCACTGATTTAGTGCTGACAGTGCAGAACCGAAATAGGTAGTCTAAAACATAAAGACCAATGAGTTTTGTAACTAATTTGTGTGAAAACGGAACATTAATATCAGTAACCAGTTTTTCACAAAAGAAATTTATACAGATTATTAATATATCATTGATTCAGACTCTGATGATTCTTCGTAAATGTTAATATGTTAGTTCTTGACATATACATGTATATAATTCAGAAACAAATACATATTAAACTTTGTATTATTATTAAGAAGTGTTGTACTTATCATTTTATAGTTAAAATTTAGCTCAAATAATTTTTGACAAGAAATCATGCATTCGGCCCAACTGTGCGGGGGCAGAAAGTTATAGTGAATCACACCAGCCACTTACCACCAAACAGTAACCATGGTCTTTTTTTTGGTGGGTTTTTGGCTTTGGGAAGTGCTTGGGTGGCTCATTGGTGTCCAACCACTGTCCTGAACGTCTCCTGTTGTCGTAGAGTATCAATTTTTCATCACACGTGACGATACGAGCCAAAAAGGGATCATTTTGGTTGCGCAAAAGCAAAGAAGGAAGATACCTCGAAATGTGTAAATTTCTGTGCCCATTTCTATGTTGCCCATTAAAGAAATTATTTCATTCTGTATAGTTTTACTTAGATAATTGTGTTTTCTATGTTTACTTCTTACTGTTGTAAGGATATGTTCCTTAAGAATAGGATCGTACTTTGCCAAAAGTTCAACAAGGCCTAAAAAAATGCCGTTGTTTTCCGAAAATAATTGGTCAGACGAACCCCTTAGTGCCAAATTATGTTCTGCTAGTATTTTATTAAAGATATGGTTCTATCTAGAATATTTAGCCATTTTTGTTTCTCCGCTAAGTACATTTCCTGACTTTGTTTTTTTGGAGGAATTTTTTTAAATTCGTGTCCTTGCTTCATGTCAAAGGCCGATTGCTTTAAAATGGCAATTGGAGGTTTCATGTTTTTTTAAACGGGAACTAGCATGTTGCCAGTCATTTCATCCTTCATTCCCAAGCTGACTTGTAGCTTCCAAAGCAAAACCTTGTATGGAAAACAAAAAATTGCATTTGTAGTTTTTGAGTAAACAAGCCACTCTCGATCCATGATTTCACCATTATTCATTTTTCTTTTGTAATAACCATTAGAAAAACTTCTATTTGATTCATCTTTTAGATAACTCTGTAAAGTTGTTTGAACTGGACCTTTCTCCAGTAAATAATTTCTGTAGCCTGAGTTTAATTTTGCGGACCAGAGACCTGGATCTTGCATTTGACGAAGATCTTGGTATGCGTTGGAATCTTCTTTTTCGTTTTTCATATCGCCATGGACAACAGGATCTGCGGTATCAATATGTGGTGGTAGATCTGTAGATTGTAATGCACTTGTCATTGTGCAATTTACGAGAACGTGAGCGTCGCATTCAGGTAAATCGTCAAATTTTTCTTTTGAAACATTTAAAGTCTTCTCGTTTTCGGAGTCCTTCTCCGGCTTTTGTATGTGCTCTTTTTCAAATACTTAGTCATAGATCCTTTTAGACTACTAATAAATTCTTCTTTAGATTTTCTCTTTCTTTCTTTTTCAGCCCCGGCAAAATATTTTCTTCCTTGGTTTCTATCTCTGCTTATCATTTTCTATACGTTCTTTGACAAAAGCTAAATCATAAAATCATAAATAAATAAAAGACGAAACTATTAGTTAAATATTACTTACGTAGCAAGAGAGATTATTTGTCGCAAAAAGTCACGTCAAATACTATTACTATGGTTGTCCCGTGTCAGCAGTACGCGCACAATAAACAGAGATCTGCGCGAACCGCTTGTATTAATAAACTGGAAAATATTAACTTAGATAAGCACGTGCTTACATAAGCACGCGCGGTTAGACCAGCCCCATATATCCGGCTCTGCGCATATGCAAAGATACAGAGGTTACGATGGGCAAGCCATGTCACAAGAATGGATGAGGAAGGTCAAGAACTGCCAAAACGGGCCTTCCAAGGCAAAATGGTAGGGAAGAGATCGAGCGGCAGAACACGGAAACGATGGTAGGACGCGGTAGAACAAGATGCCAGAGGGTTGTTAAGGATTAGGGGCTGGAAGACGGTAGCAATGGATAGAAGTGACTGTAGGAATAAATTGAGGGAGGCCAAGGTCCAACCTTGGGCCGTAGAGCCATAGGAGATAGAGAGAGAGTGTCGTATAGTATAGCCTTGTTTATTTATATGTGTGACCAGTTTTATCTGCCTATTATTTTCTGTTTGACCCGGTTGATTACTCTTTCCATTTTTGTTTGTGAAAAGGGCAAAATCAATAGAAATAAAATGTTCGTAAAATAGGGTCGAGAGAGGGTTGAAAATTGGTTCTTTTTGCCTTAATTAACTTGTGGTTCGGGTTGAACTTTTTTTTGCGACCATTTGAATGGGTTGAACTTTTTTTCGCGACCCCCAACTTTCTACGTATAAAAGGGAAAAAATATCTTTTTAACTCATTACCGTATTGATTATACAGTTTCCACAATTTACGAGTATTCAACACTTAAAATGCCCTAATTTATTCAAATCGATTAAATTTTTGTGAAAAAAAATGAATCGATTTATAAACATATGGTTATTTATAAGTCAAATTCTTTATTGAATTGATAAATTCACTATGTTTTAACCACGTAAAAATATTGTATAACTTATTATTCACAGTTATACAGGGTACGCCAAAAGTATTGCACCAAGCGATGTAGAATTAATACGCGTGCGATTTAAGACATGATATTTTAAGGTTGCATACAGTATCCACCAGTGCATATTTTGACGATATTTTTAATTTGTTAGTAACAATTGTTTCCGAGTCGTTTTTGGTATCATTCGATAGACAATTATTTTGTGAATAGAAGAGTATACTCAAAATGTGAGGGTACATAACAAAATTTTCAATAAATAAATCAAATGAATGGAAAAATAAATATTGTTTTCATTCTAGGGTCTACATTACAACAAATAAAATAAGCAAGATGAATTAGAGAAGATTATCAAATTGTTCCTCATTTACTTGCTGACAATAGTTAATTCGGGTAATAAAACTGTTAAAAGCATTTCGCAACCCCAGACGAGGAATGCGTGCTACTTCGTTACGTATTCTTGCTTCCAAGTTCTCTAATGTTACTGGCTTATTTATGTAAACAACGCCCTTTAAATGTCCCCAAAAGAAACAAAGAAACGGTGCCTAGTCCGGGGAGCGTGGCGGCCACGCAATATAACCTCTTCGTCCAATCCATCTCATATTAAAAGTTTAATACAATAATAAACATTTAAATACTCGCGCATTTCCTTACCAAAATGTGCGGGTGCACCATCTCGCTGAAACCAAACATCTGGGTGGATGAGATTATAGATTTTCTGGGTGGGGTCGAAATTCTTTTATTCGTGGAATGCTTTGTGTTCTTAACATTTGCAGGTACTCTTCAGATGTTAGTGTTCCATCTATAATAAAAGGGCCGATTATAATATAATCTAATATCCTAGACCACACATTTAACTTTTGCAGATATTGAGAATGAACTTCAATTTTTACGTGTGGATTTACTTGATGCCAGTATCTACAGTTGTGTCTATTCACACAAGCATTCAATTGGAACGTGGCTTCATCTGACATCACAATGTTCTTCATAAAATTATCGATATCATTTATTAGTTGAGACATTATTTCTGAAAATTCAACCCTGCCTCAAAGTCATCGATAATAAAGATCAGATAATTCCTGAACTAAATGGGCTTTGTACGTTTTAAACCTTTTCTTTTTTAATATTCTTCTCACTGACGTTTTATGTCCGTTCTACACTCTCGCGAAGTAGCACGGAGTTGAGCGAGGAACGAGAGTGTAGTGGGTCATAGTAGGTTACTCGGTCCGCCTTGTGCTTCTTTGCCTCGCCTTGGCTAACTTCGCTCCAGAAGCGGTTTTTCGTCAGAAGGGAGAGTATCACGTCTAAACTCTCGTGGTTACTCGTCCTTTAATTTAGTCAACTGTATGCAGGTGGGTCAGTTCACAACCGTTTCCTGAACGATTAAAAACTAAAAATATTTTTATTTAATATAATCAAATTTTATCTAATATTAATTTAAATAATATCAAAAATCATGAGCGATTGGTCCCAAGAAATCCAGTTACAATTCCTTGAGGCTTTTCAAAGGGAACAATCCCAAACATGATCCCAGATAAAAGCACACATAGCTGCAGCAGCATCTACTATGTGTTCGGTGATATGTTTCGGTGATGAGGCATAAAGTAATAAAGCCATAAGGCGAGAGTGTAGATTCCTCCTCCGTTTAGTTCCTCGCCTCGAACAACTTCCTAGCCAAAGTTACTCCGCGAGAGTGTGGAGCAGGCATTAGCAATATCATAGTCTGCAGAGAGCTGACTGAATTCTGTGGGCGTTCGGCTATATCCTGCAAAATATTTAGAGCCCTATCAACATTTGTTGCCGTCCTAGGTCTACTAGAGCAGCGTTTCTCAACGTTTTTTGGCCCACGGACCAGTAAAATTTAAAAAAAAAAATCGCGGACCAGTGATTTTACTAGGTATTAAAGAACTACTACTTAAGTTAATTGTAACATTTATATTATCATTTACTTACAATAATATTTAAATGTAGAGATATGTAATTTTTTTTCTTTTTTTTTCTTCAGTGCCGTACTAATCATAAATTACATCGAATTAAAATTAGTTTAACATTTCGTAATTTTATAGATTAGAATTCAGTTTTTTTTTTTTTTTGTAAGTGAATTTTTTTGCGGATAGAAAAAATTGTCCGCGGACTAGCAAAATTTCTCCGCGGACCACTGGTTGTCCGCCGGACCAGCGGTTGAGAATAGCGATTTATGAGAATTGCGATTTTTCATACTTTCGGTTTCTTCAAATATTTGAACGTAGGGTTTCTGGTTCGGATATATCCGAACCGCAAAACCGCGGTTTTCTGTCCAAAAACTGAAACCGCATAACCGTAATAAAAATCCGCGGTTTTCGGTTTTACCTAAAGATAAATAAAATACATAGAATTAGTGCTCTTTCAAATATCGCAAACATTGCAAAAATGGCAACCATCGATATACTCATCGATATATAACCATCAAATATGTTGTTCGAGCAATTTCAGAATCTTCATTTATTCGGAAAGCTATAGCTGGCCGATTTCCAGGTGTTATGATCTTAATTCAAAAGGAATTTAAAGTTTCAAGAATTAAAAGCAAAAAATGAGTACTGCGCTAGATGAGTGGTCTAGTTTGAGACGCCGAAGATACATAAACATTAATATTCATGGTGAAAACAATTTTTATTGCAATTTAGGCTTTCCGCGAAACAAAGAAGCTTGTTCTGTAAATAATACCGTAATAAGTGTTGAAAAACATTTAGATTTATTTAGTATCAGTTTCAGAAATGATACTGTGGGTGACTTGGATTAGAAAGTTGAAGTTCGCGGTGACGTCGCGACGCCGTTGTAAAAAATTTCGAAATGCGGTTTTTAGTCGCGCTTTATCACAAGCTTTCTCTTCACCAAAACATTAAATTTTTTTCGCTATCTGCAAAATAGCGAAAACTACAGCGGAAAAATCACCGCGTGTTCAACGAAATTAGACCTAGATGAGCAAGTTGAACTTTGCGGCGACGTCGCGATGCCGCTGTCAACGGTTTTGCAACGCGCTTTCCACTACCGCTTCCTGGCAAGCTTTCCCTTTCACAAAGCGTCAAACTTGTTTCGCTAGCTTGAAAATTACGAAAACTACGGCGGAAAAACCAGCAGTCGCATTAGGAAATTGAACTTTCCGGTGGCGTCGCGACGCCGCTGTCAAAGATTTCGCAACCCGGTTTTCAGTCTCGCTTTCCGACCACGTTTTGCTCTAACAAAACGTCGAACTTGTTGCGGCAGCTGCGAGATTTCGAAAAAACAAATTGAACCAATCCTAGGTAGATCTAACTTTGACGGGCCTTCACGGCGTTAGTTATCCAGCGATTTCAACGCGGTTTTCAATTTCTGGTTGCAAAAATCTCAAAGTTTGACTGAGTCTGGGATTTATTGCCGTGGGATTATTATTGAGTAAGATACTACACATAATAATGCCCGGGTAATTAAAAATAATGCTACAGATTGTCCTGCTGAACCAAAAACTTTCAATAACCATACAATTCATCTCGCTGTGTGCGTGTATTCCTTGCAAGATGAAGTACAAAAAGCTATTCAAGAAGAATTAAACAAAAATACTTATATGCAAACAAATCGCTATCCTAATTCCATGAAAAAGGAGTTTGCTAAATATAAAAGAGCTTCTGAGAGAACAAAAAGATTAAATATTTTGTTGCAAGCACTCTCTACAATTAAAGCTACATCCACCTACTCCGAAAGATCATTTTCCCTAAACGGCAACTTTTGTACAAAACTAAGATCTCGTTTAAATATCAGACACTACTACCAAAAATTTTTAAAAATCGAACCCGAAACCGAAACCGCGGTTTTTAATTTTCAAAAACCGAAAACCGCGGTTTTGAAAAAGTGCGGATATTCAGAAACCCTAATTTGAACGGTTCGTGTCATTGTAGACTACTGATAGAAATTATTTTTGAATGAGTGTCATTTAATGAATGACTCGCTTCCGCGCGAGTTCTCTTACGATCCCCATAACCAACGATTTTCAGAATTTCTATACTTTCTGATGCTGTTAAATTCATTTTTTAAACTCGATGTGTTAACGGCATTAAGCCGAGGCCGCACTACGGTTTTTATCCCGCGAGCGGTAACCGTTATAACCGGAAAAAATCAGTCGCGGGAAAAAACCGCAAGTGAGGCCGCTTGTAATATTTTACTTGAGTCATAAAATCACGCGATTAAAAACCGCGACGGTTTAGCCGTAGTGCGGCCCAGGCCTTAAGCTTGACAAGATGTCTCGTGTATCACATTATTATTTCTATTCATTTAGAATCAATAGAAATAATAATAATAGTGAATAGAAATTTCCATTCATTTAATATTAATTTTTGCTTTTATTTGCACATAACAAAATTTATTTCTTAAGGTATGCCCACGCTAAGCAACAAATTGGTGGCAACATGTTGCCAACACTATAAAGGCATATATATATATATATATATATATATATATATATATATATATATATATATATATATATATATATATATATATATATATATATATGTGAGTGTGTGTGTGTTGTATTGTTTTCTCGGGGATTCCGCGTTGATGCTGAGGGTTGGCTCTGAAAAGAACCGGATTCTCGACGTTTCGGCGAACTAACATTCGCCATTCTCAAGAGATATATGCGTCCGTGTGGGTCAACCGTTAGACGCATACTGAGAGCTCGTTCATGTGTCCTTTGCTTTTCGACGGTCATTGAGCCTTCCGCTCAGCTGTTCCGTCGCCTTGTTGTTTGTCCCTGTTTTTTTTTGTGTCGGTTTGTTTGTTTGTTTGTCGGTTTGCTTGTTTGTCGGTTTGCTTGTTTGTCGGTTTGCTTGTTTGTCGGTTTGCTTGTTTGTCGGTTTGCTTGTTTGTCGGTTTGTTTGTTGTTCTGTTGTGTTCCACTAACGACCGGTTTTCTTTTCTTTCTTTTTTTTTTGTTTTTTTTTGTTCTTTTTGTTAGTTTTTTTTTCTTTTTTTTTTCTTCTCGTTGTTGGTCCTTGGTTCGTCCTGGTGTTGGTTCTTGGTTCACCCTCCTGGTGGTTCCTGGTTCGTCCTTCGTCCTCGTGGTGGTTCCTTGTTCGTCCTCGTGGTGGTTGCTGTGTCTCTCGGGTTTGTTCTTGTTGTTCCTGCCTCTTTTTGTTCCTGGGTACTCCGCTGGGTTCGGGGATGTGGGCTTGGGCTTTCCTGTGAAAAAGAAAGATCAGTGATTACTTATGTTGTTGAGGTTTTGGATGTTTCCATTTCACGTTGATGTTGTAGTTTGCTGCGTTGTTGATTGTTGGGTTATCATGTGTTTTCATGCGTTCGAAGCTTTTCGTTGCTAGTTTTCCTATGTGTTGCTTGATTGTCTCCATGTTTAGATCGCTGTGCAGCTGCTCGTTGGTCATGTACCATGGCGAATCTGTTATTTCTCTCAGAGTTTTGTTCTGGATGATTTGAAGTTTGTAGATTTTCCGTTCTTTGGATTGTATCCAGTACGTCGATGAGTACGTCATTGTCGGCCGTATTATGGACTTGTAGATTTGTAGTTTGTTCCTTATGTTCAGCTTGCTTTTCCTATTCAAGAGCGGGTAGAGGTAGCCTTTAATTTGTTTTGCTTTTTTCGCTGTCTGATTGATGTGTTCTGAAAATGTAAGAGCTTTATCTAGGATTACGCCTAGATATTTAATTCGGTTTTGCCATTTTATGTCCGTGTTGTTGATTTTCAAGCAGCTACTGGGTTCGTGCTTAAATTTTTTCTTCGTGAAGATAATTGCCTGCGTTTTTTCTGTGTTTAGTTTAATCCTCCAGGTATTACACCAGTCGTTGATCCTTTCCAGGTGATTTTGTAGTCGTTTTGTTATGGCCTCGCTCGAGAATCCTCTTGTGAAAATTGCCGTGTCATCTGCATATAGCGCAATTTCTGTGTCCTTTAGTTTTGGGATGTCTGCGGTGTAGATGCTGTAAAGAAGGGGGCCCAGGACAGATCCTTGTGGGACACCGGCTGTCATTGTCTGTGTTGAGGAGATGCTGTCGTTTATTTTTACTTGGAACGTTCTGTTACAGATAAAGGACGTCACTAGTCTGATCATTGCTGTTGGGATTTTAAATTGGTGCAGTTTGTATATTAAACCTAGGTGCCATACCTTGTCGAAAGCCTTAGAGACGTCCAGAAAGACGGCTCCCGTGGCTAACCCTTTGTTGAAAGCGTCGATTATTGTTTCTGTTATTCTTGTCGTCTGATAGGTGGTAGAGTGTTCTGTCCTTAAGCCGTATTGTTCGTCCGGTAGAATACGTTTGTCTTCAGTTATTTCTGTCAGTCTTTTGTGAATTACTTTTTCTGTGATTTTACTGAGACCTGTCAGCAGACTTATTGGTCTGTAACTGGAGGTGAGGTTTCGGGGTTTGTTCGGTTTCGGGATTAGAATCATTGTTGCGTGTTTCCATTGGGTCGGAAACACTCCAAGGTTCAGTGCGGCGTTTATGATTTGTGTTATTCTGTCTATTGCCTCCGGTGTTAGGTTTTTTAGCGCGGCGTTGTTGATGTTATCGCAGCCTGGTGCTTTCTTGGTATTTAAGTTTTTAATTATTCCTTTTATTTCCTCGGGTGTTGTTTCCTCTATTTCCGTGTTTTCTACACTGCTGTTTAGTAAACTCAGTACGGTTTCGCGTATTTTTTGCCTTTTGCAGAGTGGGTGTGTGCCGGCGTTCGGTTTAAACTGTTGTGCAAGCGCCTTTGCGAATTCCTCCGTTTTCTCCTCGTCCGTGCTTGCTACAGTGTCGTTTGTTGTTTTTAGTGGCGGAATCGTTCTCCTCTCCTTGTTTCTCAGATTCTTGGCTAATTTCCACGG
This sequence comes from Phosphuga atrata, assembly GCA_944588485.1. Taxonomy (NCBI): domain Eukaryota; kingdom Metazoa; phylum Arthropoda; class Insecta; order Coleoptera; family Silphidae; genus Phosphuga; species Phosphuga atrata. The sequence continues at coordinate 24,387,570 of OX155893.1, forward strand.
TTCCTCTGTTGTTTCGTTGATACGTTCTAGTTTGTTTTCCCATTCGGCGTTGTGCTGTTCGCGCAGTGCCCATTTCAGTTGGTTTGTCAGTCTGTTTAAGACGTTCTTGTCCGTCGGTGCCAGCGTCCGTTGGAATACTTTGTTAGCTTTGCGCTTTTCTCTTAGTAGGTTTCTGATTACCTGTGGGAGGTCGGTTGTCGTGTTGGTTGTCCGTTTCCTTGTGGCGGCCTCGACTGCTGCTTTTATTTCGTTTTCTATCGTCCGTGCTGCTTCTTCTAGGCACGGGCAAGAAGTAATGTGTGAGTGTAAGTGCAGTGTAATTTCTGTACAAGTGACGTTCGTCAGATTATCTTTGAATTTGTTCCAATTTGTGATAGTTTTCTTGATTGTTTTCCTGGCCGTATTCGCTTGGAGATTTATCTGCACTGGGTTGTGATCTGAGCTGAAGTCATTGATGCAGATTATTTCCACGTTTGCTGTGATGTTTTTCATAACGGCTATATCCAAAATATCCGGCATTCGCTGAACTCCTGGAAAATGTGTTGGTTCGTTCGGTGCAATTACTTGTAACTTCAGGTTTTTCGTGCACCTTAGTAATTGTCGGTCCTTGGCGTTTGTCACTCTGCAATTCCATTGCGAGTTCTTTGCGTTATAGTCTCCTGCGGCTATGGTACCTATATTTCTGTCGAATATTTTGTCCAGGTCGTCGGCGTTTATTTGTTTCTGTGGCGGCGAGTACAGTGCGTAGAGGGCTATGGGTCCGTCGGTTGTCTGTACTTCTACTCCTACCGTTTCCGTGTCCGTGGTTGTTTCTACTTCCGGCAGTTCGTGGTGTTTTATGTTTCTTTTGATGACGATGGCGACTCCACCTCCGGCTTTCTCGCTTCTGTCTTTTCTATAGACTTGGTAGTTTGCTATGTTCAGTTGGTTGCAACGTCTGAGGTGCGTCTCGTTGATCAGGGCCACGTCGACGCTGTGTTCGTTTAGGTGTGCTACTAGTTCCTGTTTCTTGTTTTGTATTCCGTTTGCGTTCCAGAATGTAAGTTTCAGATTGTCTTTAGTTCTCCTAGTGGTCATTGTTGAGTGTGAGCATGATGGTTGTGATTCTTCTAGTGAACTTTTCTGTTTCCTCTTTGCTGTGTCCCATTTCGGCAAAGTCGAGAATCATTTCCGTCAGTTCAGATCTGATTACTTCGTTGCTATTCCTTTTATTTCGGCTGGTTGAAGGTTTTGTCTCCGGGTTGGGGTTGTTGCTTCTTCTTATCGGTTTCGGTATTTGGCTCGTTGTCGGTGTCTGGGCTGTTTGTCTCTGTGTTTGGGCTGTTTGTCTCGGTGTTTGGGTTGTTTGTCTCGGTGGGGGTCTCGTTTCCTGCTGTCTTTGTTCCGTTTGTGTAGCTATTTCCGGTCTCGCCGGGCAGTTTCTCCATATAGAGGTGTGTTCGCCTCCGCAGTTTGCGCATTTCGGCGGCAGTGTTAGCGGTTTCTAGCACAGGTGCGTGCTGTGGTTCTGTCCGCATTTCAGGCATCTGTATTCGGCGTTGCAGTGCCTCTGCATGTGGCCGAACAGCTGGCATCGGTGACATTGTACGGTTTCTCCTCGTGTTTTCAGCGGTTCCTTTTTCACGCTCAATCCGCAGAATCGATCCATTTGGTAGATGGATTTGTATTCCTTCCCAATTTCTATCAGGAGCATTTGGATTGGCGTGGCTTCTCTTCCTTTCATCCTGGTCACTTTTATGGCCGGGTATCCGTTGTCGTAGAGGCTCTCTTTGATTTCCTCCTCCGTCAGGCCACAGGGAACTCCCTTCACTACGACCGTCAGGTTCCTTTCCGTGCTTAGTTGGTGCGTGTGGAATTCGTAGTCTTCTTCTTTCATCAACTTGTACATGTTCCGGTAGTCAGTTATGGTTTGGGGCTGGATTCTTATCCCGTCCCTGGTAGTCGTTGCCCTGGTGTAGTTGATGTTGTTTCTGTTTAGCTTCTTTGAAAGCCCTGCCCATTTGTCCTTGTTTCGTAGCACGATGGGAGTTTTGTTGTTGACGTTGTTTTCGGTGGGGGTTTCGGTCTCAGTGACTTCGTCTTCGTCGTCGTCGTCGTCACTGTCCCTTGTATTTAAGCATGCGTAACTGTTCATACTCACCTGTGGTCCTCGCAGGCTTGACGTGGTTGGGCTCGTCAGCTTTGCGGTTCTCTTGGGAAACCGGAAGGTTCCCTCGTCCTCCGGGTCGGTTTTGCGCTTGGGGGCGGCCTCGGCGATGCTCTCCGTGTCCATCGGTGTGGGTTTGCTCCTCGGGGCGGCTTCGCTGGCTCTCCTCGGGGCGGCTTCGGTGGTTTTCTTGGGTTAGGCGTCGTTGGTCCTCTCGGCGGCGGTCCTTCTGGTCGCGGCGGTATCCTGGGGCTGTTCGGCGTCGGTGTTTTTCTTCTTCCTGTTCAGGAGGTGGTTGAGCAGGCTATCCAACCCGTCTTCGCTGATGGAGTCCAGGAAGGCGAAGTCCTTGAATTCCTTGGCGGCGGCGGTTCCGTTGGAGTTGGTGTTATTCATGATTGGATTCATGTCTGCGGTTTGGTTTTTTTGAATTATTTTGTCAGAATAATTGCTAAGTTTAACGTCTGCTTCGTACGAAGTTCGGTTAAGCTATGTGACAGCTCGTTCGTGCGGTGCGACTACTTATAGCTGTCTGGCTTCGGGTCACGCGCGTTGTGTGCGGTGCTTCGGTTCGGTTGTTTGTTTGTCTTGTTGGTCGTACATGAGTCTGGGGTGTCTGGGATTGCATTTTGAGGGTGGATATGATCGGTCGCCATGCTGGGGGCAGTCTCAAGGAATCGTCTCTCGTGTTTATACAGTAGTCTCGTTTTTCTATCTCTATGGCTTCTCTGTATACTCGTGACATTTCGTGGCTAATCTGTGCAACAATCCTTGAATTTCTAAAGTCCATCCAGTGACCGGTGTTTGTGTGTTGGACAAGTGCCGATGAAACTTTGTCTCTGTGTCTGACTGAAACTACATGTTCTTGAATCCTGGCAGATATTTTTCTGTTGGTAGGTCCAATGTAGGTTCGTTCACATGTTCCGCAAGGTATTTCGTAAATTCCATGGGATTCTAACGGGATGGTGTCTTTAACGCTACGTAGCTTGGAGGATATTTTCTGGTTAGGTTTGAAAATGGTGTCGATGTTGTGTCTTTTAAGGATTCTGGCGATTTTGTCAGTTGATCAAGCATACCAACCATATGTTCATGGATCAACTGACAAAATCGCCAGAATCCTTAAAAGACACGAAATAGACGATATTGGCAAGGAGAATTTTTGAAAAGTGGAACGTTCCATGGCGACAAATTGATATCAGAACTACTATTAAATGATGGTAATTTGTTTCGAAATTTCGTCAGATTAACGACAACTGACTTTGAAGAAGTTCTTCGTTTAGTAACTTTAGTAACAAAAACGAAGTAAGTAGCTAACCTGCACAAATGAAACCTCAACCAATTAGATTCACGCAAAATGTTGTCAACACTGTCCACACTGAGCGATGTTACCCATATAAGAGCGATGTTACCCGTATAAAACGGGATACACGTATACAAGCAACAAATTTATTTGATGTATGCCGCCAAATGTTGACGAGTATCCATAAACATGTTGCTTGTTTACAGCAACATTGTGTTGACAACATGTTGCCAACAATTTGTTGCCCAGTGTGAACCTAGCTTTAAGGTATGTCGACAATAGGCAACAAATTGGTGGCAACATGTTGCCAACACTTTGACATGGCAACATGAAGTTGCTTCAATTGTATCTGGATACATGTTGTCTGTGATGTTGTTCGTCCACACCACAACCATTCAAATGTTGAAAATGGACCTGAAAGCAGCTGGTGTTTGTGCTGCTTATGTTGTGATAGCTGCCGATTCACAAAAACGTAATAGACGATATTGGCAAAGATAATTTTTGAAAAATGGAAAGTTCTAACTGCTATTAAATGATGGTAGTTTGTTTCGAAATTTCGTGCTGGCGCAATGATCGCGCACCTTGCAACATTTCTATCAGTTCTGTCTTTTTTTTTGGTCTAGGAATATTTAATTTCTTCACCACCACTTCTCTATCACTTTTTTGAATTATAAACTATAATTGAACCTGTCATTTCGAAAAGGGCATAAGTCCATGAATTAACACTTTTCAGAATCAACAAAAATATGTTTTTTGTTAAAAAAGTCATTGATGCTGAAGAAACTGAATATAGAGTTTGTTAAATAAAAAACATACACGCACTCTTTCGCACTATACTCTTTTCGCATGGAATATGTAAAACGCTTCAATAAATAAAATGGCGAAAAAAGTGATATTTTCGTGCCCTTTTCAAAATGACCGGTTCAATTATAATTAAGAATCAATGAATGTTATTATAACAAAAACGAAGTAGGTAGCTAACCTGCACAAATGAAACCTCAAGCACTGGGATTCACGCAAAATGTTGTCAACACTGTCCACACTGAGCGATGTTAGCCATAAAAAACGGGATACACGGATACAAGCAACCAGCAACAAATTTCTTTGATGTATGCTGCCAAATGTTGACGAGTATCCATCAACATGTTGCTTGTTTACAGCAACATGTTGTCGACATTGTGTTGACAACATGTTGCCAACAATTTGTTGCCCAGTGTGGACCTAGCTTTAGCTTGTCGCACACTAGATCCGCTCCGCTCAGCTCACATAAGATCCGATCAGGTGCGCTCCTCTCAGCTCCGTCATTTTTCCACATATTGCGTCCGCTCAGCTACGTCACTTTTCCACAAACTCAGTTCCCTCCCACCTCTCCTACGGGAGAGCTAAATATGTGCTGCTATCTTGGTTGCATAAATGCCTTAGCCCAATTTGAAAATGTTAGTGTTTCGCCTGCGTGAACCATCCGCCAGCATACGACCTCCGGCCTAGTATTCTTCACAAACAGATGATAAGGAGCGGAGAGGAGCAGAGTGGAGCCAAGCTGAGCTGAGCGGACGCAGTATGTACGTTTCTATTTAAATACACGGGTTTTATATTTTCCGGGCTGAAAGGCTGAGCCGAGCGGAGACGAGCGGACCCAGTGTGCGACAAGCAAAAATTTAACAAATTTTGTCATGTGAACCTACTTTTTTGATAGACTCTCCTATTCACAAAAAAATTGTGTATCCAATGATACCAAAAACGAACCACGTTGTCATTAAGAAAAATGTGGCGCCACCACTCGGAAAAAATTGTTTCTAACGAATTAAGAATATCGTCAAAATATGCACTGGATACTTTATGCAACCTTAAAATATGTCATGTCTTAAATCGCACGCGTATTAATTCTGCTTGGTGTAATACTTTTGGCAGACCCTGTATAACTTGGTTAAAACATAGTGAATTAATTAATTCATTGTAAATAATATTTTATGTATTCATCAAATTCTTTATGGTTATATGAATATAGTCTATATTCATTACCGAATTTAGAAGTAAAAGAGAAGTAGTACTTTGATAAATCCATTTTAATATCTTTGAGAAATTTAGTAGTGCTTTCTATTTAGTAATGCTTTATATTTTAGTTTATATATTTCCAATCCAATCGAACTTGAAATCAAGCGTAAACATTTCAATAAAGTTTTGATTTGTGAATGTGAAGTGATTGTAAAACCGGGCAACCGGACGCAGACCAAATAAAATATAGAGAGTATAAATGCACTCGTTACTCCCAAACATTGAGGGGATTTAAAGTACCTTGTTTCGTTCTTCTAGCAAATGTTAAAAAAATAAGCTATCTATAAATAATGTTAAGGATAATGAATGGGCGCAGAAAAAAAAGGGTCGACAGGCGTAAGAATGTTATCGTGTGAAAAAGGAATCCGTAATCCTTCGAAAAACATATGTTCCGGAGTCCACAATATGGCGAAGCTGGCGCGAAAATTCCAGACATACTAAAAATATTGACCGACGCGAAACGTCCCGCAAAAACGCCTGTAACGTCGCGGCGCCCCGCCGGGAATTGCGACCGCCTTTGATCTCGCTCACCTAAGGTCCCCGACGATTGATGCTTCCACCACCGCCGTATAATACTGTATAAGAAGAAACTCGATAAAAAAAATTTCAATTTAAATGTGCGGCACCTCTCTGCACTTCTTTTATAATAGCCTGCCGGAAGCTGGGATAATTTCACGTTCGACATGCAAATCTCGTGTTGATTTTGATTTTAAATTACTTTATTACATAGAGGCCTGGATTTAATTACGTGGTTTTAATCCCTGAATTTGTATATATTTTTTAATTGCTTTATTATGCATATTCGCACATACTCAATGTGTTTGTTATCATGTACTTGCAACTATGATAATTACTTCAATTATTTCTTTTATAATCTACATCAATATAATATACCTGCAGTAAGGTTTGATAAAACTGGAATAACAAGACTAGACAGACAAGACTGAACAGACCATGCTGGACAGACAAGACTGGACAGACAAGACTGGACAGACAAGACTGGACAGACAAGACTCGACAGACAAGAATGGAGAGGCAAGACTGGACAGACAAGACTGGACAGACAAAACTGGACAGACAAGACTGGACAGAAAAGACTGGAGGGACAAGACTGGATAAATAAGACTGGACAGACACAACTGGAAAGACAAGACTGGACAGACAAAACTGGACAGTCAAGACTGGACAGATAAGACTGGACAGACAAGACTGGACAGACAAGACTGGACAGACAAGACTAGACAGACAAAACTGGACAGACAAAGCTGGACAGACAAGACTGGATAGACAAGACTAGACATACAAGATTACACAGACAGGACTAGCCAGACAAGTCCAGACAGACAAGACTAGACAGACAAGACTAGACAGACAAGACTAGATAGACAAGACTAGACAGACAGGACTAGACAGACAAGACTAGACAGACAAGACTAGACAGACAAGACTAGTCAGACAAGACTAGACAGACAAGACTAGACAGACAAGACTAGACAGACAAGACTAGACAGACAAGACTAGACAGACAAGACTAGACAGACAAGACTAAACAGACAAGACTAGACAGACAAGACTAGACAGACAAGACTAGACAGACAAGACTAGACAGACAAGACTAGACAGACAAGACTAGACAGACAAGACTAGATAGACAAGACTAGACAGACAAGACTAGACAGACAAGACTAGACAGACAAGACTAGACAGACAAGACTAGACAGACAAGACTAGACAGACAAGACTAGACAGACAAGACTAGACAGACAAGACTAGACAGACAAGACTAGACAGACAAGACTAGACAGACAAGACTAGACAGACAAGACTAGACAGACAAGACTAGACAGACAAGACTAGACAGACAAGACTAGACAGACAAGACTAGACAGACAAGACTAGACAGACAAGACTAGACAGACAAGACTAGACAGACAAGACTAGACAGACAAGACTAGACAGACAAGACTAGACAGACAAGACTAGACAGACAAGACTAGACAGACAAGACTAGACAGACAAGACTAGACAGACAAGACTAGACAGACAAGACTAGACAGACAAGACTAGACAGACAAGACTAGACAGACAAGACTAGACAGACAAGACTAGACAGACAAGACTAGACAGACAAGACTAGACAGACAAGACTAGACAGACAAGACTAGACAGACAAGACTAGACAGACAAGACTAGACAGACAAGACTAGACAGACAAGACTAGACAGACAAGACTAGACAGACAAGACTAGACAGACAAGACTAGACAGACAAGACTAGACAGACAAGACTAGACAGACAAGACTAGACAGACAAGACTAGACAGACAAGACTAGACAGACAAGACTAGACAGACAAGACTAGACAGACAAGACTAGACAGACAAGACTAGACAGACAAGACTAGACAGACAAGACTAGACAGACAAGACTAGACAGACAAGACTAGACAGACAAGACTAGACAGACAAGACTAGACAGACAAGACTAGACAGACAAGACTAGACAGACAAGACTAGACAGACAAGACTAGACAGACAAGACTAGACAGACAAGACTAGACAGACAAGACTAGACAGACAAGACTAGACAGACAAGACTAGACAGACAAGACTAGACAGACAAGACTAGACAGACAAGACTAGACAGACAAGACTAGACAGACAAGACTAGACAGACAAGACTAGACAGACAAGACTAGACAGACAAGACTAGACAGACAAGACTAGACAGACAAGACTAGACAGACAAGACTAGACAGACAAGACTAGACAGACAAGACTAGACAGACAAGACTAGACAGACAAGACTAGACAGACAAGACTAGACAGACAAGACTAGACAGACAAGACTAGACAGACAAGACTAGACAGACAAGACTAGACAGACAAGACTAGACAGACAAGACTAGACAGACAAGACTAGACAGACAAGACTAGACAGACAAGACTAGACAGACAAGACTAGACAGACAAGACTAGACAGACAAGACTAGACAGACAAGACTAGACAGACAAGACTAGACAGACAAGACTAGACAGACAAGACTAGACAGACAAGACTAGACAGACAAGACTAGACAGACAAGACTAGACAGACAAGACTAGACAGACAAGACTAGACAGACAAGACTAGACAGACAAGACTAGACAGACAAGACTAGACAGACAAGACTAGACAGACAAGACTAGACAGACAAGACTAGACAGACAAGACTAGACAGACAAGACTAGACAGACAAGACTAGACAGACAAGACTAGACAGACAAGACTAGACAGACAAGACTAGACAGACAAGACTAGACAGACAAGACTAGACAGACAAGACTAGACAGACAAGACTAGACAGACAAGACTAGACAGACAAGACTAGACAGACAAGACTAGACAGACAAGACTAGACAGACAAGACTAGACAGACAAGACTAGACAGACAAGACTAGACAGACAAGACTAGACAGACAAGACTAGACAGACAAGACTAGACAGACAAGACTAGACAGACAAGACTAGACAGACAAGACTAGACAGACAAGACTAGACAGACAAGACTAGACAGACAAGACTAGACAGACAAGACTAGACAGACAAGACTAGACAGACAAGACTAGACAGACAAGACTAGACAGACAAGACTAGACAGACAAGACTAGACAGACAAGACTAGACAGACAAGACTAGACAGACAAGACTAGACAGACAAGACTAGACAGACAAGACTAGACAGACAAGACTAGACAGACAAGACTAGACAGACAAGACTAGACAGACAAGACTAGACAGACAAGACTAGACAGACAAGACTAGACAGACAAGACTAGACAGACAAGACTAGACAGACAAGACTAGACAGACAAGACTAGACAGACAAGACTAGACAGACAAGACTAGACAGACAAGACTAGACAGACAAGACTAGACAGACAAGACTAGACAGACAAGACTAGACAGACAAGACTAGACAGACAAGACTAGACAGACAAGACTAGACAGACAAGACTAGACAGACAAGACTAGACAGACAAGACTAGACAGACAAGACTAGACAGACAAGACTAGACAGACAAGACTAGACAGACAAGACTAGACAGACAAGACTAGACAGACAAGACTAGACAGACAAGACTAGACAGACAAGACTAGACAGACAAGACTAGACAGACAAGACTAGACAGACAAGACTAGACAGACAAGACTAGACAGACAAGACTAGACAGACAAGACTAGACAGACAAGACTAGACAGACAAGACTAGACAGACAAGACTAGACAGACAAGACTAGACAGACAAGACTAGACAGACAAGACTAGACAGACAAGACTAGACAGACAAGACTAGACAGACAAGACTAGACAGACAAGACTAGACAGACAAGACTAGACAGACAAGACTAGACAGACAAGACTAGACAGACAAGACTAGACAGACAAGACTAGACAGACAAGACTAGACAGACAAGACTAGACAGACAAGACTAGACAGACAAGACTAGACAGACAAGACTAGACAGACAAGACTAGACAGACAAGACTAGACAGACAAGACTAGACAGACAAGACTAGACAGACAAGACTAGACAGACAAGACTAGACAGACAAGACTAGACAGACAAGACTAGACAGACAAGACTAGACAGACAAGACTAGACAGACAAGACTAGACAGACAAGACTAGACAGACAAGACTAGACAGACAAGACTAGACAGACAAGACTAGACAGACAAGACTAGACAGACAAGACTAGACAGACAAGACTAGACAGACAAGACTAGACAGACAAGACTAGACAGACAAGACTAGACAGACAAGACTAGACAGACAAGACTAGACAGACAAGACTAGACAGACAAGACTAGACAGACAAGACTAGACAGACAAGACTAGACAGACAAGACTAGACAGACAAGACTAGACAGACAAGACTAGACAGACAAGACTAGACAGACAAGACTAGACAGACAAGACTAGACAGACAAGACTAGACAGACAAGACTAGACAGACAAGACTAGACAGACAAGACTAGACAGACAAGACTAGACAGACAAGACTAGACAGACAAGACTAGACAGACAAGACTAGACAGACAAGACTAGACAGACAAGACTAGACAGACAAGACTAGACAGACAAGACTAGACAGACAAGACTAGACAGACAAGACTAGACAGACAAGACTAGACAGACAAGACTAGACAGACAAGACTAGACAGACAAGACTAGACAGACAAGACTAGACAGACAAGACTAGACAGACAAGACTAGACAGACAAGACTAGACAGACAAGACTAGACAGACAAGACTAGACAGACAAGACTAGACAGACAAGACTAGACAGACAAGACTAGACAGACAAGACTAGACAGACAAGACTAGACAGACAAGACTAGACAGACAAGACTAGACAGACAAGACTAGACAGACAAGACTAGACAGACAAGACTAGACAGACAAGACTAGACAGACAAGACTAGACAGACAAGACTAGACAGACAAGACTAGACAGACAAGACTAGACAGACAAGAGTAAACAGACAAGACTAAGTAGAGTAGTGAGACATCACATATATGTGTGTGTACAGAGTCTCGATAGCTAAGAATGGTTCTGTCTCTATTAGTAAAGTTCGGTCAATTGTTCGAATTGCTGCGGCTAATTTAATCGTGTCAAGTAAACCCCCTTACTTAGTGTGGAATAAACTATCAGATCTTATAAATTGATGAGATTTAATGCCGTAATGGGAATACCGTAATGGGAATACTGTAATGGGAACACCGAAGGTTACTGAAACTATAAATAGTATTCAGGTATTTATTGCAACAAATTAGTATAATGCATGAGTTGGCTTTACACGATTTTCCCATGAAACGAAGAGAATTCGGCCGAGATTCGAAAAATAGTTCCAATTATACCTTTTCTTATCGCTCGGCGTTATCAGCGCCCTAAAAGTTATAATAACGCGATTCAGCAGGCAAAAAATTCTACCTAAATGTTCGACTATAGGTACATAAATATTCTCCAGAGAAGGGAAACTTGACCCAGCCGACGGAGAGAAAGGTCCCCACAGGTCAAACTATAAATATAGTTTCCAAAGTAAGTATAACAAGAACTCTTATCTTGCCCCATTCATACATACCAACTCAAAATGGTTTATATTCTCAGTTCGTTTCGCCGTAAATAAACACCTAAAAACGGCGAGGAGGAGGCAGAAAGTCTCTTCACAACGTTCATTCCCGCACAAATTCCAAGCATCGCGACCCAAATTATTTATTTAAATGATCCCCGACTCCTCTTCTTATTATGCTCATCGCCGTACACGCAATCCAGATTTGGTGTATAGGTATGCAAAAAATATTTCAAGGGAGAAAAACGAGTTGTCTTTGTGTTTCTCGTTCTATTTTTGCATTCGCGTTTAAAATACGAGGGAACGTTCGTCTCCCACGCGGACCATTCTACTTAATGGTTTTTAATTTTATCGCTCCGGCCACAGAACTAAGAAATTAGATTAGGGAGAATGGGAAATGGCTTAAACATAAATTCTAACTATTCTTTTAAAGGTTTAATTAATTTTAAAAGTTTTTCTTAATTAATTAATGAAACTAGGTATGTTTAATGGAGAAAATTGGAATGTTTTTGGAAAAACTAATTAAATAAATTTCTATTATTCATTGGAAAAATATAAAATATTTTGAAGATGTTATTCATGGATGTAACAACGTCGAACTAGGATACCCAATTCTTGGGTCGTTAGTATATAAGCCGTGTGATATTTTTGATCAGTTCAATAATTATTTAATTAAACAATTAAATTAACTTATTTTGTAAATTTTTGCAGAAGTAAAAATCGCAACAACAGACCTGAATAAATGATTGAATTAAAATATCCAATGGAGCGAAGCCGCAGTCTATTCGCTCAACAGTACTAGCGCTAAAAGTAACACTTTAAGAACTTCATGACCAGTTACGTCGTTATTTAGCATTTATTTGTATATATTGACGTGTATTTTTCTAAATAAAAAAATGTTTTGTTATTTCTCATATACAAATAAAGTGCATAAATTGAGAATGGATGCAAGGCCTAAATATAGGCTATAACTTGCTGATGTGTAACTTTAGAGCGAAATAAACTCAAAAATCGTTTTCAGCACTTCGATTTCCTTCAGGTAACAAAAAAAAAAAATCACGAGAAAATTTTCCAAAAATTCGCCAAAGAAAATTATTTCGGTCGAAGAGGATACAGGAATAAAACAGGAAACTAAAACAGGATAAAAGGACACACAGAAACTACTCGACAAAACGAATAAGTCGATGTGTAAATTGTTCGGAAAGATTGAATAATTTATCGAGAAATTTCAGACTGAAATTATACGATTCTCGATTTTTTGATAAGACGATATCTCAGAAACGATTGTAGATAATAATAAACGGGTTGCGCTATTGCTTCTAGAAAGTTCTTTTCCCATCAACACACTCAGATTATGTGGTAAGCCGTTCAAAAGTTTTGATAGCGTGAAATCTGCCGGAAATGCGAAATAGAGTACAGCTAAAAACTATTTTGTTTATTTGTAACTTAAGCGCGTTACAAATTTCCTTCGGGCAAACGAGAAAATTTTCCAAAAAAAGAAAGTTTTCTCAATTTGTTTCGGTTTTCTCAATTTTCTCAAGAACTGCAAACAGCAACGAAATCATTTGCGGCACACGGAAACTACTCAACAAGACGAACAAGTCGATGTGTGAATTGTTCGGAAAATTCAATTATTTATCAAGAAATTTTAAACTGAAATTTTACGATTCTCGATTTGATAAGATGATATCTCAGAATCGGTTGCAGTTATTCAAAAAAGGATTTCGGAAGGTCATTTTCCTTTTAACACACTCAGATTATCCGCGGGAAACTCATTATTTTCCAAGATCTTTACTCGAGCGCCGAAATTTCTTAGAATTTCACACAATTTTAGCAGGTTCTAGTGATCGGAAAGGGCTATGTAAATATAATTTGCATATTTGTAATCAGCAGCAAGAAATGCTTTCAGAAACCCTTTTAAATTTTGCTGTAGCTAAAAAAATAACCATATTATTTTTTATATATTATTGGGAATGGGATATAAAAAGTTCTTTTATAATTTAATAATTTGGCTTACTAGTGGTAAACTTTGGGTGATTTAATTTTACTACTTTAATATTAGATTTTCCTTATTAGTTTGTCACGAACTTTAGAGAAGACACTAATAACCTTAGTAAAATATATATACAAATTATAAACAATATGATATCCGGTAAAAGTTAAATAATATAAAATTTAGTAAAGTATATAAATTGAAGACATTTTTAAGGAAAATGCAAAAAGTGTCAAATCCATGTATTTTTTATTAATTTGTCAGGTAAAAAAAAAAAATTATTTGGTTTATAAAAATTATTAACTTTTGTTAATTTATTTATTTATTTAAACATCACATTTCATTCAAATTTATATAATCATTTATTTATAAAAGAATAAAAACATAAAACATAATATTTTTTAATTTAAAACAAATAATTTAGAGGTATGTCATATTAATGTTTTCAATTATAGTTTGTAATTAATTTTATTTCTTTATAACTTTTAGCCTATGATTAAGGTGTTAGTTGTACACCGAAACTAGTAAGGCAAATAAATTAATAAATTATTAAAGAACTTTTTATATCCCATTCCCAATAATATATATAAAATGATAAATAATAGGGATGATAATAACCAACATTTAAAAATGTAACGATTTTTCCAATATAGATTTTCTCGCATTTCGTTGTTTCCGCGCGTATGGACTTCCCATGTCGACGGTATTTCTTAATTTTTTTTCTTAATGAATATTATATACGTTTTCAGACTAATTTTGGGACGCTGAAGACTAGAACTCCCTGTGATAAGCCCTTCAAAGATTATGACAGCGTGAAATCTTCCGGAAATGCGAGATAGTGTATTTTACTGTAGTGTATATATTGTATATTTTATTAGAATAATTATTTTTTGTTTTTGCCTGTTGTTTTTATACACTTATTGGAGACGAAGTTGTCTTTTTGGCCACGGGTGGCGCTAAGCGCGGTTATACTGGAACATTTTCGTTTGCAAAAACTTCTGTTTGACTCTACAAATGGAGCTGAAAAGTCGCGAATATAAGATGCAAAGTTGCTTACGGTTTTGTACAAGTAAATAAATGTATTCGGAAAGTTACAATAATTCACAGCTTTTTACATGGAGAGATATTAGCGCCGTAATATTTGCAACCCGAACGTTATTCCGTTCTTCAAGATGTCATTACATTTATTATATTTCTAAAAAGCACAGCACTAAAATCATGAATATTTTCTAAAATAAACCAACATTTATTTTTTTTATCAAAAGCTCACTTTAGTAGTCTAAGTAGTTTGAGTGTGTCTGAGTAGTTTGAAAGTGTCTGAGTAGTTTGAGTGTGTCTGAGTAGTTTGAGTGTGTCTCAGTAGTTTTAGTGTGTCTGAGTAGTCTTAGTGTGTCTAAGTATTTTGAGTATGTCTGAGAAGTTTGAGTGCATCTGAGTAGCCTGAATGTGGCTTAGTAGTTTAAGTTTGTCTGAGTATTCTGAGAGTGTTGGGATATTCTATCGAGAATTAGCGAGCTGCAAAATAAATTCGAAATATTTCGTTGGGATAATTTTTTTGTCATCAGATATTGCATCAGTGTTGCAAAACTGTCTTATTTGAGTGATTGTTAATTTTTAATCAAAAGCTCACTTCCCTGTGTCTGAGTAGTTTGAGTATGTCTGAGTAGTTTGAGTGTGTCTGAGTAGTCTCAGTGTGTCTAAGTATTTTGAGTGTTTCTGAGTAATCTGAGTATGTCTGAGAAATTTGAGTACATCTGAGTAGCCTGAGTGTGGCTTAGTAGTTTGAGTTTGTCTGAGTATTCTGAGAGTCTTGGGATATTCTAACGAGAATTAGCGATCTGCAAAATAAATTCGAAACATTTCTTTGCGATAATTTTTTTTTGTCATCTGAGATTGCACCATTGTTGCAAAACTGTCTTATTTGAGTAGTTGAGAGTTTGAATAGTCAATTGAATTAAATTTAGTTCATGAAATCATTTGAATGAATTGAAATAAATAATCAAAGTGGTAAAGATGAAATAGACGTTTCATGCGGGTAAAAGTTCACTCGCGTGAATGCTCGACAATGCCTTTTTTGCATTCCATATGCACACGGCTTAGCTGGAATGACGTAGAAAAGAACATTCATCCTGCTCTTCGTCTTCAATATATCGTCCAATAATAATTAATTAAATATTTAAAAAAAAATTAATTAAAAAAAAAAAATAATA
The DNA here is from genome assembly GCA_944588485.1 of Phosphuga atrata. Lineage (NCBI taxonomy): Eukaryota > Metazoa > Arthropoda > Insecta > Coleoptera > Silphidae > Phosphuga > Phosphuga atrata. Next base: position 24,403,391 of record OX155893.1, read on the forward strand.
AAGTTTAAATCACTAATTAGAAATTTAATAGCGTTTGCGCGTATTTTTCTGTCTGTATGTTCATCAAGCTGGTGATCCCAAAGGGATTGATAATTTTTAAAGTTCTCCAAAAATCATTTGAAACAGCAACGTTTTTTGATCGTTCCACTTGAACACCATTTTGGCATGACGATCGACCTGATGTCCTTCTGCTACAGGATTCGAGAGAAAATGACCTAATCCGAGTGAACGTTCTCTCTGTGTTCAGATATTTTTTTTATCATTCACACTTTAGAATGGAGTGAAAGATGCCGAATGCCAATATTCAACGTTGTTGGTCGGAAAGCTTTTTATTACCAAAAATGCATCATTACATAAATAAATCGAACAATAAATAAATGAAATTAATTATATTTCAATTACATGGTCGGATAAAACACGAGAAATTACAGTTCAAATAGTAACGCGGGTCCTTACGAATACAAATTTGTAAAGATTTCAGTTCATTTGTTTGTGTTCAGTTCATGTGTTTCAGTTTTCACTGTGATTTTTAAAACTTGTTTACCAATAAAAATCATACAATCTCAAGCTGTGAATTTTACAGTTTGAAATAGTAGTTTATGGTACAAGTGTGTGAAGAAGGGATTTTGTGCGTGAGTTGCGAAGTTTAAAGCATAAATTAATTAATCAATTTTAATATACTTCAGAAAATTTACTTTGAAAATGTACTGTTTACTTTTGGACTGTTTTTTGTTTTGTGACGCAAGTTGTTGCCATAGTAACAATAAACAGAAATCGTTGAATAATGAAACTCCATTTGATTTACATTGGAATTTTACGCACGATTTGAATACTTTTACACGATTATAATAATATTTTTTACTTATTATTTTGTAATTTTTCATCATATTTTTATTTACTTCATAATTAGTTTCATAATTAAGTTATTACTTCATAATATAATATTTCTTATTTGTTTTCAAACAAAAAATTACAGTTTGAGCTGTTACTCGTTGAGTATGAAGAAATCTCATGCCGTAATTTTTAAATTATTTTTAGTAGAGTGAAACGTTACAGAAAAAAAAATTAAAATCTAATATCTGAAACTGTAATTTAAAGTAACTTTACTATTCTGAATTGAAAGATTTCATGTTTAAAACTGTAATAATTGCTATGCCCTATAAAATTGTAGTTTTTACAGTTTGAAGTTCGTAAGGCCTCTGCAACTATTTGAAACTGTAATAAATGCTTAGATATCAGAGCTATTTTTAAAGTGTACTTTTATCCGTGTAGGTCCAAAGGTAGTAAATTTTTCTTCTGTCAATTGTTGTCTATTTATCTTGATGATACAAGTTGTATCAAACATCCAAATATATTTTGTGTTTTGTTACTAATAGGTAAGTAATTTCACATGTCTTTGAATTCTTAGTTTGCTTCGTTTCGTGGTTATGTTTGGTGAAGTGTCATGGCGTCCTCCGGAGCTAGTTGATACACTTCAGCTAGGGCAAGTTAATACGCCGTATCAACTTGCACCAAGGTATCCAACTATCGTTTTTCGAGAATATAATATTACATTAAATACATAATAATACATTTTATTTGAGGAATATTTATTTACCACCTATTTCAACTTCAAAAGTTATAGTAGCACTGACTGTCATGCTATTATAATTCACATAATAATTTAATATAGCCACGAAGCAAATGGACACCAACTAACTTAGAATTAAACTTATTATCTAGTATGGCCATTTTCTTGCAGGATAATGGTCAGGAATTATATTAACTCTCATATTAGCTACTCTTTATTCTCTACATAAACAATATTTTCAATGTTTTTCCGAATAATTCCATAGTTTCTTATGCTGTTGATACGGTAATTTTATGTTCTGGAAATAACTGGAATGAAGTTAGAAGCCGATTATGATGAATGTCTTTAAAAATATTGATCTTTGGCTTAGGTAAATCAACTATTACTTAATATAGATAACAAACTTAAAACAAGCGGAACACAGCCTGAATATATAAATATATTCACCCTTTCCGGAGCTCTATAACAATTATTGAGTCTTTTTAGAACTACCAAAACAAATCTCACATGACATTTGTAAGTTATTTTATAGCTTTCAGTCCACCTTCGTGGCACTGAACAAAAACCATAAAAATAACATTGTTTTTAAGATCATGTCTTTCCGATACCTTAAATGGATAGCTCTCTGTGGACGCGTTTCGAGATTTATCTCTTATCAGCACAGCTTTGCTTCCATGAACAATAATTTGTAAACCACTCACTTGAAAAACCATTTGGTGTTTAGGGTTAGATGTTTATAATTTTGACATTTTGTGAGAGAGACATGAACTTAGCAGGTTATTGATTGAACTGATAAGATAAAATTTGTGGAACCATCCTACGTTACAGATAATCATACAAACTAAAAACAAAATATTTAGGCTGTTCCGTTTAAAATGTGCAAAACAAGTTAATATAAAAAATCTCCTAAACAATGCAAATGCCTTTAACACTTTGTAGCCCGTTGGGGTAGTAATACGTTTTTTTAATTTGAAAGCTACCAGCCCACTACGTAGAAATACGTCAATTTATAATCAGAAGTATAGGAGCCGTTGATGTAGAAGCCTGTGAATTCGGCCCGCGATATCGATACGATATTTTATATTAAAAAAAGTAAATAGTAAAATAAATAATATTAAAAATAAAATATTTTAATATTGTCAAAAATTCTTACAGGGCTTAACCATAAACGTTTGTATTAATAAAATATTGTTTATATTTAAAAAAATATTATAGCATGTCTAGTCTAGTTTTTAGACATTTGTACAGAAATATAATATAGTAGTCTCAAATAGACAGATCTGTTAATCATTTAATGAACATGCAATTTGAATTATTAAATTACAGGAAAATATCGATGCTAAGAAATCTTATCGGAGCAATTCGTTAATTGATCTTTATAAAGGATTATCATGCGTGAATTATCCGAAGTTACGAAAACATGCTCAACAAATGTTTTCATTATTTGGGAGCACATATATTTGCGGAAAAACTTTTTCAATTATGAGCATAAATTAGTCGAAATTAAGATCAAAATTGAGTGATAATCATTTATAATCAGTATTAAGAATACATTCGACGGACATACAAGCAAAGTTTAATGACATAATTGAAATAAAACAACAAATACAGAAGCCGCACAATACAAATGAATAAAATTATTACAAGTTTTCATATTCACATTACTTTTGTTAGTGTTTATTAATAGTAGTACTAGTTTGTAACCATTGTTGCAATGATTAAAAATTTATATTTATAATTATAAGTTTAGTTCCAGTTACATTTGTTAATAAATAATAGATTATTCGTTTGAAATACTTGTTGCTCTAGTTCAGGGGTTCCCAACCTGTGGTACGCGTACCGGTACCGGTACACACATGTCAAGCTACAGGTACGCGATAAGTGAACAATATTTGGCGTAAAATCATGTGTTTTTTTATACAATACATCGCCTAGAGTTGAATTCTGTTTTTCCAAAGTTTTTGCCGAAAAATGGATCTTCAATAAATTGAGCGTTAGAGATAATTTTTTTTTTTGTTAAGCGATATTAAATAAGCGATTTTGTTTTGCGATAAAGTTTTTGAGAAAGTTTTTGACAAAAAAATAAGGCCATTACTTGAATTTGCGAAATATTTACACTGGTACGCGACCAAATTGTCTATTACATAACGGTACAACATATTCAAAAGGTTGGGAACCTCTGCTCTAGTTGATTATAGATACTTGTTGATGATATTGTGTGATTTAATAATAATTGTTGTTACAATTAAACATTTATATTATTATATAATAAGATGTAGTTCAGTTCTTTTTTTGTTTTAATAAATATATTAAAAATTAAGATTTATATTTATATTAAATTTAGTATACTAACTATAAAAATAAGAAGATAAAAATAAGAAAGAGAAAAAAATCTTGGTTATTGTTTTGATTTTATTCCGTTTTTTTTTGCCCGCCAAAAAAATCGCTAATAATAAATTGGCCCGCCCAAGAAAAACTTTGGGAACCCCTGATGTAGAAGAACGTTATTTTTTATTTCAAACTTATATGTAACAACCAACTTTTGTTTAGTGGAAGTTGGAGTTTTTTCTCGATTTTCCGGAAAATTGTTACATGTGCTTTGGACAGACCATGGTGGACTGGCTTAGTTTGGAGATTTACTTTGATTTTCAGAAAAATCTTTACTTATGAGATGAAGGAACATGAGGAACATGATCAACAAAAGACGTTATTAGAAAATTTGAAATTTTGCTTTGTTTTTGGGCCAAACTACTAGATTTTCAGAAATATCGTTATATCGAATGTGGACCAAACTTTGGGAAAGTGAGTTGTTTTAAATTTGGAATTTCCCCTTGATATTCGGAAAAAATGATACTTGGATTTTGAACTAGAGGATGGAAAAAGGAATAAATTGTCTGAAAATTCTTAATACCGTCTTGATATTTGAAAAATTTACAGCTAGGATTTTGTCTTGCAAAACTAAATAATTTCCCGAAAAAAATCGCGTTTCGCCAATTGGGGCTCTTTAAGCTCTTAATGGTTGGATTTTAGATTTCATCCTGATCAGATAAATAGAAATTTTGACGCTCAGAAATACTCGAATTTGGAAAATTTGACATTTATTCTTTCTAAAAATTATCCCTTGCATTGTGTATTTTGAACCAGAAAATTAAATTTCAGAAAATTTCTTTTTAAACTTTCCTTGGAAAATTATTTTGTATTTTTGACAAATATAAACAAACTTTTTTTACAAAAGTTTATACAAAATAATTTTTTTTTTTAAAAGGGCAATTAGCAATGTTCCCCTTTGTCATGGCGCTAGTATAGTATTTTAATAATAAGATATGCTTTTATTGTCAATGCAACTACTATCAAAACTGTCAAAATCTTTATTTAGATCGATTTACTAATACGAGGTCAAAGTTATTTATACTTCCAAATATTAACAAAACGCCTACTACGTAGCAACAATATACTTCAATAAATGACCGAATACCATGAAATTTTTAAATTGTTTTATTAAACGTGCAATGTAGTAACTGCATAAGTAATGAAATTTTAGAATTGGTAAAACCGTACTAAATTATAGATAACCTTAAAAAGTTAATAAAGCATGTAACCCACAGTCCTCTACGTGGGTTTCAAGAAAGTCGTTTACAAATTATTATTCATAAAAGCAAAGCTGCACTGATGTTATTTTTCTGGTTTTTGTTGAATGCCACGAAGGTGGACTGAAAGCTATAAAATAACTGACAAATTTCACATGAGATTTGTTTTGGTAGACCTAAAAAGACTTAATAATGTTATAGAGCTGCGGAAAGGTTGAATATATTTATATATTCAGGCTGTGTTCCGACTTTATTAAGTTTATATGAAATTTTAATTATGATGGACTTGGACCCTTTAATATTTCATGGTACTTTACCTTATTATTTTGTAAATTGTATTTAATATTTATCTTAGTCTGAGATAAGTCTTTAATCAGTAGCCTTATTTACCCTAAGGTGTAAGGTGTTGCATTTCATATTCTAATTCTTACGTTTAGTCTCTACAATACATTATATTCACACATTTCTTTCCCTATATATGAACTTTTTCCACTCCTTTTTTCCTTTTACATAGTTGATGCTTGAACCATTGTGAGTCCTCTACCCTCTACTACTTTCTCTATGTCTTCCTCTGCTTTTCTTTTTTTGACTTTTAGCTTCCCACACTCTCTTGACTGGTCTTTTGTCTTCCATTCGCTTGAGGTGTCCACACCATCTCAGTTGGCAGTTTTCGATCCGTTTGCTACTGGTTACACCTTTAACTGTTCTCTGATGGTGTTATTTCTTATACGATCTCGTCTTGTGACTCCTAACACTCTTCTTAGGTATTTCATTTCCATACTTTGGATCTTGCTATTTAATTTTTTCGTTAACACCCAGCTTTCGCACCCAAGCGTTAGTATAAGTACGAATATAGCTCTGTAGTTATTCATTTTTGCTTTTAGTGAAACTTCTCTCTTTCCCAGGAAAATATTTCTGAGGCTGTGCTTGATTTTTGTTTTCTCTTCGTTTATCTTGAGCTTCTTATCTACTAATATCGCATTCCATATCTCTAAGTTTCTCCTCAGTTCACTTTAATTTTTTGCGAATTGAACAAGTTCGTCGGTAAACGCACATTCAATTATACGGATTGGTTCTTTGTTTCTATACCCCGCAGTCAATGATGACGTTCTTTTACTCGTTTCTTTTATTACTTCGTCCATAACTTCAATATTATTGACTAAATATTTTTATTAAAAAAATATTTAGTCAATATGTCCGATGTAACACCAGAAATTATAATTAACCCTTTCACCGCCATTCCGGGAGATGTGACCCGGGGTCCTGAAATTATACAGCGCCGTCCCGGGCGTTGTCGCCCGAGGTTTCTTTTTTTTACCAGCGCCATCTATATAAAATGCTATATAACGCTATATATGAAACGCTGAAATTATTTAAAGTTTAAGAAATTTCAAAAAAATTTCCGAATTTGATTTTTTAGAGTTTTTTTTGGAAAAATGCAGACTACAGTCCGCGGAACGGCGAAACTCGCAGTTCGTATAGAAAAAAGATCAGGCTTACCGGTGAAGATGTCAGTTTTCTGTATAGACCACGTCATGGTGGTTTGCGGGCGTGTTGAAAAAAAAATGCGAAAAATTTCCACGTCTTTGTTCGTCCATAACTCGGCGCCACGACTCCCGGCAGCGGCGCCAGTTACACTACCGCAAAGCCAAATCTTCAATCTAAAGAATTGCCCCGAAAAATTGCGGCACGTTGAACACCGTTTTACAGTGCACCATGCACATTTATGAGGATACTTCCGGATCGGGGGCCCTACTGAAGTGCGGATTTTTTAAATTCCCGCATCTATACTATGCGATGCGAACGCAAATTCTCGTCGATGACCGTCGAACTCGCAAATTGCCGGCTAAAGAGGCGGATGCGGATTTTTTTCAGCATTTCGAACGTACCGGGCGAAGGAAGCTGAGAGTGGTAAAAAAAGTAAAAAAAAACTTGCAAAAAAAGGGTGAAGTTTTTCAACGTCGGCAGCTCGACGGGGATCGCTCGGATTTTGCAGGGGTTAGACTCACCGCACCTTCCGGCGAACGGGAGCCGATGCGTTCCGAACTATGGCGGGCGACTCCGCGAACGCAGCGACGCGGCGCCGGCACCAAAAGCGCGTCTCGGCGGGGCCCACGTGCCATTTTTGGGTGCGAAAAGTCAAAAGACCATTCTACAATCCACTGAAAATCCAGAACATTCACCGGAGGGCTACAAAAATATGGACGTTTTACTGTCATTACCTTCTTGCAATAGGGCGAGTTTGGGCGGGCGTCGCTATGGTTGCAAACGACGCGGCGCGATACCGCTTGCACTAAAAGATAAAACGTTCAACTCTCTGCGGGTATCGCGCAAAACCGTTACCGCAGAGCTTAAGTTGGTGATTCTATACGCGTTTTCCTGGACGTTCAAAAAACGTACTTTTTATGGCGTCGCGACACCATCTTCAGCGCAATCGGAATTAAACTCCCAAACAAACTATGCCCGTGTTCTATGTTCTAGTTCTATACGCGATCGAACGGCGCCGGTTCTGTTCCGATTCGACAATTGGTTCGGACGTTCTAGGTATCCCCGCAAAACCCCTCCGGTTTTTTATTACTTTTTGCGCATTTTTCTCTTTAAACTGCCACAGATTCGCAAAAAGTCGATGCAGATCGGCGCCTTGGAGCCCTAAGTGTAGGGCGTCCCTGGAAGTGATTGCAAAATCGGCAATAAAAGTTGTATTTTCTCTTGTACCAGGTGAATGGACGTCGCAGGACGGCGAGCAAGGGCCGTAAAAACGCGGCGCGGCGGCAGCTAAAGCGTCCGGGAAGAATTTTGAGATCCGACGAAAAATGCGCCTTGAAGGTAAAGCAATCGTGATTTTATGTTTCGGTCTGGTGCGTCCAATCCTGGGGGAGTTGAGTCGCCAGAAAGGGAACCGCTCAACGGGGCTCTCGGTTGTACACCAGAAAAAATGTACAATCCCATTGGCGCCTCTGCCGCCACTTCCGTCGGGTCGTTTCCGCAAAAACCTCGATTTGCTGGGGGTTTTGATCCTCTGGAGGGGCGCGGTAGGATGGGGGACGAGAGCTAGGGATGCACAACGTGCGGACGGACGTTCGCAGTTAGAGCATCCAAGACGCGCGTTTAAAACATGAAGATCTGCCTTAAAAAAAGCCGAATTTGGTGCACAATTTGGTACACCAGGTGATTCGTAAAACGCTACACGTTAGTCGTCTCAGGATTGGTCGAAATTTGCGATTCCGTCGTGACCTGGCGATTCAGGCCGAAGGCTTCCCCACTTGCAAAAAAACTTGCAAAAAAAGGGTGAAGTTTTTCAACGTCGGCAGCTCGACGGGGATCGCTCGGATTTTGCAGGGGTTAGACTCACCGCACCTTCCGGCGAACGGGAGCCGATGCGTTCCGAACTATGGCGGGCGACTCCGCGAACGCAGCGACGCGGCGCCGGCACCAAAAGCGCGTCTCGGCGGGGCCCACGTGCCATTTTTGGGTGCGAAAAGTCAAAAGACCATTCTACAATCCACTGAAAATCCAGAACATTCACCGGAGGGCTACAAAAATATGGACGTTTTACTGTCATTACCTTCTTGCAATAGGGCGAGTTTGGGCGGGCGTCGCTATGGTTGCAAACGACGCGGCGCGATACCGCTTGCACTAAAAGATAAAACGTTCAACTCTCTGCGGGTATCGCGCAAAACCGTTACCGCAGAGCTTAAGTTGGTGATTCTATACGCGTTTTCCTGGACGTTCAAAAAACGTACTTTTTATGGCGTCGCGACACCATCTTCAGCGCAATCGGAATTAAACTCCCAAACAAACTATGCCCGTGTTCTATGTTCTAGTTCTATACGCGATCGAACGGCGCCGGTTCTGTTCCGATTCGACAATTGGTTCGGACGTTCTAGGTATCCCCGCAAAACCCCTCCGGTTTTTTATTACTTTTTGCGCATTTTTCTCTTTAAACTGCCACAGATTCGCAAAAAGTCGATGCAGATCGGCGCCTTGGAGCCCTAAGTGTAGGGCGTCCCTGGAAGTGATTGCAAAATCGGCAATAAAAGTTGTATTTTCTCTTGTACCAGGTGAATGGACGTCGCAGGACGGCGAGCAAGGGCCGTAAAAACGCGGCGCGGCGGCAGCTAAAGCGTCCGGGAAGAATTTTGAGATCCGACGAAAAATGCGCCTTGAAGGTAAAGCAATCGTGATTTTATGTTTCGGTCTGGTGCGTCCAATCCTGGGGGAGTTGAGTCGCCAGAAAGGGAACCGCTCAACGGGGCTCTCGGTTGTACACCAGAAAAAATGTACAATCCCATTGGCGCCTCTGCCGCCACTTCCGTCGGGTCGTTTCCGCAAAAACCTCGATTTGCTGGGGGTTTTGATCCTCTGGAGGGGCGCGGTAGGATGGGGGACGAGAGCTAGGGATGCACAACGTGCGGACGGACGTTCGCAGTTAGAGCATCCAAGACGCGCGTTTAAAACATGAAGATCTGCCTTAAAAAAAGCCGAATTTGGTGCACAATTTGGTACACCAGGTGATTCGTAAAACGCTACACGTTAGTCGTCTCAGGATTGGTCGAAATTTGCGATTCCGTCGTGACCTGGCGATTCAGGCCGAAGGCTTCCCCACACGTACCCCAAAAGTTAGCTTCACAAAAATTACCACTTTTACGGAGGTCACGGCGAAGATGGCCAGGAAACATGAAATTCACACAAGGATTCCTGTAGAAAATTTTGAGACGCGCCCTCCGACACCACTCTTATCGCTGCGCGACTTTTGTCCCCGACGTTATTCACATTTTTCTGCGAATTGGGGTCCTCCGACTAAAACGCCCCCGGCGGTCTGGAAAAAGTCGGTGCATCCGATTCTTGTAGCCAAAGAATAGACGAACGAACCTATGTACGGCGATTTTCGAATTCCGGCTACCAAAACTAATAAAGCTAATAAACTTATAAATGCTAAGCTAATAAACTTATAAATGTTGCAAGGAAAAGTTAGTTTGTCGCACTTTTAAAAATTTTAAACAAAAATATCGAAATTGAGGTGGCAGCCGGACGTGTGGTGACGTCACGGACACACCGGAACCACGTCCGTGCAACGAAAACTATCCTTCTGGGCGAAAAAGTGAGGAAGCTTGAAAAATCCACCCAGCCGCCCCCGGAGACGGCAGATGGGTGAAATTATTTTTAGGAAATACTTGAATCTTTGAATACTACGTGTTAGATTTCTAGTCCTTAAACAATTGATAAATATATTTTTTTTAATTTCCAAAAAATCATGTTTTTTGCGCCCTTATTTGTTCAGTGACTTTTGATCTATAGGTGACTTATCTATGTGAAAGAGGTTGCATAACTACCAGTATTTTTATAAATATTGGCACAGTGTGTTATTCCTTATAATTGACATGGCAGTGAAATTGTAAAAAAAAATGAAAATATTTCAAAAAGACATAATAACTTCACCTGATATATCATCACCTGATGAAGCCACAGTGTGGTGAAACATATGTATTGTCCTACAAATAAATTTTGAAACGTATAAAACTGTTTTATTATATTTTTCTATTACATTATAACTTGTTATAAGTTTGTATTTACTGAATCTGTATATCCCTCCTGAATATTTTTGCACATTAAATTATACACAAAACCCTCTATAACAACGTTTTGGGGAAAAGATATGGAAAACCGCAGTGTGTTAAAAGAAATCTATAAAGCGCGGTGGCAACATAATGAGGGCTGTGTATATACGCGTACCAAAACCTCGGCTGTTTCTTGTCAGAACTTAAACTTTCGTGTAAGCGATAAGAGCGGAGAGAAAAAATGGAACGTCACACAATCCATCATTTATGCAAAATCCGTTCGGCGCGTGATTTATCCGTCCTCGCTTTCTTCCGGAACGAAATCTCAGACGAAAGCACGTGATGTCACTAAATATCGTCTAATTTCTTTCTCACCCACAAAAAGATAAATTATTAATTATTATTATTAAATTAATAAGAACGGTAGAAAATTTAATTATTGATAAATTACTAATAAAAAATTTGTTATAGAGAATTTGCTCGAATTTTAATGCCGGCGCACTTCGTATTGCCTTAGAATCTATAAGCATTAAAAAATATCGGTACTTACGTATTAACGCCACCACCGCTACATTTTCAAATGCCGATCTACACCTAAAATGTTTATGATAAATCATATAATAAAATATTTTATTTAAAATTAAAACATTTTTAAATTTCAAAATACTTTTTTTTAAACCCGGTTAGATTAGGTTGCCTACCGCGAAGCGGACAGATAAGTCAAGACAACATACGCGCGTCAGCGCAAACTCTCGATCCAATATATAGCGGTGGTGGCTTTAATACGTATGTATTAAATATCGTATATCGTAAGTATGTATACGTATATCTTATTCGCTAAATTAAAGTCAGTCAAATGTTTCGCTTATCGATATCTGGTAATATTATCGTACACGATTATATAATAGATAGGAATATAATCGTGTCTGTCCTTTCTCTCGCCTAAGGTACGACGTATAAGAAAAAGCCAAATACAAAAGCTAAAAATCCAAAACTTGAAAAGTCCAAAATCCAAAAGTCAAAAAGGACAAAATCCATAAGTTTAAAATATAAAAGCCCAAAATCCGAAACTCCAAAATCGATAAGTAGGTACAAATGCACAAAATCGTATAAATGCAAATCGTAAGTATAAATGCATAAAATCAAAAAATCGTTCAAAAAGTTCAAAATCCAAAAGCCCATAATCCAAATGTCAATTTGATCAAAATCCTAAATCGAGTTGATTCATCGTAGCACCTTTGATATACGACATTTTTCGTTTTGTTGTCGGACGCGAGAATGAACAAAGCGGATGGTTTGCCGACACGTATGCTACGTACAATAGACCGTAAGAGAGACATTAATTTTCGAGATTCAGGCCACAAACACCCAAGGATTGGCCTTGTGATTTATTGATCGTCATGGCAAATGCAAGCCAATTGGAAATTGAAGTCGTTTAAACTCGAATGGTATATCGGTTGGGATCATCGGAATTCTCGGCCTTTGAGTATCGTCGCGTGAATCACATTGCTCATGAGTTTTGTCACCACAACGCGTTCCGTTACATAGCTTTGGTTGGTTCAGATTTCGAGGCACAATGACTACCTAGCCAACCTTCAGTTGTAAATTGTACGGTGGCAAGATAGGGAGATCCAATGAGTTTAAAAATTCTGCTGGATAGTTTGATTTTGATTTTGAATTATGTTGTTTAAGTGATTTACATCTTTGTTCTTTGCCGTTAGAATTGATCGTTCACTCCACCAATAGTATTTTTTGTGATTAACAATGATGTTCAGGAACACTTTGTTGATGGGCTCGTCTTTAGTTGAGACGAAATTGGTAACATTATGCGGAAACGAAATCAATCCGTTCGTTTCGTCGACGGGAAGACGACCATTATCGATTGATAACAATTGGAACAACTCGCATGTTTGTCGTCAGTTGAAGTTTCTTAATATAGCGCCACAGAGAGGTGATTTGAGGCAAGCGTTTATTTCTTCGCGGTGGATCTTGGAATTACTGGTAGTGTTTGCCGGAAATCGCCAGACAGTAGAATCATTGCGCCCCCAAAACATCTTGAGACATTGCGCAGATCTTTCATGGTTCGAATTAGAACTTCCAATCAACGTTTGTGCGCCATTGTGCATTCATCCCATATAATAGTTTTACTTGCATTAACGGTTTATTAACATTTTGGCCATTGCCGATTTTTTCGCAATGTTGCGAATGCGGGTGTTTCAGTCGTTTAAAGGTTTAACGGTACTTTAAACGCTGAATGAGCCGTTCTGCATCCTTCTAGCAACGTGGCTGCTATACCAGAAGAAGCAACTGCTACGGCAATTTTGGATCTCGCAGGAACAGTGGCTAACATCAATGACATGAGGAATATCTTCCCAGTTCCACCGGACGCATCGAAGAAAAATAAGCCACCATTTCCATCATTAATTGCCTTCATTAAGTTATCGTACACATTCTTCTGGTTTGAGTTCAATAGTGGTACATTCATTCAAACTGATTCGTTCAATGCATCTCGGTCGTATTTACGTTCATGTTCCAATTCTCGATTGAAAACGTCGTTCATAGCACGATTTGGCGTTGGCACTCCTAACTTTACAAGCAAACTGTCGCACATGAAGTAACACATGTCTTCTATCAAAAGCAAAGGCTGGTTATGTATTTCCTCATTCACATCGAGATCTGGATTCCCAGAAGTCACACGAATTCGATGTAAAATGTCTTCTGATATGTCATCCTTGTACTTGTTCCACTGTTCAATTGGATTCAATCGGATACATGTCGAAATAATGATAGCAAATAATGTGCGTACCTGATTTGGAGATGCAGAAAGATCTGATTTAACTATTGTAATGTCCTAATAAGTTTCGTTTACAAGCAAATTGAACTGTTGACATGCAGCACGAAATGTTGGGCACACTGCATCATTGACAGTTCGCAGTAACTCCAAGGATGTCGGCCCAGGAACATTAGAGAGTAGAGAAACGTTCGTGAAAATAGATCGCATTGGCAAATAAAAAAGAATCTTGTCAATGTTGTCGCTGGTGGTGTTGCAGCACGTTGAGCAACATTTGATGCGGTGAAATAAACTCGTTGACCATTTTCTAGATGCACCGCCAAATGTAAAACACGTGGATGACGTTAATGACCGGAGAATGAATAGCGCCATCTATTGGAATAGCTTAAGTTATAGCTTAAGTAGTTTCGACTTTGAGATAACGGCGCCATAATATATGTGGCACTTCGTAAAAAAATGAAAAAATTCAATTATTTTCATTATTATTTATTACCTTTTTTGGTGAATTTTTCCATTATTTTAATAGTAACTATAATAGCAGGGGTAGAGGAGACAAATGCAACAAATCAAAAATCCTAAAAATCAGTACAGCCGTTGAGTTTTTAAAAGCCACAATTCAAACTCGACTGTGTTTTATATATTAAGATTTTAAAAACATTCAAAGGATAATATTTTGGCACATAATGATTCTTGATCTATGATGCAATGATAACACAAAAATTCGGAAAGGATTAAATTTCTTGCAATGTGAAATCGTTACTACAGCCTACGCTTTCTGGTGCATCACCAGCAATTATTTCTGATAACTTGTGTAAAGTGATATTGTAGGGTGAGGGTTTCCTAAGGAAGGAAATAATCTCCCCCCTGACATTTAATTTTAATTTAGGTGAAGCAATATTTGTAAATCATGTGACTATTAAGATAAATAACGCAACAAGGGTATATTTAAACAAATAAAGCAAGAAAAGAAAGATTCTTAACAAATAAGCTAAGCAAATAATAAAACAATTCTTAAGACTATAACCAAAACAAGTATTCAAGTAGTTTAAGTATTCTTAAACAAAATACGTGGCACCAACAAAATGGCGAAATAAGTGGATTCAACAGTCCACATCACTTAAAGTTAATTAAGGAAAGTTAATTAGGGAAAAGAATTACGTATGTAGGAAAGCAATAGCAATAGCCGCACTATATAGTAATTGAAAACTATTATAAAGCGACACCGCGGTCGCACTCGAAAAACCAGCTGGCACAAAACAGATAACAAAGCACACCAATATGGCGTGAAAACCAACCGCTGTCTACCACGGTTCTACTTAGACTCTCTTAGCATACTCCGCGCATCATCCCTTTTAGCGTAGACGCGTAGGCGGTGTTGCCGATACGTACATCCGAGGCGGGAAAAATTAAGTCATGCTACAATATTTATTTCCGCTGGGTAATTTTAAAAATATTATAAATATGTTAACCCCATGTTTCCTCTTGAATTGATAGTTACTTTAATAGTTCTTTTTTCACACTAAAATCAACTGAATACTATCCTCATCATTACCGTTAATTCTGCTAATCCGATACAGCATCTGTTGACTCAAGTAATTGTTATGAGAAATATTCACATTCTTTCAAATAAATTTTCAACAGACTTTGTGAATTAGTTCAAATCGCCTGTATTCTTCTCGTACTTGTACCGTTTGATAACTGTTACTCTTTCATTGCTGAAATAATTTCTCGCTTATTAATCAACGGCTCTATTAAGAATGGGCTCTAAAGCAAATGTTTCTTTTTTTCTTTTTACCAACAAATGAGAAATTTTCCAGGTGCGTGTAAATAGCTTGGAAGGGCACAAGGTTGAGAACCCCTGTCTTAACCAGTCCTTACACAGTCAATATAATTGCTTCAATATCGTATTTCTGTCAATTTATTGATCGCCTTAGGGGCATATTGTATCAATAAGATTGACGTCAATTAAAGCGAGACATAATTTTGATTTTTATTGAAGCTCTTTCAATGTATTCTTCTTCTTCTATATCTCTACAGCCCTGGGTGGGCCTCGGCTTGAGTTACAACATCCTTCCATCTCTCCCTGCTGTTAACCAATTGCAGCCAGTTTCGCACACCTAATATATTTAGGTCGTCGATGCAGTCATCTCCCCATCTCTTACGTGGTCTACCCCGAGCTCTTCTTTCATGTTGACTCCAGTTCGTCAGTATTTTCTGATTTCTTGTAGTGCCGTTACGTTTAAATGGTATTTATCGAGCTCCTCTGCTATTTCCTGCAGCTTTCCTGGCTGCAACATGGTACGTACATTCCATGTGCCGATTTTTGTTCCGTTTTCAAGTCGTTGTTTATTTTGTTAGTCCGGTGTATGTTAATCAATCCGATCCGAGGCTGTTGTAAGTCTTTCGTTACTTGAAAATTTTTGCGAGGTGAGGTAGTTAGCCTCACGCCCAACCCCCTTTTCGTAGGGCCATTTCTCCCGCTCTCGTTAGCCCCGACCCCAACATCCATACGGGCTGGCTACCGCATCTCAGGCGAGGTTGCTCGGGTTATCAGGGTTCATCACGTGGAGGTGAGAGTTGGAATTGGGTAGAAGAGGCTATGTGGCAATCACTTCCTGTGCGATTGCCATGCGGTACGTATGCACTACCCCATTTGAACCCCAACGTATCCCCCAATCCTTCAATGTATTGCAGCAGTGTCAATATTTATTGTCCGTGATGAAATTGACAATATTTTCATCATTTTCCCCAGTAGCGCTATCGGTAGCAACTTCTTAAAACAAATTTTACCAAAATATAATAACCTTATTTACATTTTGAAACCTTCAAATATTGCGGCAATTATATTGATTGTGTTAAGAGCCAATATATCTTCAATATTTTTTCTATAAAAATATTTAGTCAATAATATTGAAGTAATTATATTGACAGTGTGAGGGGCCCTTTAGAATATGAAATTTTAGAAAGAATGATTTATGTAAATGTAAACTGATTATATTTACATTTCTACACGACTTGGTCGACGAACTCTCAAGGTGAATATAAAATGTAAGGGGTGGCAAGGTCACACAATGGTCCGATGTAAAATATAATTGAATTACGCGATATTTTAAAGAGTCACAAAAGCGTATATAAATAGAACTCAAATATAAATAAGTAAATTAAAATGTACCACCCTTTTATAAGCATGCAATAAGAGAAAGTTTATATATTCATTGCCAAAATTTATTATTATTATTTATATATTGTTGAGTTTGAAGATTTTGATATTATTAAATAGTAACATTTGTATCTTTTCTTCAAAGATTATAATTTCTAGGAAATCATTGTAAACATATCGTCAACAAAGTTGACATCATTTCTTAAAAACACTATTTCGCTGGCAAACAGCACGACTGACATTGAATTACATTAAGAAAGTTTTTGGATTCTATATATATAACCCTGTAATTTTCCAACCCTGTAATTCCAATTTCCAATTAAACCCTCTAATTTGCCAAAATTTATATGAAAGAATTTATAAAACAATTAATCAAACTTAAGGTAAGCATTCTAGAAATTAGACGCCAAAACTGGTAATTTTAACGACAGGAACGTACCGCTCCCCGGCAAAATCAATTAACCTGTATGCCTGTTAATATTACAATAACAACAAGAGCTAATACTAGAAATCGTTTGAAAGTCTTATTTTTGAGTTACCGGTTAATTTATGTTAGTTCTAGATTTAATGAATAGAATGGTTGCGACAGTTACTACGAGGTAATACATACATTGAATTATATTGTTCGTTAACCCTTTCATCCCTGAACGAATAATTATTACAGAAATAGAATAAACCTCATGTTTTGTTAATATGTTGCTAAATAAACACAATATATCAAATTAATCTTAATTGATAAATTCAATATGTTTTATACTATATAAGTGTGATAGCATATTATATAAGTGTGTGAATTTATCAATTCAGTGTTCTAGTTTTAATGTTTGAGTTGTGTCACTGTTGTTACCGCGGTGCGATATAAAACACAAGAAAATATGAAACATTATTTACATTTTTCTCCCTCAATAACCAGAATTTAAAATTTTCAGATTTATTAAAAAAGCGACACATATTTTCCTTTTTTTAATAAATCTGTAAATATACAATTTCTGTATAGTAATAATGTTTTAGATTCCCCACAGAACCTTTGCTTTCGGAAGCAAGATGGTAAACTATCCTTGACAAACAAGGAAAATTTCAAAGAATTAGCTACATATTTTTCACAGCCTTTAAATTGTCCAGAACCCTAAGAGAGATTCCAGAAAGTACAATCAGAAATCACATCGGAAAATTCGTCACCACCAAGAAGAAATTTATTCACACATCAAGACACTTAAAAATAACAAAGCATCAGGGGAGGACGGGATTGTTGGTGAACTTCTGAAAAATTTAGGCCCAAATTCACTCAAAGAAATTACAGAAATAGACATAATCAAAAATATTTGGCAAACCGAAAAGCTACCGGATGACTGAGCCCGGAAGATTGCTCTTATCCATCTACTACATAAAAAAGGCAGCAAGTTAGATGTAAACAACTATAGTATCTGTCTCTGTCTCTTTTATCTGTCACCTACAAAATACTATCTATCAGCCAGTCTCTTGAGTTGAACACGAAAGCAATTAGAACCCAAACTATCAGAATACCAAGCAGGATTCAGACCAAACAGGTCCTGCCGAGAACAAATTATCTACCTCAAAACCATACTCAAATTACGAGCCCTCAGACAAAAGCCCACAGTATGCAATTTGTAGACTTCAAAAGGGCATACGATTCGATAGAGATCCTCACTATTCCAAATTCTAGAAGAGAGAGGATTGGATCCCAAAACCCTAGAACTCATAAAACAAACACTCACTGACACAAAATCTAAAGTGAAATTTTAGGGGGAAAATTTCAGAACCCTTTGACATTCGAACAGGTGTGAGACAAGGTGATGGACTCTCTCCTATTCTATTCAATATCCTGCTAGACAAGGTTATGGAAGAATGGTAGAAGGAACTCAAGAAACGTGACTCTTGGAAACCGATTCGACTGGGCTTTCCCAAAAACAACCTCTACATACCATACCTCGCTTTTGCGGATGATCTGGCGATACTAACAGAGGATGAAGGGACTACCGTCAAACAGCTTGATATACTTAAGGAATGTGCAGAAAAAGTGGAACTACAGATATCATTTGAGAAAACTAAATTCTTTTGTTCAAAAACTGATATCGCGAGCCTGAGAACAAATTATGATAAAATCGACAAGGTCCCGTACTTTAAATACCTCGGAGAATTCATTGAACCGACAGGCCTTGAGAAGATCTCACAGCAAGACCGTCTCCAAAAAATCAAGAAGCATGGTTAGTACAAGACATCTATAATAAAAAATATATGTCAAGACAGACTAAAATTCGGCATTACAACACAGCTATAAAACCAACAGTCCTTTGCGCAAGCGAAACATTGACACTTAACAGACAACAAGAACTAGGAAAAATCAAAGAGGAAGATCATCAGAAAAATCCAAGGAGCAAGAAATACCCAAGACGGCTACAGGCTACAATCAATCAAAACAACAGACAAGGTTTCAAACATTGAAATTGACATGAAGAAAAGACGAAAGGAATTATTTGGACATCTAACGAGACTACCAGCAAATCGACTGTTAAAAAGGATATTAGATTATGTTAGCTCACTAGATTTCGACACCTTGGTTAGACGAAAGGACATCAGAAATGCAAACATATATACCTACGACAGATATTTTAGAAAGAGACACCTTCAGACACAAAGTAAACAAAAGGGAAGTTACATTAGAACAGCCAAACCAGTACAGACCGAACTGGTCGGAAGAATGTAAACAAACCTTTTCGGAAAGAATGAAAGCTTATTGGAGAAACAAGAAGAATGCCAAGAAAACTTTATTGATTTGTTTGCTTAACGTTTTCCATTATTGGGAGAATACGCTAATAATAATAATGTTTTAGAATTAAAATTGCCTAAACAACAACCAAGCCATAAAGAACTCATCGGATATTCATAGCTTTAATCTTATGCATTTTAACCTTATAAACCATTGAATAATAAAACTGTTTATCGCGTAATTAATTAGCGCCAGCAATTACTTTTCGGCTTTAATTAAGATGAATTTTTAATGCAAATCTGGACTGATTAAAATAGCTTAGACGTCACCCGCGGGACGAATTCCTTTTACTTAATCATATTTGATATTCGAGAAGCTAATGAATATTGCGTGTCCGTGCGATATTAATACGAAAACTTTTTCGATGTAGATAAAACCGATCCAATTTGCTTAGTATTGTGTATGCAAACTGTTTAATTGACTTTTATTCTTCGTATCAGATGGTTAATATAAATGTGGGAAGTAATTTTTACAATTTGTCTGATACACAAAACAATTTACTATCAGTATTGGTCGATTTAGAATTATCATATTTGTTGGATATTATATGACGAATTTAAAGCGGTTGTGGACATAAACTTATTTTATCTACGACCACTATTGTAAATTCCCATTATTGTACAGTTCGTGGACTATGTATATACATCATGCCACACACATATGTAATAATCGGCGATTAATGTTATATAATAATTCAAAATAACCCATGAACGTTTGGTTTACGATTCGTTGATTGGTTGAGAGCTGCACGTTGATACTATTTTTAAATATAGTACTTCGTAATTTCCAAACAATCATTAAACGTCACATCATTCACATAGAAGCTGTCATTCATTTCGTTTTTTCACGTATAAATCTAACGAAAGCTGCAAATAAGTACTAAATAAAAAGGTATGTAACCATTACGTATGTATTTCTTTTCATTTCTATCATATTAAATAAGGTCGAAGGTTCATCAAGCTTTACATCAAACATATTTTTTCTTATTAAACAAAAACATAATTCGAGTTGTAATGCAATAAGGTAATATGCTTCTTAAAACTCTCATTACGTAATATACCAACGTGAGTCCTTAATTCCAGGCATAAAATTAAACAAATCATCAAATGTCATTTTTAAGTAGCTGTCAGTGTTCCTGAGGTTATGCCGCATTGTTTTTAGTATTAGGTTCAACAATTTCATTTGCTATAAATAAAACGCCTTCTCATAAATTTAACATTGATTTATTTTATAGTGTTGTGAATTATAAAATTAGCAAAGAAGAACAAACATTACAACAGATTTGAATGTGTTGGCCATTTTCACGAAGAAGCAATTTCTAGATTATAAATGTGCAACTTATTGTTAGTCAAGACCGGCAAGAAATAGCACATCAAATCTTCCCATTTTTCAAATTCAGTCTCGTCTAAAATCAAGTCTCGTCTAGATTAAACCTTAAAAACCAAGTTAAGTCTATACAATCAGATTATATTATTCAAAGTCTAGTCTAGAGGAAATCTTGAAGAGCAAGTCAATTGTACACGCTTGGATTATATTATTCAAAGTCTAGGCTAGATAAAACCTTGATGATCTAGTGTAGTTTACACGCTCAGACTAGAATATTAAAAGTCTATGAAACCTTGAAGATCATGTCTTTTCTATATAATCAGACTAGATCAAAGACAGACTATATAAAATATTACTTAATGAATAAATGTTTGTACAATATCGATGATCTTTAACATTGCTTATATGTATAAATGTACAAAAGCCAATAAATTGATTTGATTTGATTTTGATTGGATCAGTGGTCGACAAATTTTCAAGTGAGAAGAGCCTAGATGTCAAGTAAATGAGATAAAAAAGAATCACAGAGTCAATTATTTTCGAAACAATAAAATTGTTATTCTCAAACGCTTCCTATTTTAAAAATAATTTTATCTACTCACACACCAAAATGAACACATTTCAGTGAAACTTGTCTAAGACGGAACCTCAAGGGACTGGAAAATATTTTCGTTTTAAACAGGTTTCCGCCTTACACGGTATAATCATTTTTTTCTTTTATTCTCATTTTTTAATGTATGGACATTTCTAAATTAAAATCCTTGAACTAACTTAACAATATACTGCCAGCCATCCAATTCTTCTTATTTGCATGCCATGTAATAGGTAAATCATTTATAATCAGTTGATTCAGTCAGATATGCCAATAACCAGGGTTTCTTTCCAACCAACCAAGGTTCTGAATTTGTCGAATTTTCCATCAGCAAAAGCACAAAAAAACGTGACTCGTTCTTTTGAATGCTTACCACCGACACATTTTTCATTTTTTAGTGCAAAACTTTTATTTGGCAAAGCACAAAAAAAGCGCCGTTTCATTTCCGTTTCCTATGCCCTTGTATCCCTCAATATTATATCCTCAATCTTATAAGGCTTATATCCCTCAATTTCTATTACGATTCTTTTTCTCTAATCCTCGACCGTTTGCTGACAGACACCCGCGCTTTCCCCACAAACTGTGCCAAATTTGATGTTCAATTTTTTTTACACTAGCTGTTGGTATCTTCTTTCGGGAATTCTGTCGTGAAAACAGTTTAGAATCTTTATTAGGTTATCGCTAATAATAATTTATCAGTTTGCTCAGACGATACCGACGCAAAAACACCAATCAGACTACCAGAGCTCCTACCCCTTACTTCCTTATTGGTAGAAGAATCTTCCAACATCGACAATTGCCTACCACTACCATTGAATATGACAAAATCCGTTTCCGTCTTAAGAATTATTTTCCGTTTTACACGCGTTGTTTTAAATGGGAAAATGAAC
This sequence comes from Phosphuga atrata, assembly GCA_944588485.1. Classification (NCBI taxonomy): domain Eukaryota; kingdom Metazoa; phylum Arthropoda; class Insecta; order Coleoptera; family Silphidae; genus Phosphuga; species Phosphuga atrata. Next base: position 24,425,653 of record OX155893.1, read on the forward strand.
GGTTAGCAAAAACTTCCGTTTAATGCAGGTTTCCGTCTTTTACGGGCTCCGTCTTAGACAAGTTTCACTGTTAATAAACACCTTATTCTATGCGAAGGATGCCATTATTATGATCGAATGTAAAATTATCCAAATCGTGCGTAAAAGTCCAATGTAAATCAAATAGAGTTTCATTAATAAACGTTTTCTGTTTGTTGTTACTATGGCAACAATTTGCGTAACTGAACAAAAAACATAGACGTAGTGAAAACAAATTTTCTGACTTCTGTTTATTAAAATTGAATTAGTTTTTCATGTTTTGAATCAAGAAGCCCTTGCCTCTCAGTCTGGATTTATCTTTCTCTAATATAACTTAACCTAACCATAACCCAATCTAGATTAAATCTAGGATAACGTAGATTACATCGACAACGACCAAATAGTGTTGCTGTCCATGTTCATTTCCACGCATGCGCTGAACGTTCTAACCCTATTGTGTCAGTGATTTGAAGTATGTTGTCTGTCAAAATTACAATTTTTACAATATTATCAGTTAAGGTAGACTTTAACTCGGTAGCGATATTAACTCGGCGACATAACGAAATAAGCTATCAGATCACTGACGCTGAGCGCATCAGTGTCGCTGTGCTCGAATAGCACCTCAGACGTTTCCATAGTGCATAATACTATCGCAATATCGCCGCGTCAGTATCGCTGTATTAGTGACGCCAGTGACACCAAAGCCGCTTTGCTCGGAAGTCTACCTTAAGAAAAATTATTTTTTTGTAGATTCAGTAGTATTTTAACATGCTTCGTAGATGAAATAATGTATGACACACGTGTGTGAAAGGCTTTTGTGCACTAATTGCGATTAAACCACACGACTTCGGCTGGTGCTTTAAACTTAGCAACGCATGCACAAAAGCCCTTCTTCACACACTTGTATCATAAACTACTATTGTTTGTGCTTATAGCTACACTAACTTCGATCACAATTTTATTTTGTAAATAATTGAAACTCGTTTAAGCACATATTAACTCATTTAAACATTGTTAGTATTTTTTGGAGATTTTTTGGAGAATTTCCGAGATTATTAGATATGAGTCATAGCCAATTTCCAAACATTGATTGTTACCTAAGTGTTAATACTACATAGATGTATTGTATATAACTTTAAAGCTAATTTAATATAGTTTATGGATTCTATTATTTCATTACAAAACTGTTTGTAATTTCAATAATATAGTAATTTTGTTGATATTATTTTTTACCTACGACCACTAGTGTAAATGCCCATTATTGTACAGTTCGTGCACTATGTAAATAAATCATAACTCACACGTTTGTAACAGTCCGCGATTAATGATAAGTTATGATTGATAACGCATTTGGTTTACGATTCGTTGATTGGTTGAGAGCTGCTACTACGTGTTCATACGTTCAGCGCCCCCTGTGCCACAATTCAAATTAACGGATTACATTGGGTTGTCTATATCTAAGAGTAGGGCAGGGCTTCACAAGAGACGAGATAGGGCGAGAGTTTCAAAAATCTTGTCTCGCTCTCGTTTGTTGTGAAAAAAATTACTCTCGTATTAGTCTCGCTCTCGCTCTAGGAACCGTTAGTCTCGTCTCGCTCTCGTAACCGTTAGTCTCGTCTCGCTCTCGCTCTCGTAACCGTTAGTCTCGTTTCGCTCTCGCTCTCGTAACCGTTTGTCTCGTCTCGTCTAATCTCGCCCTCGCCAAATATCGTTCTTGCTCGAACTTATTGTTAAGATAGTCCAAAACGAGGTAATCATTCATTTTATTGTAAACTAATCACTCGTCTCGCTTTTACGAGACGAGACGAGAAGGGAAAAATATCGTTCTCGTGTGAAGCCCTATCTATGAGCACTCTAATTCCAGTTTAATCCAAATAAGTACTAAATAATAAGGTATGTAACCATAAAGAATGTATTTCTTTTCATTTCTATCAAGTTAGATAATGTCGAGTAACAGTTATATATGAAAATAGAACTGTTTATTTCTTATAATGTTAAATAATGTAGCTAATAAGAAATACATTTGTTACATCAAACGTATTTTTCTTATTAAACAGAAACAAATTAGTGTGGTCGTAAAGTATAGTACATAACTCGAGTTGTAAGGCAATTAGGTACTCGCGGAATTACGCACTCTCTCTTCTTACAACTCTCGTTAGATAATATACTATTGTATCTCACTTCCATCTTATTTCTCAGTTTCAACTCAATTGTAGCGTGTAATAGATATCTCATTTTATAGACAATTTTATAGATTGCTGTTTTACGAGTTATGAATAGTTTTGACTGACAATTTTTTATGATTCCATAAATGATTATGTCGATATAAGTGCTTGGACGATGGGAGATAACAGAGTCTTTAATTCTGGAAGAGCCGTAAATGTCTGTGCAAAGAGCTATATGCGGCTTGCGAGCCACGCTTTGCCTACCACTGGACTAGATTTTTCAAGTCAAGTCAAGTCTAGAAGAAACTTTGAAATCCAAGTCAAGTCTGCACGATCGGGTTAGATTTTTATAAGTCTAGTCTAGATGAAACCCTGAAGATCAAGTCTAGTCTACACACTCAGATTAGAGTATTAAAAATCTAGTTTAATTAAACCTTAAAAATATAATAAAATTTAAAAAAAGATAGAGTCTAGTCTATACCCTCAGACTAGATTATAAAAAGTCTAGTCTAGATGAAACTATCAAGACCAAATTTAGTCTACACACTCAAATTACATTATTAAAAGTCTACTTTAAATGAAACCTTGAGACCATGTCTAGTCTAGATAAAAAAATAGATTACTGCTAGTCTAGTCTAGATAAAACCTTGAAAACCAAGTTAAGTCTACACGCTCGTATTAACCCATTCGAGACGACGATTTTTTTCGAACACGGTCCCCAGGAGCATTGCACACCGGGTGTGCAGCTCGCTCCTCGGAAAATTTTTATTGCGAGGAGCGGATTGAACACCCTGTGTGCAATGTAAGGTAAAATGAGGAGGAATATAATAGCAGGAATTAAAAACCAAAGTTTCAACTAAATGAAACCATCATTTTATGTACCATTTAAATGTTCTCTTGGAATTATTTTCCGTAGGCGATGATCAATTTCATTATCAGACAAGAAATGATGCGATCGTAAGACATTTTGAAACCTTTGTCTAGTCATGTGTTGGGAAAAACAATGAAAACCAAATTGTTCGCTTTTATTCCAATGATTATCAATTATTGGACATTTGATAGTTCCCATATGTAATAACAAACTTAAAAACACCTTGAATTCAGAAATGGTTGAGTCCTTCCATTTTTTCCTTTAAACTCATTGCGCCGTACTTGTTTGTTTCTTTGACAATCAAAGAGAAAAAGGTACAATCAAATAAAAGTTCAAAAAGATCGTACGGACTACCTCCGTTTGGTAACTTTTGGAGTTCTGGTTTACCCACAAAAGGAATTTTTATAAGAGAAGCATGGAAGCGTGGAAAGATGACGTTTCTGTATCTTCAGTAAGCTCACTTTGATGCTGTTCAATTTCACTTTCAATGCCACAATCGTCCCAATCATTTTCTTCAAAAACCTCATCCTGTGTATCATCTAATAGTTCAATATTCACATTTATGTTTTCCCCATTTTCTAAATCACTATCACTATCCATGATTTCGATTCTTTTTCCTATTTGTTGCAAACATGAAATCACTTTCATTATCACTGGTTGCTTCCTGCATTCCTGATGTTCCTGCCTTAGGCCTGCGCTGCATGCGTATTCATAGTATTTTACATGTAAATGCTTCGGATAACTTTTTAGATTTTTGGTACATAGTAAAAAAATGCCAAATTTTGTTTTCCTGTACTTTACAGATTTTATTTGTTCAAGAAAAATCTTATTTCGACGACTAGTTTACTCAGAATAATTAATAATTGCAAATTACTGTTATTGCACACACGGTGTGCAATAACAAATAAGGCCGTCTTATAGTCTCGGAAATCAATTGCACACACGGTGTCTCGAATGGGTTAAATTATTGAAAGTCTAGTCTTGATGAAACCTTGAAGATCAAAACTATTCTACACAATCAAACTAAATTATTAAAAGTTTAGTCTTGATGAAATCTTGAATACCAAATTGTAGATAAGTTTATAGATTGCTGTTTGACGAGTTATGAATAGTTTTTAATGACATATTTTTATGATTACATACATATGATTATGTGAATATCGGATTAGATCCTAAAAATTTTTTTTAGATTCAACACATGAATTGTCTCTTCACACTCAAAATAATTTATTAAAAGTCTAGTTTAGATGAAACCTTGAAAACGAAGTCTAGTCTACACACTCAAATTATATTATTAAACGTCTAGTTTAGATGAAGTAGAACAAATCTGGTTTATACAATCAGATTAAATTATTTCAAGCCTAGTCTGGATGAAACCTTGAAGACCTTGAAATCTAGTATCTAGTAAATTTTGCCTAGAATCTAGATCATTCTATTTTCTCTCTTAAATACATAAATTATAAAGTAATTTTAATCGCTCGATTTAACACCAATTCGTCTCTAAGTGAAATACATAAGTAGTAAGAATGTTTGGAACGAATTTTTGGTTAGACCAAGAAACTACTGTTCTATGAAAGAAAATTGATATTCAAACAGATTCTCATCAATTTGACAAATCATCCATTTAAACGAAAAGATAAATAATCGAATCATCCTCTTTGAATAAATAGCCTGTGAAGCTTGCTATATTTAGCTAACAACCTGTACATTGTTAGTATCCCTCTCCAATTTAATTTTGTTCGAACTACGTACAATATTGCGAAATATGTTAATGTTGAGAAAACAAATCATGTTTTTTGGACGTAATTTAATAACATTTGCGTAGTAGATGCTGTTACAAAACGGTGTAGTTGCTTGCAGGAATTTTAATAAACGCTATTATGCCACTCTTCCTTCAGCGGCTTTACTACCCTATTGCCGTAAGCAATATCACCCAGAACGTCTACTTTCCTATAAATAACTCCCAACGAACAACGATTTCGTTATAAACCATTAATTTTTTTTCGTTATTTTAAAGATTTGTTGTTCATCCCACACGGATAAAAGTACACTTTAAAAATAGCTCTAATATCTAAGCATTTATTACAGTTTTAAATAGTAGCAGCGCAGTGGAGTAAACTAAATGTAAGTAAAAAAATTTTAACTTTTCATTCAACTAAAAATACTTTTTCAAACTCTAAAATTCACAGCTTGGGATTGTAAGATTTTTATTAAAAAATAAGTTTTAAAAATTACAGTATGAACTGCAGTCTTTACTTTGTATTCGTAAGGACCTACGTTACTATTTAAACTGTAGTTTCTACACTTGTACTTTGATCCGTGTAATATAGAACCTTGTGTAATTGTAACTCTAATCGTTCTAGTTTCACTTAGACATTTGTTAACTTTGACACTCTTCTACTCTCTTCTTCTTCTCTCACAGTTCTATCAAACAAATTATTTTTCAAAAGTTGGTAAGGATACTTCTGTGAAATAGAATGTTTGATTGTTGTTCTGAGGTAGTTGTTTTTTAACATTCGTTGTTGAACTGCATTCATCAGAGTAAGTGCAATGCCAGAGAAGCATTCAATAAAGTCCATCAGACATATCTGCGGATATATCTATGGAGGTTTACTATGATTTTTTTTATTAACATTTATAATAATACATATACATGTAATAGTTAGTTAATTGATTTAGCTAATTATATTCAATTTCTTTTTCGATAATATTTTTACTTGTATATTATTTAAAATTGTTTTTAATGTTTGTGAATGGCTTGATAGCTAAGTTTATTAAACTAACTTTGGACAAGTTTAACATAACAGTCACCCTCTGTGAGTTGGATTGCTGAAATCTGGGGCAACCATTAGTTAACTAGGTAAATTTAATATTCTTGAAAGCTGGGATATTCTGTATAGACTGCTAATTCAGTTACGTGTCTTTGAATATATAACGTAATGATAAAAATTACCGAACGCATTTATTAATTAATCCTTGGGTTTTTCAGCAAATTTATAAAATTATGAAAATTTTTACGGAATTATTACGAAAATTTTAATTAATAATAATTCCGTATTTCAAATTATCTAATTCAATTATCTTTTAGGATTACAAATGACCGTAATTGACATCGTATATTTTTTGCAAATAAAACCAAACACTTCTATAGAATAGCAAATTCATTGATTGTATTATCAATAAGAATTGAGGAGTTGAAGTGGACACCGAGTTATGTTCCAAACTAAATCTTTAGGAAATCGATGCATAAAATACGTTAAGGCTAAGGCATTCCAATACATTAGAACATAGCTCGGTTTTCAGGTTACAAGTCTCGGACATTTACCTCACTTTTCGTAAAAAATAGATTTTTGGCACTTTCTCGGTTTTCACTTTAAATCCTCAATTAATTCCGCACTAAATATAGATTTTTATATTACAACTATCTATGGACTATAGCGCTTTTGCTGGAGTGGACTTTTTAGATAGCTCTGTGCATTAGAAATCTATGTACCCGTAGGCTTATTTTTTTTTATTGACACAGTCCCACAAGTTTCCTCCTAAACAAGGAATATGTGATTATATAAAATGCTCGATACAGTCCCAAAAACTGCTCTGTGAATTCTTATGTTCACGGTTAATTCTTAAGCGTAATAGGTACACTAAATAATATTAATATGCGACGATTTTTAGAACGCTTTTCTGGATGATGCGAGAGGGTTCCACAAACTGCTCGGCATCCTTACTTAGAAATCGTATGTACCCGTAGGCTTATTTATTTTATATATCGAGACATTCCCAAAAACTGCTCTGCATATAATTTGTTTTACCCTAAACATGGAATATGTAATAGTTCTTATAAAAAATAAAAATTGCTCGATACAGTCCCAGGAACTACTTTGCATTTATAAAGTCCCGTGTTTGTACTTAATAGATGCTCGAAGCAGTCCCAAAAACTACATTCGTTTCGCCCTCTAAGGAGCGCGTAGAACCATTACTTAGCACTAGTCATCTTGTTCTTTTTATATTCCCAAAACTTCGTCATCCTTTAGCTCTGGGCCTTTTCTTCTGTCTTCTCAGTAGGGAAAGATGATTCGTGCTGGACCCACCGCCACCGCATTTCGTAACCCCACGCTAAACAGGGCGTGAGGTCTATGTAACCCCACGCTAAACAGGATGTGAGGTCTATGTAACCCTTCGCTAAACAGGGTGTGAGGTCTATGTAACCCCACGCTAAACAGGGTGTGAGCGAGGTCTATGTAACCCCATGCGCATGGTTTTACAAAGACATTACACTCTGTTCAGGGTGGGGTTACATTGACTTCACACCCTCTTTAGCGTAGGGTAACGAAATGCGGTGGCGGTGGGCTCAGCACGCATGATCTTTCCCTACCTGCGTGCATCCGTTTTTTAGTTTCAAGCTCATAGCTCTTGGATTCCTTGATGTGAAGTTATGTGAATTTATTTTCTGCCTGTATTTAGTTCGTGTGTCGTTATATAGATTACTGAGAGGTCATTTTGCGTGTCTACCAGCCAGCGTACTTTGGACTGTCGGGTTCCATTGATGATGTGCAAGATTTTCTTCCATTCGAACTATATGACCGTAGAATTTTGGACGTCTTTACCGTGCAACTGAGGTGAATCGTCATGTCAGGGAATACGGTTCTTGTGAGCTTTTACGCATCCAGATACCATCTTGTACCTTGGGTCCAAATATTTTTCTCAGTATCTGCCTTTCTACTTTCTCAATGCCATTGATGTAGATGGTTAATGATGAAGTATCAATTGCATAGAGTGCTTCTGGAAAAGTGACTGTATGGTAGTGACGGAGTTTTGCTTTTGTAGAAAGTGATTTCTTGTTGTACATATTCCAGGTTATTGTATAAGCTTTGCGTAACTTTTCTGCACGTGTTTTGTTAGCCATTCTTTCCTTACCAGTGTTTCCAATTATTTCATGTTGCCATATTTGGTTGCAAGAGGTGTCATATTTGAGCTCTTGGAGTCTATGTATTGCGTTTTTTCGTAGGAGATTTGAAGGCCGGTCCTGATGGCCATTTCATGAAGTTCCTCGATGGCGTGGCTTCTTCAGTAGTCCGGGTGACTATTGCAAGGTCGTCAGTAAACGGGACGCACTTTATATTGACTCGTTTGTCCTATGTTCCCATATATACTCCAGGCGATTCTTTCTCGCATATTTTGATTATCATATCTAGTAAACGGTTGAAGAGGAGTGGAGACAATCCATCAACCTGCCTTACTCCAGTACTGATTTGAAAAGGCTCGGAGATTTCACCCATTAAATTTACTTTAAATGTTGTGCCTGACAAAGTCTGTTCGATTAACATGGTTGTTTTACTATCCACATCGTATTCACGAAGTATATTAAACAGAGTTATGCGGTCAATCGAGTCATAGGCGTTCTTGAAGTCTACGAAAGTGACAACTGTGCGGTTCGGCTGGCGATGTTGCAGTATCATCATCAGGTTCCAGATTTGTTCCGGGCATGATCGGTGCGGTCGGGAACCTGCCTGTTATTCACCGATTAGATGTTCTGCCTGTTCTTCCAGTTTGGTAAGGAGGGCACGCGAGAGAACTTTGTGGCGATTGATAGAAGGGGAATTCCTCGGTAATTGTTTGGATCAGCCTTGTCGCCCTTTTTGTGTAGTGGGTGGATCAAAGCATTTTTGTAGTTCGCTAGTATGATGCCGCTCTTCCATGTATTTGCAATGATGGCTTGCAGTCTGTCAGTCAAGACTTCACCTCTTGAGCATTTCTTGAGCATTTGAGCGATTAAGCCGGCTTCCCCTGGTGCTTTGTTGTTTTTTAGGTGTAAAATGATGTTTCGTATTTCCTCATGTGTTGGTGGAACAGAGTCCTGGCTCTGTGACATTGGAGTCTTTCTTTTGGGGTTCACAGTTGTGCAGCTTCTCGAAGTACTGTTTCAGGATTTCACAGTTCGCTTTTATGTTGGTTTCAAGAATTCCATAAAGCCGACAGAAACAGAGGCTCGGTGGTTTGTAGTTCATCAGTTCTTCCTTAAATGTTCTGTAGAAGTTTTGCGTGTTATTTCTTTTGAACTCATTGTCGATTTCCTTTAAGTTTTTGAAATGGTATGTCCGTTTAATGCTTCGGATCATTTTGGATGTCTCCCTCCGCATTTTTAAGAGATTCTGCCAATTCTCTTTTGTCTTATGGCTATGCCAAGTCTTCCACGCAAGCATACGGGATTCAAGGGCCCTGTCGCATTCCAAAGTCCACCATCTGTGTTTTCGTTTTTGTAGCGGTTAACCGAGTTTTCTTGCTGATTGCTGGATTGTCTGAAGAGGTTCGTCCCATTTTTGTGTTGGTCTGTAGTGATTGTGCGTCCGTAGGTATTCTGGATCTATACGCGGGAATTTAGATTTTCGACACTTCCTTCTATTAAGTAAGAAGCAGAAAGTTGAATTTTATCCTAAAATTTGTGAAATTAAATAATTTAAATTCATAATTTCTGTGGAGGATTTTCTAGTTATCGCTACGTGATCGATTTGGTATTCCCCGATGTGGTTGATTGATTGGTGATTTCAAAGTTGTCATCTTGCATTGTGGTTTCTTAAAGTGTGTGGACATTAGTTGGAGGCTAGCCATTCCACATATGTTGATTAGGCGATGTTCATTGTCTTTTTATGTGCCGAGAAATTCCCAGTGATGTGCCTGTGCTCCCTTTCTCTGCCGATTTGTGCATTGAAATCTCCGAGGATGATATGGTGTTGAGGGATCTTGTTGAGTGCCCGTTCTAGCTGTGACCAGAACTTCTCCACTTTGTTCTTGTCAGGGTCATTATTAACAAGAGCATGTGCGTTAATCAGTGTGTAGGCCTTGTTGCCGCATTTAATTGTGAGTAGGAAGATCCGTTCCGAAGGTGATGAGAAATCAATCACAGCGTTCTGGATACTTTTATGTACTAGAAATGCGGTTCCCAATATATGTAAATTACTATTCATACGCTTGGCTGCAGGCTTGCCCTTGTAAATACGATATTCATCAGAGTCAAAGTGATCACAAGTAGGATACTAAATTTATCGCAAGGGTTCGTTACTGTATTTAGTTTTCCTGTTTTGGCCGGCGCACAGTGGGCTGGATTGCCGAAAAAGTGGACAAAAATGGAATACCTCCTTCTATACTTTTTGGTTACAAATTTTGGTTACAGGGGTTTTCTTAGCCGTTGAACACGAATCTGTTATCACAAAGTTAAAAATGAAAATGGCGCATCCAATATGGCGGACATTTTTTCGAAAACTTATTCAATTTTTACAAAAGTAGGTACTGGGGGCGGATAATTTTTCGAAAAACTTTTTATAAAATTGCGTACTTAGTTTTCAGCAATCAGCAGTCAACTGTCAAAATTCGAAAAACAGAATGACTTGTCCAATATGTCGGACAATTGTGCATTAGCAGTTCTTTAAACCTCTGATTATGAATTTCCTATCAAAATTTTAAAGAACAAAAATAAAAATGGTTGATCGAATATAGAAAATTTGGGTATATATATATATATATATATATATATATATATATATATATATATATATATCCAAATTGTATATTTGATATTGTATATGAAAAATAACTGTACAATTCTGAGTGCTGCTTAAAATAGTTGTGAATATCTGATTCTTTAATCAGAATCTTCGCTCCTATTAGACGATTTGATCACATTATTTGAATTACTAGTCCTCGATCGTCCTCCTCAAAGCTTCGGCAGACAAACTTTTACTACTTTTGGGGTATTTCCGGCCCATGCTCGACATATAAGGGTCGGATGTAACAAGAAGTCTTTTAAATACATCTTCCAATGTAGCTTTTCTAGAATATTTTCTTACGAAATTTTCTCTATACTTTTTTATGTCTGTTACGTGTATACATACATATTTTTTTATGTGTTTTAAGGGCATGTATTGTCCTTTGGGAATCACTGTCACCACTGTGCGGCGTCCGTACGTTGAGAATACCAATGAAGTGCTTACTCTTGGGTTTGAGGAGTTTTGGGAATCTCCGACTCTTCCCTGCATGATGTCCTGTTCCCCCAGATTCCGAATGACCAGGTTTGCTTTCGCTGTGGTAGTTGTATTGTAGCTTATGTTTCCATCATGCCAAGTTCGTGGTTGAGCTTGACCCCAGGACGAGTCGCTGATAATAGATTCCATTCACTCTCATCGTAAGGCTAGCTACACAAGTACCGTGTGGATGTGACCGGAACCGGTCCGGCACCGGGTTGGACATCTTACACACATGTCGGATGGGTTTGTTCGGAACCGGACCGTTGGCCCACGAGGTCGAACTACAAGCAGTGTATTTAATTGACTTCAGTACAAAATGGATCGCGAAAGAGTTATTTGTATGTGGTTACTTTATTGGCGGTTACTTCGCAAGATAAAAAAAGAAAAGAAAACATTGGGTGTACCCAATGGTTTTAGCAAGACCTCTTGTTTCAGTTCCAGTTCAGAATCTATTTCAGCCATTGCGTAAATTTAAAAAAAAAAACAAAATTAAAAAAAAGTTATTAAATAATACAAAATAAAGAATGTACAATTTTAAATAGAACTGCACACGACAAGTGAAGACGGTAGACTGCCGGCTCGGCATGTGTGCAAGCTTCAATATAGTTCCATAGCCCACCATAGTCGAGTCGGTACCCGGCAATCGGACGACCAGTGGGGGCCGGCCGGTGATAACCCGACAAAATGAGTCGGCCCGGCGCCGGATGGACTCACCCGGCACGTCTGAACTCTTCCATGCTAGACTATACAACACCACCCCCTCCACCCGGTGCCGGGCCGCCGCCGGAGACATCCACACGGTACGTGTGTAGCGAGCCTTTGGATAGTATGTCCGTACGGCAGCTGATGTTTTCCGGGGCGGAAATAGAGGGCGTCAAGAAGTATATAAAGTTATTTTATTTTTTACTCTCAAATTTTGTGAATAAGTGGCTACACTGACATGTAGCTACAAGTAGTTTAAACATTTCAGGTACTAATCTTGAGGACGAAGCACGATTAGAAGTAGGGATGGATTTCCAACCCTCATACGTGTGTAAGGAGCGCAAATCTATATCCTAACGGACAACCAGGTAGCTCCGAGGAATTTAAAAGTCCATAACTTTACTTCCAAGTTAACCTGGAACTGTAGCAAAACCCTGAAGCAACTGGTGAAAGGTAACAGACTCACGCTAATGTGGTCACCGGGTCACCAGGGCATATATGGGAATGAAATGGCCGACGCACTCGCCAAAAGCGGTGCCGAGGCTCCCTTCTTGGACCCGGAGCCAACTTGTGGGCTTACAAAGGCCCACTTAAGGCAGGGGGCTAAGAAATGGGAAGAAGAGCAAAAGCAAATCTACTGGAAGAACACTCCAGGACAGAGGCAAGCGAAAATGCTCCTAAACTATTCTGCCGCAAAAACCCAGCAGATGCTGAGCTTCTCTAGAAGAGAAATCAGAATTTTGGTAGGCATACTCACAAGGACATTGTCCGGTTAGATATCACCTACACAAAATGGGAAAGGCAGAGGAAGTTGCCTGTAGATTATGTGAATCAGATGAAGAAACCGCTGAACACATAATGTGCCTAATGGCTTGCCCACTTCGTGGTCGCAAGAATGACCAGCTTGGAGCTGAATAGCAAGCCTCTCAGGAATATCTTAGACTTTGTTCACGAAGTTAAATTCCTGGGAGAGTAATTGTAGTAGGTTCAAGCACAATAGATCAGGTTGGCCGCAGTGCAGAAAGGCTTTGCAGCGAAACGACCCCCACACACAAAAAAATTGCAGGATTGTTTCAATGTCCTGAGCAATTATTTATTGTAGACTTAAGTTGTCTCGAAGTTATCACTGTTGTTATTTATATTGAAATGTCTTAACTTTTAGATGTGAGAAAACAGTACAAATATGAAGAATAAAGTATCTTGACTAACTTATCTACTGACTTTAAAAGCAACAAACTGTAAAAGTAGACTTAGTTTAGTTAAATTTTAGCATTAGCATAATTTTTACTCCCAACACGTTAGCATTTTGAATTCGATAAAGTGACAGTTTACTAGCTATGGCCGGCGGCTCCGCTCGCGTGAATTTTTATATCAGTAAAATTAATTCAAGTCAGCTATGTTTACATTTCATATGAGTAATATGAAGACTAATATTTTGATAGATCGTAAGTAATATTTCAAAATTGTTTTGAGGGCAGGATAAAATCAAGTTGAAATGAGATAAATATTTTCATAACTTATTATCTCCAATATTTTCGAATGGATATTGTTGGAACTTTGCACTATTATTATTTATGAATCAAGTTAAAAATATTATTAAGCTTGAATGTCCCGCTTACATTCAAGCTTAATAATATTTTTAACTTGATTTATAAATAATAATTGTGTGTTTGGTTTCAAAGTTATTACTTGTTTTCAAACAGACAACAGACAAATTTTCTAAATTTCGACCTCGTTTTTAAACAGTCTACCAAAAGTTTAGCAATATAACTTCAAAGATTAGTAATAGACTGTCAGTATAATGTCCACTAGACGTGTGCTGGCCACGTAAGCTAGGTGTTTAAACTTATGGAAATAAATAAATAAGCTAGATATGGAGTCATCAAACCATTTACATTTCTGTTTTCAATTTGCCTTTTAAATTGTAATTACAAACTATTTATCATATGCCACCTATCAACTGGCGGATCTGCAATAGATCATTATTTTGTTAAATAATTCTTTGTTGTCGCTTAGTAACTTAACTGTTACAAAATGATAATATGATAATAAATCATGCAATGCTTCATTTTTAACCCTTGACCATCTGCCATACGTCTCAGGTGTGAAAATTACTGCTACTTTGGGTCTGAGAGACGTATGTCATGTGGTTAGGTGTTAAAGAATAATTTAAATACCAATTTTCCCATCTCTAACATCTCCAGTTTTTTGAGATATCAGTATCCTGCATTTGCAGCCTCTTTAGCTAGATTTTTGGAAAATAGTAAAACCTGTTTTTCTCTTAACTGCCAATTTTTACTATTGTGGTTTGAGAGAAATAGGTTATAAAAATATTCAAGTTATGTAAATGGATATTAAAGGACGAGTTCAGTAAGCGCGATTTTACAGCACGCGTCCAAGTTTGGTTTCTAATGGACAAGTGCTGAAAAACGCCTTACGAACGAGTTTTTTATACTATTTTTTGCGCCCTTTTATGCCATTTCTAAATAAAAAAATCGCCGATATACATTGAAAAAATTGTATCAGACTCGGCGAGCAAAAATCGCACGCATGTGGGTGCTGTTATGAGTCCATTACAGATGCAAAATAGAAAAAAAAGCAATTTTCCGTCCCGTTAATCAGATTTTCAAAAAAATTGTGATACACATTAAATATTGTAACCTTTCGCTGAAAATTAGGTTTTGCACTTAAAGACAAGTTACTTATACGCAAAAAACAATTGCTCGAAATTGCTTCGAGAAACATAATTTTGCAAAATAAAACCTTGCGAACTATTACAATATGCGTCTTGCAACGTGTGTGTAGTAGCATTATTGATGGGAGCAAGAAAATCTAATTGCAACTTTGAACAAACAATTATTACAGAAACGCGCAAACTAGCAAGCTAGGAATTAGTTGCATACCGTGCAGTTCTTGGTAAACACGTGAAACCCAATGATATATCATAAACTTTATTCATTAGAAATAAGTTATTAATCATATATATTTCCTAATTTATATATATTCGGAATACATCTTCCTCAGGCAAGTTAAACCACAAGAATAGACAATAAACATAATATAAGCAAGTTTAGACAGAAACAATTATACAAATTAGAATGGATTGATAAAACTCAATTGAACAGATTGTATGTCGTAATCATATAGTAAAATCCATAAGATTGTGTAAAAGCGAGTCATTGCATGATTTGCCAGCAGTTCGTGTAATCTATGTCAATTATACGATATGACGAGGTAGTTCATGAAACGAGCTCACATAAGATTATTTATTTATCTCTTTAATAATAGATCTGATTAGTGGCGGCAGAAATGTGTTTTCAAGGGGCGTAAAGCCAAGGAAGAAGAATAGGTCTGATAATTAGGACAAATAGCTTTATACTATCAAATGACTGCACTTACAATTAGGTATTTCTTAATACGTCAAATAGGTAAGTAAGATAAGTCGCAGTTTAAAAAGTGTCTCATAAAATTGGCGATTTCATGAGCTACACGAAATACACTAACTGTCGATAGATCATGCAATGATACAGTTTTACACAATCAGATGATTTGCGGATTTCACTATATGACTACGACATATATAAATATAGACAAACAGCAGTAGAGCGACAGGAGCGCACAACGCTCAACATATATATACTCAACGCATATACATAACAATTACAAATAACGCACAACATATATATATATATATATATATATATATATATATATATATATATATATATATATATATATATATATATATATAAGATATATTTTCCGTTACCTCAGTAACGGTGCGATGACATAGAAAATGATGTAAAAATGAATTTTTAAATGGTTTTGTAATGTAATTGTCCGAGATGGCACACATTCTATTTTCTTATTTAAAATTTGTTTTTTGATGGATTGGTCACCTAACCTGATCACTTAATTGACCTCTAAATTTCAAATTTTAGTTCATGTTGTTTAGGTCCAAATACTCCAACACCAGTACCATTCTTCTTCTTCGAATCATCAAATCAAATCAAAAGATAGAAAGATAATCAAAAGATAGAATACTAAATGAAATATGTCAGTAAAATATATACCATGATACTGCAAGTAACAAGAGCAATATCATAGTATTAAATACAAATTAAGTACTGCTAATAAGAACAAAAACTAATACAACAAAGATTGGCATTACATTTTTCCTGACTTTTGGCCGGATTGAAACATAAAAAACTCCTCCATTGTGTAAGGCTCCATGTTGTTGATATATTCAAATAACTTATGTTATATAATTTCTTAACGCCATTATGAATCTGATCTCTCTAGGCAATGCATATGAAGAGTTTTATCCCGGTATATGTAGGATTTTTCTCAGTCAACGTCAACTTATGCTGGGGTATGTTGTAGGCTAGATGAACTTGTCTGGTGTTTTGACTGTGTGAGACTAAATAATTCTTAAAATACTTTTTGTGTTTATATATGAAAACCAGTAGTTCATAGATGTAGGTTCCAACAACTGTCAGGATTTTCGCGATTTTAAATTTCCCAGGGCAAGATGTCCTATATTCTAGATTATATAATATTCTGATAGCTTGCTTTTGAATTCTAAATAGACATTTAATATCCTTACCGGTACCCCAAAATATAATACGATAGCGGAGATGGGTGTGGAAATTGGCTAAATATACAGTACGTAAGCCCACTTCTTCTATAGGAGGATACTTCTAAGCCCACGGAGGATTGGAGGATTCTTAGTGCATAACTGGCTTTATTCAATTTGCACATTAATGCTACAATATGGTTTTCCCAGTCTAGGGTGTTATCAACTATCACTCCTAGAAGTCTTATAGATTGTTTTGCAGCAAACAGATCGTTCCCTATGGCAATATGTTATATATATAATTATATGGCAGGATAAAGTTTCACTTCTTCTACGCTACGGTTTTTGAGAAGGTGACTAGTGTCGTCCGCGTAGTTAATTATCAGAGCTGATAATTAACTATTGCTATTGTCTATTGCTGTATTGTCTATTGCTGTAGGCAGATCGCTGACATAAATAGTAGATAGAATAGGGCCCAAAATACTCCCTTGAGGTATACCCGTCCTAACTGTTCTCGTCGTAGATGTTACAAAGCCGTAAGGTGTTTCAATTTTCGTTATCTGCGGTTACTATCTTACGGTTGGATAAGTAGGACATCACCCATTCTAGCGCTGTCCCTCTGATTCCATACTTTTCCATTTTATTTAGAAGAATATTGTGGTCAACAGTTTCATAAGCGTTCGATAATTCGACGAGAATACCGCCAGGGATGTCTTGGTTATCAGGTTGCTTGTAGATATTATCAATATATTGGAAACATGCCGTTTCTACACTTTTTCCTTTGATAAAACCATGCTGGCAGACGTTAATGGTATTATAATTCTGTAGAAAGGATACTATTCTTACTTGAAAGATCTTCTCTACAACCTTTGCAAAAGAAGATAATATACTGATAGGTCTATAGTTCGCCATGTCATTTTTATGCCCCTCCTTAAATATAGGAATAATTGTAGAAGTTTTAAGGACTTCTGGGAAAATACCAGATATGGAGTTGTTCGCTATATACATTAGTGGGTCTGCTATTTCCCAAAAACTCTCTTTGATGACTCGAATTGGTATGTCGTCACTACCGGCACATATTTTGTTTTTCATATTCATGGTGATATTGTTAAGCTCCGTTGCAGTCAGACGGTCTACCATCATTGACCTGTTTGTTTCCGGGATGTAACTATGGAATGGGACAGATGGGAGATTTTTTTTAATTTCTTTAGCGTTATCTGTGAAGAAATTGACACTGACAAAGACACTGACAGTGTGGATTATCCTCTAACATAATATATATTCAATCTTGTTTATACAAGAGCCAATGGATTGAACATTCTAGTTTATTAAACTAAATTTTGAACGAGGGTTAAGGTTTATATTTGTTTTTCTCTCACCATGTAGGCTGTGTGGTATGATTGCAGATTGCTAAGTTTTTGATGAATTTATTCGAGGGGTTGTAGCGGTAACTCGGTTTATTTCAATTTCTTCGTTGTTTTCTCCAACCTCAGTAAAAAACGATTTATACACGTGTTTCTCGGCCACGTCTCCGGTTTCATTATGTTCTCTAGATGTTCTATCGGCACCGTTACCTGGAACGACGAATATTCGTTGGGGTGTTTGGAGAATAACTTTTTATCATTATATATATATATATATATATATATATATATATATATATATATATATATATAAATAAGTTTTTATCATTGAGGTAATTAGTAACGTTATCAATTGAGAGTTTTGGATTTAGCCGGTAAACATGTAAATGACAATATCTTGTTGCTGCTTTTATGAGAGTAGTTTCATCGTTGGTTCCGATTATGTTCGAGTTTCTGGTTCTCCTTTTTATATACCGCTGAGTTTCCCATTTGCTATGGTTTTCCTTTAAATTTGTTGAATTTTCCTCGCCAACCGTTTCCAATTCCCCGCCAATCTGTATACCACTTCGATATTCGTCGCTCCATTCGGCTTTACTGCTACACATTGCTGTTGTTTCTCTCGAAATGGTATTTGCATACCATTTGATACTCCCAGCTAGGTAATCTTCACAGCGAGGCTGTTACGGTCTCTGCCCCAATAATTTTATCTCTGCCAATTCCTTTCTTGCTGAACCTTGCAATAGCTGATCTGGCGGTTCGCTCCACTACAATATGCAACGGAGTCAGACTTAACAGTAGTTCGATTGCTGCTGTCGGACATGGTCCCATCGCCCCCTTAATGCCGAAACATGCCAGTCTTTAAATCTTCTCGAGCTGTTTCTTCAAAGAGACCAGCTTGGTCTGGTTTAGATTATTGAAATACATATTCGTTTAAAATCTTAATAAAATGACATTCATCTATCCATACTGTTAGATGGTAGGGCAGCAGAATACAAACAGGAGATAAGGTATCTGGGTGTCACGCTAGATAGCAAACTCCTATGGAATAGACGCGCTGAAGCAGCGGTAGATAAAGCCAAACGCGCTCTAATAGTGTGCAGAAATCTGGCAAAAAAAACTTGGGATTGTAACCCCACAATCCTGCGATGGATGTACACCATGGTAGTGAGACCTGCGATCACTTATGGGGCAGTTGCGTGGGGAAGTAGAACCTAGCTGGCCTCTATGAGGAAACGGTAAGGAAGGAATAGGCAGAGGTAAAATAATAGGGAGCAGACCAGAGCTTTGCAACCATACTTCCCCCGGAACCCAAAAGGTTTGGTTTCCCCGAAGCTGCCCGCCGTGTCATCGGAGGAACATCGGCGGATCGCTGGCAGGCATCGTTTATGGTTAGAACTAGGGCGGTACCTGATCGCCTTCGAACCTCTAACTTTCGTTCTTGATCAATGAAAGCGTTCTTGACAAATTTTACAACTTGACAACTTTTACGTCTTGCGACGATCCAAGAATTTCACCTCTAACGTCGCAATACGAATGGCCCTGTCCGTTCCTATTAATCATTACCTTGGGAGTTCCAAAAACCAAGAAATTAGAACCGAGGTCCTATTCCATTCATCCTCATCCACACAGCATTCAGGCAAAATTCTAGCCTGCTTAAAGCACTCAAATTTGTGTGTCTAACGCCGGTGTGTAAAGTGTGTAATACTGGCCCACCTCAACCGGAACAGGCACGCTGTCAAAATCCTCTGGCTGGAAGCACCAAAAGACGAAATGGTGCAAATACTATTTCGAGAAAAATTCGAATCTTCAGTTACTACATAGAGCAAAATCCTATCAAGTGGTATACAGATGGTTCGAAGACAAAGAAAGGTACTGGTGAAGGAGTGTTTGTACTTCGTACCAAATACTTCGAATCCATGGAAGTTTCTTTCAAGCAGAGGTACACGCAATCGAAAGATGTGTACAATTTAACCTACACAGGAATTATCGCAAAAAACGAATTGAACCTATCAAAAAACCTATCCTGTCAGACAGCCAAGCAGCTGTCAAGGCCATTGACTCATACACCATCAGATCCAAACCGGTATGGGACTGTGTGGGAAAACTAAACAAGCTTGGCAAAGAAAATAAAGTAACGCTATACAGAAGAAGCCGATCACCTAGCAAACAAGGGATTTAGTAATTCCTTTATAGGTCCGGAACCGTTTTGCAGCATGAATGTGAACAGCATCCACAAAATTTTAGATGAAAAATTAAAAGAACATTGGATGAAAACGTGGAAGAGACTTCCAGGGTTGAGACAATCCAAAGTTATGATGGGATCTTTTAAGCATAAAAGAACAAAATCTTGCCTGAAACTAAACAGGAACAAGCTTAGAATTCAGGCAGGTGTCCTGACAGGACACTACAGACCCTGCAGAACTGTACACCTCAAGACCATAGGCGTAGAGGAAGATTCAACAGAGGAAACCAACCCCCATACATTTGCTCAAGGACTGCGGAGCCACTGCTCCACAAGAGACAGATGTACCTTGGGGCCCACTCCACAGGAACGCAGAGAAGTTGCAGTCCGTGAGTCCCACCCAGATCCTGAAACTCCTAATGGAATCAGGACTAGAGGAGGCGGTCTAATTGGGTAAATATACCAACGCTTAGAGGATGGTGGGGGATGGAGGATGGTGGGGTACAATAGATCTATAAAGGTTGCAGTACAAAGTCGTCACCACCAAATGTACAATCTACAACATGCATCCACAATCACGTTGTAATTGAAGTTTTATCCACACTTATAAACCTTCTAAAGTACCACTTTATCCACTAGTAATATAATGAAATTATTTTATTCCACTAGTGAGATAATGACAAATACAATCTTAAATCAAACACATTGTATTCTTTTATTATAGATATTAACATTGCTAGTAATGGACATTGCGTTCTTTGTTTTATATAATAAATATTTATGTAATAAAAGAAATGTTGTGAAGTTCGTGAAATATGCAAGAAAGTGATTCTGTTCCTGAGATAATCTTTGAGTATGCAGCTTTCCAATCATTACCTGCGAAGTCTAGAAAACATAATGAAACAGTATTTTCCAATTTTAATCAATTCAAATCAAAAAACGTTTATTTCCCTATGTAAGCTTGCAACATATATATACATATTTACATGTTTATACATATTTACGAACTAAGTGAAATTATGTCAAAATTAAGTCATTTCTATATTTCCTTTATTTTTGCGAAATACTCGGCCATATCGTATGGTTCCATATCAATTAATATATTCCGTATATCCTGTTTAATTTTATTAGAATTCGTTGTACATTTTATTCTCTTCGGTAGTGCGTTATATAGTTTAATATTAATATATGGAGGTCCCTTCTCGGTCATTGTTAATCTATGTGTAGGTATTTTATAGTTATTAGTTCTTGAATTTATATTACTATTCATATGCTTTTCAAATAGGTTTTTGAATTTGAAGGTAAACACTAGTATTTCGTATACGTATAATGCTTTTATTGTTAATACACGTGCTGCTTTAAATTTTCCTCTACATGTTTCTTTATATTTCAAATTTTCTATAATTCTTAAAGCTTGTTTCTGAACTTTAAAAATTTTTTTAACATCACTTCCTCCTCCCCAGAACATTATGCAAAATTTTGCATGGCTCTGGAAATTGGCCAAGTAAACTATCCTGGGGACCTCTCTCGAAATATATTTCTGTAGTATCCTTAGGGCGAATACTGTTCTGTTTAATTTCTTGGATACTTCATGTATGTGTTGTGACCAGTCCAGGTTACTGTCAATAGTCAGTCCTAGTAGTCGAACGTGTTTTTGGAACGCTGTCTCTTCGTTGTTGATTGTTACGTATATTGGGTATCTTTTTGTGCTTCTTTTTGTCTTGAAAACAATAACATTAGTCTTCTCCTTGTTTACAATTAATTTATTTTCCGTAAACCATTGTATCAGGTTTGCCATGGTTGAGTTTATGTTCGTCGTTGTATCTTCTGTCCTTGAATTTATCGTTAGTATGGTGGTGTCGTCTGCGTAGTTAATGATTTTGTGTGGTGATGTCTCTACTGTTTTCGGTAGGTCATTTATATACAGGGTGAACAGTATTGGCCCTAGGATACTTCCCTGTGGTATTTATACATTCACTAGCCTGGCAGATGATTTTATTTTCCCTTGTGTTGTGCTTAATTGTGTTATTTGCTTCCTGTTGGATAGGTAAGACCTAATCAGCTCCGCTACGTTTCCTCTCATTCCATATTGTTGTATTTTATTGAGCAATATATTATGGTCCACTGTATCGTATGCTTTCGACAGATCCAGGAGTATGCCGCTGGGGATATTATTTGCTTCTAGGTGTGTCAGTATATGATTCACAAATTCAAAACACGCCGTCTCTATTGATCGACCTTTAATAAATCCGAGCTGCTCCTCGCTCAGAATTTTGTGCTTTGTAATAAATTGTGTAATTTTATCTGTTATTACCTTCTCAAATATTTTAGAGAAGGCCGATTGTAAGCTTATTGGCCTATAATTATCAATATTATTTCTATCTCCCTTTTTGAATACTGGTACAAGTAATGATACTTTTAGTTTATCCGGGAAAATTCCGTATTCAAATGAATTATTAATAATATACTCTAATGGCCCTATTATTTCCTCACATGCTTCTTTTATTATCATTATGGGGATATCGTCAAATCCAGTGCTTTTTTTTATTTTTTAGATTTTGAATGATTAGAGATATTTATATATCTTATATAGACTTATTTCGTTGTCGGTGGTGGGGAACAGGAACATTGACCTTGTGTTGCCGTCTATCTTGTTCTGATGTTCAACAATTGGTAGCTTCCTTATTAGCTCTTGTGCTCTATCAGCGAAGAAATTGTTTATATTTGTGACTTCAGTTTCTGCATTTTCTCGATCCTGATTCTTAAAATCTTCTTTATTTTTGTCGTTTATATGGACAATTTGTTTTACTGTCTTCCAGGTTGCTTTCATGATATTATCGCTTTCCATTATTTGTTTTTCGAAAAATTTTCATTTTTCTTGCTTCAGTTGGAATATATACTTTCTGTGTGTTCTATTGTATTTTCTTTTAAGGGTATTGTCGTAACGTGATAATATCTGGAGTAGTTCTAATTCTGCTCATTATTAAATACTTCGTTGTTTCTTTGCTTATTTCTTTTCCTAATCTTGGGGAAGTACTCGTTGAAACCTATCATGAATTTTTCTATGAAACCTTCCCATTGACTGTTGACGTCTGATTTATTAAGTTGTTGTAAGTGGTCCCATGTTTGTATCCGTAGATATTTTTTAAACTTTCCCTTGTTTCCGTCTGAGAATTGCCTGTATATGTAGTAGGTCTCCCTTTTCTTGATATAGAAGGTGATTTGTTGGGCGTAGTGATCAGATACGTTAAAATTAATTGTATTTGTTTTGTATTCCCATTGTACATTGGTCGCTATGTAGTCAATGCATGATCCAGATGATGGGTGGCTTGTCTCCTTCATAGTTAATTTGACATTGAAGGATTGGAGCAATTGAGTTATTTGTTACATTGAATTGAAAAATTCACTTTGTTTTTTACCACACTTATATTATGTAAAAATATTATATAACTTATTATTCACAGTTATATAAATTTCTACACATATCACGACTCGAGTTTCGACGTTTGACGGTCATTTTCAAGTTGTCTCACTTGAAAATGACCGTCAAACGTCGAAACTCGAGTCGTGATATGTGTAGAAATTTATATAACTGTGAATAATAAGTTATATAATATTTTTACATAATATAAGTGTGGTAAAAAACAAAGTGAATTTTTCAATTCAATGTAAGTATGGATTACCACGTAGTAACTGTCGCAACCATCCGAGTTATTTGTTCTTTCTTTGATGATTTTTTAATAAAGTTAATATTGAAATCACCTGCCATAACAAAGTTTTTATTCTCTTTTGTTAGTTTGTTTAGCAATTGGTGTAGTTTTTCCAAAAAGATATCGATACTTGTAAGTGGTGTTCTGTATATGCCTATAATTACTATTTTTTCTTTATTAATGTCAGTTTCTATGGCAGCGCATTCGAAAACATAGGCTACGGCCATGTCATTGATATCTTTCCTGGAATCGCTAATTATACTCTGGTTATTGTATACCGCTACACCGCCGTGGGCACCTTCTTTCCGGCAGAAGCATGATGTTAATTTGAAGTTTTTAATTATGTATGTTTCTAGTTGGTTTTTACTTTTCCAATGTTCTGTTATGATTAGAAATTGACAATGTGGGTTTTTCTCTAGCATGTTCTCGATTCTGTCCACGGAGTTGCCGAGTGACTGCGAATTCTGATTTATTATGCTGCATTGTTCTAAAAGTAGGGCCTTGGTTGAGGTGGTGCCCGAAAATTTTGATTTCTTCTTCTATCTTCTAGAAGGAATTTGTATCTTTGGTGTCTAATACCTTCAGGCCAAAATGAATCCTGGTAGACCTCTTTTTTCAAGTCCATTTCTACACCGACTTTAAAACATTTGTTATGCGGTCTTTGCATCATTTGTTTGGCTTCTTCTACGATGAAGGCTGTGCTAGTTTTTCCTGTTTTTTCACATAGATATTTCACTATCATTTCCTCGTTTACGTGATCTTTTGCTCTAGAAATGAATAGCCATATTTTAGGATTATTTTCTCGACCGATGAAACCAGTGGCCTTTTCTTCTGCGGGTACTTTCCCGCTTCCTATGGAAACTCGCTTTTTCCGGTTTTGTTGCGTCCCATTGTTGAATTTGTGGCCGACTGTTTCTATTTGCTGCTTTCTAGGTGCATTACTAATTTGAGAAGTAGATGGCGCGTGTTCGATTGTTGGAACTGTGTCGCGCGTGTTTACTGTATTCTTCCTAGTATAGATGGTGGGGTTTGTATTCATTGCGGTTTCTACTCCGGCTGTTTGTTTACTTATCTCCCGCGTTTTTTCGGCCATTAGCATTTCTATTTTGTTGTTGAGAAGTTCTGCGTTCTCCATTAGAATCCTGTTCTTATCTTCCATTTCCGCTATTATCCTCCTTAAAAGATATTCTTGTCTCTTCAGAAATGTGTTTTCTATCTCTAGCCGGGTGGTCTAGCCAGCTTGTAGCTCTAGTGTTACTAGCCGGGATTTCGGTGTCCTCTACGGTGATTATATCCGATTCCAGGAACTCGTGCACGCATAGGCTGCTTCTTGTCTTCCTCACCATGGGTAAGCAGTTCGGATGGAATATTAGTTTACACTTTACACATGTAGCACTTTCTTTCGCTATTTTTCCGCAATAATTGCAGATGTTCTCACAAGTTTCTCTTCTATCGGCCATCTTTTCTTTACGTTAATGAATGGAAAGAAGCACCCCTCGTTTTTTGAACATCCCGATAACAATAAAATGTGAAATTCCTGCTATCGTATTCTTTAAATTTGAAGAATTAAAATTAATTTTTTATTTAATTAATTAATTAAATTTAATTTGAAAAAAAAAAGATAGACCAGCAACTAAAAATTTAGATAAATTTTGGTTACATTCACACACTGATTCATCCTCAAAAAATTGTTTTGGGTCTAATAGGGGAGTTTGTGTTTTAAAATATGGGTCGTCGTATGTTCATCAGGTCCCGTACTATAGTCCATTTTTTTTAAGAATGCACTACAGGGGAGATAGGGCTTATTTGACCTTGTCCTCTGATTGGCTTAAATCGAGAAGTGCACACCGACGATATTTACTTCTCAATCTCAATCTCTATTCTCTCTTTCTTTTCACATACATTTGCAGTTGTCAATGGCTGCCGTGTCAATTCACAATTGTCATCTGTTCTGTATCATTTAGATTTTTTGCGTTTTTCTCCATATATTTGTTTGAATATTATTATTAATGTTGCCATTTGGTGTATTTAATCTGTATTTTTCAATACAAACAAGGGAAACGAAAGGAAAACTTTTAAGATGTGGACAAAAATTAACAGCCGACAACAGTTATTTGGTCAATAAAAGTAATGGTGCAACAAAAACTCAAGCTGTGGGCACTCACTGCAGCAGCTGTTGCTCAATTTCTATAATTTGTATAAGTTATTCAATAATAATAAGATATTCAAACAAACCATTAATAAATTACCAATTTTATATTGAAACTATATTTAAAAACTATATTTGAATTTAGCGCCAAATTTTGTAACTAGTTTCAACATTTTTCATAGTGTAAATCAGGTTTCTAGTTACTGCTTTCTTAAAAAATGACTATACTCTGTTTGCATATCGTTTGTAAGTCTGCGTCTTATAAAATTTGTGTGAATGTCCTTCATGTTATCAATTTCAAGTCATAAATTTTGGTGTATCTGTCCCTATTCAACGGAGATGGCACATATACTGCATCACAAGTTTTCCTACATACATCTGTCATCTGTCACACACGATTTTTCCGGTCAAGGGATTGAAATAAATAAAATATTTTTTTTCAATCGCTCCTTTTGTTTGTAGTAGGAGATTCTAGAGTATGTGAAACGTGAGCTGCCTTTTTCTAGAAAGCGTCTAATTTGCAAATAGGTCCCGTATTGAGCACAAAGGGCTCGATACACAAGGCGAAATAAACAATTAATCAAACAATTGGAGTGAGTCGTCGTTGCGTACGTTTCCATGCGTGTTTGTGTGCGTTTTGTTCTCGGGGGAGACGTCTAATGAAAATTGAAACGGGGGCGGCAGCCGGAGAGATAAGTTATTTTCCGTTCGGCGCGGATGTTGAGAGAACGCCGCGGCGCCCGCTCAGCCGCCATTAATATTAAACTTAGATAAAGCTGAGGTAATGAAGCCGTACATTCATTATACGGCATCCGATGCAGATTTCAAAATCGTTTTATCACGTCGCTCCCGGCCCCGGCAATTTAGCCACTTCGGAATTAAAACGGAGAGAAAAATGATTTTTGAATGGGAAAATGAAGCCGCTGGAAATTAATTTATAAACTTACGGACAGTTTTGTTATCAAGTAAATAAATTATAAAGTATAAATAGAAGTAAGTATAAATCTTGGTTACAAGTTTTATTTCTCATATACCTACTGATTATCCGCTTCAACAACTCAAATTAGCCCAAGTTATAATAAATGGGGCCAGCTAAGAGAGGTTCTAAAGTCTGGTTCTCCAGGCTACCTTTGAAATTATTAGAAAATTTTACTCCACTAAATATCGACGAAAAGTGACTCTTACTCTTGGTAACTCTGTGTAACTCTTGGGCTATGTATTGATCATTTTTTATCATTTTTGTCATTAGTTATCATATTAATATTGGCGTTTGTGCAAAAATCGTCTTTTAAATGGTACTCACAACTGAGGAAACTATGTTTATAGACATATTTGCAATTTAAGGTACCTTTAGCAGATATGAATTGAGAATAATCGGAAATTTCAAAATGATTTTTTAATCATTTTTTAATTCAATTGGATTTTTCAAAATGACATATTACAATTTAAAGTATAATAGATACGAATTGAAACTAATCGGAATTTTCAAAATGATTTTTTAATTGTGGTTTTCTTATACCGGGTCTTCCAATAAGAGGTTTCATTTTGATATGTAAAAAATACGAGTATTTTTAAGCAAAATCATAGGATGTTTATTTAATTGTAAAGAGGAGGGCATGCCATTAAAAATGGAAAACAATATTAACCAAATGACCGCCACGGCTACGCTTGCAGGGCCATATTATTTTCATGAAATTTTCGCACAATTCGCACATTTGCGGCTGTATGTTCTCGATTACTTCACGAATCCCATCTTTGAGGTTTTGAATCGACTGTGGCCCATTTGCATAGACCTTATCTTTCACGTACCCCCAAAGAAAAAAGTCTAGAAGTGCTCAATCACAAGATCGCCTCTTCGAGAAATCACACGGTCAGGTAACTTTTCACGCAAAAGATTGATGATGTGATATCGTTATTTGTGTGACACGTAGCGCCGTCTTGTTGAAAATAAACGTCGTCCACATAAATGTCTTCCTACTCTGGCCATACAAAATCATTAGTCATCGTTTCAGGCTCATTTTTGAAAAAGTAAGGTCCAATGACCCAGCCAGACCAAAAACCGCACCCGTCAGACGTTGAGGATGGAGAGGCTGTTCAACAATAATTATTGGGTTTTTCGAGCCCCAAATGCGACACTTCTGCTTGTTAACGTAGCTTCGGAGGTGAAAATAGGCCTCATCACTCAAGATTATTTTTGGATGAAATTTTGAATCAGTTTGATGCTTTTCAGGGACCCATCAGCAAAGACACAACGTTTTTGATGGTCGGTATGCGCGAGTTCTTGCGTTAACTGAACTTTAAAAGCAATAGATCTAAGGCTTTATGTAAAATGCGTTGTAATGTCGTTTGTGGAATGTCCAATTCCAAAGATCGACGAGAAATGGATAAACCTGGGTATTCCTCAGCACTATGGGCTACAACAGCAATATTCGCAGTTGTCCTTGAGCAACGTGCGCGAGTTTAGTTCTTCAAATTACTAACATGTCCCAACAGCTGAAATTTTACCACCAGTTTATCAATTGTTGGCCGAGAAGCTGCTTCACAACGACCCAAAAATGCTTTAGTTTTGCGAACTGTGGACGCGAAATTTTCACCATTTTTATAGTGAAATTTAATCATTTCAATGCGTTTTTGAAGCTTTTATCGTTCCATTTTTATTAATAGCGTAGTTTTTGCTTGTCATCTGTCAAGTAGTTACAGGTTGACTCATGACAACTGTTAAAATCGCGGGCTATAGAAAATGAAACTTCTTATTGGAAGACCCTATATAAGAATACTCATTTCCTTGTCTGGTATAATATTACTTGAATTATCATTTAAATCTAGTTTTTGAACAAATTGAATCAAGAGTAAGCTGTGTAAGTCTTTTCGATTGCAAGTATATAATATACTAAACAAAAACGTTGTATTTTAACCCCTTCGTTTCTAGTGAGTAGGAATAGATAGTTCCTTCTGGAACCACCTCCCCACCTTCCCACCTCCGACCTTTAAACAGCTTTCTGTCAGCTTTAAACAGCTTTTAATCGGCTTAAGAACACCTAATAAACAGATATGAAGAGGTTTGAACAGATATGAATGGCTAATAAACAGGTATGAAGAGGTTCCAACGTTCAAACCATTTAGGACCTATTCAATTCTCTTCATATTCAAAACCTCTTCGTCATATTCGTTCAAACCTCTTCATATCTGTTTATTAGGTGTTCTTAAGCTGATTAAAAGCTGTTTAAAGGTCGGAGGTGGGAAGGTGGGGAGGTCGTTCCAGAGGGAACTATCTATCCCTACTCTAGTGGTATCTCTAGTAAACCACCTTTATATTATTTTAGTTCTTCAGATCTAGTGATAACTTCTCGAAAACACTAAGTTTTAGTATACAACTTGTGTCATATTTTAGGGCTAGTTAGCCTAAAGCCTAGTTCGCGCTAGGCTAGTAATTTAGTAGGGTAGTGAGTAATTTTGTGGCTAAACTACTCACTACTGCACAAAAATCGTTCGCATTACGGTCCAGTACAGTACACAAGTGTTTTGTAAGATGGATGGGCTGCAACGCAATGGAGTGAATAAACTTCATTTGTTTGTTTTTATAATGCGGGGACTTAATATTCCACAAGCATTCATGTTCGACGTATTTGGAAACAAATTTTAAAGTTATTTTTTCGGTCCAGCGAAACGACATTTTTTCGGCCACTAATGAACTCCACTAATCTATAGGTTCGGATTTTTTGTGGTTCGCACTTTTCGATTTCCATAAAAATATATTTGCATAGAAATATACTAAAATAAACTTAAATAAACTGGGTTTTACAGTATACTAGCCGCGCGATTACAAAGGTTTATATACCTAGGAACCTTTGAGAACAAAAAAGGAACATCACTAGTTTTCCAAATTCGAGATTTTCCGAGGGTCAAAATTTTCCTCCTGTTCCTCTGGTCAGGATCGAAATGTAATATCCGACCGTTAACGGCTCCAAAAACCTAATTGCTTTTGATTTCGTGATTTCCCGTCCAAACGCCAATGGAGAAGAGAGAAAAAACTTCGGTCCAAAATTCTAGTTTTATTTTTTCCAATACTCAAAAACGGATTCCTACAATGTTTTCAATTTCTCTTCGTTTGGTCCAAAACTATCATTTATCTCTAAATATCGAACATCAAGGGGAAGCTATATCTTCCAACAACTCTTTCAGTTTCCCAAGGTTTAGTCCATAATTTATAGTCCATGTCTAGTAAATACTCCCCTTCCCTTAGTTTTGTTTAAAATCCGAAGAAAATATTTAAATATCCGACCGTTAACGGCTCCAAAAACCTAATTGCTTTTGATTTCGTGATTTCCCGTCCAAACGCCAATGGAGAAGAGAGAAAAAACTTCGGTCCAAAATTCTAGTTTTATTTTTTCCAATACTCAAAAACGGATTCCTACAATGTTTTCAATTTCTCTTCGTTTGGTCCAAAACTATCATTTATCTCTAAATATCGAACATCAAGGGGAAGCTATATCTTCCAACAACTCTTTCAGTTTCCCAAGGTTTAGTCCATAATTTATAGTCCATGTCTAGTAAATACTCCCCTTCCCTTAGTTTTGTTTAAAATCCGAAGAAAATATTTAAATGTCTTCCAATGACGTTTTCTGTTATTCGTGGTCTGATCCAAACTGCAAGTAAAGATTTTTCCAAAAATCAAATTTCTTTAGATCATCCTTGGCCTTGTACAAAGCCCAAGTAAGAGTTTTCCGGATAATTGAGAAAAAATACTTCTGTTTTTCTACAAAACCATAGAAGATTTTTCCAAGCAAAATCGATTTTCCAATTCAGTTCCTTCTGAAGAATCAAAGACGAAACAGAAAAATGTCTTCAATCGGCTTTGTTCGAGGAACTTTCGAAAACTCCTAACACTAGATAGTTCCGTACGGGAAAGAACGGGCGGCACAGGAAAGTTTAAATAAATTGAAAGAAGAACAATTTATATTTCTAGGAGATCTTTTACAAACAAATTTACTTAAAAATTAAGTAATTTAAAGGCTATATAAAAATTTATAAATCATAAAATATTTTATGATATTTGAAACCAAAAATCATAGTAATTAAAGGAAACTAAACTAATTAATTTTAATCAAAAAGAAATATCATAATATGTTCAAAAAATTTCGTTACAAATGTTTGGGACTCAATCAAAATTATAGAATGGTTGGATGGTTACATAGGTTGTATGATCGGCCAATAACAGTTGACGGAAATTTCGATTCAAGTGAAAGAACGCATTATTACGTCAACTGCGTATAGGTATCAAATAATAGTATATTTTGTAACTAACTGGGCACATTCGTTGCAGAGGACAATTGGCAATACCGCCTGTGTTACAAACAATATTTTTTATTACTCATGCAGGGGATGTATCTTACAAGTTTGGGATAGGGCTTCACACGAGAACGTTATTTTTCTCGTCTCGTTCTCGTCTCGTTACGAGACCGCATGTGGTCCCACCCTTGCGAGAGCGAGAACGTATGTGGTCTCTATGTGGAGAACGAGAACACATGCGCTCTCGCGAGACACGAGACACGAGAGTCTCGTTTCTGATTCCGGTCATACTTCTTCTTTAATCTTTGATTATAATACGGGCAGCCGTAATATTTTATTGCATTTTGAACTACGGGCTCGGGCAAGTTACATTTCATTATATAACAATTAAAGGAGTAGATTTCGTAGTATGAAATAGATGTCGTAGACAATTTCAAATTATGTTCGTATTTATTTTTAATTTTAAATCGTCAACAAAATAGAAGGTTTATATAAACAGACATTTATGGTGTGTTATCGCTACATTTTCATGTGGATGGAACAAAGCGAAGTTAGAAGATATTAATAGAAACCAAATAGAAAATTTATGTAAAGAGACAGTGATTAATTTACAATAAAATTAATGATTACCTCGTTTTGGACTATCTTAACCATAAGTTCTAGCAAGAACGATATTTGGCGAGATTAGACGAGACGAGACAAACGGTAACAAGAGCGAGACGTGACAAACGGTTACGAGATCGAAAGCGAGACGAGACTAACGGTTGCGAGAGCGAGATCGAGACTGAGACGAGAGAAATTTTTTACACAACAAACGAGAGCGAGACGAGATTTTTGAAACTCTCGCCACATCCCGTCTCGTGTGATGCCCTAGTTTGGGATCCAGGGTCCATAAAAAAATGGAATCAAAAATGAAGAATTAGCCTATTCATTTTTCTTCGGTGGTGTGGATTCTTCATAAGAACTCTCCTCAGTCTCCGGCATCACCAAAATTTTCGCTTGTTTTAAAACGTTTTCATTAATTTTTATTATTATTTTGTAATTATTATTATTTTGTAAAATTTCTGACACTTTCGTCACTTCGTCACTTATTATTTGCGTTACCCAGGTTATGTGGAAATACAACGAGAAGTGGCATTTCTCGTATTAAAAATCGTGCGTCAGGAAGTACTTCTCGCGCATGAGTAATAAAAAGAATAATGTACTACTACGTCAACGGACTGCACTGTGTTAAAAGTGTTAAACAACATGACATTTATTGTAGAATTTCAAGAGTCAACAGTATCTCTGCATTTAATGAGGTAACGTAGCAAATACTGAAGAAAACTCTTTGCAGACGTTGACAAATGATAAGTAAATGACAAAGGACGGGAATTGAACGACGTTTAAAAATTGACTTTTCTCGACTCATAATGTATGCATGAAAGAACTCGCTTTCCCAATTCTATCTACGAAGATTTCTAGGCGTATTTTCAAACAACGTAGAAGACATTACTAGTCAAATCGGATCAAACAGATTCTAAATATAAAATGAGAATTCACACTTACAACCGACAGCAACGGATTTACATAACATAGTTTGCATTTTATAAATATTCATTAAATTAAAACGCCGTCTGCACTAAGGATTTTCAGTAATAATACGAAATTTGTTGTGTTTGCTTTAATGTTTCCTTTAGTGAAAATAAAATATTAAGCTAATTTCTTACTTGATGACAAAGTAAATGTATCACTTTTCTCGAATATACATGTCTTGTCTGGTCTTGTCTGGTATTGTTTGGTATTGACTGGGGTTTTCCTAGTCTTGTGTCGTTTTTATCTGGTCCTATCTAGGTTACCTTGTCTTGTTGGGTCTTGTCTGGTGTTGTCCTGTTCTTGTCTGTTCGAGAGTTTTCATTCTTTGAAACTAAAAAGATAAATAATTAGTCACATTCCGTTTACATTGGGAATAAGTATCGAAATTATGTCGCGCGATTAGTATTCCATCTGCGCGCGACCGTGAATAATCCCGCGGCGTTGGCTTCTAAACATCTCACATTTTGTCACATTATTATTACGTAACGGCGATCCTAAACGTAATTGCTTCATATAAAATGGTTTCTAACGGTTAGTGCTCCGTGGGGATTATCTCGTACACGTCGACCCCGCGGCTCGCATAAAAGTTTCAAGCCGCTTTGTTAACTGAATTTACTCCCTTATTATTAAAACGAATGAAAAAAGAATGGTGACATTTGCGATTTGCATAATGTTATGGCGGCAATGGAATAAGTGTTCTCGGGTTTCGTGGGTATTAAATTTGGATATGTATTCCTTTGTGGCCTTTTCACTGTAAAAAATTGTATTTGGATTAAGGTAAAGGTAGTAAAAAAATAGATTTTATTGCGTGGTTTATTGAAACTGTTCGTCTTTTTCTTCGTTAATACATGCTTTGTCATTCGATTGGCACAATTGGATGGAATGTTTAAGGTTTGGTAATGTTAGTATCGTCTGTCTAGTCTTGATTAGAATATTCTGTCTAGTCTTACATTCTTAACTCATTCTAAGATTAACTTAAAATGTATACTATTTCTGCTAAATGTTGAACCTTGATTCTTCTAAAAGGTTTTTCAATAAGAATTGTATGTTTTTGAAACGATATGGTAAACCAGATGCGGTTACAGTGAATGTGGAACGATACCGACAGATGTTAAGAATTTTTTTGTGTCCAAATTTGGAGGATATGCGGTTACAGCATACGGTGCCACATGTCATATTTCTCATGAAACTATCGACGTATTGCAAGATGAATTTGACGAAAGTATAATTATTGCAAGGAATTCTACTGTCCAGTGGCCTCCAAGAAGGTGTTATTTAATTTATTTACACTGAATTGATAATTTCACTAAATTTTAACCCTCTTATCGTTAAGTTATCGATAAGTATCGCTAAAACAATGTGAATTTATCAATTCCTTGTAAGTATGGATTACTACGTAGTAAATGTCGCAACCATCCTATTTATTAATTCCTTTAGATCACTTCTTGTGGGGCTATTTAAAATATAAGGTTTATGCAAACAGGCCACAAAAACTTGATACATTAAGGCCTATTCTCATATACGCGACACTCAGCTACGCGACGTCACGCGACATCGCCTGTCAAATAATGATTACATTGTTTTAAATGCACATCATCTCACTGTGGCTACGCGATGTGCCCATTTAAAACAATGTAATCATTATTTGACAGGCGATGTCGCACGACGTCGCGTATCTGAGTGTCGCGCATATAGGATTAGACCTTTAGGATTAAACATGGAAAGCTGCATTTGACACATCACTCCCGATTTATTGCACAGTCATAGAAAATTGGGTTCGTGGAATTCGCTCGTGAAGACAAAAAACGAGGACATTGGACACGGACACACACGCGAACAGCGATGTGCTTGTCAAACCATAAATGTCATCGACTGTACATCGACTGTACTTGGCTCGGCTGTTACTAAGATAATATAAAAAGTTTGGTTTTATTTGAAATAATTTCAATTTTATTTAATTTTAGAACTTTAAAATCACACTGGAAAACTTTTTGTTTCAACCGTTTGTTGGTTTTTAGGTTGAAACTTCATTTTCACTTTCACTTCCCATGGTTATAACTGTTGGCACTTTGTTATCGAATGGCGGACTTTATCGTTTTCCCTGTTGCATTTCTCGTCCGGCGTGAAATATTTATTTCGAAAAATTAACCGCCGAGCTCCCATCAAATATTCATGCGGAGCAACTGTTTTTGTAAATAAACACGATGAATAAAAGAGGAGGTGGTAAACTCGCACGAACCCGCCGGATCTAGATTGAAATAAAGTGCACAAAATCGTTCGAATTCATCGCAGTTTTGTTTCACAATTTTATTGAAATAACGTAGAGAGATGCAATGTTTCTAAAATTGTCATTCATGTATTCGTTCAGTTTCAATATTTCAATATACGGGGTGTTTCAAAAAGCATATACGTATTTCGTATGCATATATTTATTAAACTTTAAGACATACGAATATGAAACTTTACACACATATTTACGAGCCTCTCAAGTTTCGATTACAGATGTTCAATATGTCCTCCATTAGCGACACGAACAATATTACACCGATACTCAAATTCCTCCCATACTCGGGCAAGCATGTCCTTCGTCACTGAGGTTCTCAAACTCTTCCAGGTTCTGTGGGAGTGGTGATACATAAACGTTGTCATTAACGAATCCGCACAGGAAGAAGTCACAGGGCGTCAAAACCGGTGAGCGTGGAGCTCAGCTGAGACGTGCTAAGTCGTCAGCTCCTTGAAGATCAATCTAACGGTTTGGTAGAGTTTCATTCAGATATTCACGCACTTGACGACTCTAGCGAGTGTGTCTTTTTGAAACATGAAGTTGTCATCGTTCAGCCTCGGAAACAACGAGTTTTGTAACATAGCGAGATACTGCTGAACGTCAACCGTGTTTCGATCACAGAAGAAAGGGCCGTAAACAGATGATCGGTATATCGCACAAAACTCATTGACTTTGGACGAATCTCGTACATGTTCAAAGAATGCATGTGGGTTCTGTAGGCCCCAAATTTGAACATTGTGTTTGTTTACCTGACCACGCTGATGAAGGACATATTTAACATGTATAATCTTGAGAGGTTCGTAAATATGTGTGTAATAATTTAATTGTAAAATTAATATCTAAGTTTCATATTCGTATGTCTTAAAGTTTACTAAATATATGCATGCGAAATACGTATATTCTTTTTGAAACACATTGTATTATATAGATTATATAACTCATCATAAATTTGGCCTATAATAATTGAGAATTTTACTTACAATTAATTACCAAGTATAGATAAACAGATATACTCTTGACCTTGGCCTTTGACCTTTCCCCCAGACATTCGCTCCGACCACTCTCTCCGATTCACTTTTTCTATCTTAATTGCACCCCTCAATATACCCTGTTGAATATAGCTCCAAAATCAACCTCAATCTCACCAATATTCCCAATTCAGATCCAGCATCCTAAACTACGTACAAACTATCGACTCCGTGAACCTTTGCCTCAATGGTATAAATAAATTCCAATCTAACATGACAGATTTAATCTCAAAATACTCCCCCCAAATCCAAATGCAATTTTCGCAAGTCATAACTATTATTATTATTTCATGCGACAGAAGAAACCTATGAGACTGTCGTGTTCCTAGTCGGGTTTTTGCTATGATAGTTAGTGGAGTAGTTCCCTATTTGTGGTCTGTAGGTTGCTATCTAGGCGGTTTTTGAAGGAGATCAGTGAGGGCGTGTCGACAGTGTCCTGGTCCAGTTGATTTCAGATATACACACAAATATCGGCCTCATTCATTACTCTATTGTTAAGGAAGTTTCTACGACACAGCTTGGAACATCTTTCTGACCATGTAGAAAATGTTGGAAAGTATCCTAATGTGCGGCCTTAAGATGAATTTGGTCACTGATGTGAATAAAATTGAGTGGAACGTTGAAGTGGCCACCCAGAATTTTGCGAACCAGGATAAGATCTCCTCTCTGCAGGCGCTCTCGCAGAGATAGTAGACTCAGTTTGATGCATGAACCTCATAAGGAAAATCTCTCAGATCGGGAGGGATTCTGCTGATACGTCGTTGTTCTTGTTCAAGTTGTAAAATGTCTTTACCTTCATAAGTCATTGGCCTTATGAAGGCTTTGTATAGGCGAAGTATATTACCCGCAGAGTGGAAAAAGCCCTTTGGATAAGGTAAATCAAGGAATTGGCCCTTTTTACTAGTTTGGCGATGTGGCACTCCCATTTGAGGTCCTGAGTCATTGTAACACCCAGGTCTTTTTGATGCTTTGTAGCAGTGAGTGGGCTTCCATTTAGGGTGTAGATAGTGTTGGGGTTATTAGGTCCAAGGTGCAGTACGGTGCACTCAACTACATTCAGAGCCATGAGCCACATGTCAGTCCACCTCTCGATGGAAGTACGATCTTCCTGGAGTGTTACAGCACTTTCCAGCGGGTTGCAGTATAATTTTGTGTCGTCTGCATAAAAAGCAAATATTTGACTTGATGTTGACTGACATGTCGCTGATGTA
The DNA here is from genome assembly GCA_944588485.1 of Phosphuga atrata. Classification (NCBI taxonomy): domain Eukaryota; kingdom Metazoa; phylum Arthropoda; class Insecta; order Coleoptera; family Silphidae; genus Phosphuga; species Phosphuga atrata. Next base: position 24,462,795 of record OX155893.1, read on the forward strand.
GACCAGGAATAGCATGGGGGCGATGACGAAACCCTGCTGCAGTACGTTCTTAACTGCTGTGATATCTTGCAACGATCCACCAACTCCGACGTTCCTCCATCAGCGTTGAATCTGCGTTCGCAAAGAAAGCCAGTTATCCAGCGCAGCAAGGAACCGCTCACTCCTTAGTGCTCCAGCTTGTACAGCAGACATCTAAGAGGAACTTTGTCGAATGCCTTCTCGTAGTCCAAGTAGATTGTGTCGACTGGACGACCTTGGTCATGAATGAGTCCAATCATTGAGGCAGGAGAGAAGATTGGTGTCAAATGACCGTTTGGGTAGGAAACCATGCTGATTGATTGGAATGATGTTTTGCAGACTACTCTAATAAAAAAGGAACGTAAACTATACAGGACCTACAAATACATAGATGACAGAGCAACGAACATGGAAATTAACAGATTGAACAGAAATATACATAGACTGATTTGCCAATTTCGGTTAGATAAATGGCTCTCGGTTTGTAAAGAAATTGGACTTGAATTGAATTTTAAAGAAAAAGAACACGGAGGAGGTAGAATATACTGGTATGAGATTAAAAAGCCTTCCAACTATCGCCCATCTTTTCGCATCTTTGTTATCTCTTTCAATAACTGACTCTACTCCACAGACTCCGAAAAAGCACTCATCTTCTTCGAACATTCCGAAAACTCATTTAGCCCATCCATCTCCCCCTCCGTTGACAATGATAACTAAATATACAATGATAACAATGATAACATTTACTCTGTAATGATTTGGCTCTACAATATTTGGCTCTACAACTTCTTCAACTTTGATAGTACCGACATAGACGACATAAAATATACGCAACTGCCCTCATCTGTTATACCCAAGTGTTGGGAAAAGGAATGATAATCACCATCTCAAAATCTGACCAAAACCATTCCCTTTCACATAGCTACCGAAAATCTTTTCCAGTTTTAGCTAAAATCCTTGGACATGTTCTCAAATCCAGACCTAAGAACATCCTATCCAACACCATCACAAAATATCAATTTGGATTTGAACCTTCGTACTCCCCACCACCCATCCTTTATTCGTCTTTACCAATAACCTTCAGGCTTCCTATCTTCAACACAAAACCTCAGGTGCCCTATTCCTTAACATCAACAAAGCTTTTGATTAAGTGTGGCACGCCGGACTCCTCTACAAAATGCATCAACTAAATATTCGGCTGTATCTCCTCTACTTAACTAAGCATTTCCTTGAAGACAGATCCTCAAATCAAAATAAAGAACGAACTGTCTCCTCAATTTGTCAAATACCAAGGTCTTCTTCAAGGTTCTTCCGGCCAGAGCTTCAAGCATTTTGTGCCGGTTTATACTGTCGAACGCTTTTTCGAAGTCAGCAAATATTAGAACGGCTGACTTATTGTATTCAACACATCTTTCGATGAGCGTCTTAACAGTTTACAGATGGTCATTTGTCCCAAAATCCGATCGGAATCCTGCTTGTTCGCGAGTTTGGTAGAAATCGAGCTATTGCTTTGTAATAACTTAGTGAACAATTTATATATTTGTGATAAACGACTGATGGATCTGTAGTTTGCTAGATCTGCTATATCGCCTTTCTTGTGCATAATTGTAATAATGGCGTTGTTCCATTTTGACGGTGTTTTTTCTTGTATGAGGCATGTATTGAATAGTTTACCTATAGCTTGTATTGGCGGTTCTCCGTCAGCCTTTACGCTTCAATCACAATTTCGTCCTCGGCTGATTTGTTCTTCATTTATGATAGCGAAGCTCGTATTTCCTCAGTTGTTACGTCGGGCATGTCCACAGATCCTTCATTTTGAACTCTCGGTATGTGAATCTTAGCTGTTGTCCCCCCTATACCTATACAACTCGGGATCAAAGTTCTGAAATACTTGGAGGATTATCTTCTTTTGATGCAACAATATCGCCCTAATATTTTTGAGTTTACTGATGGACAGCTTTCTGTTTAGTACTTTCATGCTCTTATTTTGTTCCATTACCAGGGCAATATTACCGGCGTTTTATTTCCGTATGTCCTTTTAATCACTTCTGTATTTCGTTGTCCTTTTAATGTCCTTTTCATCACTTCTGTATTTCGTTGGGTCAAACAAAACAAAAATAATGGATAATAATTTAAATCTATAGCCTCAATTTAATAACTGTCATAACAACAAAGTTTTGTATTTCTTAACAAACGTGAATTATAATCGCAATGGATCGTTTTGGAAAAGCCTCAGGTTTAGAAATAAGCGAAGCAATTGAATCTTTAACGCCTGCCAACGCGGTGCTACCGCTCAAATGCATATAGAAGCAGATTTTGGCATTTTGTGAAGAGAGAAAATACGAATTTCTTGAGCAGACTTTGGACGTATTGGCATGTATATAAATAACACTTGGCATGTATTCTCAAATGCTGGGCTTTCAATATGAAGCGAACTAATGGCACCAATTATAAGGAGGGAATTGTGTAGACGTAGACGGTTTGGAATACGTCCGCAAAGCTTCTGCATAAAAAGTACTTTAAAGAAGTACTTTAGTCGGATAAGATTTTATTCTGAAAATAGGCCCACCAAAACGCATAATTTTTGAGAATGTACGAAAGACAAGTGCAGCTAAAGGAAGAGTACTACAAACGATTCCAGAGAAAAGAAAATCCTATTCTGCAGCTCTGACATCTGAAGAATTAAGCAATATTGTGGAAAACTATTACGAAAACTCACCGGACAGTCTACAAAAAGTTGTACCAGATTTTTGCCGAGGAACTCGCGTGGCGACCTTTTGCCTAGATTCTAGATGAATTTTTCAAGAACAAAGTTATTGAAGAAATTATAGGCCGTTTTGTATACAACACCATATTTTTCAAAACTATAGAAAGAGGATAAAAACATACCGCTACATCTAAATGATTCACATCGAACAAAGAATGACAAGCCAAATGTTCTCCATGGCGTCTACTACATCAAAGAATATGTTAAGCAAAAGAACATCAAGTCGGCATCGTACCCTAGAAGTAAGAGCGTTAACTTATGATTCTGAGGTCCCGAGTTCAAAACGAGCGATGTCCGACCGCATTTGTTCGAATAAAACAGTTGTGTGACTACTAACGTACCAACGTTACAAAGAGATAAACTTAGACAGACGACAAAAACATTTCAAACCTTGCAATGATATGGGATGATGTAATCTGCGGAACCATTTCATAGACAAAGAAAAGGGAGGTAGCAACTTTCAACAATTTTGTACTTGGTAAGTAACAAATCATTGATAAGAGGCAGTAATGGTATCATATCAAAAAGATGAGGGGCAGTGACTTGGAGGGAAAGTAATCTTCCAAACCCATCATCAGAAATAATAAATGGGGCAAGATTACTTTTGAACCATCATTGCAAAGGGAGAAAGTAACTGTGTCGTACTTCTCATTTTAATTACCATCATCATCAGCCTTTTATGTCCTACTGCTGGGCACCGGCCTCTTATCTGCCACATATCGAACCTCAGCACTAAGATTTGAATATGGGGGAGCTACAGTTTAACGTTGAATCCGATCGACAATTTCCAGAGAAGGCGTTAGGCAGTTGAGAACAGTGTTGGGCATAATTCAATTATTTTTTTAATTGTAGAATCAAACAATTACAATTTTAATTGCAACTAAATTAATTGCAATTGATTTAATTCAATTAAGTGTTTAATTGTGAGATGCAATTGAAATCAATTGCATTTAAATCCATTAATTGTGGTTAACAATTAATTTAATTGCAATTAAAATGTTATTTGTTAGTTACAATTAACTTAATCATCAATTGTTTATTGTAACAATTAAAACTATTTGATGAATGTAAAAGCTTAAACAGTAGGGAAAGATAGTCGTTCTGGCCCCTCCACTTCCGAACCCACCACGCCCCCACTTCCGGTTTCCACACCCACTTTGGGTTCCCACCCTACGTCTGGTTTCCACCCCCACTTCCGGTTCTCACTCCCACTTCCGGTTCTCACCCCATTTCCATTTCCTACGCCAACTTGCTGTTCCAACTCTCACTTCCGGTTCCGGAATCGGAAGTGGGAACCGGAAGTGGGTGAATTTTTGGAACCAGAAGTGGCGATGGGAAACGGAAGTGGGGTGGGAACCCCGAGTGGGGGCGGGGGAGGATGACCGGAAGTGGAGGTGGAGGGTCCAGAAAGAACCATCTTTCCGTACTCTAAAACTATTTGTTTCTTAAATAATAATTATCGGCCAAGCTAATGCTCCAGCTAATGGGGAACTAACCCTTCGGGTTCGTTCCCCATAAGCTGTCGCGTTGTAAAATAAAACTTTCCGCACTCTAATGTAATTATGAAACTATGTCAGTTACGCATTGTGGCAAGTGATACATTGGAGTATAATAAAACATATCTTCTAAGCGACATTTTTTAATTGTTAACTGTAATTGTAAACGTGCATCAATCAATTAACAATTGATTAATTATAATTGCAAAATTTTACAATTAACAATTAATTAATTGTTAACTTTTTAATAACCCTTTAATGGGTTGCAGCCCATTAGTTTTTAATGTTTGCTGTTTTTTGGTTCTATGGTAAAGTGACCACACGTCCCGATTTTGGCGGGACAGTCCCTCTTTTTGGAGGCCTGTTCCGCGTCCCGCCGATTTTTAAAAATGTCCCGATTTTTAGAAAATAATCTGCATTTCTTATTTTTAAGTGTACTGTAATATATAATATAATATTTTTCCACATATTCCCATACAATCTCCTTTTTTAATGTCAACCAATGAAAATTTTTAATTTCCTCGAATTGAAATGTCCAACATATTCTTCAAGATATTCCAAGCAGTTATTATAAAAATTTCTGACTTCTTTCAGAAAATCCTGTCGTTTAGTGGCACCTTGTACTGAAATTTTCATTGGGTGACATTAAAAGAGGAGATTTTATGGAAATATGTGAAAAAATCTTTTGAATATATTAGTAAATATTTTCCGAGAAATAATATTTGCGAAAATGATATTTTTTTTTAATGATGTGTTATTAGTAAAATGTTACGTTACTGATGAAAAAGTTAAATATTGATTGTCTGCAAATGTGGAAACAGACAAAAAGTGGAAAGTTTTTTTTATTTAAACTTTTAACTTCATTATTTATATTTCATTTTAAACAGAATAATATTTTCAAAATATTTTGATAAGGTCAAACACAGTTGAACATTAAACTTTAAAATCTATATAAAGCGTAAAAAATAATTTGACCAATTCATATGAGAAATTTCACGACATTTTATTAAAAGATCCGTGATGAAAAAATTTAAATTAATTAAAAATCAAAATGATCAAATTATTGCAAGAAAATGAAACGAAAACTATGTTGTCTAATTCACTCATGACTTAATAAATAAAATAAATGAATATAATTGCAAGTACGATTTGGTTTCCTGCACTTTCGTTCGATAAGTCCATACTGACGAAGCCAAAATCCAGAAACACGTCTATGTTCATTATTATTATTTATCATGTTACAGTATTTTTTAGCAACCCACATGGTCTCCCGTAGAACAAAAGTGCAGGAAACCAAATCGTACTTGTAATTATATTTATTTATTTTATTAGAGAACATTTCTTAATTATTTTCTTGTAATATGGAAATGCACATAGTAATTTTTTCCCAATTTTATATTCAAATTATTGTTTTTTAAAAATATTTTTATAGTTACCAATAATTAATAATAAATACATTTTTGAATATTTATAGACATGCATATGAATATATACATTAAATTATTGGTCTGCTTTCATAACTAAATTATAATTCTCATTTCATCCCATTTGTCCCGCTTTGTCTCAATGAAAATGTGGTTACTTTATGGGGATTTGAACCCCTGCTGTCTGACTCATTCTAATACACTCTCAACAACCATCAAATGAATGGATTATCGAAAATGTGGAAAAATACAATAGGCCACATGGCCGCAGTGTTTGTAGGGCTGAAAAAAAATAGCCCCGATATCCACATTGGAGGAGGAAAAAAATATCAAATCATCAAAACGAATCGTTTGTTCTTAACTCCAAATGCCGATTGGAAGACGACAGGAATTTGGTACAAAAATTGCCCAAAGGTTATTAACCAACTCCAATGGGAATTTTGGGATTGATATCAAAAAGATAAAAGTAACCAATCATTCAATTCGTTTGCTTTCGCTGTAAGCAGTTTGATCAAATTTGGAGTCAACTTACAAGAAGTTATTCAAATTGCTGGTCATGCTTCAAGTGAGTCTCTCAAGTCATACCTAAGCAAAGAACATCATCTTGACATCGACGAAAAAATGAGAAAAGGAACCCTGCCGTGCACTACCAATATAGCTAGAAATATGGTATTATAACTAAATAATTAGTAGCTACTTTCTTTCGTAATTTTTATACATTTTTAAAACACAGAAAATAATATGCTGGTTATCTATTTCTGTGACCGAAACGAATCCATCATGACATTACTTAATGTATCTGCAACACGACGGAGCGTTTTCGGACCATGGATCCATCTTTCTGGAGGACAACGCCGTTGACAGGACAGAGGATGTGTATCGTAATCCACGCAAAACTGACTGGGAGCACTATAAGGAAGTGCTAAAGATACATACAAGTGTGTTAAGTTCGCACATAACCAGTCCGCATGATATTGAAGAAGCCTCCACTCTACTTCAGGAGGCTATAATAAATTCTTATCATGACAGCTGTCCTCAAGTGAAGCGAACCAGGAAACGAGAAGTTACCTAGTGAAGCAAGGAAGTTGAACAGAAGAAAAACAAAACGAGAAAGCTCTTCAACAGCGCTTAAAAGACAGGGATGTGGATCGAATATACGGCTACACTCACTGATTATAACAAATCTGTACGGAGGGCTAAAAGGGAGTCCTGGAGGAAGATGTGTGAGGATGTCGAAAGTACATCTGAAACAGCAAGACTCCAGAGACTTCTGATAAAGAACCCGTTAAATTCGGTTGGTACTATCAGAGGACCAAACGGAAAACACACAACCAGCGGGAAAGAAACTGTGGAAGTTTTGCTCCAAGCTCACTTCCCAGGTTCCTATGTGATCGACCCAACAATGGATAATCCTGACTGTCATGCAGTACGCTCTCAAATAAGAGGGACTGGCGGATGTTCAAGAGGATTGTCACATTTGAAAGAATTGAATGGACCATAAATACCTTTGGCCCATACAAAGCAGCTGGCCCGGACGGTGTCTTCCCCGCCCTTCTGTGGCAGGGGAGAGAAACGCTACTGCCAATACTGATCAAGCTATACAGGGCAAGTCTGGCATCAGGCGAGGCAAGTAAAAGTGGTATTTATACAAAACGCCGGGCGTCTAGATTACACCCAGGCTAAAGCGTATAGACCAATAAGTCTAACCTCCTTTCTATTGAAGACGTTAGAAAAACTGGTTGAAAAGCATCTGAGGTAGACCTGCTTGTTAGACAGGCCCCTACACTCTAATCAGCATGCCTATCAACCAGGAAAATCATGTGAATCTGCTCTATACCAATTAGTGGTTAGAATAGATAACACACTAGAAAACAAGGAATTGGCGCTTGGTGCCTTGCTTGATATCGCAGGTGCGTTTGACAACACCTCCTTCGACATATAGCCAATGCAGCCCGCAGCCATGGTGCAAATAAAACAACAATCCGATGGATTAAGTCCATGCTACAAGGTAGAAATGTTGAGGCTACAGTGGCAGGTGACACAATGAGGGTGGCTGTCATCAAGGGATGTCCTCAGGGTGGGGTCCTATCTCCACTGCTTTGGGACATGGTTGTTGATAGCCTGCTTGTGTCACTAAATAATAAAGGATTTTACACCCAAGGCTATGCGGATGACATAGTCATTCTCATCAGGGGTAAATTTCCTTCTATAATAGCAGCGCTTATGCAAGAAGCACTGAACGAGGTGGAGAGTTGGTGCAGGGGGTCGACCTTCGGGTCAATCCCCAAAAATCTACTCTAGTACCATTCACTAGAATGAGAAAAACGGATGGGCTAAAGCCTCCAATTTTCTATAACGAGCATATAAAGGTGAGTGATGAAGTCAAGTATCTAAGTGTAATCCTGGATGCCAAACTGACTTGGAATCAACACCTAAAGAATGCTACCAACGTGTAAAATGGCACTTATGATGACCAAAAGAACACTTGGAAAATCATGGGGACTGAAACCAAGCATGATATACTGGCTATACTCTATGGTAGTTAGACCCATTTTGACATATGGCTCAACAGTATTGTGGACCAAAGTGAAGCAAAAACAGGCCATCAAAGAACTCTCCTATGTTCAAATACTGGCCTGTTTAGCAATTACGGGAACGATGAAAACCGCCCCAACTGCGGCTCTGGAGGTGCTCCTAGGCCTTCCTCCCCTGGATATCTTTATCATGGGCGAAGCAAGGATGGGAGCTTTCAGATGCATATGCAATGGCACATGGGAATCTCTGGCGAGGTCAGGATACACCATGATAACGAATGTCATATCAGAACAGTACCTCAATATAAAGGGAGATTCGATGCCTAAAAGGCTGTCATTCGATCTACCCTTCGAAACACATCTACGATGGACAGAAGGCAATCAAATAACCACTTGCCGAGGAGGAGTGGACTGGTATAAAGACGGCTCCAAGATGGACAGAGGTACTGGTGCAGGAATCTATGGACTGTCCCTGGGGTGCAGCCTATCTGTACCACTGGGGACACATGCCACAGCATTCCAAGCAGAAATACACGCTATCGTGGCCTGTGCCCGTGAAAATTTTAGAATGGACTACAAAAGTAGAAACATCCGCATTTTTACGGACAGTCAGGCTGCGATTAGTGCTCTAGCGTGTCACGAAATCAAATCAAAGACAGTTTGGAACTGTCTTCAGGACCTAAAAGCCCTGGCAAAGCATAACAAGGTCACACTCGCTTGGGTGCCTAGCCACACAGGACTGGTGGGTAACGAAATGGCGGATAAGCTAGCAAAAGATGGAGCCTGCAAGGCAAACATCATTGCTGAAAGCGGACCCTACATTACAAAGACCACGACCCGAAATAAAATCTGTAAATGGGTAGCAACTAAGCACCGTCTACAGTGGGTCAACTTGAATGGTCTGACACACAGCAAACAAATGGTAGCTAAACCATCGGAAACTCTAACTGCTGAAATCCTGCAACTGCCAAGAAGCAGATCGCAATTGTGGTAGGCCTACTTACAGGACACTGCCCTCTACGAGAACACCTGCATAAAATTGGTATCTGGAAAGATGAACCTTTATGCAGGTTATGCTATGAGGAGGACGAAAGCGCCGCCCATATAATCTTCCACTGTGAAGCAATTGCACGTAGGAGATACAAGCTTAATATTACAGCTGAGAGAGTCCCCGTGAAAAACATGGCACATAGAATCCTGGACCTAATAGAGGGACTGGATCTATTTGCATGAACAAAACTATGTGCGGATATACAATAGGCCAATGGGCCGCAGTGTTTTAAGGGCTAACCACCCTGGACCCACATTGGTTAGAGAGAAAAAAAAAAACAGGACGGAGACTTTTAAAATTTAGAAAATCGAATTCGATTAATTTGTTTGATTCCTTATTAAGAGACCCATAGTAAGTAAAACTATTTTATTTGTATAAACTTAAACTTGTTATCTCTATACATATTAGATATTAACTAATTAGCTTTATAATAGTCTTATTAAGACTACAAAACAAATCCTATGTCGAAACAACTACTTCCCCACACAGGTAATTGCATTACAGGTAATCGGTAATTGCATGTTATTTTGATAAATAACATTGTTTTAAGATCATTTCTTTCTATTTAACTTAAGTGAATAGCCGTCTGCAGACGCGTTTCGAGATTTATCTCTCATCAGTGCAGCTTTGCTGTTTTGAATTATAAATTGGAATACATTTATTTGAACAACTCGTGCATGACTGGCGAGGTTAGGTTTTAATTTAACGTTTGTGTAAAAAAACAAGAACTTAGTTGCAGGTTATTGATTTAAATGATAATTTAATATTGGTGAAACAATACTAATTATAGATACAATCATATAAACTTTTTAAATGCGAAACGTTACCTGAATATATAAATATATTCAACATGTATATTTTATTTGTGTTTTATCAGTATTTTCTTTTATAAAATTCAATGAAATAACAAAACAAAAATTTAAAAAAAGTGATAAATTCTTATGGTTTTTTTTGAGCAGTCAAACAGATAATTCTAGACAAAATCTTCTATATTAGACACACAACAATATAACAATATATATAACAATATAACAATATATAGACGTAATATATTATATATAACAATATATAGACGCGACTAGTAATGCACGATTAATCCGATAATATTAGTTAGACAAAGGCAGTCAACACTAAATCAACCGTCAAGGAAATTTAAAATTTCTTGTGTGACATTTTTTTTGTGGAAAGTTGTACGTTTCAGACCGTGAGAAATAGTGAACTATTATACAATAGGAGATGTGTGCAGTCGGGGATGAGACGTTGGGAAAGATGGAGATATTAACGGTTCCGTGCCCTCGGGATTAGTGGCACACTAGAGGAACAACTCGAAACTTACACGCGGAATGGAAGTGTCCGTATGTTCCGGATTATATTATTCCCAGATAGTATTAAGACGGCGTCGGATAATGTAGGAGCCCTGGATTTTCCGTTATTAAAATAATAAACTGGATTCGTGTCGGAGATTTATTATTTTAACTTGTTGTGTGCCTTTCACCCGCGTGAACGTGATCGGGTTAACAATTATTGTTCAAAGAGGGAAAGCGATGCAATAGTTTCATTTGAAGCGCTGTATTTAGAAAAGGATTCATTATAGCAAAAGTTTTGTATCAAATTTTATTACTTTTGTTTTCCCAAAATACACAAAATGTGTATAATCGTATATATAAATAGTGTATATCCTATATACACTAAGATAAGAACTAATCTATACCTAGGTCGGGAAACACACAAAAAGGCAACAAGAAAATAAAAATACAAAAAGACAAATTTAAATAAAAAGAAAAACTAAAAGCGAGAAAAAAATAACATAAAAATAGAATAAAATATTTGTTTTCTCTATGCACACGCACATTCACACTAATTACAATCGCAATTATTAATATTATATTTAACGTTAAAAACGTTTTGTACAGTTTTGTTTGTCGTTATCTGTTCTAGATTAGACAAATACTTATTGTTAAATATTTGTTTTAATTTTCGATTCACGGAAAACAATGAAAATGAAATAAATCAGATAAAAGACGTTGAAACTAGACTACAGCAATATGACTAACTAGACCTTAGAACATGCAATAAAATAATTTTGCCAAACGAAAATCTATCTGCTCTTGTTAAGTTTTAGTTAGAATTTCGATCTAAGTATGCTTAGTCTACTGAATTAGTATTGTCTTACCGAGTTAAGTCTATTCTTGTCTACTTTCGCGTGTGACATCTCGTCTGTATAAATGTATAAAAGTTTGGTCCAATGTCAATACCGGGTTATTAACCCTTTAAACACTGCGGCTCAGTGTTATATTGTATTTTGCCCACATTATTCTCTTATAGGCCCCGAAACCTAGATGTTTTTATAAATCTGCACTAATTAATTACACAATTGTCTTCTAGTTCAAATACAGCCGATACTCGGAATAGTACTCGGGACTTCCAGATTTGTTAATTAGCGCTGTAACTACGAGACCCGACCAAATCTTGGTTAAATCTATATTAAGATTGTGAATCAAGTAGAATAACAGATTTTATCAAGAACTATAAATTTATAGTTGTAAAATAGTATATTAAAGAACGATTTCAATAAGCGCGATTTTTCAGCACGCGTCCAAGTTTCTAATGGCCGATACATATTGAGAAATTTGTATCGCACTCGGCGAGCCATTAACGAACCTATATGACTGCTTTAATGACTTCATTATAGACGCAAAATAGGAAAAAAAATATTGAAATAAATATACAGTAATGGCAAGGTAATAAATGTAATTATTATAATTTGAATTGGAGCAGAAGCGGTCGATTACAGTTTGGGAACACCTGACCTAAACTAATGAAGTCTAATGTTTGTAAATTTACAAATACAAGTATGGAAACCCATTTACAATTAAACGGGAAAACATTAGACTTCATTACTTTAGGTGAGGGGTGTCAAAACTTTTATAAATAATCATGTAAATATTAGACTGTATTAGCTTAGGTCAGAAGATCTTAAATCCTTATAAATAACCATATAAATACTAGTCTTTATTAATTCAGGTCAGGGGTTTCCAAATTTTTATCGACCATTAGTACAAAATAACTCGTACTACCAGTTAGATGACTCTAACTTGACAAGTTTAAATGGGTTCAGAAGTTGGGTTCAGATTAGGTGATATTACAACTTTAAATCATCGACTTCATATTATATATTTAACATACTTCCTTCTTTTATTAAAATGGAATTAGCCTGACTGAAACTAGATTGCACAAATAAGCAAAAGCATTAAAAGATAATTAGCTACAGGATATAATTAGTTATTTATATTAGTGGATTCATCGATTCCCTATTGAACATAGAACCGAATCGACTATTAACTGCATATCTTGTTTGATCTTGTCTGGCCTTGTCTGGTCTTGTCTGGTCTACTCTGGTCTTGTCTGGTCTACTCTGGTCTTGTCTGGTCTTGTTTGGTCTTGTGTGGTCCGTTCTGGTCTAGTCTGATCTAGTCTGCTCTAATCTAGTCTAGTCTGATCTAGTCCGGACTAAACCAGTTTAGACTTAAACAAGTCTTATTTTTAGTTATTTAATATATTCTTTCATTCATTGACTCCTTATCGAATGTATCGAAATAAATAAGACTAAATAGGGGAGAGTTGCCCAAATCGTACTAGTTAAGACATTTTGTGATATATTTATAAAATAAACATGTTTTTATAAGATATTTTTAAGTTTATTTTCATCAATTGGTCCTTTCTGCTTCTCCTAGTTCCATTTTTACTGCTATGTCTTCTTTATTAAAAAAATATAGCTTCTTTTTGAGAACTCTGCAATCAGTACGATTTGGGAAACCAGGTGCCTAAATTGTACTAGTCGGTTTCCAAAATCGTACCTAACAATTGGGTATTGTAAAGTATAGACATCTAGTGTCCAACTAGAAACTCGTGTTAATAAAAATAACAGTTGGTATTATTATCGTGACAGGATCGAATGTATTTTTTTCATTATTAAAGTTGTCGTTTGTTAAATATTAGTTTTCTTAACGAACCCAAACGTTACATGGTATCAGAAGTGGTCTAATAAAGTGTCTAGATAAGTCTTATAAGTCTTATAAAGGAAAAAAGCGAGAAAGTCGTAAAATGTCTACGAACGATGCTGTATCTGGTATAAAGCCGCCAGCTAACCTACAAATTGACTCGGACCAATCAACGAGCTGGAAAAATGGTTACAACAGTTTGAGTGATATGCCATTGCCAATCAACTAGACAAAAAGCCAGCCGAGGTCCAAGCAGCAACATTCATGGCTGTGATAGGCCCAGATGCGATCGAAATCTACAACAGTTTCAATCTTAGAGACGCAGGCAAAAATAACATGCAAATCATCAAAGCCAGGTTTAAGGAGTATTTCTCGCTATAAAGATATATATTTTTCAAGATTTCACGAAAAACCGAATAAAATGAAGATGAACAATTCAACGAGTTTTTGAACAGAATAAAAACTCCAGCAAGTAAATGTGAATTTGACAATTTACTCGACGAAATGTTAAAAGACAAGATAGTATTTGGAATTCGATCTAATCAAGTAAGAGAGAAATTATTGACAGAAGATAACCTAGATTTGACAAAAGCGACAACTATCTCTAAAACAAGTGAACAAGCTTCCAAACAACTGGATGAGTTTAAAAGTAAAACAAATCAAGTCTTTGTGGTGAAAAATAATAATGTAAAACAAGAACAAAACAAGAATTTTGACTACAGAAGATGTGGTACCAACCATAAACTCAGAGAATGCCCAGCTTTCAACAAACAGTGTACTAAGTGCAATAAAAATGGTCATTTTGCTAAAATGTGCATCACTAAGAAGAAATATGGTATTAAACAGAAAAACAGAGTGAACGCATTAGAAGAAAGCTCAAATTCAGAAGATGATGTTTACATATCTGCCATAAGTGCCGGAGAAAAGAAGAACTGGACAGAAAAGATACAAGTTGGTAATGTGAAGTTTACAGTCAAACTAGATACAGGAGCAGAATGCACGTATTACCGAGACACTTGATGAACAAAACTAAGGCAAGTCTGAAGTCAAGCTGAACAAGAAATTTAATAAGTTATACAGATGATAAAACGGAATTTCTAGGTGAAGCAGAGCTACTATGTAAACTGAAAAATGAAGAAACAAACATTGTATTCAAAGTAGTTCAAGAAAAAGTTACACCGATCCTAGGACATTGAGAAATTAGGACTTATCGCAAGAGTCAAAACATTGAAGGAAAGTCAAGGTACAGATAATATATTCGAAGGTTTAGGCTTTTATAAGGATTATGAGTACGATATTGACCTGATCGACAATCCAAAACTTGAAATTAAACCAGCAAGAAGAATTCCATACGCAATAAAAGATGAGGTAAAGCAAGAACTTGACAGAATGGTGAAGTTAGATGTCATAAAACCAGAAACAGAGCTTACTCCTGCTGTCAGTCCTGTGGTAGTTGTCAGACAAAAAGGTAAAATAAGAATCTGTATAGATCCATCAGATTTAAACAAAAACATTCTAAGACGTCATTTTCCACATACCACTATAGAAGGGATTTCAGCTGACATTAAGGGTTCCAAATTCTGTGCATTATTAGATTGCACAAAAGGATTCTGGAAAATTAAGCTATCAGAAAGAACACCAAAAATATTAACATTTGCTACTCCATGGGGAAGATATTCCTTCAAGAGACTCCCTTTTGGAGTGTCGTCAGCACCTGAAGTATTCCAAGAAATCGTAACATATTTGCTCAGCAAATTTAAAAATGTGAGAGTATCTATCGATGATATTTTTATACATGCAAAAAGTAGAGAAGAACTACGCAAAACTGTTGATGAAGTCATCGAAGTACTAAAGAAATCAGGCTTCAAACTTAACAAAAATAAGTGCATTTTTAAAGAAAAAAGAATAAAATTCCTTGGACACATTGTTTCAGCAAACGGATTAGAAGCAGACCCAGACAAAGTAGAAGCCATACAAGCAATGAAAACACCAACCAACAAAACAGAACCACAGAGACTACTAGGGAATTAATTCCCAACATGTCAGACAAACAAATCCTCTAAGAGATTTGTTACGTAAAGATAAAAGTTTTACTTGGGAAATTTACCACGAAGAAGCTCTTAACAAAATAAAACAAGTACTTTAGAGTCCTCCAGTGCTGAAACTATATGATGTAAACAAACCCGTAACTTTAACGGTAGATGCAAGTTCAAAAAATCTTGAAGCTGCACTTCTTCAAGAAGGACAACCAATAGCCTACGGAGCAAGAGCGTTGACCAAGTCTGAATAGAATTATCCACAAATAGAGAAAGAAGCACTCGCTATACTGTTTGGATGTAAGAAGTTCCATGAATACGTATATGGTAAAGAACTGACAGTGGAATCAGACCATAAACCGCTGGAGACAATTTTCAAGAAAAACATACAATCTGCTCCAGCAAGATTGCAACGCATAATGTGCAATCTCACTCCATACTCACCAAAAGTCATATTTAAAAGGGGCACAGAAATACCCTTAACAGACTTTCTTAGTCGAGACTGTGATGCATCTAATCTGAAATATGAACAAGAAGAAAATTTAAAAGTTGTAGTTATACTACCTATGTCATTAGACGCCAAAGAAGAATTAATTAATGCTACAAAAGAAGATCCACATCTACAATTACTTCTTAAGACAATAATGCAAGGATTTCCAAAAAACGTCAACGAATGACGATTCCTACAGAATTACAACATTATTTCAACTTTAAAGAAGAACTAAGCTATCTCAAAGGAATTATTTTCAAAGGTAATTAAATTCTAGTGCCAAAATCACAAATTCCCAAAATGATAAAGAATATTCATCAAGGACATCTAGGTATACAAAGCTGCTTAAGAAGAGCCCGACAATTCCTTTACTGGAAAGGACAATATGAGGATATTATAAAACTAGTTAGAGGTTGCTCTGTCTGTGAACAAACACAAAGAGACAATATCAAAGATACAGTGCTAGCTAAAAAGATTCCCACACTTCCATGGCAAATAGTTGCATCAGATTTATTCGAATTAAATGGAAAAACCTATCTAGTAATCTGCGGCAGTTACTCTGGATTTTCAACAGCTTTGAATTTTCAACAGCTAAAAAGGCAATCATCATATGAAGTAATTGAACAACTTAAAAGATGGTTTTCTGTTCATGGAGTACCAGAAGAGCTACAAAGCGACAACGGAGCACAATATATGTCTAGCGAATTCAGGATCTTTCAAAAAGAGTGGAGATTTAACCATGTCACATCCAGTCCACATCACCATCAAGGCAACGGGCTTGCCGAGAAAGCAGTTCAAACAGCAAAGAACATACTAACAAAATGCAGCATTGACAAGTCAGATGTTCAACTCGCTTTATTAAATTGGAGAAATACACCACGAACTGATTATTTAGGTTCATCTAATCAACGGCTTTTTAGCAGAATCACCAGATCTCCAATACCAACAAGTGATAATAACTTAAAACCGAAAATAATACAAGGAGTCACAGCTGAACTACAACGATTAAGAGAGAAACAAGCTAACTACAGTAATAAATATATTACAAGACCAGTCAATTTTCAATGATAAAGTCAGACACAAAGTTGCTCATCGACATTGGGAAGGGGCAAGAGTGGTAGAAAAGTCTGAAGGTCTACCAAGATCAGTAATAAATCAAACAGATCGAGGACAAATTTTACGAAGAAACTTCAGTCATCTTCACAATACACAAGCAGATATAACCAGCAACAGAGTGGCAGTACCTGAAACTAAATGCACAGATGAACCAGCAGTTCAACAGGCTCCAACACAAGCTCAATCACCAGCTGTTCCTAAGGCACTTCCAGCATCAACACATTCATCACCAAGCACTTCCATTCATATGCAGAAGTCCAGCCTGGCTCAACCCGTGACAGCACCGCGATCATCAAGGTTCGGTAGAATAATCAAACCAATAAACAGACTCGATCTTTAATACTACTTGTAATTGTGTAATGTATCTTAATTTGTCAAAGTGTAACAAATGTTTCAACATTATTCAATATTTCAGTTACAAAGAAAGTGAGATGTAAAGTATAGACATCTAGTGTCCAACTAGAAACCTGTGTTAATAAAAATAACAGTTTTTATTATCATCGCGACAGGGTCGAATGTAAATAACATTATTAAAGTTATCGTTTGTTAAATATTAGTTTTCTTAACGAACCCAAACGTTAGAGGTATTTTAATCAATTTTTTTTGTTATAAATCGAAAGCTTATATATAACTATATTTTGTTTTCTTTTTTTCATTGTAATTAAAAAGTTATAAAAATTGAAAATATATTTTTAAACTTGGTACCGAAAACAGGTAAAATAGGTAATTTCTACCCGCGCCTGACTTTGTTGATACAGTAGCTGTAGTAGACATGTCTAGTATGTCAAATATTATAAGTTATCGTGCTTGTTTCGGACCATCGTGTAGGAATACTACAAAAAGAACTGCTCAAAAAATGTTTTTAAATGTCCCACATTGTTAAACGTCGAAACCAATGGTTTTAAACAGTGCGCCGAAAATATCCTAAAACGACGATTTTATAAAGAATGTTTATGTTTGAATGATATTGAAGTTTCACCCTTTTGACGTCACAAACAAATTATGGCGCGTTTGGGTCAGTGTTTATTTTCAAAATTGTATCACTTCTAAATTGTTTATATTTAATTAATTGGATTTTTTTTTAACTTTTTCGCATAGCAGATCCGATTTTTTATAACAAAATTTTTTTTTATTACTAAAATTTGAAATATCGCTAAATATTAATCTATGACATAATTATATTAATATATAACATATATTTTAAAATAGAATATTACGTAACGAGAGTTGTAGGAGCATATTATGTACGATCGGAACAGTTACGTAATTCCGCGAGTACGTAATTGCCTTACAACTCGAATTATATACTATACTTTATCTACGACCACACTAATTTGTTTCTGTTTAATAAGAAAAATATGTTTGATGTAACAAATTTATTTCTTATTTGGTTATGTTAATTTAATTATCATTATTTAACATTATAATAAACAAACAGTTGTATTTTCATATATAACAGTCATTAGACATTATTTAACCTGAAAGAAATGAAAAGAAGTACAATCTAATGGTTACATACCTTATTTTTTAATACTTTTTTGATTTAAGTTTAACTGGAATAAGAGTGCTCATAGATATATGCAACCTAATGTACGCAATATCAATTTCCGTTAGTTTGAATTGTGGCCCGGGGGACGCTGAACGTATGAGCACGTAGTAGCAGCTCTCAACCAATCAACGAATCGTGAACCAAACGCACGTGTGTGTTATCAATTATAACTTATCATTAATCGTGGACTGTAACATACGTGTGTGTTATGATGTATTTACATAGTCCTCTAACTGTACAATAATGGGCATTTACAATAGTGGTCGTACTCTGATCTATTCTATTCCTGTCTGGTCTTGTTTGGTTTAGTCTCGTCTAGTCTGGACACGCCCGGTCCAGTTCGACCTAGTCCGAACTAGTCCGGCTTAGTCTAATCTAGTTTGATCTATTCTGGTCCAGTTTTCTTTATATGGTGGTTTGTGGACAGATTTACTTAGCCTGCGTCTCTCACTCACTCACAAAACCCCTTCTTGCACTGAGTTTTAGTGTCTAGCACCCGGTATCGCTTGCGCATTCCTTCAGGGTTGGACATTTGTAATCGTCCTAGTTTTTTTAGAGTTATCTGCTACTTCTGCTGTTGTGATTTAGCTATGTGGCTGCTTGTGCAGCACTTTTCTGGATGAAAATGCTACCAATGAAACTGGAAATTACTTTCCAGTGAGATTGGTCTATTAGCATTTTTCTGACGCAGTTATGAGGGGTCGTCAATTCTCCTACTTCTGAAGTTGCCAGACGTGTGTCGCTTTCCCATCGCTCGCAGGAGAAGAGTGTGTGTTCAGCGGTATCTGGCTGGCCACAGTACCAGCATTCCTCTGTCTCAGCGATCTTGAACCTCTGTAGGTAGGCTCTAAAATAACCGTGTCTAAGCAGCTGGGTTACGTGGTAGGATATTTCGCCGTGCTCTCTATTGACTCAAGGGCGCAGGTCAGAAATCAAGTGCTTGTTCCATGTAGCCTTCCCTGTTTCCGTTTCCAAACTTGCCTGCCATCTGCGTTCCAGGCGTCTGCGGGCTTCGGCTTTCTGCACCTTGCATTATTCGTGTATGCGAGCTCGCACTTCGACGAGGAGGTCATTGGGGGTCTAGTCTAGTCTAGTCCGATCTAGTTCGGTCTAGTCTGGTTTAGTACTAGTACTAGTTTAGTCTAGTTTGATCTAGTCCGGTCTACTCCTCCCGTCTAGTATGGTCTAGTCCAGTCTAGTCCGGTCTAGTTTGATCTAGCCCGGTTTAGCACGGTTTAATCCGGTCTAGTACGGACTAGTCGATCTAACCCGGTTTAGTGTGGTCTACTGTGGTTTAGTTCGGTCTAGTCCAGTTTAGTCTCATTTCGTCCGGTTTAGCCCAATTTATTCCGGTCTAGCCACGTCTAGTCTGGTATAGTCCGTTCTAGTCTGGTCTAGTCTGGTATAATCAGATCTAGTCTGGTCTCGCCTGGTCACGTCTGATCTTGCCAGATCTTCTCTGTTCTTTTCTTGTTTAATTATGTGCGGCTTCCTACGTAATATGTAAACTTGTAATACTATTTATAATCTCTTTGTTTTCAGACTAACATCCATCCAAGGATTTGATCGGCATTAAGCGCAAATGCTTAATTGGGGAGTCAAGCTTTAAAAAGTGAGTAGATTTTGGTTAAAAACTTTGTTTGCTAATGCTACTTGTAATGAATAGCCTCACATTTTTTGTAATTTAGATTTGATTTAGCCTATTTGCATGGTGTTTTATAATTTATTATGTTTGTGTTAGGAGTAAAAGCATGCAGACATTGTGGCGAAAGTTTCGCTCATTTGTAGAATAGTTTAACATCTAAAAGCAAAATTTAATTACGACTACATATTATTGTGTAAATTATTACTTTAATGCAACGAATTAAGAAAAAATATTTTTTCGTTAAATCTTAATGATGTAGAATAACCTACCTATTAAATTAAAAAAAAGCTGTTCCTTAATTGTAACATAACCACTATTACTTTGAATTTTTCTCTTTCGAGAACAGAAACTTTTATTAATTTTCATGTTATACGAAAAGAATTAAGGAAACTAAGATGAAGCCAAAAGGCAGAAACGCGTATAAATGTTCATAATTATTTGCATTTATCAAGTTATGTCATCTCTTGTGACCTCATGAGCAGTAAAATGCAGGAGCCACACCGTACTAATAATTATATTTTATTTATGTTATTAGTCAATTTGTGAATTAAAGAACATAGTCTCCTTAATGGTTTTCTTTTTATTTGATATTTTCAATATCCACACAGCAAATAACAATTTCGGAATTAAAAAAAAAATAATTTGGCAAAGATATGAATTTCTAGTAAAAAATCAGCTATATCAGAATTTCCCAGCTATAGCATAATATCACAGTTATAGCATAATATCACAGCTACAGCTGTTATATTATGTTACAGCTACATTACTTTCTATAGCTGCGATAGTATGTTACAGCTATAACATAATATCTCAGCTATAGAAAGCTATACATAACACACACACACACACACCTAATGCATTATATCATAGTTATCGCATAATATTACAGTTATAACATAATATCACAGCTATAGAAAGCTATACATAACACACACACAGCGAATGCATTATATCATAGTTATAGCCTAATATTAAAGTTATAACATAATATCACAGCTATAGAAATTTATACATAATACACACAGCTAATGCATTATATCATAGTTATAGTATAATATTACAGCTATAACATAATATCACAGCTATAGAAAGCTATACATAACACACACACACCTAATGCATTATATCATAGTTATAGCATAATATTACAGTTATAACATAATATCACAGCTATAGAAAGCTATACATAACACACACAAAGCTAATGGCATTATATCATAGTTATAGCATAATATTACAGCTATAACATAATATCACAGCTATAGAAAGCTATACATAACACACACACAGCTAATGCATTATATCATAGTTATAGCATAATATTACAGTTATAACATAATATCACAGCTATAGAAAGCTATACATAACACACACACAGCTAATACATTATATCATTGTTATAGCATTATATTGCAGCTCTAACATAATATCACAGCTATAGAAACCTATACATAATACACACAGCTAATGCATTATATCATAGTTATAGTATAATATTACAGCTGTAACATAATATCACAGCTATAGAAAGCTATACATAACACACACACACACACCTAATGCATTATATCATAGTTATAGCATAATATTACAGCTATAACATAATAGCACACCTATACTCTAAAATTACAGTTATAGCATTCTATCAAAGCTATAGCACTAATCTACATATAATTATTAATGATACTACTTTTATTAGTTCATCGTAAGAAAACATGATTCTGAAAACAATTTAAATTTTCATGTAAATAATCAAAATAAAAAGTGAAGCTAGTTCCGAAAATATATTATCACTAGCTGATGCCGGTGACCTCGTCCGCGTAGATTAAATACGGGTTGTCATTAAAAAGTACATCGCCTTTTTTGTTCTTCTAAATTAGTGCAGAACCTCTTTATTCATAAAGTTTTGAGTAGGTCTTCTCGCTCCAATCTGCTCACAGAACTCACTCTGGAACAGGCCATATGGAACTGTCCGTGTTACAAACAGTCTCCTCTTAGATCTATACCGGCCACTTTCAATCACTGTTCTTGGGACTTATTTCTGGTTATTGCAAAACAAACGTTGAGAGGCAACCTTTCGAAGTTAAATGCGTATTCTGAGGGTATTCATGGTATTCGAGGTTTAAATACAGTTTCCCTTTGAGCAGATCCATTGATTACAGTAGCATCGATAATCTTTCGATGAATAACTTTTATCTACAGTCTGATGTCATTGCATAACTTCGGAGGTTTAAGGTTTCTTAAAAGCAAAACTGGTGCGCCAATTTTGACAATAAGATTATGCTATGGTAGACCAGCTGGATTTAGGGCACTTAATAATAATAATAATAATAATATACTTTATTGCCCAACAGGAAACCCCATTTACATGACAACAATAAATTTAACAATATATAAATAATGAAAATGTATTGGTTTAAGTTATAACTTGTCAAAAAAAATATCTTTATAGCGTGCCATCGCATTCTGACACATTACAGTTACTGGTGCCCGCCGAAGACAATTGGTACGAATTTTAGAAATTATACTGGAAGATTTCAAAATCATTTTGCAAGTCTGAATCCTCTGACTTATAATGCACCTCGTCTCCTTCGAATGACTTCAGTAAAAGATCATTTATAGCAGCTGTTCTCTCATTTTCGGGGTTAGTATGGCACGCTCAAATAAGCAACGTATGGCATTCCCCTTAATGTGCTCTATGTCGGGGTATACTTTGCTAGTCAGTTCACTCAGAGATCTCACCACTGTGGCCAAACTTTGCGGAATACTAATTTTACCATCACACGTAGGGTATTCTCCGTCTCCTACATTTAATAACATTTCTAAAAAATGTCCCGCAGAAGCGTCACCTCTTTAATGGACCCTCATATTTTTTCTAAAACGAGTTTCTGAATTTTTGTCCATAAATACGAAGACTTTAAACATGTTTTGACTTCATCGGCTCTTGTGTCTCTGGGTACTACGGGTAACGTCTGTTGAAAAGAACTGTAGTGCGGCCCATCAGGCTCTTATTTCCCTTTATGTCCTTTAATGTTCTATTGAGCGCTTGAATACCCCGTTTGTGACGCATTGTGCATTTATCTCGCACAATTAATTTGGTCTCTCCAAACCTGCGCTGTGTAACTTTGTTTAGATATATTACAAATAGGTGTCTCAACATGCATTATATTTAGCGGCTTAAAAGTAGAGTGTGCTGTTTTACCTTCATCCAGCTAAGTGGCAGCAATGCCAGAAGAGGCGACAGCCAAAGCTATTCCGCAGTCTTTCGCAGTATTGTGGCTAATAACAAATTAGGAACAAATGTCTTGCCGGTGCCCCCAGAGCTGCCAGGAAAATATTGACCAGTGCCCTTCTGGACTGACTTTATAATATTTGTTTGTAGACACGAACAGTACCGTGTCGACAAACAAATATTATAAAGTCAGTCAGTTCTGTTAGCAAAGTTTGGTTATTACAGACAACTTTAGCCAATAAAATAGTGTCGTAGTCTAATTTCATTGAGATAGTTTATCCACGTTTATTTTGTAAATCTGCTTCAGATCTTGTTGGATGTTGTAAACCAGGGTTTCCCAAACTTTTTTCTTCATGACCCGGTTATTTTAATATTTCTTCTTCGTGACCCAGTAACTAAATTTTGTTTTTAAGAAGATAAGCAATGGATCATTTTATTAATAGTAAAACAAAAGTAGCTCTTACAAAGATTGCACGCAAACAATGCAAAAAAGCATTACAAAAATATATGTTTTTATAAATAAAATAGATATTAATGTAAAGAGTATTGCTGTTTCTCGTCGACCAAATATTTTATGTGTGAAGAAAAGGATGACAACTTTATTCTTAAATCTGCTTCTACGACCCTACGATTAATCGATTTCTAAATTTATTTTTAAGAAAAATAAGTGTTGAAAGATAAATAAGTGCTTCACACTTGTATGTCTTCACAATAGGCATTAGAAATTTTATTGCTTTTTGTGCCAATACTAGATATTCCTACTGACAGAAAAGCCAAAAATCGAACAAAGGCATTCTATTGAAATTATCTTAAAAAAATTTGCAGATGATCCTTCAATGCGGTTGAAATCTCATCTGGCATGGAACTAAGATTATACTGTTTTTGTAATTCTGTCTTCATAAAAGCATTGTAATTCCCTTCTTCCTCACGAAGTTGCAGCCTTCATCTTCTCTTGTACTTTAAATACATTGACATTGTTGCGTTGTAATGTCAGATTTAAATTATTTAAAAATTCTAAAATGTCGCAAAAATAGGACAACTTAATGAACCAATTTACTTCATTAAACTTTTATTTAGCTGCAAATATTGCATCTTTAGCTGCGGGGTAACACATACAGCTGCGTTTACAGAACTGTAAAACAGTTCACAGGTGCCTGTAACAAGGCCATGCGCACATCATGCAAAGTCGTGAGCAGGATAGGTAAGAGCAAACCACGGTGGTGGACGCCGTTAATAAGCTCCCTAAGAAAGGAAAGCAGGAGGCTGTTCAACGAGGCAAAAAGCACCAATGAGTGGACTGCCTATAAGAACAGCCTACGGAATTTCAAAACGGAGGTTAGGAATGCCAAAAGGTCATCCTTTGCTCGGCTCTGCGAGCAAATAGAGGAAACCTCAGAAGCCAGCCGACTGCGTAAAATTTTATCTAAGGATCCGGCAGTCCAAAGCTTCATACAGAAGCAAGATGGAAACTGGACAACCTCATGTACAGAAACGCTGGAGCTACTCATGGATACACACTTTCCAAACAATGGAATAAGTGTAGTGGACTCCACCATAACTGCTCCACCTCGGTATCTGGCTGACAGAATTGTAGGTGGAGATAATCATAATGTAGGTGGAGATGGCATCAAAAGCTTCAAACCCTTTAAGTCACCTGGACCTGACGGGATCAGTCCAGTTGAGCTGCAAGGCCATAGATATAGTTACACCTTGGTTGGAGACTTTGTTTAAGGCATGTATAAACCTCTCATACATCCCAAAAATATGGAGAGAGGTCGAAGCGGTCTTCATCCCAAAAGGAGGAAAGGCCTCACACACCTCCCCCAAAGACCTGAGACCAATCAGCTTATCATCGTTCCTGCTAAAGACACTTGAAAGACTGATTGACTTGCACATGAAGGAGGCATTACACCCTGAAATGCTGTCAATGTCTCAGCATACACAAAGGGGGAATCCGTGGAAACAGCACTCCACGCCTTGGTAAACCAGATAGAGAGCTCGATGAGGCATAAGGAGTTCACGATGGTTGTCTTCCTCGATATAGAAGGGGCATTTAACAACGTGAAGCCTGAAGCCATAGAATCAGCCTTAACTGGACTAGCTATGGACAATGCTCTATGTCACCTGATCGGAAAAATGCTCCGTGAAAGGAACATTAGGGCCACAATGGGAAAATCCCACATAAGAAGGAAGGTGAGTAGGGGAACCCCACAAGGAGGCGTCCTCTCACCATTGCTTTGGAACATCACGCTAAATGAGCCGCTCTTCCAACTTAGGAAATCCGACTGCAGGGTCATCGCCTATGCGGATGACGTAGCAATAGCGGCCTCAGGGAAACACCTCAATACAATGTCGCAACTTGTTGAAGGGGCCCTATCGAAACTAGCGCAATGGTGCAAAAGGTGTGGCGTAGATGTCAACCCGGCGAAAACCGAGCTAGTCGTTTTCACAAGGAAACACAACATCCCAGAATTCAGGCCCCCAATGCTAAAGGGCACTGAACTGGCGATCAAGGATAGCGCCAAGTACTTACGGCTCACGGAGGGAGGACAAAGTGGGCAGCGGAGTTTTCTCCAACGACCTCAACCTCAGAATTAGCTTACGCCTGCCAGACTACTGCAGCGTTCTACAGGCGGAGGTAACCGCCATAAAAGGGGCAGCAGAGTGGCTGATGGTAAATGGGGACCCTGGTGAACAGATCCACATTTACACCGATAGCTAAGCTGCTCTCCGGGCAGTTACTAGCGTGTGCACCAACTCAACAGTGGTCTCTGGCGGTCGAAGAAAGCTGAATGAGCTCGCAGCACACACAAACGTGAGACTCACGTGGGTACCAAACCACAGCGGGATCCCAGGTAACGCAAAAGCGGATGAGCTTGCAAAGAACGGCACAAGCCTGCACTCAACCGAAATATTACAGGATATTGGTATTCCATTTGCCTCGTGCAAGGAGAGCATAGCCGAAATAACCTCGAACCTAGCGGAGCGAAGGTGGAGGGATGAAGACGCCTGCAAGGTAACCAGGCAAATATGGCCTCACCGAAACAGTAAAAGAAGCACCAACATCGTCTCTCTAAAAAGATACGATATCAGACTGGCAGTGGGAGTCATCACGGGACACTGTCCCATTGGCAAGCACGCTGAGAGACTGTGCATAGCGAAGCGGGACTACTGCAGAGGCTGCCTGGACGAGGAAGAAGAGGAGAGTGTTCAGCATTACCTATGCCAATGCCCCTCTCTGACCGCAACACGATTGCTCTTCTTAGGCCGACCTTTCTTGGATGATCTCTCTGACCTCGCATCACTAGATGCGCAGACTCTCATGAGGTTCATCCACGGCTCGAAATGGTTTGACAAAATCCCCTGAGGAGAGTTGTACTGCAAGTACCGTGGTAACACAACGGGCCCATCTGAGGCCTATGTGAGCATTAGCTGCCACTTAAACCTAACCTAACCTAACCTAAGCTGCGGGGTGCTCTTGATCTATATTTCTCCAACAATAATAAAACTTCTTCTTCTCTCATTCCAAAAAGACTTTTTAAAATTCCCGCTGGACAGCCATCGTACATCACAACAGTACATCAGAGGGCGGGAAAATCAGAGGGCGGTGTATTATAAAATTCACAATTTTTATACACTCTTGCATAACATTTCAAAATGGCGTATTGAACATTTTAAAACAAGAGAAAGCGAAAATGAGATCAGAAATGCGCTTACATCTTCTAACCTGCAAGAAATAGGCAACTCGTAAAGGATAGTGACAAAATGATTTCTTGAAAATAAATAAAGTAAACCAAAAAGCAGCAAAAGTTTCTTTGCGACCCGGTATTTTTTTCCGTGGCCCGGTACCGGGTCGCGACCCGGCATTTGGGAAACTCTGTTGTAAACCATAATGCTCTAAACATTGCTCTCCCAGACGCAACACTGTATCTTTCTTCAATGGAAATCAGACATTTATTATAAATTACATTCATAACCAGTTGAACATTATGTTATTTTATTTGATGCTTTATATCCTCCGATAAACTATCCTTGTATTTTTCCCAATAACTCAAAGCGTCAGACAATTTACAGAATAGTAAAAATATGCAGAAAAGTTCCCGTAGCCTGAATGGGGAACTACAAAGAGCAGCGTCTTCCATCGTAGCATCCAAGTGTTTGTCATCGTCTAGCAAACCTAGAGCCTTACATGTTGCCTGATATGTGGGATGAATTACACTGTAAACAATCCTCATATTTAAGAATGAAGTTAGACGTCGGACTTCATGAAGTGGAAGGCGAAGATAGTACTCTGCGTTATTAGGGTGGACAATATACACCCAGCCCAACGCTTGGTTTTTTTTAACGTAATCACCGAGTCCAATTGTGAATCTAAACCATTCAGGGACCCACTCAAACGCACACGTAAAAATTCATCAAAATCGGTCCAACCGTTTAGGAGTTCATTGATAAACAGATAAACAGTTAATAAAAGCTAAATATTTATACACTTAAGGAATGAAATTTGGCAAATGCTGAAATACGTGTTTATTTATTTTAATTAACAAGTATTTGTGCTAAATTTCAAGTGAAACAGGTTTGTTTTTGTCTCCCATATAAATTTTGTTACCCCCGTTAGTAGGGAAAGATAGTTCCTTCTAAATCCTCCTCACTCCTCGCTCCCCACTGCCATTTTTAGGATTTGCGCATGCCTGAGAACCTTACACGTAAGGTCACTGAACTGCTAACGGATTTTTTCCCACGAGCATATTTCCTGTTAGGTTTCCTAATCTAATATGAAAGGGTAACAGGTAGGGGTAGTTGGTGGTGGGTGAAATTGGGGGGTTCATAAGAAAAATCAAATGTGGTGTCAGAGCGGCTCTAGCATGCACCCTAAGAGAGATACCGCTCGGCCGCCACCCTCTAAGTAGATGACGTCTTCCGCCGACGCGGATATTGTTAAACTAATTAATATCGATTCTGATTGATTGATTAAAGAATAAATAATTACAGTTGACCTTGTGTCTCAATTTATATGTAATCTTATGGAAAAATGTGACCGTAACAGTGATTTATGAAAATTAATATTATTTCTTATGTAAAACGCGCACAAACTTACTCTTTTTGAGGGCCCTCAAGCTTCAAACTAATTTTGTGTTTGAACTTAAACTTGTAAACGGGAGCGAGAATCGAATGTATGAATTGTGAAATAGTAGATAAGAACCGCCGAGTCAACATTTTCGTATTTGAACTTGTAAAATTTTATCGCCATACATTCAGACGTTCGGACGTTTTGTTTACAATAAATAATTTTTCTAACAAACTCCTCGAGCGCGGTCGGATGTTTAGCATTGATAATTATTTTATAGCTATTCGGAACGCGAATGATATTTAAGCCTGAGCTCTAAATTCATCGTCATATCAACAATTAAAACTGTATCCCTGCGATCAATGTGTAAAAGTTTTCGCAAGCAAGGATAATATTGGTAGCCATAAGGAAGTATGTGATGATAATCAAAAAATGAACTACAAATGCACCGTTTGCAATTCAACTTTCACAAGAGAAGATAGCGACATATGAGAAAACATAATATAAAATCAACAATGATGGTGGGAAGAAGAGGAGTCTAAATCCTGAATATTCACCCTACACCTCCAAGAAGATAAAGTTGAAGACGTAGACAGTGAAAACAATTCTGTAAAATATGCAATCAACAATCCCCAAGAATAAGTTTGCAGTTAAACAAGTTTGCAGTTTGCATGAAATCTACGAAAGAAACACCTACAACCAACAGTGAAGCCGGTCCAGCAGACCGCAGCAGACCATCCAAGCTTGTGTCACCTATAGAATTGATGCTTCAGGGATTGATGTAGATAGCTTTAGATAGAATGCGCATTCTATCCGTCCACTTTCCATGCGCTTTTCATCCACTTTCCATCCAATTTAATCAGCTTCACACAAGAAGAACAAACTTCGTCACAAAAAGAAGCTACAGTTCAAATTTCACGTTTCTAATTTCAGTAGTTTCGGCTGTGCGATGATATTCGGCTGTGCGATATGTATATGTATATATGTGTGTGTGTGTGTGTGTGTTACGGTTAAAGTACAAAAAAAAATCGGCAAATGTAAACATTTACCGGTATATGTATACATCTACCAATTTGATAGGTAAGTGTAAGTTTAAATCGGAGATCAACTTTATATATCTACTTTTACCGGAAAATGTATACTTTTTCTGTGTAACAACATCATGTGTGTCTTTTTGGACAGCCCATGCGCTGTGTATGTTAATATAAACCTCTAACAATTGCCAACAACATTATGCATAAGTGCACATTTGCCGGCAATAATTGGTAAATGTAAGTTGAACTCACATTTACCAACCAAGAAGGTAAATGTGTATATATACCGGGAGATGTGTACATTTACCAAACTACGTACTTTTACCGTAACATATATAATAAATATTATTATTATTTAAAGTCAAATTTACTAAGAGATTTTAGATAGTCAAAGCTGGAGTATTATCTATAGTCAAAGCTGGAGTAGGTCTGAAATAAACTATTTCAGAGCCGCCGCGTAACAACCTCTGTTGATAAATCTGCTGGGTCGCCATTTGTTCCTCTATATGAGCGACTCGAGTTGTTTCCGTTGTTGCCCACCCGCTCCGTCTCGTCACTGTCTGAACCCTCATTTATCCTTGTATTCGGGGAAGTTGATGGCCCGATGGCGCATAATAATTCTCAGCGTGTTCATTCTCTTTGAATCCGTCTAGAACACACACTTCACCCAACAACTAATCCACTTCACTGAGATTATGAAACCGACGAACACGCTACTTTACAAATACTTACTTGTTCATAGTACTTTGAAAACTAAATATTACACAATGATAAAAGGAAAAAATTTCAATTCTTTCCTTCCATTGAAAGGGTCGCATTATACCTCACCTCAGATTCTCCATTACCTATCTAGTCTATAGAATCCATTTCCTGTAATTGTTTGGAATTTCGGGTAAAATTGTTTTAAACTTTATTGTCTGGTCTTGTATGATCTTGTCTAGTATTTTTTGATCTTCTCTAGTCATGTCCGGTCATGTCTGCTCTTGTCTAAACTTTTCTGGTATTGTCTGGTCTTGTCTAATCTTTTCTGGTCTTGTCTGGTTTAGTCTGGTCTTGTCTGGGCTTGACTCGTTTTTAAGATAAGATTTGAAATAGATTTATAGAGAAAATGATAAATACGAGGAAAATATCTATTCTACATCAACAGTCTTGTTGGAAATAATTAATACAGAGCATTTAATGAATGTAAATAATTTCTTCAAAGGAAAACTTGTATTCCGCATAATAACCTAAATGTAGTTTCAGTTCAATGAAAATTTATTAATTAGTGACGTTATTTACTGATTTCCTAGAATAAGTATTTTACATTAATTACCTTTTGAAGCTGTTTCAACTACAAGTCTATCTACTACCCTTAATTCAACAATTAGTGTAATAATTAACAATTTGCATACTTTGATATTATAAAGGTTATGGGTAAACAATCAATTAAACTGTTTTCTCCAAGGGCCAAAACTAAATAGCTTAATAACCTAGATACACAATTAATTGTGCCTTGATGGTTTTCTCGATGATTTCGAATTTCGTTCTGGACGATTTAGAAAGCGTTTTCGATATAAACTCGGGTGATAGCGTCGCGTCGTAATTATTTCCCAATTCCCAATAATCATTTAAAATCGCCGGGAATAGGAGAACTCCATCATCCAATCTCGGCTCGTCGTCAGGGAACAATATCGAACAGCGGATCAGACTTTAGGGAGAAACGGAGGGAGAGAACGGAGAAGTTGAACTTTTCTGGGCACACGCCGATTCCAAATCCATCGATTTAATACTCTCTCCACTACACACACATTTTTTTCGGGCGCTGTTTGAGAATAGATCGCGCTATTATTAGCTTAGCCGGAAGTAGCCGTATAAATGGCTTATTAGGAAATATCTACCTGTCGTGGCATGAGCAAACCGTTAAGTGGATCTTGAAAGGGATGATTGTCATTGCAGGATGGAGGCTTTACATTCGCGGCAGATTAGCTGTGATTGTTGATATTATTGGGTCTTTAATTTCATTGTGCCGGGAGATTTCAATTAAGATCTTTCGAGAGTTAATTGAATTTTACTATTAATTTTAAATTGCATTTCAGATCGATCGAGTTCAGATTGTTTTGTTGAATAAAATGATCTCGTTAAATACCGCAGCGCGCAGTGTGCATTGCTTTTATGTATTTTATACAGCAACTACACAAACATTGATGACAAATAAACAGACAAAACACCCTTTACATACCTTTTTATTATACATTATTTAACCTGAAAACAAATTTAATATTTATGGTCATTTGTATATCGTTACAATTATTATTTCTTTTCCTTGAAATTCGTCATAAAAAACGAACATAAAACGAACCCTGTCATTTCAAATAATACTTTTTGAGACTCGTTTTCAGCGCATCGATCAAATATCAATCAAACTATAAAAAGTTAAAGTTGAATTTTCAATTCTTCTCTTTAGTTCTATTTACAGTCTCATTTTTACAATATTAAATATGGTGTAAGTAAGATATGTTGAATACCCAAACCTTTGAGATGTTAACTGAAATTTAAATAAATAATTTAACGAACTATTTAGTCGATCTGTTAAAATTAAATAAATTTGATTAAGTAAATAGAGGATCCCAGATGATTGGACATCAGCCATTATCCATCTAATCCACAAGAAGGAAAGCAAAACAGATCCCAGTAACTACAGAGGTAACATTCCTTAGTAACACGCCTCTACCTATAAGATAGTTTCCAAGATTCTGGAACGCCATGTAACAAGACAGCTGGATACAGAGTTAAGAGAATATCAAGCAGGGTTCTGAACAATGAGGTCCTGTACAGAGCAGACACACAATCTGAAGACCATTCTTCAATACTGCAAGTCAAGAGCCAGACAATGCGTAGCTTTATTTCTCGACTTCCAGAAAGCATCCGACTCAGTGAACAGAATTACTCTTTTTAAGACCTTAAAGGAAATAGGACTCAACGACAAGATCAATAGGCTGGTACAAGCCACCCTGCACAACACCACAGCCAGAGTAAAGTTTAGAGGACAACTCCCGGAGAGTTTCGCCATTAAAAGAGGGGTGAGACAATGAGACGGCATCTCATTCATATTATATAATTGCGTTCTAGAAAAGATCATTCCAGAGTGGACGAGAATCCTACCAGAGAACACTGGATTACGGATGGGGATTAAAACTGACAACCTAATGATACCATGCCTAGCCTTTGCAGACGATTTGACTTTTTTGAAAAATGACATACATTAGGCTCAGCTCCAAACACTACACTCAATAGCGGCTAAAACGGGTCTTCAGGGTCTTCTCGGTCTCAAAGACCGAGTTTGTTAAACATCAAAGATGCCCCTAGAATGATGAGGGTCAGTGATGATAAGAGTCAAAAGTGTACCTTAAAAGTACCTTGGGGAATGGTTCTCAGTGGACATCAGCGAAACAGTGGCTCTTGAACACAGGAGACTCGAACTAGATAATGGTTACTATGCCTGTAGAAAACTATATGCTTCAAGAAATTTGTCGATGAACGTTAAACTAAGACACAACATTGCAGTAGTCAGAACCTCAGTCCTCAGTCCTCTATGCAGCAGAGTGCCTATATAACTAAAAAGACCTTCTGAAGATTATGAGCCCTCGAGGTGCAAGAAAGAAAGTTCTTGAGACGGATAGTAGAACCAAGAATTCTGCCAGATGGAAGCCGATAGTATCAACCAAATCGTGAGCTATATAAACACCAAGAAAATCTCAAAGATACCATCAGAAGAAGGCGACTGGCTTTTTTCGGACATCTATCCAGAAGTGACTCAAACAGATTATCCCATAGGATCTTCAAGGCTGCTAACAGCGGCAAAGCTACTGGATTCTTGTGGATGAAGCAAGTGGAGAAGGATCTGTCGGAACTCCATATAAAACAAAATGAAATAGCCGACCGGATTAATAATCATACAACTCTTTTAAAACTAAATTCTTTGTAACATCCTTCACAGAAGTTACCCACAGACCAAAAGACGAGACTAGGAAATGTCTGAGGAACGTAAGATTGAATTTAGCCGGAAAATGAAGGACCACTGGGCCATTAAAAAAGCTCGAAGTACAAACAAGAAAGCAGCTGCCAAACCCACAACTAAGAACACCAATCGTGGCAAACAACGACGATGATATCAAGAATCAGCGAAAACGCAAGCACCGTGGTTACCCAATCGTAATTAAAAAAAAATAGACAAATGTAATGTTCGACGAGCCGATCAGTGATCAGTGATCAGTAGGATCAGTGTTATAGTATAAAGAAGCCCGAAAAGACCTTGAGGAAATCTCTAGGATTAACAACCTTAGTTGCAACATGGATGCGTATGCGTCAGAAACAAACTAAAGTCAAGTAAGCACGATGGCACAACATTTCAAGAAAGTTACCCCAGGTGGTAATTTCTTGGATAAGTTCCTCGTCGTGAAACCTGCGACGCACGAGTCTCATTCGGATTCTGGAGGAGACTCGACATCAAGCTAGAGACGATTCGGAGCGTCTCGGTGTATCCCAGCCAGTCAAAAACTCAAAACCAAATCCAAAACTTTTCTAGCAACGTTCCGCATTAACACCCTCACACAAACTGGCAAACTGAAAACTCTTACCGATGCCCTAAATGAAAACCAGATATCTATAATTTCACTACAAGGAACACGTTACCCAATACGAAGAGACTTTCGAATCTGAAGGTTACCGCTTTTTTTAAGAGCAGAACTTAAAAGAGGATCCTCAATGGATATGTAATGCTTGGAACTGCGTTTGCCGCGAGACCGAAAATCCGAAAAGTCGGTCACAAACTTTAAACCAGTAAATGACAAATCAAATTAAATTCAACGACAAAACCTACAGTCTAGTTAACGCACATGCCCCCACAAATGATAAGAACAGATCCGATCAGGACGAAGTGGATAACTTTTGGGACCTCCTGGATGTAAAGCTTGCCAAAATTCCTAAACACCAGGTTAAACTTCTTATGGGGGACTTCAATGCCTAACTTGGACGAGAACACAAGTATAGGAAAATCATTGGAAACCATCCTGGCCACAAGAGAACCAATCAAAATGGCAAGAGATTGATCTCCATTTGTGAAAACCATAATCTCCAGATCATATCAACACACTTTTGCCTCCTTGCCTTGAAGGCGGACAACATGGCGATCTCCTGTCGACACCATTGGAGAGTTACAAATAGATCACGTCACGATTTCCTGAAAAAACAGCCCTGAGATTATAAATTTAAAGGTTAAAAAAGCTGTAAACGTGGCCCCAGACAATTACATGTCCGTAATTAAACTTAAACCGGTCCCTACAAACACCAACAGAACACCCAAACATATTATTCGCTTTGACCATGAAAACTCCCACAGAAAGTAACGGAGTTCCAGGAAAAGGCTCGACCAATTGACTGACTATAACAACACAATAAACCGTCTGATTGAGGCCGCCAAGGAAATTGCTCAAAAAGAAGCAAGAAACATGCCTGGTGGAATGATACCTGTGTTACAATTCTCAAAAAAGGCAAAAGGCAAATGCATGGAAACAATATTATTCAACAAAATCGCAATCTAATTGGGAATCCTACAAAGCTGAACGAGCCGAGACAGCTAAAGCGATCCGAGTTGAGAAGCGTAAATATGAAAAGTCACTTGTTGATAAGATCGACCAAAACTTTAACAGATATGCCACCAGAGAGTATTACAGAACGTTCAAAAGAAAACTTACGGGCTATAAACCTCAACTGGGCGATCACTGGCGGCCTCAAATAAAGAAATCTGTAATATCCTAGCTGTCTACTATGAGAACCTACTAAATTGCGATCAACCCAAAAATCCCTTCAAGGCCGAAGAAGCCATTCACGGATATCCAGAATCGAGACCGCCCAACAAAGATGATATCAAACGTCATATTGCTCAACTCAAAAACAATAAAGCACCAGGAGAAGATTCTGTAGTTGCAGAACTTTGGAAATATTCCTCTGAAGAAGCAGTTGTAATCTTGCAGAAGCACATAGAACAAATTTGGACAGAAGAAATCCTACCAGTAGATTGGAAAACAGCCTTGATCCATCCATTACACAAGAAGATTGTAGATTGTAGATATGGTGGTGACGACTTGTACTGCGACCTTTATAGATCTATTGTACCCCACCCTCCTCCTCCAAGTGTTGGTGTACTTACCCATTTAGAGCGCCTCCTCTAATCCTGATTCCTTTAGGAATCTCAGGATCTGGGTGGGATTCAAGGCCTGCAGCTCCTCTGTGTTCAAGCAGTGAGCCCCAAGGTACATCTGTCTCTTGCGGAGTAATGCTCCGCAGTCTTTGAACAGATGTATGGGGGTTTCCTCTGCTGAGCCACAGAATCTGCATCCATCATCCTCCTCTAGGCCTAGGGCCTTGAGATGTTTCCTAAGTCTGCAGTGTCCCGTCAGGGCTCCTGTCAGAATTCTGAGCTTGTTCCTGCTTAGTTTCAGGCAAGCTTTAGTTCTCTTCTGGTTAAAAGATCCCAGCATCACTTTGGATTGCCTTAGCCCTGGAAGTTCTTCCCAGGTTTTCATCCATTTTCCTCTTATTTCTTCATCTAAACTTTTGCGGATGGTGTTCACGCTCATACCGCAAAAGGGTTCCGGACCTATAAAGGGGCTACTGGATCCCTTGTTTGCTAGGTGATCGGCTTCTTCGTTTCCGTCTATACCAGTGTGTCCTGGTACCCAGTATAGCGTTACTTTATTATCCCTGCCAAGCTTGTTCAGCTTCCCCACACAGTCCCATACCAGTTTGGATCTGATGGTGTATGAGCTAATGGCCTTGATGGCTGCTTGGCTATCTGACAGGATAGCAATTCGTTTTTTGCGGTACTTCCGCAACTTTTAGGTTAAACTGTGCACATCTTTCGATTGCGTGTACCTCTGCTTGGAAGATACTTGGGGATGTTCCCATGGATGCGGAGTATCTGGTACGAGGTCCAAACACTCCTGCACCAGTGCCTTCCTTTGTCTTCGAACCATCTGTATACCACTTGATGGCATTTTGCTCTATGTGGTATGCTGAGGATTCGTCGCTCCAATCGGCTTTACTACTACACATTGCTGTGTAGTTTTTCTCGAAGTGGTATTTGCATACCATTTCGTCTTTTGGTACTTCCAGCCAGGGGATCTTGGCAGCGAGGCTGTTTCGGTCTCTGCTCCCGATTATTTTGCCTCTGCCCATTCCTTCCTTGCTGAACCTTACGATCGCCGATCTGGCGGCGCTCTCCACCACAAGGTGCAGCGGAGTCAGATCCAGCAGCAGCTCCAATGCTGCTGTCGGACAGGACCCCATCGCCCCCGTGATGCAGACACACGCCAGTCTTTGAATCTTCTCAAGCTGTTTCCTCATAGAGGCCAGCTTGATTCTACTTCCCCACGCAACCGCCCCATAAGTGATTGCAGGTCTCACTATCATGGTGTACATCCATCGCAGGATAGTGGGGTTACAACCCCACGTTTTTCCTGCCAGATTTCTGCACACTATTAGGGCGCGTTTGGCTTTACCTACCACTGCCTCAGCGTGTCTATTCCATAGGAGTTTGCTATCTAGTGTGATACCCAGATACCTTATCTCCTGTTGGTATTCTACTGCCTTCCCATCTATGAGTATGGGATGTAGGCAGTTTAGTTTTCTCCTTCTAGTAAATAGTATCAAAGTGGTTTTGCTCGGGTTGAGTCTCAATCCCACTGTTTGACACCATCCACTAGTTACTTTGAGGCCTCTCTGAACAATTTCACAGAGCGTTCCCTCAAATTTTCCTCTGGCCATTGTGACTATGTCATCGGCGTAACCTTGACATTTGATGTCTAGGTCGTTTAGCCTAACCAGTAGTTCATCAACTACCAGGCTCCACATTAGCGGTGATAGTACACCTCCCTGTGGGCACCCTCGAGTTGTGGAGATCTTAATGGTGTCTTTTCCCACTTGTGTCTCCGCCGTTCTAGTTCTCAGCATTTCTCCCATCCACTTTGAGATAGTGCTGTCGATATTCCTTCTTTCGAGGGCCGCCCTGACAGCCTCGTGTGAGGTGTTGTCAAAAGCTCCCTCTATATCCAAGAAGGCACATATCGCTACTTCCTTTATCTCTAGTGCTGCTTCTATTTCGTTTGTCAGCTGATACAGGGCGGTTTCTGTGGATTTCCCTGCTCTGTAAGCATGCTGACTCCTGTGTAGTGGTGTACCTACCAGCACTATAGTCCTAAGGTAATTATCAATCACCTTCTCCATTGTCTTTAACATAAAAGATGTTAGACTAATGGGTCTAAATGACTTCGGTTGAGTGGTGTCTTTCTTCCCCACCTTCGGTATAAATACCACCTTAGCCCTTCTTCATAGCTCCGGTATATATCCGAGCGCTAAGCTACTTCTAAAGATATTTAGAAGATACGGCATTAGTTCTCTCTCTCCCTTTTGTAGGAAGGCAGGAACTAGTCCGTCCACACCTGGGGCCTTAAAAGGCTGGAAAGTGCCGATAGCCCATCTGATTCGGTTTTCCGTACAGATGGACGCTGCCCTCTTCCAGTCGGCCCGACTTGGTTTCCGTGGTTGCATCAAGCCCTCGTTCTCCCTGTATCCTCTACATCCCGGAAAATGGGTTTCTAGTAGGAGGAGAGCTCTTTGCTCTTCATCCTCCGTGAAGGTCCCATCCGGTTTCTTGAGAGTGGTTGTCATTTCCAATCTATCCTTCGCTAGTGCTTTGTGCAGTCTAGCTGCCACCGGCGTGGATTCTATGTTTTCACAGAAGGTCCTAAAGTTTTCCCTTTTTGCCCTTTGCCATTACACAAGAAAGGCAGCATGAAAAACGTCAACAACTATAGAGAAATATCGCTACTGCAGGTAACATACAAAATTCTCTCACTTACTATCCTGTAGAGGTTATAAACTGAAATAGAGCATCAAATAGGCGAATACATTTGAAATACAATTGAAATCACCGCCGAGTCTCCCGGGAACTTCCGCAGTTTACAAAAAGAAAAAGAAAAAGCATCCCGACGACGAGGAGAGCATCAAATCAGAAGTGAAAAACATCGCACATTGTATTATAACTCCTTGAACAAATTAAATATTGACGATAAGATTGCGCCGATGAAGACATTCTGGCTTTGGAGGCTCTCCAGGCTCCTTTCATTGTGGAGAACGGAGATCTCGCCAACAATAATAGGGACAATGAAGGTAACAACTATCCCGAAGTACCTGAACCGTTTCTTCTCGACGATCAAGCTGATGAAACTAATGAAAATAAAGTTGGATTTAATATACCGGAGACAGGTCCTGCAGAAAACCAAAACCAAAACTTGCCTCCTCCGGTGGTTCCATTAGTTGACTATGAAGATGACCAAGGCATAGATATAGCGAACGAAACCATTGAACCAGAAGAGATTGGTCTGAACCACGGCAGTCGGAAAGCTTTATTCGACCCCGACTCACAATTGGACATGTTGGAAGAATTCTCATTACCTGATGTTGCCGACGATCAATCCGATAAACCAATTCTATTTGGAGTAAATCTCCTCTCGGAGGAAAAAAAACCGAATCCATTTCCGCATTGGTTGTTGCAATTGTTGGGACAGCAAGGTGAAGATGATGGGATTAATCATGATGAGCCACATTTTTATTGCAAAGGCGATGGCTTAGGTGTTCATCCATCAATAATAGGAGTGGACGTTGATGAATCAAGTTCGGATACGTCAGGGTACGATTATGCTCAAGCAGAAGCAATATCGGAGGAAGATATAAATCCTCCGTTACCAACGGATGCGGCTAGCGGAAATATTGCTACGCTGGAAGTTGTGGGGCATGCTCCGGATAGCTTTCTTTATACCTTTGCATATCACACAAAGTTTGACTAGCACGGATAGCACGGACAAGATTTTTAATACATTAGATGATTGTTGTCCAGATACTAATATAAAAATATCAAGGGGGCTTCGGAAAGGGTCGTTCAACTGCCGAATAGATTTGCAACCTCAAAGCTATCATCAGATATTGCAATCTCATGCCCAAACCATACGTGTCGGTCTTTGTGGATTTTAAAAAGGCCTGTAATTGAACATCCATAACGAATTTGGGGTTGACCTGAAACTGCTGGCACTAATTAGAGCCACCCTAACTGAAACAATATCCAAAGTAAAGTTCCTAGGATGTCTATCGGACTCTTTTGAAGTCAAAACGGGAGTCAGACAAGGTGACGGGCTCTCTTCTATGCTTTTCAACTGCGTTCTCTAAAGGATCATTAGGACCTGGAGAACACAGTTATTAGAAGCTGAGTATTGAATATGAAAATTGGAACAAAATCCACGGGGATTTGGGGATTGTGGTTGACTGTCTAGCATTCGCTGATGACATCGCCATTCTGTCAAACGACATAGAAACTGGTAGGGTACGAATCGACCTTCTAAAAGAAATCGCGGAAAAAACTTGCTTGCAAATATCATTTTAAAAAACAGAAGTAATGACCAACATGAAATATGCACCAGTAAAACTCCAGACAAAATACGGGAGGATCAACCAAGTGGAAACGTTTAAGTACCTGGGAGAGATCATAATGAAAAGTGGACTGGACAAAGAGCACTTAAAGAACGAGTACGCAAACTCGAAATGCCCTATCAAACGTCGCGCTCAATGTACAACATAAAATACCAAAAATACCAAATTCCGTCATTATGAAACTGTTCTGAAGCCAGTAGTTATGCATGCAGCCGAAACCCTATACCTAAATGTTCACAAAGGACTCCTCGAAGAATTAGAGAAGAAAGAGCGCAAAATCGTTAGAGGTTTATTGGGATCGAAATACAAGAATGGCATCCATCATAAAAACCCAACAAAGAAGTTTAAAGTAAAATAAAGAAAAGTGCAGAAACGATCTGTAACAAGCGGGTACGGTATTTTGGTCATCTTAAACGAATGGAAGAAAACAGGCTGACAAAACAGATTTTGCACTTTTTTTACTCCAAACACAAAACCACAATGCCCTGGCTTATAAAAACCAAAGAAAATTTCAAAATACAGCATTTAAAAACAAACGACGCCTTATCTTACGCCTTATAATAAAAATCTCTTCCGTAAAAAGATATTGACGAATGGGATAAACCGAGATGAACCAAAAGGATGACAAGGTACCACGTTGACAGCTGAGCGCAAGCTGGCCCTCTCACAGAGAATGGGGGAATTCTTTGCTCAGATTTCAAACTGCCATGTGTAACAAGACATAACGTGGTCCTAGATGGCCTCAACGAATAATAATAATAATAGACAAATCCGGACGGGGAAGACCTTGTCATCGGTAGCCTTTTGTATGCAATGTAATAAATAGGTTTTCTCTCTCTCTCTCTCTCTCTCTCTCTCTCTCCCTCTCTGTCTCCCTCTCTCCCTCTCTCTCTGCATCAGAGGTGTCCAACTCGCGACCCAATTTTCAATGCGGTCCTAAACAAAACCGATTTTTTTTTAATCATTTATCTTAACAGCATAAACCAAAGAAGAAGTTCCATAAAGTCATCAACCGTATACATATTTTATTTTTGAGTGATAGGAAATATTTTCAAATACTTGGTAACATATCAATGAGGGGCCAAATAAAGCTTCTTCTTGGCTCTAAGGTTATGGTAATATAATTGTGTGGTGGTGGCTCAGATAGCTAAGCACTTATTATTTATTTACTTGGCCACATTAAATACATATTGTGGATGTGATAGTTACAATAGACAATAGTTACATATTACAATAGTTACAATAGACACTTTAATACATTAATACAATTAATATAATAAAAACAATAAATACTACAAAAATGCTACTACTACAAATTACATTAGACTCTAAATTATCAACGTTATGATAGCAAAATGATACAAATTATTTTTAAAAAAATTCAGATATTATAATAATATGAGAGAATAATATGCTCCTTGGCAAGGATGCATTTTACATCTCATTTAAATTGCTTAAAGTTCTTTGTTTTTAATTCATTGCCCAGCTTATTAAATAATTCAATTCCTGTATAAAAGAAGGACTTCTCAAGTTAAGGTCTTGTATGGTGATTGTGGTAATTCGCTAAGGTGTTAAAGTTTCTTGTATGATATTTTGTATAACACAGCACTTTTAACATGTAAATTGAGGGTAATGTATATATATTCAACTTTAAAAAAAAATACAACTTTGCCCTCCTTTTAGACCAAACATAACAATTCTTTTCTGCAAAATAACACATCTATTGACGGTAGCTTGACCCTAAAGTAACACGTGTAGAGATAGATGAGAATATACTAGTGCATAATACACTCTAATTACTGATTATTTGTTAAACAACTTTTTAATTTGTAAAATTGCCAAGTAAGCGCTTCCCATTTTTATGCAAACATGGTCTATGTGATGTGACTAACTAAAAGTAGAGTCTATCCGTACCCCCAAAAAGTTGGTATATGTTTCTATTTTATGGTTTTTGCCGTCAATACTGAGTTGAAAATGCATTGGAATTTTTCTCTGTTTACCAAAGTAAATACAAACAGTCTTATCCGTATTCAGTATAAGATGGTTTGCTCGGTACCATGCATTCACCTCATTAACAACTATTCCGACTCTGCTTTCAAGCTCTTCTATACAGTTCCCAGACACAGCCATATTCTTGTCATGTGCAAACAGTATAGTTTCTGCACTTACATAAAGTAGAAGATCGTTGATGAATAGCAGAAATAGAAGCGGCCCTAAAACAGATCCCTGAGGGACACACACATATAGTTATATTATTGCTAATACATTTGTAGTTATTGGCATTTACAATCAACTTTATTCCTGTAAGGAAGGATCTAATCAATCTAATCTAATCTGATTATCTTGGCCTTTCACTTGGCATCACTTGGCCTTTGAGTCAGACAGCTGGGGTTCAAATCCCCACAGAACCTAAAAGTAGCAAAAATTAAAAACTAATGGCTGCAACCCATTACACTCAATTCCCCAATTCGGCTTAGGCAACTTTGGGGCTCTCAACCACTGAAATATATACTAACTGGAACGATCGCTGCCCTCTAAGCTTGTGCGGCTAGAGAGAGAGAGGTCCCAAGGGGAGACCACCCTCCACTACTTGTGTTTGAGAGAGAGAGAGAGAGCATGACTTGAATTCGAGAGTGGGAGGATGTGGTACAGTCAGAGCGAAAAGCTAGTTGTATATAACCAAATCAAGTATTTATCCACACTATGTAAATACAAAATATTAAGACTAATAATATTTTGTCATGTGCTACTAGTATTATATATATAATAATTTTCTTTTTGTATTATATATTACATGTTTAAAATAATATAGATATATTTAATATATACATTAGGTTTTTTACTAAGACTGTACTAGACGAAAACAGAGCGATACGAGAACTCCCCTTGGGACCTCTCCCTCTACCCGCACAAACTTAGAAGCCAGCGCTCGTTCCAGTTAGTATATATTTCAGTGCTCTCAACTGCCTAACACCTCCTCTGGAAATTTGTCGTTCGGATTCTACGTTAAACTGTAGGTCCCCCAAATCATAGCGCTGAGGTTGGATATGTGGCCGATGCCCAGCAGTGGGACATTAAGGCTGATGATGATTATGTGAATATAATTGTGCTCCAAAACTGCATAACTTCTTCCCATGTGGCCCAGAGGAACAGTACACCCCTGCTCTAGAATATAAAGAACAAAATAAAGAACAAAACGACCTAAGAAATAATTTAGCTGCTGTAAATAAATTGCTAGCAAATTTAATGCTAAAATATAATTTATGAATAAATCACATTTGTGTTGTTGAGATTAAGTAGGTAATTTAAACGTTAAGGCAATTCGCACTCAAGCGATAAAATATTTATTAAGTCCCTTAACGATATTTTTATTATACGATAACTTTATACAGTTGAAGGATTAATGAAATTCGTAATTGTGCCGACGCGTCATCCATTCTATTGTCGTTAATTTGATTAATTATGCGTCTAGTTTATTGAGCTATTTAGTTTGGACGTCGTCGAGTTGTTGCAGTTTCCAAGAAACTATTTTAATTGATTTAGTGCGAGGCATCCGAAGAATCTTTGTCCCCGTTCGTTTTGGATATTAAGTTTTAGGCGGTGCAGATTAAACGCCAACTTTGGAATTTCATTCGTCAAGTCCACAATTGAATTGGTAAAATATTTTAAAGATTTACTTTAATATAATTTCTAAGCTAATTCAGGCTTCAACAACATGAAAACTAATTAAGCTGGAATGATTTGAATAAATTTGCAAAATTATTATATTTCTTTAGATACCATTATATTTGTTTAGAAATTTTTGAAAGTATGCATAAAAATCAATAACAATAATAATGCTTTATTGTCAATAAAAAATACATAATTTCTGTGGACAAAGCACAGGCAAAATAAATCGATTGATTACCACTAACACAAAACATGACAAAAAGAAATACATAATCATTTGAATAAAACTAATTTTTTGATTTGTTTCATATGATCACATGAAACAAATCACAAAAT
This sequence comes from Phosphuga atrata, assembly GCA_944588485.1. Taxonomy (NCBI): domain Eukaryota; kingdom Metazoa; phylum Arthropoda; class Insecta; order Coleoptera; family Silphidae; genus Phosphuga; species Phosphuga atrata. The sequence goes on from OX155893.1 coordinate 24,506,785, forward strand.
TATTTTTATTCAAATAATTAAAAATGTCGTTTCATATTGTTAAGGCTAAAACAAAACAAAAAGAAATAATTTTTACTCGTTGAGTGTGGCTATTTGTGGCTAAGGCCTAGGCCGCACTATCGGTAAACCGCCGCGGTTTTTAATCGCGTGATTTTGTTAGTCAAGTAAGTTAATACAGGCGGCCTCACTTGTGGTTTGGCGGTTATAACTGCTAACCGCTCGCTGGAAAAAAACCGTAGTGCGGCCTAACTCTAATCTGTGTGTGTGCGGTTCAAAACAGACAGAAACAAAACGGACAGATACGGAAACTAGCGATCACTGTAGAATTCTGCAGTAGCGTAGTAGGGTCGTTCTAGGAAATACGACTTTCAAATTCAATTTATTAATCTATAGATGTAATAATTATACATATAAGACAGGTCAAAGTTAGAATACATAAAAATACATACAGTGCAAGAATACATAAGCACATATAAATAAATTAAAAATTAAAAAAAATAAATATTAGACATCATTAAAAAAATCACTGACAGTATAATAGCATTTATCTAGGATGTAAGTTTTAAGGCGTATTCGGAAACTTCTATTACTGGCTAACTCCTTAATAGCCAACGGTAACTGGTTATTGATTTGAATACCTATTCGATTAGGAGCACCTTTGCAAATGGTGAGATTACTTTTCGCCGGTCTTAGGTTCAAATAATTTCTGGTATCATATCCATGGCGGTCATCTCTTATTCCAATTACATTCCTATTTTTAAAAACCTAACCTAACCTAACTCACATATATAAATACATGGAACGGTGAGGATTTTAAGATTTTTAAAGTATGATCTGCAAAGAGGTGGTTCTTGTGATACCTGCTATTGTTCTTATTACCCTTTTTTGTGCAAGAAATACTCCTTGACTGAAGCAGATCCCCAGACTAATATGCCATACGCCAGAATCGAATGAATTTCGGCATGGTATACGCTGAGAAGAACATCTTCACACACCGTTTGTCTTACTTTTCTTAACATATACGACTTACTATGCAGCTTATGAATTATTGCATCAGTGGTTGCAGTCCATGTCAAGTGTTCCTCTAGGTATATACCTAGAAATTTTACTTTTTCCTGTCTAGTTAGCTTGCAGTTGTCAATTTTGAGAGGAATGTCATCAGTGGGATTTCTTTGACTGCATTGAAAAATAACATAGCTTGTTTTTCCAATATTGAGGTGTAAGTTATTGGCATAGAACCATATGTATAGTTTTAACAGGATAATGTTCAGTTGTATTGTCGTTGCTTCAAGTTAACGTTCCGAAACTAGGATATTCAAATCATCCGCATACAGGGTGCAGTGATAAGGGCCGATAAAATGTATCATGTCAGCTGTATAGAGAGAAAATAGAATCGGCGCTAAGATACTACCTTGCGGCAACCCTATTCTGAGAACTTTAGTATTGGAGTATCCTGTCCTCCCTCTTGAATTTATTCTCACGCATTGTCTTCTATTATTTAAGTAGGACTCGAACCAACGACCAGCCTTTCCTCTAATTCCATAGGTATATAGTTTGTCCAGGAGATTTTCATGTGCGACGCAGTCAAAGACATTTCTACCTCATTAACGATTTTGTTGTAGAATTTACTGATTTCTGTGGAGGTGGATTTTTGTTTGCAGAATCCATGTTACTGGTGAGGAATTAGATGATGTCGCGTAATGAAAGGCATTAATCGACTTGACGGTGGAACGAAATTTGGAATTATTAGCGATAGATTTCAGGTGGATAGGTAAATGATTGAACATTTTTTTTGTATTGTAGAAGATGGAGTTTTTGATCAGTTCTGATCTATGTAATGGTAGATAAATATCCTGATGCAAGTTCCTATTACAATGTTCGTGAGTACCCGAAAAAAAGACCGAATGTGTTATGCATTAAGCTAACGGATTCCAGGATAAATAACAAAGGGAGTGTTAAAATTTTCAAACTTTTAAAGGAAGGTAGACAATAGGTACTACTTTTTCTAGAAGTGCCGTACTCTCTCCGAGAGCGTTGGCAACCTCTCGCGCATGCTTATGGAACGCAACATCCACAAGTATACGGGACTTTCAGTTTATCGCCGGTTCCGAACGGCACTAATTGATGGGTTTTATTTGGCAGAATTACTCGTTGTAGTTTGCCATTGCTTTCCACGAAGTGGCCATAGCATAGCTCCGTGAAAAATCTGCACCGCTTGGCCGGGGATTGAACCCGGGATCTCATGCATGGCAAGCGGATTCGTTCACCACCACACCACTGTGACCACTTACTATTACTACTTCATCTTCTCTATGTGCCTTATCCTCTCAAGACGTTGGCGATCATATTAGCCCATCTCACTTTATCCACTGCAGCTCGGAACAGTTCAACTGAAGTCATATTCGTCCATTGTCGCAAGTTTTTCAGCCATGAAACCCTTCTTCTGCCTGGCCCCCTTTTTCCGTCTATTTTTCCTTCAATTATGAGTTGAAGCGCTCTGTATTTGTCGCTTCTCATTATGTGTCCTAAGTAGCTGGTTTTTCTCTGTTTGACAGTATTCATTATTGCTGTATGTTTCTCCATGCGGTTTAGGACCTCGATGTTGGTAGTATGGCTTGTCCAAGAAATTCTCAGCATCCTGCGGTAGCACCACCTTTCAAAGGCCTCCACTCTCCTATGCGTTGTTTCTGTTAGTGTCCACGTTTCCACACAATAAAACAGTGTGCTAAAAACATAACACCTCAGAACAGGGAGCCTGGTTTTAGGTTGAGCCTGAGATTGCATAGCACATTGCGCATGTTGTTAAATACTGCTCTTGCCTTTTCCACTCTAGCCTTTATCTCAACCGAATGATCCCAGCTATCATTGAGCACGCAGCCCAGATATGTCAATTTCCTCGCTCTTTCCAGAGTGTTCCCGTTTACAGTTATTTCAGCGCTAGCATCTAGGTGTTTACTGATTACCATTGTTTTGGTTTTATTTATATTAAGTTTCATGCCATATTCTTCGCAGACGGTAACTACTCGGTTCATTAGCCGCTGCAATCCTTCTTCGCTGTTACTCATGTTACTCACCGTATCATCCGCGTATCGCAAATTATTTAAACATTCGCTGTTGATAATAACACCATCTGTTGCGTCTTCCAGTGCTTTTTTAAATATTTCCTCCGAATATACATTAATCAGTAGAGGTGACAGAATGCACCCTTGTCTTACTACTTTCTTTATATTGATGCTGTCTGTTGTATTGTTTTTTATTCTTACTTTGGCAGTTTGATTCCAATATAGGTTTGAGATGATACGAAGATCAGCAGCTTCTACACCCCCATACGCCAGCACCTCAACAAGTTTGTCGTGGTTCACGAGGTCAAACGCTCTGCTAAAGTCTATGAAACATAGGTATACATTTGTATTGACATCTCGGCATCTTTCAATAAGTATTTGTACAGCGAACAGAGCTTTTTTGTACCTAGTCCCTTTTTAAAGCCGACTTGAGTGTCACTTGTAAGTTCTTCTAATTGATTATATATTCGTCCATGAATTATCAGGAGGAATAGTTTTAGAGCGTGGCTCATTAAGCTAATGGTTCTATATTCCTCGCATTTTTTTGAGTTGGGCTTTTTTGGCAACGGAATAAAAATAAATGTTAACCAGTCCTGTGGTATTACTCCTGTATTGTATATAGTGTTAAACGAGTCTTGTATGTAGTCAATGTATTGATTAGCAAAGAGTTTTTATGGTATACCATCTTCCCCGCTGGTATACCATCAGCTGGTATACCATCTTCCCCGTTTGCTTTCTTGTTCTTTAGCTGCTTTGTTGCATGAATAATTTCCTACCTTGTAATCGATAGACCTTCAATATCTGACTTGGTTTTCCTGTTGTCGCCCCGGTGGTCCTCGTCAAACATTTCTTCCACGTATTCCTTCCATCTCGCAAGTTGAGCCCCTATGTCTGTTATTGTCTTTCCATTCCTATCCTCTATAATTCTATGATGTTGCTGCTTTCGTGTTCCTGTTGCTTCTCCAGTTCTTCGATTTCGTCAAATTTGTTGTTAAGCATTGCTTCTTTCGCTTTCTTAATTTCCTTTCCGATCTTTCGGTGAATTTCCTTTATATTTTTGCATTTCCTTATTTCGATACTTTTTTCTTTCTTCCATTAATTCAATTATATTGTCCGTCGTCCATGCTTGTTTCTTTTGCCTTGTCTCTTCTGGTATCCAGTTGTCGATAGTACTTTTTAGAATTGTTTTAATGCTTCCCCATATTTCTTCCGACGTTGTAGTGTCTCTAATTTTCACGGTTTTTTTTGATTGTTTATCTCTGTTATTATACGTGACTTTGTTGGTTCTGCATTTACTGTGTTGAAGCCTTTCCTAGTTTCTCTTTTCCTTGTATCAAGTTTTTTCAGTCTGACTTTTACTGTTGCCAGCAGTAGATTATGATCGGTTGGTATGTCTGCCTATGATTTTATAGAATTTTTAAATCTTGAAATAACAATAATATAATCAATCTGGTTTCTGACTAGCCGGCCTACTATTCCATCTGCCGGACAATTACTACTACTCAATCCAAATATATAGCAAATAACACTCTTTTGTAACTTGAAGATAGATTCAAGTTGGAGAAGGTTGTAATGTCCCAAGAACGCTAAGCCATATCGAAGATGCGATTCCAAAAGAGCAAATGTTTGGAGATTTAGCTCCCTGGAAATAGACCTAATTGCAAAGCACAGCCTCTTTGTTAAGAGTACCACATGCGAGGACCATTTGAGTGATCTGTCGAAGACGAGGCCCAGAAATCTAACACAGTCATCGGAATTAATGACGTTGTTGTCAAGTGTAAGAGGCGGGAGTGTATCTTTATATGATAGAACTACAGTTTTCTTTGTTCTTAATTCTAGACAGAACCCTACAATAACTTAAATAATTAATTAATTAATTAGTTATTCTTGAGTGGAGAAGCGGCAGATTAGGTTTGGACCTTCTGATACTAGTATCATCGGCGACGAAACAAATTTTACCGCTGATATTTAGATTAGTGATATCGTTAATGAATACTAGGAAGAGTATTGGACCTAGAACGGAACCTTGTGGGACACCAACATCCACTGCTCAGCAAGAGAAAGAGTAGTCATTTAACCTGACGAGCTATGAAGATATCTTCTCAAAATATATGCCCTTCCCAACAACGTCGCCTATTGCAATATCCCATAAGTTACCTCTTCAAGACCCAGACTATCGATTTTTTTTTAAGATTTCTTGGGTAGTGACCCTAGGACACCAGTCATAAATGGTATCATTATGATCATTGTGGTTTTCTTTTCCCAAATCAAATTTTAGGTCTAAATATTTCAAAATATTTTTGCTTCAGTTTTGCTTCTTCTACTCTACTACCATCGCCGGAAATCGCAATATCTATGATGTTAACTGCATGTTTTTCGGCAACGGTTGTATTACGAGTATTATGTTCCAGGTGCCGGTCCATTTGGATACAAAAGTCCCATAAAATTTTCTCTTGACTCCTTCATTCTCTATTACCTTTTTCGAAATGTAATCCCACAAGGTTTTTGCAAAATTAATGCCCAAATTTGCTACAAAGGCCCCAAGGGATAACGGTGGCAACCTAGTTTTGTCTCCCAAGATAATCAGACTGAGCGATTTTTTTGCCGCAGCAAATCACATGTTGCACCATTCCATCGCTCTCTTTACACAATTTATACGTGCCATCGCTTTGGTTTTTATGGATTTTGGCCTTCAATGCATTGGTGGAAAGTGCCGGATCATAGGCTGCAAGTATTAGCCTTTTGGTCTCCTTTTTCAAATTCCCATTTTTCAGCCAAGCTTCTCGAAAGTCGGGTTTCCCGTTGATCGCGTGGAAGTATTGTCCATGTGGTGCTTTCTTATACCAACTTTATCTGCCTCTTGTGGTTTTGTTATGATATTCCTTCTTCTTCTGATGTCGTCTTCTCATTGAAGGTTGGCGACCACCTTTCTGAATGCGTCTCTGTCTCTTGCCACATGGAACAGTTCTTCAACAATCATTCCAGTCCACTCTCTTATATTACGGAGCCAGGATTTTTTCTTTCTTCCTGTTCCCTTCTTCCCCTCTATTCTTCCCTGGATTATGTTTTGTAGCAGTATATATTTGTTGTTGCGCAGAATATGACCTATGTATGCTGTTTTACGTATCTTGATAATTTTTAATAGTTTCCTTTCATGTCCGATGCGCCTTAGTACTTCTTCGTTCGTTATTCTGTGTCCAGGGCATCTTTAGGATGCGCCTATATGTCCACATCTCGAAAGCTTCAAGTTTTTTGATAGTTTGGGCTTTTAAGGTCCAGGTTTCCACCCCGTACAGCACACATAACACTCCTTGAACCCTAATCTAATTCGTAGGCACCAACTTCTGTTTGTGAACATTGAAGAGTATGCAATAAATGTTTTTCGAGCCATTTCTATCCTGATCTTGATTTCTCCATCTGGATCTAGTAGGTCATTAATGACTGTTCAAAGATATTTGTATTTTTGAATCCGCTCTACTTGATTTCCATTTAATGTGATAACAGGGTAAATATTCGGGTTTTTACTTATTACCATGAATTTCGTTTTTTTTTTCTATGTTAATGGTAAGTCCTACTTCTTCGCACGCTTGGTAAACTCTCTCTAATAGTGTTTGTAGCTCTTCTCTACTTTCCGCCATTATTGCAGTATCGTCCGCGAATCTAAGATTATTAATTAGTGCCCCTCCAATATTTATCCCTTCTCTTCAGTCCTCCAACCCCCCTTCCAAACACAAACTGGGAATACAAATTTAATAGTTGCGGTGACACGACGCAGCCTTATCGGACGTCTTTCTGGATTTTGATTTCGTCCGTCTCCATATCTTCAACCCGCACTATTGCTGTTTGGTTAAAGTATAACTTTTTTATTAATCGTGTCGCTTTATGATATTTACTGAGTAGATATCATATTATCTTCCACCCATTATGTTATCAGCAATTGGATATTGAACACTATGTGTGCATAAGGAGCAAGGAAGGCAAAAGATTACACAGCAAACATGAGATTATCAAACGCTGGCATCAGCATTTTGTGTACCTATATCTCAAATATAGAGTTCCCGCATCCATCAATCCCAGAAGGTGTCCCATTTGAAGGGCCTATCCCCAAAATCACTGCAGAGGAAGTTGCCATTGCCCTCGAAAGCATGAGAAATCAGAGATCTCCTGGAGCAGACAATCTTCCCGCTGACTTATCGAAGTTGCAAGAACTGCAAGCCTCTGCAATTGATTGGCTTGTTACCTTTTTCAACGCCTTAATCGACTCTGGCCACATCCCTACTGACTGGACTATAAGCATCACGGTACCGAGTTTCAAGAATAAAGGAGACCCGGCAGAGTGCTCTAACTTTCGCCCAATACGTCTCACATACAATGACGATATTTGAGAGAACTTTTGATCATCGACTGCGTGACATTGCCAACATTAACATCAACCTGTGTGGATTTGTCAAGAGAGCTGGAACTACTGACGCCATATTTGCAGCACGATTACTCATGGAGAAGCATCATGAGAAAAGGAAACCACTGCATATTGCCTTCCTCGACCTGGAGAAGGCCTTTGATCGTGTTCCCCCTAACGTTAATTTGGTATGCGCTCCGAAACCATGGAGTGCCAGAATCATTTGTTAATGTGGTCAAGATGCTATACACAAACTGCAGTAGCAGAGTACGTTGTGCTGTTGGAACCTCAGATAACTTTTCTGTAAATGTCGGGGTCCACCAAGGTTCAGCACTATCACCGTCCCTCTTTGTTCTTGTCATGGACACCATTACTCGTGATCTACAGCGGAATGTTGGACCCTACTGTATGCGGATGATGTAATAGTTGCAGATGTCTCCTGCGAGAAACTCCAATGTCAAGTTGAAGACTGGAATAGCCGTCTCTCCCAGTATGGTCTACGTCTAAATGTGAAAAAGACGGAATATCTGGAGTTATATCCAAGCAACGGTACTATTCAAGTCGTTGGAGAAAATCTAGTCAAGACCAACTCCTCTAAGTACCTTGGTTCTCGTCTACAGAGTGATGGCAGCTTCAGTGATTAATTAAGAGCCAGAGTAAATGCAACCTGGATGCGGTGGAAGGAAGTCACGGGTGTACTTTGCGACAAGAAAATGTCACCTCAAATCCAAGATATATCGGACAGTGATACTGTTGCGCTATATGGAGTCGATTGTCGACCATCTGACAAGATTTCTGAACGTCATCTACATGCCATATAAATGAGAATGCTTCGTTGGGGAATGGGCATCTCCCTTATTGACCATGTCAGAAACAACACAATTCGAAAGGAAATGGGTGTTGCTCCAATTGTGGACAAAATGAGAGAGAAACGACTCCGATGGTATGGTCATGCACTGCGAGCAATTTTTTTAGTAAAATCTCATGGTTCACACAATCGAAGGCTATGCAATGGCAACAATTCCGATGGTATGGTCATGCACGGCGAGCATTTTTTTTTTTAGTAAAATCTTATGGTTCACACAATCGAAGGCTATGGCAATGTCACAAAAAACTGTTGCTGTGAAAAGCTTGTTGTTAAGAATGTGGTAGATATTACTGAGAACAGAGAATATGGCATCACTCGAACATTTACTGGATGAGAATCCGAACTGATTTGATGTTCACATGCTATGTTTGGTCTGGAAAGCCGTTAAGCGTACCTCTACTAGTCTCTCTATGATCTTGGAGAGAGCAGCTAGTATGGCGATTGGTCTGTAGTTGCATCAGCTGTCCTTATCACCGTCTTTATGTAGAGGGATAATGATTGCTGTCTTGAGACACTAGGGAAAAATACCCTTCTCGAAATATTCATTGATTAGAGAGGATTAGAGAGTTTCATTTCTTCAAGAAGAAGGTTTAGAAATACTTTAATCGGTAAACCATCAGAGCTGCATTACTTGCTTTTTAAAGCTGTAATGGCTTCTGCCAGTTCCAGGTTATCGACGGGACTTATATCTGTTGGAATTCGAATTTGAACCAGGAAGAAGGTCGCAACTTAGAAGTTATATTTTTGGCCACATTTCCGAAATAGTAATAGTAATTGTTCAAATCATTTGGATCAGGACAAATTTGGTCAGGTGAACGAGATTTATTTCTAAAATCATAAACTATTGACCAGGATTCTCTAGCAACTTTATCAGCAGTTGAGAGGCGATTTTGAAAGTAAAAATGACGAGAACACATGATGGTCGAAAACGATGTTAAAAGTTGACTATGAATTTTCATTCTTCTACAAATTTAGCATTTAAAAACTCGACGCATTAAAAACTAAACCGAAATTAAAATGAACAAATTCGTATTGTATTTTGTATAATCAATTAATTACTTATTAGTTAGTTTCTAGAAACTAACAGACATTTTTGAGAATGTCGAAAATCGATGATTTTATAGTTTTGAGAGTCTGGTCTAACCTCATTTAGGCTCGCCTAATCCTGTCTGGTCTCGTCTACTCCTGTCTGCTCTTATCTGGATTTTATGGTCTTGTTTGATCTTGTCTGGTCTTGTCTAGTCTTGTCTGGTCCTGCCTGGTCTTTTCTGTTTTTTTTTCTGGTCTTGTCTGGTCATGTCTGGCCTCGTCTGGTTTCGTCTGATCTTGTCTGGTCTAGTCTGGTTTGGTCTGGTTTTCTATGGTCTTGTCTAATGTTGTCTGGTCTTATCTTCACATGTCTAGTATTGTCTGATCTTTTCTGATTTTGTGTGATCTTGTCTGGTCTTCTGGTCTAGTCTGGTCTTGTCTGGTTTTGTCTAGTCTTGTCTGGTCTTGTGACAACCCTAGAGAGACAGAACTACATTAGTCTAGTCTCTATAGTTGTATCTGTCTTGTTTTGTTTGTCTAGTCTTGTCTCTTTAGTCTAGTCTGTTTAGTCTTGTCTGTTTAGTCTAGTCTGTCTAGCCTTGCCTGTCCAGTCTTCTCTGTCTAGTCTTGTATTGTTTGTTTAGTTTTGTCTGTCTAGTCTTAAATGTCTAGCCTTGTCTGGATAATCTGTTCTATCTAGTCTTGTCGGCCTAGTCTCTCTAGTTGCGTATATAGTCTTGTATTATTTCCTTTGTCCAATTTTGGTCTTCCTGTTGTAATTGAACTAAATATCGATTGCTGCAGATAATTGCGAATATCTACGGTCCAAATTACTTGTTTGTCCTCTGCAAATTTACATAATCTTATGACCCCATCCTGTCATCGCGCAGCGAACCCTTCAAATATAGACATAAACTACCCGGCGAACCCACCAGGCGATATAAACCGAGTACGAATTTACATCACAAAATAATTAAACAATTATATCACCCAAAGACGGGTAATCTACTTTTTGAAATATTAAAAAATTCACTAAAGGTTACCGACCATAAATTGTATCAATAATTCAGCAAAATTTGAATTTAATTTAGAATAATTAAGAATTTGAGTTTAAGCACATTTCCGGACTAAATCAATTGCATTTTATTCGTTTATTCAAATTGACATGCAATAAACTGCAAATCTTCTCTAACAATCTCACAACTTTCTCACAATTAATAAGTTTGTCGTAAATTAGTGCCAGTATTATAGTGATTAGCGCACGATAATAAATAAAACGTTTACAACTGCTAATTAAACCTAATTAACGTTAATTCAGTTACTAGTTCCAATTTGCTACAGCAATTTCTCACCTTCTTAACCCTTTGTTTTATGGTCCCCATAAAGCTCCATATTAGCTTCGTCTTTAACCACATTAACTCCTAACGACATTTTGGTCAAGAATAAATGTTAATATACAAATGAGGTGTAATTTTGTAAGTAATATATTATATATTACTATAATATGTTATATATTATTATTATTTATTCGTTTAGCCCTCTAAGGAGCGCGTAGAACCATTACTTAGCACTGGTCTTGTTCTTTTTATCTTCCCAAAACTTCCTCATCCTTTCGCTCTGGGCCTGTCTTCTTTCTTGCGTCCATGCGTTTTTTTAGTTTCAAACTCTTAGCTGTTGGATTCTTTGATGTGAAGTTATGTGAATTTATTTCCTGCCTGTATTTAATTCGCGTAGTTGCCAATGGGTCTATATTGATTACTGAGAGGTCACGTTTGGTGTCTACCAGCCAGCGTAATTTGGACTGTCGGGTTCCATTGATGATGTGGAAGATTTTCTTGGTCAATCGAGAGTCTTCCATTCGTACTATATGACCGTAGAATTTCAGACGTCTTTTTCGTGCAACTGAGGAAAATCGTTCTGTCAGGGAATACAGTTCTTGTGAGCTTTTACGCATCCAGATACCATCTTGTACCTTGGGTCCAAATATTTTTCTCAGTATCTGACGTTCAACTTTCACAATATCATTTATGTAGATAGTTAATGATGAAGTCTCAATTGCATAGAGTGCTTCTGAAAGGATGACTGTATGGTAGTGACGGAGTTTTGCTTTGGTAGAAAATGATTTCTTGTTGTACATATTCCAGGTGATTGCATAGGCTTTGCGTAACTTCTCTGCACGTGTTTTGTTAGCCATTCTTTCCTTACCAGTGTTTCCAATTATTTCGCATAGGTACTTGAAGTGCTTAACTTGCATGATGTTGCCATATTTGGTAGCAAGATGTGTCATATGTGTTATATATTATTATAATATCTTATATATTATTATATTATATATTATAATATTGTATATTCTTCTTTTCACGCAACTTTGGGGTACATTAAATCAATCATTTTTTGTTGATTCGAGCTTACCTTTTAGCCCAGTATTGCCTCATCCTTTGAGATCTTGCTTCCCTTTCTTCGGCAGAGAAGTGGATCGTACGCTTTTGTTTGATTTTAACTTAAAACCGTTGATTCTTATCCGTGGTGATGGTTTTGGCTGTTTTGTCGTTGAGCATGGTGTCTGTAATTTGGAATTCTACGAGGTCTTTCTCAGTTTACTTAAACTAAATAGGTTTTGTTTTTTTTTTATTACGAAAGTGGTCGAAGATCCTTTTGGTAAGTCTATTTTAATTCATTCTAAGGATGTGCCAATTACAATCAATTCTGCATTTTTTTATTGTCTCCGAGAGTTTTTCAGTTTTTCGGTAAAGAGTGTCGTTCCAGACATGGATTAATTTGTAGTTATGAAATTTTGGTCCTAAGATTTTGCCTGATAGCTTTCTTTCCTTGACTTCCAGTCTTTCAAGCGGTCCCTGGGTGGTGAGAGACAATGTTTCGTCTGTATATAAGGTTTATTAAGGTTTAATTACCGTGTTATAATGTCTTATCTTGGTATTCCAGGAGAGAGACTTCTTGTTATAAATGCCCTTCGTAAATTGGAAGGCCAATTCAAGTTTATTTCTCTTAGATTCCATTCCCGTTTTTTCTAGCGCATTCCAGCTAATCCACTCTCCAAGATATTTGAATTCTTTGACTTTGTCTGTGTATTGGTGACCTACTTGAAGCTTTTTTTTGTGGCTTTTTGTGTTCGTCATTATTTTGGTCTTTTCAACTGAGACTTTGGACACCCATGTTTAACCGTTGCCTTTGGAGTTCGAGGATCTGTTCCTTGGCTTCTTCCCATGTCTCAGCTAGATCAGCAAAAGCTAAACAATTGACCTTAAAGCCTTTGTTTTTAGTTCCTATTCTGATTCAACTATGGGTCTTCACATTCCACCCTCTGACTACTTTTGCTAGGGCACAGTTAAATAGCAGTGGAGAAAGTCCATCTCCTTACCGTACACCTGTTTTAATCTCAAAAGGGCTGGAGTTATATCGAACTCTTCGGAGAGTTGGAGAGTTCCCACATGAATTTAACTTTGGAGAATGTATTAGTTAGTGTTCCTCTGATTAGGTTTGTAGTTTTGTTATCTATGTCTAGTTCTTTCAGGACCGAGAATAAGGATTCCCTATCTATAGAGTTGTATGTCTTTTGGAAGTCAATGAAAGTGATAATATACGATTTAGCCCGTGATTTTTTGTAGTTCATGATATGTTTCAGGTTGATAATTTGTTCCGGACAGGATCTCCCTTTCATGAAACCCGCTTGGTGTTCCCCAAGATTGATGGTCTAGTTGAGGTTCTGCCCTGTGTAGTAGGACTGAAGAGAATATCTTATATGTTACTTCAAAGAAATATATTCCTCTGTAGTTGTTAGGGTCTGTTTTGGATCCTTTCTTATGAAGTGGATGTATAAGGGCTGTTTTCCAGTCATTTGGGATTCTTTCATGTATCCAAACTTCTTCAAAGATATTTCTGGGAGACTGTATAGCATTTTCGTTAAAATTCTTCCAAAGTTCAGCTGTGATCTGATTTTCTCCCGAAGTCTTATAGTTCTTAAGATTCAATATTATCGAATGGAGTTCTTCAAGGGTTGGAGGTTTTGAGTCAGGTTTGGTTGATGTGGATATAGAAAAGTCCATCTTTGCTATGGGTTCCTCGCAGTTAAGGAGATTTTCGAAATATTTTGCTAATACTTTGTAGTTGTATATGTTATGTGCCTACATAATTCCTTAATCATTCAAACATTTCCTTCTTTATCCTGGAGTTGTAGAGTTGGGGATAATATTAGTAGGGATAGATGATGCGTTCTCGATCCTCCTCCCAACCTTCCCGGCTTCCCACCTCCGGCCTTGGAAACAACGCGCACCATCAGCTTTAAACAGCTTTAAACAGCTTTCAATCAGCTTTAAACAGCGTCCGCGCGATGTTTCCAAGGCCGGAGGTGGGAAGGTGGGGAGGAGGATCGAGAACGCATCATCTATACCTACTTATATTTATTTATATTATATATTATTATATTATATTAAATTATTGCATCTAGTAAAAACTAATTGAAACTAAAAGTAAATCAGAATATCAAGTTTAGACAATCCTTATAATATCATGTCTTCAAAATAATAATCTTCAATTTATAAGATAAATAATAACAAGAAAATAAGTAAGTAACAAGACGTTACCAAGGCGTTAGGAATGGGTGAACTGCGAATCCTCTCAGGTATTTTGAAATATTAGGACACTGGCTTCATCAGCATATATAGAACGCTTCCTTGAGGGACCCCCTAGGCGACATTATTTTTGAGGATTCGATTTTAGTCTTATTTATACGTGTTGTGTTTGTTTTCTTAAATAAGATTGTACACCCGCTTTTCTTCTTATTCCAAATCTATATAGTTTATCGACTAGATGGGTATGGTCAACACAGGCAAGAGCTTTCCTTAGGTCGCAATAAATGTATATGGGAAATATTCCTTTATCAACTTGAACTTGAAATGCGAGAATTTTATTATTCACACCAAGAATAGCTGTGGAGGTTGAATTGCCAAATTGAAAACCATGTTGTTCGTTGGGAATAATTTTGTGCTTCACAATAAATGGTACTAATCGACATAAGAAGTAATATTCTAGAATTGTAGAGAGGACAGAAGTTAAAGCAATGGGTTTATAGTTGTTGAAGTCTGTCTTAGCAAATTTCTTGTATATGGACAGGATGGTGGTTAACTTAAGAATCTTTTGGAAAACTTCACACTCGAAAAAGCAATTTACTACCTTTAGCAACGGTTTTAATAAGTGCTGTATATTCTTTTTTATCAGACGGCCAGATATCCCGTCCATAGGAAGGATCTATAGGAGTTTTTGTTTTTTAAGTTTCTATCAATTATGCTATAATACTATACATTATAAATAAACTATAAATTATCACTCCATCAGTTTACTGTCACAACTTTACAAACCATACATAAAAATCATCTGTAACCGCCTGTCGAAAAAATTAGACTTCTACCAGCCAGTGGAACATGCAGGTTTTCGTAGAGCCTACAGCACCATCAACCATCTGCAAACACTGCGTACTCTTGCAGAGAAAGCCACTGAATAAAATGTCCCCATGCACCTAGCGTTTATTCACTTCTATAAAGCCGTTGACTCGGTAGAGTCGTGCTCAATCCTAAAATCACTACGAAACGCTAGAATAGACTCTAGATATGCTACCATCATTAAAAATATCTACACAAATGCGGCGCTCCATGTTAAAATCGGAGAAGGACTAAATACCAACAAAATAAATATAGGGAGAGGAGTACTACGTCAAGGGAATACGATCTCCCCGAATCTATTTACACTGAGCTTAGAAGACGTCTTCAAGAAACTTCACTGGGAGCAAATTGGTATAAAAATTGATGGTACTTGAAGTAACTTGAGATAAATTGATAATTGATGGGATCTAAACCACCTCCGCTTCGCGGACGACACTCAGTGGTCAGCAATCCCAAAAACCTGGCCAACATTTGAAATAATTATTCAAATATCGTGATTTTTGGTCTACTCGCGTTTTTGAGGTCGCTCATCACGAAACTGATTTCAAAATTTCGAAATTCAAAATGGCGGATGAAATATGGCGGATAATTTTTCGAAAAAAGTATTTACTTTTGTTGACACTCGAGACTTATGGGTTTTAAAAGTCGCCAAACACGAAACTTAACTATAAATTTCATAATTCAAAATGGCGGATGCAATATGGCGGATAATTTTTTGAAAAAAAAACCTTCAATTTTCTTGTTGCCGATCACGAAACTGAATTGGAAATTTAAAAATTCAAAGTGGTGGATGTAATAGGGCGGATAATTTTTCTAAAAATATTTCAAAATTAAAAATGGCGGATAATTTTTCGGAAAAAAAAGTTCAATTTTGTTGATACTCGGGACTTAGGGGTTTTAAAAGTCGCCGATCACGAAACTGAATTTGAAATTTCAAAACTTAAAATGGCGGATGCAATATGGCAGATAATTTTTCGAAAATAAACCTTCAATTTTCTTGATACTCGGGACTTAAAGATTTTAAAAGTCGCCGATAACGAAACTTAATTGGAAGTTTAAAAATTCAAAATGGCGGGTGCAATATGGCGGATAAATTTTCGAAAAAAACCTTCAATCTTTCTGATGCTCTGAACTTAAGGGTTTTAAAAGTTGCCGATAACGAAACCGAATTGCAAATTATAAAATTCAAAATGGTGGATGCAATAGGGCGGATAATTTCTCGAAAAAAACCTTCAATTTTATTGATACTCCGGTCTTAAGGATTTTAAAAGTCGGCGATTACGAAACTGAATATGAAATTTCAAATTTTACAATGGCGGATGCAATATCATGGATAATTTTTTGAAAAAACCTTCAATTTTCTTGATACTCGGGACATAGGGGTTTTAAAAGTCGCCGATCACGAAACTGAATTGGAAATTTCAAAATTCAAAATGGTGGATGCAATAGGGCGGTTAATTTTTCGAAAAAAATCTTCAATTTTGTTGATACTCGGGACTTAAGGATTTTTAAAGTCGACGAACACGAAACTGTATTTGAAATTTTAAAATGGCGGATGCAATATAGCGGATAATTTTTCGAAAAAGATCTTCAATTTTGTTTATAATCGCGGCTTAAGGGTTTTAAAAGTCGCCGATCATGAAACTGAATTTGAAATTTAAAAAATCAATATGGCGGATGCAATATGACGAACTTGGGGGTTTTTAAAAGTCGCTGATCACGAAACTGATTTCGAAATTTCAAAATTCACAATGGCGGATGCAATATGGTGAATTATTTCTTCGAGAAAAGTGTTCAATTTTGGTAAAACTCCGGATTTAGAGGCTTTTGAGGTCGCTGAATACGAAACTGAAGTTAAAACTGAAAAAATCGCTGAACCAGTATAGTTAATAAGAATTTTAACGTTGATTTTCCCGTTTAATACCGATTTCACAAATATCAAAATTTCCTTTCTTGTGAAGAAATTTCTTCGGAACTATCCACAGGTTCTCTGAAAATGGAAGATTAAAATTATTAGAAGAATTATCTCGACCAATTTACTATAAGCAATATTTGAAACACAAAAATTAGGAAACATTGTAGAAAGTGAACACATCATCGCATAAAAATTATAACCGAAAACGGTTAAAACCTGTTGAATGTTCTGTAGAAATGTTTGAGCAACAATTTCCAATCGGTTTAAGATCCTCAGTCGGCAAGGGTTTTGACTTATTGCTTTTTCTAATAGAACGTGACCAAGCAAAATACCATTATTTTCATTATCATTATTATTCTCGTGTCAGAAAACATCAAATAAAACACAGATACAAATACTATGACTACAAACATTATATAATATTTGACCAAAACGTGGATATTTCCTCTGCATTATGTGATGCTTCGTAAAGTTCATCTTCTGTGCAGTAGATCGGACACAGTCTACACTGAAGCATATGTTTCACAGTCTGGTTTTCTCCACAGCTATATTGAATGCTATCTTCTTTAATGAATATCATAGCATATCTAGAGTCTATTCTAGCGTGATCCTAGTTCCGTAGTGATCCTAGGATTGACCACAGGCCACCAAAGGCTTGATGGAAGTCAATAAACGTCAATAAGGTGCATGGGGACACTGTATTCGGTGGCTCAATAAACGTCAATAAGGTGCATGGGGACATTGTATTCGGTGGCTTCGAAAACCTGCCTCGTAGAAGTCTAATTTTTTTGTTAGGCGGTTACAGATGATTTTTGTGTATGGTTTGTAAAGTTGTGATAGTGGACTGATGGGTAATCAGAAAGACGATAATTTATACTTTATTTATACACTTTGCAACATTGGTCTTAGATCTGCCGACTCCTCATCTTAATCTATTCAAAGATTTCCATGTTAACCATCCTTCATCATGACCAGGAGGTAAGGTTTCGGCTATCCTTTTCCAGCACAGGGAAAGAGATTGCTTAGCATTCCATTATTCAAGCCTTGCTTTTTCGCATGTCGTCTTCAATTCTTTGGATGTTCTTAGGAAACCCTTCCTAGATTTCAGCCTCTGAGCATGTAGTTCAATATGTAGCCCATGTAGAGGATGGGTTGCTTCCTACTCATCTTTCTTTCTTAGTGTGCAGCCATTTCTCGTCGAATAGAGGGTGGTGCTATTCCTGCGAGCTGATAAAGGGACTCAGTTGGTGTTGATCTTTAGCATCCAGTTATAGTTCTATATGTTTCATTTAGAGCTACGTCCACCTGTTTAGCATGAGTTGAGTTATACCAAACCGGACAGGCGTACTCTGCAGCGGAATAGCACAATGCCATTGCAGATGTTCGAATGGTGTCAGATTGACTACCCCATTTTGAACCAGCCAGTTTTCTCAGAAGATTATTACTGCTGGAAACTTATGACTCGGTGTTCAGACAGTGTTTCTTGTAGATAAGGGGTCTGTACGATGTCACTCCTAGAAATGTTGGGGTGTAACAGTGTTCCAGTTCTACTCCTGACCAAACTACCTTCAATTCACGAAAGGCTTCCCTGTTTCTCAAGTGAAAGGCATATGCTTGTGTCTTGGAGGGATTTGGTTTCAGTTGGTTTGCGAAAATATTTGGACAGAACCCTTAAGGGCACTCGTGAGGTTATTCTCCTCTGATTCAAAATCTGTATACTGTGCAGCAAGAGCGAGATCGTACAATCATCATGATCAGATGATCATCATGACCATATTCACATGATCAGCGTACAAGAAACTCCTGGTGTTCGGAGCTATGGGCTGGTCATTTGTATACACATTGAACAGAAATGGAGCGAGAACACTTTCTTGGGGTAGGACATTCTTCTGTAGTCTCCATAGGCTACGTTGCCCTTAGAAGTCCACAAGATACCTACGATTCTGCAGGAGAATGGCAATGAACCTGGTTAGGCTGGAGTTCTTAGTCAACATGTAGACCTTAGCAAGTAGGAGCTGATGGGTAACAGTGTCGTGGGCTGCCGATAAATCAACAGATGCCACTCCAGTTACCTCAGCTGCTTCTAAACCATCTTCTTTGAACTGCGTAAGGTTCAGCAACTGTCCAGTATAGCTTTTGCCGGGACGAAATCCATCTTGTTCGGGTATGAGTAGAGGATCTATTTCGGGTAGAAGGCGATTCAGAATCATTCTAGCTAGTAGTTTGTAGAGGTGACACAGGAGTGTAACTGATCTGAAGTTCTTCGGGTTGTTCCCTTCTTTGCCAGGTTTCAGCAGAGCTATCACCCGACTCTTCCGCTATCTTTAGGATTTGATAATTCTTCATGCCGATATTGAAGAGCTGGAGTATCCATTCCTTTGTTTTTAAGCCGAAATGCTTAATTTGTTCTATCCGAATGTCATCCAAGCCAGCTGACTTACCATTTCTAGTCTGTTTGATAGCCTTCTCCAGTTTTCCCATTCTGAGTGGTATTGTAACATTGTTACTTTCCTCTTGAATTACTCTTAGATGTCTGGGCACTTTGTGCTTGTGGATGGGCTTCCCGTTCGTCAAAAGCTGATGTTCTATTTGTTTGGCAGTGATGTTGTAATGAACAGAGGTCTTTGTTGGATCATTGCTTAGGCGTCTTAAAAATCTCCATGCCTTATGGCTGTTTCTTCTTAGATCCAGGTCTTCTATAGTTCTAGCCCATTGATCCCATTTTGTTTGTCTAATGATGGAAATGAGTCTGTTCTCAGCTTCTACAGTTGATTCAATGAAAGGGTTTTCTTTAAATAACTTTCTGTATTCTGTGAGTAGGGCAGCTTCACTTCTTTACAGTTGTGGTGAAGATGTCATAGGATTCTGGTGTGGGTTCTATTGAAGACACTTTGATGCCCAACATACCATTATTTTCATTAATAACTTATGTCATACATTGCTAATAATAATTTCGAGAAACACATTCAAATTTGACTTACTATCTGGAGAAGAATCCATTATACAGAATCCAAATCCGTTTTTTTTATACGCGTCTAAACTTTGTGTTACTTTGGACGAGCAATGAGCAGGCAATTCGGCAGGCCCGACGCGTGCGGCGCTGATGATCATAATACATATTTGGTGTACTGGTAACGGTCATAATACATACTAGATGTGCCATTACAACTATTCCAATCATTAAAAGTCACTAGAACAAATATATTTGTTTCTACTTTTGCCAAGCTTTTTGGGATTTCCGACCACTGTGCGACATAGTCTTACTTTAGAAAGACCCGATCGACTCAGAAGAGATGCTGCAACAACTAAATCAAGCATCCAGCGAGATTGAGATGAATGAGATTGAAAAAAAATTGAGAAGAAACATGGGAAAAACAAGGATCATGAGTCCAAATTCTCCCCACATTGTGCTTGATAAGGTAACTATCGAATGTGTGAACCACCACATCTACCTCGGCCCCAAGTTGGGACAGGAGAACCAAACGTCTGAAATGACCAGACGGGTTGGTCGTACATGGGCAGCGTTTTGCAAACTAAAATACATCCTGGGAAAAAAAAATATACCAATAAACCTAAAAAGGAAAGTTAGCAACTCCTGCATATTGCCAGTAGCTAGATACGGTTTAGAAACTATGAGCTTGACAATGAAGAATTCCGATAGACTAAGGGTAACGCAACTGGCGCTCAATTTTTGGGATTCCAATAAGAGACAAAGTCAGAAATGAAATTATCATATCATTATCATTATTGTCAGAAGATCGAGAGTGTCCGAAGTTATTGAACGCATAACGCAGTTAAAATGGCGTTGTGTCGGACACGTCGTCAGACTAAGCAACAACAGGTGGACTGACAGAATTACCCAGTGGCGACCTAGAGAAACAACAAGGAGCAGGGGT
This sequence comes from Phosphuga atrata, assembly GCA_944588485.1. Classification (NCBI taxonomy): domain Eukaryota; kingdom Metazoa; phylum Arthropoda; class Insecta; order Coleoptera; family Silphidae; genus Phosphuga; species Phosphuga atrata. Next base: position 24,527,410 of record OX155893.1, read on the forward strand.
CATCATCAAAGGTGGTTGGACGACATTAAATCGATCGCTGGTAAAGAGCCCAAAATCGCCACATGTGGAAAACTTAAGAAGATGCTTATGTTCAGGAGTGGATGATGGAAAGCTGATGAAGAAGAAGAATAAGACACTATAAATGGAATGTGTTTATTCGCTATAATGGTTGGAGTGATGTGTTTTTGTATTTCTGCGTGTGCATTGACGAAAAATAAAGATTTGTAGAAAAATTGTAGCAAATTTTGGGATCCTGAATTAGAAAATTATTTACTTCGATTTCCATTTTCTTCTGTTTATTTATTTCATTAGTTTGGTGTTAATTCCCAAATAGCTTTCTGTTTCTTTTATGCATTATAACCTCTGAGTTTCAATAATAAAATTCATTCTAATAAAATGCTCGACCCAAGCAATCCTATGTTCAATCAGCCGCAAATATTAGACAGTTAAAATTATGGCAAATAAGTCATTTTTTGTGTTTATTAAGTAAAAACAGGACCGTTTTAATTTGTCACCCTTTATATTAGCTTTTATGTTATGTAGTCACTATAAAATATTATTTAGAATAGTTTTAAATAGATATATTATAGAATAGAAAATACAGATTATTAGTTTGCATTTGTTTAAAGGTTTCTTGCAATATAAACCAAATATAAATTATATAAATTAAATTTGAAATATGACAAACATAAATTTGAAATAATTAATTGAACGCAGTAAAAATGTTTGCAGATTAATTAATCAATTTCTTAGAAAATCTATAAACCAACTAGTAAAATCAATACATGTTATTGTATATATGTTATTGAGTATTGATTGTATTGAAGTACAGATCTAATCAAATTCTGAATATTTACTAGTGAGAATATCTATTTGCGGAAATTGACAAACTTATATAAATAGGATAAACATTTGTATTTGCAAAACAAATTTGTGTGCAGTTATCAAATAACCGTTTCGTTTGTTGCAATAAATTGCGGAAGATTATTATGTCCGCAAACAGGAAAGGAAAAACACAAAATGGAACGAACCAATTTATTCGCGAATAAAAGTTAATATTTAATTTTAAAGAGACGCAAAAAACATTTATTACACGGAGAAATGAAAACAAATTGTGTTTTTTTCTCGCTCACGTTTTCACGTCTTCCTTTTCGCTTCTTTGCCAGAGATCCGCTACAAGATATTCGCGTTTTGATTACTTATTATTCCGCTTAGAGTCTCTCTTTCTTCCTTTACATTAACCTGCTCCTTTTTAACATCTCAATCTTTTTAGAAAAATATATTTAAGCAATTATATCTGCTATCTACATTGTTTGAATATTAAAAAGTGTAAAAAATGTACAAAATGTGGTAAATATGTAATACATCTCTGTAATCTGACTGACTGACTGAATTATTAACGCATAGCTCAAACCGTTTATCTCTCGAAAGCAAAATTTGGAGGGAACATTACTCGTTATGACATATACACCTAGTACGGAAGGATTTTTGGAAATTTCCTTTCTAAGAGGGTGGAAAGGGGAGGTCAAGTTTTTTACTAAGATGTCTAGATATCAGAAACGGAAAATGTTACAGATGAAATGTGATTTGAACTTCGTTCCAAAAAATTAATTTATAAAAAAACTATATGTAAACTGATTCGATAAGGGGCGATGTTTGATCCGCAATTACCTAAGCAAAGAACGGCGGTCTGCCGCCTTATGCTATAGACAATCCGATGTTATGAATTCATAAACTGTTTAAAATCGTTTTAATTTTCGAAAATCGACCCCGTTTTTTTATAAGTTGTGAAGATCAGCAACCAAACAGGAAATAGTTTTAAAAAAAATGATACTAGTAAATAAATTGCGATCTAAAAATTCTGTTTTTAATACAAAATTGATCTCATAAAATACATGTCTAAACGGTCGATGCCCACCAATTTATTTTCAACTTAAACGATCTCATTTCAGGGCTTATATTTGTGCGGATTTGCTGCGAACTCTATTGATTAAACATAATTGCAAATATCTGCGGTCTAAATTGCTTGTTAATACTTGTTAAGTATTTACATAATCTTATAACGCGATCATGATAAAATACGCAATTCAAATGGAAAACATCTTTTCTAGTTTCCCTAATTTAAGTCTTCTATTAAAATATATGACATAATACAAGATACGAGATGAAAGAAACATGCGTCTCATCTTAACTTACAACATGAAAGCATACTCTCATTTTATATACAAGATACAAGATGAAAGAGACATGCACCACATCTTAGCTTACAGCATGAAAGCATACTCTTATCTTGTAATATCTTCTAATATAGGAAAACGGCCTTGTCTAGTTTCCCAAATTTCCTTCTTCTTCTTCTTGTTTCGAATAGGCTTACTTTTAACCACGCTTATTCAACTGTTTGGCTTTGATCTTTGACCAATATTGTCGCATCTTCTGCCGGTGCAACTCCTTTCTCTTTTCTATCCAGGGGGTACCTTTCCTTCGGGTTTTTTCCTGAAATCCACGGACTTCCTTCAGGATGCGTCTCACAGACTATCTGTTTTGGAGATCTGTTATTCCCAGATATTTAATATCCTTCTCGGTTTCTGTCAACCAAATGGTGCGAACATTCTTGTTTTGCCAGAAGGTGAACAGGCGCTTGCTTAGTCAGTTTGGAGGAAATTTTGCAATGTGGCCATAGAAAGCTACCCTTCTTTTCCATGCACAGTCAGAGAGCCTCTCAAAATGTTCGTAGAGCTCAGAGTTATGTCGCCTTCGGAATTCCCCATCTTCCTTTACCCGGCCTAGGATCTTCCTGAGGATTCTCCTCTATCTGACTTTTAAGTTCTCTACCAGACATCTTCGGTTCAAGGACAGACACTCCATGACATACAGGGCTTCTGGTCGTATGACTGATGTGTAGTGCTTAAGCTTCAGGTTGCGTGACAGGCATCTCTTGTTGTAAGTGTTCCTAGTCCGTCGTTAGGCTAGTTCTAAATTGTTGACTCTCATGGATAATAATGCTGTTTTGATAAGTTGGGTTCTCTTGATGTTTCTCTGCTCTAGTTACATCTCTCTGTTTGCTTCTTTGATGTTGGTGAATTCTGTTTTCTCCACCGACACTTGAAGACCCACTTTAGCGGCCTGTTTTCTGAGGCAATTTACCTGCATTGTTGCCATTTCAATAGAATCAGCAATCAGTGCCATGTCATCTGCAAAGGCCAGGCAATCTACAAATAGTCCATCGTTCTTACGTGGCAGGTAGATACCACTCGGAACACCCTAGGTGATCAGTTCCTTGCGCCATTCTCTCATAACCTTTGCGAGGACACAGTTACAGAGAAGTGGGGAAAGTCCATCTCCTTGTCTCACTCCAGTTTTTTTTTAAGCTTTCTGAGATCTCGCCTAAATTTATCTTTGGAATGGGTGTTCTATCCGGTTATCGGACATTTTCTTCGGTTACCGATTTTAATAACGGTGGCTCATTGTCAGTGAAATTTTTATGCCAATTGAAAAGATCGTAATATGTTGATGCGTTTAAGTTTATCTCTGGTAACTGAAACAGATGCATTTTTTTACAGTACAGCTAATTCACGAACGTGCGGCTGGCTGGGGAGCTTATGGTGGTCAAAATCTGTCAACATTGCAAGCAATAAGTTCTCCCGGTGTGCGAAATAGTTGTTTCTTTGAATTACTGAATCGATAACGGTTCTTAAAGTTGTTGGTAAATATCTGTTAAAAGATCCATCTTTATAGCTAGAGTGAGTTTTTATAGAAAATCATATCGGAGCATAAACCTTGACAACATACGTTAAACAAACCTTGACAACATAGGAGTTATTAGATTTTCAGCTGTAGTTTCTACTGAAACATACAGACGGAGAATTCTATTGGCTCGAGTTATCCATTGGGCAAGGGACTTTTGCCTGATGATTTTGTTAGCTAATTTGCTAGGCAATTTGCCTGCTGAAATTGCTTCAACTATTCTGTACAAGTATTTTTGGTCTGTACTAATATCTTTAGCAGCAAGATCCGGTAAGTTCGCTGGAATAGGTTGAAACTGAGTTATAGGTCTTTTCTCACAGTTCTCAAGTTCTTAACCAATTTAAAGTTCAAACCAAGTTCTTAACACATTTTTATAAATGTTTTTGGCCGAGACGTAGTGCCGTCAATATTTTGTCTAAAAATCTAAATGGCAGTTCATTCATGTGCAATAAACAAATAATCTTTTTTCTAACATCCGTACAATACCGCCGTCTTTGCCAACATTTACATTTGTCCCATCACATCCAATTGCAATCAAATGATCCATTAACACATCCGCATTCAAAAAAAGTTGAATATTTCTTGATCTATGCACATTGCAGTGCCTGAAGCAGGTGTTACCTAAAAACTTCAACTTTTTTATAAAAGAAATATGCTCTTCAAATATGCGTCGCCTATTTTTTCCCATCTTTTTCACACATAATCAAAGTTTGATCCTTTCTCCCATCGAAGTATAATGCTGAATTTTTGCAACAACAAACTGTTTCACAAAAAATACATTTGTTGTAAAATTACATTTTCTCTAGTTTTTTTTTTCATTCTCGGCGAAGCCTACTCTTGTCTATTACTTGAAAACTTGATGCATCTACTTGATGTAGAACTACTGATGCAATTGCCCTGCTCCTGCCCTGTCTGGCACTCTAAATCTATCGGATGTTTTTGATAGCAAAGTATAGTCAACTAGATTTTTAGTATTATGCACCGATTCAGTACATGAATCCCGCAACTTGCCCCGCACCCCACCCCACCGTCCTACTTTGTCTTTTAAATTAACCAAAGAATTTCGTACTTATCATTACTAAAGACTATTACGCATGGAATCCGATATCAATTACTTGAGTGAAGTATTAGTAAGGTGACATCAAAAAACTACTTTAGTTAAATCGTTCTATGGTAGTCCGGAGGCAATAAAACTTAACAAAACTTAGTAAAATTTTACATATCAATTAACGGCACCATTTAGCAACGCTGAGCGTTTTTGAAAAACGAAAAAAAAATGACCCACCCTAATGTACATTGACTACACTGTAGCCCTTGTTCAGCACATTTGAAAGAGAGGATGGATGCACGACTGCTCCGGAAGGTAAAGTTGGTGACTGAATCCAGTATGCTGTGACTGATTATAAATCCTGTAACTAAGTGTGGTACGTTCTTGATTACCCGCTGATCCACTTTTCCTTTGATGATTCTGTAGGCTTGGGACTCGAAGGTATGCTCGTCCGTAAATCTGGTTTCCTGTACTGCTGTCAGTATTATGTTGCGTCGTGTTAGTGAATCACTCAGATGTTTATGTTTACTCACTTTTAGCAGTGAGTTTGCATGAAATGTTGCGAAGAAGCTTTGCCGTCTTGGTCTGAGTTTACATCCGGTGATTTCAGGATGCTCCGACTCATTCTGAAAGTATGTCGGTGCGGACTCCGCAGAATTCGAAGGTCTGCTAACGTCACGACGATTGGCGACGGTGGATTGGTTACCACCTGGGGTAGTGCATTCCGCGGAATTTTCTTCCATCCTCAGTCGAAGAATATTCTTCGTGGGACAGTGGCGAGCCACTGTCCAAGATTCTACCAAAGTTGTTAGCTTGGGAGGCTTATTATTCGGGATTGTCATCCTAGGTACTAAGCTCTGGGACATTGTTTTCCGAAGATTTCCACGGGGCACATAGTATTATATTGCTAACTTTTTTTTTAAATCCTACAATGAAAACGAAAATTTAACATTTAAATTAATAATACATTTAAATTAATTTGACGTTTCGAAAATCACATCACAGTTAATTTTATTGTATCTACATATTTTTTATTTGTGAAGCATTTTGTAAATCTAAGTCTTCTATTTAAATTACATCAATTAATGCAAGATTCAAGATGAGAGAGACAAGAGTCTCTTTCATCTTGATTTGCAACATGAAAGAGAATCTTGTCTCTCTCATCTTTTAATATTGATTTACAAGATGAGAGACAAGAGTCTCCCTATTGTTGTAAGTCAAGATGAGAGAGACCCTTCTCTCTAATAGCCTTCTCTAGTTTTCTATGACTAGTCTAGTCTTATCAGTCTAGTCCAGTGATTCTCTACGACTGTGCCGCAGTACTTTTGTGTGCCGCCAAATTCTTGATATGTGCCGTTAAATTTTAGAAGTGCAAACAATAAAAATTATTTGGTATGTACATTGTTACACCATGCTTGTATAGTTTTTCTGCAAATCTGGATTAAACCCAAACAAAACTATTTACTAGCAGAGTTTTCGGCTAAAACGTAATTCGATGCATGTAAGCCGTGGCAGACATTAGAACTAACGTAAAAAAGACAATATTTTACAGATTTCCCGGTTTTAACCTAGGTTAGGTCGAAGGTTAGTTTGGGTAATATTAGAACAGATAAATCCAGATCATATATCACGCGATAGCGCGATCTCTCGATCCAAAATAAGAAAAAAAAAATCAAATAATTTACCTTGAGACTTAGACACCCTCATTCTTCTTCTCCTTTACGTGCCATGTCCTCCGAGTACGTCGGCGATCATCATAATGATTTTTATTTTATCAGCACCAGCACAAACAGGCGAGTAGAATTCACACCATACCACTCTCTCAGGTTTTTTACCCATGACGTGCGTCTTCTACCTGGACCTTTTCTACCATGGATTTTGCCTTGCATGCTATTCTGCAAGATACAGTACTTTCCCCTCTCATAACGTGTCGAAAATATTCCAGCTTGCGTTTTTTGATGGTAAATATGACTTCTAGTTGCTTCTAGAAATGGGCAGGTACCTCGGTGTTTCGGACTGTACCCATCTATTCAACCCATGTTATGCGCAGCAGGTGGCGGTAGCACCACATCTCGAACCCCTCCAGTCGGTCACACATTGCCTTTGTCAAAGTCCATCCTTCCATTGCATAGTACAAAATTGGAAATACATAGCACCGTAGTAATCGAATACGCAGAGGTATTGACAAGTCTCGGGATGTAAGAACCTTCTTCATATTGCTAAATGCTGCTCTAGCCAGCTCGATGCGGGACATTATTTCCTGCTTGTTATCTCACTCACTGCTCAACAAAGCAAAAGCATCCCAGATATCTCGAGACTTACTGGATCTGTTGGTTGCCTGCACTCAGGTTTGCTAGAAGCTCTCTATTTTTGCTAATAACCATAGCTTTGGTCTTGCTAATATTTAAGATGAGCCCTCTTTCTTCACTTTAAGCCGCAACCCTATCCAGTAGCGCCTGCAAATCATCAGCACTTCCTGCCAGCAGAACTGTATCGTCCGCATAACGCAAGTTATTTATTACTTCTCCGTTGACAATTCCTTCCCGTGCTTCGTCCAGTGCTTCAGCGAAGATTTGCTCAGATTACATGTTAAAGAGCAGTGGATAAAGGACACACCCTTGCCTCACACCTCGCTGAATGGGAACGTACTCAGTGGTCATGTCCTGAACTTTGACAGCAGCGACTTGGTTGTAACTCAGATTTTTTATAATGCGGACGTCTCTGCCATCTAAGTTCATATTCTGAAAGGTACTGGTCAACACAGTCAAACGCTTTCTGGTAATCGACAAAACACGCGTATACATCGGTGGACGTGTCACGGCATCTCTGTATTAAGACCTGTATGCCAAATAGGGCCTCTCTTGTCCCTAGCAAATCCAAATTTAGTATCAGAGAGGTGTTCCTCGCATTTACGGTATGATCGACCATGTATTATTTCAAGGAATATCATCAGCGTATGGCTCATTATGCTTATCATGAGCCCTCCTTAAATGCGCTATAATCCGAGTTTTCTATTTATTCAATTTCGCCTCATAAAGTCATATTTAATTCCTTGCATATGGATCAATAAAACAGTGATTTATTCACTAGTGCAATAAAAGTCTCCATGATTTTGTCTCCAAAATAACTATTTTTTTGTACAAATCTCATGATTTTTGCCGGAGTAATCTTTCCACGTAATCATCTAAATAATTCTTCGGATGTATCCAGTTACGATTAATAAAACACAATAAATACTCTAATTGTAAGCAAGATATTGACGCACGTATCAACAATTTTATCGTTGCCATATAGAATACCAGAATACCACAATCATGAACTTTCCTTTGAATTGTTTCTGTTCACTCGCGGATAAAGTTAAAGTTTTACTCGCGAATTTAAATTGAATTTATCAGTGCGCTCTTTAAACCTTAATTTTATACCCTTTCATAATAAATGACTATTAAACTCATTTTATTGTCAGTGTGCCGCCAAATTTTGATGTTGTTGAAAGTTAACCGCCAGAGAAACAAGATTGAGAATCACTGGTCTAGTCTAGCGCATCTAGCCTATCTACAGTCGAACTTCCATAACTCGAACTTCTGTAACTCCAATTTTTCTATAACTCGAATATTTTTAGAAAGAAAATTTTATAAATCAACTTCCATAACTCGAATTTTTCTCAACTCGAATTTTTCCATAACTCGTAGTAAAAAATTTTACAATGGTAAAATTTGACATACAAAATAATTTCTATAACTCCAATTTTTTAACCGTCGCGTATTTTGCAATATTTACGATGCCGGATATTGCCTACCATAAACCGTCGATAGTGTAATCCTCGGGCAGATTACCAAACATTTTATTTTTCATATTTTATGATCACCCAAAACTCGAATAAAGCAAAACTAAGAATTTACTAGCGGGTGTGCTGTAGGAAGATTACGACAGGATATTATTCTCCCAAGAATCCGATTCTTGGGAGAATAATCCGAATAATCCGAGAAGAATCCGATTCTTGGGAGAATAATATCCTGTCGTAATCTTCCTACAGCACACCCGCTAGTAAATTCTTAGTTTTGCTTTATTCGAGTTTTGGGTGATCATAAAATATGAAAAATAAAATGTTTGGTAATCTGCCCGAGGATTACACTATCGACGGTTTATGGTAGGCAATATCCGGCATCGTAAATATTGCAAAATACGCGACGGTTAAAAAATTGGAGTTATAGAAATTATTTTGTATGTCAAATTTTACCATTGTAAAATTTTTTAATCCAAATATATAACCGAATAACGATATAACCGAAGATCATCCAAGAGGTGCTATATATTAATGAAATTTTAAACTCATTGTTGCTTCTTACCTCCTCTTACCAATTGCAAATATGAGTGGCCACAAAAGAAAACGCAATACGATGTCGTTATCTGACAAAGTGAGTTTGATATAAAATTCGATGACATTCATGATGATTGATCGATGACAAACGTATTAAAAACAAAAAAGTGATTGCTGAAGAATTTAAGATTCCTGCAAGTACACTTTCTTCAATTATAAGAAACCGCGAAGAAATTCTGAACAAAGCTGAAAATGGTGCAACTAGTGATCGCAGACCATTCAAAATCCATTCAAGAAATGTCTAAAAGGCTCTCTGCATCCATCAAAACTATTCAGGAACACTTACAAAAGATTGGAAAGTCAATAGACATGGTGTGTGGGTTCCGCATATATTAAACGAAATTCACAAACAATAGCGTCAAATGATTTGTTCTTCTGTATTTGTTCTTCATTATGAGTTTTTGCGACTTAGTCAAGCGATAACTGGAGAAGTATACCGACAACAATTGACCAGGTTGAATGAGAAATTAAGTCATAAACGTCCGGCGTTGGTTAACAGAAAAGGCGTAATCTTGCTTACGATAATGCAAGACCACATTCTGCGAAAGACACCTTCAGACCAACAAATGGGTTGGGAAGTTTAGCCACATTCGCTATATTCTCCAGACCTGGCGCGATCGGATTACCACTTATTCAGATCAATAAAACTCATCATCATATTCGGAATAAAACATATAGGAATCAAAATGCCATCGAAAATTAATTAAGCTCATTTTTTTAACCTGATGACACCTGAACTTTTCAAAAATGGTATTCAAAATCTGGTAACACGTTGGCAAGAGGTTATTTCAAACGATGGAAATTATATTTTGAGTTAAGCATAATAAAATTTTGTAATAAATGATTTTTAACTTTTTTGTAAAAAAAAATGATAACTTTCCGGTACCCCTAATATTTCTATAACTCCAATTTTCTATAACTCGATTTTTTTTTCTTGAACTATGATAATTCGACTTAGGGAAGGTCGACCTAGGTGTATTTAAAGTTATTAAATCTATTTTAGTAGTATTTTTGTAGAAACTTTTCAATACAATCTAACTTATCCAAGTAACTGCAATCATTCGAAAGTGTGATTATAATACTATGTAATATAATTAAATTGTATTATAAATCGTTAATTCTATTAACTTAAGTCTATTAAAAAAGAAACTATTAAAAAACGCTTAAACTAACAACTATTTCTTAATCTATCATATTCTCTCACACGTTTTAGTCTGCCTTTTTAAGTCCGCTCGTAAAGCCGTATATACGTTCTTCCCAACGTAATTTTAAACATGTTTAACTACTTGAGGAAGAATTAAGCCAAATGGGCTTTACTATGCAAACTAGCATGCAATTACACGGAATTAATGGCACGTTTCGCGGAATTTTCCGTTGTAACCCTGCCAACGAAATATTCAATGTAATGTAAGATATTTCGTCTGAATCGATTTAAAAGAATATTATTCTCGTGTTGCAAAAAAAAATCATGTTGCAAATTACTTATTAACACTTGCTAACGACACGAGCACTTGATGCGAACTTGTGTGTGGGGCCGGTCACTCGCACTAGAAAAACGAGTACCGCAGACACACATCTCTGACCACTTCCCACACTATTTCTCTCGCCACTCGTCGAGCGTGTGGCCGCGGTATTCGATTCGTTCACGCGAATTTTTTCATTTGTCGAATGATTGCGACTTAACAACATGCAAGTGTGGCTTCCGGATGTGTACCACATCAAGCTTTCCTAATTAGGCATGGTGACGGACGTGCGTTACAAATGTGATGAGGGCCTTCTGTGGTTGCCTCATTTGGACCAAACGCGGAATTTTCCATGCCAATTCGATCCTAATAAAATCCCAACTAAAATTCCTAGTCGGGGTAATTAACGACTAAAAAAATGTAATCTTTATAATGCCCCTGAGAGCGCCTAAACATTTTTCCTCTCTAATTATTTCCCTCTTGAAACACAAAGAAAAACGAGAAAATTTTCTGCTTTCACAAAAAGCTCTTTATGTTAACTAACAATTGCAGCGGCCGATTGTGTGCGCGAGCGAGGAGCTTTGTTAGTTCTTTTGTTGATGCATTTGTTAATAAAATGGGACTCTTTAAAAGCTCCTCACTTTCTCAATTTATTTCCAGCCTCACACGGCCCGTTTCCGTTCCCATTATACACTCAGCTGTAAACTCCATTATGAAACCTTCTGCGAAATTCATCGTGCAAATCGACTGGAAAATAAATCCATTCGGAAAATCTGCAATTGCGCGAACGCGACTGTTTCATGTTTGCCAATTATTTTTGTCGCTGCTTGGAGGGGGACAAACGCTCCGAACAGGCAATTAAAACTTCGGACCAAGTAAATTTGAATTTATAAATTAAGTGTAAACGCTACAAAAAGAAAGTTCGTTTCTACTCCATTGTTAGTTAATTTAATGGATTCATTAAAAGTTTCTTTTGCTATGTTTACCTTTTTTGATCGATTGAAATGTTTGAAAAGCAAGGAAATTATATCCCGTCTTAATGGAGAGAATGTTACTACATGTTTAATACATGGTAATCCATATTGAGGTCATTTTCGAGTGTCTTTGAGTCACTTGAAAATTACCTTCACCAGTCGAAACTCGAGTCGTATTAATGATGATTTCTGACAAACCTCTTTGTTTCGAAGATACAGGGTGAACAAAATTTGCGACAACCATATTCAATATTTATTGATGTCATTAATGTAAATAGAAGTATGCCGTACGCTAATGAGCTTATCAAGGACAAAAAAAATTATTGAGTTTATTAAGTACAACAAATTAATGAGTTTACCAAGTACTAATTGTTGACGATAATTTGGAACGGCTGTTTGATCTACTAACGTACAAGTGGTTTTTATTTGAATACGTCTCGTCAGTGATCATTACTTGTATCGGCTGCAATTGTTTACATTGAGTAACGTTTGGCTGTTTGACGTGTCTTTAGTTAATGAAGTCCATCCCCCATGTATACAAACACTGAGATGACTGGCATGCATTTGATGTATCTATTTATAAATTATTTGGAATTAACTCAGTTGCAAGCTAAACAAAACTAAAATAGTGTCACAGAAAAATTGGCAATGTTGTCGAAAATAAAGCAATTTTATAACTAGTTAATAAATTCTAGTTAGCTGGATTAAATTATCTCTGGAATTATACAGTAATGCAAGTAAGTAGTAGGTAACAATCGACGTTAGAAAGTTGACACATTGCAATTAAAAATTATGATTGAGAATAATCTCCGGAAATATGAATATCCTTAACCCCCTAGACTCTAGGGGCCAAATTCTCTAGGGCCCTAGGCCTAATTTCTATGTTCTAGGGCCAAATTCTCGCCGCTGACCGTCGAACTCGCAAATTGGCGGCCAACGAGGCGCTTGCGGATTTTTTTTCAGCATTTCGGCGGGCACCGGGTTAACGGGGCGACGCAGGAAGCCGCGAGTGGTACCGAAATACGCGTATCAGCGGGCTGCATCGCCCCGTGCCGCATAAGTTGGATTCGGCCGCGCGGTGAGGGGGTAATCGTGAAAAAACCGTGCAAAAAAGGAGTGGAATTTTCTGACGTCGGCATCTCGACGGGGACGGCTCGGATCACGAACCCTTAAATGTAAGAGAGGCGCGAGCGTCCTTCCCGAATCGTACGCGCGCAGTTTCGGGTCGCTACGCCCGGAAACGGCGAAACTACAGCGGTTAGACTGACCCCACCTTCCGGCGAAGATTTCGCGTTTTGGGCCGATATGTTTCGATCTGTAGCGGGCGACTCCGTGGTCACAGCGACGCGGCGCCGGTATCAAAATGCGCGTCTCGGCAGGGCCCACGTGCCGGTCAACTTGGAATTTCAAAGAAGCGACATCCGGGTGTCACGAATCGACATTCTAGTTTTTCTCCGTGCCGATTAAAAAAACTACAGCGGTTAGACTGACCCCACCTTCCGGCGAAGATTACGAGGGCCAAATTCTCGCCGCTGACCGTCGAACTAGCAAATTGGCGGCCAAAGAGGCGCTTGCGGATTTTTTTCGGCATTTCGGCGGGCACCGGGTTAAGGGGGCGACGCAGGAAGCCGTGAGTGGTGCCGAAATACGCGTATCGGCGGGCTGCATCGCCTTGTGCCGCAAAAGTCGGATTCGGCCTCGCGGTGAGGGGGTAATCGTGAAAAAACCGTGCAAAAAAAGGAGTGGAATTTTCTGACGTCGGCATCTCGACGGGGATGGCTCAGATCACGAACCCTTAAATGTAAGGGAGGCGCGGGCGTCCTTCCCGAATCGAACGCGCGCAGTTTCGGGTCGCTACGCCGGAAACGGCGAAACTACAGCGGTTAGACTGACCCCACCTTCCGGCGAAGATTTCGCGTTTTGGGCCGATATGTTTCGATCTGTAGCGGGCGACTCCGTGGTCACAGCGACGCGGCGCCGGTATCAAAATGCGCGTCTCGGCAGGGCCCACGTGCCGGTCAACTTGGAATTTCAAAGAAGCGACATCCGGGTGTCACGAATCGACATTCTAGTTTTTCTCCGTGCCGATTAACAGTCATAAGTGGGCGTCGCGACGCGATTCCGCGACGTCCAATTATGGGTGCCGTAATCTAAAACACCGTTCTACAATCCACGGAAAAATCTGAAACATTCATCGGGGCGCTGCAAAAATATGGACGTTTTACTATCGTCACTTGTTTCCTGCAATACAGCGAGTTGGGGCGGACGTCACGACGGTTGCAGACGACGCAGCGCGATGCCGCTAGCAGTAAAAGATGAAACGATCAATTCCCGGCGTGAATCGCGCGAAACCGTTCCCGCAGAGCTCAAGTTGCGGTTCCGTGGAAGTTTTCCTGGACGTCCAAAAAACGTTTTTATGGCGTCGCGACGCCATCTTCAACGCAATCGGGATTAAACTCTCAAACAAACTAATAGGTTCTATGCCCGATCGAACGGCACCGGTCCGGTTCCGATACGTCAATTGGTTCGGACGTTCTAGCGAGCACCGCAAAACGCCTCCTTTTTCACTTTTTGCGCTTTTTTCAATTTAAACTGCGACAGATTAGCAAAAAGTCGTCGCAGTTAAAAAATTCTTGCTGGAATGGCTGCGGGCAATTGTTCTGAAGAGAACGTTCTAAAGAGACGCACGTCAGTCGTCTCAGAATTCATCGAAATTATCGATTCCGTCGTGACCTGGCGATTCAGAGCGAACGATTCCCCACGAGGACCCCAAAAATTTGAAAATTTGAATTTGACGCGTCCTCAAGCACCATTCTCGTCGCTGCGCGATTTTTACCAACGGTGTTATTCACGTTTTTCTGCGAATTCAGGTCCCCCGACCTCGTCGGGGGACCTGAAAAAAGGCCGCCTCGGGCGGCCCCCACGGTCCGAGAGAGTCGGTGCATCAGATTCTTGTAGCCAAAGAACAGACGAATGACCCCACGTAGGGCGATTTTCGATGGGACTTCCGGATCGCGTCATTTAGGCGTCCAAATATTGACGAAATTTTTGTAAAAAAAGTCACTTTTTGGAACTTTTAAAAATTAAGTAAAATGTCGAAAAGTGAGGCGACAGTCGGACGTGCGGCGACGTTCTGGACACGCCGGTGCCGGAAGCAGGTCCATGCGACGAAAACTCTCTGAGTTATTGGTGAAAATATAAAAAAAAACTTGTAAAAATTGGTACAGCCGCCCCCGGATACGGTAGATTGTTGAAATTATTTCTTTTGCAAATCGATTGTGCGAAGTTTGGTAAGGATGACAACACTTTGAAATATGTTTTTAATTTTTTCAAAAAAATTCCTCCCTCCAAAAAAATTTTCAATTTTATATTTTTTACTTTTGCAACTAAACCAAAGGTTTTTTCAAAATTTGCAAAGAATATTTTTTAGTAGACATCGACATGCTACATACGCTTATAATTTTCTATTTTGAGGCGTTGACGAGATATTTGCAGAATCCATTTGAAGAGAAAATCATTTGCCACGCCGTCCCCATTGGAGGCGGAGCGTTCAAATTTGGCCAGCTCGTACTTCATGTGGCCACCCACATTCGGTAAAAAATTTGTTGAAATCCTTAAAGTTTTAATATATTTTTTCGCAATTTTTGAATATTTTTAAATTTTCGAATTCGTTTTTGGTTGAAATTCGTGATTGACTGTCTGGATTTGTTTAAAAAATTGTTTTAGTATGTTTCACACAACGTGAAATAATAAAATTTTACACATTTGTAGAGAATTAGTCAGTCTATGATATCCCTTAGTTAGTTTTGCAAAATATTTTATCTGGCGGCGGTCGCCACCCCTCATACTCGAACATAACAGAAATTAATAAATTCAATTAACTATATTTTATTATAGTAACTATAAAATGAAAACTATAAAAAATTTCTATTCAAATCGACGTTTTGGTATCTTCGTGGCCGATAGCCTTGACACAGAATTTTTATAAATTTTGAAAAAAATGAATTTTTGTGAAATTTTTTTTTTGTCCATTTTTCTAAACTCTACCGAATATGCGTTTAACTCTTATGTGGTGCTTGCGCACCACATAACGCGTATGTGGTCTTTATCAGGTAAATCAAGACCACAAACGCAGCGCAGCGGCAGCGGCATAAACGGCAGCGCCGCGCGTATGTGGGCTTCATCAGATAAAATAAGATACAAAAGTATAAGGCAATGTGGCACAATACATTTTTCATCGAAATATTAAAAGAATATCGCCTGTTACCGCCTCCTTTTTTTTTGCACAGTATTGCTTGAAATTTAAAAGGTTTTGAAAGGCATATTCTTTCAAAAACTCTATTGCTAGGCAACGCTTCTAAAGCGCTTTGATTGGCACAGTCTGACTGTATATTTACAATAAACTATAGTCTATGGCGATGAAAGCGCCAGTGGCGTACACTTCTAAATTTTCCATATAGGGTTGCATACAAGGTTGCATACCGCCAAGCGGCAGAACAATTGCCAGATAAAAAACACCAAATAGTTCCTTCATCGTCACCAGTGGCGTGCACCTTTAAATTTTCCACATTATTCCATCCACATCAACTATTTCACCCTCTACAGCTATTCCACCCTAAAATAACAATTACACCCACAACAACTATTCCATCTTCATCAACATTTCACCTAAAAAAATATGATTCATATCTACTAGGGGCCAAGTGTCTCCAGGGCCTAGAGACACGGAATTCTTTTTTTATTACTCATGCGGGATAAGTACTATTTTGGCGCCCGTTTTTTAGTGCGCCAAATGGGCGTTTTTTCAATTCAATTATTACCACATAACTTGGGCAACGCACGCAAATATTCAATAAACATCGCTTAGTTACATAAAAAAAAATCGAATAAATAAAATAAACCTCAATATTAAAAAAGTGACGTGAAAGTGACAGCAATTTTTTTTTAATTCAAAATAGAAGCAAATGAGCGTAACCCTCTCAACCCCTCGAGCGAACCCTCTCACTTTGTTCGTGCGCCCAATTTCGTACTCGAGGGCAATTGACAACTTACCGCACTTGGGAGAGTGAGAGTATGCATACACGACTGCTCGGGAAGGTAAAATCGGTGACTGAATTCAGTATCCTGTGACTGATTATAAATCTTGTACCTAAGTGGGGTACGTTCTTCATTGACCCGCTGACATACTTTTCCTTTGGAGTTACAATATAATATTTTTAAATGGTTTGGGGGAAGCTCTCACTAAACCCCCTATTTCACTTTTTTTAGTATGCACCCCGGTATCGCATATTTCGCATTCATGCAAGGTGGGCAGGCCGGACGGTTAGTGAAAACCGCCCTAATTGTTGCCTCCCGACCGAAAATCGAACCCGGGTTTCTCGTTTTCCGGGCGGGTATATTGTGAACTATTGAGTAGGATCAGGCACGGAATTCTAGAAAATAAAATTATCATGTTTTACAGAAATTCGTGTGCGTATGTAGTTTTGCAATATTTTGAGATGGATCCAAAAATATCTCACCATTGTCATACAATATAATGCTTGGAGCTTGAGGGTTTAAAATAAAGCGGCTTTAAAATGTAAATCACCTTAAACACGTAAAAGAGTAAAACACTTTTAGTACCACTGTGCCTTAAAGGGTTAAATTAGTTTGAATTATCTACAAAATGAGATATTATACAATTAAATTTTGAACGTTTCAACGTTTGAATTAACGGGGAGTGTCTCAGAAAAATTGCGCTATTTTTGTAAATATTGGTTCTTATACACTTTTGTTATTACGTTTCCTTGACTCTTCTCACTTAAAAGTCTGCGACCCCTGGTGTATAATGCACGACATCAAGGCACAAATAAAAGCCTAAATTGTCTAGTTAAGTAAGTCTACATAAGTAGACATTTAATACTAGATAAGTCTTTCCAAACTTGTCTAGTATTAAATGTCTACTTCTTTCCTAACTAGACTTGTCTAGTTTGTTTAGATTTCTTAGCCTCAAATTATCAACCTAGTCGTATTTATTTATTATTTTCAAAACAACAACAAGCAATATTTTTATTTAAATTTAACTAAATATGAAATTAAACTTGGGTCTTAAAAATGCAATCTAAATTGTACATGCTTTGTACATTCTTTTACACATGTAGGGTATCATGTGTAAGAGAATGTACAAATTATTATAGCACAGAAAAAATTACAACTCCATTTAAATGCATAACATTCTTGTTAAAACCGTACGTTACTTACTGTTTGAAATTTATCTCCTCGCATTTATCTATTGCACAAAATGCAATTTGCCATAAATTAATAAACTATAAACTTTACTCACAATATTCCACATAAAAATATTTATGTTAGTTACCGGCGTTACCTCAAGCACACACCGAAAATTACATTACCAGACATGCATAAAACTCACTAATGTATTACATTATTTATATCATGAATACTAAAACTTATATTCACATTACGTAACTAATACATTTTCCTATTCAAACAACAAATCTATTTGCATGTAAATACAGTTGAAGCTAACTTAGTTTCTGTATTTGATCATCCCTTTTTCAGAGGAAGTAATGTAATTATGTTTTGTTAATAATTGACTGTTAGCGTCTGAGTATGCAAGAGGTCGTAAATCCGGCCAGGTTGAATTATCCCTGCGTGTGCTCCGGCAATAAATAAAAATTAAAACCACACCTTTCTCCTTAATTTGAAAGTAACCGCACGCCCATGGAATAAAAAGTATCGATCGGCGGGGGCTGCAAACCACTTCCGCCTTTACCGGCCGCCGATTACCTTGCGCCTCCGCCAGATGTCTCGGCCAGTGTCGTCGCTCCGTTCGTCCCACTTTATCGAATTTTAATGTAATCGGGACATCATCCCGGATGATCCCCGATTTTCGGCGACACGCAGTACTGGCAACCCTTCCGGGCGTTCCACTCCAAAACCGCAGGCAGATTCAATTCCTCTAATTTGATTTCGGCCCTTCTGAGTGCTGGAAAATTTATTTTATTTCCCTTGTTGCTAGAAGATGCTAATTAGAGTGGCATTGGGATTAAAAAACAAGTTTTAACAAAGATGGACTTATATTAATTTTCTTGTCAAAATTAATTCATTTTTGTCAAGTTTTTGTAACTAAAATGGGCAAGACTAAACAGAAGAAACTGGAGGAAGGAAAGAAGACAGATAAGACTAGTCTAAAAACGCAATATACGGCTAGACCGTTGGAACTAGCTAAATAAGGACTAGACAGACAAATCAAGGGATAGAAGACTAGGTAAACACGGCTAAAGAGACAACACTAATCAAGCAATTTCTATGTACATGTCTAGAGTATAAACAAGACAGAAAAGAATATACAGACAAGATTAGACAGAGATAGAAGAGACTAGATAAATAAGACGAGACATACAAAACGAGACAAACAAAAAAAGACAAGACAGAGAAGACGAGACAGACAAGAGTAGAGAAGACAGACAAGAGTAGACAAGACGAGACACACAAGAGTAGACAAAACAGACAAGAGTAGACAAGACAGGCAAGTCGAGACAGACAAGGAAAGACAAGACAAAGAAGACGAGAGTAGACAAGACGAGACAGACAAGACGAGACAGACAAAATAAGACAAGACAGAGAAGACGAGACCGACAAGAGTAGACAAGGCAAATCAGACAAGAGTAGACAAGACGAGACACACAAGAGTAGACTAAAAGGACAAGAGTAGACAAGACAGACAAGAGTAGAAAACACAGACAAGTGTACAAAAGCAAGACTAAACAGACTAGATTAGACCGACCAGACTAGACAGACAACCCTAGAAAGACAAGACAGACAAGACTAGACAGTCAAGACTAGACAGTCAAGACTAGACATTCAAGACTAGACAGTCAGGACTAGACAGTCAAGACTAGACAGACAGGACTAGACAGTCAGGACTAGACAGTCAAGACTAGACAGACAGGACTAGACAGACAAGACTAGACAGACAAGACTAGACAAACAAGACTAGAGAGACAAGACTAGACGGACAAGACTAGCCAGACAAGACTGGACAAACAATGCTAGACAGACAAGACTAGACGTACAAGACTAAACAGACAAGACTAGACTGACAAGACTAGACAGACAAGATCAGATAACAGACAAGACTAGACAGACAAGACTAATCAGACAACACTAGATATACAAGACTAGTCAGATAAGATTAGATAGACAGGACTAGACAGACAAGACTAGACAGATAAGACTATACAGACAAGACTAGACAGACAAGACTAGCCAGACAAGACTGGACAAACAATGCTAGACAGACAAGACTAGACAGACAAGACTAGACAGACAAGACTAGACAGACAAGACTAGACAGACAAGACTAGACAGACAAGACTAGACAGACAAGACTAGACAGACAAGACTAGACAGACAAGACTAGACAGACAAGACTAGACAGACAAGACTAGACAGACAAGACTAGACAGACAAGACTAGACAGACAAGACTAGACAGAGAAGACTAGACAGACAAGACTAGACAGTCAAGGCTAGACAGTCAAGACTAGACAGTCAAGACTAGACAGTCAAGACTAGGCAGACAAGGCTAGACAGACAAGACTAGACAGACAAGACTAGACAGACAAGACTAGACAGACAAGACTAGACAGACAAGACTAGACAGACAAGACTAGACAGACAAGACTAGACAGACAAGACTAGACAGACAAGACTAGACAGACAAGACTAGACAGACAAGACTAGACAGACAAGACTAGACAGACAAGACTAGACAGACAAGACTAGACAGACAAGACTAGACAGACAAGACTAGACAGACAAGACTAGACAGACAAGACTAGACAGACAAGACTAGACAGACAAGACTAGACAGACAAGACTAGACAGACAAGACTAGACAGACAAGACTAGACAGACAAGACTAGACAGACAAGACTAGACAGACAAGACTAGACAGACAAGACTAGACAGACAAGACTAGACAGACAAGACTAGACAGACAAGACTAGACAGACAAGACTAGACAGACAAGACTAGACAGACAAGACTAGACAGACAAGACTAGACAGACAAGACTAGACAGACAAGACTAGACAGACAAGACTAGACAGACAAGACTAGACAGACAAGACTAGACAGACAAGACTAGACAGACAAGACTAGACAGACAAGACTAGACAGACAAGACTAGACAGACAAGACTAGACAGACAAGACTAGACAGACAAGACTAGACAGACAAGACTAGACAGACAAGACTAGACAGACAAGACTAGACAGACAAGACTAGACAGACAAGACTAGACAGACAAGACTAGACAGACAAGACTAGACAGACAAGACTAGACAGACAAGACTAGACAGACAAGACTAGACAGACAAGACTAGACAGACAAGACTAGACAGACAAGACTAGACAGACAAGACTAGACAGACAAGACTAGACAGACAAGACTAGACAGACAAGACTAGACAGACAAGACTAGACAGACAAGACTAGACAGACAAGACTAGACAGACAAGACTAGACAGACAAGACTAGACAGACAAGACTAGACAGACAAGACTAGACAGACAAGACTAGACAGACAAGACTAGACAGACAAGACTAGACAGACAAGACTAGACAGACAAGACTAGACAGACAAGACTAGACAGACAAGACTAGACAGACAAGACTAGACAGACAAGACTAGACAGACAAGACTAGACAGACAAGACTAGACAGACAAGACTAGACAGACAAGACTAGACAGACAAGACTAGACAGACAAGACTAGACAGACAAGACTAGACAGACAAGACTAGACAGACAAGACTAGACAGACAAGACTAGACAGACAAGACTAGACAGACAAGACTAGACAGACAAGACTAGACAGACAAGACTAGACAGACAAGACTAGACAGACAAGACTAGACAGACAAGACTAGACAGACAAGACTAGACAGACAAGACTAGACAGACAAGACTAGACAGACAAGACTAGACAGACAAGACTAGACAGACAAGACTAGACAGACAAGACTAGACAGACAAGACTAGACAGACAAGACTAGACAGACAAGACTAGACAGACAAGACTAGACAGACAAGACTAGACAGACAAGACTAGACAGACAAGACTAGACAGACAAGACTAGACAGACAAGACTAGACAGACAAGACTAGACAGACAAGACTAGACAGACAAGACTAGACAGACAAGACTAGACAGACAAGACTAGACAGACAAGACTAGACAGACAAGACTAGACAGACAAGACTAGACAGACAAGACTAGACAGACAAGACTAGACAGACAAGACTAGACAGACAAGACTAGACAGACAAGACTAGACAGACAAGACTAGACAGACAAGACTAGACAGACAAGACTAGACAGACAAGACTAGACAGACAAGACTAGACAGACAAGACTAGACAGACAAGACTAGACAGACAAGACTAGACAGACAAGACTAGACAGACAAGACTAGACAGACAAGACTAGACAGACAAGACTAGACAGACAAGACTAGACAGACAAGACTAGACAGACAAGACTAGACAGACAAGACTAGACAGACAAGACTAGACAGACAAGACTAGACAGACAAGACTAGACAGACAAGACTAGACAGACAAGACTAGACAGACAAGACTAGACAGACAAGACTAGACAGACAAGACTAGACAGACAAGACTAGACAGACAAGACTAGACAGACAAGACTAGACAGACAAGACTAGACAGACAAGACTAGACAGACAAGACTAGACAGACAAGACTAGACAGACAAGACTAGACAGACAAGACTAGACAGACAAGACTAGACAGACAAGACTAGACAGACAAGACTAGACAGACAAGACTAGACAGACAAGACTAGACAGACAAGACTAGACAGACAAGACTAGACAGACAAGACTAGACAGACAAGACTAGACAGACAAGACTAGACAGACAAGACTAGACAGACAAGACTAGACAGACAAGACTAGACAGACAAGACTAGACAGACAAGACTAGACAGACAAGACTAGACAGACAAGACTAGACAGACAAGACTAGACAGACAAGACTAGACAGACAAGACTAGACAGACAAGACTAGACAGACAAGACTAGACAGACAAGACTAGACAGACAAGACTAGACAGACAAGACTAGACAGACAAGACTAGACAGACAAGACTAGACAGACAAGACTAGACAGACAAGACTAGACAGACAAGACTAGACAGACAAGACTAGACAGACAAGACTAGACAGACAAGACTAGACAGACAAGACTAGACAGACAAGACTAGACAGACAAGACTAGACAGACAAGACTAGACAGACAAGACTAGACAGACAAGACTAGACAGACAAGACTAGACAGACAAGACTAGACAGACAAGACTAGACAGACAAGACTAGACAGACAAGACTAGACAGACAAGACTAGACAGACAAGACTAGACAGACAAGACTAGACAGACAAGACTAGACAGACAAGACTAGACAGACAAGACTAGACAGACAAGACTAGACAGACAAGACTAGACAGACAAGACTAGACAGACAAGACTAGACAGACAAGACTAGACAGACAAGACTAGACAGACAAGACTAGACAGACAAGACTAGACAGACAAGACTAGACAGACAAGACTAGACAGACAAGACTAGACAGACAAGACTAGACAGACAAGACTAGACAGACAAGACTAGACAGACAAGACTAGACAGACAAGACTAGACAGACAAGACTAGACAGACAAGACTAGACAGACAAGACTAGACAGACAAGACTAGACAGACAAGACTAGACAGACAAGACTAGACAGACAAGACTAGACAGACAAGACTAGACAGACAAGACTAGACAGACAAGACTAGACAGACAAGACTAGACAGACAAGACTAGACAGACAAGACTAGACAGACAAGACTAGACAGACAAGACTAGACAGACAAGACTAGACAGACAAGACTAGACAGACAAGACTAGACAGACAAGACTAGACAGACAAGACTAGACAGACAAGACTAGACAGACAAGACTAGACAGACAAGACTAGACAGACAAGACTAGACAGACAAGACTAGACAGACAAGACTAGACAGACAAGACTAGACAGACAAGACTAGACAGACAAGACTAGACAGACAAGACTAGACAGACAAGACTAGACAGACAAGACTAGACAGACAAGACTAGACAGACAAGACTAGACAGACAAGACTAGACAGACAAGACTAGACAGACAAGACTAGACAGACAAGACTAGACAGACAAGACTAGACAGACAAGACTAGACAGACAAGACTAGACAGACAAGACTAGACAGACAAGACTAGACAGACAAGACTAGACAGACAAGACTAGACAGACAAGACTAGACAGACAAGACTAGACAGACAAGACTAGACAGACAAGACTAGACAGACAAGACTAGACAGACAAGACTAGACAGACAAGACTAGACAGACAAGACTAGACAGACAAGACTAGACAGACAAGACTAGACAGACAAGACTAGACAGACAAGACTAGACAGACAAGACTAGACAGACAAGACTAGACAGACAAGACTAGACAGACAAGACTAGACAGACAAGACTAGACAGACAAGACTAGACAGACAAGACTAGACAGACAAGACTAGACAGACAAGACTAGACAGACAAGACTAGACAGACAAGACTAGACAGACAAGACTAGACAGACAAGACTAGACAGACAAGACTAGACAGACAAGACTAGACAGACAAGACTAGACAGACAAGACTAGACAGACAAGACTAGACAGACAAGACTAGACAGACAAGACTAGACAGACAAGACTAGACAGACAAGACTAGACAGACAAGACTAGACAGACAAGACTAGACAGACAAGACTAGACAGACAAGACTAGACAGACAAGACTAGACAGACAAGACTAGACAGACAAGACTAGACAGACAAGACTAGACAGACAAGACTAGACAGACAAGACTAGACAGACAAGACTAGACAGACAAGACTAGACAGACAAGACTAGACAGACAAGACTAGACAGACAAGACTAGACAGACAAGACTAGACAGACAAGACTAGACAGACAAGACTAGACAGACAAGACTAGACAGACAAGACTAGACAGACAAGACTAGACAGACAAGACTAGACAGACAAGACTAGACAGACAAGACTAGACAGACAAGACTAGACAGACAAGACTAGACAGACAAGACTAGACAGACAAGACTAGACAGACAAGACTAGACAGACAAGACTAGACAGACAAGACTAGACAGACAAGACTAGACAGACAAGACTAGACAGACAAGACTAGACAGACAAGACTAGACAGACAAGACTAGACAGACAAGACTAGACAGACAAGACTAGACAGACAAGACTAGACAGACAAGACTAGACAGACAAGACTAGACAGACAAGACTAGACAGACAAGACTAGACAGACAAGACTAGACAGACAAGACTAGACAGACAAGACTAGACAGACAAGACTAGACAGACAAGACTAGACAGACAAGACTAGACAGACAAGACTAGACAGACAAGACTAGACAGACAAGACTAGACAGACAAGACTAGACAGACAAGACTAGACAGACAAGACTAGACAGACAAGACTAGACAGACAAGACTAGACAGACAAGACTAGACAGACAAGACTAGACAGACAAGACTAGACAGACAAGACTAGACAGACAAGACTAGACAGACAAGACTAGACAGACAAGACTAGACAGACAAGACTAGACAGACAAGACTAGACAGACAAGACTAGACAGACAAGACTAGACAGACAAGACTAGACAGACAAGACTAGACAGACAAGACTAGACAGACAAGACTAAACAGACAAGACTAGACAGACAAGACTAGACAGACAAAACTAGACAGACAAGACTAGACAGACAAGACTAAACAGCCAAGACTAGACAGACAAGACTAGACAGACAAGACTAGACAGTCAAGACTAGACAGACAAGACTAGACAGACAAGACTAGACAGACAAGACTAGACAGACAAGACTAGACAGACAAGACTAGACAGACAAGACTAGACAGACAAGACTAGACAGACAAGACTAGACAGACAAGACTAGACAGACAAGACTAGACAGACAAGACTAGACAGACAAGACTAGACAGACAAGACTAGACAGACAAGACTAGACAGACAAGACTAGACAGACAAGATTAGACTGACAAGGTCAGATAACAGACAAGACTAGACAGACAAGACTATACAGACAACATTGGATATACAAGACTAGACAGAGAAGATTAGATAGACAGGACTAGACAGACAAGACTAGACAGACACGACTATACAGACAAGACAAGACAGACAAAGCTAGATAGTCAAGACTAGACAGACAAGTCTAGACAGACAAAACTAGACAGACAAGACCAGGCAGACACGATTAAATAGACAAGAATAAATAGGATAAGACTAAACAGACAAGACTAGATAGATAGGTCTAGGCAGACAAGACTGGACAGACAAGACAAGGCAGACAAAACTAGACAGACAAGATTAGACAGTAAAGACTAGGCAAATATGACTGGTCAGACAAGACTAGAGAAACAAGACTAGACAGACAAGTGTAGACAGATTAAGTTTAGGCAAGACTAGGCATACAAAACTACTCGCTGGACTCGCTAACGTTTCCGGAGATGAAGTGTTATCAACCTGCAAGCTGTTCAAATGTAACTTGACCAGCGGTGCTGACTCCATACCTGTCTTCTGAATTCATGACTGTGCACATATCTTTGCACCACCACTTTCCAAGATTTTCAACCTGATCCTGCACGAAGGCACTTTTTCAGCTATTTGAAAATCCACGAAGATCTGTCCTATCCGTAAAGTTGGCTCCTTATCTGATTTCGGAACTATCGTCCAATATCAGTTCTTTCTAATTTTTCAAAAGTTTTTGAATCCATCCTTTATAAATCCATCTGCTTTCATATCTGGCATCTGCTCTCCATACAGCAACATGGCTACATGAAGGGTCGCTCAACTGTCACCAACTTAGTTTCCTTTACCCAATATGCAACACCAGTTATTGCTATCTAGGAGTTAGGTAAAATAGGAGTCAGGTTGATTGCATTTGCACTGATTTTTCTAAAGCATTCCACTGCATAGATCACGCAGTAATTATCAGGAAGCTGCACTCTTTTGGCTTTGCAATCAACCTAATTGACTTCTTCTCCTCTTACCTTGAAAATCGATCTCAGTTTCTTTCTCATTGCGGATATGCTTCGACCGAATTCTTTGCCACCTGCGGTGTTCCTCAGGGGTTCAAGTTAGGTCCTTTGCTATTTAATATATTTTCTAACGACTTCAATTCGTCTCTATCCGCACCTCATTTACTTTTCGCTGACGATCTTTAGATATTCATGACCTGAATGATGGTTTGGTTTTACAAGCAACCCTGAATATCGTGGAAAAGGTGCGATTGCAATCAGTTAAATCTTAATGATCAGACTAGGCTGGACAGATAAGACTAGACTATACAGACAAGACTAAACAGACAACCACTAAACAGACTTTCAAGCCTTTTAGTGTGGCTCTCCCGAACATGGCTTCTCCGAAAACATGGCTCCTCCGAAAAGTAATCAAAAGGAAAAGCTGGTGGCTAAGGCAAGGCAGCATCAACAGCAGCCAAATCTTCATCTGCTGCTGCCCCAGCTCCCAAACCCGCGGCTGAAAAACCACCAGCCATATTGGTTTAAAGCTCCTCTTAAGGGGGGAAACCACATTAGGATATTCAAAAAATCTGATTTTTTTTATTGCATAAATCGTTAGCTTAACCTTAAAAAACCTATCCAAGAATACTCTGTCAAAATTTCAAATCGAAATTCGCATTCGTTTATATTTTATGAGCATAGAACCGAGTGCACATCGGGTACAGGTTACAGGCTCGAGCGGAGCATTACCTCGTTTATTTTGAAATGACTTTTTTCACATTTGCGTGCAATCTAGCTCAAAAAGGGTGGAACCGATCATTATGAAAATTGATAGTATGATTCTTTATAAAATTACGAATTATATGAACCAACTTTGAGATGATATCATAATTTTAAGGGTATTTTTCTTTGCATAATTAGAGAGAAAAAGCGTAAAAATCGAAAAAAAATTGTTTCAACACCTGCAATTTTCATTTTTTTTTCGCCTGCATTGAGGTTCATATTCTTAGAAAATGAGTTATTAATGTAAAATCAAAACCTTTTTGATTTCACATGAAAATCGGAATGGCTACACTGCACGCAATTGGAAAACTATACTTACAACCTTCGGCGAGCATCACACCGTAACTTTTCTATTTTTGTCTCAAATTATTCAAAAAAATTCACAGAAATTGTTTGAAATTTGAATGAAATGATGTCAAAATTTGATTAAACTCTAGCTAATTTTTCCCACCCAAAAATAATCCTAAAAAAATCAGTATCAAACAGCCTCCTAATATGGTTTCCCCCCTTAATGGAAAGAGGGAAGCTGTCAAAGTTGATAAAACAACCGCTTCATTTAAGAGCATCCTTTTCAAACTGAGTCTCAATGTTCCCGGTAAGCCCAGCAAATTGGCCAAGCTCAAGGCTCTACTAAAAGTCAGAGATCCAAAAGAAGATTATTAAGGGTGCATTTGGAACTCATATTGATAAGATATGTACTTCAGTGTATTTCCGCCGGCCAAGAACTTTTGTTGCACGAAGACCACCCATATCCAAGGCAGCAAGGAAGTCTGTGGCAAGCAGGAATGGTATGGATACGTTTAAGACTATCAATTATCCCTTAACTTACACAACCTGGGATAAAGTAAATTGAAGACTATAATACTTTGGTGTTCTTGGCACACTAGCGCTAACACCATAACAAAGCTGCCGTTAAGAAATCGTGTGAAATCAACTTTGCTAAAGTCAATACGTTGACCAGGCCTGATGATAAGAAGATGGCTTAAGTAAGACTCGCAAAATTAATCTACCGAAAAACATTCATTGAAAATGATAAATGGAGCAAAGATAACTTTGAACCTTCATTGCAAAGGGAGAAGGCAACTGTGTCGTACTTCTCATACACTCTCTCTGTATGGAAACAAACATCCAATGGATGAATCATCGAAAATGTGGAGAAATACAATAGGCCACTGGGCCGCAGTGCTTGTAGATCTACATTAGGGGAAGAAAAAAAAAAGAAAAAAGACTCGCTAGGGATTACGATGCCGTTGACGTTGCGAATAAAATTGGACTAGAAGGACAAGACTAGACAGTTAAGTCATTTTTGTCCAACAGAGTTCAAATAACTAAATTAAAAACACAATATGGCTTCCTTAAATCACCTCCAAAGGTAATAAACATGGGTATCCCACAGGGAAGTACTTTAGGCCCTCTGTTATTTATATTATTTATCCACGACTTATCCTAAGTACCTATAGTTCCCGAACATACTATGTTATACAATGCTGATGATACGACCGTCCTGAATGCTGTGGAGGATGTTAGGGATAATGTGCATCTGGTAGCACGATCAATGTTGTCGTGGTTCTCTGAAAATCGCCAAATTGTGAACAAAGAACACCAATTAAATAATTTTTCAAACAAAAAGTACACCAATTTATCCATATGAGGTCTTGATTGGGAATAGATCCATTCATATTCAACAGACTGTACGGATTTTAGGAATCCACTTCGATAGCTGATCTACACTGGTCATCCCATATAAAAAGTTTCTATGAAACTTAATAAAACAATTTTTACGATGAGGATGCTAAATAGATATTTAGACAAAAACATTTTGACGTAGACCATCGTTGTATACCATCTTAGTAGACCATTTCCTCAATTTTCTTTTCCACCTAAGGTTTGGTATCATGTTCCTGGGAAATGGATATCACATAAAAAAGGTATTTAGAGTTCAAAAGCAGGTGGTGCGTATTTTACACAACCTAACCTTCACTCAATCTTGTAGAGGATATTTTAAAAAAGCTTTTTTTTTAGGGGATATTTTTATTTTGAGGATATTTTAAAAAATTTGTATTATATATTTTTTGGCATATTTTATTATTAATGTATATGAATCGATGTCAATAGACTCAAATAACGAGGATCTAAAAGGATTTGATAATTTTTCGTTAAATACAAAAGATATGTAAGTAAGAACACTTATGTCACTATGTTATTATGTTACTTATGTGAGAACCCGGGTACCCGGGTATTGACATAAGTGTTAACATAATAATAGAAATTGAACCGTACAATATTGAGGAATTTTACCTGCAAGTAAATAGCTCGTATAGCTCGTAGCTCGAGCTTGTATAGATAGACCTAACAGGTCTAGGTGGATTTTACTATTAGTGTACTAATTAATTAGATTCTCTAGTGAAACTAGTTCAGACTAGACTTGTCGATATATGCAAAGCTAAACAAGCATTAATAGATCAATAAAACCACGTGCAAGACAATATTAGGCGCACAAGATTAGTGTGTATTACTTTTTAGTATTTTATTTTGTTAAGTTAAATAGAGGAGAGTTGCACAAATCGCACTTGTTAAGACATTCTGTGTTATATTTATAAGAAAACGTGTTTTTATAAGATCTTTTTAAGTTTATTTTCTTCTCCTAGTTGCATTTTTACTGCAATGTCTTCTTTACTAAAAAAATAGAGTTTCTTTTTGGGAACTCTGCAATCAGTACGATTTGGGAAACCAGGTGCCTAAATCGTACTAGTCGGTTTCCAAAATCCTACCTAACCTAACAATTGTGCATAAGGAAATTGTATTTTTTTTAGAAAGTTTTATTCCTAAAATTTGATATATCGCTAAATATTAATATTTGACGTAATTATGTTAATATATATCATATATTTTTCAAAATAAATACAAATTCAAATATATGACATTTATTTTAATAAAGTTAACATCATTAACAATAATACATCTTATCCTCCTTCAGAACCCCGCCGCAAGATTCAGGCGCCTATATTTAATGTTTAATCTATATTTATGTTTTCCAAACGTGCTTTTTGACACAAAAAGCAAAACCTTCGTTTAAGGATATAGCAATGTCTGAAGCGGTGGATGTTGACTCGGTTGGTCACAATTACGTTTTTATACTCTCTTTTGGAGATATCCTTTACATTTTGCAATTTCTTATTTCTGGCACCAATCTTTGCTACCTTCCTTTCCTTACGAGCCTGAACAAATTGTTTATGCGGGCTACTAGTGAGCACAGTTGCTGGCTGAGCCGCAAGTTGCTGGCTGATATTTCAATATTAGAATCATTTAAGGAATAAATAGGTTCCAAATTTTCCTTTGCTTCATCTGTGCCCTCAATGTTGGATCCAATTGCAACCTCAGGAAGTTTAACTTCAGAATCATTGCACTCATTCTCGAAATTTTTTTTATTGCTATTTGAAATCTCTTCAACTGGTTCAACTTCATACCTTAAACTAGGAGCAAAATCGGCATCACTAAATACGAAGGGATTCATGGGCCAACAACCACTACTTTCAAAAGCATTCACTACATTTCCAATAGTAGCTGCTCTATGATAAGCAGTAGTAATTAACTCACAAATTTCATTCATATTAAGTAATGCATCATTGGCTTGCTTGATTCGTCACTCAGTGGTCAAAACATTGATCATAGAATGTATGTATGGGCCCAAAAACACCAACATCCAGAGGTTGTAGTCTGCGTGTGGTGTGCCCTGGTAACTGTAGAAGTATTACTCCATTTGCGCGTGCCAAAATTAATGCCTCTAAATTTTTTGCATGAGTCGTGTGGCCGTCAAGCAATAATAAAAATTTGTTGTTTCGGTCTGGTTTAACAAGGTTAATAAAGAGCTGCTAGGTAAAGAGTGCTAGGTGGTGGCCTATTAGTCAAGGTGTCGAACTTCGGAGCCGCAAGTCCCGGGTTCAAATCCTGTACATTATGAAAAATAAGTCACGGTTCTTCTGTAGATGACTCTGGCAAAGTCATCGCAGTAAAATGTGCCACGAAACCCCCCCGACACTTGTGTCTAAAATCAAGACAGCAAGCACAATTGTATGCCTTGGGAGGAGGCCTTGGCCCGTCATGGGCTGTTGCGCCAGGGTTATTATAATAAAGAGCTGCAACCATTTAAAAAATAAGTCTCTGGTTATTCAACCATGTTCTGCAACTTCAATCAAGCTACCTGCTGGTGCTACTCTACCTAGTTGTGGCGCTGCCCGATTTCATTTGAAAATAAACATAGGCGGAACAAACATTCCATCGGCACTGGCGCAGCAAACAAAAGTTGTGTTGGTTCGCTTTTCACCACTTCCTTCGCCTTTCAACCCTTCCAATTCGTTGCTTTCCTTTATGGCCTACTATTTTTCCACATTTTTTGGCACTGTGGTAAAACCACTTTCATTAACATTAAATATCTTTTGAGCATCTATTTGGTGTTATTCTATCAATTATGCCAATAACTTGAAAAAATGATGAAACAGCTTCTCCACTAAAACCTGTAGCACATGCCATTGAGGTGTTTTCAGGTTGCCTAACCGGAAAGCTCTGCGTCCTTTTCAAAAAAAATACTTTTAACGCCGCCAACTGGAACAACAAGAACTACTAGAAAGAAACATCTCAGCCAGTCTGAGGAAGATTATAGGTTTTAGCTAGAAGACGTCGTTGCAATACCAGTGACATGTAGTGTGCTCCAAGGCTCTGTACTGTACCCCCATCTTTGGAAATACGACGGCATACTAGGGTTATACAACGGTATATTAGGCTTAGATTTGCCCGACGGCGTGGAAACAATCGCATTCGACGATGACCTATCAGTGGTCTCTAGAGCTAAATAGAGAGAACAACTAATGTGCAACACCAATGAGGCAATACATAGATTTCCATATGATTTCCATATGGCTCCAAAGGAACAAACTTCAACTCGCCACGGAAAAAACTGAAGCGATGATACTCTCTGGTAGAAAGAGTTACGGGGAGATACAGTTCGAGGTGGTAGGCACAATAATATTACCAACCAATCGTTTGAAATATCTTGGTGTCGTTATGGATAAGAGCCTCACCTTTGGCCACCATATAACGCACGTTGTTGAAAAAGCCCAACGATCGGCCCTGTCTCTCTCCAGACTCATGCCACGTAAAAATGGGCCCACCGAAAGGAAAAGAAGACTCCTAGCGACAGTAGCTCAGTCTATCATTCTCTATGCCGCTCCCGTGTGGATGGGGGCTTGTAGATATCAGAAATACAGATAAAATCTACTACGTGTACAGAGAACTCTCGCAATCCGCATCTGCAGAAGCTATAGAACCGCCGCAACAGAAACACTGCTTGTCGTGGGAAGAGTAATCCCGCTCGATTTACTTGGCAAAGAAACGGGAAAAACGTACGGCTTGAGCCTGGAGTATAGGAGGGAAGCTAGAGAAGATACCATACCGTGGACGCATAGGCTAATACCGAAACTTGTACTCAAGGGACTGGTACTCAAGGGAACATGGAGATTTATCATTCCATCTCTCGCAAATGCTCACCGGTCAAGGTTGCTTTAAGGCCTACAAGAAGAGAATAGGGAAGAGCCAGACAGCAGAATGTAACTACTGCGGTGCTGAGGAAGACACAGCAGAGCACACGTTCTTCAGCTGCTCGCAATAGAACGATGTAAGTAATCGAGCTGAATGCCTAATTTGTAAGAAACTAACACCCGAAAACTTAGTGCCTGAAATGGTTGAATAGCGAAGCAGGGTGGAAGATAGTTGGTTAAATGGCGCAAGACATCCTACTAAAGAAAGAATCGGACCAGAGGGATAATGAATTACAAAAGATGTTAATGAATAGAGACTACTCACGGCCATGAAGTAATACCTTAAGGTCATCCCGTGGTAGTGTGAATGGTTTATAAAGAAAAGTGGTGGGGTTTTTAGTAGGACCGATGCTACTATCAAGCAGGGTGAGTCCCACACGTCTCAGGGCATTTCAGTACTGCGGGTTGTACGTAAACGTTTTCTCCCCTCCCAAAAAAATGGTTGCCTAACTGAGAGATTTGGATGTCGCTTCATGAAAACCATTTCTTTCCAGCCAATTTCGAATTTAAGTTAGTTAATGTTATTTTTAACTGCTACTTGTAATGTGAGTCTTCTTATGGCTGTTATAGATAGGCCAAACAATGACGATTCAAGATATAAAATGTGTTCAACCAGTTCATCTTCAACAGCTGGAGGTAATACTTGAAGTAGTCCATTTCTTATTGGTGATTCCAAGATTCTTTTAACTTTTCCATCAAGATGCCTTTTAAACTAGGTTTTGGAATTCTGAATCGTCGGCGTCGGCCAAATTCATTAAAGCCATATTTTTCTTTTTTTATGCCTCCATGGCTTTCTGCATGGCTTCTGCACTCCTATCATTATATTTTCTTTTTTCTATGCTATGAAAACAACGAACAATGAAATATAACTCTAGAGGTATTAAAATGTACATATTAGTTTCCTAAATCGTACTGGTACGATTTGAGAAACTTGACTGGGGTACGTTTTATGAAACTGATACCTTTTTTAATAGAATCTACATAACCTGTACAAAAGTACGAGATTTTGTACAACATATATAAATATGAATCCAACTTAGTTTAGTGGTAAATACTAATAGGTTTTTATGCGCTTGATATCATCTATTGAAACGAGGGCTTACGGAGGGGAAACGGATGCTTGATATAATCTATTGAAAGAAACTCAAGATTTACATCGGACTTACCTGATTTTTTTCAAGCATTTTTTTGCACATGAAAACGGGTTTAATTTACCTAGTTAGCATTAGATATCAATTAAAACCTTTGGTTGATTCAAAATTGAGAAGGTACGATTTAGGAGACCAGTACGCTACAGGGAACTCTCCCCTAATATATAAGTCATAATATAAAGACTTGGATATCTAGTCCCCTTAAAATCCCCGCTACGCGGGTCGTGCGTAGTTCCGCGAGTACGTAATTGCCTTACAACTCGAGTTATGTACTATACTTTATTTACGAACACACTAATTTGTTTCTGTTTAATAAGAAAAATATGTTTGATGTAACAAATTTATTTCTTATTAGGTTATGTTTATTTAATTATCATTATTTAACATTATAATAAACAAACAGTTGTATTTTGATATATAAATGTTACTCGACATTATATAACTTGAAAGAAATGAAAAGAAATACATTCATAATGGTTACATGCCTTATTATTTACTACTTGTTTGGGTTAAACTGGAATAAGAGTGCTCATAGATATAGGCAACCCAATGTACGCAATGTCAATTTCCGTTCATTTGAATTGTGACACGGGGGGCGCTGAACGTATGAGCACGTAGTAGCAGCTCTTAACCAATCAATTAATCGTAAACCAAATGTACGTGTGTGTTATCAATCATAACATATCATTAATCGCAGACTGTTACCTACGTGTGTGTTATGATGTATTTACATAGTCCACGAACTGTACAATAATGGGCATTTAGAATTGTGGTCGTAGATAAAATTTATAATGTAGAACTGTATCCTTTCATCCGTTTTTTTTTAATTTATATAATATATGTATATGGGCTATTAATTGCAATTTAACTTGCAAATCTCGTTCCCGATTCTTCTAATTATCAACTTTTTAACCCACTTCCAACTACCCCAACATTACT
Organism: Phosphuga atrata; assembly: GCA_944588485.1. Lineage (NCBI taxonomy): Eukaryota > Metazoa > Arthropoda > Insecta > Coleoptera > Silphidae > Phosphuga > Phosphuga atrata. The sequence continues at coordinate 24,562,666 of OX155893.1, forward strand.
ACAGCTTTTAATAAATTCTACAGAATTTACAAACTGCTACAAATTAGCTTAATTAGGTGCTTCTCTGCTACCAATCAGTAAATGAAAAATGATTCTTAATAATATGAAAATAACTTAATTCTAAAGAACATTTGCACATTATATATAGCATGAATAATTTGGATTTATATCAGATTGAATTTCAAGATGCGGTTTAATGCTCAAATGAGTGATATTTAAAGTGTTTGGAAAACGTTGAAGTGGCAGATTAACGCGATTACTTATAAATAAAACAGACGGTTCGGCCCGGAATTGGAATAAACGCTGCGGCGGCGGTTGTGGCGATCCTCCTCCGGATTTAATGGGGACAAGTTTGCGGACCCTAATAAAAACACATTGCGCACCCCGGCTAAGGGATTAGCTCCGTTCGGCGCTCGGCGGCGCTGCCGGATTATAAAATCGCCGGACGGCAATAATTGCGGAATCATAATCCACCCTCCAAGAGCACTATTATTTATAAGGACTTTTCAAGTGGATTAATTTGCATTTTAAATTTAAATCAAAGTCAATAAAGGCTTAAATATTTCATAAATCCATCATAGACATTGCATCAATGTACGTTGACGCGGGGACTTTTTCCACTTACTTTAACAATTTTTTGTGCGGACGCCGATAATTGTTATTTTGCATAGCATAACAACAATCCAGTATAAACGATACACGTGTATACAATACAATACCGCAGCTTGGACAATCTAATTTTTGTCTATGTCTATCTTACGTCTTTTCTATCCAACCTATGTGGTGCCGGGTCTAATTTGTTATCCAAATTAGTGGCGTACAAAATCGTATAAAAATTCTGCTACCACTTATGATACACGCCGCACAAATATGTAACCATATGTGTCAACCTGTTAAGGATATTGAAGTAAAAAATGTCACCCATCTTATAATCGGGGTAATATCGTGGTAAATATTTCTTGCGTTCGGACCGCTAATAAATATTAAACGATCGCAGAAGACGGATCGTCCGTTGGAAAAGCGTGGGCGAACAAGGGTAGAAGCGAATCAATCCATTCGCACCGAACTCGTGCTTCCCCCCGCGTTGTGTCCGTTCGCGTTGCGTTGGTCGCTGTGTGCGAGTGAGCCGGGGCCGTCTTCTCAGCGCCGCGGCCTCATCCATCCCTGAGGCTCCATCCATCTTGTATTGATCGTCCTCCGGAGACGGGATATTAGAAATACCAGCGACTCGAATCTCCCCCAAGGTCCTACCCGTTGGTATTTCTCAATTAAAAACGTCACCCTCGGTTATTTATTTTGTTTGTTAATGGGAAGCTTTTATAATTAGAATACTTAAAAAGCGCAATTAGTCTTCTTTCAAAAAGACAAGAGTTTTGCCTCTCGTCTATCGATCAATCTACTTTTAGTCTCTAATCACTTCATTTTGTTTTATTTTTATAAATCCTTTGATAATTTCCTCATTTTTATTTTTAAGATTTTAGCTCCTGTCTCCTCAAATCCCCATAAAAATGGAGATTAAAATTAATCCCTACATCATCACGTCGATAAAGTAAATCCCCCTTTACTCACCCGAAATACGTGTTCCACATTTTACCATTCCCTGTTGCGCCCTTCCGGAAATCACGATTTACCCCAGAAAGGGCGAAGCAAAAAAAAAGCGAAACGAGTTATTCACAAAGTGTGTTTGCCCAAGATTTGAGGGTTGAACTGACGACAAACTGAGTTAGGTCGTGCATTTTCCATGGAAATATTCGGCCCGGGGCGGAACGGCAGTTTCACCGCTTAGTGCATTCACAAAGAACGAGAAGCATATTTTATTCGGGGATGCAAATGCGGCTCTTTAAGATCATACGTTTTATGCAAGAGCATCAAGCTCTCTGTGGGATATATCTTCCAGGAGTTTACGGCGCATTTAATGAGTCATAAGATTTGTATTCAGAGTCTCCGTCATAAAATTGTGCAAGATGTTAAAAATAAAATAGTTCTAGTTATTAACGAACACTATTTTCCTTATTTTAATGCTGTTTATTTTTATAATAGTACTTGCATATCATTATGGCTTTTGGCACTTTCAGTCAGGGAATCTTGGCAGCGAGGTTCCTGCTCGCAATTATTTTACCTTTTCTGGACCTTACAATCGTCCATCTGGCGGTCACCTATAAGGTGCCATTGACGCAGACCATTACTGCTGTCAGGCATGACCCCATAGCCTCGTTATACAAACACATGCCAGTTTTTTAATCTTTTCAAACTGTTTCTTCGTAGAAACCAGTTTTATTCTACTTGCACCCAACTGCCCGGTCAGTGACCTCAGGTCTCACTATCATGGTGTCCATCCGTCACAAGAATACAACCCCACGTTTTTACTGCACACCATTAACTCGCGGTTGGCATTTCCTACCTCTTTCACCGCGTGTCTGTTCCATGGGAGTTTGCTATCTAGGGCTATACCCAGATATTTTATCTCCTGTTTGTATTTTACTGCCCTCCCATCTAACAATATGGGCCGTATGCAGTCTCATCTTCTCTTCCTAGCAAATATATTCTAGGAAAATATTTCCTAGCAAAATACCACGGGTATCACCGTGGTTTTCAGTATCACAGAGCATTTCCTCAATCTTCCATCTGACTATGATGACTATGTGATTTGCGTGACATTGATATTTAATGTCATTTAAGGTCATGTCATGGATGTCATAAGTCATGGATGGCGTACTTATGACCCGCGGGTCTGGCGCTGACCCACACAGGCTTTTTAAGTGACCCATGCATTGATTTTATACCTTTTAGAAATGTCCAATGACTCAACACTTCTATTATTTTCTTATTAAAGTTTTTCAACCACAAACGTATTTTCCACACACATGTCAAAACATAACCTATTTTCGACAGCGTAAAATGGTTTCAATCTAATGTAAGTGGTTTCCATTTCATAATTCATAAGAGCAAAGCTGCACTGATGAGAGATAGATCTCGAAACGCGTCTGCAGATGGCTATTCACTATTTTAGTTATTACCCTGTAATATGGCTGCAGTTAAAAAAGAAAAACCAACGATACATATCCCATATCACACCAAACAGAATGGTTTGATAAACATTGTGCGATTGAAGAGAATAAAAAGACTCTGTGCGTAATTTGTTATCTGTGGCTTTTCCACAGATGAAGAAAGAAAAACATATTTTTCATTAAAGAAAAAAGAGAATCATTGTGTGTTTTAAAAGCGTTTTTGATTCTAAAATAGTATTTTACGATACAAGTGTGTGAAGAAAGACTATAAAAAAAGCTTTGCAAGTCATGCACAAAAGCCTTTCACATACGTGTATCATACATTATTTTATCAACCAAGCATGTTCAAATACCGTTGAATCTACCAAAAAATAATTGTTTCTCACCTATAATTTTGAGAAATTGTAATTTTGAGAAACAATAAGTTTAGAACGTTCAGCGATAGTTAGTGAGACATGCAATTGGCAAGTTAACAATTTAAAAAAAAAACTGTAAAATAATAATAGACGTAAAAAATAATAGTTTATGATACAAGTGTGTGAAGAAAATTTATTGTGCATGAGATGCGATGTTTAAAACACGAGCCGAAGACGAGTGCTTTAATCGCAATCAGTGCACAAAGGCCCTTTTTCACATACTTCTATCGAACGTTTTACAATGACGGGAACACTATTTGGTTGTGGTCGATGTAATCTAGGCTAACCGAGATTTCATCTACATCTAGTTAAGTTATATTAGAGCCAGACTGAGAGGCCGAGACTTCTTTATTCAAAATAAGATAAATTCATTAATTTTTAATACACGTCAGTTATTTTCACTACATCTATGTTTTTTGTTCAGTGACGCGAGTTGTTTCCATAGTAACAACAAGCAGAAATCATTTAATAATGAAACTCCATTTGATTTACATTGGACTTTTACGCACGATTTGGATACTTTTACACACGATTGCAATAATGGCATCTTTCACATACAATAATTTCTTTACTCTTTTTCTTTAATCTCTGTACTGTGTCTATTTTGGTGTGTCAAAAATAAACTACCATTACAGCTGCTAGTTGCACGACAAAGACTTGATTAAGAAGCGTGTAAGAGTAGAAAAAGTAGAGAAATAAAAAAGAAACAGTGATGGAGGAGATATAGATGAGAGAGTGTGAAGAACATTTCATGAGACTCCTGGAAGGGATAAAGGAAGCAGAAATAGCAGTGGGTAAGACGTAGGCAGGGACAGAAACCACATTAGAAGAGGTATAGAAGCAAGTGAAGAAACTGAAAAAGAAAAAAGCACCGGGGAGATATGGAATGCAGAACGAAGTGTGGATGTATGGGATGAAGGGAGTGAGAAGAAAGGCTGGTGGAGATAATGACTGGGGTGTGAATAGGGCAAGGATTCCCGGTCGACTAGGGAGAAGGTAATATGCCCAATTTACAAAAAGGAGAGAAAACCAAAGTAGAAAATTTGGAAGGGAGAATGTAAGACGAGGAAGCAGAAATAGCAATGGGGAAGATACAGAAATCACATTAGAAGGGGTACAGAAGCAGGCAAGAAGCTGAGAAAGAAAAAAGCTATATTATGCAAAACGAAGTGTGGATGTATGGGACGAAGAGAGTGATAGAGAGGCCGGTGGAGCTAATGAATCGGGTGTGGAGAGGGGAGGGATTCCTGGCTGACTGGGGAAAAGGTAATATGTCCGATTTACAAAAAAGTAGAGAAAACAAAAGTAGAAAACTGCCGGGGAATAACTCTGTTCAACACAGGGTATGCAGTTGTATGCAGCAATTTTGAATACGATATAGGGTAAACTACCCAATCGTTGGCACTCCTCCAATTATTGGCAGTTTAGAGTTTAGGTAGAAAAAACAAGGAAACCATAGATTATTCAAGTTTGTTATGCATTAAAAAGTAAAATAGTTTTATTTTTCTGTTAAAAATTGACAACAATGTTCCAATAACCTATATGGCGCTTTAGAAACACCAAATTACATTTTGTGCTGGTGATATGGTGTAGTTATTTTGATTTTTTCTTAAGGTTAGCGCTTCATTAATCATAGTACATCGTAACAATTCGCTAATTGATAGTTTCGAAATAATTTGATATACTTAATTATATATATATAGGCAGTAAGATTATTTCTTGATTATATCTTTATCACATTTTATTTATTACATGTGCCAACATATGGAACAATATTTTTATCAAAATCCCTTTATTGGCATTAGTGCCAATAATAGGAATTTTTCGAATATTATCAACCAGCGAGTTTATGATGTATTTGTAAATGTTTTAAATAAATGATTGTTTCTCCATAAAATTTTTTTGCTTCAATAGCAATTTCCAAATGTTGGCCCACAGTGCCAATAGCACAAGCTAATTATTGGCAGTAGTGCCCATAATAGAATATTGAGTGCTAATAATGGGTTTTTTATTCATTTAGAATACGTCGTAAACAATGAAGAAAGGAAATGAAAAAGAAACCGATAAAAAGAAGTCAACAGAAAGAATAGAAAAAAGTAACCGAAAACAATATAGTGAGTAAAGTATAAAAAAAGGCTTAGAAGCGATTAAAAATGGCATGGCCAAAAAGCAAGCGGCGAAACAATATCTGGTTCCTCGATCTACGTTACAATTTCGGATTAAGAAACCAGATCATAAATCTCAGCCTGGTCCAAGTCTAGTACTTAACTCAGACGAATGGAATAAATTAAAGAATTGGTTAAATGTTAGATATGCAAAGAGTTTTAGTAAACGGAAAGAAGATCTTTTGAATAGCGTATCAGAACTTACTCAAAAAAAAACTCAGCTCACTTTTGCCGTCAGTTTTGCTTTGTTCCTCATTGGATATTGTGCTTATAGCACTTTATCTCAATTGCACTAGATTACTTCAGCCTGCAGATGTCTCAGCTTTTAGACCTCTCAAAGGTGGTTGGAAAAAGACCGTCTTAGAGTGGCGGCGTGACAATCCATCTTGAGCTCTTACAAAAATTGATTTTGTGCCACTGTTGCAAAAAACTATTGATAAATACGTAAAACCAGATACTATTATTAATTTTTTCTGGGCTTTTTCCACCGGTCTTTTTCCATAAGAATCAACAGCTATAGACTATTAGAAATACTTGAAATACCGGCAATACATGAAACTTCGAGAATGATGAACGAAAAGGATTTTCTTATTCAGACTGATTAATATTTTGTTGGTAGGTAAGTACTAAAGTTATAAGGTCTCAAGGATAGACATATAAGTACTGATAAAGTGATACTGCCAAACCGAGTAGAATAAGAGAAATTGTTTATATTATAAAAGTTGATTTTAAAATAATTTTATTAAAACTTTAAATACTTTAATACCTAAATAAAAGCAGATATTTACCTACTAAAGCAGTGTTTTAATTATACTCTAGGTATAGATAGATATTTCTTATCTCATTATTAATGATTGGTAGGTAGGTACCTATCTCCTACTTTAATTACATGCCAATAATTAGACTAATAGATGCCAATATTGAAAATGTCTATGCCAATAATAGGATTTTCTGTAGTCTTTTGGATTGAAGTATAAAATGTTTATCCAATACTATTCAATCACATCAAAACGGTTATAAAAACAAAGATAAAAGTATTTTCTTCGATACTGGCACATGCTTTGTCTACTAGCTCTTGTAAATGAAATTTTATGGTAATTTAATTTCAGACTGACACGAAGCTCACTCTTGAAGTGCCAATAATTGGGTGGTTTACCCTATGTGGCAGATATCGAAAGAATGTTTAAGAGCAAGCGGGAGGGTGTGTGATAGATAGAAAGTTTGGAGTCTGGCGTTCGTGATGATGTGATAGTGGTGGCAAAGAGCGATAGGGAGATGAAATAAATGATGTAAAACCTAGGGAGGTAGGAAACTTGAATTTTGTAAAAGAGGACAAAAAAGTAGCCTTTGACCTCCCTCCTCTTTTCCAAATGATGTCACTGCACAAAATCCCTGGTGGTTCAGCCTAGCCAGTAATTCATCAACTACCAGGCTTCACATTAGTGGTGATCACAGACCTCCCTTTTGGGCTCAATCCAGTTGTGGAGATTCCGATGGTGTCTGATTCCTGTGCCTCCGCTCTTCTAATTCTCAACATTTGTTCCATCCACTTTTGAGGTAATGCCCGTGAAATATCACATAAGCCCGTGAAAGAAGGAATATCGATTCCTTCTTTCACGGGCTTATGTGGCAGCCTCGTGCCAGGTGTTGCCAAAGGCTCCTTCAATGTCTAAGAAGGCGCATATCGCTACATTCTTTGTCTCTAGTGCTGCTTCTATTTCATTTGTCAGCTGATACAGGGCAGTTTTTGTGGATTTTCCTGCTCTGTGTAAATGCTGACAGTTGTGTATTGGTGCACCTACCAGTACTATTGTCCTATTGTAATTGTCACTTACCTTCTCCATTGTCTTTAACATGAAAGATGTTAGACTAATGGGTCCAAATGACTTCGGGTGAGTCGCACCTTCGTTATCAATGCCACCTTAGCCCTTCTCCAAAGCTCCGGTAAACCATCAATTTAGAAAGAATGTAATCAGGAAAAGATCTATATCGAAATGAGAGAATTCACAAATTCATTGCAGTCGTAGGGAGCCTTCGAACTAAGTAATTCTGTCATTAGTCTTCTGAACCTCTCATATGAGGTCTCCTCAGTGAGGCTCGTTGGGAGCTTATTGTACATATTAATGCCTTTAACATGCGGTGCTTCCGGAAAAATAGTGTCACCAATAAGAGCAAAATAAGAACCTGATAATTCCAAAAGAATGGATGAAATAACAAACGGAGAAACCCCAAACAGCCTCGAACATGAAAGTACAAAAATACTATACAACTCTAGACTTGACAACAAAATTCAGAATACAGAATTCAGAAACATAGAGGAAGAATACGAATATATAAAGAGGGTCATACACTCAGCGGTAGAGGAAGCATAGGGTTATGAAAAAAAAAACAAGGAAAACAGAAAAAGCCATACTGGTGGGACGAAGAAATTGAATACGAAATAGAAGAAAAAAGAAAAAGGTACCATGTATATTTAAGTACGAAAACTATGGAAGACAAGATAAAATACAAAGAATCACAAAAGAGAGTACGGAAGAAAATATGGGAAAAGAAGAACAATCAATGGGAAAGGACCTGTTCAAGACTCAATACATACATTGGAGGAAGAAAAGGAAAACAGAAAAAGCCATACTGGTGGGACGAAGAAATTGAATACGAAATAGATGAAAAAAGAAAAAGGTACCATGTATATTTAAGTACGAAAACTATGGAAGACAAGATAAAATACAAAGAATCACAAAAGAGAGTACGGAAGAAAATATGGGAAAAGAAGAACAATCAATGGGAAAGGACCTGTTCAAGACTCAATACATACATTGGAGGAAGAAAGAGTACAGAAAGTTGGAGGCTCCTCAAAAGTATGAGAGGAGGCCGAACAAAGGACATAATCTCACCTATAACACCTCAAAAATGGAATCAATACTTTTAAGATTTGCTGACAGGAAACAGACCTCAATTTAAAGACATCCAAAACGATAATCAGGGCATATTTATACAAGGATCCCCAATTAGAATTACTGTGCCAGAGGTTAAAGAAGTCTGTAAAAACTTAAAAAACGGAAGAGCTCAAGGACCGGGTAATATTACTAATGAATTTTTAAAATATGGCACAGATAAACTATACGGGGTATTAAGAAATTTATTCCAAAGGTGCCTCAACAGGCACGAAGTACCCATAGAATGAAAGACATCATACCTATCGACGATATACAAAAAAGGAGATAAGAGTAACTGCGACAACTATCGTGGAATAGCCGCTACAAGCACTATAAGTAGAGTTTATGGAAAGATCTTAAAGAACAGAATAGAAAAGGAATATGCCGATATGGAGGCAGAAGAACACGCAGGCTTCAGAGCAGGAAAATCCACAGTCGACCATCTGTTTACGCTAACTCAAATTTTAGAAAAGAAAACAGCACGAAATCAAGGAGTACACCTCCTGTACGTAGATCTGAATAAGGCCTACGACAGTATACCTTTAGTAAAACTTTGGGAGGCTCTCCAACATAGCAATATAAACACAGAAATAATAAAAGCTGTGAAGTCTTTATACGCTGGATCTACATCCAGAGTCAAAACCAACGAAGGATTAACATCTGGATTCACAGTAACCAAAGGTCTTAAACAGGGTTGCTGTATATCTCCGACACTGTTCAAAATCTACTTGAAACACGCGCTGAAGACATGGAAACGGAAATGCAAAGGCATGGGAATGCCAGTGGATGACGGCACGACAGTATATACCCTCTCTTTCGCGGATGACCAAGTAGTTATCGCACAAGATATAGATGACATGGAATATATGAGCCGAAAGCTCATCGAGGATGGAAAATGGGGCCTGGATGTCAACATTACAAAAACGGAGTGTATGTGCATAGGAGGACAGCAAGAAGACTTACATCTAGCAACGGGACAGATCATCAAACAAAGCAATATATACAAATACCTAGGAATGAAAATATCTAAGGAAGGGACACTAGACGAAGCAATATCGGACAGAAACGTACAGGGAAGAAGAGCTACTTCCATGCTGAACAGTATTCTTTGGGACAAAACCATTACAAATTTTACAACTCTTTTTACAAAGGATTTACAACTCCATCGTGAAAAGCATAATAACATATAGCTCGGAGGTATAGCCGATAAATTCGAGAGACGGATCTGGAAGAAGGGCTGTGGATGAATAGAGAGGAGTGGCGATTAGGAATCGGAAGACGTAAAACGTTATAATCCGATATGTATATATACATCCGGTGCTTTGCCACAGATATCCAACTTTACTTTAATAAGGTACAGCTTAAGGTGTCCTCCAGTGCAGTAGCCGTTCCTAGCACTGTTCTTAGGAATTCTTAGTTTCATTTTATGGATGTAGCACGTAGTTTCGAGGATATAAAGGCTGGTAACTGTTAGCAGATGTAGGTGTATAAAGTGCGACCTTCATGAAGCATATGTGGGAATGCCGAGAAACGCACGATTCCTTTTTTAGCCTTTAAAATCGGAGGTATTTTGGGTGACGATCCCCAAACTATCTGCTAGTCTGCGTAAAACTTCGCACAAAAGTAACGTTAACTAACAAAAATCTAAAACGTTATAAAATTCTTCCTTGTCAAAATTCTAAAACCAACAATAGCTTGCAACAATTGCAATAGCTTTGTTAGTATAAGATACAAAGATACAAAATTGGTTTTTTGCTTTTCTAAAATTGGAGTCTTTACATATTTTATTTTGATAAACTTGCTAAAGACTGAACACAGCTTGAATATAGAAATATACTCTAAAATATACTAAATAAAAACCTTTCCGGAGCTCTATAATACTAATGAATCTTTTTAGACTACCAAACCTTTTGACTACCAAAAACAAATCTCGTATGAAATTTGTTTGATTGCGTCTTGCAAAATGTGAACTCTGGCTTCAAGTCAAAATCTGTCGACGGTTAAGCTTCTGCTGCAAATTACCGGAGAAAGAGTTTTAGTTGCAAGTTTATGTATGTGAGTAAAGAAAGTTTTCGGAATATATTCTTGTATCCCATTTACATTTTCACCGATAATTAACCAAATTATGATCAAAAATAAAAGATTGCCACAATTGTTACATATACAAAATTTTACCAGCTATATCTTTGGATTTATTAACCTTTTCCGCGACCCTCTGCAGGCTTTTTATTAACCCCCGATACAAAAGAGGGGTGTTATAAGTTTGACGTGTCTGTGTGTCAGTCTGTCTATCTGTCCGTATATGTCGCTGCTAATGGAATCGCAGCTCCTAAACGAATGGACCGATTTTGATGCGTTTTTTTTTTGAAAGCTAACGTGATCGAGGAGGTTCTTAACTCTAATTGAAGATGTGTTTCATCTTTCAGAAGATCTTTGGCTTCATTAACCTTTTCCGCAGCCCTCTGCAGTCTTTTTATTAACCCTGACACAAAAGAGGGGTGTTATATGTTTGACGTGTGTGTGTGTGTGTCAGTCTGTCGTATATGTCACTGTTTATGGAATCGTATCTCCTAAACGAATGAACCGATTTTGATGCGGTTTTTTTGGAAAGGCATTCTGGCAAGATCGAGGAGGTTCTTAACTATAATTTGTGAAGACCTGTTTCATCTTTCAGAAGATCTTTGGCTTCATTAACCTTTTCCGCGACTCTCTGCAGGCTTTTTATTAACCCTCGTCACAAAAGAAGGGTGTTATAAGTTTGACGTGTCTGTGTGTCAGTCTGTCTGTCCGTATATGTCGCTGTTTATGGAATAGTATCTCCTAAACGAATGGACCGATTTTGATGCGGTTTTTTTTTGAGAGCTGACGTGATGGAGCAGGTTCTTAACTATAATTTGTGAAGATCAGTTCATGCATTTGATGACTAACAATAGGAAATGAACAACTTGACAAAATTCTGCAACCAATTTGACACAGATGTTTGTCTAGCTCCGTATATTCAAACTTGTGTTTGAAAGCTGACGTGTCGAGAAGGTTCTTAGACCTCCCAAAAGTTGGCGTGGAACTGCAATAATTAAAAAAAAACGAGAAACCTCTCCTAATTGCTCACTAATTGCTCAATTAAAATCCGCAATTGCTCATATCTTTAATTAATTATTTTATTAGTTATTAACTATTTAAAGTACAAATCGTTTTCCCTCTATTTGTGAGGGAAGCACTGAGTTTTTCTTATTAAATTTGCTTTCAATAAAATGTTCACTTTTTGCTCATCTAGTTTCTATGCAAGATCTTAGTTATTTTTTTTATTTGTTATTAATTAATTGAAAGTAATTATTTTGATTTAAAATGTTGATAAACGTGATAAAAGACTGACATCTTATGCGCATGCGGATAAATAAACTCATCGAGCATGCGTTCATGGATCAGAAAACATGAGTACAGTAAAATCTCTATGGTAGTTTAAACTATGTCTGCTTTAGCAAAATGTATTTGTTTAATGTAGGTTAGTGTTCCATATATATATATATATATATATATATATATATATATATATATATATATATATATATATATATATATATATATATATATATATATATATATATATATATATATATACATATATATATATATATATATATATATATATATATATATATATATATATATATAGACAGAGATAGACAGAGCTGGACAAATTCCTTACCCATCTTAACTCCCAACACGACCAAATTAAATTCACAATGGAGATAGAAAAGCATCAACAACTGCCTTTCTTGGATGTTTTGGTACAGAAGAAACCTGACGGCACAATGAGCCACACTGTGTACCGGAAACCAACCCACACAGACAGATATCTGAACGCTTCTTCGCACCATCATCCCAAACAACTAGCATCTGTAGTCAACACTCTTACCTCCCGATCCAAAAGACTAGCCGACCAGCTTAACTTACCGAAAGAATTGAGGAACTTACGAGAAGCTCTTTCTTCAAATGGATATCCAAACAGCTTAATATCCAGAGCTTTCCGTCGTACAGATAACAGTAGCCAAAGAACTGAAGAGCGCCAGAAACCCGTTAGTACAGCATACCTACCATATGTTCATGGATCAACTGACAAAATCGCCAGAATACTTAAAAGACACAACATCGACACCATTTTCAAACCTAACCAGAAAATATCCTCCATGCTACGCAGCGTTAAAGACACCATCCCGTTAGAATCCCATGGAATTTACGAAATACCTTGCGGAACATGTGAACAAACCTACATTGGCCGTACCAATAGAAAAATATCTGCTAGGATTCAAGAACATGTAGTTTCAACCAGACACAGAGACAAAGTTTCATCGGCACTTGTCCAACACACAAACACCGGTCACTGGATGGACTTTAGAAATTCAAAAACTGTTGCACAGATTAGCCACGAAATGTCACGAGTATACAGAGAAGCCATAGAGATAGAAAAACGAGACTACTGCATGAACACGAAAGACGATTCCTTGAGACTGCCCCCAGCATGGCGACCGATCATATCCACCCTCAAAATGCAATCCCAGACACCCCAGACTCATGTACGACCAACAAGACAAACAAACAACCGAACCGAAGCACCGCACACAACGCGCATGACCCGAAGCCATACAGCTATAAGTAGTCGCATCGCACGAACGAGCTCTCAGTATGCGTCTAACGGTTGACCCGCACGGACGCATATATCTCTTGAGAATGGCGAATGTTAGTTCGCCGAAACGTCGAGAATCCGGTTCTTTTCAGAGCCAACCCCAGCATCAACGCGGAATCCCCGAGAAAACAATACAACACAGGTATTTATCCGCGAAAACCTCAAATACAACATTATAAACCTCCACGGGGAGGAAATTTACTAGCTCACCCGTAATTTCGAGAAACTACGGACAAAGCGCTCTCAATTATTATGCGATTTAGCATTTTTACGTCGCTGTAGAGATACAGACATAACACCCGTCTGTATGAGGCTGTCACACCAAAATCCGACAGCCAGGTCAGGCAAAATACTACACAACGCAAGCCAAGCTTTGCTTCGGGACGAAATTCAAACCAAACGACAGAAACTTGACAGCATCAGTCAAAATATCCTGACAACCCACATAGCTCTAACCACTACGCTACACCCTCTCCTCTGGCAACAGATAGACTTAATATCCAACAACAGAGCCGAACAAAATAGATTATTAATTACCAATAGACAGAAAGAAAAATACAACCTTCTCAGACGGAGACAAAAACCTGCACCAAAACCACTCAACATCGACAAAGTGGTTTACAATCTTTCAGACCAGCCCCTAGACGAACCTACCAAAACCGTACTGGCCAAGGGTTTTAACTTTGCAATAGCACCAACTCGGCTTCCCAAAGAAGACATAATCACTGGTGTCGAGACTGCTATTTCACAACTCCCTGCCACATTAGCCGAGACAATAAGACAGGAAACATGCCACATTTTAAGATCTGCCAAACCACCGACAAGAAACATCTCATACGAGGAATTCAAAGGCCTCAAGGTACTAAGAGAAAACAACAGCATTGTGGTTCTACCAGCTGACAAGGGAAATTGCTCTGTAGTCATGAACAGTGCTGACTATAAACAAAAAATGACCACAATCTTAGATGATCCGGCTTATCTACCCAGTACAACGGACCCCACAACCTATCTTGAGAAAACTACCATACAAAAGATCCTAAGCTCTAGCATTGACAAGGAATCAATGAAATATCTTATACCAAGGGAGAAATCTTCACGGTGTCCCAAGATATATGGTTTACCAAAGATCCACAAAGATGGAGCCCCACTACGACCAATAGTAAGCTCCATTGGTTCACCGGTCCAACTTCTTGCGAAACATTTAGCAAAATGTTTACAACCATACGCAGAAGATTGTGATTCCTATGTCCGCAATGCTGAACACTTCATAGACATACTGAAAAATCACCAACTCCAGCCCGGCCACCTCCTTGTGAGCTTTGACATTGTATCTTTATTCACAAAAGTACCGGTCCCTGAGGCCTTAAACATCATAAGATCAAAATTAAAACCAGAAAAGTATGTATCAGATCTGGCAGAACATTGTTTAAAGAATACATACTTTAGGTACGATGAGCTTTCCGTCGTACAGAGAACAGTAGCCAAAGAACTGAAGAGCGCCAGAAACCCGTTAGCACAGCATACCTACCATATGTTCATGGATCAACTGACAAAATCGCCAGAATACTTAAAAGACACAACATCGACACCATTTTCAAACCTAACCAGAAAATATCCTCCATGCTACGCAGCGTTAAAGACACCATCCCGTTAGAATCCCATGGAATTTACGAAATACCTTGCGGAACATGTGAACAAACCTACATTGGACGTACCAATAGAAAAATATCTGCTAGGATTCAAGAACATGTAGTTTCAACCAGACACAGAGACAAAGTTTCATCGGCACTTGTCCAACACACAAACACCGGTCACTGGATGGAATTCAAGGACTGTTGCACAGATTAGCCACGAAATGTCACGAGTATACAGAGAAGCCATAGAGATAGAAAAACGAGACTACTGCATGAACACGAGAGACAATTCCTTGAGACTGCCCCCAGCATGGCGACCGATCATATCCACCCTCAAAATGCAATCCCAGACACCCCAGACTCATGTACGACCAACAAGACAGACAAACAACCGAACCGAAGCACCGCACACAACGCGCATGACCCGAAGCCAGACAGCTATAAGTAGTCGCATCGCACGAACGAGCTCTCAGTATGCGTCTAACGGTTGACCCGCACGGACGCATATATCTCTTGAGAATGGCGAATGTTAGTTCGCCGAAACGTCGAGAATCCGGTTCTTTTCAGAGCCAACCCTCAGCATCAACGCGGAATCCCCGAGAAAACAATACAACACAGGTATCTATCCGCGAAAACCTCAAATACAACATATATATATATATATATATATATATGTTTTTCGTGCCATAAGCGCATGCGCGGTGAGTTTATTTATATGCATGCACATGAGATGTCAGTCTTTTACTACATTTATCGCCATTTTAAATCGAAATAATTAATTTTAATTAATTAAAAATAAAGAAAGTAACCAAGATCTGGCATAGAAACTAGATGAGCAAAAAGTGAGCTATTTATTGAAAGGAAATTTAATAGGAAAAACTCAATGATTCCCTCACATATAGGGGAAAAACGATTTACTTTTGTACTATTAAATAGTTAATAACTAATAAAATAATGAATTAATGATATGAGCAATTTTAATTGATCAATTTTAATTGAGCAATTAAGAGAGGTTTCTCGTTTTTTTAATTATTGCAGTTCCACGCCAACTTTTGGGAGGTGGTTCTTAGCTATAATTTATCAAGATCTGTATAGGCGTTTGATGATCATCAGCTCATTTCCAACTTGACAAAACTAAATCTTTGATTGTAAAAGTCCCTATCAATTGCGTATTTGCGAACGGAATTTCAAAGAACATTAATCATGTATTTACAAGCAAATTATTAGTTCGAATAATAAAATTAAATTAAAAGTAACCCCCGATATAAAAAAACTCTAAGGAAGTATGCTAAGTAAATCAAATAATGAAACCAGACTAATAATACCTTGTAAAATAGATTGATACAGCTAAGTTCATACGTATAATTTGAAACCAGTAGGTATTTTCTATTCGTTATACCTATCTAGATATAACTAATTATACTTCTTCACATAGCGGTCTCCCAACGCGCCGACGCTCATCATCAAAATATTAATAGGTACTTTTAATGAAGTTAAAAGGGTGAAATTTGAGTTTTATTGTATCGGGGATTACAAAACTTTTTTATTTAATTTAATTTCTTTTTAATTGCAATTTCTAAGTAAGCAAAAATTAATAAATAACATTGATTCCGGAAAAGAACAAATATTTTTCTTTTCGAACAGTTTGTGTTTATTTAACAAAGATAATATATCAATGAGAGAAATTCCAGAAAAAACCCTAATTTTATTTTAACCAAGCCATCCATTAAATAATAAATTAAATAGATCCCTTTTTCCCCAAAACCCTTTCAACAGAAATACATCTTCATAGATCTTCCTATCTATATAACATTCTCGTATCTTGCGTATATCCGCACGATCCCTCCATATATCTATGGTGATATCTAGACCGCGGATCTGTCCGTCTCGCGCTGCTCCTCCTGTTTGATTTACTGGCTGAGAGACTGCGTTGAAATATCGCGATACCGTGATATCAGTTACTTATTCCGGCCACGAACTCCGAACTGAATTAATGACACGTCGACCCAAATAACGAACGGTATTATTACCCAATTCTGGGTTACGTAAGACGGGGGATCTGTGTTTGTGTACATGGAAAATTAAATTTTACGGTTCTCAAATATTGGGGGCTGATGCGGGTTTCTCTACATCGGGGATTTGTTATGCCAGGCGTGTTTCTATAGAAAACTAATTTCGTTTCAGTTACAGTTACAGATTTGTTTAATACAAGCGACACGGTGAATACAAGTTTGTGACTATCATTCACAAATATATTCGTCAGTTGTTTGATTAGCGGATCTATTCGTTGTATAATACGTGTCATTGAGGAATATAGTCCAATTAATTCTGACTATGTAGAACAGGAATGTCAAACTTAATTGGATCGGTAACCACTTTCTGCGTTTCGAACAACTGAGTTTTAACTTTGTAGTTCTGAAACTGTAGCCATTCAACTTTCATTATACAAGAACTATTTCCGCTTCCAAGTCAAGGGTAATACACAGATAAAATCCCTTTGAACGGAGAATCTCTTAGATCGTATCAGACAATGTTCAATAGATTTGGGACAGAAGCTTAGAACATAGCTTGTTAGAACGACTGATAACCTTTTGCAAATGCGTGGGATAGTTTTCACTGTTAATAGACAAACTACTAAAACAATAATGCGTCTGAGCGTCTATAGCGAATATACTAGGGGTTAAATGTAATATTGCAATGTAAAACGTATTATTTAAATTATATCTGAATGAATTTAAATTTAAACAATTACATCATCAATTTCCAAAATTAATTTATAGTGATTATATCATCAACATTTATTTTTAATATAATTTCCCTCTAAATTGAATACGTAATTAAGTAATTATTATTAAATCCTCCACGAATTAATGAATGAGGAAACAGGTCGGTGCGACCGCTATTTATAATTATGATGTCGCATGTATTATGTAATGTGTCATATTTGTTGAGGTGGTGGCGCTCAGGTCTGATACCGGTTTAGATTAATTAATTTTGGTGGGAAACCTAATATTTGGGGAATAATTTCGGCACAATAGGGAAGCTGCGTTCGTCAGTCACGTCGGGTTTCAAGAAAATTAATGATTGTATTAATTTCCGGTCGATCAGTCTTCGTGAATAATATATTAGTGCCAGATCAAGAGGAAAGCAAGCGATGCGATTTTCTGTAGTGTCTTTTTAAATAATTTGTAATATTCGCTTTAAGGTTGTTGCAAATACATTTAACAATTTTTACAGTTAAAATAAATATTATATTAGTCGACATGAATTTTGTGCTTGTGGATAGGTTATGCAAACGCTATAGGAATTTGTTTAGACATCCGAGGATTATTTTTAATCAAAAAATTATATTTCATCAAAAAGTTTGCTTTTGTATGAAACTTGTAACATTTAAAATAAGAAATAAGATTTTCGCTTTGTTCCAGGGTCATTTATTATCAAATTGACCGACAGAAAAACCCTATATAAAAATATTTCTTATCTTCTTCTTCTTGGTTCAGTTTCTTCTTTAGAGGTTGCTGAACATTATGGCAATTTTTAGGGTTCCGTACCAAAAACGGAACCCTTATAGGATAACTTTGTTGTCCGTCTGTTTATCTGTTCGACCGTCTGTCTGACTGTCAAGACCATTTTTATCGGGAACGCGTAGAGGTAACAAGTTGAAATTTGTATCAAATACTCGGGTCTGCGGTCTCTTTCAGCTGTGACAAAATCAAACTTGTAAGTCAACGCGATCAAAAGATATAACCGTTTATGTCGCATATTTTGCGATTTCACAAGGGAATCAAAACCTATAGGGTACTTCCCGTTGACCTAGAATCATGAAATTTGGCAAGAAGCGGAATTACAGCACATGTAAAGGGAAAAATCTGAAAACCGTAAATATGTAGTTTAATTACAAGAAAAATGCGAATTTACTATTAGAAACTTATGAAAATACACTAATGTGTTGCGTGGTATTGTCAGGCATCAGAAGCATATGGGTTGCATACAGTTAGGTCCTCCTCGGTTAGGTCCGAAGGTTAAAAAGTATGTGTCGGCACCAAGTTGTTTATTCTGAATTTTCTTTGTTTATATTCGTTATGCATTTCATCACGTACGCTCTATATACATAATATATACAGGGTATATATTATGTCTAAATTTTGCTTCTTTATAATCGACATGCGACATACTCCAGTCGCGTAACATCCTGTATATATTATATTTCGTCTAATTTTTGTTTATAATCTACATATACTTAAATCACATACGCCCTATATTTTTTGGTAGTCAATTGCCCAAAAGCAGTCAATTGAACAACTGTATGTTAAGAGTATCGAAATAGATCTAGAAATAGTTAATATATTAGTTTATATTAGATCTAGAAATAGTTAGATCTTAATATAAGTTATTGAATAAGTGTAATACTAAAATAAAGTTTTCTTTTTATAAGTTTAAAAATATTCGCGTTATTTAAAAAAAAATACCCTGTATACCTTTATACAGGGTATATAGGTATACAGGCAAAATTGAGCAGTAAAAACAACTAGTGAAGTTCCACAACCCCTAAACACTCATAGTGAATGGGGGATGTATGGTAATAAAATATAGGGTAGAATTCCATCGTACGACAGCGAGATCTTGAGGTTATGCTTGCAGCGGTACTACGATGGTCGTGATTTCAGGAGGCCCACTTGTCAAGTTATCTGAATGTGCTTGCTACGTCCTCCACAAAAAAAAATACCTTACTTACAAGTTTGTACGGAACCCTCAGTGCGCGAGTCACAACTCGCACTTGGCCGGTTTTTTATTTTTGATATCGCGAAACGGAACAGTTCCGTCGATAACACTCCAAACCAATCTCTCAAGTTATGCAGCCAAGATATGCGGCGTCGACCAGCACTTCGCTTGCCTGGGTTCTTTCCTTGGATTATGAGCTTTTGCAATCCATATTTTTCGTTTGTGGAGATGGTCTAAATATTCTAACTTTCGTTTCTTTATCGTGAAAAGTATCTCAGTTTCTTTGTTCATACTGCGAAGTACCTCTATGTTCATTACTTTTCCCACTCACCGTATTCGCAGCATACGACGGTAGACCCACAATTCGAAGTCACTTATCCTTTTTTTTTGTTTCCTGCGTCAATCCATCCCGTATCTTCCCGTGACTTCCATCCCGTATAGCAGAATCTGGAATACGTAGCAGTAGGTCATTCTTAGCCTCAGTTCTATGCTCAGACCCGGAGATGTCAGCATCTTTTTCATTTTAATGATACTGCTCTTGTCTGTTCGGTCTGTTCGGTGCGTGCTAAGACCTCTTGTCGGTTTGTCCACTCGTCATTTATCCAGATTCAAAGGTATTTGTATTTGGAGACCTGTTCTATGTGTTCCCCGTCGACGTGCAGTTGGATCTGCTGTTTGGTTTATGAAATCAGCATGGCCTTTATCTTTGCCGTGTTCAGTTCCTGATATATTGGTCATCATGCTTGTGTGGTCTTCAATGTTGTCCGCCAGGACGACCGTGTCGTCCGCGTATCTGATGGTGTTAATTGCTCTGCCGTTTACTACGTGGTCTATCTATCCGATATCTAGAAAAGTATCCGATCTTTAGCCGGTAAAAAAAAACTGGCATACCTGGAGCGTTGGAAACTTAATCACCCTCAAAGTAGTCTTCTTGGGACTCCGCACACTTCTTCCAGCGGTGCCGCCATTGTTGGAAGCATTCCGAAAAAGCCTCTTTCAGAATCGACTTTAGCTCGGCTGTCGTTGCAGCCATAATGTCCTCTCTTGTCTAAAATCGCGTTCCTTTCAATGGCCTCATGACTTTGGGGAATAGCCAGAAGTCGCAGGGAGCCATATCGGGAGAGTAAGGAGGCTGTCGAACCAGAGGAGTCTGTTTTTTTGCCAAAAAATTGTGAACCAAGGGCGAAGAATGTGCTGGAGCATTGTCGTGATGGAGTCGGCAATTTCCTGATGACCACAACTCTAGTCGCTTGCGCCGCACAGCATCACGTAGGCGACGTAGGACATCCCTATAGTACTCCCTATAGTCGTTCCGTCATTTTACTTGCATTGAAAAACCGACGAGAGCACTACACACTACGTCACTCCAACACTGCTCGACAGCAACAGACGCTATCTACAGGCGGGAAAAAATTCACGCATGCGCACGAAGGTTCAATACAAGCGCGCTTGATTCAAATCCATCAGGTTTTCTAAATAAAAAATAAGGTCGGATAATTTTCTAACGGACCACGTATGACACCCGCAGATTACTGGGCACGCACCTCTCTGAATATAACTTCGGAATATATGTTGAACAACATAGGAGAAAGAACACATCCTTGCCCCACACCCTTTCGAATCTGTATGTCCTCTGTCAGTTCGGTTTCAATCCTGACTTTAGCTGTCTGACCCTAATATAAATTCGACACAATCTGAATATCACGGCGGTCGATATCCAGATTCGCCAAGATGTTCTTTAGCTTCTGATCTCTAACATTGTCGAGAGACTTGCTATAGTCAGTAAAACAAGCATTTACGTCTTTATTGACATCACGGCACCGCTGAACCAATATCTTAAATGCATGTAGCGCTTCCCTAGTACAAAAGCCGCTGCGGAAACCAAATTGTGTCGCGTATTTTCGACTGACATTTTCGATACACTCTTGAATGAATAATTCTAAGGAACACCTTGTATGGGGTTTCTTCGATATGGTGACGAAAGTTGACGCTACCTACTCGGTCGGTAAAATACCAATTTTGTAGATTGTGTTCTTTAGCTCGGTTAAAATGTTGATTTTATCGTCATCAGCCAGCTTGAGCATCTCGTAATACAGCGCTGTCCAACTTCTCTTAGCCAGCGCGCCATTTTTTATTTAGCAAATATTTCGCGGGCCGAAACGGATAGGTAAAGAAAAGTCAGTTCATCAGATTCATCAGATAATAACATTTTTTTTCGAGAATAAGGTTTATGTTTTTGCATAATAAATATTGCGTTATATTTATTGTTAAAATGAAAAATCACATAACGGACAAAACAATATTATTATTAAAAATAATACATAACAAGATATTATATTTTCAAGAGTGGGGTCTTTCAAGCTGTTTCTAAATTTTGATTTTATATATTTCCTGTCAGAGTATGCACGCTCGCAGATATATGTACTTTTGAACATAGAAATGATTTGAAGTGCAAAATCCATTTATCCATTTTTGTTTGTCCAAATCTTTGAACACTTGTATTCCAGGTGCTCCACTAGATGCAATGAATAGTCAGCCTGAAGGTTGCATAATTCCATTTCATATTTTGGTTCAACGGAGGTAATATCGATATTGAATGGATCTCTGAATATATCAATACTCATCTTTAAATCATGAAATTGAAAATCTTCTATTAAAATCTTCAATGAGCATATCTAATTTAGGTAAAAAAATGTCAAAATTCACTTCTGTTACAAGCTTTCATTTCTTCATACATACTTCATACCCTTTGCAACATTCAAAATGAACTAAATTATTTTCCTGCAAATTTAACTTCCACAATTTTAATTTATTCGTCCATTTATGAGTCATGTGACATGTTTATAAATAAAACACTTATCTTGATCTTTTCCTTGCAAGCATTTATTTAAAATATTTAAATAATTTGTAATGTCTGTTAGGAAAGCAAGTCAACAAAGAAAATTTTTATCACCTAAATTTGCTGTCAAATCTTCATCGATGCCAACTTCCGTTAGAAAAAGATGAATTTCTTTTCGAAGTGTAAAAAATCTCTTCTGGCAGTTTCCAGTACTTAACCAGCGAATATTACTATGTAAAAGCATATCACCATACTCAGCTTGCAGTTTTTTCAGAATCGTCCAAAAAGTTTTAAATTTTCGATGTGTGAGAGAACGATTTCCGCCACGAATTAAATTTGTTATTTTGCAAACCTTGTCCATTACGTCTTTTAGTATTAGTGAAAGACGACATAATGCCTCCTGATGCACAATACAATGGAACATTCGACAATTTATTCCTTCTTTTTGTAAGAGTCTTGCACGTCATAGCTCTGGCGCCGTTAGTTACAACAACGGTGCGGCTTGCTGGTGGTAGAGAGCGCGTCAACAGATACACTTGCATAAAGCGTGGATTAGTTTTATCGAATGACCATAAAACAACCATATTTATTCATCATTAGCATATTTGTAATTCTTGTTGAAGACGGTTGAACTATAATTATTATTTAAAAAATCTCATATATTTTTTTAATTTTATGTTTTAAATATATACAGATATTTATTTAAAGTTTGATGTAAAGTTTACTATAACTCGCGGGCCGTAAAAAAAGCATCGCGGGCCGGATGCGGCCAGCGGGCCGCCAGTTGTACAGCGCTGTCGTAATAGATTCCATCTGGTCCCGCAGCCTTGCCTGATTTGGTGATCCTTATGGAATGTTTCACCTCGCTATTTAGAATTTCAGGGCCGTTCTCATTGAAGTGGTCCAAATCTACTAAGTGGTTAAAAACTATCAGGCCTGTTGTCATTAAATAGTTTCATGACATGTTCTTTACAAATTTGTAGTTTGTGTTTGAAATCTAATACTAAATCTACATTGTAATTTTTTACTATTGTTGTTCTACTGGTTTTTATTCCTGTCATTTCACGGATACTTTTATGCACATCGAAAATCTCATATCTCTTCTGCAGGTCCTCGATTTCGCCACATTGTTCCATTAGTTGTTATTTTGCTTGGCGTATTTTTCTAATTATCAGCTTTTGTATGTTTTGATAGTCGTCTTCGTGTCTGCTTTTCTTATGATCGCCGTTCATCTATTAATACAATAATTTCAGTTGACATCCATTTCTTTCTCTTTGTATTGCTACTAGAGCCATCAATTTTGCTCTATGCTCTGTAAAATACCTCTTTGACATTTATGTGTCTTAAGATATTATCCTTTTTAGGGTTCCGTACCGGAAACGGAACCCTTATAGTATCACTTTGTTGTCCTTCTGTCTGTCTGTTTGCTATCTGTCTGTCTGTCCGTCTGTCTGTCTGTCTGTCAAGACCATTTTTCTCAGGAACGCGTAGAGGTAACAAGTTTAAATTTGTATCAAATACTCGGGTCTGCGGTCTCTTTCAGCTGTGAAAAAATCAAACTTGTATGTCAACGCGATCAAAATATATGACCGTTTATGTCGCATATTTTGCGATTTCACAAGGGAATCAAAACCTATAGGGTACTTCCCGTTGACCTAGAATCATGAAATTTGGCAAGAAGTGGTGTTTTACAGCACATGTAAAGGGAAAAACCTGAAAACCGTAAATATGTAGTTTAATTACAGGAAAAATGCGAATTTACTATTAGAAACTTATGAAAATACACTAATGTGTTACGTGGTATTGTCAAGCAGCAGAAGCATATGGGTTGCATACAGTTAGGTCCTCCTCCTATATTTTTTGGTAGTCAATTGCCCAAAAGCAGTCAGTTAAACAACTGAATGTTAAGAGTATCGAAATAGATCTAGAAATAGTTAATATATTACTTTATATTAGATCTAGAAATAGTTAGATCTTAATATAAGTTAGTGAATAAGTGTAATACTAAAACAAAGTTTTCTTTTTATAAGTTTAAAAATATTCGCGTTATTTAAAAAAAATAAATAGTTAGATCTTAATATAAGTTAGTGAATAAGTGTAATACTAAAATAAAGTTTTATCATAATCGTCTGTTCGTTTTCTTTTGATAAGTTTAAAAATAATCGCGTAATTCAGTTAATTCTTAATGTAAGTTACTGAATAAGGCTAATAGTAAAATAAAGATTTATCATAATCGATTTATTATAATCGTCATTCGCTTTCTTTTGGTAACTTTTAAAATATTTTAGTTTTGGCTTGGAATTTGAAATAGGTCTCTCGTCAAGAATTCCATATCATATAAGTAAGATTTCGTGTTTAAGTACCTAACTAACTACTCAGTGACCTCTTGTATTTAGGATAAAACGAGACGCACACGAGCAGGGCGACAAGGTCGGGAGGTCGGCCCAGGTCGGCCCTTTTGTAGTGAGCGGCAGAAATACGAAATTTTGTTTTGCATTCAATAACTTCGTACTCCTGCATATCCTTACTTACTCAATAAATTATGGCTACAGTTCATTTAACCGTTAACGACAACATTATCGTACACGATGTAATATTTATTCCCGGCGATGGCAGTTGCTTGTTTCATGCTATAGTTTTTCAATTTATAATTCAACCAATTTTGGACAAACACAGCTTTTGAGAGCTACATTAGTTAACTATATATATGATAATTGGGACGAGTTTTGTTTGTTTACTAGTAACGCCTTAACAAGTTAACTGAATGTGCTTGCTACGTCGTCCACAAAAAAAAGATACCTTACTTACAAGTTTGTACGGAACCCTCGGTGCGCGAGTCACAACTCGCAGTTGGCCGGTTTTTTTTTATTCTCCTTGCCAAAATATCAGCTTCTTTCTAAAAGCTTCAATTTTACTGATCAATATTAAAATGTTTGTACTCTCTCCCTCTAAACTCAAATTCATATCATAAGTTTTTCGTAAAATGTCCAATATGTAACTGAGTTCTCCGATCCAATCTTCTTTAATGATTGAGTCTAATATGTCTCTTTTCGAGAAAATCAAGAAAAATGTAAACATCGTTTCTCAAATCGAACGTCGCAATATTTTGTCGCATGAGACTCTTACTTCGGTATGTAGTAATAATGTCTCATAAAGAGAACCCACCTCATTACAGAGTATTGGAAAGATGCGACTGTTATTATTAGACTGTTATTATTAGATATTGCTTTTATTGTAATTAATTGCAGTAATGATATCCTGTAATTGTGCATCAATGTCTTTTGCAACTAGAGCTTGCCTATGTATCATGTTATGGTTGAATACTATATAGGGAGCAATTTTATTTATTAACACGGTTTGTCCTTTATTGTTGTTGTCCTCCTGTTGAACTCCTACGCGGAGCATAGGGCCTCTACAAAGACCTTTCATCTGACTCTATTCTGAGCGAGGCGTTTCACCTCGTTGCACGTTTTTACTGCGATCTTTAATTCTGCGTCTATGGTCCTCCTCCACGTGTTAGTTGGACGTCCCTTTCTGCGAGAACCCTGCGGGTTCCATTGTAAGGCTTGCTAGTCATGTTTCCTTCGTCTCACCTCAATACATGGCCCAACCATTTCCACTTGCGGTATTTTATTTCTTTTTGTATCTCTTGTTGGTTTGTCAGGTGCCATAAGTCTACATTGCGTATTGTATCTGGCCAGAAAATGCGCAGTATGCATATTGTATGCAGTCCGAAGGTTAAAAAGTGTCGTAAAAGTATAAAAGTGTTGGCACCAAGCTGTTTAATCTGAATTTTCTTTGTTTATATTCGTTATGCATTTCATCACGTACGCTCTATATACATACTATATACAAGGTATATATTATGTCTAAATTTTGCCTGTTTAAAACCGACATACGACATACTCAAGTCCCGTAACATCCTGTATATATTATATTTCGTCTAATTTTTCTTTATAATCTACATATACTTAAATCACGTACGTCCTATATTTTTTGGTAGTCAATTGCCCAAAAGCAGTCAATTGAACAACTGAATGTTAAGAGTATCGAAATAGATCTTGAAATAGTTAATATATTAGTTTATATTAGATCTAGAAATAGTTAGATCTTAATATAAGTTAGTGAATAAGTGTAATACTAAAATAAAGTTTTCTTGTTATAAGTTTAAAAATATTCGCGTTATTTAAAAAAAATACCCTGTATACCTTTATACAGGGTATATAGGTATACAGGCAAAATTGAGCAGTAAAAACAAATAGTGAAGTTCCAGAACCCCTAAACACTCATAGTGAATGGTTGATGTGTGGTAATAAAATAATAGGGTAGAATTCCATCGTACGACAGCGACATCTTGAGGTTATGCTTGCAGCGGTACTAAGATGGTCGTAATTTCAGGAGGGCCACTTTTCCATTTTAGGTTTTTGTTCTTTCGATCACGTCGGTAATTTTAGTTCGTTAATTAACCATTCGTTCCTTTTCTTGTCTTTAAGCGATATTCCAAACATCTGCCTTTCCACTCATCGTTGCGTATTCCGTAATTCATCGATGTTTGCTTTTGTAAGAGTACATGTTTTAGCTCCATACGTGAGGACTGGTATGATACAGTATTCAAAAACTTGGATCTCAGTTGTAGGGTTAAGAATTGATTCTTTAGGACATACGATTGTCTGGCGAACGCTGCCCATCCTATCCCATTTCTTTGTGAATAATAAATTGTCCTAAGATTAATAGCCTGTTCTAAGTATACATATAATCATCTACTTCTTCTGTCATCGTGTCACTTATTTTTATTGCAAAATTCTCGGTTGTATTTGACACATCTTTAGTTTTGTTAAAGTTCATTTTTAGCCCTCATTTAATTGTTTATGTCTAGATTAAACAAGTTTTCGCAAACATTAATAGCGATATGATAACAATGTTGTTGTATATGATATCAAATTAATAATATAATGGCTGCAAATTCTCAGGATTTCTAGCAATAATAAGGTGTTCCAGTTTTTGGCAGAAAAAAAATATATTTTTTAAATGCTTAGTTGATTTTATTAGTGTTAGAAAATATTTAGATTTTAAAATTTCCGTCACCTCTTCGAAGCTCATATTTTACATGTGCCATGTGACGCGTCGAAAACGACATCGTTTCCATGCCATTCGAAAAACCGCGCAATCTAAATTCCGTACACACGTTCGCTGAATTGATCTCGGCATCGCGACGCCTACACGCGCCACTGCATCGAAAATGAGAGTGCACCTATATGTGCTATTAAAACTCAAAACTTTTATACAACAAAAACAAACATCAGAATTTCAATTTAAAATTTAAATAGTTTTTTAAATGAATGTTATTGAATGTAATTTATTAATTGACTCAGTTTTAATTTGCGAGATTGTTATTTGTGATATTTTAGCTTTTAGTTTAATGAATAATATTCTGTTAACATTGTATTGAAACTTTTACACAACTAACAACAACAATAAAATATTTATGGGAATTCCAAACATCGTATTGTTTTATTTCTATAAATGCGTTTTCGCTGTTTCGGATTTCAGTTTAGTTTTAATTGGATTGGCTTGTTAAGTGTCGTGCAATATTAGGTTTTTAGTTTGATTAATGTTCAGCATATCTGTTGAGCAATTTGTTGCTGCGAATTATATTGTACATTAATTGACAAGTGTCGTTTCTGTTGGAAAAGTTCTCAAATGTCTAGTTATTTGCGGTAATTAATACAATTTAGTTATTTATAATTGATATTTGATTAGCAGTGCAACTAGATGAGATACTAATCATTTCTATAATGCAGTCGGAGTAACCGAAATTTTTATGGGTTTTTAGATTAATTTTCGTAAAATCTGTTGAGGCATTTGTTGCTGCGAATTAAATTCATCATCATCATCACGTAGCGCTACAACCCTGGGTGGGTCTTGGCTGACTGTACAACTTTTTTCCAATTTGTTCGGTCTTCCATCAACCTAGGGTCAAATGGAATGTTCATTTTCCGGAGATCTGCTTGGATGTTATCTCTCCATCGCATTCCGGGACGTCCGAACGGTCTCTTGCCTGTGGGAATCTCCTCCCATACCAGTTTTATGTCTTTCGTTATGCAGTCTGTGCACGTGGCCTGCCCATCTTAGTCGCTGTGATATAATTTCTTGGACAATATCGGTGTCGTTGTAGAGTGCTTTTAATTCGATATTGGTTCTGATCTTATACTGGTCTGTGGTGATGTCATGGTGAGGTCCGAAAATTTTTCTAAGTATTTTTCGTTCAAAGCGTCTGAGCTTTTCTTCGTTTGCTTTGGTCATGGTCCACGTTTCGCATCCGTATGTTATTACAGGTCTGACGATGGATTTATAGATTTTGATCTTTGAACTTCTTGTGAGATTTTTTGATTTTATGAGCTTATTCAGTGCAAATAGACAGCGGTTTGCAGATTGGATTCTGTCTTTTATTTCTTCGGTAACATCGTTGTCCGTTGTACTCTTTCGAAATTAAAGGTGTTGATCGTCATATTTTGTCCTATTCTGTCTCTTCGTGTCGTTCTATTTATACACATATATTTCGTTTTCTCTTCATTAATCTTCAGCCCTACTTCACTTGCTGCTCCTTCCACCTTGTTGAAAATGTCTTTTGTGGATAGAATGGAGTCTCCAACGAGATCTATGTCATCTGCATATGCGAGTAACAGCTTGGGACCTTGACCCGATAGCAATTCTGTTTTTATTTCGGCCGACCTCATGGCTTTCTCTAATACAAGGTTGAATAGTAGTGGAGATAACGCATCACCCTG
Source organism: Phosphuga atrata (assembly GCA_944588485.1). Lineage (NCBI taxonomy): Eukaryota > Metazoa > Arthropoda > Insecta > Coleoptera > Silphidae > Phosphuga > Phosphuga atrata. The sequence continues at coordinate 24,591,858 of OX155893.1, forward strand.
TTTAAGTCCACTGTTGATTTCAAAGCTGCCAGACAGTTTATTATTTACACGTACTTTAGATATTCCACCCTCCATACAGACTTTGGTCATCCGAATGAGTTTCTTTGGTATTGAGAACTCCGCCATGGCATTCCATACTTGGCTTCTTTCTACGCTATCATATGCCCGTCGAAAGTCTATGAAAAGATTGTGTATGGGTTTGTTATACTCCCATCCCTTTTCTAGAAGTTGTCTCAGCGTGAATAGTTGATCTATTGTTGATCTGTTTGCCCTAAACCCGGCTTGATATTCGCCTAGGACATTTTCAGCATAAGGGATTAGTCTACTAAGAATGATGTTTGAGAGGGTTTTATATGCCGTGTTTAGGAGTGAGATTCCTCTATAATTCGCGCATTTTGTTTTGTCCCCTTTTTTGTAGATGGGCACTATTATGTTTTCCTTCCATCGTGCTGGTATCCTTTCTTCTAACCATATGTGCGTTATTAGCTGGTGGATTTGGCTATGTAGTGCGTCTCCCCCATATTTCAGAAGTTCTGCTGGTATCTCGTCCGTACCCGGCGCTTTGTGATTTTTCAGCTTATTTAAGGCCTTTTGGGTTTCTTCAAAGGAAGGATTTTTGACGGGCATGTCCGCTGTGATATAGATCTCTTCTTTGTGCTGTTCTTCCTGTATGATGTTTAGAAGGTCTCTAAAATACTTTTCCCATTCTTCAGTTATTTCTTTACCGTCGATTATCATACGGCCTTGGTTGTCTCTCAGTGTGTGGATGGAATTGGCTCTATGCCCTCTTTTCTCAGAGGAAATTGCTTTGTAGAATTCTCTGGAGCCTGGTTTGGGCCGGTCTCTCTCCATAGTTTCATATTTTTGTTGTTCGTAGTTTCTTTTCTTTGTGCGTATTATTTTTCTTGTTTCTTTTCGACAGTCGTCATATTCCTTTTTACTTTGGTCTGTTTGCAGTTGTATCCAAGTCTTTCTTACTGTTTGTCTTTTTTCCAGTTGTTTCCGACATTCCTCGTCATACCATGTTTTTGCCCTCTTCTGCTTACTCCTTCCAAAGATCTTGTCAGCTGTCTTGGTTATTATTTCGGCAGTCGCTTCCCATAGCTGTTCTATATCATTGTCTTCTCTTTCAGAGTTCAAGGTTTGTTCAAGTTGTTCTCTATAGTTTTGTTGTTTCTCTGCATTGTGTATTTCGTCCATGTTCCATTGTGGGTTTATTGTTGTTTTATTGTATTTGTGGCTAGATAATTTAATTGGGAATCGAATATAGGGTGAAACTAAACTAATTATAGATATAATCATACCAACTTATTACAGCAGAACACAGCTTGAATATATAAATATATTCAACCTTTCCAAAGCTCTATAATATCATTAAGTCTTTTTAGCACTATAAAACAAGTCTCATGTTGGAAGACACCAGATATGTGTGTTATTCACTAGGACTCAGTTCACTTCCGTGACACTAAAACAAGGCACTAGATAAATAACATTGTTTTTTAAGATCAGATCTTTCTAATGGGATTTTCAATAGGGACATAACAATTTTGTTTTATAATAAGGAAAATATCCTACACACTTTTGTATGATCTATGAAAGTCAAAACGTTAGTCAAGGCTTACATTTTTATTATGGTGAAGTTGACGAACGAGCAACGTTTGGAAATCGTTAAAATTTACTATCGAAATTCTTAAGCGATAATCGCAACTTTAAGAGCGCTTACTCCAATTTTTGGTCGCAATAATTGTCCTACCAAACAAAAGGGGCATGGGATGGTGAATAAATTTTAATCTACATCTACATATTCACTCTTGAATGTTCCCGAGCCAGTGAGACCGACCGGTCGAAGTACTGAAAATATTGCAGCCGTAAAAGCTTCAGATCAAAATGAACCAAACAAGTCGATTCCCGGCCGTTTTCAAGAATTGAGAATTTCTCAGTCCACATTAAGCCGAATTTTGCGTAAAGATCTCCAGCTACATGCTTACAAGATCAAATTAAACCAAAAATTGAAACCTCTGGATCATTTAAAGCCCCGAAATTTATCGTATCTTGTTCTGCAAAAATTTGGAGAAAATCTTCTCTTGGTACGTGAAAAAGGTAGCTGATATTTTACTAAAACATAAAAAGTTTTGAAAAGACGGCGGAATATGGAAGGAGAATTTTATTTAAAAAGTTTAAGTTTTAAGTTTAATTTCATCGCAAAAATTATCTTCAGCGATGAAGCTCATTTTTGGCTGAATGGCTTTATCAATAAGCCATATATGCGTTATTGGACAACAAACCCATATGTGCTTCGTGAGATTACATTGTATCCACAAAAAATGAGCGTGTGGTGTGGATTTCATGGCGGAGGTGTGCGCTCATGCGATTTGACGCCGTTGGATTTTTTCTTTCGGAGTTACCTTATAGAAAAGGTTTATGCCAACAATCCAACAACGTCAGGGGGGCTCAGGAACAATATCCAACGCGCAATTGCTAAAGTTCCCGCTGATATGTCTGAGTGATTCAAAATTTGATCCAAGGAATCGATCGCTGCCGTCATGGTCGTGGTAGTCATATGAACGACGTCAAATTCCATACAAAATTGTAACATGTGTACTACACCTGGCATAAATTTCAGCCCGATATCTCAATTATTCTCTGTTTTATTTAAATACAAAAATGTTATCTCTTTATTGATAAACCCTGTATTTAATCCAAAGTGAATAACCATCTGCAGACGCATTTCGAGATCTATCTCTCATCAGTGCAGCTTTGCTCTTTTGAATTATAAAATGGAATCCACTTACATTAGTTTGAAAACATGTGCTGGGCTGTAGGATAGCTTATGTTTTGACATGTGTGTGGAAAGACCTGAAAGACCGTCTGTCATTATTAGATGTTTTAATATTCTGTATTTAAGATTAATTACGGTAATTTCTTTCCTATATTGTCCATTTACAAAATATATAACCCTACTTTTGAATGATGAATTTTATCTACTAAATTTTCTAAAAACATTCGTTTTTTCCCGACCGTCCCTTTTTCCGACCGTCCCCTTTCCCGACCGTCCCTTTGAAAAATGCTTAAACAGGGACGGTTGGGAAAAGGCAAGAAGGCAGTAGTGGCAGTAGTGGCAGTAGATAGGACTCTAGTTAGTGATACTAGATGGGACTCTAACTATATACTCCCAGTATAGTCCAGTTGGGATAGCCGAATTTTCTATCTAAAGACACACGATCAGCGCCAATTTTAGTTGGTAAGCTTATTTGGACCTACAAGCACATGCCCTCAAGTTTTCGTAAAAATCCTATTTGTTTTTTTTGCAATTAAAAATTAAAATGTCGATGTTTTTTGTTATTTTTCTTTGAATGCGTTTTATCGACAAATGTTTCCTACAATAGTTTGTGCATCATAATGTCATCTATAAATTAAAATTAAAAAAGGAATTTAAATCAAAAGTAGGAGTAATATATTTTTTATTATTTTTTTTCATAGCAAGAAAGTCCAAAAAAGGATACACGGTTCCTTTTTTAGAAACCGTAGTTCCTTTCTTGCTATGAAAAAAAATTAATAAAAAATATATTACTCCAATTTATTACCTCTACATTACCCCTAGACGAGGGATAATTATCAATCAGTCTATTTAATTAAGATTAATTTAAAAACATGATAAGTTAATAACATTTAGCATTTAAGGGATAAGAAATAAATTTAGTTGAGCATTAATAATTGTTATAAAGGGTGTAGATTTGAACGTACTCAAAGGCAATTGTACTGCGATTCGCTTTGATGTTCTAATTGGAAAATTGGCGAAGTGTGAATTAGATCCGGCAACCACATGAACGTTTATCGTTTCGTAAAAGATAAATATTTTAATACGAAATATTTCCATTATTATTTTTTTCGGAAAATTTAAAAAAAGCACACATTTTAACAGATATTTAACCTCAGACCCAACAATTTTTTTGTTATTAATTGAATTGAATGTGCTAAATTAAAGGAACGTGATTTTTAAGACTTTATTTTCGGATTTTCAATTTTCAGTGCATGCACAATCTAATGTATAAATGAGAACTGAACATAAATTAAAAATACCTTTAAAAAGGCAACAAAGCAAATTGTATATTTGCACAACGAGTGAGGAGGTTAATTAAAGAAAATAGAATTTGTATACAAATTTATCATTAAAACATTGACATATTTAATAATTATAAAATGGAAGGGAGAAGGGAGAAAATGAAAGGCAGGCAGTGGACCCAAACGCACTGCCTCCCTTTGATTTTTCCACTCTTCCATTTCCTGCGCTACTTGCATCCAATTTTTGTTCAGACGCCTACTATCGTCGAACCATTGTGTTGGAGGACGACCTTTGTTTCTTAGAGCCTACTGCCTTAGTCGCCATTCAAGAATCCGCTTCGTCCATCGCCGTCTAGGGCTTCACACGAGAACGATATTTTTCTCGTCTCGTCTCGTAAATGCGAGACGAGACCGACACGAGAGTATGAGCTCTCGCTCTAGACACGAGAGTCTCCTTTCTGATCTTGTTCATAATTCTTCTTCAATCTTTGAAGATGATGATTATCGAAAAACTTATTGTTTAATATTAGACTCCCCCACATAGAATCGAGACATTTGACAAGACGGAATGGGGCAAGGAAATGAAAAATGAGGCTGCCCAATGCTTCGATAAAGTTTATAAACAATATGTAAATAATACCAATTTTGAAAAGGAATCCGAAAAGTTAGTCGTCCGAACGGAGGTAAATCATTCAAAAAATGTATTGATATTGATAATCTATACAATAATTCATCCAAAACTTGGAAATCGACGGTGAAATTGAGACGAGAATAATTTTTTTCACAACTAGCGAGACCGAAACGAGATTTTAGAAACTCTCGCCTTAACTCGTCTCGTGTGAAGCCCTACTGCCGTCCATACGTCTTGCAGTATGTCCTGGCCAGTTCCGCTTCATTTGACCACATTCGTGGTTTGGAACGTTGTTTCTCAGTGATATGCCTAAGATTTACCGTTCCATAACCCCTTGGCAAACGCGTTACTTATTTGCTGATTTTACACACAAACACATAGAAATATAAACATAAACACGCAGACACAAGAAAGAGAGCGCGTACACAAACACGACTGTCATCGTCCGATGACGCGCGTAAACGGCCTATCATCAAGATGATCCGAACTTGTTGGGATTTCTCGCCAGACTACCGGCGCGGCGTCTACAGTGCAAATTGAGTGTATTTATAGTTAAAACCTTATTATTTAAACCACTATGGATATTGTAAAATTGCTAAGTAGTGTTTATAATAGACCAACCCTGTGGGCTAAACATTCAAAAAATTACAATAATCGACAGAATAGCACTGTTGATAACACTGTTACTAACACTATTTCAATGTTGCAGTGTAAGCACATACACGCCCGAGTTACTCGTCCGGGTAGTTCTGTCCGCCATCGGCCGATAAAATCGGTTTTGGTGTACGCTTAGCTTTAGAGTGAGTATTTCCGCTATCAAAATCAACACCGGCAGGACGCATTGGTTGCATACCTTACACTTAAGGCTTTTAAGAAGGTCAGATTAAAAAACTTCCCTCACCTTGTTAAAAGCAGCTCATGTCAGATCTATCCTTTGATAAATCTCGCTCGTTTGATTGTCTCGGCCTATTTGTATTTCATGACCCAGGTACTTATATAACGGTATAATGTACTTAATAAAAACCTGTTTAATTTCGGTACCATTAGTCATATTCTCGCTCATAACGAGGTTCGTCATAAATTGGGTCTTGTCTGTGTTGATCGTAAGTCCGACGCAATCAGAAGCAGCCTTCGGTTATAACAGAATTAGTTGTTGTGAAGGTTGAATATATTTATATATTCAAGCTATGTTCCGCTTTAATACGTTGGTACGATTGTATCTATAGTTAGTTTAGTTTCACCTATATTCAATTATCATACAAATCAATAACTGAAACAAAGTTCTGGTCTTTCCACACACATGTCAAATCATAATCTATCCTTGACAGCCCAGCACATTATTTTCGAACTAATGTAAGTGGTTTCCATTTTATAATTCAAAAGAGCAAAGCTGCACCGATGAGAGATAGATCTCGAAACGCGTCTGCAGATGGCTATTCACTTGGGTTAAATAGAAAGATCTGATCTTAAAAACAGTGTTATTTATCTAGTTTTTGTTTTGAGTGCTATGAAAGTGCATTCTAGTAAAGGCTGCATTCTAGTAAAAGCCAATCATTAATGACCCAAGCAAGTTTCAAAAATCATTCAGGTTTATTAATTAGGCTAATAACACTAGTTAGTTTTATTAGAACAAAATATGTTGGCTAATAAATTTGGTTCCTAGAGATTAGATTAGGTGAGATTGGGTTAGGTTGCTTGTCTAGTATCGTCTATATTGTTTTTTGCCATTGATCGTGTATTAAGGTTGAGATGGTATCAGAAGCACAGCTGTTACTAATATTAAGGTTGGTATGTGTTGGTACCAGTATTAAGGTTGCGAATTTTATTGTGGAGATATTTAAAGAGACGGAGTAGCTGATTCTAAAATGTTAATAGGAAACTATAATGAAACTTCTCATACCTCTATTAACTTCTTATACTAGACTAACTATTTAACATATATAGGTATTTTTTAAGCCTAATAGAACCAGAAATTGTAAACAATAACAAAAAAAAAACCGGCCAAGTGCGAGTTGTGACTCGCGCACCGAGCGTTCCGTTCAAACTTGTAAGGTATCTTTAGGAGGATCTAACTGTATGCAAACCATATGCTCATGGTGCATGACAATACCACGCAACACATTAGTGTATTTTCATAAGTTTCTATTAGTAAATTCGCATTTTTCTTGTAATTAAACTACATATTTATGGTTTTTCCCTTTACATGTGCTGTAAGACACCGCTTCTTGCCAAATTGCATGATTCTAGGTCAACGGGAAGTACCCTATAGGTTTTGTTTTCCTTGTGAAACCGCAAAATATGCGACATAAACGGTCATATCTTTTGTTCGCGTTGACTTACAAGTTTGATTTTTTCACAACTGAAAGAGACCGCAGACCCGAGTATTTGATACAAATTTCAACTTGTTACCTCTACGCGTTCCTGAGAAAAATGGTCTTGACAGACAGACAGACGGACAGACAGACAGACAGACAGACAGACGGACAACAAAGTGATCCTATAAGGGTTCCGTTTTCGGTACGGTACCCTAAAAAGATCAATACTTGGCATTAACATTTGGAAATGGTTTCGGGCATATGGCGATGGCTCTTTTTAACCACGCGCATTCTGGACGTCCAGTTTTGGACCAGTTCTTCGAGCATTGCTGACTCTATGCCACGAATAGCACGAGCAATGTTGGCATCCAAGGCGTCATTTGGTTTATCAGCATATAGTGACTTCTCGTAACCTCACAGGAAATAATCGAAAGGTGTTAAAGGTGTGATTTCAATAAGTCGATGGTTACGGTCGCCGTATAGTACGTAGCGCCATACTGTTGCAACCACATCTCGCCCGGATCAAATCTATAGTTTCAAACAAAAAATCATTGATCATGGTGCTCTTGATTGGCTTTTTGAAGAAATAAAGTCCGATGATGCCACCAACGTGTAAACGGCACCAAACGGGGCACTTTTCTGATATAATGGAGTCTGTAGGATTTGTTGTGTATTATTCTCACTCCATATGCGGCAATTTTGGTTATTAACAAACCCGTAAAGCCAAAAATGAGCCTAATCGCTGAATACAATTTTGCGATCGGGTCAATTTCCAATAGCCCTAAAGCCCAATCGGCGAAACGACGCATATGATGGTCTCGTGAATTCCTGCACCAGCTGGATCTTATACCTTATATTGGTGTCTCTCTATCTACTATGGCTCCACAGCCAAAGGTTTGGCCTTGGCCTCCCTCAATTTATTCCTCCAGACGCTTCTGTCCATTGCTACCGTCTTCCAACCTCTAATCCAGGGGTCGGCAACCTAGAACCCGCGGGTCACCCAGTGACCCATTTAGTAATATCATGTGACCCACTTGAGTTCCCAAGATAAAGTATAATATAAAAAGTAAATTATAGAACAAATACGAAACGTACATCTTGAGAATAAAATAGAACTATCCGAACAAATGTATTATACCATTATTGAACGTGGATGTCGATATCTCAATTGCAGTGTTGTCAACCGTACGATAATTATTGTACGATAATTGTAACGTATCGTACCTTACGTACGATAATTTAGTAATAACATGAATTTAGTATTTTTATTTCTAAGAAACATAGTTTTGTTAATTATTTGGAAATGTACGATAATTTTTCTTTGAGTACGATAATTTTGCACCAGTATAAAGTATTTTTTATAGCAGTATTTTACTAAACAATAAGCACCACCTTTTAGGTTGACAACACTGCTCAGTTATAGGACATATTCAATAACACAAGAACATTGATGCAATTATAGTAACGCGACTAAATAATTAGCACGGAGTTACGTAAGTAAAATAATAATTATTATTTATATAAAAAAATATCATGAACAAACAAAGCAGATATTAACTTAATAAAGACGAAACAAAGCTTGAATATATAAATATACTCAACCTTTCCGGAGCTCTATAATACTAATGAGTCTTATTAGGACTACCAAACACAAATCTCGTGTGGAATTTGTCAGTTATTCTATAGCTTTCAGTCCACCTTCGTGGCACTGAACAAAAACCATAAAAATAACATTGTTTTTAAGATCATGTCTTTCCGATACCTTGAGTGGATAGCCAGCCATCTGCGGACGCATTTCGAGATTTATCTCTCATCAGCACAGCTTTGCTTCCATGAACAATAATTTGTAAACCACTCACTTGAAAACCCATGTGGTGATTAGGGTCAGATGTTTTTTTTAATTTTGAGAGAGTGACATGAACTTAGCAGGTTATTGAGATAACTGACAAATTTCACACGAGATTTGTTTTTGGTAGTCCTAAAAAGACTCATTAGTATTATAGAGCTCCGGAAAGGTTGAGTATATTTATATATTCAAGCTTTGTTCCGTCTTTAATAAGTTTATCTGATTATCTATATTGTTGTATGATTTTACCAATTAAAAAAAATAACAGAGATTATTTTAAGATTTGTGGACAGAAAAGTATGGTTGAAAGAAAATGGTGACAAATTGATAGGTACTTTATGTACTTTTCTTCAAAACATAAAGATGTGTGAAGAAATGACATTGTCAGCTAGAACAGATGAGCGTCGCGTTGAAAATATGGCCAAAAGTTTTGATGAACTGGTCAAAAATGATTTGTTATCTAGTTACTTAATTAGCATTGCATTTGATGAAAGTATCGCTAAAAAGACCGTATGGGTATGCGTATGTGTAGACGGTATGGGTAGGCTTGCAATTGTTATTAGATTTGCATCAATAAATAGTTCGAATGTCATTGAAGAACTGCGCGTTCTTCCTTCAATGAATGACAGGACCAAAGGCACTGATATATTTCGTCAAGTACAAGAGTTTACAAATTTATTAAAAGGGCAAATATTGGATTTAAAAAGTAAATTATTTCCCATAACAACTGATGGTGCTTCGAGTATGGGAAGAAAACCCAAAAACTTCGGAACTTCGCCGATCAATTTTATAGTTTCGTTCGATCGTAGAAGAAGAAAATTTATTTACAATGGCAAAGATGCAATGGAAAAGGTCATTATCAAAAACTTGATAATAGCGCGATCCGCATTAATACACAGACGCAGACTTAAAATCAGATTAGTACACAGACAAAAATGAACTTCGCCGATAAATTTTATAGTTTCATTCGTTCGTACATGAAGAAAATTTATCTACATAGGTTAAGGATTCAATGGAAAAGGTTATTTATTATAAACTTGATAATAACGCGATCAGCATTAATACACTGGCGCTTCAAAGCTTTTTGTAGGAAATTGAATAAAAATATGGAGATTTTCTGTTACATTCTGAAATATGGTGGTTAAGTGAAGGTAACGTTCTTAAGAGACTACTTGATGTTATACAAATATTTCTTTTCGAAATCGGTGAAAATGATCTCAAATTCAATGAAAAACAATGTTTTTGAAGAAAATAAAAAACAAAGTTTTTGTTCTAAACAGACAAAATGAAGGATTATAATGATTTCAACGTACGACTATAAGGAAATACTTCGAAATTGATATTATTTGAAACTGTCATAAAAACTAAAAAAGAAACCTTTATTAAAATGCATCCTCAACAGCGGTTCAATTTATAAATGTTTTCACAAATGAAATATATTAATTTATATAAGTAATAACTGGAATATTCGTCTTAAAACTATAATCGTCTTAAAACTATAATCGTCTTCAAACTATAATAAACTATAAACCAGGCAGACTAAATTGACGTCACAAGTTAAAAAATAACGTTATAAATATGACGTTATATAGAAAAAATTTTAACAGTTCTAACAACGATTCAAATTTTGTCATTTTGTAACATACGAAACAATGATTCACCCAATCATGTCAACATTACACTGATAATTGCATTCACTGCAATTATCAATCACTATGACAACACGATTGAGTTTGACAACTTCATTCCAAATAAATATCAAAATGTAACGTTTTGGCAATGCTATTGTTCAAAGTATAAATGCGCTAATCAACTGCATTTAGGGATCATTTATGGAATTTTCCTGCTAACGAGAATATGAATTAAATGAACATATAAGCTTAGAAGAATTGGCGTTGATACGAAAAGATTGAGCGGTCAATATGAGATGAATGAAAGACGAGTTATGTTTCGTTGTGTTGAGTAATAAATTTTTTGTCAACAAATTTTTCGCCGAATATCCCTCGAACTTTGACAAATGCTTCATAATTGTGTGACAAGATTCTCAAGCTCATTACTTGGTAACAGCCTTCGGCTTCGGGCTGTTACCAAGGAACGAGTTTTCGATTGTCACAAAATTATCTCGTCTAATATCAATGTCCTAGGGGTATTACTACTGATAACATTTAGATATAAAGTTTTTTTCATTCAACTATTAATATTAGAATTATACTTTAGAATTTCTGTTTAAAATGACTTACAATAAGACTGTTTTGAAATTAAAATATCACTGACCCAAACGTCTCCATAACACCCGCAGCCAAAAGAGGTTGCCGATCCCTGCTCTAATCCTTAGCAACCCTCTGGCCTCTTCTACTACCGCGTCCTCCCATCGTTTATGTAGTCAGCCTCTTGGTTTCTTCACTACCATTTTGCCTTGGAGGGCCCGTTTTGGCAGTCCTTTCTCATCTATTCTTCTTCATCTATTTCTTCGTAACCTCTGTATCTTTGCATATGCATATACTGGCGGATCCTGCAAGGTCTCGTACAGCTCATTATTCTATCGTTTTCTGTAGTACCCATTTTCGTCTTGGATTGGGCCGAGTATTTTAGGCAATACTTTCCTCTCAAAGCCACTGGTATGTCTCAAGACCCAGGTTTCGCAGCCATGTGTGCGTATTACTCTGACAATTGTTTTTTACACCCTTATTTTTGTATTTCTGTGCAGGTGTTGTGTTTCTGTCTCACCTCTAGATATTGGAAGCTGCTGACTTGGTCTTAGAGTATTCTAAGTGTTAGAGTATTCCGTTTTCGTTTCCCTGTTTTGCTTTGTTTTGAGGCTAAATCCATTCTGAAGCTTTGTTGGGGGTTTCGTAGTAAGTAGTTGTTTTACGGGGGAGTGTTACTAACCCGCCGCCCAACCCTCCTCCTTTATCCGGGCTTGTGACCGGCAGGGGCTGTGCTACTCGGTCCGCTCAGATTACCCCAGGCGGAGTTCTTAAATTGGTGTAGGCTAAGATTTTTGCGCAAAATTTTCAACGTAGTAGAAGGATAGAGCCCCTACCCCTAATTCCTACGATCATCGATGAATCGATAAATTTGGATCTACTTCCACACTTTCCTTTACAGCGGCGATATTCTCTTCAGTACGCACATTCCATCAACTTGTTGGTGTTATTGCATCATTTAGATCAGGGGTCGGCAACGATAAAATTTCGAGAATTCTTAAACGAAATAGATGCAGGATATGAAGATGGTGTGTAGTTATCTGAAGTAATGGCTTAGTCGTGGGAGAGTTTTGAAAAGACTTTTCGAGTTGAAACACGAACAGTAAAAGGAAACAATGTACCAGAGTTAACAAATTTTAAATGGATAAGCTAGTTGGCTTTCCTTGTTGGTATTACAACTTACCTCAATAAATTAAATATAACACTGCAAGGCAAAGGAAAGTGAATCAATGTGTTATTTACAGAAATTAAAAGTTTTCAGCTTAAAATTCAATTGTTTTTCTATGTTGTGTCTATAATTAAGTCTCATATGGGCTCGTTGATGGCTCGCCGAGTGCGATACAATTTTCTCAATATGTATCGGCGATTTTTTTTAGAAAAAAATAGTTTAAAGAACGAGTTTAAAAGCGCGATTTTTCAGCACGCGTCCATGTTTATAAAACTCCTCGCTACGCTCGTCTTTAAATAAATCTATTGATTTTAATTTTTAAATTTCTTTTTATTTAGGTATATCAGATAATAAATTTCCTAATTTAAGAAATTTTGCGAAATCAATGATTCACATTTTTTCGAGTACATATGAGTGCTTTAATGTCTTCATTATAGACGCAAAATAGATAATAGTATATTATAGAACGAGTTCAATAAGCGCGATTTTTCATCGCGCGTCCATATTTAGAAAACTCCTCGCTTCCCTCGTCGTTTTCTAAACATGGACGCGTGCTGAAAAATAGCGCTTATTGAACTCGTTCTTTAATATACCATTTTCTATTTTTCGTCTATAATGAAGTCATTAAAGCACTAATATGGGTTCGTTAATGGCTCGCCGGGTACGATACAATTTTCTCAATATGTACCGGGATTTTTTTATTTAGAAATGCATAAAAGGGCACAAAATATAAAAAATTAGTTTAAAGAACGAGTTCAATAAGCGCGATTTTTCAGCACGCGTCTAACAGCGTAAACATGGTCGCGTGCTGAAAAATCGCGCTTATTGAACATCGTTCTTTAATATATAATTTTCTATTTTGTGTCTATAATGAAGTCATTAAAGCACTCATATTGGTTCGTTAATGGCTCGCCGGGGGCGATCCAATTTTCTCAATATGTACAGGGATTTTTTTATTTAGAAATGCACAAAAGGGCGCAAAATAGAAAAAATAGTTTAAAGAACGAGTTCAATAATATTGATAATAATAACACTAGGAAAGTCATACCTAACATCATAGTTAAAGCAAAAGATAAAAACAATCGTGAAGTAGATAAAAATGTTAAAAAACAATTACTGGACGATATCTCAGTACCTATCAAAAAAGTTTCAATTTACAAGACTGGAGAAGTTACTATTAAATGTAAAAACAAGGAGGATGTCAAAAGAACAACGGCTTTATTAAATGAAAAATTGAAAAATGATTATCTAGTGGAAGTGCAGACTCTCAAATTACCTAGATTAAAAATATTTGATGTTCAAAATGATATGAACTTAAGTGACCTCCAAGAGGACATTAAAAACAGAAACCCATCCATGTTAAATAGTAATTTCTCTTTAATCTCTGAATTTACCAATGCAATGAAACAACGCACTGTGATCATGGAGGCTTCACCTGAAGTATACAGCACTGTCATAAAAAATGGTTTCAAAATATTCATTGGTTACCAGTGTTGTAGAGTATCCGATGATATCAATATAAACTTATGCTTCAAATGTGGACGTTTAAACCATAGCTTCAAAAATTGTATGAACAAGGTCAAGTGTCTAAAATGTGCTGGTGACCATCTAACAGAAAGCTGCAAATCTGAAATTCTTAAGTGTGTTAATTGTGAATTCTACAACAAGAAATATGGCCTAATTAAATGCACAAATCATTACCCAAATAAATCAACCCAGTGTGAATACCTAAAATACAAGATACAAAATCTTCTAAATATAACTGATTACCCTACCTTACCAAAAATACCAAATTATCTTCGTAAGTTCCCAGGCCAAAGAAAAGAATCTTCATTAACAACAAACTTCTAATAACTAATATATAACTTCTTACAAAATTATGATTCTAATAATTACATTGAAGAGTCTGTTGATAATTTAGAAGACCTAAACTATTTTTTGAACGATTCTAGTTTACTTTTCTTACACGTTAATGTCAGGAGTTTAAACGCAAACTATAAAAAATTGGAATTACTGGTAACATCTCTACTAACCAAACCGCATGTAATCGTCTGCACCGAAACTTGGAACCTTATTTGCCCTAACATGTTCACATTAGAAAATTATACATGTTATTATAACGGTAGCTTCATAAACAAATCGGATGGAGTCGTCATTTATATTTCGAATTCTCTCGAGCAAAGTACAACGACGGAGAGGGTGGGTAGGTGCAATTTTCTTTCCACTTGTGCTAAAATATCATCAAATAGTGTACTTAAAATTTCTGGTGTTTATAGGTGTCATGACCTCACCAATCTTGAATTTATACAAAATCTAAAAATTCATATGGAAAACAATACAACATTTAAGAACCATATTATAATAGGAGATTTTAACATTAACATTAACAATATTGATGTTCAGTCAGATTTATTTCTAACTAACATGCTCGATATGAATTATATACCAATGTTTAACAATATTACTAGGCCAAATGACAACGGTGGTTCCTGTATTGACAACATGTTTATAAAATCTAAAGCCATAAATTGTAAATCTATCACACTTATGCAAGTTTTTGCTGATCATTATCCGATCTTCCTTACAATGAATCTTGATAAACAACAAAAAACAAGGGAAAAAAAATCATTTTTATGCTATAACAAATTAGTACATAATTGTAATCTTACTGATTGGTCACACCTGTTAGCTGTCACGGATCCTAATCAAGCAACTGAAAAACTATTATTAAAAATACAGAACTTAATCAAGGAATCTAGTTTTTAGAAGCTGGCGCGTAAATACAAACCTAGGACTGACTGGATCACGCCGGGCTTAATGAAATCATGTCGAACAAAAGAAAAATTATATAACACATGGAAGCGCGATAAAAATAATTTATATCTAAGAATGAAATACTTAAATTTCTGCAAAAAACTTGATAAATTAATAAAAATTGCGAAAATAAATTTTGACACCAAAGAAGCTTCTTCCAAGTCCAAAAATAGTAGGGATCTATGGCAATTCGTAATTAAAAAGCTAGGTAAAAAGATAAATGATATTGCTAATAACTTTGTTGATTTTTTTAGTAAAATTGGTTCAAATTTAGCTGCTAAAATCCCTACTAGTGCTGCTACAATTCACGATGGAATAATCCTAAATCCATTTTCTGTAAACCTACTAATTGCTCTGAAGTTATAAATATAGTAAACGATCTAAAGGAAAAAGCCGGTGCGGTTGATGGTATATGCACAAAAGTACTCAAAACTATAATCCCTATTATATCCAATATATTTGAACATATATTTAATATATGTTTATCAAAGGGTATCTGGCCAAATGCACTTAAATGCGCGGAAATATTGCAGATTTTTAAAACTGGTGATAAACACCATATGACTAATTATAGACCAATATCACTTATTTCTAATATTGCGAAAATTTTTGAAAAAATTATTCATGTGAGATTGTACTATTTTGTTATGGATTGTAACATTATTAGTTGTCATCAGTACGGTTTTATGAAAAATAAAGGTACAAAGAATGCGTTCGATCACTGACTTTATATATACTAATATAGACATCAGTAATCCGACAGTTGTTGCTTTTCTAGACCTAGCCAAAGCTTTCGACACAGTGAACCATAAAATATTGCTTAATAAATTATATAAATATGGTGTTAGAGGAGTAGCTCATGACCTAATTACAAATTATTTAACAGATAGATTTCAGGTAGTCAAAATTAAGGATGTTAAAAGTAAAAAATGTAAAATTAAAATTGGTGCACCACAAGGAACTGTCTTAGGACCCCTACTTTTAATTATATACATTAATGATATGTTTAAAATACTACCTTTAAATAGTATAGCAGCTTTTGCTGATGACACAGTGGTTAAAGGTATAGGTAAAACATGGTCTGAAGCACAATCCAATATGTTATCATACCTAGACAAAATAGGTATGTGGTTACAAAATAATTATTTAACATTAAATGTGGATAAAACAACATACATGACTTTTGGTTGTTACAAAGACAGTGTACCTAATTTTTTGAGTTTACCATTTATAATGAGAAAATTAAAAGAGTCAATAGTTGTAAATATTTAGGGTTAATGTTTGACTGTCACATGAAGTGGAATATCCATATATTAAATCTTATAAGTAAAACTAGATACTTTTTGTTTATCTTTCATAAATTAAAAAAAAATAATGAGCAAGCAATCACTGAAGATTATTTACCATTCTCTTTTTGATAGTATTGTGAATTATGGAATTATTGATTGGGGGGGGGAAGTTACAAAACCAACACTAATATCTTAGCTCAAATTCAATCTAAGCTCATTAACATATTTTCGGATGGCAAACGTGTTCTAGGATTTAGAGATACATTTATACTCGAGTCGTTGAGTTATCACTACAATAGTTGTAAATATGCGTATGAGAACTATAAAGGGAAGTCTAGAAATAGAAGTATTCCATTACCCCAGGTCAGTAAATCTATAGCATTTAAAAACTGCTCGATTGTGGCAATTAAACAATTCAATACACTACCTGATACACTAAAAAGAATACCGAATAATAATAAAAAAACAGTAAGAATAAAACTGAGAAATTGGCTTACAAATACTTCCTTTTATTAGACTTTTTGTTCTCTTACAATTTCAAATCTTTTTCAATATTTTGTTTTCCTACAGTTTACTTTTTAATACTCTAAACTTTGAGTCCTCTTATACCTTATTATGTTGTTTATTGCTTATGTTTTTGTATTTTATGTATACCTAATTCTTGTATGTTATCTATAAAGTTAAATTATGTGAATAAATTGCTTCTCAGGCCTATGTACAGGTGTAACTCACCTCTATAGGTGCATCCTTATGTATTATATTATGTATTATGTAAGTGTGTATATATATATATATATATATATATATATATATTGTATATCCTGTTAATAAATAAATAAATAAATAAGCGCGATTTTTCAGCACGCGTCCAACAGCGTAAACATGGACTCGTGCTGAGAAATCGCGCTTATTGAACTCGTTCTTTAATATACAATTTTCTATTTTGTGTCTATAATGAAATCATTAAAGCACTCATATGGGTTCGTTAATGGCTCGCCAGGTGCGATAAAATTTTCTCAATATGTACCGGGATTTTTTTTATTAAGAAATGTCAAAAAGGCGCAAAATAGAAAAAATGGTTTAAATTCAATAGTTGAGTTCAATAAGCGCGATTTCATGCACGCGTTTCAGCACGCGTCCATGTTTAGAATGCTTTTTCAGCACGTGTCCTTGCTACGCTCGTCGTTTTCTAAACATTTTCATAAACATTTTCTAAACATAAAAAATCGCGCTTATTGAACTCGTTCTTTAATATACCTACTATTATTTCTCAACTTGAAAATAATTATTCTCATTTTCTTACTTTGTAATCGTTTTTAACTAAAAATGAACAACATTATCTTTAAAAAATATTTATAATTGATTGATTCACTAAAATTAATCGACGAACATTTTCGTCATCGCTTTCAAGATTTTTATGCAAGAGAAATTGATATATTAATATTTGAAAATTGACTTACAATTAAAATAATTTTATTTTTTTTATTTCTTTTTATTTAGGTCTATCAGATAATAAATTTCCTAATTTAAGAAATTTTGCGAAATCAATGATTAACTTTTTTTCGAGCACTTATTTCTACAAACTTTTTGAAGAATGAATTTAATAAAATCAAAATACAGAACGAGGTTGACCGATGCAAATTTTCAAAACCTTTTGAGGATCTCAGTATGTCAAACCCAACTCGATATAAATATACCTTTTTTACGGTTAGTTTTGGCAAGTTATAACATGGCGGAAATCGAGACATGAGCACACAAAAATTTCAACTATGAAAAGGTCTATGAATTATCGAAAAACATTCAAGAACAAAATCGCATTAAATTTAAATTTTATTTTTGTTTGAATGTAATACATTGTTTCTTAAATATTTGGAGTTTTACTTTCCTTTTTAAAAAATGTCATTCAATTTTTGTTCTCCGATGTCATTATAACATGTAAATAAAATTTGACTATTTTTTTCTTTTTATACTGTTTCCTTATGATATTTATATTCGATTAAAAAAAAAACGATTATGTGCGATATAAATTTAACGAAGTCGTCTATAAGTTGCGCAAACCGATGACTGATTTTCAAAGTAAAGAATAATTTGGTAGCGCTGTTCAAGCGTGAATCTATTCATCGTGATTTGAGAGTATACTAATCATAAATGTCAAAATTGTGGGCGGAGTTTACAGTTCCTTTGACAGCTAACCCTTTCGTAAATTCTACCTAAGAAAAAAAAACTCCCTATACATTGTAGTTATAGATAGTAAAATGTACAATACATATAATGTGTTATAAAAATTCGGTGGTAAAACTTCCTACCCGAAACTTGTTAAGAACGTGGGATGATGTCTAGACATCCACTCATAAAGTATATAATATACTGAATATATTATAACACTATGTCTTCTATGTATGGTTTTCTACTGGTCTACTTGAGTCTCTATACTGCTAGTACTAGTCTTATATTTCTAACAATTTTCTTTCAATTTTAAAATCTAACATTTTTTTTTCTCTCGTTCAGTTCAGACTCGGAACTAGCATATCTAGAATTTGACTATTGAGTGAATATTGAGTTATATTAACCTTGATTAACAAATCAATTCAAACTAAATCTCGATAGACTAATAATTATGTTTGGGGTAAAATAACCCATTACAAGGCCATTAATTTGTTAATTATATAAACATAACCATTGTTGCAGCATTTTTTGTGTAGTCGCTAATAGCTAATTTATCTATCCGCTTAAATAATTACTTTTACTTTTTTTATTCGAATGAAAAATAAATAATCCATTAAATTACGTTTATGATTAATTTAGTAAATTACGAGTCAATAAAAAAATTTAATATAATTTTATTTTTATTTTTCCATCTTACATTCGCTTTGCATTTTGCTGAAAAATATTTGTCGTTTGATTTGTGTTTGTCTTGCGGGTATAACTTTCTGATGTGACGGGTTTATATGTTTGTTTGGAACAGATATCCAAATGTAAACAAATCACGGCGGTGCGGTGGCGCAGATATCGAATCATTACTCTTACCCAGAAGTTCATCTCTACTCAAACTTTTCAACAACAAGTTGCATAATAATAATCTTGCATCTAGTTTACTCCGCACAAAAATAAGCTTTTTCATCTAAACTTATTTGTGATAGCTAGTAATTTATTCTTATGTCATCATCACAGTCTTAGATATCCGGGTAGATGTGTAGTAACTATGAATATTGTCCTTCCAATCTGCTGATGGCATTTTTGGTAATATCTCGCCTTTGACATTCAACTGTCTCTTCCATGTTTAGCTATGCAATCTGTTTACTTTGCGTATTATTATTTTTTTTATTAATATCTACATAATTGTTATGTTAGTCTACGATAAGAAATAGGAGTTATTAATCAAGACAAGAATAGATTAGTGATATTATTATATAAATAATGGTTGTATTAGTCTACAATAAGAAACAGAAGTTATAAGTCAAGACAAGATAATTATTAGTGATAGATGTGGCTGGAAGAATTTCGAAGTAACCTAGATAAATATTTCATATCCTTCTGGTAGTGGGTTGCGTAATATAAGCTATCCATGTTTTAAAATTCATGCACTGTGCCATATTCGAAATGCATTTCCATTTTCTGAAAACTAACAGCACAGTTAAAAACGGTCATTCAAAATGAAATTCCCGGTCCAACCGGAATGAAAACATCAAAGTTGCATGTAATTTCCCACCGCGGACCAACAAAGAATCAATTTCATAAACCCCTAAACGAAACTTTTTCCCGACCAAAACTTGAAACAACAGTTTCCCCTCCGTTCATTATTTAAATTTCATCCTTTTAAAGAAACGGAACGCGACAGGAAACAATTCCTTTTAAGCCGTCTCTCCCGCCAAGTTCATTAAATGTAATTTATCAACCGAAGCGGCAGTTTTTTGATAAACCGTCCCACTCGCCCCGACGAAGACGCAGACAATCACGGCGAAAGGATCCCGCAATATGTGCGAATGTAAGTGCTCGGGTAACACTGAACAGCGTCCTCTGTTTTCCTAGCAACAGGTCCATTAAGAGTTCGGCGAAAGAGACGGAGGATGAATCTTGAAGAGGCGAAGCAGAATAACGGCGCAATAAAGACAGCGTTAAGGCCACGAACAAACGGCCCTCATTATTAAATCGTCCTATGCCAAACATGACTTTAGTGGTCTAGGTTTTAGATATGATTAATTTAATTAATCTTGTTTAATAATTTTGGAAAGCTTTATCTTCCTAGTCTTAAATATCTAAACATATCTACCTACTCAAGTCCCTCTAATACTGTCCATCTATTCTTGCCTGCTGAACCCTATCTACCCAACTCAAAGCGTCTTATCTAACAAACCCCATCCATCTTGTTTCGTTTTCCATGTGCAATCTCCTCTATGAAATTTCGAATGTCTGGCAAGTCTATCTGTTCTGATTTAATTATTCTTATTTATCTAGTTTGCCTAGTCTAGTTGTCTAGTTTTATCTATCTAGGCTTATCTTACGATTTAGTCTCGTCTGTCTAGTTTTGTCTGTCTAGCTTTGTCTGTCTAGTTTTGTTTGTCTAGTTCTGTCTGTCTAGTTTTGTCCGTCTACTTTTTCCTGTCTAGTCTTAGCCTCTCTAATCTTATCTGTCTAGTCTTGTCTGTCTAGTCTTTTCTACCTTATCTTGTCTATCAGGTGTTGTCTATCTGGTATTGTCTATCTGTTCTTGTCTGCCTAGTCTCGTCTGCCTAGCTTTGTCTGTATTGTCTTGTCTGTCTAGTCTTGTCTGTCTAGTCTTGTCTGCCTAGTCTTGTCTGTCTAGTCTTGTCTGTCTAGTCAAATCAAATCAAATCAAATCAAATCAAATATAATTTATTTCATCAAGATAAGTAATAATGTACAAACAAAGGATATACAATACACTAGATGAAATCTGTCGAGAGAAAAAAGAAAAGACAAAAAATAATAATACCATAATACTGCAAAATAATACAATATAAAACATAATAAATCTGTAATGAAAACTTATACCATACTTGAAAATACATACTTGAAAAATATATTATATATAAAATATAATATGCACATATACATATATACATTATTATTATTTTTTTTTTTTAATGAGGCGAGTTCACAGCAGTCCAGTATTCGTCCATATCATATGGTTCAATATTCATGATGAATAGGTACAATTTCTTTTTCAGATGGTTGATATGCATTTCTTTATACTCTTTCGGTAAATTATTGTTGAGTTTTATTAGGCTATACGGTGGATTTCTTTCTGTCATCGTCAGTCTGTGTCGGGGGATAGAATAGAGTTCCTTGATGTATCTGGTTTCCCTCTCTGTTTTTTTCTCAAATTTCTTAAACATTTCCTTATGTTTGAATAAGAACATCAAGCTTTCGAAAACGTATGTGCCTGTAACAGTTAACATATTCGCTTGCTTAAATCTTCCCCTGCATGACTCTCTATAATTTAGATTGAGAAGTATCCGTAATGCTTGTTTTTGGATCCTAAGTACATATTTAATGTCCGTACCACTTCCCCAGAATGCAATCCCGAAACGGAGATGGCAGTGAAAATTAGAAAAATAGACCAGTCTTAGTGTTGTACTGTCTATGTAGGGCTGTAGTGTTCTCAACGCATAGACGGCCTTGTTTAGTTTGGTTTTTAGTTTGAGTATGTGTGTAGACCATTCCAGCGTATTATCAATGTATATACCTAAGAACCTAACAAATTGTTTTATATCTAACCTGTCTTCCCCTATTTTGTATTCCTTTGGATAATTTATTTTACTCCGTCTAGTCTTGAATGTAATTAAGTTGGTTTTTGTTTTACAATTAATTTATTTTTACTAAACCATTTGTCCAGCATATTTATTACCCAATTCGCATTATTACCGATATCTTCCACAGACTTATTTATTAGCAACAAACTGGTGTCATCGGCATATTGTATCATTTTATGTTCCGTGTTTTTCACATTTTCTGAAAGGTCATTAACATATAGCGTAAACAGCAGAGGCCCTAATACACTTCCTTGAGGTATACCGATATTAATAAGTCTAGAATTTGATTTAACAAAGCCTTGAGGGGTCACAATTTTTGTCATCTGCTCCCGGTTACTTAAGAACGATTGTATTAATTTCGCAGCCACTCCTCGTATTCCATACTTAGATAGTTTATTAAGTAAAATTTGATGATCTACTAAGTCGTACGCTTTTGTTAAATCTAGCAGTAGTCCAGTTGGCATTGTGTTATTTTCTAGGTTTTCTAATATATCTGACAAAAAAGTGAAACATGCTGTATCCGTATTCTTCCCCTTGGTGAAGCCATGTTGATTCTTATTTAAACAATTATATTTCTCTAAAATATTTAATCTATGATGAATTAGTTTCTCAAAAATCTTTGAGAAATTTGTCATTACACTAATCGGTCTGTAGTTGTCCATGCTACTTGTGTCACCGGCTTTATAAATCGGAGTTATCATTGATATTTTCAACATATCAGGAAAAATTGCGTGTTGTATTGCGTTATTAAATATGTATAACAATGGGTGTGCAGTCTGATCGCTCACCTTTTCCACGATTGAGATTGGTACTTCGTCGTAACCCGAACTTTTCTTATTTTTTTTCAAAACTCTTGATTGTGGCGTTTAGTTCTTCTATTGTAGCCGGGTGTAGAAAAATTGAGTTTCCGTTTTCATATATGCTATCCGCATAGTCCGTTTTTGTTAGCCCTTCTTGTAAGATTCTCGCCCTGTCTGCATAGTGATTGTTTATCTTTGTTGCTGTGGTAGTCGGATCTTCGTCTTGGCTTGTAAATGTGTGCAGCGGCTTCTTTAACTCAACTATCTGCCTGATGACATCCCATGTTGTTTTTTGTGGATTTTCTGCCTCTCGTATTTGGTTTTCATAATTTTCTCGTTTTGCTGCTTTTAACAGTGTTTTATATGTCCTGCGTAGATTGTTATAAATTCTTTTATAGCTTGGATCCACATGAGAAATTATTTGCACTAACCTAAGGTTTTCGTCAATTCCTTGTAGGCGAGGATTCGACAGGATTTTTGGTTTCTTATGGTTATTGTTGATCTTGATACGCGGGAAACATTCATTAAAGAGAAGTAGGAAAATTTCCATGAACGCCCTCCACTGGCCGTTCACATTTTTTCCTTCAATTTGATAAACTTGTGCCCAAGTTTCATTTGCCAATTTTTCTTTAAAGTGTTTCACACTATCTTCATCGTACCTTCTTATTAATTTCGGAGCTGGTGTATTGACTTTTAATTTGAATATTATTTTCTGAGCGCAATGGTCGGATATATGGTACTGCATTGTTTTTACCTTGTAGTTCAGTTTTGTATTTACTACAATGTTATCAATACATGTGCCAGTCTCTGGGTGGCTTGTTTCTTTGAATGCCATAACAGCATTGAAAGATTCCAACAGAGATATAACTTGCTGCATTTTAGTTGTATTCTTCAGCACATCAATGTTGAAATCTCCCGCAATAATGAATTGTTTGGATTTCGAGTTTATTTTTAGTAGCAGCTTATGCAAAAGATCTAAAAATTGCGTGTTATTTGCTAGAGGGGTTTTATATACGGCAACTATTATGAAAGAATTAGAACCAATATTAGTTTCAATGGCCGCGATTTCTAGCACAAATTTCACCGCCATGTCATTTATGTCTTTTCTGACTTTATATTTTATACCTCTTTCGCAATAGATTGCTACTCCCCCGTGCTCTCCGGCCATTCTTGAATAATGGGATGTTAGCTGGAAATGTTTAAACTTTATGGTTTCCAGTTGATTTTCATTTTTCCAGTGCTCTGTTAAAATCATGTATTTGCATTCTGGGTTATCTTCTAGCATCCGTTCGATGACGTCAATAGAGTTGCCGATTGACTGAGTATTCTGGTTTATTACACTCAATTCACAGGATTTGAATATTTCTTGCGGTATAGATTTTATGTTATTAGTTATAGGTTGTTTTCGTACTACCGTTTCTGCTCTCGTATGTATTTCTTCTTTATTTAATTTGTATCCTTCCTCTTCCTGAGGTTCAGAAAATATCGGTTTACACAAGCATATTTGGGCCACGTTTCTGGTTTATTTAGTTCATCTAAGTATTCAAAAGGGGCTGTAATTTTAAAAGACGAATATTCGTCAGGATGTTTAGCGTCTAGTTTTTTGCACTGAAGCGAGTCGATGTTAACTTTTTCACGTAAATAATCAATTATATCTGCTTCTGTTAACACTGGATCCAATTTAAAGACATGGATATGAGCATATTTTTTTGCCGCTTTTATTTTTGTAGTTTCCGAATTTCCATATATCGTATGGGATTTTCGATTCTGCTTTGATTTGTTTTTCGGAAATTCCCAAACTTCTTCATTATTGTTATCATTTACGTTTTTATTTTCCGTTTGCTTATTTTCGTGATTCCTGTGTTTTTTTGGTTCACTGCTTGAATTTTTATCGCTTCGATATTCTGCTTTATCACTATCACCGCGGAGAAGTTGAAATCCATTATCATGTTTTTGTGGGACTTCGACAGGTAGAGAGTTTGAATTTTGAGGCTCTTCCAATTTATTACACATTTCTTTTACACATGAACACTGACTAGCATTTAGTTCATTTAATTGCAATAATGTCTCAATTTTCACATTTAGGTCGGCAATTTTGGCAGATAAGCTTGCTTCAACCGCCTCCACTTTAGTTTTTACAATTGTTTCTACAATCCCGGCTATCATGTCTGAAAAAACAGGACTAGCCAGATAATCAATGATTTTATCACACTGCCCGTCCAAGGCTTTTGAACGCAATTCCCTTGACATGTTATTTCAACGTAAGGTAATTTATTGTTAAACACAAATTTATAAAATTCTTTCACGACCGACGCGCGATAGTACGTACGACTGCTCGCTTCGACGGCTCGCTCGAAACTAGTCTTGTCTGTCTAGTCTTGTCTGTCTAGTCTTGTCTGTCTAGTCTTGTCTGTCTAGTCTTGTCTGTCTAGTCTTGTCTGTCTAGTCTTGTCTGTCTAGTCTTGTCTGTCTAGTCTTGTCTGTCTAGTCTTGTCTGTCTAGTCTTGTCTGTCTAGTCTTGTCTGTCTAGTCTTGTCTGTCTAGTCTTGTCTGTCTAGTCTTGTCTGTCTAGTCTTGTCTGTCTAGTCTTGTCTGTCTAGTCTTGTCTGTCTAGTCTTGTCTGTCTAGTCTTGTCTGTCTAGTCTTGTCTGTCTAGTCTTGTCTGTCTAGTCTTGTCTGTCTAGTCTTGTCTGTCTAGTCTTGTCTGTCTAGTCTTGTCTGTCTAGTCTTGTCTGTCTAGTCTTGTCTGTCTAGTCTTGTCTGTCTAGTCTTGTCTGTCTAGTCTTGTCTGTCTAGTCTTGTCTGTCTAGTCTTGTCTGTCTAGTCTTGTCTGTCTAGTCTTGTCTGTCTAGTCTTGTCTGTCTAGTCTTGTCTGTCTAGTCTTGTCTGTCTAGTCTTGTCTGTCTAGTCTTGTCTGTCTAGTCTTGTCTGTCTAGTCTTGTCTGTCTAGTCTTGTCTGTCTAGTCTTGTCTGTCTAGTCTTGTCTGTCTAGTCTTGTCTGTCTAGTCTTGTCTGTCTAGTCTTGTCTGTCTAGTCTTGTCTGTCTAGTCTTGTCTGTCTAGTCTTGTCTGTCTAGTCTTGTCTGTCTAGTCTTGTCTGTCTAGTCTTGTCTGTCTAGTCTTGTCTGTCTAGTCTTGTCTGTCTAGTCTTGTCTGTCTAGTCTTGTCTGTCTAGTCTTGTCTGTCTAGTCTTGTCTGTCTAGTCTTGTCTGTCTAGTCTTGTCTGTCTAGTCTTGTCTGTCTAGTCTTGTCTGTCTAGTCTTGTCTGTCTAGTCTTGTCTGTCTAGTCTTGTCTGTCTAGTCTTGTCTGTCTAGTCTTGTCTGTCTAGTCTTGTCTGTCTAGTCTTGTCTGTCTAGTCTTGTCTGTCTAGTCTTGTCTGTCTAGTCTTGTCTGTCTAGTCTTGTCTGTCTAGTCTTGTCTGTCTAGTCTTGTCTGTCTAGTCTTGTCTGTCTAGTCTTGTCTGTCTAGTCTTGTCTGTCTAGTCTTGTCTGTCTAGTCTTGTCTGTCTAGTCTTGTCTGTCTAGTCTTGTCTGTCTAGTCTTGTCTGTCTAGTCTTGTCTGTCTAGTCTTGTCTGTCTAGTCTTGTCTGTCTAGTCTTGTCTGTCTAGTCTTGTCTGTCTAGTCTTGTCTGTCTAGTCTTGTCTGTCTAGTCTTGTCTGTCTAGTCTTGTCTGTCTAGTCTTGTCTGTCTAGTCTTGTCTGTCTAGTCTTGTCTGTCTAGTCTTGTCTGTCTAGTCTTGTCTGTCTAGTCTTGTCTGTCTAGTCTTGTCTGTCTAGTCTTGTCTGTCTAGTCTTGTCTGTCTAGTCTTGTCTGTCTAGTCTTGTCTGTCTAGTCTTGTCTGTCTAGTCTTGTCTGTCTAGTCTTGTCTGTCTAGTCTTGTCTGTCTAGTCTTGTCTGTCTAGTCTTGTCTGTCTAGTCTTGTCTGTCTAGTCTTGTCTGTCTAGTCTTGTCTGTCTAGTCTTGTCTGTCTAGTCTTGTCTGTCTAGTCTTGTCTGTCTAGTCTTGTCTGTCTAGTCTTGTCTGTCTAGTCTTGTCTGTCTAGTCTTGTCTGTCTAGTCTTGTCTGTCTAGTCTTGTCTGTCTAGTCTTGTCTGTCTAGTCTTGTCTGTCTAGTCTTGTCTGTCTAGTCTTGTCTGTCTAGTCTTGTCTGTCTAGTCTTGTCTGTCTAGTCTTGTCTGTCTAGTCTTGTCTGTCTAGTCTTGTCTGTCTAGTCTTGTCTGTCTAGTCTTGTCTGTCTAGTCTTGTCTGTCTAGTCTTGTCTGTCTAGTCTTGTCTGTCTAGTCTTGTCTGTCTAGTCTTGTCTGTCTAGTCTTGTCTGTCTAGTCTTGTCTGTCTAGTCTTGTCTGTCTAGTCTTGTCTGTCTAGTCTTGTCTGTCTAGTCTTGTCTGTCTAGTCTTGTCTGTCTAGTCTTGTCTGTCTAGTCTTGTCTGTCTAGTCTTGTCTGTCTAGTCTTGTCTGTCTAGTCTTGTCTGTCTAGTCTTGTCTGTCTAGTCTTGTCTGTCTAGTCTTGTCTGTCTAGTCTTGTCTGTCTAGTCTTGTCTGTCTAGTCTTGTCTGTCTAGTCTTGTCTGTCTAGTCTTGTCTGTCTAGTCTTGTCTGTCTAGTCTTGTCTGTCTAGTCTTGTCTGTCTAGTCTTGTCTGTCTAGTCTTGTCTGTCTAGTCTTGTCTGTCTAGTCTTGTCTGTCTAGTCTTGTCTGTCTAGTCTTGTCTGTCTAGTCTTGTCTGTCTAGTCTTGTCTGTCTAGTCTTGTCTGTCTAGTCTTGTCTGTCTAGTCTTGTCTGTCTAGTCTTGTCTGTCTAGTCTTGTCTGTCTAGTCTTGTCTGTCTAGTCTTGTCTGTCTAGTCTTGTCTGTCTAGTCTTGTCTGTCTAGTCTTGTCTGTCTAGTCTTGTCTGTCTAGTCTTGTCTGTCTAGTCTTGTCTGTCTAGTCTTGTCTGTCTAGTCTTGTCTGTCTAGTCTTGTCTGTCTAGTCTTGTCTGTCTAGTCTTGTCTGTCTAGTCTTGTCTGTCTAGTCTTGTCTGTCTAGTCTTGTCTGTCTAGTCTTGTCTGTCTAGTCTTGTCTGTCTAGTCTTGTCTGTCTAGTCTTGTCTGTCTAGTCTTGTCTGTCTAGTCTTGTCTGTCTAGTCTTGTCTGTCTAGTCTTGTCTGTCTAGTCTTGTCTGTCTAGTCTTGTCTGTCTAGTCTTGTCTGTCTAGTCTTGTCTGTCTAGTCTTGTCTGTCTAGTCTTGTCTGTCTAGTCTTGTCTGTCTAGTCTTGTCTGTCTAGTCTTGTCTGTCTAGTCTTGTCTGTCTAGTCTTGTCTGTCTAGTCTTGTCTGTCTAGTCTTGTCTGTCTAGTCTTGTCTGTCTAGTCTTGTCTGTCTAGTCTTGTCTGTCTAGTCTTGTCTGTCTAGTCTTGTCTGTCTAGTCTTGTCTGTCTAGTCTTGTCTGTCTAGTCTTGTCTGTCTAGTCTTGTCTGTCTAGTCTTGTCTGTCTAGTCTTGTCTGTCTAGTCTTGTCTGTCTAGTCTTGTCTGTCTAGTCTTGTCTGTCTAGTCTTGTCTGTCTAGTCTTGTCTGTCTAGTCTTGTCTGTCTAGTCTTGTCTGTCTAGTCTTGTCTGTCTAGTCTTGTCTGTCTAGTCTTGTCTGTCTAGTCTTGTCTGTCTAGTCTTGTCTGTCTAGTCTTGTCTGTCTAGTCTTGTCTGTCTAGTCTTGTCTGTCTAGTCTTGTCTGTCTAGTCTTGTCTGTCTAGTCTTGTCTGTCTAGTCTTGTCTGTCTAGTCTTGTCTGTCTAGTCTTGTCTGTCTAGTCTTGTCTGTCTAGTCTTGTCTGTCTAGTCTTGTCTGTCTAGTCTTGTCTGTCTAGTCTTGTCTGTCTAGTCTTGTCTGTCTAGTCTTGTCTGTCTAGTCTTGTCTGTCTAGTCTTGTCTGTCTAGTCTTGTCTGTCTAGTCTTGTCTGTCTAGTCTTGTCTGTCTAGTCTTGTCTGTCTAGTCTTGTCTGTCTAGTCTTGTCTGTCTAGTCTTGTCTGTCTAGTCTTGTCTGTCTAGTCTTGTCTGTCTAGTCTTGTCTGTCTAGTCTTGTCTGTCTAGTCTTGTCTGTCTAGTCTTGTCTGTCTAGTCTTGTCTGTCTAGTCTTGTCTGTCTAGTCTTGTCTGTCTAGTCTTGTCTGTCTAGTCTTGTCTGTCTAGTCTTGTCTGTCTAGTCTTGTCTGTCTAGTCTTGTCTGTCTAGTCTTGTCTGTCTAGTCTTGTCTGTCTAGTCTTGTCTGTCTAGTCTTGTCTGTCTAGTCTTGTCTGTCTAGTCTTGTCTGTCTAGTCTTGTCTGTCTAGTCTTGTCTGTCTAGTCTTGTCTGTCTAGTCTTGTCTGTCTAGTCTTGTCTGTCTAGTCTTGTCTGTCTAGTCTTGTCTGTCTAGTCTTGTCTGTCTAGTCTTGTCTGTCTAGTCTTGTCTGTCTAGTCTTGTCTGTCTAGTCTTGTCTGTCTAGTCTTGTCTGTCTAGTCTTGTCTGTCTAGTCTTGTCTGTCTAGTCTTGTCTGTCTAGTCTTGTCTGTCTAGTCTTGTCTGTCTAGTCTTGTCTGTCTAGTCTTGTCTGTCTAGTCTTGTCTGTCTAGTCTTGTCTGTCTAGTCTTGTCTGTCTAGTCTTGTCTGTCTAGTCTTGTCTGTCTAGTCTTGTCTGTCTAGTCTTGTCTGTCTAGTCTTGTCTGTCTAGTCTTGTCTGTCTAGTCTTGTCTGTCTAGTCTTGTCTGTCTAGTCTTGTCTGTCTAGTCTTGTCTGTCTAGTCTTGTCTGTCTAGTCTTGTCTGTCTAGTCTTGTCTGTCTAGTCTTGTCTGTCTAGTCTTGTCTGTCTAGTCTTGTCTGTCTAGTCTTGTCTGTCTAGTCTTGTCTGTCTAGTCTTGTCTGTCTAGTCTTGTCTGTCTAGTCTTGTCTGTCTAGTCTTGTCTGTCTAGTCTTGTCTGTCTAGTCTTGTCTGTCTAGTCTTGTCTGTCTAGTCTTGTCTGTCTAGTCTTGTCTGTCTAGTCTTGTCTGTCTAGTCTTGTCTGTCTAGTCTTGTCTGTCTAGTCTTGTCTGTCTAGTCTTGTCTGTCTAGTCTTGTCTGTCTAGTCTTGTCTGTCTAGTCTTGTCTGTCTAGTCTTGTCTGTCTAGTCTTGTCTGTCTAGTCTTGTCTGTCTAGTCTTGTCTGTCTAGTCTTGTCTGTCTAGTCTTGTCTGTCTAGTCTTGTCTGTCTAGTCTTGTCTGTCTAGTCTTGTCTGTCTAGTCTTGTCTGTCTAGTCTTGTCTGTCTAGTCTTGTCTGTCTAGTCTTGTCTGTCTAGTCTTGTCTGTCTAGTCTTGTCTGTCTAGTCTTGTCTGTCTAGTCTTGTCTGTCTAGTCTTGTCTGTCTAGTCTTGTCTGTCTAGTCTTGTCTGTCTAGTCTTGTCTGTCTAGTCTTGTCTGTCTAGTCTTGTCTGTCTAGTCTTGTCTGTCTAGTCTTGTCTGTCTAGTCTTGTCTGTCTAGTCTTGTCTGTCTAGTCTTGTCTGTCTAGTCTTGTCTGTCTAGTCTTGTCTGTCTAGTCTTGTCTGTCTAGTCTTGTCTGTCTAGTCTTGTCTGTCTAGTCTTGTCTGTCTAGTCTTGTCTGTCTAGTCTTGTCTGTCTAGTCTTGTCTGTCTAGTCTTGTCTGTCTAGTCTTGTCTGTCTAGTCTTGTCTGTCTAGTCTTGTCTGTCTAGTCTTGTCTGTCTAGTCTTGTCTGTCTAGTCTTGTCTGTCTAGTCTTGTCTGTCTAGTCTTGTCTGTCTAGTCTTGTCTGTCTAGTCTTGTCTGTCTAGTCTTGTCTGTCTAGTCTTGTCTGTCTAGTCTTGTCTGTCTAGTCTTGTCTGTCTAGTCTTGTCTGTCTAGTCTTGTCTGTCTAGTCTTGTCTGTCTAGTCTTGTCTGTCTAGTCTTGTCTGTCTAGTCTTGTCTGTCTAGTCTTGTCTGTCTAGTCTTGTCTGTCTAGTCTTGTCTGTCTAGTCTTGTCTGTCTAGTCTTGTCTGTCTAGTCTTGTCTGTCTAGTCTTGTCTGTCTAGTCTTGTCTGTCTAGTCTTGTCTGTCTAGTCTTGTCTGTCTAGTCTTGTCTGTCTAGTCTTGTCTGTCTAGTCTTGTCTGTCTAGTCTTGTCTGTCTAGTCTTGTCTGTCTAGTCTTGTCTGTCTAGTCTTGTCTGTCTAGTCTTGTCTGTCTAGTCTTGTCTGTCTAGTCTTGTCTGTCTAGTCTTGTCTGTCTAGTCTTGTCTGTCTAGTCTTGTCTGTCTAGTCTTGTCTGTCTAGTCTTGTCTGTCTAGTCTTGTCTGTCTAGTCTTGTCTGTCTAGTCTTGTCTGTCTAGTCTTGTCTGTCTAGTCTTGTCTGTCTAGTCTTGTCTGTCTAGTCTTGTCTGTCTAGTCTTGTCTGTCTAGTCTTGTCTGTCTAGTCTTGTCTGTCTAGTCTTGTCTGTCTAGTCTTGTCTGTCTAGTCTTGTCTGTCTAGTCTTGTCTGTCTAGTCTTGTCTGTCTAGTCTTGTCTGTCTAGTCTTGTCTGTCTAGTCTTGTCTGTCTAGTCTTGTCTGTCTAGTCTTGTCTGTCTAGTCTTGTCTGTCTAGTCTTGTCTGTCTAGTCTTGTCTGTCTAGTCTTGTCTGTCTAGTCTTGTCTGTCTAGTCTTGTCTGTCTAGTCTTGTCTGTCTAGTCTTGTCTGTCTAGTCTTGTCTGTCTAGTCTTGTCTGTCTAGTCTTGTCTGTCTAGTCTTGTCTGTCTAGTCTTGTCTGTCTAGTCTTGTCTGTCTAGTCTTGTCTGTCTAGTCTTGTCTGTCTAGTCTTGTCTGTCTAGTCTTGTCTGTCTAGTCTTGTCTGTCTAGTCTTGTCTGTCTAGTCTTGTCTGTCTAGTCTTGTCTGTCTAGTCTTGTCTGTCTAGTCTTGTCTGTCTAGTCTTGTCTGTCTAGTCTTGTCTGTCTAGTCTTGTCTGTCTAGTCTTGTCTGTCTAGTCTTGTCTGTCTAGTCTTGTCTGTCTAGTCTTGTCTGTCTAGTCTTGTCTGTCTAGTCTTGTCTGTCTAGTCTTGTCTGTCTAGTCTTGTCTGTCTAGTCTTGTCTGTCTAGTCTTGTCTGTCTAGTCTTGTCTGTCTAGTCTTGTCTGTCTAGTCTTGTCTGTCTAGTCTTGTCTGTCTAGTCTTGTCTGTCTAGTCTTGTCTGTCTAGTCTTGTCTGTCTAGTCTTGTCTGTCTAGTCTTGTCTGTCTAGTCTTGTCTGTCTAGTCTTGTCTGTCTAGTCTTGTCTGTCTAGTCTTGTCTGTCTAGTCTTGTCTGTCTAGTCTTGTCTGTCTAGTCTTGTCTGTCTAGTCTTGTCTGTCTAGTCTTGTCTGTCTAGTCTTGTCTGTCTAGTCTTGTCTGTCTAGTCTTGTCTGTCTAGTCTTGTCTGTCTAGTCTTGTCTGTCTAGTCTTGTCTGTCTAGTCTTGTCTGTCTAGTCTTGTCTGTCTAGTCTTGTCTGTCTAGTCTTGTCTGTCTAGTCTTGTCTGTCTAGTCTTGTCTGTCTAGTCTTGTCTGTCTAGTCTTGTCTGTCTAGTCTTGTCTGTCTAGTCTTGTCTGTCTAGTCTTGTCTGTCTAGTCTTGTCTGTCTAGTCTTGTCTGTCTAGTCTTGTCTGTCTAGTCTTGTCTGTCTAGTCTTGTCTGTCTAGTCTTGTCTGTCTAGTCTTGTCTGTCTAGTCTTGTCTGTCTAGTCTTGTCTGTCTAGTCTTGTCTGTCTAGTCTTGTCTGTCTAGTCTTGTCTGTCTAGTCTTGTCTGTCTAGTCTTGTCTGTCTAGTCTTGTCTGTCTAGTCTTGTCTGTCTAGTCTTGTCTGTCTAGTCTTGTCTGTCTAGTCTTGTCTGTCTAGTCTTGTCTGTCTAGTCTTGTCTGTCTAGTCTTGTCTGTCTAGTCTTGTCTGTCTAGTCTTGTCTGTCTAGTCTTGTCTGTCTAGTCTTGTCTGTCTAGTCTTGTCTGTCTAGTCTTGTCTGTCTAGTCTTGTCTGTCTAGTCTTGTCTGTCTAGTCTTGTCTGTCTAGTCTTGTCTGTCTAGTCTTGTCTGTCTAGTCTTGTCTGTCTAGTCTTGTCTGTCTAGTCTTGTCTGTCTAGTCTTGTCTGTCTAGTCTTGTCTGTCTAGTCTTGTCTGTCTAGTCTTGTCTGTCTAGTCTTGTCTGTCTAGTCTTGTCTGTCTAGTCTTGTCTGTCTAGTCTTGTCTGTCTAGTCTTGTCTGTCTAGTCTTGTCTGTCTAGTCTTGTCTGTCTAGTCTTGTCTGTCTAGTCTTGTCTGTCTAGTCTTGTCTGTCTAGTCTTGTCTGTCTAGTCTTGTCTGTCTAGTCTTGTCTGTCTAGTCTTGTCTGTCTAGTCTTGTCTGTCTAGTCTTGTCTGTCTAGTCTTGTCTGTCTAGTCTTGTCTGTCTAGTCTTGTCTGTCTAGTCTTGTCTGTCTAGTCTTGTCTGTCTAGTCTTGTCTGTCTAGTCTTGTCTGTCTAGTCTTGTCTGTCTAGTCTTGTCTGTCTAGTCTTGTCTGTCTAGTCTTGTCTGTCTAGTCTTGTCTGTCTAGTCTTGTCTGTCTAGTCTTGTCTGTCTAGTCTTGTCTGTCTAGTCTTGTCTGTCTAGTCTTGTCTGTCTAGTCTTGTCTGTCTAGTCTTGTCTGTCTAGTCTTGTCTGTCTAGTCTTGTCTGTCTAGTCTTGTCTGTCTAGTCTTGTCTGTCTAGTCTTGTCTGTCTAGTCTTGTCTGTCTAGTCTTGTCTGTCTAGTCTTGTCTGTCTAGTCTTGTCTGTCTAGTCTTGTCTGTCTAGTCTTGTCTGTCTAGTCTTGTCTGTCTAGTCTTGTCTGTCTAGTCTTGTCTGTCTAGTCTTGTCTGTCTAGTCTTGTCTGTCTAGTCTTGTCTGTCTAGTCTTGTCTGTCTAGTCTTGTCTGTCTAGTCTTGTCTGTCTAGTCTTGTCTGTCTAGTCTTGTCTGTCTAGTCTTGTCTGTCTAGTCTTGTCTGTCTAGTCTTGTCTGTCTAGTCTTGTCTGTCTAGTCTTGTCTGTCTAGTCTTGTCTGTCTAGTCTTGTCTGTCTAGTCTTGTCTGTCTAGTCTTGTCTGTCTAGTCTTGTCTGTCTAGTCTTGTCTGTCTAGTCTTGTCTGTCTAGTCTTGTCTGTCTAGTCTTGTCTGTCTAGTCTTGTCTGTCTAGTCTTGTCTGTCTAGTCTTGTCTGTCTAGTCTTGTCTGTCTAGTCTTGTCTGTCTAGTCTTGTCTGTCTAGTCTTGTCTGTCTAGTCTTGTCTGTCTAGTCTTGTCTGTCTAGTCTTGTCTGTCTAGTCTTGTCTGTCTAGTCTTGTCTGTCTAGTCTTGTCTGTCTAGTCTTGTCTGTCTAGTCTTGTCTGTCTAGTCTTGTCTGTCTAGTCTTGTCTGTCTAGTCTTGTCTGTCTAGTCTTGTCTGTCTAGTCTTGTCTGTCTAGTCTTGTCTGTCTAGTCTTGTCTGTCTAGTCTTGTCTGTCTAGCTTTGTCTGTCTAGTTTTGTTTGTCTAGTTCTGTCTGTCTAGTTTTGTCCGTCTACTTTTTCCTGTCTAGACTTAGCCTCTCTAATCTTATCTCTCTAGTCTTGTCTGTCCAGTCTTTTCTACCTTATCTTGTCTATCTGGTGTTGTCTATCTGGTATTGTCTATCTGTTCTTCTCTGCCTAGTCTCGTCTGCCTAGCTTTGTCTGTATTGTCTTGTCTGTCTAGTCTTGTTTGTCTAGTCTTTTCTGTCTAGTCTTGTCTGTCTAGTCTTGTCTGTCTAGTCTTGTCTGTCTAGTCTTGTCTGTCTAGTCTTGTCTGTCTAGTCTTGTCTGTCTAGTCTTGTCTGTCTAGTCTTGTCTGTCTAGTCTTGTCTGTCTAGTCTTGTCTGTCTAGTCTTGTCTGTCTAGTCTTGTCTGTCTAGTCTTGTCTGTCTAGTCTTGTCTGTCTAGTCTTGTCTGTCTAGTCTTGTCTGTCTAGTCTTGTCTGTCTAGTCTTGTCTGTCTAGTCTTGTCTGTCTAGTCTTGTCTGTCTAGTCTTGTCTGTCTAGTCTTGTCTGTCTAGTCTTGTCTGTCTAGTCTTGTCTGTCTAGTCTTGTCTGTCTAGTCTTGTCTGTCTAGTCTTGTCTGTCTAGTCTTGTCTGTCTAGTCTTGTCTGTCTAGTCTTGTCTGTCTAGTCTTGTCTGTCTAGTCTTGTCTGTCTAGTCTTGTCTGTCTAGTCTTGTCTGTCTAGTCTTGTCTGTCTAGTCTTGTCTGTCTAGTCTTGTCTGTCTAGTCTTGTCTGTCTAGTCTTGTCTGTCTAGTCTTGTCTGTCTAGTCTTGTCTGTCTAGTCTTGTCTGTCTAGTCTTGTCTGTCTAGTCTTGTCTGTCTAGTCTTGTCTGTCTAGTCTTGTCTGTCTAGTCTTGTCTGTCTAGTCTTGTCTGTCTAGTCTTGTCTGTCTAGTCTTGTCTGTCTAGTCTTGTCTGTCTAGTCTTGTCTGTCTAGTCTTGTCTGTCTAGTCTTGTCTGTCTAGTCTTGTCTGTCTAGTCTTGTCTGTCTAGTCTTGTCTGTCTAGTCTTGTCTGTCTAGTCTTGTCTGTCTAGTCTTGTCTGTCTAGTCTTGTCTGTCTAGTCTTGTCTGTCTAGTCTTGTCTGTCTAGTCTTGTCTGTCTAGTCTTGTCTGTCTAGTCTTGTCTGTCTAGTCTTGTCTGTCTAGTCTTGTCTGTCTAGTCTTGTCTGTCTAGTCTTGTCTGTCTAGTCTTGTCTGTCTAGTCTTGTCTGTCTAGTCTTGTCTGTCTAGTCTTGTCTGTCTAGTCTTGTCTGTCTAGTCTTGTCTGTCTAGTCTTGTCTGTCTAGTCTTGTCTGTCTAGTCTTGTCTGTCTAGTCTTGTCTGTCTAGTCTTGTCTGTCTAGTCTTGTCTGTCTAGTCTTGTCTGTCTAGTCTTGTCTGTCTAGTCTTGTCTGTCTAGTCTTGTCTGTCTAGTCTTGTCTGTCTAGTCTTGTCTGTCTAGTCTTGTCTGTCTAGTCTTGTCTGTCTAGTCTTGTCTGTCTAGTCTTGTCTGTCTAGTCTTGTCTGTCTAGTCTTGTCTGTCTAGTCTTGTCTGTCTAGTCTTGTCTGTCTAGTCTTGTCTGTCTAGTCTTGTCTGTCTAGTCTTGTCTGTCTAGTCTTGTCTGTCTAGTCTTGTCTGTCTAGTCTTGTCTGTCTAGTCTTGTCTGTCTAGTCTTGTCTGTCTAGTCTTGTCTGTCTAGTCTTGTCTGTCTAGTCTTGTCTGTCTAGTCTTGTCTGTCTAGTCTTGTCTGTCTAGTCTTGTCTGTCTAGTCTTGTCTGTCTAGTCTTGTCTGTCTAGTCTTGTCTGTCTAGTCTTGTCTGTCTAGTCTTGTCTGTCTAGTCTTGTCTGTCTAGTCTTGTCTGTCTAGTCTTGTCTGTCTAGTCTTGTCTGTCTAGTCTTGTCTGTCTAGTCTTGTCTGTCTAGTCTTGTCTGTCTAGTCTTGTCTGTCTAGTCTTGTCTGTCTAGTCTTGTCTGTCTAGTCTTGTCTGTCTAGTCTTGTCTGTCTAGTCTTGTCTGTCTAGTCTTGTCTGTCTAGTCTTGTCTGTCTAGTCTTGTCTGTCTAGTCTTGTCTGTCTAGTCTTGTCTGTCTAGTCTTGTCTGTCTAGTCTTGTCTGTCTAGTCTTGTCTGTCTAGTCTTGTCTGTCTAGTCTTGTCTGTCTAGTCTTGTCTGTCTAGTCTTGTCTGTCTAGTCTTGTCTGTCTAGTCTTGTCTGTCTAGTCTTGTCTGTCTAGTCTTGTCTGTCTAGTCTTGTCTGTCTAGTCTTGTCTGTCTAGTCTTGTCTGTCTAGTCTTGTCTGTCTAGTCTTGTCTGTCTAGTCTTGTCTGTCTAGTCTTGTCTGTCTAGTCTTGTCTGTCTAGTCTTGTCTGTCTAGTCTTGTCTGTCTAGTCTTGTCTGTCTAGTCTTGTCTGTCTAGTCTTGTCTGTCTAGTCTTGTCTGTCTAGTCTTGTCTGTCTAGTCTTGTCTGTCTAGTCTTGTCTGTCTAGTCTTGTCTGTCGAGTCTTGTCTGTCTAGTCTTGTCTGTCTAGTTTTTCTGTCAAGTCTTGTCTGTCTAGTCTTGTCTGTCTAGTCTTGTCTGTCTAGTCTTGCCTGTCTAGTCTTGCCTGTCTAGTCTTGTCTGTCTAGTCTTGTCTGTCTAGTCTTGTCTGTCTAGACAAGACTAGACAGACTACTACAGACTTAAATAACTTCCCGGCTCCTCCACCATAATAAAATATCTAAGAATCATTTACAGAACAATAAATTTGAATTGGTAATGCTTCACGGCAAATAGTATTATATCGGGTATTCATGATGATGTATTAGGCCAAAGAGCATACATTGAGCATAACTCACGAAATATTAAATGCAGCTCTATAAACCAACCCGATAAGCAACTTGAATATCCCACAACATTGTTGAAACCCCGAATTCATTCTTCATCCGAATATGAAATCAATACGGGAAACAGTGAACACTAATTACGGTATTCAGGACAGAACAATAGACTGTAATATATATCCAAATAAAATATAACATGCAAAATAACAAAACTGAAACTAGGTAGATAAGACTATGCAGAGAAGACTAAACAGACAATACTAAACTTGTCTGTCTGGTCTTGTCTGTCTGGTCTTGTCTGTCTGGTCTTGTCTGCCTAGTCTCGTCTGTCTAGTCTATAGTCTATAGACATAACTAGACAGATGAGACTACATAGATGAGACTGGATAGTTGGAACTAGATATGTATGACGAGATTATCAAAATTTGGCTCACTGCACAGGGAACACTGGAAAAATGTGACTAGAGGGTTAAGGGTAAATATATAATTGTAGACACACAAAACTATTCAAACGAGACCAAACAGGCAAGACTAGAGCGACTAGACTAATCGGTCAAGTTTAGTCTGTCTAGACTACACTGATAAGATTAGATGGACAAGACTAGACTAACAAGACTTGATGAAAAAGACTCGACTTAGAGGACTAGATGGTCAAGAATAGGCAAGCAAGAGTAAACGGATAATTTTGTATGGACAAGACTAGACTAGCAGGCGGATATGAGCAGATAAACAAGATTAGATAGACAAGTCCTTACAGATAAGTATATAGACAACAAAATCTTATTTTGCTAAACTAGTCTTGTGTGTATTTATCAAGCTGAAATTGTTTTATTATGGGGGGTATATGGCTAGTATAGGGGATACGAGTACTCGAAATCGGTGCCATTTAAAAGAAAAATAAGCTTAGTCAAACTTGTAGAACACAACCACATTCTCAGTTACTACCAATTACTAACTAATCCCTTAATTGTAAAACTGCTAAGTAAATATGTGTAGAGCTAGATTGAAAATATTGAATATTATATAATCGTTAGTAGGTAAATGTGTAAAATAATGTTAAATGATTTTTCTGGGCAGACCCCCACCTGTAGATATTGGCGTCCGGTTCTCGTCGGAATTCGTCAATTTCCGAGGACGCGCGCTGTGCACCCCCAGGCGGCCAGGCGCCACACTAACACCCATCAGTTAGTTAGACGTCGCGTTCGGCAACGTTAGTTTTAGCTTAAGAAATCCGCGCGACGCTCTCGAAACGTCCTCGATCAACCGAACGAATCGTTCGCAAATTTCTAATAATCACACGTTCCGTCCGTCCTCTCGCGTTGCAACCGTGCGCGTGTTTTTCGTGTTCCGGCGGCCGCCTTGTCACGGGCGCCTCACCCCGGAGCGGACGACTCCGGTTGGTTGGGATCAGTGCGATATCAACAAGTATAACCACCGTTTGAAGATTTGATAGAGAATATGTTTTTGTTACGTTTAGTTTTATTTGGTGGATTTTAAAATGGTTTTCGTACGTGTTGAACGCATAGAGTTTCAGCGGTTTCGACACACAATTTTCATTTATATTAAGTTATTGTTGAATAATCGATAAAAATAGTTTAAATGTAATTTAAAATAATATTTACTGAACTTTGAATTGGTCTACTAGACTTATCTAGTAGCATTTTATAATTTCCTGTGGAATGTTATTGTCAAAGTCTTTAGCTTATACATACTTTTGGTTTAGTCTGCAGGGCTTATCTGGTAGGAATTTATATTTTTCTGATTATTACAGCCATGTCGGCTCTATATTAATAGTCGGGAAAGTTACGGCTCTATGAATAAATAATTGCGTTTATTTTCATTTGTTGAATAATTCAAAATAAATTCTGCTTATTAATTTATAAAATAAAAACCCAAAATATAGCATTTGCAATAAATCAATGATATTTTAGCAAAGAGGTTTTATATTTCAATGACATTTTATTAAATACATTTTGGTGTAAGGATTTGTGGTATTCAAAATTTAAACATCTTGTTGGCTTATGGGGGTTGGAAGGACCAAATCTACCCTTGGAATGCAACGCAAGTGGTCTGAAAGAGAAGAAAAAGAAATTCCGATTGTTATTGACACGTGGAATTGTTTACCCGCTTACTTAATCGAATCCGCGTTTTGCTGTGAGAAAATATTTTCAAATGCGAATTTTATTAAAAGTCGTTGATAAATCCATTTAAAAATGAAAATTACGGCGCATTCGTTTCACAGAGTATTTCAAGATGTTCAACAAGAAAGGTTGCAGTAAGGAGATATTTTATATTAAAATTTGTTTACCATTGCGGCTTCCCATTTTTCTTGTCGATTTTTTTATTTATTTTTAATTTAAAAAAATGGCTCTTCACTACAAAACGCTAATCTAGATTATTGACCAAACATATCTTTAGTCTAGCCTAACGTAGTAGCCTAATCTAGTAACATATTTTAGTTAATTCTTGGGCAAAGGAATTTAATTTAATAAAACAAATAATATTTTGCCAACAAATAACAAAAACAATTACAATATTAATAATTAATATATAACTATCATACCTTATATCTATTTATTATATATTAATTAAATTGAACATAATAAATATTTTAAACTGTTAGGTTAGGTTTTTTAAGATTAAAATCTGAACATGTAATCCTTTATATAAATGACAAATGACAAAAAAACTAATAAAACTTTTTGTTTTAAATTTAATTGATATAACAAATGCTATTTTTGTTTTTGAATTTTGTGGTTCTTAGTTATGTTAGTTATATTCCCCTATATTGCGTGCTAATTTAAGGGGGTATTCTAGTCTAGAGACCCTAATTTTAGGTGATTGTAAGTGACGTAAAAAAAGGCAATAAAAAAATATTTTTACTATCATTATTATTTTATTATTAATTAAGTTATTTATTAACATTTCAAGAATACAGAAAAAAATAAAAAAAATATAAAAGTTGAAAATTCAAAAAAATAACAGCTGATGAAGTGATCATGTCCACTTTTGACCACTCATGATCATGACCACTCATGATCACTTTTTGTACCACTTTTTTTGACTTTTTCGATTTTTTTAAAAATAGTAAAAATTGAAATTTGGGGATGCGGCTAGTTCATGACATAGACAAGTCTATAAAGAAGACTCACAAAAAAATTTCAAGAAAATCGGTCCAGTAGAACTTGAGAAATCGTGGGCATCGTCTTGAAAAAGACAGTTTCGAGAAAAACCCGTTTAAAGTTTTGCGTCAAGTTTTTCGCAGTCTAAGTCATGAAATGATATTTTAAACTTACATTTATTTAATCTGCCATTCCTGCTTCATACATGGGACCTTCCTCTTCTTCGAAAAAACTATTTTCCGCGTTTCTCTCTTCCAATCGAGCAGTCCTGGCCTGCTTTGATGCGCTGGATGCTCGTATCTCGGAGCAGTCAATCCGGGCGTTGTCTCGTTTCATAGCAAAAGACCAATGAGCTTCAGGACCAATTTTGATTCCCGTAAGCGCCATTATTTTTAAAATAGGAATGAAGCCTTCGTTAAAAATACAAACAGCAAGAAATGTAGCTATCTCAATTATTTTAGCTCCGGAATGAATATGTTTTGGCGCGAAAGTCCAAGTCAAAGAGTTTAGAGACTCATTATTATTTTGAGTTTCTGAACCTAAACATCGAGTCAATAACTCCTCTGATGATAAACTCTCGGAAATTGGCTTTATGATTTTCAAAACTTTATCACACAGAGGAGGATTTTCGTGGTCAAACTCTAATGTACCTTCAAATGCAGCTTTTTGCCACTTACACCAACTGTCCGCACCAGGTGGGCAATACATATGTTGGGGATTTTCATTCGTAGAACTATTATGGTAGTAAGTAGCCCAAATTGCATTTTTCATGTCCTCAACAAAACCAGGGTGCCGGCGAATCGCTAAACCGTAATATAAAGACAATTTATTTATGACTTTATCAGATCATTTGCCTTCACTTTTTCCACCAATCCCTTTATTATCTTTTTTCGCTTTTCGTAGCCTTGCACCCATTCTTTTCTGGACATGTCCAACGCACTCTTTTTTTGGATAAATGGGATCCTTATGATGGTTCCTTATGAAGGATATATATCGAGTATGCCCTTGAATGTCTTAGTGTCACCATCTCCATATAATATTTTACATACTCCAAATATTTTACATATTTCACTCCGTTTTTATCAACCGATCTACAGAATGATTTATAAAAAGATTTGTCGATCAATGGACATGATGGTATATATTGTACTCTATCGCAACTGCATTGTAATGCAATATTAAAACCTAGTCCGCGATGAGACGTTCGTGAAAATTTGATCTCTTTGTTGCATGTAGTACACAAAACTAAAGAAGAAATCGCTGAAAAAACCGTGAAAAACTCCAAAACACAGTAGCCGTAATTATTTTCAATTATCACTTCTTCATCATTTGATTTCCTCAATTTTGCTGCTGATGCACTCGTCAAACTGGTGTCTTCTTCCTTTTCCGTGTATCTATTGCCGTGAAATTGCCTTTTTGTGATCGACTTGGACGCATAATTCTTCGCGCATAGGATTTTTTATCCATTCTATTTAAAAAAATTAAAATTATCACTCAAAATATTTTTATTTTACTCACAACACGTACATCCACGTGGTTTGGAAGTTAGAATTCAACTGTTAGCAGCTGGATGCAACCAACGTCTCTAACGTCTTTTGTACGATTAGTTCTGGCCGAGCCAGTTTGGATGCCGCGTCAGCAAAATGCCTATATCTCCGAAAATAATTCGAATTTTGAAAAATCCTCTTGTAGGCATATTCTTGAATAGTTAAACTTTGAAAATATGTTTTAATAATATTTTTTTCGAATTTCTAGACTACCCACTACTAGAATACCCACTTATATTATTATAAAAGATACTAAGGCTCATAGTGTCTTCTCTGTAATTTATGGTGTTATTTGTTTTAATTTGCATCATTTCACTAACATTTCTTCTTGTGTTATTTTTGTCAATGTCAAGAATTTCAAAATTGTCAAAATCAAAAAATGCCCGTCTATAAAAAAGCGTTTTGGAAGTGCAGTTTTGTGTAAATTATTAGAATTTTTACAATCATTATTCGGCAATCTGGACAATACATAAAAAACGCAATGGTCAGCATAAGAATGATTGTAATAGTATATTGCGTAATGAGAGTTGTAAGAAGCATATTACGTACGAGC
Source organism: Phosphuga atrata (assembly GCA_944588485.1). Taxonomy (NCBI): domain Eukaryota; kingdom Metazoa; phylum Arthropoda; class Insecta; order Coleoptera; family Silphidae; genus Phosphuga; species Phosphuga atrata. Next base: position 24,634,247 of record OX155893.1, read on the forward strand.
GGAACAGTTACGCGCGACCCGCGTAGCGGGGAGCGCGTAATTCCGCGACTACGTAATTGCCTTACAACTCGAATTATGTACTATACTTTACCTACGACCACACTAATTTCTTTCTATTTAATAAGAAAAATATGTTTGATGTAACTGATATAGTGATTCATCGATATAGGCAGCACAATGTACGCAATGTCAATGTCAAATGAAATAAAGTTGGACGGGTTTATTATCTATAGAAAAGTTAACATGTTCAGAATTTAATCTTAATCATTTATATTTTTTATGTTTATATTATTTTTTTCAAGCCCTAAAGAAGATCAGAATATAAATGACCGAAACGTTGGCAAAATTTCGACATCAGTTGTTTTATTTAAATAAATTTCTTTTCCCAAGAATAAACTACAATATAATAAAAATGATAAGATCTTAAGATATATTTATAATTATTTATTTAATTGTTTTGATAATAATTTATAGTAACGGAACAATTGTTAAATATTAATATTGGAATATTATCGACATCATTTGAGATATTAGTTGAATTATGAGTACTTGAACTCGTATTCCATGATGTACTTCCATTTGTGGAAGTGAAATTATTGTCTCTCGCAGTAGAAATTTTTGTAGCAAAATCATTTTGATTTTTCATGGAGCAGTCTATATAGCCTTCTGCTACTGCAGACGAACGCCAGCCACAATGTCTTTTTCATGACAATAAAACACCACCGGAATCCACAAGAATGGTGGCTGACAAACGTCTGAAACAATGTCCTGTATAAAGATTTACTTCCGCCAAATGAAGATAATTAGCGATTTGTTTAGGAATAGAGCCAATTTTATTTTTTCACATTTTTAACACATTGATTAGTACATTTCTCATTTTGTTAATTTAGAATAAAAGGCTGATCATTGTCCATTTTGTGTGAGCGCAGGTTTGGTAAAATTTTCTTAAATTCTATATTCAAAAACGCGAGTTTTTGTTTTAGTATCCGGAAAGTGTCCGGATAGGTACCATTACTGAGCCCTGTGGTACAACGCTGTACACCTCGCGTTCCGCAGTCTGTCCATCCGCGTCTATATACACCCTTCGACGTTGCAAATAACTGTGGACTAGCCGCAGTAGATACGGGGGGATGCCTCTCTTTGTTACTTCTTGCATGATATCTTCCCATGCCGCCGAGTTGAACGCATTTTTCACATCTAATGTGATTAAAATGCCAATCTTTCTAGTTCTACGTGTCTCTAGCTTCCTTTGTCAGTTCCAACGCTCTCATTATGGCATCAACTGTCGACCTTCCTTCCCTGAACCCTAACTTCTTTTCTAAGAGATTTAAGCCTTTTTGAAGTTTCGCCTTCATCCTCGCTAGCAGAAGTTCCTCCAGCTGCTTGCCGGTGGCATCGAGGACGCATAGGGAACAGACAAGATGGCTAGACAGACATGGCTAGACAGACAAGACTAGACAGACCAGACTAAACCAACAAGATTAGGTACAGAGGCTATATAGACAAGACTTTTCTGACTCAAAAAACTACACTAGATAGTACACATATCGCAAACTAAGATTTTCTCTTTGTTTTCTAATTGTTTGAAATTGGTTCCCATCCTAAAATCTAGAAAGGCCCTAGGGGTATAAGCATGGTGATTCGACCCCGGAAATATATTTATATGATACTCGGAAAAAATGATGGTGCTAATTAAATAATAAGATCCTGAAAGTTTCAGATCGCTAACTCAATTGGTTTTCGAGAAAAAGTGAAAAGTGTGAAAAACGAAGAAACATTTTTTCTCAGTAACGGCTGAATCGATTTATCTAAAAATTTAATATGTTTAGGGGGTCAATAGGAGCTCTTACGAAAATAAGTAACAGCTATACGGGCTTCATAAGATTCTTGAATTTATTTTTTTTTTAATTTAATTTTTCACCATGGTACAGTTTTGGTACAATTATGAAACTTTCTTTTTTCAAGTCTTATATATTACCCTTTAACTTTATGAGTTTTTCAGATTTTTAAAAAAGGTAGGCCGCAGTAGAAAAACATGAAAACCATTTTTTGATCAAATAATGCATTTATTTAATGTTTCAAGTTTTAATTTCTTTGTTTTTATGCATACTTAGCTTATTTCTAATTATTAGAAATAACACTTTATATTTAAAATAACAACAATATTTTTTTCATCAAAATAAAAATGTTAAAAATAACTAATTATTATTAATTTCAATAAATATTTTGAAAACTTTTTTTTACTACAAAGCTCGATTATTGTTTAATACATTAACGATACAAGAACATTTCTTTTAATTTTTATGTTGAAACTTCGTCTTGACTGGCTTCAAATGGGAAAACTTGGGAAATGGGAAAACATTGAACTGCGGAATTTATCATCATCAATGAGAAACACTGGCAGTCGAAGTATAACTCAAGCACTGATTGCATTTTTAGTCAAGCTTCGCACAGGCAATTCAAATAAGTTGATATCTACAATTTTAGAGATCGAAGAAGAGCAGTTAATGACAAAATATTGTGAACAAGTGATTCAATCTTTCGAACACGTATAACCTCTTCATTTTGGATTTCTTGCAATGTCCAGAAATGATCTCATTCAAAATCATACATCTGCGGTTGCTAAAAAACTTAACACAACAATCTCAATGCCAAACACATTATTATTTGTGATGGGACGTATGCTCGTCATGAGAAAAGTTCAAACAATCAGCACCAGAGAAAGTCATATTCTGGGCAAAAAAATGTGCCGCTGTGTAAACCATTTACGATTTGTACAACTGATGGATACATTACCGATATGCTAGAACCGTATTATGCTACCCAAAATGATGTTAATATTATGAGAGATATTATAGATAATCTAAATGGTATTTGTAATTTATTGAAACCTGGTGATGAATTTGTGGTTGATCGTGGGTTGCGTGATGTTAAAGAGCACCTAGAAAGTGAGAGTTTTGAAGTATTAATGCCAGCACTAAAAAGAAAACGCAATCAACTAACAGCTGAGTCGTATGCGTCAAGAAACGTAACGAAAAAACTTAACGAAATTGCGTTGGCCAGTGGAAGCAGTCACAGGATGTAAAAACAAAAATATCTGCTGGATCAGAAATTTGACAACAAAATGCTTCCTAGAATCGGTACTTTTTATAGAATCACGTCGTTTCTCCATAATAAATACAGCAAACGCCTAACTTCTGATGCCGAATGCCTGGATAATATTGTAGAAATGATGAAATGCCAAAATAATGTTGAAAATACGTTAGCTGTTGAAGTGACGCAAAATGGCTGGCAACTTAGTAAACTACCGTTTCAGACAGTTGATTTAGAAGATTTTCCAGAAATGGCGGAAAAAGATCTAAGAATATTTTTCACTTGTTCGTACCATATGCATAAAAACTCATAGGCATACAAACCAGGAAATTGAAACATTAAATCAATGCATTTGAGCCAAAAATGGTTTTTATTTTTTTCTGCTATGGCCTACCATTTTTAAAAATCCGAAAAGCTCATAAAGTTAAAGGGTATATAAGGGTTGAAAAAAAGAAATTTTTTTTCGTTTTTGACACATTTCGCTTTTTATCGAAAACCAATTGAGTTAGCGATCTGAAACTTTCAGGATGTTATTATTTAATTAGTACCAACATATATTCCGAATATCATATAAATATCTTTCCGGGGCCGAATCACCATGCTTATACGCCTAGGGCCTTTACAACAATTCCATTGGGTTAATAAATTTGGTTTTATCGGATTTCAGGTCCGTTGGAAAACGTGGAAATAAACAATCGTGAAATAATTACATCGACTTTCTGTGTTTCAATAATGGGTTTAGTGAATCGGATATAATTACAGCTACCGCATGCATGTAAATACATGCACGGACGAACGAAAATTTATTGACGTACGGAATATCAATAAATAAAACACAAAGAAATGAAACAATGCGAATCCATTTTAAAAACCCATTCGCTTTCAAAGCTTACAAAGTGTATTTCAAAAATAAAAAGTCTATTACAAAGCCGAAATATAAATAACATAAAGTTATAAGAAAAGGCTAGTTGGCCAAGACTAGTTGAATAAGACTAGTGAGACAAGACTAGTTGGACAAGAATAACTAGACAAGAATAATTCGACCATACTGGTCGAACAAGACTAGTTGGGCATTACTAGAAAAACTAAGCAACTACATAGACTAGACAAGACTTGACAGATAAGACAGTATATGAATATATCGATTAGAGAAGATAATTATTGATATATTTTTCTGTTTTTCGTTTTGTTAAGATTTTCTTTAAGATTAAGAGTTCGTTTAATATTTAAAGGCCAATTTCACGCAAATTTAACATTAAAAAGGTTTTGCTATTAAAAAGGTGGAAATATTTGTTATAAGTAGACATTTTTTATAAGAATGATAAGATATCATTGACTTATTACGCGTAAAGGAATAGAACCCAGTAGTTGAGTTCAAACAAAATAAATAACAAAGATACTGTTAAAAGTATTGTCTAACTAGTCTTGACTATGTAGTTTTTGTTGTAATGCTACTCGCACGTATATCCTGTTTTCAAATTATGTCTATCTATTAGTCTTATATTATTATTTATTTTTAAATCAATATATTACTTACGCCCTCGCGGCTGTAAATTATAAAAGAAATTAATTACTTATAAAAGCTAAATATCTCAAAGTAAACAGATTTCTGATTCAGATCTGCGTACGAAGTTCAGTAACAAGATTGTATTTTATGGGCTAATATGAAGTATTGTACAAGATAGCGTGAACATAGCGGAGATCTATAATTTAACCTGTTGGTCTTTATATATCTGTACGGATAATTTACAAGGAAATTTATGTTCTCCGGCGACTTAAATCTTCCGATCTGGAAACGTTCCCCTATAAAACAATTATTTACGAATTACATTTCTCGAACATTTTAAAATGATTTATCTCTTATTTATTACTTGTATTGAAAATAAATGTTAGACCAGTCTCTTATTCAGTGGATAAGATTAGACTGAATAGAACTGGATAAAACCAAAACCAGATGAGACAAGACAAGAACAGATACGAGTAGATAAAACTGCCCAAAACCAGACAACTACAGACAATACCAGAGAAGATCATACAAGACCAGAGAAGATCAGACAAGATAAGACAAGACGAGACTATCTAGTCTAATCTATCCAGTATTGTCTATCTTCTTCTTCTTCTTAATGGCACTACAACCAATTGCCGGTCTGGGCCTCCTTCAGCATGTTTCTCCAAGCGGACCTATCACTCGCCAACGTTCTCCAGTCCCGTACTTGAAGTTTTTGTAGGTCAGTTGTTACCGCATCCTTCCATCTCCCTCTTGGCCTTCCGGCCCTTCTCCTTCCCTCTGGTTGGCCATTGAACAACTTTTTCGGAACCCTATGATCACCCATTCTCTGCATGTGTCCGAGCCATCTCAATCTTGCCACCTTGATGAAACTCACAATATCTGGTTGATTGTAGAGCTGATATAGTTCGTGATTATATCTTCGGCGCCAGATTCCTCGTTCTTGGGTCGCTCCAAATATTGCACGTAGCATTCTTCTCTCAAATACACTTAAAGCCTGTTCTTCGCTCTGTGTTAAGCTCCATGCTTCTGCACCATAGGTTACCACCGGTCTTATCAGTGACCTGTACAGTGTGCACTTATGCTTGGGGTGGATTGTTTTGGACCTAAAAAGTTAAAGTAGCCCATAATAGCACCTGTTACCAAGAGTTATCCGCCTTCTAATCTCCTCGCCCATCCGGTTTACGCTGTTCAGTTGCGAGCCCAAGTACACAAATGTATCTACTGTGTCAAAGTGCTTTCCGTCTAGTTCTAGCGTTGGTCCTACCTTCCGATGAGTTTCATTAGCCACCATGTATTTCGTTTTGTTTACGTTGACAGTGAGTCCTATGTTATTTGCTTCCTTCTCCAGCAGCGAGTAAGTAGTTTTGGTCGCCTGTTCGCTTCTGCAAATTATATCAATGTCGTCTGCGTAAGCCAATAGTTGTGTTGACTTAAAGTACACAGTGCCGTTAGTATCCACTCCACTACTCCTAACGGCCTTTTCTAGTACGATGTTAAACAGTAAAGTTGCCAGTGGGTCTCCCTGTCGTAGTCCTTCCTCTGTTATAAAAGTCTCAGACAACTTGTTTCGTATTCTTACTACAGACGATACTTCAGACAGTGTTACTCTGGTTAGGGCTGTCAGTTTTTCAGGGAATCCGAAACTTGTCATTATCCCCCACAGTTTGTGTCTTATAACGCTGTCGTATGCTGCTCTGAAGTCCACGAATAGATGGTGTGTCGTGATATTGAACTCATTACATTTCTCCAGGATCTGCCTAATGCCAAAAAGTTGGTCTGTGGTTGACCTGTTTGTGCGGAAACCGCACTGGTATTCACCGATATTCTCTTCTGCGTATGGTAGTAAGCGACGGTACAACACATTAGCGAAGACCTTGTATGCAATGTTTAGCAGCGTTATCCCCCTGTAGTTAGAACAACCTAACTTATCACCTTTCTGGTACAATGGGCATATAATCCCTAGCTTCCATTCATCCGGTAGCTTTTCCGTTCTCCATATGTTTAATATGAGATCATGCATGCACGATATTAAGGCTCTACCTCCATACTTCAACAATTCTCCTGGAATGCCATCTGCACCTGGCGCCTTATTGTTCTTGATCCTGCGCACTGCAGTCTCTACTTCTTCTAAGGTGGGTTCCTCCACTTGCTGTCCCTAATATTGATGTTGATGTTGGCGTTATACTTTCCTCTTGGACTACGCGAGTGTTCTGGTTGAGCAGGTCCCTGAAGTACTGACCCCACCTCTTGATACACTTTTCTGTGTGTCCGATTACTCTGCCGTCCTTATCCTTACACAGAAGTGGGTGCTGTTTGTAGCCAAGTCTCGCATTGCTGACCTTTTGAGTCCCCGAGTTTCGTTGGCATTACTCATTCTTTCTATTTCCGCGAAATCTTCTTCATCTTTTTCAGATTTCTTTCTTCGGAAGAGTTTTTTCTCAACTTTCCGTTTGTTTCGATAATCCTCTACATTCGCTCTAGTATTTCGTTGTAGTACTTTTTCTCTGGCTTTGTTCTTCTCTGTCAGAGCTTCCTTGCATTCTTCATCGAACCAGTTATTACGCCTTTGTCCCTTCTTCCACCCCACAACCTCTGCTGCTGCATCTTCGATGTCCTGCTTGATCTTTTGCCACGCTTCATTGACCTCTACTAGAGCGTTTTCTGGCCGTTTGGATATTCGTTTCTGCATTTGGTACTGAAATCTCTCTTTCATCTCATCGGTTTTGAATTTTTCCAGATCGTATCTCTTAACTGCCGGCTGTTGTGTGCGTTGACAATCAATTCTTGCCCTAAGCACCGCCCTTACCAAATAATGATCCGAATCTACATTGAGGCCTCGACAGGCTCTTACATCCAGGATATTTGAACAGTGTCTCCCATCTATCATCACATGGTTTATCTGGTTCAATACTCTACCACCTGGTGATTTCCATGTGGCTTTGTGAATATTTTTGTGTGGGAAATATGTGCTACTGACTACCATGTTGTTGGTCGTCGCAAAGTCTATCATCCTACTTCCGTTTTCATTAGTCTCAGCATGAAGACTGTGCAGTCCGATTGTCGGTCGGTATATCTCCTCGCGTCCCACTTTAGCATTAAAATCACCAAGGATGATTTTGATATCTCCTTCTGGCGCATCACGATATGCTTTCTGCAGTTCCTCGTAAAATTGGTCCTTCACGTTTTCTTCCTTGTCCTCAGTTGGTGCGTGGACATTAATCAGGGTGACGTTTCTAAATTTCCCTCTTAGCCTTATGGAGCATAATCGTTCACTTATTGGGTTAAAACCAATTACTGCCTCCCTGGCCTTTCCTGTGACAATAAAACCCACTCCAAATTCCTTTTTTCCGCCCGTTTTTACCACCGTAGTAAAATGAGTACTCCTTACTGGTTAGTAAGTTCTTTCCAGGCCACCTTGTTTCTTGAACAGCAGTTATGTCCATTCCGCCGATTTTTAGGGCATCCGTTAAAGTTCTCAACCCACCAGGCCTCGATAAAGTTACAACGTTCCACGATGCAATTTTCCAATCGTTCTCCCTTTTCCGTTGCTTGTGTCGTTGCCGTATTTCCAGTCCATTCCGAGGCATTATTGAAGGTTTCATAACAGTTTTTGTTTTATGGTGCTGGTTATTAACCACACGCCCAACCCCCAGATGATCGGAGGAGCATTTCTCCCGCTCTCGCTAGCCCTGACCACCCTTACCATCCATACGGGTTGGTTAACGCATCTCAGGCTAGAGTGGTCAGGTTACCAGGGTTCACCAGACGTGGAGGTGAGAGTCGGAATTGGGTAGGAGAGGCTATGCGACAATCTCTTTCAGTGCGAATGTCATGTGGTACGCATGCACTACCCCCTTTGAACCCCCTGTATTGTCTATCTATGTTTCTTATTTCGTCTGTCTAGTTTAGTGTGTTTATAAAATAAAGAATCAATATCAAATATTATTTGGAATCACTGTCACCAGTTATTCGTCGAGCTTTCTGGATTTCCTATATCTTGTTTCACATAATAAAGAGACAAGATATTTTATGATTAGATGAAATCGATATTCTGGCTGCCGAGTTGTCTGTGCACCAGAAATGGACGCGAATTATTGCAAAACTAGCTGATGTTGAAAATATTTAATTGTAACTGCATATACCTGTTATTATTTAAATTTAACTGACTAAACTAAAATTCTTCTGAACCTGTTTTTAGACTAGGAGCAGCGTATTCTAATTTCCGGTCTAGAACTAAGGCGTAATGCTAAACCGTGTTTACAAATGCCAATAAAAATGTGCGAATATTTGAATTGCTACGTATACTTAACGTGACCATTTATTTTTTTTTTCGTCAGATCGGGACACTCGCGAAATTATGTAAAAACACCTTTATGGAATTACAGTTACTTGTAAGTTTACTAAAACATTACGAACAGTGTGAGGAAGAAAAAGCGAATTCCCTTTAAGTGCTAGGTTATCTCGGAGACGATTAATTTCTTTCGCAGACTCAAGTTTTCTTTCGAGGAACATTTTCAAAATATTTAGGCATTTGTCGATGCTCATAAAATAGATTTTCAAAGGCTGGAACATTTTTAGAACTGTCTCAAGCGGGCAATAAAGCAAGCCACCTTGTTTTACTGCTGCAGTAGTTGGTGATACTCTGTCTCAGTTGACCCACAAAACCCTTTCAAAGCTTCTACTACAACGCTATCTGGAACTCGAAGTCAACCGGGAGACAATCTGCGGCTGTTTTCATCGCGTGGTGAACTATGGCTCTACATTCAACCCCGATGAGATGTCTTCCGTATGATTTGTTCGATTTTGGGTAAACATTATTAATCCCCTTTCTATTTTCCTCCAAAATTGCAGTTCGTATTATCTCCACAACATCCCACAATTTTCTTATTCAAATTATTGCAAGATAATACCTTCAACTCATCAGTAATTATATCCGATGTTTCACCTTGCTGTTCTCGAAATCTCTAAAACCTTGACTTTGATGACTTCGCATTGAAAAAATTACGCATTAGCAGGAGTATAATGCGCATTATTGCGCATTAACAGTATTAGTTTAATTTTATCGAGCCATGGTTTGAAGCTTCTGTTAATAAAGTTATGCAGTGGCTTCGCTAAATTACTCTTTCAATTCATAGGTTGCCTAGAGGTCAACACATTTACAACAATAGCTTCTGTAAGAGCACATTTCAATTTTTGTTCAAAACATGTTTGAATTAAATGGGAAGCACAGTCATTTGAGCGAAAGCTGTGATTTTCTTGCACCGTACAAAAGGCCCGCGCACCCTCCGCTGCAGCTATATCCAAATATTTAGAAGTCAGCATATCGGTTCTTGTAACTAACGTAAGCATTGACGAACTTGACGACGTAGCTTAATCGGAAAGCCTGTGTTTTTCCGATTTTAAATGATGTCAAACACACCTTATGACCTTGCGAGTGCACGGCCAGGCAAGTAGTTTGGTGTTTACACCCTAGCAAGTAGAAACTTAGCCGCGAAATCGGGACGTTTTTGCCAGCGTGACAGACATTCTGAAAGCGGGACTGTCCCGCCCAAATCAGGACGTATGGTCACGTTACTTATACTGATTCTCTAATTATTTGTTAAACCACTGTTAGATTTATTTTAAATATTTTAATATTTAAAATAAATAATTTAATTAGCTTTAAAACTTTAATGTTTGATTACGCTAATCAGTTAATTCATTTTAATATTCGTATTCACAAAAAAGTCAAGAATAATTCCTATTCACAAAAAAGGAGATATTATCAACATAGAAAATTACAGACCCGTTGCTTTAATTCCGGCAACGTCTGCAATTCTAGAATATGCTATGGCAAACAGACTGATGCCCTTCATATATAAGCATCACCTATTTCCGTAAGAGCAACATGAGTTCTGCAAGGCGAAATCGACTACAACCGCAATTCAAAAATTACATGAGCAGATCCTAGTCGACATCGATAAGCAGACGTGCCCGGTGGGAATATTCTGTTACATTACCAAAGCTTTCGACCGTGTTTCACACAGAAATCTGTTCGATAAACTTGAAAGTTACGGAATTAGAGGGAAATGTGGAGGATGGCTTGAATCATACTTGCTAAATAGAAAGCAATATGTAGGAATAGAGGAGAATAGATCTCCAACTGTTGACATTGAAATGGGTGTCCCACAGGGAAGTGTTCTTGCGCCTCTTATATTTTCTTTATATATAGCAGATCTTTCACGGTAGTTAGGGGATGCCCAATGTATGTATTTTATGCCGAATATGCAAGTTTTCTAGATTCCGATAAGTCGATAGAAGCAACGCAAATAGCAGCTAGCAACCTTCTGATCTCAATGATCTCAACAAGTGGTTCCAAGAAAAAAACTTACACCTAAATATAGAGAAAACCTATTATATAATATTTCATACCATGCGCGGAGTCAAAGCAGATGACCTACGCAATAAAAATAGACGATACACAGGAAGGAAGAAATACTTTAAAATATCTAAGATATATTTGTGGAAGATGAATTACACTAGAATACCCATATAATATTGCCGCCAAAGTCAACCAGAAAGCTTTCATGCTAAGAATACTCCTTAATAACATGGACCTACCGCTCCTATTACGAATATGCCACGCGGAAGTTCAATCAATTATTGCATATGCGATCATAATATGGGGGGCATCTATGCACTTAGACGTCTTATTTAAGGCAAAAAAGGGGGTAGTGCGGGCCATCAGGGGCGTATCTAGATCAACGTCGTGTCGGCCATACTTCAAGGAACTACACCTTCTGACAGTCCCGTCTATCTACGTCTGGGAAATAGCTTGTTTCTTTTTCAGTTCGTTTTGACCTACTAGGGACCCCGGGCCTCGTCTTAACTCTCAGCTAGGGTCTTCTGCTTTTTCTTGGCCTAGTATACCTTCATCTTCTAGATGTGTGCCTGCTTCCTCTCATCCTTCCATTTAGGTCTGATAGTGCCTATACACTTCTCGCTTGTAAGAGACAGTGGGATGAGTCCTTGCAGGATGACCTCTTAGTATTGAACTCGGTTGTCGTTTTTCTATAATGAGTTCTGCAGTTCCTCTAAGTCCGACTTAACAGAGTTGAAAAACTTGGATTTAGACGCCGTTCCACTACTTGTCACTGTGAGGATCCTCTTGGTGAGCCTGAAGTGATTCAGGCGGGTCATGTGCCCATAGAAGATCAGTCGTCTTTTCCTCATACATGTGACATGTTCTTGCAGGAATGATAGGCCCTCTCTAACTTAGTGCACCTGGCGTCTATGGCCAAGGTTTCGCTCTCGCTTGCTGATATCCATTCTTCTAAGTACTTGTCGTCCTGATGTTCGTAGAGTTCGTTATTGTGCCTGATTCTGTAGGTACCGTTTTCCTCTCTTATGGGTCCTGTTATTTTCCTCAGGATCTTCGTCTCCCTAAGATCTAGTTTCCTGAGTGGGCCCTTTCGATTAATCAAGAGGCACTCAGAGGCATAGAGTGCAGAGGGTCTTACTACCGAGGTGTAGTGCTTCAGCTCTACGTTCATGAATAGGTACTTGAAGGTATCGATGTTCTTAAAGGAATGATAGGCCCTGAAGAGGATACTCTTGGTGAGCCTGGAGTGATTCAGGTGGGTCATATGCCCATAGAAGGTCAGTCGTCTATTCCTCATACATGTGAGATGTTCCTACAGGAATGATATGCCCTCTCTAACTTGGTGCACCTGGCGTCTATGGCCAAGGTTTCGCCCTCGCTTGCTGATATCCATTCGCCCAAGTACTTGACTGCAGGAAATTTACAGATATTATTGTTTCCTAGTTGGATTGTAGAAAAAGCCTGCTTAATATTGGTGATGAACTCAGTTTTCTCCTATGTTGTTCCTCTAGCTGGTTTTTGTCGCAATATTGTGGAGGTTATGTAGTTGATAAATAGCCTCCGCCATACTGTTGGTCAATAGGGTGAGATCATCAGCAAAGGCTAGAAGGCTACATTGAGGTTATCTTTCTTTTGCCCAAGCTTCAGTCCTGCTTCTGGTGACAATGTGGAAGTCCTTTCTCTGATGATTTTCTCCAGAGCCTCCTGCATGCTATTGGCCAATAGGGTGAGATCATCAGCAAAGGCTAGACAGGGTACATTGAGGTTGTCTTTCTTGTACGTAAGCTTCTGTCTTGCTTCTGGTGACAATGTAGAAGTCCATTCTCTTATGATTTTCTCCAAAACACAGTTGAGGAGGATGCACGAGAGGCCACCCCCCTGCCTGACTCCTATCTGGATGGGAAACCTTGCGGAGAGTTCACCCCTGAACTTCACTTTGGAGGTGGTGTTCTTCAGAGTAGCTTGGACCAGTCTGGTAGTCTTCTCATCTAGGCCTAGTTCCCATTCCTAGTTCCCATTCCAAGGTAGAGAAGAGAGTCTATCGATCTATTGAGTCGTATACCTTCTCGAAGTCTACCATAATGGCTACCCAGGGGCAACCCCCTCGGCTCCTATATGAGAGGATTGTCTTAAAGTTTTGAATCCGTTCTGTGCAGGACCTACTCGTACGGAAACCAGCATGGTATTCACCTAGTAGGGAGTCTATCTGTTTGGTGACTCTAGTTTGTAGGGCTTTGGGGAAGATCTTGTTGGTTATAAGCAACATGGAGATGCCTCTGTGGTTGTTGAGGTCGGTCTTACTTCCTTTCTTGTGTAGATGGATGTTGGTCCAATGTGGATACCTGATTATTAACTACCCTTCAAACACTGCGGCCAAGTGGCCTATTATATTTTGCCCAAATATTTTCACTTCATAAGCCCATAAACAACCTAGATGTTATTTTAATTAGCGTTAAATCCATAGTAAATTTTCCATAGTAACATTTTCTAAAAAATAGTGATCGACACTGACATACTAGAAACAAGAATATGATACAAACGCCATTTTCAAACCTAACACTATGTACCAAAGCTCCCTCGCATATTGGAATCCAAATCTTCAATAGCTTACCCATTAATTTAAAAGAAGAACCATCATATAAGTTATTCCGCAATTATCTAAAAGATTACTTAATCAATAAATGTTTGTACAATATCGATGATCTTTAACGTTGCTTATATGTATTAATGGAGGAACTCGGCATACCGGGTAAACTGACAAGACTTTTACTCATGGAAAAGTATACGGCAAAAGTGCGCGTACAAGGACAACTAACCTAAGAATTCACATAGGCGCAAGAACTGACGCAGGGAGATGGATTAGCACCGACTCTCTTCAACCTGGCGCTAGAACGGGTAGTCAGAAAAACAGGCATCGGCAGAAACAACTTACTTACTAACAAAACTGTTAAGCTAGTGGCATATGCCGACGACATCAACATCATGTGTCGAACCAAAGCCGCAGCAGAAGAAGCGTACACCCTCCGAAGGAAGCACCCAGGGACATAGGGCTGACAATTAACGTAACAAAGACTAAAGTGCTAACGCAGGCAAGAAGAACGACAATGGCGATAACAACACAAGACAACTTAGACCAAGTCAATTTTTTCGCTATATAGGGCTGACCCTAGAAAACAACGGTAACGAAGAAGCAGAAATAAAAGCGAGAACCACAGCGGCAAACGGAGCATACTTCGCTCTCGCACATATCTTCCGATCAAAACACGTGCACAGAAACAAAAAAATAAGGGTGTACATAACAAATAGAAAGGTACTAGAAGATTGGAACGGAGGGTTTCCTGTTGGACGCAAGCGGATAACGAATTTGAGATATGCAGATGATACTGTGATTCTGGCTTCGAAGGAAGCCGAAATGGAGTATATAATGGCCAGATTCACAGGATAGAGTAGCTCATATGAACTGGAGATTAATAGAGCCGGAACAAAGATCATGATAATAGACAGACAAAATGAAAACCTGTCACAATGCGACACCGTGGCTGGATTTGCAATGGTTGAAAGCCTTGATTATCTAGGATCAGTAGTTACCAACAAAGGTGGATCGGTGGAAGAAATCCGCAATCGAATAGCGATTGCCAGAACGTCTATGGGAAAACTGGTGAAAATTTGGAAAGATCGAGCTATTACCAAAAACACAAAACTTCGGCTGATACATAGCCTGGTCTTCTCCATTGCAACTTACGCCTGCGAAACGTGGACTATTCGTACCTCAGACCAACGCAGAATAGAAGCGTTTGAAATGTGGTGCTATAGAAAAATGCTGCAAATACAATGGATAGCCCACCGCACAAACGACTCTATTATTCAACAACTCTGTATAAAGACCAGACAATACCATACAATAAACCAACGGTATTTGGGATACCTGGGTCTTGTGTCAATGAGGTTCGACAATTTTGAACGACTCATAGTAGAAAGCAAAGTCCAAGGTCGCCGTCCAAGAGGAAGATAGCCGACACGATGGATAGACCGGACAAAACCCATACGGGACAAGGGATGCAGGATGTTATGAGATCTGCCCAAGATATAGAGCGCTGGTGAGGAGTCATTGCGAGCGAAGTCACCACACCCTGCAGAAGCGTTATGGATTGAAGAGAGAGACAAAACAATTGTCACACCAATACTCACATATGGCTGCGAAACCTGGGCCTTGGCATACACCAGTGGCAACAAAATAGATTTCTTTGAGAAGAAAGTATTACGTAGTGTATGAGGATACTTGCGTGTCATGCAAGGCCTAGTACAGCTCATTATTGTATCGTATTCTGTACCCATTTTCATCTTGGATTGGGCAGAGTCCAATCCAAGATGAAAATGGGTACAAAATACGAAACAATAATGAGCTGTACCAGGCCTTGCAGGACCCGCAAGTATCCTCATATGCAAAGATACAGAGGTTACGATGGGCAGGCCATGTCACTAGAATGGATGAGAAGGACTGTCAAAACGGGCACTCCAAGTCAAATGGTAGGGAAGGAAACGAGGGGCAGACGACAGAAACGATGGAAGGATGCGGTAAAAGAAGTTACCTGAGGGTTGCTAAGGATTAGAGGCTAGAAGACGGTAACAATGGACAGAAGCTTTATAAATTGAGGGAGGCCAAGGCCCAACTTTGGGCTGTAGAGCCATAGGAGAGATTAATGTACATCTCAAAAGCCAATAAATTGATTTGATTTGATTCCTAAAATTAATTTAATAGAAATATCAAAATTACGTTTTCTATTATAACGTCTTAACGTCTTAAATTAACGTCTTATTCACTAGTCCCGGTTTTTAAAAACAGATGAGGTCTCAAGTATCTGCCTCAAGGTATGCCACTACAGCCTCAAGGTATCGTACTTGGACCAGTTTAAATAAAACTAGGTAAAAAGACATAACTGAAACTACACAAATTATTGAGAAAGTGTGTAGGTATACCTCAAGGCATCATAATTAGTATTGTAGGGTGAGGGTTTCCCAAGGACGGAAATAATCTCCCCAATGATATTTAATTATAATTTAGGTGAAGCAATATTTGTAAATCATGTGACTATTAAGCCAAACGATGCAAGAAAGGTATATTGACACAAATAAACCAGCATAAGAAAGATTCTTAACAAATAAGCTAAACAAATAATTAAACAATTCTTAAACAAAACACGTGGCACCAACAAAATGGCGAAATAAGTGGATTCAACAGTCTACAGCACTTAAAGTTAAATAAGGAAAAGAATTATATATATAATGAAAATATTAATTTAATTATATTATATAATGAAAACAATAACCGCATTATATAGTAATTTAAAACAATAATAAAGCGAGGGACACCGCGGTCGCACTCGAAAACCAACCGGCACAAAACATGTGACAAAGCACACCAATATGGCATCAAAACACACCGCCGTCACAACATTTCTACTTAAACTCTCTTAGCATACTCAACGCATCATCCGTTTTAGCGTAGACGCGTAGGCTGTATTGCCGAAACGTACATCCGAGGCGGGAAAAATGAAGTCATGCTACAGTTTCATAATTACAAACTTAAAACAAACGCAACACAGGCTGAATATATAAATATATTCAGCCTTTCCGGAGCTTAGAAACGTGGGATGGTTTTACCAATTCTAGTATCATAATTACTTATTAAGTCGTGATAAATAGTATACCAATTTTTACATAAATGGGAATACTAAATTAGACAGAAAATTCTTAATGTCTTGATAGTTAGAATTAAGAAAGAAATACAAAACAATGAGAACTAAAAAATATATATCCCTCTTTTTATTTACTTTTATTTAGATTGTTTTCGTTTCGGCAATAATTAAGTTCGTTGACTTTTTATCTTTTCTCTGTGAGTGTGTCTGTGGAAATAGGGTAAATAAATTGTGCGTCGAATTCGTCTGCTCCCCTTTTTATGCCCTTTCTCTTTTGTGTAGATTTCGGTGATATATCTTTAGCAATCTAATCGGATTAATGGAATTACGGTTAATGCATTATTCCAGCCGGCTCGGCAAGATTTAAATCCGACCTTTGCTCGGATTTACGATGCATTTTAACGCGGATCATAGCGCCACGTTTAACCGACGCTTCATTGAAAACTACATCAGTTTTTAATTTATTGTTTAATTATCTTGCGCAATAATTAATATTTCGCATTTAATTATTCGCATATTTCGCAATATTTGCGTTGTTGTTGTAAAATGTTATTCAATTATTTCTGATTGAATTTATGCTCTAATATTTTTGTGGAAATGCAATTACTTTTAAAATGTTATCTGCGAGGAAGAAGAGTTAACTTAATTTTATGCGTTGTTTATACGAATCTTGATTTAAGTTTGTAAATACGCTGAAATGAGTCTGCGGTGTTGTGTTGAGAGGAGAAAAATATGCTGAGCAACGGAGTCACTATGTCTAGAATATAAAGGGCTATTCATAATTTGCGAATTTTATTGACGACGGCTACGGCGATTTAAAAAATTGGCAGTTTTTGTTTGCTCGGTTGTTTCATTCCAATTTGAATGAAAACTTTACAATGCACCACAGAATTTTCATCGGCGTTTCTTAAGTAAGCTTCTGGCACGGCATGCTTTAAAGCATAATGTGTAAGCTTTTGGCATTTTCGTAAATTATGAAGTTGAATGAATAGCCCTTTATTTTCCAGACATAGTGACTTCGTTGCTCCGCATATTTTTGCTCGACTTTAGAAATTATTTTTTCGTCAACTCTTTCTTCAAGGAAAGTCAAATACACATTTCTTTCACATTGAATTGAAAAATTCACTATGGTTTTACCTCACTTATATTACTTTCAATATGAACATTATTTTCAATATGAAAAATTCTGTCTACAAGGCAAATAAAGAATTTTTATGTAATTGCACCACTTATGGTGGTATATTATATCTTCTTTCTCTATTTTTTTGGCCAATGTGGATACCGGATTATTAACCCTTCAAGCACAGCGGCCAAGAAGCCTGTTGTATTTTGCCCATATTTTCACTGTATAGGCCCAGAAACCCAGGTGTTATTTAAATTGGCGTTGATTAATTACACATTTGTCTTCTGGTACAAATTCGGCCGACACTTCCCGGGATCGGACCCGAACCCTCTAACTCTCTAGACTACAACTTTCTTTCTTTATTACTTTTAATATTAATTGTAATGTTGACTGTTGTAATGCTTGTATGTTGACAACTTTTTGATATCTAGTTTTAGTGATTTCGTGAAAAATAGGATTAATGTGAATATGGATAGAAAGTTAAGTGATTCTTTGGGTTTCTATCTCAACAGTGCAAACAATAATAAAAAGTCGAAAATCACTTTTCGTATCCATGAACGTACAAAATATATATACAAAACATTTCTTCTGTAAGAACCCAAGTGTTACCGAAGATCCAAAAACCTGTTGGTCTTTAGTCGCTGTGCAGGAGAAGTAAGGGCATCTACGACCACAGTATCAACATTTGTGTTATCATCCGTTCAAAATCATTAATCAACACATGATAATCCAATCTAGTTTATAAGTTACTTCTTACCATCTCCGACTTCTTCTTCTTCTTTCGAATAGGCATACTTTGGACCACGCTTGTTCAACTGTTGGGCTTTGATCTTTGCCCGGTATTGTGGCATCTTCTGCCGGTGTAACTCCTTTCTCTCTTCTGTCCAGGGGGTACCTTTCCTTCGGGGTTTTTCCTGAAATCCACAGACTTCCTTCAGGGTGCGTTTCACAGACTGTCTGTTTTGGAGATTTGGTATTCTCAGTTCTTTAATATCCTTCTCGGTGTCTGCCAAGCAAGTGGTACGAACCTTCTTGTTTTTCCAGAAGGTGAATAGACAGTTGGTTAGTCGGTTTGGAGGCAATCTTGCTTCGTGGCCATAGAAAGCTACCCTTCTTTTCCTTGCACAGTCAGAAAGCCTCTAAAAAGGTTCGTAGAGCTCAAATTTATGTCGTCTTCTGAATTTCCCATCTTCCTTTACCGGGCCTATGATCTTCCTGAGGATTCTCCTCTCTCTGATTTCCAA
Organism: Phosphuga atrata; assembly: GCA_944588485.1. Classification (NCBI taxonomy): domain Eukaryota; kingdom Metazoa; phylum Arthropoda; class Insecta; order Coleoptera; family Silphidae; genus Phosphuga; species Phosphuga atrata. The sequence goes on from OX155893.1 coordinate 24,653,274, forward strand.
TTTTTTTACCAGACCTCCTCTGTTCAAGGAAAGACACTCCATGGCATATAGGGCTTCTGGTCGTAAGACTGATGTGTAGTGCTTAAGTTGCATGTAATGTGACAGGTATTTCTTGTTGTAGGTGTTCTTAGTCTGTCGATAGGCTAGTTCTAACTTGTTGACTCTCATGTATAATGATGCTCTTCAGATAAGTTGGGTTCAATCCATTCGCCGAGATAGTTAAATTTCTCAGTCCTCTTGATGTTTCCCTGCTCTAGTAACATATTCTGTATGCTTCTTTGATGTTAGTGAAAAATTCTGTTTTCTATAGCTCCGACTTCTATTAAACGAAGATACATATAAGGCTGACCCTCTCAAGGCTGCCGAAGTATCCCCATATACTCACATCCATTTTATTTGACACCAGGTAGTTTTCTACCTTAAAAAATTTCTTGCTGATCAAGCAAGACCTAAAAGTATTTCCTAACCTGGTTAATCAAAAGTCTAGCTGGCCGTGATGGATATTCTTCTTCTTCATCTTCAAAGCCTTATATCATCCGTTGAACATAGTTCTTCTCTCTATTTTGCAAGATTTTTCAATATTTTACACTGTTTACACTTTTACACTGCTTCTTATATCATCCGCTGGACCATCCGTTTACTGCCATGTATTCCCAACAATTTGCTATACTTACTAAGGAAGGACTAGGAAGATTGTAGATAGTGTAGTACCGGGCACACAAGACCAGGGTTATAAAACTGGCCAGATACTGGCTGGTAGACAGCTGATATCTGAGATATTGAGCCCACAAAGGACGAGAGAAATCGTTACCATGCTATTTCCGGTTCAGGGACGAAGAGCAAACCACTGAGACGCGTATGTCACCTTTCAGCGCTGAGAAGATCTACATGGCAAGGATATGTTTACTGTCAGGGAAAGCTCCTGGTACAGACAATATCCCAAATGCGCTTCGCTGCGGACAACCTAATCTAACCTGGGTTAAACCAACGGTCCTTGCCACATTGTCCTATATTGAATCGAGGGTTCGCGCTGTCCGTCTCTAATAAATCTCAAGTTAAACTCGATATTTAATGGACAGGGAATATCTTCCCCAAACAGCGGCAGAGACGCATCAAGAGACAAATTTTTTCAAAAATATAAAAATTCTTGTACAAATCCGCGTTATTAGATTGAAACTTTTTTTAGTTTGGTCCAATGTGGATACCGGGTATTAACCCTTCAAACACTGCTGCCTAGTGGCCTATTGTAATTTGCCCACATTTTTTGCTCATAGGCCCAGAAACCTAGATGTTATTATAAATTGCTCTAATTAATTAAACATTTGTCTTCTGGTACAAATGCCGCCGACACTAGGGATAGAACTCTGGATCTCCAGACTTGTTAGTTAGCGCTGTAACAGGAGACCACGAGTTTCACCACTACACCACTCGTGCCGACTAGGTTAGGTTAGGTTGAAACAATTAGGTTGATGCATAATTGTTGTAGCTTTTCAGTATTGCGGCTTTCAATAAAATTTATTCAACAAAAACGATACTAATATTTAACACGTTCGTTTCCGCGTCACCCATATCTGGGTGACGGGTGTACTTTTGTGGGGGCCCCGTGACCCAAATATGGGTGACGCTCTTCTTTGTTTAAGTTAAATTAGACTTTTAATTGGATTTTTGAAAGTAATTTAAGGGAATAGGTACCGAAATATAAATATAGTTTTTTTTGGCACATCCTGACTTTTTTGGCGCTCGAAGTTTCCCTATTCTTCTGGAACTATAGGGCGCAAGTGCTTCTAATAGGCTTGTCCTGTCGATTCTTGTGAATCACTAAATAATGTATAACTTTCTTTGTTTTCTTTTTATTATTGTCAGGAGCAATATTTTCGGATAACAATTCGGTAATTCGGTAAATAAAAACAATTCGGTAAGGAGAATTCCCGGAATTTTCTTATTTCTATTTTGTTATTTGTGACTCTCTGGTACACGATATGAGCATTTTCTCTCTCAAGGTTGCTCTCAAGAGCAAATGTAGGGTTAATTTCCAATACCACTTGATACTTTTCCGTATATTTGTGGTATATGACACCATATTATTGTATATATATATTGTGGTATATGACAACTGTACTTGCATATTCCAAGATGAGAAACCGCAAGGTGATAGAGAAACGCTTAACAAGTACTACAGGAACTAGGGCAAGACAACCAAAACCGCAGACTCATCCTAGAAACCTTCCAAGGTTAGGTTACCAACACCCATTCAAAGGATAAATTTAGAGGCGAAATATCAGAAAGCTTCGAAATAAAAACTGGAGTGAGACAAAGAGAGGGTCTTTCCCCATCTCTCTTCAACTGTGTCCTTGAAAAGGTTATGAAAGAATGACGCAAGGAACTGAACAACTTGGGTGTTCAGAGTGGTATCTACCTGGAACGTAAGAACGATGGACTGGTTGTAGATTGCCTGGCCTTTCCAGATGACATGGCACTGAGTGCTGATTCGCTTGAGATGGCAACAATGCAGGTAAATTGCCTCAGAAAACAGACTGCCAAAGTAGGTCTTCAAGTGTCGCTGGAGAAAACAGAATTTTTCACCAACATCAAAGAAGCAAACAGAGAGATGTTACTAGAGCACTGAGAAATTCAACAATATCGGCGAATGGATTGAACCCAACTTATAAAAAAGAGGATCATTATCCATGAGATTAAACAAGTTAGAACTAGCCTATCGACTGACTTAGTACACCTACAACAAGAAATGCATGTCACGCAACCTGAAACTTCAGCACTTTACATCAGTTTTCAGCACTTTACATCACGACCAGAAGCCTTGTGTGTCATGGAGTTTCTTTCCTTGAAGCGAGGAGGTCTGGTTGAGAAATTGGAAATCAGAGAGGAGAATCCTCAGGAAGATTCTAGGCCCGGTAAAGGAAGATGGGGAATTCCGAAGGCGACGTAACTCTGTGCTCTACGAACATATTGAGAGGATCTCTGACTTTGCGAGGAAAAGAGGAGTAGCTTTCTATAGCCACGTTACAAGATTGCCTCCAAACCGACTAACCAACCACCTGTTCACCTTCTGCCAAAACAAGAAGGTTCGTACCACTTGGTTGACAGAAGGATATTGAAGAACTAGGAGTAACAGATCTCCAAAACAGACAGTCTGTGAGACTCACCCCGAAGGACGTCCGTGAGTTTCAGGAAAAACCCCGAAGGAAAGGTACCCCCTGGACAGAAGAGAGAGAGGAAACACCGGCAGAAGATGCGACAATTCTGGGCAAAGATTAAAGCCCAACAGTTGAAAAACCGTGGCCCAAAGTAGGCCTATTCGAAACAAGAATAAGAAATGGCTTAGTTAAGTTGCGTCTTCGCTATTACCGCTTATCGCCATGTACCTCTGTCCGTGTTTACTTCTTGGCGCGCAACAGTCGGATTTGGACCCCGCAAGAAACTCGGCCAAATCGCGTTGGGAGACGAACATGTTAACAAATAGATGGTTGAATGATTATTCCGGAGCGTAGCCCTCATCTACTTCTTTCCATTTGCTTGGCAGACGCTCGATCCCATGAGCACATAAGGCACGGCTCTTGCAACCCACGCTCTGATATCAGTTGTCATTCAAATCGTCGTAAATTTTGTTCGTTTGCCAGTTTTTCAATGAGCGAGTGACGTGTAGCCTGTGAGAGCTTCGGTCGGTGAATACGGCGGATGTGGAAGTATCCCATCCCTTATTGGGGATCGATTCGACGACCACGACCTTCAACATGAGGACCGACATTATCGTGGTGAAAGGCAATATGGTTTTTCTTTTCGTGGTCGTTTCACCTCGATTACAGCGTTAAGGCGGTCAAACTGAGCCAGATAGACAGTTAATGTTGAACCGCTTGCTATTTTTGTCCGGAATCTGCCACTATTGACGCTTATCTTCGTCATTCCACTAATAACAAATGCTGTTTGAGATAATTTTCCAGTTGATGATTCCGCTTCTGTTCCACCATCAAATAGTTTTCTTACAGTGGAAATGTTTTGGCATTCCTTTTGGTGAACACCCGACGCAAACCCTCTTCCTTTTTACGTTTTGAAGAGTAGCCATTCATCACCCGTGACGAGATTCTTTAGAAACGGAGCTTGCTCATTTCGTTGCAACAAATCGGCAAACTTCCTGTTTCAGTTATCAGAGTTCGTGGAGAACCAATCTAGGCCATTTCCACACCCTTCCGTATTTGAGACGACGAGCGATCGTGAATTAGTGGATATTGAAGTCGTGGGCTAGCATTCGTGTTGTTAGGCTTTCGTTCTCTTCCACGGCCGCTAGAAGGGCCTGTCCGTCGAAATCCGATGGTATCTTATTCATTCTTCATCTGCAATGTCCGTGTTGCCCATTTAGAACCATTCATCTTTCGACTTAGCTTTTGCTGATGTTCCCCCGCCGAAAAGTTCGTTGAGATCACGAAATGACTCCTACGCCTTCCAACCTTCTTCAAAGTGATACAGGCGAATATAAGCATGATTTTCAACACGCATTTTATTAAGTGCAACAAATATAGCCCGCAAGAGAGCAATTTCTAAAGAAGAAAAAGGCTCGAGGAAAACCGCAACAATTATGCATGAACCTAATAAAAACCTAATTATCCTTGTAATGTGGAGGCTTCTTCTCGCTTAAAGTAATTAAATCGCACCTTAGTACGACAAAGAAACCCGTGTGCACAGCATACCTACCACATGTTCATGGATCAACGGACAAAATCGACGGAATCCTAAAAAACACGACATTGACACCATTTCCAAGACAAACCAAAAAATATCCTCCAACACCAACTATGGATTGATTTTAGAAACTCAAGGACTCTTGCACAGATTAACCATGAAATGTCACAGGTACCATTGCCAGAACACGAAAGATGATTCCTTGCGACTCTCCCCAGCATGCCTACTTAATATATCCACCCTCATAAAGCAATCCCTGACACCTCAACGAACCAACTTAACATTCCAGACACATATACGATCAACAAGATGAATAAACAAGCGAACCGATACACCGCAAACAACGCGCATTATCCGAAGCCAGGCAGGTATAAATAGACACGTCACACGACCGCGCGCTTAAATCTCCAAAGGACCAAACTAAGACACCAGGACTAACAACAAAACACACAAACAACAAACGACTTCCAACAAAGACTGCGGAAAAATCAGGCAACTGAACGAACCGTAAGGAAACCAAGGACACTATAGTAGGGAAAGATCCTGTGTTATAAAACCTCCTTACTCTTCGCCCCTCACCACCATCCCCACCACACATTTAAAGCCGTTTAACACATTCACTGCCGCGCCTGATTTTATGCCTTTCCTGTATCGCCGATTTAAACCACTTTACAAAATCGATAGTTATAATGATTTGTTATTTATTTTCTTTCTCTAGGGGCCCCATAGAACTATTTTAGTTGATTTTCTCGAAATGGGTCGCCGGTGAACCACAGTGACGTGCTGGTCTGTAATATGTAAAAAAAGTATGCAAACACAGCCGGGTTACCGGAGTCACGGCGGCAGTGAATGTGATAAAGCTGTTTAAAGCTGCTTAAAAGATGATTAAAAGTTATATGGAAAGTGGATGGAAAGTGGCCGGATAGAATGCGGATTCTCGTACAACGGCTGTTAAATTTACTTATAAAGCTATCTACATCAATCCCTGAACCATCAATTCTACAGCTGACACAAGCTTGGATGATGTTCTGCTGGACCGGCTTCACTGTTATTTGGAGGTGTTTCTGTGATCGTAGATCTCCTGCAAACTTTAGTCTTGTTGGGGATGGTTGATTGCATAATTTACAGAAATTATTTGACTGTCTACGGCTCCAACTTTATCTTCTTGGAGGTGTAGGGTGAATATTCAGTATTTAGACTCCTCTTCTTCCCACCATCATTGTTGATTTTATATTACATTTTATCATATGTCGCTATCTTCTGCTGTGAAAGTTGAATTGCAAGCGGTGCATTTGTAGTACATTTTTTCATTATCTTCACATACTTCCTTATGGCTACCAAGATTATCCTTGCGAAAACTTTTACACATTGATCTCAGGGATACTGTTTTAATTGTTCATTTGACGATGCATTTAGAGGTGAGGCTTAAATATCAATCGCAGACCACGCACGAGACGTTTGTTAGTAAAATTATTGTAAACAAAACGTCCGAACATCTGCATGTATAGCGATAAAATTATATAAGTTGAAATACGAAAATGCTGACTCGGCGGTTCTTATCAACTATTTCACAATTCATACATTCCATTCTCGCGCGCGTTTAAAAGTTTGTTCAAACATAAAATTAGTTTGAAGCTTGAGGGTCCTCCAAATGTTTAAGTTTGTACGTGTTTTACATAAGAAGTAATGTTAATTTTCATAAATCACTGTTACAGTCAAATTTTTCAAAGATTACATGTAAATTGAGACACAAGGTCAACTGTAATTATTTATTTATTAATCAACCAATTAGCATCGATATAATTATTTTGGCAATATCCGCCGCGGCGGACGACGTCATCTACTGAGAGGGTGGTGACCGGGCGGTATCTCTCTTAGGGTGCATGCTAGAGCCGTTCTGACACCATATTTGATTTTTCTCATCAACCTTCAATGTCACCCACCACCTACTACCCCTACCTGTTACTCCTTCATATTAGATTAGGCTACCTTATCATAAATATTAACCTGATAATACAAATGGTAGTAGTAATAGAAGAGAGTATGAGGATGAGGAGTATGGGGAGGGTGAGGCATATTAGATGTAGTTTAATAATATAATAATTAGTATTTTTTATCTATTATTACACAAATCAGAAAATATACTGACTCGTGGGAATTTCACGAAAAATCCGTTAACAGTTCAATCATCAAACAGTGAATCAAACCCTTAATATGCTTACTTGAATAAACATAGAACATTTCCAAGAAACTGATTAGACAAACAGGAAATATGCTCGTGGGAAAAAATCCGTTAGCAGTTCACTTGGCGAGGAGTTAAGAGGTTTTAGAACATAGGATCTTTCCCTACTCACTATGTCTATACCGAACGTACAGTATACGTCTAACGCTGAACCCGCAAGGACGTTAATCTTGAGAAAGATCGATGAACATATGATCTTGAGCATGGCGAATGTTAGCCGAAACGCCGGGAATTCGTTTTTTTCAGAACAAACCCTCAACCTCAACGCGGTATCCCCGACAAGACAAATTAGTAACGGTCTACTTTAATATAAGTCTTCATATTACTCACAAGATATTCAATGTTTAATAAACATAGCTGACCTGAATTAATAGACCTTTTTACGGTGAGTATAGCGCAAGCGCTTCTGTCATGTTTATAAGGCGGGAATATGATAATTTCGGGCCCATTTTGTTATTTTCACTGGTTAAACGTCAAAAAGTGCCTGAAAACATGGTGGAAATTGACGCGTGCGCACAAAAAAAATTCAACTATGAAAAGGTCTATTTAAAACCACTTAAACGAAGCCGCTGGCTATAGCTAGTTTCATATAAAACAGAGTACAGTCTTGTTATGAATTTTTTGACATCAGATTCAGTTTTCATCTATTTCTGGGAAGCCCTGCCACTCAATTTCTCATGCGCGTCAAGTGTACCCCAACACCCCATCTTCTCTATATTTCATGCAATTATTTCCACTTTCCCATTTCCTCATCCAGCATGAAATATAGATTAACAATGGGTGAAAATGGCTGCCGGAAATGATTTTACGGTGTCGCTGGATGCGTCGCTTGTGCCGCGGCTCGGTGGATTTTCAGTGCGAGAGCGCCGTAAGAAATTCAGTAGCTCTGACGGGAGTATTCGCAGCGAACTTATTATCGGAGCGGGGGATTACATCTTGGGACATTTCCTGCGAATCCTCTCGCTCCGTCTCCCTTCCGCGCGCTCTCCTTCGAAGATTGAATCCAACCCCAACCAAATTTCTAGATATATTGCCAATATCATACATTTATTAGTTTTTTTCTGCGGTTGTTGTTGTCGAGTCCGTTGTAAATATATGCTAATACGCGAGTAAATAACATTGCCTAATTCCAAATGCAATCTCTATGTATATAAATTGAAAATTTATTTACGTTTAAGGACGAATTTAAATATATTTACAAAATAAAGCAGTGGAATGGAAACCAGACTAAATAGATATTGTTTATATCAGTCTACACAGCCAAGGCTAGGCGGGTAGGATTTTCTCAACAAAACCGCAAACTTTTAAAACAAATCTAGCAACAGAAGGGGTTGGCTCTGATCTGTCTTATATGGTTTCGTGCTTTCTAATCTTGCTAGACCTTATCGCGTCTTAGCTGATTTTGTCTGTATTTTTTGTATATATCATCTGATCTTATCAACTCTTGTCTGCCTCTAATGCGGTCTGTTTCTACTTCTGTTTAATTTTCTCAAAATTAATAAAATCTTAGTGTTCTAAATAAATAAAACACTCCGTTATTTGTTGTGCAAATCCCGTCTACCCTTGCGAATAATAATTACACAACCTCAATTGAGGGGTAGCTATAAGACGACGGCAAGTCCCGTGCGTCTTGTCCCAATTTCGGCGAGAACGCACGTCCCCCGTGCATTGTTTATGTCGCCGTCGAATAGGGGGACCGCGGGGGATATTCTAACCCTCCACATCACCGTTCCACAATACAAATCTCTCAATATTTAATCGATGCACACGTGCAATACTTAACATTTGATGTAACTAAGAAAATTGATAAATTATTTTTTTTATTACAAAATAGATTGTAAATGTGGACTGTAAGATTTTACTAGATTGTAGATGTAGATTATAAGATCTAGATTGTAGATGTAGATTGCTACATACTAATAATACAAGAATAGATAAGCTTAAATATTAATGAACAATATTATGCTAGACTGAAAATTGTAGTCAAAATATTGTCGGATTTATTCCTGAAGGATTATCTCACATTTAAAATTGTAATCCGTTGGTGAGGTAAAAACGGCGCGTTATTGAATTGTTCCCGCGAGACGTCTTTTAATTAGTTTAGCAATTAGGAGGACGAAGAAAGGCGACGACTGAAAGCCAGTAAAATATAAATGAGGCTTCGTCTCTCTCTCTCCAGTTTTTTTTTTGTAATTATTTCAAATTTTCAGTGGTTGTCGTGTATCAGTTTCAAATTGATTTTACACGTTTATTAAAGATTTATCAATATCTGATTACCAATATGTGATTCCAGACAAGGCTAATATGTAGATTGGGCAGTTTGGTTGTCTCATATATAGATGTTTATGATAAATTTCTTACAGAACTGAGTTTTCAGAAACTCAACAGCCTATAAAATCTTATTTAATGCAATTTATAATAAATACTTCTATTAATATAACATGAATATACTTATCATAATATTCATGAGGTCTTATTCATATTTTCTCATATCAGATTCCTCATAATTATGAGAACAAGCTCAGCCATAAAAAATTGAGTAATAAATCTACTCATACTAAATCATGATATATTATAATTATCTAATAAATAATAGGGAATGTGCATGTTTTTTTTTAATATTTTTAATTCACTGTTTACATCGTTATAACATAGTAAAAAATATAAATGCTGCTTAAAAATTCTGTAATTAAGTTTAAAATAATATTTAAAATCGAGAAAAATTTTGAGCTCTTTAAACGCTGCCATTTTCGCGCAGTCTGTTGATGACGTCAATTACCACTGACAGTTCAGTTCATTGTTTACTACAGCTGTTTTCATTTTTAACTTCACGTTTTTGACATTTGTTTTCTAGCCAAAAGACTGCAATGACATACAAATGAAAAAAATACTGACTTGTTTACTTGGTATGTTACGTCACTTTCGTTTTAACCAATGCTGTTGCGTTTTACAAATTTGAATTTCCGTCGCTTAATTTGCATTTCCGTCGCTTTTATTTATTAATTCTAAGTGTTTAAAAATATATCAATAACAAAAATAATTGGTTTGTTCAAAGGTCCGGTCAATAAAGATTCGAAAAAAAATGTTTAAACCAAATTAAAATTTTATGCATATTCCCTATTATATATTTAATCTAGTCTTTATAAAACATGATTATCTTTTCTTATCCCGACTGCCATTTTAATAAAAATAAAATTTTTGCTTCAAAAAGTTTGCCCACTCTTTCACTTTATAAAGTTTGTAGCTTGTTAAACTACAGTCTAAGTAGTGTTATCTACCGCATACAATCTAAAATCTTAAAATCACTAGTGCCAATACTACTTTAAATTTGTTTGCTGAAAGTAATAATGTTGTTAACAAAGTAAATATGGAATTGAATGTAAGTAAGGTCGGATTCATGTAGCATGAAACGATTTTCAGAGTGCATATGCTTATGGAAACGAGCGTTTAGTTCTCATGCCGTATTGATTCATTCGAGCGGACTTTTGCGGCCGTTCCACTTACTTAAAACTGGGTTATTGCAAGCTAATATCTATTATGCAGGTACAACCGCGCCGGCCTCTCCGTCCATGCCCACAATCTATATATTGTAACACAATCACGTGAATCAAGCGTTTTAACATGTTGATAACAATCATGAAAATTAAAAGAAATTCAAGACCTGTTGACCCAAATTAATTGAAACTAACCACTACTGTTATCCACAACTGTTCACATTCCCTATTAATATTTGAGAAGGCAGATCGAACAACAAAATAATATATAGAAAATTGGATAAAGTAATTAGAAAAAATTTGCCCGACTACGCAAAATAGACACAAGTAGATTAGAGTAAAAATTGGAGTAAATTTAGTAAGACTAAATCTTGTTTGGTACTTGCCGGCACTGTATGGTACTGTATGGTGCTGTCTGATACTGCCTGGTACGGTGTAGTACTGTCTCATACTTTCTGTTTCTGTCTGGCACTGACTGGTACTGTCTAGTGTACCAGTCAGTGCCAGACAGAAACAGAAAGTACTGTCTGGTACTGTCTAAAACTACCTGGTTCTGTTAAAATCTTTCTTAATCTAAAATCAGTTTTTTTTGACACTTGACCTTCAAGTTTCTATATAATTATTTTAACTTAATTGTTGCATTTTGTGTATCATTTTATTTTTTTGACTGAAATTGAGGAGTTGCAAACTTTTTTGAACGAATTAGATATTTTTTTTTAATTTAGACGCTCATCAATAAAAAAATATTACTTTATTTATTTCCAGTGAAGATTAGTTTAGTAGGGAGGCCAAGGCTCGAATTGGGCCATAGCGCCATTGGATGGAAGGAGTTGGGTATCTTTTAATTATCAAGTTTCTTGGCTTTTCGTTTCCATTTGAACTTTATATAATTTTACAATTTTTCCGTTATTCGTCCTTTGTTTAGTTTTCCTCGTTTACACATGACAGATTCAAGATGGGTAAAGTAAAATGCTCCGAGTTGCTTACGAAAGACAGGAAGGAGTTGGAGACGCAACTCACTGACCTTAAAACTGAATTGACTAATTTACGGGTTTCTGAAGTTACTGGTGGAGCTCCATCAAAATTCTCCAAAATTCGTGTTGTACGTAAAACTAGTGCCCGCGTATATATTTTTATGCACCACAGGCAAAAAGAGGATTTACAAGAAACAGAAATGCAAAAAGTTCGTGCTTATAGCTCAAATTTATGTTATTATTTTTATTCGTTGAGGCCATCTAGGACCACGTTAAATTAAATTTAAGTCTTGTTACACTTGGCGGTTTGTGTTGTGTGTCGCTTTCTTCTAAGCCCAGAATTCCCATATTCTCTGTAAGTGGGTCAGCTTGCGCTCCGCTGCTCAGGCGGTACCTTGCCTTCCTTTTGGTTCAATTTGGTTTATCCCATTCGTCAATATCTTTTTGCGGAAGAGATTTCTATTGAAGGCGTCGTCTGGTATGAAATGCAGTATTTTGAGGTCTTCTTTGGTATTTATCAGGGCATTGTGGTTTTGTGTTTGATGTCAAAAAAGTGAAAATCTGTCTTGTTAGCCTGTTTCCGTCCATTGAGGTGACCATAATACCGTGCCCGCGTCTTACGGATCGTTTCTGTAATTTTCTCTATTTCATTGTAGACTTCTTTGTTAGTTTTTTTATGATGGTTAAAATTCTTGTAATTCGATCCCATTACACCTCTAACGATTTTGCGCTCTTTCTTCTCTAGTTCTTCGAGGAGCCCTTTATTAGCAGTGGGGAAAGGTAGTATGTTCTGGCGCCGCCTCCCCGTAAGGATCTACATGGGGCTGCTCAATCCATAAGATTCTCATTGAGCCCGATGGAGCAAAACTACCCCCAACCCCCACAGCCCCAAACTGCACCCCCAACAGCCGTTGTACGAGAAGCCGCATTCTAGCCAAACACTTTCCATCCACTTTTTCCGTCCACCGTACACTTTTTCCATCCACCGTCCACTTTTTCCGTTCACCGTCCACTTTGTTCCACTTTCCGTCCACCGTCCACTTTCCATCCTTAACGATTAACCAAGTTGATTAAAAGCTAATTAAAAAGGTGAAACCTTGACCCTGAAAGTTTTGCTCCATCGGGCTCAATGGGAATCTTATGGATGGAGCAGCCTCATCTAAATCCTTACGGGGAGGCGGCGCCAGAACATACTATCTTTCCCTACTGTTAGCATTTAGGGATAGGGTTTCGGCTGCATACATACTTAACTACTGGCATAACAGTTTCATAATGAGGGAGTTTGGTATTTGTACAAGCATTTTTTGTTGTAGATTGAGCGCGACGTTTGATAGGCTATCTCGAGTTTGCGTACTCGTTCCTTAAGTGCTTCTTTGTCCAGTCCACTTCTCATGATCATCTCTCCCAGGTACTTAAATGTTTCCACTCGATTGATCCTCTCTATTTTGTCTGGAGTTTTGCTGGGGAATCTTTGATGTTGGTCATTACTTCTGTTTTTCAAATGATATGCCAGTTTGTTCCGCGATTTCTTTTAGAAGGATCGCGCAGTTTTTATGTCCTTTGACAGAATGGCGATGTCATCAGCGAATGCTAGACAGTCAACCACAATCCCCTTGGATTTTGTTCCCATTCTCATAAGGATATACTCTATAAGCTATAAGGCTATAAGCTTGTAATAATTGTGTTCTCATTTTTATATAGCAATCATAAATATGTAATTATGAAGTAAATTTGTTTGTATGACAAAAATATTTATCCTTTTATTTATTTATTTTTTAACTTTTCTCCTCCGGCAGTTTTTGCCTTTTCTTTTATTTGGCGTCTTTTCCGCAGCTTTCTCGCGAGAAAGCTCCACGAAGAATTCCGACTGAAGAACTTTCGTCAGTTTTTGGTTTCCTTCTTGAATCATTGGAAGGAACATTGGATTTTTTGCTGGGATTTTTGGAAATTTTTGCTTTGTAAAAGTTGGGACTCAAAGCCAAAATCATTCCATCTATCCTTCAAAACAGAACTTCGTTGGACGGAGCGCAAAAAAGCCAAATACATATCAAAGTCGGCTGGAGTGGTATACAGACGGCTCCAAAAAGGATAATGGAACTGGCGCAGGAATCTACAGACCATCCGTAGGGTATAGTTTATCTATGCCCCTGGCATCACTTGCCACGACCTTCCAAGCGGAAATACACGCTATCATAATCTGTGCCCATAAAAATCTAAAGGTTACCTACAAAAGTAAAAAATACAAACCATCATTTTCACGTACAGTCGGGCTTAATGCTTTAGCGGGCCATGAAATTAAATATAAAACAACATGGAACTGCCTTTTGGACTTTATGGCCCTGGCGAAACACAACAAGGTCACACTTGCTTAGGTACCGAGCTACAAGGGACATGTAGGAAACGAAATGGCGGACAAAGTTAGTAAAAGAAGGAGCTAACAAAGCAAACATCAGTGCTAACAGAAACTCGACTACATTATTAAAGTCTACCCATTTAGGTCTGTAAATGGGTAGCAACTAAGCATAGGCTACAGTGAAACAAAATAAATGGGTAGAAACACAGTCAGTAAACACAGGAAACGAAAGCTAAAAAATTTATCGGGCACTTTAGCTGCTGAAAGCCTGCAACTGTCAAGGAAGCAGATTAGAATTGTGGCAGGCTCACTCACAGGACACAGCCCTCTACGAGAACATTGGAAAGATTATTACCATTATATATAATTTACCATTATTACCATTATATATATATATATATATATATATATATATATATATTTATATATATATGTGTGTGTGTGTTGTATTTGAGGTTTTTGCGGATAGATACCTGTGTTGTATTGTTTTCTCGGGGATTCCGCGTTGATGCTGAGGGTTGGCTCTGAAATGAACCGGATTCTCGACGTTTCGGCGAACTAACATTCGCCATTCTCAAGAGATATATGCGTCCGTGCGGGTCAACCGTTAGACGCATACTGAGAGCTCATTAGTATGGGATCCTTTGTTCAATTGCGGTTTTGGGCGTGAGCCCGTCCTTCCGCCGTCGTGAGTTTTGTTTTTCTGTTGTTGTTTTGTTATTTAGTCTGTTGTTGTCGTCGGTTTTTGTTTGTCTTTCGGTTTTTTTTTTTTTAAATTTTAGTTTTTCATTTCGTTTCCTCCTTGGTTTGCTTCGGTGGGCTATGTTAGGTTCTGCTTGGCTGCGGGTGGGTCTTGTTTCCTTAGTTTATTCTTGGTCCTTTGTCTTTTTGTCTTGATTTTATTTGTGTCGGTAGTTTTCTCTTCCTCTTGGTCTGGTTGCGCAGCGGGCGGTTTCTTTTGGGGGCTTCGGTTCTTTTCTTGGCGGCGGCTTCGGTCGTATTTTTGGGGGCGGCGTCGGTTGTTGAATTGTTGGGGGCGGCGTCGGTGGTTGAATTTTTGGGGGCGGCGTCGGTGGTTGAATTTTTGGGGGCGGCGTCGGTGGTTGAATTTTTGGAGGCGGCATCGGTGGAATCTTCGGCGGCGGTTACGGTGGTCTTCTTGGCGGCGGATTCAGTGGGGTATTCGGCGGCGGTTTCGGTGTAATCTTCGGCGGCGGTTTCGGTGTAATCTTCGGCGGCGGTTTCGGTGTAATCTTCGGCGGCGGTTTCGGTGTAATCTTCGGCGGCGGTTTCGGTGGTATCTTCGGCGGCTTCGGTGAAATCTTCGGCGGCTTCGGTGAAATCTTCGGCGGCGGTTTCGGTGGAATCTTCTGCGGCGGTTTCGGTGTAATCTTCGGCGGCGGTTTCAGTGTAATCTTCGGCGGCGGTTTCAGTGTAATCTTCGGCGGCGGTTTCAGTGGGTTATTCGGCGGCGGTTTCGGTGGAATCTTCTGTAGCGGTTGCGGTGTTTTTTTCAGCGGCGATTTCGGTGTTCTTCCTTTTCATTATGTAGAGAATCATTTCCTCTATAACGCTGTCGTCCAGGGTATCCAGGTAGCCTGGGTCGAGGTACTTTTGCGCGGCTTCGTTGAGGGTTGTCGGAGTACAGGTTGACATGTTGCAGCTGAGACTATGAATGGGAGAGCTCATTCGTGCGATGCGACTACTTATAGCTGTCTGGCTTCGGGTCATGCGCGTTGTGTGCGGTGCTTCGGTTCGGTTGTTTGTCTGTCTTGTTGGTCGTACATGAGTCCTTAACCATCTTAACTCCCAACACGACCAAATTAAATTCACAATGGAGATAGAAAAGCATCAACGACTTCCTTTTTTGGATGTTTTGGTACAGAAGAAACCTGACGGCACTTTGAGTCACACTGTGTACCGGAAACCAACCCACACAGACAGATATCTTAACGCTTCTTCGCACCATCATCCCAAACAACTAGCATCTGTAGTCAACACTCTTACCACCCGATCCGAAAGACTAGCCGACCAGTTTAACTTACCGAAAGAATTGAGGAACTTACGAGAAGCTCTTTCTTCAAATGGATATTCAAACAGCTTAATATCCAGAGCTTTCAGTCGTACAGAGAACAGTAGCCAAAGAACTGAAGAAAGCCAGAAATCCGTTAGCACAGCATACCTACCATATGTTCATGGATCAACTGACAAAATCGCCAGAATCCTTAAAAGACACAACATCGACACCATTTTATGTCGATGTTGTGAAAATACACACCAGAAAATATCCTCCGTGCTACGCAGCGTTAAAGACACCATCCCGTTAGAATCCCATGGAATTTACGAAATACCTTGCGGAACATGTGAACGAACCTACATTGGACGTACCAATAGAAAAATATCTGCTAGGATTCAAGAACATGTAGTATCAGTCAGACACAGAGACAAAGTTTCATCGGCACTTGTCCAACACACAAACACCGGTCACTGGATAGACTTTAGAAATTTAAGGACTGTTGCATAGATTAGCCACGAAATGTCACGAGTATACAGAGAAGCCATAGAGATAGAAAAACGTGACTACTGCATGAACACGAGAGACGATTCCTTGAGACTGCCCCCAGCATGGCGACCGATCATATCCACCCTCAAAATGCAATATATATATATATATATATATATATATATATATATATATATATATATATATATATAGACATATATATAGACATATATATATATATATATATATATAGACAAGGTCTCACGAATGAAAATAAAAAGTTACAAAAACAAAAAGAAATAAAAACCACAAATATGCTAAGGAAGCTATTATTCGGTCCAGTAATCCCAAATTAACAGTAGCAGACTCAAAGACCTCAAATACTATAACGGGAGTTAAGAAACCCGAAGAGAATGAAATCGTTTTTGCAGCTCCAATGACAATAATATACGTTTCTAACTTACACGCAAATACAAACGAGGATAACGTACTTGATTATCTGAAAAAAAACCTTCACCACCATTTTACGTGAATAAATTAAAAAGCGCCGTCTACCACTAAAGCTTCAAAGTCTCCGTTCCCAAAAATGAGGAGGAAACTATTTTAAATGAAACTTTCTGGTGCGATGGAATAAAAGTGCAGTTATTTCGATCGAACAACCGTCGCAAATGGATTTCGTCGTACCGAGAAAAGCGAGGTGGTAACATGCAGCAGTGGACTTCAAGATATTAAAACTAAACACTGTTTAACTATAAACCTATTTCATATTAATATACGGTCATTTTTTCACAAATCAAATATAATTGATGTACTATGTAATAATTTTAACTTTAATATTTTATGTTTCACCGAAACCTGGCTGGATGAAACAGTGCTTTTAAGATTACCGTTTACGAATTTATAGCTCACTTTTCTAGACAAACGAATAAACACGGTGGAACTGCAATATTTATAAAACATAATATTTTTCAACAAATCAAATCATTAAAAATTATGAAGAATCTAGCTATCGAAAACGTCATTGAGTGCTGTGGAATATCAGTGGGCATGAAAACTTGTATTATTGCAATTTATAGGCCATCTAAAAATGCTAGTGATATAACCGATCTATTTTTTAATCAACATAATCGTCTTTATTATCGTCTTTATATTAGATATTGTAAATCAGCAATTTGAAACCGTTATCATCTGCGGGGACTTGAATATATATAATCTAATTAAAAATAAAATGACAGATTCCCTAAATGACTTGTTATTGGCTCATTTCATAATTTATTTCCCTCTTTAAAGGATGTCACTAGAATTTATAAATTTCCAAATTTTGATAAAGTATCAATGACATCGATTGATTATTTAATTACCAATAACATTGACATTATGAAATCTGCAAACAATTTCAATCCTGGGTTGTCTGATCATTTTGCTCAAACATCGCATATAGAACTACAATTGCCTATTCAAAAAAGCCGACCTATGAAATTATTCGTGTCATCTCACCTAACAAAATTAGTGAATTTAGACAACATTTTATCAAACACAGCGAGTGTATTAACTGGTCATACGATAATGATATTAATTTCGTATTTCATTACTTCTATAAACAGTTTAAGTGGAGTTTCGAAGTGGTTTTACCAAAGAGGAAAAGACTGGTATCCGTTCGTAACCTTGAACGCCAAAAAAATCAAATTTTCAGCAGAAGTTCAAAAGCTATATGATGAAGTTAAAAACTTAGATTCGAGTGTTAAATTGTCAGGTAGAGATGACTTAGAGCAATAAAATGCAAAACTAAAAGAAAAACTCGTAATCAGTTAATTATTTTAGAAAAACAAAAAAAACACTCTGCAAAATATATACTTAATGCAGATAACAAAGTTAAAACATTGTGGAATCTAGTTCAATATAAAAACAAAAAACAATGTAATGTGGAAATCTGTAAAAGTAATTATGAAGTTTCCAATAAGTTCGCGACATTTTTTGAACAATCGATCAAAGACCTAAATATTTTCTCAAATAGTACTAATAATACTCCTCTCGAAAACACACAGTATCACTACAACACATTTTGGTTTACTCCAGTATCTGAGAGTGAAATAATTTCTGTTATAGTATCCCTGCGAAACACTAATTCCTCGGGCCTTGGCGAAATTCCGGTTAAATTAGTTAAAGCGAATGCAGATATCATTGCACCTTTCTTATGTAATATAATTAATATCTCAGTTTCACAGGGCAAATACCCCAAGCCGTTGAAGATCGGACAAATAATACCGCTATTTAAATAAGGGGATGATACAGATATAACAAACTATCGACCGATTTGTTTACTAAGTATCTTCTCCAAAATTATTGAAAAAAATATGTGTAAGAGAATATTTTGCTTTCTTGAAAAATATGATATATTGAATGATAAACAATATGGATTCCGCCACGGTAGGTCAACAGAGACAGCGTGCATAAATTTAGTATAATCATGTTTAAACAATTTAGATAACAGAAAACCAACATTTATCATTTTATTTTATTTAAAAAAGGCGTTCGACACTATTGATATCGATTTATTACGTACTAAATTATTTAATATAGGCTTTCGAAACTTCATAAATGACTGGATTACATCGCATCTCAGCGAAAGAGAATATACAGTAAAATATAAAGAATCACTCTCAAACATATTTACAATGAATATGGCGACTCCTCAAGGGAGTATACTAGGCCTTTTTACTTTTTGTAAATGATTTACCGAATCACATAACTGACGGTGAGGTCTTTATGCAGACGATACTGCGATCTTAGTTTCTGCTGAGACATTAGATGAAGCGAAAAGCAGAATATTTTCAATCATGTCTCAATTTAATGAATAGTGTAAACTAAAAAAATTAATTATTAATGTTGGAAAAATAGAAATTAATTTACAATATAACAGTGTGGGAATTATCTAATGGTTCCAGCAGGTTATTTGTAACGCAAAAGCGCATTATTTGATTAATGTTTAATTTGAATTACGTCTAAACTTGTAGAAACACATTTATTAAATATAATATATTAACACTGTATATAATGTATATGTTACGGTAAAAGTACAAAATCGGCAAATGTGAACATTTACCGGTATATGTACACATCTACCAATGTGATAGGTAAATGTGAGTTTAAATCTCAGATCAACTTTATATATCCACTTTTACCGGAAAATGTATTCTTTTTGTGTGTTAAAATATCACGTGTGTCTTGTTGGATAGCCCATGCGTTGTGTATGTTAATGTAAACTTCTAACAATTGGCAACAACATAATGCATATATGCACATTTGCCGGGAATAATTGGTAAATGTAGGTTGAACTCACATTTACCAACCAAGAAGGTAAATGTGTACATATACCGGTAAATGTTCACATTTACCTAACTACGCACTTTTACCGTAACATATATACATTCTAAAAATACTTTGATTTATTCACAGCAATAAAGCCAAATTTGGAAAATATAGCGACGTTCACGGCTACGCGACCCGAAATAGCGGAAAATTAGTTACATATAATTTTAAACATACTTATTTTAAAATAGCACCTTATAAATCACCAACATGCTTCTTATAGTGTTGCTGAATTCATAAACCAAGTAAGAAACTTTAAAGCATCAAGCTAAACCTTTTAGTATAATTTGTATATTGTTATATCTATTAATTAATGTATTGTTTTACCAATTATCTTTAACCATATTTTTAATTTGTATTGTATTTCGACTTGTCTAATATTGTAAGCACAATTAAAAAGACCGATAAAGGCCCTAGGGGTATAAGCATGGTGATTCGGCCCCGGAAAGATATTTATATGATACTCGGAAGATATGTTGGTACTAATTAAATAATAGAACTAGAATAGAAAAAATTATATTATAAATTATAATAGAATTAAAAAATAGATTAAATAATAAGAACCTGAAAGTTTCAGATCGCTAACTCAATTGGTTTTCGAGAAAAAGTGAAATGTGTTGAAAAAAAACCTTTTTTTTAATTTTAATTTTTTAACCATGGTACAGTTTTGGTACAATTATGAAATTTTCTTGTTTTCAAGCCTTATATATTACCCTTTAACTTTATGACTTTTTCGGATTTTTAAAAATGGTAGGCCATAGCAGAAAAAAATAAAAACAATTTTTGGCTCAAATAATGCATTTATTTAATGTTTCAAGTTTTAATTTCCTTGTTTTTATGCATATTTAGATTATTTCTAATTATTAGAAATAACACTTTATATTTAAAATAACAAAAATAGTTTTTTCTTCAAATTAAAAAATCAAAAAAGTTAAAAATAACTAATTATTATTAATTTCAATAAATATTTTGAGAACTTTTTTTTATTACAAAGCTCGATTATTGTTTAAAATATTAACGATACAAGAACATTTCTTTTCATTTTTGTGTTAAGACTTCACGTCTTGACTGGCTTGAAATGGGAAAACTTGGGAAATGGGAAAACATTTAACTGCGGAATTTGTCATCATCAATGAGAAACACTGGCGGTCGAAGTATAACTCAAGCACTCATTGCATTTTTAGTCAAGCTTCGCACAGGCAATTCAATGTTCATCAATGTTCATTCTAAGTTCGTCTAAGCGTTGACACGGTTAACATCGGCTCTGACTCTATTCTAATAAACGAAACAAATACATATAATAAACAAAACAAATTAGTGATTTGCAACATGACACGTTCAACAAAAAGTGCAAATGTAAGTGATGCAATAACAATCTCTACGAAAGAACTTGAAAATTTAATTAAAAATGCTGTGATGGAAAGTAACACACTGTTAGTTAAAGAAATAGAAGAGTTAAAAAAGGAGATAAGGGAGTTCAAAGAAACGCAAGCAACAGTGATCAGGACATATCAACACATAGAAAAAGTAGATGACATTGAAACATAAATATCCCGAGAACAATTGAATTTGAAATCAACGCTAACTTCAGGTGTCGCTAAAGTAAATGTTGTTGACAGTAATAACACTGACAACACTGAAAACAATGAAGTGCGTCGTAACATTCGCAAGGGAAAATCATCAAGGACACCAAAGGATCCTCATAGAATTAAGTTCACGCGGGGAAAATCAGTTTCCACTGAGGAGGAACCATCTTTCAGTGCAGTAGTGAGACGTGCGTGGGTGTATGTAGGCAAAGCCAATACACAGACTAAATGCGAACAAGTGGAAAAACATCTAAAACAAAAATTTCCAAATAATGAT
The DNA here is from genome assembly GCA_944588485.1 of Phosphuga atrata. Classification (NCBI taxonomy): domain Eukaryota; kingdom Metazoa; phylum Arthropoda; class Insecta; order Coleoptera; family Silphidae; genus Phosphuga; species Phosphuga atrata. The sequence continues at coordinate 24,674,767 of OX155893.1, forward strand.
TTTCAAGTAGAAGCACTTCCCACAAGAGAAGAGGCTACAAGTATAGCTTTTAAAGTAGGTGCAAGCATTACATTGTTAAATGATCTCTACAACGGTGATAATTGGCCAGCAGGAATTATTGTTAAAAGATTTGACTTTCGATCCTTTCGAAAAAGTGACCAAAAAAGGACAATTTACAACAGGTCAGCCAATCCAATAATCAGGTTAAGGTTAATAACCAAAAAATTTTGACAATCACTCATATAAACAGCCAGTGCTTAATAAATAAGTGTGAATTTCTTGAATTATTTTTAGACAGACAGCCGTGCACAATTCTATGTGTTAGTGAACATTGGTATCGAAATGACGAAATTACATCAATGAAATTAGAAGACTATCAACTCATTGACCACTTCAGTAGAAGGAATTATGGACATGGAGGGGTTGCGATATTTGGAAATGTCAAAGAACATGTAGAAATTGTGCCTATAGATGAAATTCGGTTAGAATCAATAGAACTTCACTTTGAGTGTACAGCAGTAAAGGTCAAAACTGACTCCTTAAATGCTATTGTAGTATGTATATATCGCAATAGTAGTAATGGAGATTTACAAATATTTTTTGAAAAACTTGAAGTAATATTAAATTATCTAACAAAATTTAGCAAAAAATATAAAATTATTATGTGCGGGGATTTTAATATAATTTTTTTGACAGAATCTTCAAAGAAAACGCAAATATTGGACATAACTAGAGCTTATTACTTAAAAACAACAATAAATGTACCTACAAGAATGGAAAACTGTTTAGACAATTTCTTTATTTCTAATGAAATTGAAAACTTTGAAACAAAAGTTACTGATGTGGAATGGTCCGACCATGCAGCTATAATATTGAATATTCAACATAAGGTGATTGTAACAAAGCAATCAGGTAAGACTTGGTATAGGCAAATTGGTAACACACCTAGTATGAATTATTTTCAAAAATTGTTAGAAAAGGAAGATTGGAGTAATGTGTATAATTGTAATGATGTGAATAGTCAGTATGATCTCTTCCTCAATATGTTCTCTTATAATTTAGACAAGGCATTTCCATTAATGCCAAAAAAAAAACAATATTAACAAAGAAAAAAGCAATAACAACCTGTGGATCACCAGAGGTATTAAAATCTCATCATCTAAACTTAAAGAACTGTTTCAACTTACAAAATTAAATATAAATTTAAAGGAGTATTATAGAAATTATAAAAAAATTTATCATAAAGTAATAATTAATTCAAAAAAAATATACCATAACAATTTAATGCAGAAATCTGTTAATAAGAACAAAACAGCATGGAAAATTATCGGAAAAAATAAAAATAAATTTCATAATAAAATTGAACTTAAGATTCATTGAATACTGATTCATTAACGTGTGCAAATTTTATGAATAAATATTTTAATAATGTTACAAACGAATACAGCATAAATTCAAATAATTTTAGCGAAGTAAATACTAGAATTGAACTATCTAATTTGAATACATTCTTTTATGAACCAGTACAAGAAAATAACATTATTAGTGTTATCAATGAACTAAAAAAAACATACTCTTGTGGTCCAGATGGTTTATCGTCAATTATTTTAAAACAATGTTCCAAAGAAATAAGTGCACCTTTGAAAGCAATAATAAATAATTCTATTGATAAAGGGGTATTCCCAACTTCACTAAAAAAATCAAAAATTATACCATTATTTAAGAAAGGAGACAGAAGTATAGCTTTAAATTATAGACCCATTTCAAATTTGAACTGTTTTTCAAAAATTATAGAAAAATTAATGGCTAAAAAAATAGTATGTTTCCTGGAAAAATATAACTTACTGAACAATAGTCAACATGGCTACACTTATGGAAAATCCACAACAACTGCAATTATTGATTTTATAAATAACCTTTATAAATGCTTAGATGATAATAAAAACACAGTAGGTATCTTTTTAGATCTGAGCAAGGCCTTTGACCTGGTGAATCAATCTATCTTACTAGACAAACTGTGGAAATTAGGAATAAGGGGAAACACTCATGAATGGTTCAGAAGCTATTTAGAAAACAGAGAACACTACGTAGTCATAAAAAATCAATCATCAAATATATTAACAACAAATAGTGGTGTACCACAAGGGTCCGTACTAGGACCCATGCTCTATTTAATATATACCACCGATTTTAATTTTAAAGATTATCAGACAGATAATTTAGAAGATTTTCCAGAAATGACAGAAAAAGATCTAAGAATATTTTTCACCGGTTCTTACCAATTTAAACAAGCGAAATCCTATTCATCAGAAATGATTAATGAATCGGGTGATATCACCATTCAGTATGTAAAAGACTATTTAAACTCCTAAAATTACAAGTTCAATCACGTAACATTAGCAGGAAAGTTTATAGATGCTTTATTGATTACAAGCCAAATACTATCGGATACAAAAGCTTTACGAGACGCAGCTGGGAGTGTGCAAATGGTCTTAGAACGATTGTTGCCGCGATTGTTAATTTTTTGTCGCACGGGAGATACTTATTAAAAATTCCTACACCTGCTGCAATATTAAATAAACTATTTGATAAAGACGATACTTCAGTTGTGATTGAAGAAGACAGTGATGAAGATTGATAAAAATTCTATTCATCTATGTTTTTGCTGTATATATCGTATTTATTATTCTTTTCTCTGTTGTTTATTTATTGAAAATTAATTTAATAAATTAAAAAAATATGTCGATATCAATGAAATTAATTTAGTAGAATATAATAATAATCGAGCTTTGTAATAAAAAATGTTCTCAAAATATTGATTGAAATTAATATATAATGATGAGTTATTTTTAACTGTTTTAATTTTTTATTTTGATGAAAAAATTATTGTTGTTATTTTAAATATAAAGTGTTATTTCTAGTAATTATAAATAATCTAAATATGCATAAAAACAAGGAAATTAAAACTTGAAACAATAAATAAATGCATTATTTGAACCAAAAATGGTTTAAATTTTTTTCTGCTATGGCCTACAATTTTTAAAAATCTGGAAAACTCATAAAGTTAAAGGGTAATATATACGACTTGAAAAAAAGAAGAAAAGAAAAGAAGAAAAGTATCATAATTGTACCAAAACTGTACAATGGTTAAAAAATTTAAATTAAAAAAAAAAGATTTTTTTTCAAGAATCTTATGAAGCTATATAGCTGTTAATTTTTTCGTAAGAGCTCCTATCGGTCCCCAAAACATATTAATTTTTTAGATCAATCGATTCTGCCGTTACTGCGAATTTTTTTTTTTTCGTTTTTGACACATTTCGATTTTTCTCGAAAACCAATTGAGTTAGCGATCTGAAACTTTCAGGATCTTATTATTTAATTAGTACCAACATATCTTCCGAGTATCATTTAAATATCTTTCCGGGGCCGAATCACCATGCTTATACCCCTAGGGCCTTTCTTATTCTTATATAGACATAGACCTAATACAGGGGCTGGACCTATTTGCATGAATAGAGTAATGTGGGGAAATACAATAGGCCGTTGGCCCATATTGTTTTAAGAGCTAACCCCACATCGGACCCTGAGCTCATATTAATTGATGAAAAAAAAGGGTTGGGAATTTTCCTTGGAAAAATCTTCTTTAGTTTTGTGGAAAATTTTCCTCGATTTTCTGGAAAGCTTAGGTTTTGGACCAGACCACAAGGAACTGAAGATAATTTAAAAATTTTCTTAATTTCCGGAAAAAACTTTACTAAACCTGGTCATATCATCGTGAACAGAAGATGTCATTTGAAAGTTTCGTTCGAAAATTTTTCGTTGATTTTGGACCAAACTGTGAGGACTGAAGCATTTGATAGAGTTTTTGATTGACCCTTGGAGACTGAAAAAGTTGGACTGGAAATTTTGGAGTATCGCTCTCTTTAATTTTCGGAAAAATTGCTACTTGAAGAAATTGTCGGAAAATTCTTAATTCCTTCTTAATTTCTGGAGAAACTAGGATTTTGGACCGAGCCTTACGGAATTCAAGAATTTTCTGAAATATTTTCCTCAATTTGCGTTTGGGCAGGAAATTACGAAACCAAATAGTATATTTTGCAACTAGGGCAGTATGTTGTTAATTGGTCCCGAGAGCGAATTGGGCACATTCGCTCGAGAGGGAAATTGACAATAGCGCCGGTGTTGCAAATAATATTTTTTATTACTCATGCGAGGGGACGTATCTTACAAGTTTGGAATCCAGGGGCCATCAAAAAATAAAAAATAGAATCAAGAATGAAGAATTTGCTTTTTCAATTGTCTCCGGTGGTGTGGATTCGTCATAAGAACTCTCATCAGTCTCCGTTATGACCATAAAATTTACACTCATTTTAAAACGTTTTCTTTCATTTCTATTTTTATTTTGTAATAAAAAAAAATCTGTCAGTTTCACGTCACTTTTTTTAATATTGAGCTCTTGATTGTGTTTATTTTATTTATTTAATTGCTTTTTAATGTAACTTAGCGATATTGAATATTTGCGTGAGTTATGTGGTAATACAGCCAAAAATAGCAATTTTTGCACTAAAAAACGTGCGGCAAGATAGTACTGTTAACGCATGAGTAATAAAAAGGAAATTGGGTTTAGGGAACTGTTGACAGTCGATTTTAAATTTGAATCCTAACCAGAGGAACAAAAAGAAAATGTTGACCTCTAACACTGGAATTTTTAAAACTAGCTATTTTTTCTTTGCATTCTGAAAAACTAGACCTAGCAGTATTTTGAACCGGAAATTTTGAAATTCGTTGTTCTGGTAAATTTCTTTATCAAACAATTCCAAATTCAACAATCCCTGGAAAATTCTTTGTGTTTTCCATATTTTGTTATTATTTATCTATTATTTTGCATTATTTTTCATAAATATTTACAAACCCTTTTTAATTAATTCTTGAAAAGTCGATTTTCACCTAGCACGCATTATTTTGCATTTTTATTTCGTTCGACATTGGAACCTCTGATAGTCGGCCGTCAATTAATTGGCGTTGAATTGGAAAGAGTTAATGTCGGATTCGGGTTGTTTACACGTCGCGTTAATTGAATCCCGGATAGTTTGGCGCGAAGCGGAAGTTTATCGCATGCCGAATGAGAAAGTTTCGTTTCGCCGAGCTCCTAATTTCCATTTACCAACAAAACGCGGCGCAACGAGAAATTGCAAATTAGATTCCGCCACCGGAACTTTTTCTACCACTGAACACACAATACCACTGAACACACAATAAAACTTTCTGCGTGGCACTTCGAAAATAACAAACAGAACCATAAGGAAAAACCAACATCAATTCCATTAAAGAAACTAAACCTGTCTAAATCCTAAACCTAATATTCTGAGCATTTTCTTTCATAATCTAGACTTTCCTGCTTGTTTGATCTTGTCTAGTTTTGATTGACCCGATCTGGTCTTATGTGATTTGGTACCATTTTGTGTGGTGTAGTCTGATCTTATATAATACTAGTAATATGTGTCTTCCAAAAACCGCAAGCATCAGTCATATGTTTTATGTTTCCGTTATAATGTAATCAAGGAAAGAAAGAACACAAAATAAATAAATGTACTCAAGTAGGGCATCCAAACCGGTTAAAACCGAACCCGGTTAACCGGGTTTTCTGTTAAAATTTAAGAAACCGTAAAACCGGTTATTTTTTCGAAAACCGAAAGTCGGTTTTTATTTGTTTAATTTTTTTCTTCAAGCGGAAAATAATTTAATTTTTCTATTGTTATTCATAAAGTATTATATTGTGTGTTGAACCCAAATAAAACGTAAGAGCAGTAAATATGTAGCCAAATAAAGGTTCACAGATTTAGAATGCACATAATCTTGATCCTAATGAAATATAAATACTTGTGCTCCATTCTTACATTTTAGTCTAGTTTCGTACTTTGATTAATAAATATATATATATCTACATTTATAGTTCTATTCGTAAAGAATTTATTTTAACAACAATATCTTTTTTATTCTTGTCGTAAATATAATGAAATAATACAAAAATATTTTTTTTATTTATTAAATAATTATAAATGGTAAATAAATTTTATTTTGTTTACAGTTGCACTATTCTTGAAATACGTTTTAAAAGGTAATAATCGATTTATTTATTTTTATACTTTAAACCGGGTTTTAACCGGGTATACGGTATTTTACTACACCAAAAACCGAAAACCGGTTTTTGAATCTCCATCGGTTTTTTGGATGCCATATGCTGAAGTGAATAAGTTCTGGTTTTATTCAGGAACATATCTACTGTATAAATCAAGGGATGAGTGTACTATTATATTATTATTTTCATATATTAATTTAATAGATCTTATTATAGATCTATTAATAGATCTTATATATCGTGGGTGTACTATCAAAACTGACCACATCAAAAATTTACCAAAATGAGATAATGTGCCCAAGTCGTTTTAACGCCTGCTACCTTTATAGAAAAGTTAATCCAAGCCAATATACATAGCTAACATAACCATAACCTTCTAACATGGGTCTAACGTTTTAGATTAAAATCTCTAGAGTCAAAAGTGTCCATGTCTAGTTAGTCCTTTTTGCCAAGTTTTGACTTGCTCACTTTTATACACGGTATTACTATTAATGGATCTTTTATATCATTATTAATACAAAGGTTTCTCTAGTTTTATCTAATCTTGTCCATTATTTTTGACTCATTCTTCTTATTATTATTATCAAGCTTCTCTGTTTTCTGTTCCATTTTCACTCTTATCAATATAAGGAAAAAGTTATAATTAAAACTAACATCTACTTTTAAATAGACCCTTAACTCTTTAATGACTTCCCCGACTCGGGCGAATGTTTTATAATTCTCGGCACCTCCGGTGCGATTTCTTATGCGAGTGTTCAACTTGATCAACAAGTACATATTTGTGAAAGGGAAATAGTTGGAGGGCTGCAACGTCGAGCGGATGTTCCGGGGAGAAATTGTTAATTCAAGATTCGTGTGCACTCAACAAGTACCGCGTCTTGCGTGCGGCAAAAATGAAAAACCGAACGGAAAAAATTATATTCTATTGGCACAGACTGGCGGATGCAGTAACTGCAAAGTGGGTCAAGGTTAAAGAAACTTTTTTGAATGTTATTTGCTGGAAATCGGTACAATTGGTTTAAAACCTCATATGTTGCAGACATTGTTTACAATCACATGATTCATAAAAAGTCGTGGAAGTTTTAAAATAAGCTATTTATATAAAATGTTGGTTGTTATCATCTCTATTATTCATCGTTTATTTTATTGGGAATGGAAAAATATATAATTAAAATTTTCCATTCTCAATAAAACAAACGATGCTATTAATATACTTGCTGCAGTTTTAAAATATTTTTAAAAATCTCTCTCTAATTACAATGATAATTATTTCATCGTGAGTGACTCCGCGACGCTCCAAATAAACTTGCTACCGGTCACCGGCGACCTCCACGGAATTCAACGTGTCAAACGAAACATCCCGCACTTATTAAAATTTACAAATAACTTGTCGTAATTATTTCCTGCTTGTATAATGAACATATGGAAAAAAGTTTTGCACGATTCAAGTGCTTTCGTTGCTAGACTTCATACATCCGTACTTTACTCATTTAATCAGTCACGGTTCTATATAACTCTCGAGCGCCGAGTAATGTCATAGTGCACTAGGTCAAAGGGGTGCCGTCGTCGTACACACTGCGGAACGCCGATTACTAATTACAATACCTTTTCCGGCTCCACATACAAAATAAAATTGTTCGCCGGAGCTTTTCACAAGCGATAATGAACGAACAAACGGGCAACAGCTTGAAAGATTTTAATTAAATCCGCCCGAATTACTATCGATAAATCATAATCTGTAGAAGGCAATTACTTTTAACTATACTAAAATGCAATTCGTTATTAACATTTTAATCATATTTTTAATTATTCATGTCTAAATCAAGAATATTGAATAGTACAAATACAAGTAGGCAGATGAGACTAGTGGCACCAGACTAGATATTTTTGTCCATCTAGTATAGTCTGTCTAGTCTTTTCTGCCTAGTCTAGACCAACCGCTCGAGGGCTGTAGCGGCTCTTTGCATAGTCATTTCCGTCCCTTCACACATGAAACACTCCATCCCCTTAGTAGCAAAGAGCCTCATGCGCCTCTTCGCATAGGCGTTTGCGGCCCTTCGAATAGTAAACACTCCAACCCTCTTCATTCAAGCAGTTTCATGCTTCGAATTTGTAAATGAATCTATGCACAAAGCCATGCGGCATCTTTGCATCTCATGATTGAAGAGCCGGTAATAACTGTGCATACAACACGCGAGCGGTTGGTCTAGATATTTTTAAAAATAGTTTAGGGCAGCCATTCTCAACCGCTGGTCCGGCGGACCACCAGTGGTCCGCGGAGAAATTTTACTGGTACGCAGACAATTTTTTCTATCCGCGAAAAAAATTTACTTAAAAAAAAAATAACTAAATTTTAATTTATAAAATTACGAAATACAAATATCTTAAACTAATTTTAATTCTATGTAATTTATGATTAGTACGGCACTGAAGAAAAAAAAATTACATATCTTTACATTTAAATATTATTGTAAGTAAATGATAATAAAAATGTTACAATTAACTTGTAGTAGTTCTACCAACAAGTAGATTTCTGGTGATGGATATATATTTTTCCTTATTTTTGGGGATGATATCAATTTTTTCCTCGTCAGATCCAAATTCTGTAATAAATAAATGAACATCATAATTCGACATGTTATGGAAAAATACCGGGATCATTTTAGGTATTTTATAATTCAAATTACAATTTGAGTGGGCGGCTCCCCGAAATTTACCCGTTAAATGATCGTGATCGGCGACTTTGTCTGTTACTTGTAATAATTTATTACATATGTGACAAGAAGTGGCCGTATCGTAGGAATTTTGCTCATCTGCAGTTAATTTAATCATCGGAAGTATAACGCTTAAACGTTCCCTGTATACTTCCTTAACATTTGCATAGAGGTTCGGACAAAACAATTTAGGGCAATCTTCCCCGGTATAAGTGAAAAATTTACTCAATGAGTCATCGAATGAACATTTTATATTATATGCGAAACTGTATGGTACATGGATATGTGTCTGATTAGTATAGCTATTGTCAGGGTTCGGTGAGCATGTATCAACAGGTTTTAAAATTGATTCAAAATCAGCGTATACAACAAAGGGTATACGCATTTTTCTATCGAAATTTTGAAACTTTAATATATTCGCCGGGATCATATCACCTCTCTTATGTTTTACAAGGTCTTCCGTCGGCATAATAGTGAAAATTTTGCTGCAGTCATTCAATTTATGTTGATTAAACGCAAATTCATTTGAAAAAAAGGTTAAACAGCCGTCACATAAATATTTTTTTCTACAATCTACCGAGATTTGACTTCTTACAAGCCGTGAAATATTTTTAATATAAACATAATGACCTTTAACCCCTTATTCCAAATATAATAAATTTACAAGTCTTTCCCTAGTCGCATTAGTATGGTAAATTGGTCCTACTACGTCATGTTGTTTAGATTTAAAATTAAACTCCAAGCTATAAACGTTAATACTAATATTATTCATCTGTTCAAATTTAGGAATGTCTTTGATTCTAAGCGGAAACTCTAATCTGCCATATTTTAAAATTGAAGAAAAGTAGGGATATGATGCCGGGCGATCAGAACTCACATTCGTGGGGTGTAATGCGGATACAATGCTCCATAAAAAACAAAATTCGTCTACATTCTGAACATTGATCTTTTTTTTTAATTTTACTGGTCCGTGGGCCAAAAAAGGTTGAGAAACGCTGGTTTAGGGTCTTTAAAAGTTATTCTAGGGTACATGAATGAATTTAAAAATATTTTCAAATAATTTTTTTTAATTTTTTAAGTTTTAAAAATTGTCTTATGTTATTCGCTCCGTGCGCAACAGCACTAGCGCCAAAGGTGACACTTTTAAGAACTTCATGACCAGTTCATTCATTAACTTACGTCTTAACCACGTCATTATTTAGCATTTATTTGTACATATTGACATGTATTTATTTTGCTAAATAAAAAGTGTTTTATTATCTTACATAAACTATTAAAGTGCATACATTGAGAATGTATTCAAGGCCAAAATATAGGCTATATCTTGCTTATGTGTAACTTTAGAGCAAACTAAACTTTTCTAAACTAAAGTTTTCAGCACTTCGATCTCCTTTGGGTAACAAAAAAAAAATGTCTAGAAAATTCGCCCAAAATTTGTTTCATCGTTTCGGCTTTTTTATTTTTTTTTTCAATTTTCTCAAGAACGGCAAACAGCAACGAAATAATTTTCGGCACACAGAAACTACTCGACAAGACGAACAAGTAGATGTATAAATTGTTCGGAAAGGATTAATTGAACCCGTCATTTCGAAAAGGGCATAAGTCCTTGAATTAAAATTTTTCAGAATCCACAAAAATAAGTTTTTTGTTTAAAAAGTCATTGATGCTGAAGAAACTGAATATAGAGGTTGTTAAATAAAAAATATACAGGCTCTCTTCGCATGGAATATGTAAAACGCTTCAATGAATAAAATGGCGTAAAAAAAGTAGTATTTCAAAAAAGTGTGACTCGTGCCCTTTTCGAAATGGGTTCAATTATTCATACAGATTATTCATACAGAAATTTCAAACTGAGTTTTACGATTCTCTATTAGATAAGTTTATATCTAAGAAACGCTTGCATGTAATCAAAAACGGATTGTGGCATCATTTTCAGAAAGTCATTTTCCTTCCATTGGAAAGTAATGAGTTTCCAACGGATAATCTGAGTGTGTCAATACTCAGATTATCCGTTGGAAACTCATTACTTTCCAAGTTTCTACTGGAGCCCCGAAATTTCATAAAATTTATTCAATTTCAAGCAGGTGATACTTAACGGAAGGAGCTAGAGAAATATGAAATCTGAAAAAAATATGAAAAAAATCTTTCAGACACAAATTCTTTAAAATTTTGCTGTAACTCAAAAAATAACGATATTTCGGGATTTTCTCGCATTTCGACGTTTCCGCGGTATAGACTATAGACCCGTGGCGATGGTATTTCTTAATCGAAAGCTTCCCGAGGTATATTATATACGTTTTCCAGCTAATTTTGGGACGCTGAATAGATTGGTGAAGACTAGAAGTCGCTGTGGTGAGCCGTTCAAAAGTTATGTCCAGAAGTCCCACACAATTTATAAACAATGGGTTTGCTTCCTTGTTTGAAGAAATTCGATTTGAAATTGGTGGAAATGTAATAGATTGTAGTAGAAATATAGGTATTACATCTGTAATGAAAAATGGGCTTGATGACTCATTATGAAAAAGTGTTCTATGATATTCCAAAGTACCTACTATTTCCAAAAATATATATTATTTCTGCAGGAAACAAAGTTTTATTAGAAAAAAAAAACAATTGATATTCAAAGTTTTAAATGAGCTCGAAAACGATCGCTTGTGTCATGCCGTCTACTGTGACGTCAGGTGTTAGTAAATAGACCGAAAACATTAGTGAGCCAAACAAAGAAATCAGCTGTTTTGCGTGTTAAATGTGAATTCTAAAGTGGTGTGCGGTCCCTCAATGCGTTAATACGTCAATAAAAACTGCAAAACAAATTATTTGTTTCCGTTCCACGCAACAAAACAATGTTGTGGTTTATGTTGTATTACAATAAGTGGTTTAATCTTGTACGGCGAGATCCGACTGCCATGAGTGTAAATTCTTCAATTTATTTGTGTGAAGGTCATTTTGACGTATGTAAAAACAAGAGGCATCGAAAATTCTAGAAAATACATTGCGTAAAATTATCAAGAATCCACGTTCTTACATTGGTATTCCTAAAACCTGTTACTACTTACTAGGTTTAATTGAAGAAAACACTTGTATTTAAAAAATAATAGATTAAAACACTCATTTGGAGAGCTCGCTGATGATTTTTCTATGGCTCCAACTTATGCTAGCAAAATATTTTTAAAAGATTTTCCTTTGTTAGATAGTGTAATGTCCTTTTATGGTACAATTCAAGTCTTTGTTTGATTCCTAAAAATTCCCTCAACATCAACAAATCAACTCTAGGCAAATTAGAACTAACTTCCCTTGGTAAAACCTTGTTCCATGTTTTGAGAACACAAAACTAAGGAACTGATCAATGGAAATTGATCAGTTCAGATGGAAATTGAATGGAAACGCAGGTAACAACAATTAAAAGTCGAAGTTCGTACGTTTACTAACGCGTGACGTAATTCACTCTGATTAGTGTTCAACTTATCATGGCGGATTTCTGTATTTCATAGTTTTGTTTTATTAAAAATATTATCAATCTCGCACTAAATATGAAAATAAATAAAATTTTCACAATCTACTATTCCCATCACATTAGATAAACACAATATTTTTGTGATTCTTGGTTACTGTCATCATGCCAATTATATATCTCTTAAGGATGTTCGAGCGAACCCCATGTTAAATATTTATTTCAAGTTTAAGCTTTGAAACTTTTTATAAATGAAGATCAATACTTTATTTATGTCCTCTCAAAATTTGAAAGTATGATATTTGAAAATATGAAAAAAAATTAGAAAAGGATGTTTTTTCGAATCTTATACACAGGTTCCTATGGCCGACAAGCATCACATTGCTTTAATGTTATCGTGTTTTAATATTATCTAAGTTTATTGTATATAGTTTTTTCTTCCTTAAAGTTGAGAAATTAATATCGAAAAAAATAAATAAACACGTGACGGAACGTCTTTATTTATTTTTTTCGATATTAATTTCTCAATTTTAAGGAAGAAAAAACTATATACAATAAACTTAGATAATATTAAAACACATAATATAATATATTATTATATATGATATAATTATTTGAATAATTATAGTTTTTTCCTTTTGAATCTTGTTTATCGACAGTAATTCACATGACAGCTGGTTTGGCAACGTCGCGGTAACAGCTGATTGTGAGAGAAAAGAAAAACATGGAAATATTTTGAACTTTTGAACGTCTATGGAACTATTTGATAGAATACACTCTAGATTTTTACATAGATTATCTATAATTTTTTATCTTTTGGTAATTCGAGGTTTTCGGCCAACATCTTGAGCTAATAAAATTCTGATCCCTTTACAACCAGTCGACTCATAACACTAACGTTGCCAGATCTTTTTATGTCACCTTATAAGTAAAAAATAACGTCATTTAATAACTTTATTTTATTAATTAAATAATAATTACCAATTTTAAAATTTGTTATGTTATTATAAATAAAAATAATTATTTTTAACAACTATTAAGATAATTGAAAATATAGAAAAATTGAAGCACTATTTTGACTCATTAGTTATGCTCGAACCTCCTTAAGGCAAACGATGAAAAACATTTTTGTCTCTTAAAATCAATAGAGTATAATATAATCCCATCCAAAAACATAAAATGTAAAAAATGCTAAGTCTCGTAATGCAGTTCTTTCTCTACAAAAAGTTGTGGGATCTCACGTAAGACCCAGTCAGTTATTTTAGTTAGTGTGTAATTAGAAGCACCTGTTCAACTACTTTGTTATAAATTGTTATCTAATCAATTACCTATCAACATTTATAGTGACAGTATCAATATTAGACTTCTTTATTTCTATTATATCTATAATGACCTGGCAATGTTTTTGATGATCTCATTTGTTTTTGTAGGTCATGTTCCTTTTTTAGAGTTCACTACCGAAAACGGAACCCTTATAGGATCACTTTGTTGTCCATCTGTCTGTCGGTCTGTCTGTCTGTCCGTCTGTCTGTCTGTCTGTCTGTCTGTCTGTCTGTCTGTCTGTCTGTCTGTATGTCTGTCTGTCTGTCTGTCTGTCTGTCTGTCTGTCTGTCTGTCTGTCTGTCTGTCTGTCTGTCTGTCTCTCTGTTTGTCTGTCTGTCTGTCCGTCTGTCCGTCTGTCCGTCTGTCCGTCCGTCCGTCTGTCTGTCTGTCAAGACCATTTTTCTCAGGAACGCGTAGAGGTTTTTTTTAAAAAAAAAACGCGTAGAGGTTAGGTTTTTCGTAACAAGTTGAAATTTGTATCAAATACTCGAGTCTGTGGTCTCTTTCAGTTTTGAAAAAATCAAACTTATAAGTCAACGCGATCAAAAGATATGACCGTTTATGTCGCATATTTTGCGATTTCACAAGGGAATCAAAACCTATAGGGTACTTCCCGTTGACCTAGAATCATGAAATTTGGCAAGGAGCGGTCTCTTAGAGCACATGTAAAACGAAAACTCTGAAAACCGTAAATATGTAGTTTAATTACAAGAAAAATGCGAATTTACTATTAGAAAGTTATGAAAATACACTAATGTGTTGCGTGGTATTGTCAGGCACCAGAATCATATGGGTTGCATACAGTTAGGTTCTCCTAAAGATACCTTACTTACGGAAGTTTGTACGGAACCCTCGGTGCGCGAGTCACAACTCGCACTTGGCCGTTTTTTTTTCTCGGGTAGTTACCGTGTCCGTGTCCGTCAGATATTGATTTTCTTAAAGCCCCCTGTTTCTATTTAAAAGTTAGCAAACGTACGTACAAGCGCGATGCGTTCGTTGAATATTATTTTTAATAATCCTTATTTTTCATTTAATGGAAAATGAAATTTAAAGATTTTTTATATTTTTCTTCCGTTATAGGCTAAATCCTATCTAAAATTCAAAATTTGGTGTTTGTACGATTGCTAGAAGTACCTTAGAATTTCGATGATCGGTGACAAAATTAATAAATTTGTAATAATTATTATTTGTCATTTAATGGATATGAAATTTCTGGATTTTCGATTTTTTCCTTTCGTTATAGGCTAAAGGCTAACTAAAACTCGAAATTTGAAGTTTGTGAGATTGCTAGAAGTACCTTAGAATTTTGATGATCGGTGAGAAAATTTTTAAATAATCATTATTTTTCAATTAAGCCATAATGAAATTTCGGGATTTTAGATTTTTTCCTTCCGTTATAGGCTAAAGGCTAACTAAAATTAGAAATTTGGGGTTTGTAAGATTGCTAGAAGTACCTTAGAATTTTGATCGTAGGTGAGTGTGTCACTTAACATAATAAAGAAATTTACTGGCGATAATTGGTAAAATATAAGATATAATTATTAGGTATTTTGGCAATATAGCCAGTTATAGTATGTCTCTTGATATCTAAAAATTCAAACTTCCTGCTTTATACACAACGAAGATACAGGGGGTAAAAAGTGCCGTTTGTCGCTTCGAGAAAAGATAGTACGGTTGTGCTCGACATGGTTGACGGAACCCATGTGAACGACATGGCGGCTGCCGTGCCCCCAGATATTTTTTTAATTTTTTCAAAGCAGGTTTTAATAATTTTATCCATTATGAATTTAATATATAATTATTATCTCTTATTGCAGAATTTATTTATTACAAAACCTATCATCTTTTTTGCTAAATATTTTTTATTATTGGAGACGAAGTTCTCTTTTTGGCCACGGGTAGCGCGGTTATGCACTAACAATAAGCGAAAACATGTTCTTTATATATATATATATATATATATATATATATATATATATATATATATATATATATTTAAATATCTTTTTTATTTTTTTTAATATCTTAGGTTGCACACTTATTTCTGAAAATATTAAAAAAAAAAAATTATATTTTATAATTTAAAAAATATATTTTAAAATTTTCACAAAACAGAACATTATAGGATAAAAGTTAGATAACAGAAGGCTATAGATTAAAGGTCTTTCTTTGGACATAAAGCAGATTTAAAATGAAGATTGCTAGCATTGGAATTGTGTTTTAGTTCCGTTTTAATATCGTTTCAAGATTAGTTTTTTTTTTTGCCGGAGTATCGAAGTAAACAATGTATTTTCGTAAAATCGTAAATCTTTTCTAGATGGTAGCAAATATTAGATAAAAACGTAATAGAAATTTAAATTGTAAAATAAAAAGCTTAAACGCAGTAAACATGTATGGTTTATGTAACGAAATAAAAATCCATATTGTGTACCTACTCACTTTATAAAAATAACAACTTTTTCAAAATTAAACTTTTATAGTATTCTGTGGCGAAATTGAAATTTCTTTTCAGAAGCAGGTATCGTTGTAAAAACAATAAAGTCCATTTAACCATCCATTTAAACATCCATTTAACAATTAAGACGTTTGTTATAATGATGAACCCAGTGGCGGAACTAGGGCATGGCAGGCATTCCGCTTGCCATGGGCGCCAACTGAAGGGGGGCGCAAAAATTGCGGTTTCCAGTTGAGAAAGATAATTTAGCAAATTATAATTGAAACTTTCATATTTGACAGCCTCGTGCGGCCAAAGTCGATTATGTGATCTTGCTTTACTGAGAATAGAACGATAAATGGCCGAGAAAATTGACTTTGATAATATAATTAAAAAATTTCGCTCTGCTTAAGCAAGAAAGTTGTAATAAACAAATTTGTTTTTTTTAAATTAGTAATAAACAAATTTGTTTGTTAAAATTGTTAATAGATTTATTTTGTATGCTTTTTTACCCAATTTTAAAGTAGTTTTCTTTAGAAAACAAAACATAAGTTTGCTGAAAGACCGCTGGTCATTAGCTAGTTGTACTTTTTACAATAAAGATTGTTATTATTATTATTAAAACATAAGCAACCTATCGCCCGAGAGGGGCCCAAGATCGGTGTTTGTCATAGGCGCTATTTACCCAAGGTACGCCTCCGGATGAACCAAACATCGTTTGCTCAGCTTTGAGATTTCATTTAAGCGCAATTAATTTTTAACTGCTTTGCGAAAAGTTTCGTCCCGCGGGCCGTGTGTTGGCCAGGCCTGTTTTTCTTAAAGCGCGCGTAAAGGTTACATACCACTTTAAAGCTTAATATTTCACAAACGGATCTCGTAATCGAAATATTGTCTTCAACAACCTGTAATATTTTTGAAAGACCTATCCACGGCACCCTACACCATGGGGTAGACAAGAAAAGAAAAACGTCCCCATTTCTTTAGGGTAAAGGAGGTACTCTAAAAAGAAATTTGTTCAAGATTTTATTTTACCACTTTGTCGGCGTGACTAATCTGTATATCCATGCCAAATTACAGCTTTATATTCCTAATAGTCTTTGAGCTAAACTGCGGACGGACGGACGAACAAACATATCGAAAATGTAAGGGTTCCTTGTAGATAGCAACGGAACCCTAAAAATGGGCAAACATTTTTGAGAAATAAAACCCTTTTTTAACCCCCAGCACAAAAAGAGGGATGTTATTTGCTTGCCGTGTCTGTCTGTCAGTCTGTCCCTATGTGACTGTTTGTGGAATCGTAGCTCCTAAACCAATCGACCGATTATGATGCGGTTTTTTTGTTTGAAAACTGACTTGATCGAGAAGGTTCTTAGCTATAATTTATGGAAATCTGTTCATGCGTTTGATGTCTATGAGCTCATTTCCAACTTGACAAAATTAATCTGCAACCAATTTGACGCAAATGTTTGTGTCAAATTTGTTGCAAACAAATATTGTTCCGTGTGCACAAATGGTGTTCCGTGTGCACAAATGGTGTTCCGTATATTCAATCACGTATTTTCGAGCGAAATTTGAAAGAGGTGGGAGCATTAATCACGTATTTACAAACAAATTATCAAAGAAAAGAAAAAAGTTAATAATGCAATAAAATAAAAAAATTTAGGTAACCGACATAGAAAAAACTCTAAAAATAAAAAAATAAAAATTTCTCTCTTGCCCTTTTAACTTCAGTAAAAGTCATCATTATCAATCGGCTTATTGAAGTCCACTGATGGACGTAAGCCTCCCTCAATAGTTTCCACTGTCCTCGGTCTTGTACTGTCTGCATCCAGCTGGTACTGATGCGTTTTAAGTCGTCCGTCCATCTGGTGGGGGACGCCATCTATTTCTGAAGGCTTCCGATCTAGGCCTCCATTCAAGGATTCGTCTTGTCCATCTGTCATCAGCAGATCTCGCAATGTGTCCCGCCCAGTTCCATTTTAGTACAGTTATTCTCTCTACGGCGTCTGCAACTCCGGATCGTCTGCGGATTTCAGTAGTTGGAATGTGATCCCTGAGAGAGATTCCCAGCATTGATCGTTCTATCGCTAGTTGCGTAACTCGTATTTTCTTTATTGTCCGTTTAGTCACTGTTAGGGTTTCGGTTCCGTAGGTAAGGACTGGAGGCACACACTGGTTGAAAACCTTTCTATTTAGGCAGTTAGGCAATTCTGCCTTGAACATATTTTTGAGATTCCGATATGCAGACCATGCAAGCCCTATTCTTTGAAGAATTTCTAGGGTCTGACTATCTCTTCCGATGGAAATCTCGTGTCCGAGGTATTTAAAGGATGTAGTTTCTTCCACCCTGATACCTTCAATGTATATGCCGTCACCGAGCACAAGTTTTGTCATGATCTTGGTTTTGGGGAAATTTATTTTAAGTACTACTTTCTTTGACTCTTCATTAAGATTTCTTAACATTGAAATGGCGTCATCCAATCGTTCGGCTATGAGGACTATACCGTCGACACATCTTAGGTGAGTGAGTCTTTCACCGTTTATATCCACACCTAAGTTGTCCCAGTTTGTTGGTTTGAACATGTACTGGAGAACAGTATTGAAAAGTTTTGGTGAGATGGTGTCACCCTGACGTAGGTCTCTTCCAATATTGATTCTGTCAGTGTTGTTGTGGAGTCTACATAACATCATTTGGAGGAACAAATATATGTCCTCACACAGCATAGTCAGAATTTACAAAACATGTGTTCGTCCCATTCTAACATACGCGGCCGAAACGAGGGCACAAACCAACCCAGCTAAACAACAAATGCGCACCACCGAAATGAAGACACTACGTGCAATATCAGGCGTGACTTTTATTCATCGAAAAAGAAGTAAAGAAATCAGGGAAAATCTGATCGTACAGGACGTGGTGCGATGGACCAGAGCCAGACGAAGAGAGTGAGTTCTCAATCACAAAATGGGCCAAATTAGCAAAACCCAACCCATGGGAAGACCACCGAAGCGATAGAATGAGTCATGGAGCTCAAGGTCGCAAGAGACGAGAGATGCGTAAAGAAACAGGACAATGTCCGAAAAAGAAGTAGGAGGAGGAGGTTGTGGAGTCTGACACATGCAGTAGCATTCTCATACATATTTTTGTTTACTGTGAGGTACCGATAATCTATTCTGCAGTCTGATCTGAGCCTTCAGCATTGCGTGTTTGTCTACTGAATCGAATGGTTTCTCATAATCTACGAAGATAAGTACTAGAGGTTTATTGTACTCCACACATTTCTCAGTAAGGTTCTTCAAAACCTGGAGGTGGTTACCCGTTCCGTAGCCTGCTCGAAAACCAGCTTGTTCTCTTGTCTGATACAAATCTAATTTGTGACATATTTTTTTAATTTTTTTTAAAGTTTGGCCTAATGTGGATACCGGGTATAAATCTTTCAAACAATGCGGCTTAGTGGCCTATTGTATTTTGCCCACATTTTTCACTTCAGAAACCTAAATATTATTATAAATTGCGTTAATTAATTACACATTTGTCTTCTGGTACAAATGCGGCCGACACTGGGGATAGAACACGGGACCTCCAGACTTGTTAGTTAGCGCTCTAAAATGAGACCACGAGTGTCACCACTACACCACTCGTGCCAACCGAATTTATGACATAGTCTTTTCGTAATTATTTTAGTAAAGAGCTTATATACGTGTGACAGGAGACTTATGGGGTCTATAGTTTCCGATATTTGTTATGTCGCCTTTTTTGTGTAGTAATATTATAACTGTATTGTTCCATTCAGTTGGCGTAGTTCCTTTTAAGAGGCATGCATTAAAAAGAGTTGTTATAGCCTGCAGCAGCTTGTTCCCTCCCATCTTAATTGCTTCGATGACTAATCCATCCTCTCCTGGGGCTTGTTGTTTTTCATCTCGGAAAGGGCTCCATTTATTTCGCTTACTGTGATCTCTGGGATATCTTCCGACCCTTGGTTCAGAACTTTGATGATTTTTGTCGCCAGGTGTTCCTTCTATTTGTTTTTTATATCATTCGGCATAAAATGTCTCTACTATCTTAAGGATCTCTACTCTGTTTGTTTTCACATTGCCTTGTTTGTCCCTCACCTTGCAGATATCCTTCTTGCCTTGTGACAATTTTTTCTTAGTACTTTTTGGCCTTTGTTTTCCTGTATGATCTTATTTATATTCTCTGAATTAAATCTTCTTACGTCGTTTCTCACAGCTTTTGAAATTTCATTATCGAGTTCTCGTAGTTGCGCATAGTTCTCATCATATTTATTTCTTAGTTCATTTCTCTTTTTCATAAGCTCTTTAGTATTCTGACAGATCTTCTCATCTTTGGTTTTCCTTCTTGAGCAGTGTGCCTTCTCAGCCGATTTGATGCTGTTTTCTATAGATGCGATTAGTTCCTCGATGTCGATGTCATTAAAAGTATCTCCTGTTAATATTTTGATGATGATAGATAGATTGATGCATCTAAGTTTATACATACAATTTGAAACTAGTAGGTATTTTCTATTCGTTAAACCTATGTAAAGGGTAAAAGGGTAAAACAAGCAATTTATAACTGACGAAACCTGGAATGTAGTGAAGAGAAGAAAAACTATTTGGCAGACAGGTGTAATAGCCGAAGAACAGAAGACAGAATATCGAACTTTGAGCCGCGAAATACAAAGACTATGTCGACGAGACAAAAACGAACACTTCCGGGAAACATTCAAAGAGATTCAAAGATTGGCAAACACGAACGAAACACGCGATCTATTCCAAAGCATCAAAGAAATTACAAGAGAGTTAAAACCAAGAACTTGGAAAATAGAAAAATGGATGGGGAAGTCATAACCAACATCTATGACGTAGTAGAGGTATGGCACCAGTACTGTGAAGACTTCTACGTAGATGAAGGTCATTGTCAGGGGACAGTTCATCTTCCACACAAGTAGAACAGGAACCTGACATCTTTAAACATAAAGTTGAGCAAGCCATCAACATGCTCAAGAACAACAAAAGTACAGGGGAAGATGATATCAGTGGAGAAATGCTAAAACAGCTGTCCCAAAAAGGTATCCACTTCTTGTGGGCAAGCTGCAACAAGGTATGGGCACTCATGTTGTGAGGCTGCCACCAATGTTGTGAAGGGGGTTATGGTGTGAACCACCGCCGACTTCAATGTTGAGAGGGAAGGACTGCTGGCCAACAATTCTTCGGACTCTGAGATATATCTAAATATCTCGGGATCTTGTAATGTAATGTTCACCGGGATTCGCAAGGCACGTAGTTTGTCGAATAATAATCAAGTTGGTTTTAGCAATTTAATTAAACAATAATACAACGAAATAACTTAAGACTTAAGAACTTCTAGCTTACCACTCTACTCTCTTTTCTCTTACTTCTTACTTCGTCAGTAAGACTGGGGGAACTGGGGAATGGCATTTATACCATTCCTAGTATAATATATCTGTAAGATGGGTTAAATCATCCCTCTAATTCAAATAAGGGGGAGATTGAATTTTCTTGGCTCCTCCCATGAACAATCGAGGCTTAAATTCTCTAAATCCCTGAAAATGTCTGGTTAATCTCTATAATAAGGTTTTTATAGGCCTTCGCACGTTTTCTAATATGTTTGGGGGAGGTAAATTTTAGCGTTTTAGCGTGGTAACAAAAACCCTTAGTTTCTGACAAACTATAAAACATTTGCATTTTTCCAAAACGTGGGACAAAGGGCACGTTTTGGAATGTGCGCTAATGGCACAGATGTCCAGTCCTGGTTTTTATTACAACACTCACGGCAATGGCTAACTGACTGGAATACATCTATCTTCATTCCACTGCACAAAAAAAGATCAAACTAGAAATGCAGTAAATACAGAACTATCGCATTAATCTCGCACCCAAGCAAGGTCATGCTCCGAATTCTGCTACTACGACTCGGAAACTTCTTAGACCGACTAATTCCACAGGATCAAGCTGGATTTGTGGCTGGTAAAGGCACTTGAGAGCAGCAGATCATGATTATACGGCAAATTATTGAAAAAGTCAGAGAATTTACAAAGCCCACATATCTATGCTTTCTCGACTACAGCAAAGCGTTCGACTTTGTAAACTGACACCAATTATGGAATGTCCCCTTAGACATGAGAGCCCTCCCCACCTTGGCGTTCTGCTAAAAACTCTATATGACAACAGCAAACGAATCATCGAAACGAAGATCGAGAGAAGAAACTCAAGACCCTTTAGGATAGGACGAGGAGTTCAGCAAGGAAGCGTCTTATCACCCTTACTTTTCAACATATACGGTGAGTTCATATTAAGAGAAGCTCTGGAGAACTGGGAAGGCGGAATAGTCACTGGCGGTAGGAAAATAAACAACTTACGTTTTGCGACGATACCACAATCATCGCATAAATCGAAAAAGAAATGACCGAACTTCTGGCAAGAGTCGAGAGAGGAGGCTCAAAATTTGGTCAAAAACAAAGCTGATGGTAGTAGATCGTAGCAAAAGGAGAGAAAATCCAGCCGATATATTGAACGTAGAAAACGACTAACCAACCGTCTATTCACCTTCTGGCAAAACAGGAAGGTTCGTACCAATTGGTTGGCAGAAACCGAGAAGGTTATTAAAGAACTGGGAATAACAGATCTCCAAAACAGACAGTTTGTCAGACGCACCCTGAAGGAAGTCCGTGGATTTCAGGAAGAAACCCGAAGGAAAGGTACGCCCTGGACAGAAGAGAGAAAGGGGTTACACCGGCAGAAGATGCGACAATGCTGGGCAAAGATCAAAGCCCAACAGTTAAACAAGCTTGGTCCAAAGTAGGCCTATTCGAAACAATAAGAAGAACGTAGAAAACGTCGATGACATAATTTAGCTAGGCTCCTGTATAAATAGTGACGGCAATACGTCCACAGACACTAGAAGACGTATAACTCTTGCGAAAACAGCCATGACAAAACTAACCAAAGTATGCAAAGATGACCACATCACCAAAGAAACAAAACGAAGGCTCGTCAACACACTGGTGTTCCCAATTGCACTATACGGAGCCGAGGCATGGACTCTGAAAGCAGTAGATCGTCAGAAAATAGACACTTTCGAGATGAGTACGTGTAGAGGGCTACTAAGGATCCCTTGGACAGCGCATAGAACTATACTAAAAGACTTCGACATTGATATAAGAATATCAACCGTTATAAATCGACAAACATTTCAATATTTTGGATACGTCAATCGTGGAACGGTTGACATTCTCGAAAAACTGGTCATCCGAGGAGAAATTGAAGGTACGCGACCTCGGGGACGCTCCACAAAGCGCTGGATCGACTAGGTGCAAGAGATCACCGGAAACCACTACAAGAAAATATAAGAACGGCGGCAGACAGGGTTAAATGGAGGAAGATCTCTAACTCCGCAATAACATAAGAAAACGCCAACAGGCGATCACGACCCTTCATGCATGAAGTAAACTACTAGAGAGACAGATACCTATGTAGGTATAACTAATTATTCTTCTGCACATAGCGGTCCCCCGACGCGGCTAATCATCAAAATATTACTTCAAAATGATACTTTTGATGCAGTTATTTATTATTTATTTAGCGTATGGCACAACACATGGTGAATTTATAAAACATGTAAAAAATAACGATTGAATAAGACATTACAATGTACGAGTTACAAACAGACATATAAGTAGATATAAAATTGCTATATTAAAAGATCTAGTTCAGCTATCCATTCAAGACTTGATTATGTGGTGTGGAAGAAGTCCCTCAAATCCCCTTGATATGCCCTCAGTTCACACTCTGTCACTATGTGGCCAATTGTTTGGCTCGAGTCGCCGCAGTCGCAGCCTGGGTTGGGTCGTCTTCCCCATTTATGGAGGTTTTTCTGTACTGACACAGTTCAGGGTCTTCCATATATGTCGTGGTTGGTCGAAGCCATCGGGTTTTACGAATGGGTCAATGAGATTTCGTACATCGTTTGGGACATTTTCAGTCCAGAGGGTCTACCATTCGGAGTTGATGTTGAAGTTATTGGCTGCCAGTTGTTGTGCTGATAACATTGGCGGTTTCCTAGATCGAAGCCGGTTTCTTGTCAGATCCGGGATATCCTCATGGATAGGGAGTTGTGTGTTTATTAATTTTTTTTATATTCTTTTATTAGGGCGTCTTGTCTTCTTAGGGCATGTGGAGGTATGTGGCTCAGTGTTGGGAGCCAATAGGATGGAGTAGTTCTGATGCAGCCACTAATCGTTTTCATTGCTATATTAAGCTGATTGTCCACTTTCTTGGTATGTGCGCGTTCATCCATATCGGGGCACAAAACTCGGCCGCAGAATACACCAAACTAAGTGCAGATGTTCGTAATGTATTTTTCGATGCCCCCAGCTAGTGCTACATAGTCTCTGGATAATGTTGTTTCGAGTGCTTAATTTTTGCGCTGTTGTTTCAAGATGTGTTTTGAATGATAGAGTTCTATATAAGATTACCACGATATACTTGGGATACCGTTGATAGGGTAGCACTGCATTATTCATTTTGACTTCTAATTCATAATTTGCCTTATTGTTATTGAGGTGGCAGCTGACTTCAGTTTTATTTAGGTTTGGTTTTAACCGCCATTTGGTAAAATATTTGTTGAAATCGTCGGTCAACGTGTTTTCGGTGGGTTAAAATTGTTTGTGTTGTACAGCTAAGGCTAGATCATTAGCGTACCCAAACTTTATCACGAAGGTTTTAGGCAAATCTGAAATATAGAGATTGAAAAACATCGGGGTCAAAACTGAGCCTTGAGGCAATACTTTGTTGAGTTTTCTCTGTTTGCTTAAGTTATTACCGTTGATTTCTTGGAAGTGTCTATCAGAAAGCATGTTGTTTATCAGTCGCAGAGTTGTATGACAAGGGACTTGTTTAGACAGCTTGTATAGCCTTTCTTTCCATACTGTGTCGTAAGTAAGTTAGGTCCACGAAAGCTACAGCTGTCTTTTGTTGTTTTTAGAAACTCACTTCAATATGTGTAGTTAGGCTGAGAACTTGATCTGCACAGCTTCGATTAGGTCTGAAACCAGCTTGTTCGGGTGGAATATGTTCCAGAATTCGTGTGCCTAATCTTTTGAGAAGAAGTCGTTCTAATAGTTTATAGCAGCAGCTAAGGAGTGCTTGATGAAGTTAAATGGGCAAGAGAGAAATTATATTTTTTTACTTATAAGAGTTTTTTTGTGTCGGGGGTTATTTAAAATTGTTAATTTCATTTTATTAAATAAAATCCATTTATATTGTGAGCTTTAATTCGTTACAATATAATAAACTGAAATGATAAAAAGCAATCATTAAAAAAACATTGAATTATTAGCTGTTAAAACTTTATCAATTGTTCTCAATTACCGATAAATTGGTTCTGTTATGAAATTGATAATCAATTGTTGCAAGTAATTGCTGGAACACAAAGCATTTGAAATGTGAATCGAAGCCGCAGACAACGATTGTCCAAGGAGGACAATCCATGAACAAACGGCGATTGATTGCTCAATACGACAAAACCGCATACCTGTCACTGAAAACACCGTCACCGCGTCATTATTGCGGATAAGCGTAATTAAAATACACTTTGTATTTAAATTTCCAACCAACTTTTATCGACCTTTATTCTTATCGGTCCAACGAACTTTTTAACAGTACCGCAAGATCTCACGAACTTATTTAAACTTATCCAACAGTATCGATACCAGGCTGCATAAATAAATGATCACATGAATCAAATCACATAATTAGTTTTATTCAAATAATTTATAGTCTTTTCATATAGTTAGTGCTAAAACAATTAACTCTTTAATATCGATACCCATAAAAATTAAAGAAATAAAAATAAAATTGTACATTGCCTACAGTTTACGATTTTTTATTTAATATGTAATTTTGCACGCACGTTAATTATCCAGTCTGCATGTTTATCTTTTCGATGTCGTTTAGCTTGAATACTCTTAGGATGCGAAATGTGTTTCTTTTCTAGCAACGAGTTTGTTTCTGTTTTCAGACCCCGCAGAATGCAAACCGGCCGAACGATCGCACTCCTCAATCCCAGATCGCCGTCACTCCCCAGCCTCGATGCTCCTCTTCTCCCTACGCAAAAAACGGCACGCGTCTAGGCGGCACCCTAAAAAATGTCCCCGAAACGCGTCGCCATGTAACCCTGCAACCCTCATTTTGGTGAGCCCAAAAATGCAAAAACTTTTTATATTATTAACTTGATTAAAAAAACAACAACTAATATTTGGAAAGAAAGTAAAGTATTCCTAATATAATAAGTAGTTTTTTTGGGACATTGGAGAAAGAAATGGGGAAAATGTTATCTTTGGTTTGATTGAAATATCGAAAAAGTTTTACTACTTGTACATATTCATAAAAAAATAGATGTGTTCAGATTATATAAATGTATATCTAAAACGGTTTAGGAAAACAAGCAATATATTCTTTGTGTCTTAATTTCGATGGATTTAATATGGAGAGAATAGAGTATTTTTTATTATTGGATTGATGAATATATATTTTTTGCTTCGATAGAAATCTATGTATAAAGAAATATGAAGAAATGACAATATTATATATCAAAGATAGAGTTTATATAAATATATTAAATGCCTATTAGTTAGGTGCCGAATTTAATTAATTTTAGGATGGTAGACGTGTTTCCCTTTTAAATTCCTTCCGTTCACTTCAAGAAATCGAATTATAGTACAATCATTTCAAATCGTTGTGGAATTATCAATCAAAGTACTTCAAAAATCAAAACGAATATATATAGAAAGAATAAACGAGATCAATCAATTTCCATCATTGTTATATTAAGAAAAAAATAATTGTTAAGACAGAGTACAAATATAAGTTATTATTATACAAATTTCAAAGAAAATAAGATTATTTTGTTAATATATATGGTTACGCACAAATGGAACCTATCCTATTAAATTTAGTTTGGATAATTTGAGAAAATATTTTTTTTAGTAAAAGGTTAAAGAAATATAAAAGGTTAAGAAGGGTAATAAAACTTTTTCGAAGAAATCGAATGCGATGTATGCGGCCGCTGGTGGTGCGTCGTTGGCTAGCCGCCAGGCACGCCAAAGACAGCGCCAAAATAAGAAAGCGGCCGCCCAAAAAGCCTCCAAAGCCTCCGACCTCATCCCAAAACCTCCCCAAAAAGGTCAATTCTACAACTACACCGATGAAACGGTCCCGAAACTCTCCCGAGTCGAACGTAACGTTCTCAAACCTCCTCACCACACAACTCCTCACGAACGCCGACACAGCACCTCCAACTACCACCTGAAAGAACCCAAAGCCCGAATCCGAGAGAGTCCCTCTATTTGCATCCCCGTTCAAAATCATCTGAATCAGAAACAACCTTTGACGCCTTGTACGTTGCAAAATCATTTACCCGTTCCACGTTCCCCGTCTTTGACGAGTCATTTACCGCAAATATTGATACCTGAAGATGGAGATAAGTCGTTGGAAAGGAGATGCAGCTTCGTGCGGCAAGTCGAAGAAATGGAGAAATTTCCCGAGGGAGGAACTGGAGTTCTGGACAGGTGCAACCATATGTGTAATTTCGAAATTAAGGATAAAGGATGGGAAAATAATCCCGCCTTTTATGCGGAATACGATAGAAGCCTTTTCGGTAGCTTGGATTATCCGTTCTCAGAGGTATTTTCAGTAGATGGGGGAAGGACAGTAGTTGACCGAGGGGACAATCGGTTTGCATGTTTTGCATGTTGTGAACACACCTTTGTACTTACTCTCTGCATAGCTTTAATAACGTTAAAAGGGAATTTGATTACTCCTCCGGCTTTAAATAACGCTCGTTTCTTTAAATGGTTTCGCTGGCCATCACGCCCTACTTTTTATTCGGTTTAATTGGAAACGCTACCGAAGTCCTAATTTCATTTTAACTCTTTAATTAAAATGAAATTAAGCACGTGACACTTTTAACTTCTGTGTGTATCACATTGTAACATTTGATGTTATACAGAACCACCTATCTGGTATGCTAATCGTGATATTCGAATTCAAAAAACCAATTTTGTTTCTAATAATTATATATTTTTTTTAAACAATATGAATATGAATTGAAACAATTGAGTCTTTTCTTCAAAAATTGTATTTTAGAATATATTCATTTCGTTAAAAATGTTTCTCTATTTTGCGTCTGTAATGTACTCATAACGGCACTCATATGTGTGCGATTATGGCTCGCCGAGTGCGATACAGTTTTCTCAGTATGTATCGGCGATTTTTTTATTTAGAAATAGCACAAAAGGGCACAAAATAGAAAAATACTATAAAAAACTTGCTCGTAAAGCGTTTTCAGCACTTGTCCATTAGAAAAGTCCTCGCTACACTCGTCGTTTTCCAAACTTGGACGCGTGCTGTAAAATCGCGCTTAGTGACCTCGTCCTTTAATATACTATAACATCATCAGTATAATTGTAATGGTATATTAAAAAACAAGTTCAATAAACTCGTTTTTTCAGCACGCGTCCATGATTAGAAAACTCCTCGCTACGCTCGTCGTTTTCTAAACATGGACGCGTGCTGAAAAATCGCGCTTATTGAACTCGTTCTTTATACTACTTTTTTTATTTTGCTCCCTTTTGTGCCATTTCTAAATGAAAAAATTGCCGATACATATTGAGAAAATTGTATCGCACTCGGCGAGCCATTAACGAACCCATATGAGTGCTTTAATGAATTCATTATACACGCAAAATAGAAAAACATATTTATGTATACATCTACCTGTATATTCTAAAATATATTTTTTGAAGAAAAGACGTATTTCATTTCATATTTATCACAACAATTCTTCAAACACAACTAATCTAAATATTTAAAACAATTTGAAATCTTAAGCCTATCTTATATTGTTTCTTCCTTTTATCATTAATAATTATAATATTTATTGCAACATGGAAATGTAAGAAAAGACTACCGAACGCGAAGTCTTTCTCACGTTTATCATTATAATTATAGCAATTGAATGAATTGATATACTCTAGTTTTTACAAGAGTAGACAAGATTGGATAATGCAAGACAAGTCTAAAAAAACCATGGGGTTCTATACGATATTAGATGAGACTTGGCGAAAGTGGACAAGACCAAACAGGACCATACAACATCAGTCAAGACCAGACGAGACCAGACAAGACTAGACAAGACCAGACAAGACCTTACAAGACCAGACAAAATCACACCAGACAAGACTAGACAATAATACTAGTAGATGGAAGTGCACTAGAAAATTAATTGGAATTAAAGCAAACTAGACTTTATTGATTAAAACATGTATTGTCTAATGCAACTCCTGCTAACTAGTTTAGATTAATTTAGTTCAGAGTTATATTAATCAGTTTTATTGTGTATAAGTCCATTAAACTGAAACACCATGTTGGCTATGTGCACGACAGTGGCGCCACCTACCATGCGCAACTATTCGGGATTAAGTTAAATAATGCCATTGAAATGTTTTCTTGCTTTATAATCAATAAAGTAATCAAAAGAAAGATGAAAAGATGGCAAATTAGTATTTTTAGAGGATTTTTTTTAAACAATATATGGACCGTTTATTTTGAAGGTTGTGTATTAAGTCTATTTTTTGTTGTTTCGAGAAAATTAAACGTTTGCATATTTGTCTATTCGAAAATGTTGATTGATTGTTTCACGTTTGGCTATGTTTTTATCAATTTATCAGTATGTAATTTGGCTATTTAAATTTCTTTAGGCGAATGTAACTAAAACATTGTATATTTACGGGAGGCTAAATGAACTTACACCACATTCATAATTAATGAAATGTAAATTAATTTCTATTTTTGTTTTGTTATTTTATACTTGAAGTATAAAATAACAAAACAAAAATATTTAAGATGGTCAAATACACAAATAATGAATTAATTTCAATATTGAAAATATCACTTAAAATATATTTCATCGTAATTCAATTTTATTTATAATTAATAACAAGAAATAAAATAAAAGTAGTATTTTATATTTTGTACATCAATTATAATTTTGTATTGTTAAACTTGACATAAGATTATTTATTTATGATCTTTATGTGGCAATGTCTTGAAATATTCATGATGCACAGGAGGCATATAAGGTAATAACTGCTTCATATCTTTATATTCTTCGTATGTAATAGGCATCGCAATACAATGGCGGTAGTGTAATTTTTTCAAATTTTGACGGGCTTCCCCGTCATGTAGGTGATAAAATTAAAGTCTTAAAATTTGTGTCCTCCATTGATGTTTTATATAAAATAGTTTTTCTATTTTGCGCCTGTAATGGACTCATAACACCACTCATATGCGTGCGGTTATGGCTCGCCGAGTGCTGTTATGAGTTAATTTTTTCAAGGTTGGCACTGAAATTCAGAGCTGTCAGTGTCAAATTTTCGGCAAGATAGTTTTGAGGTTATGTGACGTGTGGAAATCGCGAATATTCAAATTTAATTAATTAATGGTAATAAACGATATAACACAAACTTAATTTAAAATCTGTCAATCAATAGTACAATTATTAAAAACATTTATAGTGACATTGGATGTTTCTTGAGCAGTAACACTCACACCAGGGACATTATATGAGGAGCTAAAAGCCAGAGTTGGCTAAACCCATTCACTTGCGTAGTAAGATAATTTGTGTTTAAAGTTTTCAGAAAACTTACAAAACAAAACAAAAATTTGCGAAACAAAAAATTTCGCAAATGTAGTACATCTTTACAACTCCAATTTTCACAGGATTTTGTAGATGCGCTACCTTTGAGAGGTAGTTTAAGAATAGGTGTTGCAAAATTTTCCAATGTACATGAAAATTGGGTTTTCTTAGGCATGGCCCACTATGGCTTTATCGATTTTCTAGTTTAACCTTGCAACTTGTAGACTTGAACCAGGAGAAAAATACACCAGCATTGTAGTTTTTAAAATGCCATTTTAATCAAATATATTGTAACATATTTACTTATTATTATAATAAAAATAATTTAAAAAGTAAAAAAGAAGTAATATTTTTTGTTTTAAAAAGATAATAATATATTTTTTATTTTAAAAAGATATTTTTGATTAATAAAATAAAACTAAAAAAATAGCCTATCTATAATAATAGTTATTAACATTCATCGGCCTCTGAATCACTCAAATCAAAATACTCTAATTCATCAACGTGTACGGAGTTTTTTTTTTTTTCCTTTTTTCCGTTGTCAAACTTACAGTTAGGTAAAAGTGGTGAAATCGGAGGGATAAAATCTAGCAAAGATTGCAAGTCTGCTTTTTTTCCGCTAAAATGGATTTGGGTGAAGGCAAATTTTGTTTAATTAAAATATTTTTTTTATTATTTCACTTGGCGATATTCACTTTATCATAGGAAAACATTGATTCGTTGTGACAGTAAGAAAAATAAATAATTAAAGGTTTTGTTTTAAGAAATTTAAGAGATAAAATTTATAGCCAACTAACTTTTACCTCCACGTCATTTATTTTTCGGTTAGTAATATTTTCTGCCATGAATTTTTCTACTGAGAAAAGGTCATTTTTTTCATTTCCTCTACAAGGAATGGTTTTTTTTCCTGGCTGTTGCAATCACCTTGAACCAGTCTTCTAGCAGATATATGTTTGGATGATACCTTTTATTAAGTTCAATTGATCCGAAATCAGCATCACATCTTAAATAGGAGTGCACACTCACTAAAATATTATGCTGAATTTCCTTAATATCAGTATAAGAAACCACAAGCTGGCAAAACGCAGCCATCTTTATATTACGATTTTGGCCTCCGCATGCATCTGAGTACATAATTACATTTTTGGTAGTTACATATTTTTTAAAATAATGCAGTAAACATGACCCAATTTCCTCTGATCCTCTGGAGGCAACTGATTCGTCCCACACATACATTGCCAGAGTGGGCCATGCCCAAAAAATCGGTTTGGCCCACTCTGGTTCTCATATTAACAAGCAATTCAGTGATGCCAAAACCTGTATAGTGCTGCCATTTCTTAAGAAGAGCTCAAACTAAACATGAACCACTCTGGCTCTGACCAGAATGATTTTGAATGTTTGTTTCTTTACGTAACTCGATTCACGAAAAAAATAGGTTTGGCCCACTTTGGCTTTGAGCTCCTCATATATAGTAATACTATTACTGTTGCTATCAAATTGGGACTTGGTAAAGAATACGGGATTGTTTTGAAACTTAGTGTTAACTTAGCGGACTTTTTACCTGATGTAACTGTTGTTAATCGTCTTTGGCACTCTTTAACTAAGATCCGAAAGCAAAAATTAATCTTTTACGTTGTCTAGGTCGGTTTATTGTTTTTGATTGATTCAACGGTCCTTGCCACATTGTGCTATATTGGATCGAGAATCCACGCTGCCGCGCGTATGTTGTCTTGATTTATTTGCCCGCTTCGCGGTGGGCAACCTAATCTAACCGGGGTTAAACCAACGGTCTTCGCCACATTGTCCTATATTGGATCGAGAGTTCGCGCTGCCGCGCGTATGTTGTCTTGGTTTATCTGCCCGATTCGCAGCGAGCGACCTAATCTAACCGGGATTAAACCAACAGTCCTTGCCACATTGTCCTATATTGGATCGAGAGTTCACACTGCCGCGCGTATGTTTTCTATATTTATCTGCCAGCTTCGCGTCAGGCAACCTAATCTAACCGGGGTTAAACCAACGGTCTTTGCCACATTGTCCTATATTGGATCGAGAGTTCAAACTTCCGCGCGTATGTTGTCTTTATTTATCTGCCAGCTTCGCGGCGGGCAACCTAATCTAACCGGGGTAAAACCAAAGGTCTTTGCCACATTATCCTATATTGGATCGAGAGTTCGCGCTGCCGCGCGTATGTTGTCTTGGTTTATCTGCCCGCTTCGCGGCGGCGAACCTAATCTAACCGGGGTTAAACCAACGGTCCTTGCCACAATGTCCTATATTGGATCGAGGGTTCCCGCTGCCGCTATCTATATAGGACACACATAGGATCCACAGCAACAATATAGGACAATGTGGCAAGGACCGTTGGTTTAATCCCTGTAAATTAGATAAATCAAGATCACATACGCGCGGCAGCGCGAACTCTCGATCTAATACAGGATAATATAGCAAGGATCGTTGGTTTAACCAACTCGGCCGCGGGTATCGATTTACATTCAAGTAATTTTTGAATTGTTTAGTCGAGATCTCTTAAAATATTCTGAATATTCATAATATACAACAAATTTCTGGAAGCCAATTTTGTATTACTTTACGCAAACATGTGACGCAGAAAAATTTAAATAATTAATATGTTGTCAAAATTAATTTTGGCAACGCTGACCCAATTGTATCTACATTCTCAGTTTAGTGATCAGTCATACACGTCAGTTATTTGGTTGAAGATTGACAAATTCAATCAAATCAAAGAGACAAATTTTTTTATTACAAAAATTAAAAAGTAAAAAAAGAATCTGATGAATATCCAGGACACTTAAATAATTAACTCGAGACATTGTAGCTGTTTGTGGCGTGGCTGTTCGTTGCAATATGAATGCAACTTCAATACTATGCATAAGATTGTACAGTGTTGCCACAACATTACAGTGTTGCCAGCATTATAGTTTTTCATATAAACGGGCATATAAACAAAAATAAACGTGTCAACGTCGAGTTAGTTGCGTTCGCATCTACTATCTGTCATCTTGAAAATGTCAACAATTATTTTCAACATAAACACGAATATTTATTGAATCAACGTACACAAGGTAGAAGCTTAATTTTTGATTTGAAATCTTAGTTAAAGAGTGCCAATGACGATTAACAACAGTTACACCAGGTAAAAAGTCCGCATCACTAAGTTTCAAAACAATCCCGTATTCTTTACCTAACCTATCAAATTGCAACATATCCGTTAATTCCTGACGCCTAAGCGCACCATTGTAACCCATTATCAATCGATCTAAAATGAATACCGTTTCATACAAAGCTGCGATATACATACAACTTTACCCACCTTCACAGCCAAGTAAGACTTATCATCTGCGTCCCTCATAAATTTATTAATATCTTCTTCTTCTAACATCTTCGACATTTTAGGTGCATAGGTGCCCTGAGTCATCCGTTTCAATAAATCCTGCAATTTAATAATTCGAAGTAAGCAAGTAAAACATTTTCGGAAACAACTGTAACCTTATTTGCATCGCACCACTCATTAAAATTACTCTATACTTTTTGATATCGTGGACGTAATTTATCCGGCAACAAATTGCGCACCGTATTTGCAACAATTTGCTGAATTTTAGGTGGAGTGCAAGATACTTTCTCTTCCATTTTAATTTTAATCTTTAACTTAATTTCAAGTGACTGTGAAATATCAATTATCAGTGTCACCCACCACTAAGACTTTTTCTAAATATGTATGGGCGATTTTTTTATTTAGAAATAGTATAGAAGGGCGAAAATCGAAAAAATACTATAAAAATCTCGTCCGTAAGACGTTTTTCAGCACTTGTCCATTAGAAAACTCCTCGCTACGCTCATCGTTTTCCAAACTTGGACGCGTTCTGAAAAATCGCGCTTACTGAACTCGTCCTTTAATATACTAATACGGTGCACTTTTGCAAAACCCCAACCACCACATTTGCAACCAATTTACTTTCTCTGCATTAGTGTTTCTTCTTACCTGTTTTTTAATTGCGTTTTGTAGATTTTTAGGTCCAATTAACAGCAAGAGCAGTGTTGCCAACTCGAATTTTGAAAAAGACGTAGGCCAGAATGGAAAATTACGTAGAATTAGTAAACCTTGCGAATTAAATGTACGTAGATCTACGTACTTTTTTGTTGTGATATACTTTAAACTTGAAATCCACCATCCATCCCATGGTAGCAAAATAAATTATTATTAATAAATTTGTTTATACATATGATGCATGCTTATCCAAAACCCTTTTACCTCCTACATTTCAAGTCACATTTATGTTAATTACAATAAAATAGTAGCCCCTTTTCTTGCATTTTCGAAACCCAACCTGTATACTTCTATTTTTCCCACAAGTAGGAATATTTTTGTTCATTCGATTTTCTTCGTCACTGTCACTGCTTACTTCCATAATTGTTTATTGTATTTAATTCAATTGAGCTGGAAGCTATAAAATATCAAAATCAGACAATAAACAACGAATCTCCTTCGAAATATTAATTTAAATAACATTTAGAGAGAAAAATAATAAAAATGAGTGATATTTACGATATTATAGCCTCCAGAATAGCTAACCAATGAAAAGACGATAGAAAATTCTCACAAACGTTTTATTGTAGTACTTACAAATATTTAAGAGTTTACTTAAAAATTATTAAAAGCCAAACGAATTTCGATTTAATTCGAAATTTAATATTAAAAAAATTCTGCATTTAAATACCGTACTTTAAGAGATATTGGTTTAGCTGAAGTCGGAAATAATTAAAATTCAAAATAGCCGCGTTAACTTTTTGAATTTATTTTCCTTTTTAAATTTATTTTTAGCGAGTCGAACGCCCTACCGCGTTCCAACGGGCGAATTAAAGAAGAACCTTAGCAGAGAACCCCAGCCAGCACTTTTAAAATGAACGACCTGACGCGTATTATAAACCTGACGCGTATATCTTTTTTCGCGGAAGAAAAGAAAATATGCCCATTTTCTGCCTAATGCGATATTATTTTGCAAATTTGTCAATTTGATAGAAAATACGTAGATTCTGAAACTAAAGTTCGTAGGTTTGCAGGAGAGGCCTAAAGTACGTAGATCTACGTCAAAAGGCGTAGAGTTGGCAACGCTGAGCAAGAGGCTGTTGAAACGAAATGTTCTCGTTTCATTTCGTGTAAAATAAATGTATTATGTTGTCTACATTGTTTTATAACCACATAATAATCCTGTGGTGTGAATACGAAATTATTTTTTCGTAACGCCATTTCTATGATACCAGAATCTGCATCGTTTGAAAGATATGAATGTCCGGAGAGTAAAAATTTATGATCAAATACCTCAACGTTATTTTCCCATATTGGACAACCCTCAACCACATCAATGCCATTTGTAAATTCCTATTTTGCCAGGTACACATATCGCTATATGCAATAATATGACTTTGAGTCGTAACGTTTTCTAAATGTCTCAAGCATCAAGAAGCTATTTACTGCGATCCCCTGGAAGCAATTGTTTCGTCACACACATACATATTAACTTTATTGCCGTCGAAATTATGAAATCTCTCGTTTTAGAACATACAGCTGTTTATGGGAATTGGACTTATACCAGTTTCATAATTAATGGGTGCACAATTTTTTTTAGCGGCCAATTTTAATTTGAACAAAACATGGCATTTTTTAAGATATTAAATACTAATTAAGCATAAAAAAACGTATGCGGTCAGGGGGGACTCCCGTCAGAATCAAAGTTCCTCGTGCAATTAACAGAATTGAAATTCACTTTTAATATCCGAAGATCTAAAATTCTTATAAGAGTTAAAAATGTGCAATTACCGTCGCCAGAAATGTTTCCGTCATGATGCAACAAGACATTTGGCATTGAACATTCATCATGTTCCTCGGATGGGGCTTGGAATGATTGCGAACTTGGACTAATTACTTGCTGAGCTTCATCATTAACGGATGATTGAATTTGATTATTCAGAAAGGGACTAAATAATATTTTTTCAGTTTCTTCATTGTTTTCGATTAATAATAATAATAATAATAATAATAATAATAATAATACTTTATTGTCCAACAGAGCGAACCCCAATGACAGAACAATAATAATAATAATATATATATACATACATACACATACAAGACACACACATGCATACACATATACAAACACACGTACATAGATACACCTATATACATACATATACACATATAAATACATAAACAAATGGTGTAAACCCATACAAGTAATACAAGTAATAAATATCAATATACAAAACAGTAAAAATGATTACATAGAACAGGTAAATAAGTATATAAATATTAGTCTTAAAATATATCCTGAGATGCTTCGTTAGCAGCTTTACACATTACGAAGATAGGTGCTCTACGTAGTACGTTAGTCCTTGAAATCGGCAGACGAAAACTGGCGCTAGATCTAGACGATGATCTGGGAATATTGATTGGAATTTTGCCCAAGAGAAATGAACAGTCTATCTGACTATGCAAGAGCTTAGAGGTATATTGTGCACAGCAATGACTCCTTCTGTCTTCTAGAGAAACCATGTTATGTCTAATTAACAATTGTTTGAGACTAGTTCCTATCTCAGGATAAACTCCATCAAGTCTGTAGGACAGGTATTTCAAAAAACGTCTATGAATTCTGTCAAGTTTGAACGCGTGTGATGTATATAAAGGATACCACACGAGAATAGCGTACTCCAGTTTGCAGAGGACGTATGTACAAAAAAGTTGCTTCATTAGGTTAGTATCGGTGAAGTTGCGACTAACGCGCATTACAAATCCTAAGGACTTCGATGCAGAGGAGCACACGCTATCGAGGTGGTCGAGAAATGTTAGGCGAGAATCAAATATGACACCGAGATCTTTCATTATTTCCTTCTTGACAATAGGGCTACCATCAATTGTATAGGTAGTTTGTATTGGAGAAAGAGTTTTTGAGTACGAAACATAACAACACTTGGTGGTATTAAGTAATAATTTGTGTTTAACACACCATCTCACAAATGAGTCCATGTTATTTTGTAAGTGTAACATATCCCCATGGCACTTAATCGATTTATATAATTTTATGTCATCAGCAAATGCTAATACGGGACACGATATCGTGGACAGTAGGTCATTAATGAAGATAATGAATAATAAGGGACCCAAGTTAGAACCTTGGGGGACATCCGATGTTGCTAGAAATTCAGTTGATACGAACCCATTATAGTATACGTAACAAACTCTATTTTCTAAATAGGACTTAAGTAGTGCTAAAGCATCACGGTTTAAGCCTAGGTTGTAAAGTTTTTGTAAAATTAGGTTGTGTTGAATCTTGTCGAAAGCTTTAGATAAATCAGTATATATCACATCAACATGTCCGCGGTTATCAATTTCTTCCGATACGTATTGTGCAAATGTTGCTAAATTAGTACATGTGGAACGACCATTCACAAATCCATGTTGTTTAGGAGAAATAAAACTTTTTACTTTATTATAAATAACACAGTAGAGGAAAATTTCAAAAACTTTGGCAAAGTTGGATAAAATGGATATCGGCCTATAGTTGGAGATACAAGACTTGTCGCCATTCTTGAAGATTGGTGAGATGCGAGCGCGTTTCCACCTATTCGGGAATGTGCAAGTTTTAATGGATAGATTAAAAAGAATCATTAAGGGTTGAGCGAAAACAAACCTACAATCTCGTACTAAAAATGAAGGTATAGAATCATCACCAGCTGTAAATTTATTAGATAATTGGGACATAATTAGTAGAAGGTCCTTTTCATTAACTTCAGGAAAGTTAAAAGGAACAATGTTATTTAAATATTCAGTAGGAGCAGTAGCATCAATTGAAGAGAACGAACTTGAGAAAAAGTCAGCAAAAGCGTTAACTATGGTGTTAGGCTCAGAAAACTCGGAATCTTCATTATGAAGCGTACCAGGAATTCTTGAGTGACCACGCTTGTTATTTAAATATTTCCACACGTCAGTTGGATTTTTCTTAATATTGCTTTCCATCCTAAGGATATAAGTTTTATAGCAATTCGCAATTTTAGCTTTACTTTGTCTGCGTAGTTGACTGTATTTGTCATAAAATAGGCGATCACCAGTTCTTGACCATTGCTTCCTATATTTTTCTTTCAATCGTAAGAGAGACCTAATTTCGGGGGAATACCATATAGGATACTTTGCAACAGAGTAAGATTTCTTAGGCACAAACTCATCCAAGCATTGATATAATGTGGTATAAAAGGAATCAACAGCATCATTGATGTTATTATACTGTTCCAATGAAGTTGACCAATCAATATCGCAAAGGGATTGATACAATAACATTAAATTAGATTTACGAAAATTATACGCCATTTGGCTATTAGACGGAAACGAACGAAAATGATGTGATTCGAGAATACATATATTAATGTCTAGCGCAGGATGATAATTATCTTCCTTAACTAGGGGAGATATGGAGTGTAAAACAGACAAATTGTGATTTATATTGGCTAGCACTAAATCTAACAAATTATTGCTTAAGTTACTGACGTTATTATATTGTGTAATGTCGAGAGCATTGTTAAATTGTTGCAAACAGTGAGCTTTATTCGAAGCTGGAGTACCAGCTCTTGAAACATCAGGAATGTTAAAATCGCCAACAATAATTAACTGATGATCAACAAGGAGTGTTTCCAAGGCGGACATGAAGGTTTCGAAGTCTTCATTTGGAATATCAGGGGGTATGTAAACTACACCAATAATAAGCTTCAGTGAGCCGATGAAGCACTTGCATAATACAATATCAACGAGGGGAACAATATTAATAACCCTGGATATATCCACTGGTATGATCTTGATTTTATCACTAAATGCTGCTAACACTCCTCCACCTCTAGTTCGACTAACTTGCTTAAATTTGCGGTCGCAGCGCACTATCTGATAATTAGACGGAAATAATTCAAAATCGAATACAGAATCATTAAGCCACGTTTCACTCAGCAGAATAATATCAAAATCAGAGCTACAGGAGTTACAATAAAAGTTATCAGTCTTAGAGTTCAAACCTCTTACATTTTGATAGTAAATTGAACACATCTCAGATTTTGATGCGCTGTTGGACACCTGTTGGTTTTGTTTTGAATGTTTCAAGAGATGGTTCTCAGCTTCCTTGATTATTTGAGTATCTGTTGGGGATTTTATATTTATTTTAGCATTTTCGCTGGGGCCCTTTCTAATCTTAATAAAAAATTATTGATGCAGGCATGACGCGGCCAAATATCTGGGCTTTTCACCTTTTCGAAAACATCAAAAGGTACTGTCACCTTAAATGACGAGTACTCCTCCGGACGCCTTGACTGCAACTTTTTACAAATCACCTGATCAATATTTTTATTTGAGAGATATGTGATAATATCTTCCTCACTTAATTGGGGGTCTAGCTTGTAAACATGGAGATGTTTATAGCGCATTGCTGCTTTTATCTCAGTTACGTCATCATTAGTTCCATGAATTACATTAGATTTCCGTGTATCCCTTTTCCTATGTCGCTGTACCGCCCATGGTTGTTCTTGAGATATATTTCCATCGATTTTATTATTTCGAGTAGCTTTATATATCTGCGGTTGATTGTATAGATTTTTTGTGGTGCCCTCGCCAATCTCGATCGAATTCGCTTT
Source organism: Phosphuga atrata (assembly GCA_944588485.1). Taxonomy (NCBI): domain Eukaryota; kingdom Metazoa; phylum Arthropoda; class Insecta; order Coleoptera; family Silphidae; genus Phosphuga; species Phosphuga atrata. The sequence goes on from OX155893.1 coordinate 24,715,231, forward strand.
TTTGTCTTGATAGCGCGGAGTGTTGTCACTGTTATCGTCAAGTTCCAATGCCGAATCTCCTTCTTGGGATTTATTTTTGGGTATATTAGCAGTTTCCTTCTCAACAATAGTTTGCTGGGTTGAGATTTTCTTCTTATCTTCACTTAACACTTCTATTTGTTTAGATAGTTCAGAGATGACAGTAAGCAGCGGTTGTACTTCTTTTTTTACAATTTCAGATATAAATTCACCAAAATTTTCACTTTGTAGGAACGCAGTTAATATTTCAAACTGTTTTGTCGACGGGATGTTCGATCTAAGTTCTCTGGACATTTTAAAAATTTTAATAATTCGATACTATTCTCTGATAATAATAAAGTGTATTATAGAAAAATAGCTTTTGAAATACACTTTATAATAATAATTCACTCACACTTTCCGCTAACTAAATCGGTGTAAAATGCCACTATCATATATTTCGTTGTCTATTGCGGTTGTCTATTGCGGTTAATATTAACAATATTACGATATTAACATATTATTAATTATGATTTTTGGAAAAATAATCTTTGTATTCTCACGCACGACCGTTCGCATTCGCGTCTACTTCGCGAGAGAATATGGTTGGTAATGAAACTTCTTTCGTTGATTGTAAAGATTCAGGTTCATCACGTTTCTTCTTTGATTGAAATTTATCTCTGTATATTTTATCGCCTATGCTGCAGGTTCTAAATCTGTATTTTGTATAATTTATTTTTTCCTTTTTCTCTCTCGATACTCTTTTTGACACTGAGGTTGTGATTTCACTATTGTCTCTCTATAATGTATATGTCCATCAGCTTGTGTAAAACTGAGTTATTGCATGATCAGCCGACAGTTCATGTAACTATTCTATTTGAAATATTCGATATGACTAACTAGTTCGCGAAACCATCTCAAAAATGTTTCTTTATTTATCTCTTCATTAATAGGTCTGTTAATTAAGACAAGTTGCTTTATACTATCAAATTACAGCACTTTGGCATTTTTTGAAACATCGAATCGGTCAGTAGGTAAGATAGTGAGTGTGAATCCTAGTTAAACAAGTGCCTCATAAAATTGGCTGTTTCATGAGCTACACGAATTAGATGAACTAATCACAAGGCTCAGTTTTACACAATCTGACTTATTTTTCACTATATGACTAGGATATACATATATAAATATAGTAAATCACTCGAATTACATGTATGATAAACATGTGTAAACAGTTTTTTAAAAATTTGCTATTAATTAAACAATTGCTACAAATTATACAGTTTTTTTTGACTAATTTACTTTTTTTCAGTATTTTGTATATTTTCTTGGGATTCCATTTCTCGAAACCTAATTCAAATAATGAGTATAATATTTATAAACAATATAACTCTCATATGATTTAAAACAACAAAAAGCAAATACGTTTGAAGATTTTTTTTTTCTTGTTTAGTTTTAAGGTTATAACCCGCGCTCGTCTGTCATTCTGCGAAAGAAAGAGAGAGCACGCATTTTAGTAATATACACTGAGAGAAAGAGAAAGCAAGAGAGAGAACGCGGTATAGAAATATACACTGAGAGAAAGAAACTAACGCAGCGTATAACGAAAGAGAGAGCGCGCGGTATAGAAATATACACTGAGAGAAAGAGAAAGAAAGGAACGCGGCGTACAAAGAAAGGGAGAGCGTGCGGTATAGAAATATACACTGAGAGAAAGAGAAAGAAACTAATGCGGCGAATAACGAAAGAGAGAGAGCGCGGTATAGAAATATACACTGAGAGAAAGAGAAAGAAAGCAACGCGGCGTACAAAGAAAGAGAGAGCGTACGGTATAAAATATACACTGAGAGAAAGAGAAAGAAACTAACGCGCATACGTTTTCTGCCGATTCACTCATACCGAGACCACCCTAAAGGAACTACGTTCCAATAAAAATTTTACACTAAACTAAGCATACATTGCATAATATATCATTATTTTTTTTAAATGGACTTACATCACTTTCAAAATAAATGGTTGTTTTTAATTATTTATGTCATTAAATATGTTAATATAGTAACTGGTTTTGAAAGTGTAAAAAACAATATAAATTGTTGCTCGTTCTCTGGCTCTATCCGGTGAAATGTCTAAATTAACAGTTGCAGAAGCTAGATTTTGTAAGATTGAATGAAATATTCGCAAGATTGTGGTTGTATGTACACCAATTAATACACCTAATTTTGAAAAGGTTAAGCTTTTCATTTTCATTAAAAAATTTAAAAGTCGGTGTTTAATGGAAGCTGTACATTTTTTCGTAGTTAATCTTGTTAATAAAAATTAAAAATTACTAAATGACACACCAGCAAGGTCTAGAAATCAATTTTTATTGATGAAATACCAACTTTTTTTTTATTTCGGTAGATTGATCCCCATGAAATTTTTCGTCAGTGTAACAATTTTTATATTTTTTTCTTGAATTATTTGTCATTACAATTATTGAAGTTGTTCTTATATCCACTTGGATTTCACCATCACATTCATCACTGCAAATTAATCTATTATAAATAAAGGTTGTTTCCCTTAAATTTTATTCAGAAAACACATTGACTTCACATCCTTGATCTACCACAAGAGATCGAGTTTCATTTCCTTCTTCAATTCTTACTTGATTTGATGTGGTATCTAAGATTTATGTGGTTCTTCGTTTTATCAGAGCTTGTGAATCACTAATCTTCTTCTTTCGATTTTAGAGATTTATTTATTTATCTTATGGCTATCTGACACATTAGGAAGTGAACGTTATTCACAGGTTCACAGGTTTAAAAGGTTACAAACGAACATCTAAACTATTTATGTAATCTATCGACTCTGGGGTAGCTAGCAGGACGTGCTCAGGTCTACCATTATATGATCGTATTGTACATTCTTCTGTGATATGTCTGATGGTTTGAATTTCTTCGCAGTCACAGAGAGGAGATGGATGCTTGCCCCATTTGTGTAGAGAGTATGCACATCTGCCATGTTCAGTTCTGATTCTGTTGACTGTTGATTCTGTTGAAGTGTGGACCATGTTTTGCCTGGTAAGTCGAAACCAGGTGGCTTTTTGTTGATGCACGATATGTTGTTATTTTGTTGTGCAGTCCATTCTTGAGTCCATGCGTTGGTGAGGTTGAACTCATCTTCTACAGCCACCCTTGCCTTACCGTCTAGACCGAAGTATTTTAGAAAATATCGTGGGAACATAACTCGGACTTGCTTGGGCATCTGATTTTTTGCCTCCAATAGAATGCTCTCTACAAATTGTGTCGTGAGGTTTTCGAGACCACGGCGACTCATCAACACTCAAATAACAAAGTCCATAATTAATATCACATCAAAATTTGCACAATTATTTTTGCAGGTCATAACACAACACCAATTTGACCCATTTCAATATATAAACAAATTGAGTATCCCAAATCGTTGCAAATTTCTGCCACGGCATGCGCTGTGATCGCTTTACTATACCCCACCTTGCACTTCGAACATAGCGAATAAGAATAGAGTTTCTGTTTAATAGATTTGGTCGATCTAAGAAAATGGTCGCCAAAGTGGTCGATACCGACCCCAAGGGGTCGATAAGAGTTCTCCAGGGGTCGATTAATACACGAGGGTCGAAAGGGGGTCGATTAATATACTGGGGTCGAAAGAGGCTCGATTAATACTAAATAGGATCAATTTAACCGTCTGGGAAAAATATAGAATATTCCAACAAAAATTCGAAATTCGAATATGATCAAGTACTGACTACCCTAGTTATAACTTGAGTTTTATAACTCAATTTTTACAAATAGAGGAGAAGATTGAACCGTGGTGATTTGAGACTAAAACTTTCCAATTATCAACAAAATATCAATAATCTTGCTGCTTCTCTTCAGACACATCCATCCCACTAATATCAACTGTTTTAATAAAAAGGTATGTCAATATATGTTTAAGGTGTTCGGTAGTAATCGCAAAAAGACAGTAGTGCAAAAAATGAGTTAATGTTTTTCATAAATACTCAATCTGGGGTCGATATGAAGGCTATAAATATTCTATGAAGACGGGATAAAAATTTTGGGGACCCCTGATCTAAGACAATCAATATTGAATTACATTAGATGAAACTAGTCTAGAATACTGCGGGCTGAACGAAACTAATTAGTGTTTTATTAAGAGTATAATCTGACTTTAATCACTGATTGTGAATTTGAAACATTATTTGAAAATAAAAATAATTTGAAAAATAAAACCTTTTTCTTTTTATCGGACTGCGGTGAAGAATTCATTTATTTCTTAAAAGTAAATTTATTAATTTGGATCGAAAATACAGTTTATCTTGATGCGTAGTATTTCGGTTAAGACTCACTGTATTTCCTTCTTCGTAATGTACTAGATACATATTTCATAAATTCGCTTTTTTCTTCAACCCTCAACAAGTTATAAAGATCGTTTATGGGGACGCGGCAAAGCTGTGCTTCCATCCCGAGGAAGAGCTTATAAATCAAGGGGGCGCTTCTCGTAAAAAAGGATGAAAGTTTCGGCGGCGGGAGAGGTCCGGATATCTTTTTTTTTTTTTTTTTTTTTTTTTAATACATTTATTGAAAACTAGTTGTATATACAGTACATTAGCAACATTACATAATCAAATAATTTGTTCAACAACTAGTTGCAAAGGACTTGCTTGAGATATGTGCAGCGACAATCTCAGTCTTCCGCAAGCCCTGCCTTTTGTTCTCTGATTCCAGGCAATCACACTCACAAGCCGGCGGAAAGTTTTTCCACGGGAAAAAATAGAAGGAGGAACGGGAAGAAGTCATAAGCGATATCGAGGATTGATCGACTTGTTTGTGTTGGATTGAAAGTGGGAAAAGTTTTTCGTTCAATAAATGTATCAAAAAGTTTCGGAATTCCGTTATTCTATTAAATTTCTTTTTACTTTAGTATTTGACCTTTTCATTATTTTTATTCTGTGTTCTTTATTAATTTCTAGAAACTTTTATAAAATTACTTACTTACGATGAATATAATTCCAAGATCATTTTTTGAAGATTTGCATCTTAAAAAAATAGTCTTTGAATGAATTCTACTAATATCAATAGGAGTCCTTTCAGTCCTTGTTCTATTCTTACTTTTATGGTTCACTAGTCTTACATAACCTTACCTAACATAACCTATTATAACCTACTTAGATGAAAATAACAATCGCCCTAATAAAAAAAAAATAATCTTTGAATTAATATTGTACTGATACTAATATGAATCCTTTCAGTCTTTTATTCTTACTATTATAGTTTAACATTAATTCAACATTTAATAACATTTTATTATTAACACTAGTCTTAATCTTATAGTTTCATTCTCTTATAAGCCCACTGCCAGCCTTAACTTAATATTTTCATTCAAACAATACAAGCATTTAATTAAACCTCGTCGAATTGAAACGTAGTATCGTAAGTCTATATGTGTCTTATTCCATATGATTCACATTCAGATTCCTCAGATTTATATAGTTACAAAACGCGAAATATATCCGGAATATATAAATATATTCAACCTGTTCGTACCCGTAGCTCTATAATATTAAGTCTTATTAAGACTACAAAACAAATCTCATGTTAAAACAACTGATTCCCTTGTTAATACCACGCAGGATATTGAATTATACAACAGATATTTGTATGTTTGTACTGAGGCCCCAGTCCTCTTTCGTCGCAGTAAAGTACTAGATAAATAACATTGTTTTAAATATCATTTCTTTGTATTTAAATTAGGTGAATAGCCATCAGCAGACGCGTTTCGAGATTTTTCTCTCATCAGTGCAGTTTAGCTGTTTTGAATTATAAATTGGAACCCACTTACCTGAACGCCTCGTGCACGTCGGGGTTAGGTTTTACTTTGACGCTTGTGGAGAAAAACATGAACTTAGCAATATTAAATTATAATTTAAATCAATAACCTTTTAACTCTTAACCTTTCAACTTTAAAACCGAGATAATTTGGATACATAGTTTTTAGATATTTGCCATTATGGGATGTAACAACTACATTGAACTAGCCAGACTAACCTAGACTAGGCAATACCGAATATAGTAACAAGTTTGAACTAATACCATTGGACTAATATAGGCTAGTCAATCCCGAATATAGTGACAAGATTTAACTAATGGTGGTAGACTAATCTAGACTAGTCAAACTATAGTTGAACTATATATGAAACTTTTTATAAATGTATGGATTTAAATTGAACACATAAACTATGCTTTTGTATACTATTCTAGTTTATAGACTAACCTGCATTCGAATAAATTGTTGGTAAATATAAAATATATATATATATATATATATATATATATATATATATATATATATATATATATATATACCAACAATTATATTACCAACAATTTATTCGAATGTAGGTTAGTCGATGAACTAGAATAGTATACAGCAGAAGGATTAATATCTAATAATTAATCTAATAATTAATATCTAAAAGACAAAGAGCACGATCTAATCCTTCAGTTATTTTATATATGACCTACATCTTGTGCACTGACACATTAAATCGTAAATTCTTTTTACAATATATATATATATATATATATATATATATATATATATATATATATATATATATATATATATACAGTCTAGTGAGTATAATCCGTCTAGTCCGTCTACTTCGTTTCCTCTGTCTAATCTGTCTGGTTCCTCTAGTCTATCTAGCCCGTCTAGTTCATCTAGAGCAGGCATGTCAAACACGCGGCCGGACAATACATAGATTGCGACCCGCCGAGACGTTTAAAATTTTTTTTTGATAAACGGCGAAATTATTATATGTTCATTTGTATATATGTTCAGCACAAATAAAAAAAAAAAAATTTTATACACTTTTTTAAAAAAGTGTAAGTTTAAGTCGAAATATTGTAGTAAACAGAATTAATGAAATAGCAGGAAATTTGAGAAATCAGCATAATTCAATAATATCAACATTTTAAGCCTAATCTGTTGCAGTTGATGAAAGTACAGATATTCGAAATATCGCTCAGCTAACCGTTTTTATTCGCGGATGCGATGTTAATTTAAAAGTAAGTGAAGCACTTTTGGAAGCCATTCCTATGTATGTATTTTTGATGCGCTTTTTGGAGTTTTCTTCCGATTGTCTTGCAGCTGATGGTGCACCTACCATGACCGGTATTACTAAAGGAGTTTTTGCGAGATTAAAAGAAGCATCTAAGCAGCATGCTAATAATAATTTTTAAAATTTTCATTGTATTATTCACCAGCAAGTACTGTGCTCAAAAGTTTAAAATAACGGACATGTTTTAAAAATGGTTAGCAAAATTGTAATAGTTATTTACATTAGAATGCAGAAACATTGATACAATGCAACAATTCGTTTTGCAGGAGCATTTTAAAATCATTTCCGCACGAAATTTGTATAAGATTTTTAGGCCGACAATTGTTATTTAAGAGACAAATAGATTTAGATTAATTACAATATTGGGAATTATTTAATTTTTTATGTTGGTATTCACAAACTTTGACATTTTTATTAATTCAAATTAATTAGATACATAATATGTCATTTTTTCACATGTCAGACGCACAGTAAAATTTAAAAAATTACTTCTATTTTGTACATTATCGTGACGAATACGGTGTAAAGTAGCGTTTTCTAAATTAGATTTTATTGTCCTATACTTAATTTATTTTGTAAGTGTCCCTGAAAGGTTAAAATTTACTGGTCACTTTACCGCATCATAGCCGTACTTTGCAACATTTTGTGTAAAAATCTAGTTTCGCTGGACGTATACACGATGTCAAAGCTAGCTTTACAATTCAGGAGGCCAAAACTTATATTGGAGCACGTGGACTTAATTATCGTCAATTTGCTTTATTTTTGGAAGATATAGAATGTGAATACAGCGATCTCCCATATTATACGGAAGTTCGATAGCTTTCGAGTCATAAAGTTTTAAAACAATTCTTCACATTGCTGAACGAAATCATAATTTTATTAAATACAAAAGATTATGAATGTGCTGAATTAAAAGATGGACAATGGATAAAGAACTTGGCTTTCTCAGTTGATATTACAAGTCATCTTAATCTTAAGCATTAAGGCAAATATCATGTTGTTACAACGCTGTTTGATAATAACGGTTCCAAACAAAAATTATTACTTTGGCCAAAACAAATAGATAAAGAAAACTTATCTCACTTTGAAAGCTCTCGATGTATATTGCTTAAACAGAATATGCTCTCAAAATTATATTATTAGAAACGGAATTCGATCGAAGATTTTTTGATTTTAGCAGTGAATCTGTGAAGTACAATTTCGTTTTTTTATTTCACCTCAATCTATCGGTATTGAAATTGTTGAAGAAAACGTACAAATGGAATTAATTGATATCCAATGTGATTCTTTGCTGAAGGAAAATGTATGGAAGTTGGAATTCCAGTATTTTATACATATTTATCTGTAGATGGATTTCGTAAAATGTTATCATGAAAAAAGAATTAAGGAAACTATGTTCTTTAATTCACAAATTGACTAATAACATAAATAAAGTATAAGTATTAGTGCGGTGTGGGTCCTCCCCATTTTACTGCTAAGAGAGACCACGAGGTCACAAGAGACAGATATAACTTGATAAATGAAAATAATTATCAACGATCATAAACGTGTTTCTGCCTTTTGGCTTCATCAGTATGGACTTATCATATAATCTCAAATTGAATCAAAATAAAATGTAAACTAACAACTTGCATCAGCAAAATTGCATCAGCTTAAGATATTTAACCAAATATTGATGACTTGCTCTCCAACAAACGATGTCAAATATCTCCTAAAAAGTAGTAAAGGTAAAAAAGTTAAACTGCGATTTTGTTTGTTATTACTATTATTTTAGTTTTTTTTTTTTAAAGAATAATATTCAATAAAATTTAAAATATTTTTAGTTTATACCTTAAATAAATACATACCTTAATCATTGTAACAATCGTATTTGATTAATTTTTTGAAAAATTTGCGGCCTCTAACTTACAAAATAGATCATGTGGACCGCAATATCATATGAGTTTGACATGCCTGATCTAGAACCTCTAGTTGATCAAGACCATCTAGTTCATCAAGACCGTCTAGTTCATCTAGACCGTTTGGTTGATCTAGATCGTCTTGTTCATCTAGTTTATCTAGACCGTCTAGTTCATCTAGTTCATCTAGACCGTCTAGTTTATCTATACTGTCTAGTCCATCAAGTTCATCTAGACCGTCTAGTTCACGGTCTGAATGTCTAGTCTGTCTAGTCTATAAAGTCGTCTAATCCAGTGATTATCAACCTTTTTTCTCTTGCGGTACACTTTCAAAAACATCAAAATTTGGCGGCACACTGACAACAAAATGAGCTTAATAGTCATTTATTATGAAAGGGTATAAAATTAAAATTAAGGTTTAACGAGCGGATTGATAAATTCAATTTAAATTCTCGAATTAAACCTTAACTTTATCCGCGAGTGAAATACAAAGTTTTATTCATTTTTGCTTTTGTTTAAAGAAGAAACAATTCAAAGAAAAGTTGTTCATGCTAGTGGTGTTCTCATGGAAACGATAAAATTGTTGATTCGTGTGTCAAAATTTTTCTTGTAGGTTGTAGATATGATGGCTACGACTTATACTGCGACCTTTATAGATCTATTGTACCCCACCCTCTTCCACTAAGCGTTGGTGTACCTACCCATTTAGAGCGCCTCCTCTATTCCTAATTCCTTTAGGAATTTCAGGATCTGGGCGGGATTCAATGACTGCAACTCCTCTGTGTTCAGGCAGTTAGTCCCGAGGCACATTTGTCTCCTGCGGAGCAGTGCTTTGAGCAGATATATAGGGGTTTCCTCCGCTGAACTACATAATCTGCATCCGTCACCCTCCACTCCACCCTGTTTTTTAAGTCTGCAGTGTCGCGTCATAATTCCTGCCAGAATTCTAAGCTTGTTCCTGTTTAGTTTTAGGCAAGACTGTCTTAACCCTGGAAGTTCTTTCCAGGTTTTCATTCATTGTTCTCTCATTTCTTCATCTAAACTTTTGTGGATGGTGTTCACACTCATGCCGCAAAAGGGTTCCGGACTTATAAAGGGACTACTGGATCCCTTGTTTGCTAGGTGATCGGCTTCTTTGTTTCCGTCTATACTAGTGTGTCCTGGTACCCAGTATAGCGTTACTTTATTGTTTTTGCCAATCTTGTTTAGCTTTCCCACATAGTCTCATACCAGTTTGGATCTGATGGTATATGAGCTAATGGCCTTGATGGCCGCTTGGCTGTCTGGCAGGATAGCAATTCGTTTTTTGCGATAATTGCGATTGCATTTTGCTCTATGTAGTATGCTGAGGATTCGTCGTTCCAATCGGCTTTACTACTACACATTGCTGTGTAGTTTTTCTCGAAGTGGTATTTGCATACCATTTCGTCTTTTCTTCCAGTCAGTTTCAGTTTCTGCTCCCGATTATTTTGTACACTATATTTTAACACTGTTTGACACCATCTACTAGTTACTTTGAGGCCCCTTTGAACGATTTCACACAGCGTTCCCTCAATCTTCCCTATGGCCATTATGACTATGTCATCGGCGTAACGTTGAAATTTGATGTCTAGGTCGTTCAGCCTAGCCAGTAGTTTATCAACTACCAGGCTCCACATTAGTGGTGATAGCACACCTCCCTGTGGGCACCCTCGAGTTGTGGAGATCTTAATGGTATCTCTTCCCACTTGTGTCTCCGCCGTTCTGGTTCTCAGCATTTCTTCCATCCACTTTGAGATAGTGCTATTCCTTTCGTTCTATTGCTTTACTTAGCGATATTACTTCTTTCGAGGGCCGCTTTGACAGTCTCGGGTGAGGTGTTATCAAAGGCTCCATATACAAGAAGACACATATCGTTACTTCCTTTGTCTCTAGTGCTGCTTCTATTTTTCAGCTGATATTTGTCAGCTGATACATGGCGCTTTCTGTGGATTTCCCTGTTCTGTATGCATGCTGACAGTTGTGTAGTGGTGTACCTACCAGCACTATTATCCTATTATTTTTTCTTATTTTGGATCCCGAGGTCGCGCTACCGTGTGATAAATGATCTGGATTTATCTGTTCTAATATTTCCCAATCTAACCTAGGTTATATATCACCAAACCTAGGTTAAAACCGTAAAATCAGTAAAATATTGTCTTTTTTACCTTAGCTTTAATTTCTTCCACGGCTTACATGCATCGAAGTACGTTTTAGCCGAAAGCTCTGCTAGTAAATAGTTTTGTTTGGATTTAATCCAGATTTGCAGTAAAACTATACAAGCATGCTGTATCAAAGTACATACTAAATAATTTTTATTGTTTGCACTTCTAAAACTTGACTGCAAACATCAAGAATTTGGCGGCACATAAAAGTGCCACGGCACAGTCGAGAATCACTGGTCTAATCTATCTAATTAGTAAACTATGCTGTTATATACTGATAGACTAACCCAGGCACCTTTAGATTGTAGACTAACCTACATTAGAATAAATCGTTGGTAAATATAGGATCTATATAGTCCTAATAGTTTGCCTAGTCTCAATCTAAACCGGTCTAGTACGCCTAGTCTATTTAGTTTGTCGAGTTCGTCTATTCTATCTAGTCTATTTATTCAGCCTAGTCAGTATAATGGGTCTAGTCCGTCTACTTCGTTTAGTTTGTCCACATCGTTTAGTCTGTCTAAACTCTAAATCATCCTAGTTATCTAGACCGTCTAGTTCATCTATACTGTTTGGTTCATCTAGTTCCTCTAAACATTCTAGTTGATCGAGACTATCTAGTTCATCAAGACCGTCAAGTTCTCTAGACCGTCTAGTTCATCTAAACCGTAAATGTATAAGTTGTTGAACTATTTGTTCGTAAATATGAAAAAGTTGTTATAAAAATGCACAATATGGCTGATAATTTGATTTCAATATTTCACTTTCGTGTTTTTTTTGGGGCCAGGAAAAGTTATCATGTAAGAATAATACGACTCACTCTGCTAATTTATTAGTAGCAACAACAATTATTTTTTTAAGGGCCAAAAAACTCACGGCCAGAAGAATTAAAAGAGCATGGATAATTATTAACAATATTTATTAATTCACAGTAGCTGCAGATAGAGACATATTTAGAATTTACTTTGCTGCCTTAACATTAATGTGAAAACTGAGTTTGCATGTCTATAACCAAGGAATCATAATTTGGTGTATATCCTAACAAAGATAATAATAATGAGTCTTCAGTATGGGAATCAGTCAGGGCACAACGATGTTTAGTCTTCGTTAGCTTCAAGTATGAAAATGCCGATTCGCATAGGTATGTAGATCCGAAACAAGAATATGTCAGGCAATTTTAGGAATATATGTAATAATATTACCTTGGCAAATTCCCAGAATGCATTAAACTATTGATAGAAATTTTTGTCTTCTATAGTCGCTTCAGTCCATGGTATACGGAATTCCACCCCAGACATTGCGAGCGATCGACGATCGACCAAAATTGGTCTCGCGATCGACTTGTTGGCCACCCTTGTTCTAGTCTATCCATCGTACAATCTATTTAGTTTGCCTACTTTGTCTAGTTTGTCGTCATGAATTATAAAGAAACACATAATTAATCTAGAATTTCTAGAAAAATCTACTTTATAAATATAACTATTGTCGATTAATAATGTCCTGTTATATAATTACGTAAAATACACGTCAATTTCAAAAAGTTTTTGTATTCAAATTATACATTGTATACGTGAATAAAAATACATTTCAGCATTTCTCAGAAACGAAAATGCAATTAGGAATTCAAACTTTCGCGAACCGACAATCCCCGCGAATTCGTGTTTTCCGCTTTAATAAAAACCCGCTGGATTTGATATGCGCCTTTGATAAGTTTCGCGCTCTTGACCTTTCCGCTGTTACTGCCGCCCCGACTGTTTGGCAGAGTGGAGACGATAATTTCCAGCCCCCCCTCCAAGCTAGCTATAATTCCGTTTCTTTTTGGCCTTTGTTGTTACTGCCAACCCTCTCAATAATCTACGAGCTCGCTGCACGTTATTAGGGATGCTTATAGTTCCGGAGTGATAAGATAAGACTCGTTAGTTTGTAAATTGTGTCGTTAGCGAATTGGGTCAATGAGTATTTTTGGGAATCGATGTATTTCGTCCGCCAAGACTTCATCTTAACGAAATTTATTATATAATTACTAATTATCTCACGAAAACAAAGTTCAGATAAATTTGAACGTAAATAGGGTTTTGTTATTGACCTAGTAAGTCGTGTGTAAAATCTTGATTCAATAATAAATATAAGTTTTAAAAATTTGTATTAAGTTTATTGATTTTGATGGTTATTGATTTGTTTGAACAATTTTATTTTGGATTAATCTACATCTCTACCTTAGTAGTGGAAGGACCAATGTCCATTTTTTAGGACTTCGCCTTAATTCTTCAACACTAAATTCAATTAGGTAAGGTAAAAAAGGGCCAATGGCCAATGCGTTGGCCAATGGCCTAACGTTTAACCCGCACGGTCTCTTGAGAATGGCGAATGTTAGTTCATCTAAACGTCGAGAATGCGGTTCGTTTCGGAACCAACCCGGCGCGGAATCCCCGAGAAAACAAATCAACACATATTTCCATCCGCGGAAACCTCAAATACAGCACCCATTTCTTGATTTTTAAAGAGGAATTTAAATATCAATTTTCACATCTCTTATATCTCCACTTTTAAGATATTCGTATATCCCTCATTTGCAGCCCTTTTAGCTGGATTTTCGGAAAATGATAAGAAACGTTATTCCTCTATTTTATGAGATAAACTAACTGCTAATTGTTCTACTGTAGCATATTTACTTTCGGATATATGAGCCGTTTATTTTGAAAGTGGCCTAAGTTTATTTTTCAAAAATATTGAGTTAGCTACCTTAATTTAGATTTTTACTTGATCTTTTTATACGGAACGTAACTTGTTACTAATATATTCAAAATCATTAAGATTTTGTAACACCAAAATTTGCTGTGTTAATGAAGTGACGAAAAAGTTGATTTTGAATGTGGCGTAAGCCCCATTGAGTGAGTTTCAAACCGATATGGAAAATATGCAATTAAAGTTTATGTGATCTCGTAAGCTTTGTGTCGTCTCGTAAGCTAATTATTAAAGTAACAGTTGAATTATCAATGTGCAATGAATTTATTATAAACAATTTAATTTCAAATTTCAGTTTCGATTTGCTAATGGATTCATATGGGCATCTCGATATACCATTGTAATTGTCAGTAATTCGTTAATAATTTGTTTATAACAAATTAAATTGCAAAAAAACTGTATGAGAATATGAATTTATTAAAATATCCCAAGAGAAAACTTATGAATCTTCGAATATGAATTTCAATGTGAAAATAAAAAAACTACAAAAGATTACGAGACCACTCACAAACCTCAAATAGAAAGAATTTTGGTATACCACCTTTGTATACCAATTGTATACCACCTGCCCACAATAATTATTTTATATCCCTCCCGCATACACAAACTGGAGAAGACTGAATAATAATTAATAAAACAATATTAATATTAATGTAAAAATTATTTAACTACTATTACTTATCATTCTTGATTTTATAAGATGAAAGTGTTTATCAACGACCACTATTGTAAACGCCCATTATTGTACAGTTCGTGGACTATGTAAATACATCATAACACACACGTATGTTATGATTGATAACACACACGTGCAGCGCCGTCGTTTGCATTTTGAGACCCCGGGCACATATAATGAGGTGGGACTCCAAGTAAATTAAAAAAGTGAATAAACAAATAAATTCTTAAATTTTAAATATATACAAGAAAGGAACGAACATACGCATAGAAGAAATAAAATATAATAATATATTAATATAAAAGATAAACAAAATTAAATGAACTTGCTTCAATTTCAGCAATTTTATCTATTATCTCACTTGTCTTTATCTCACAAGTCCTCGCATAATTCATTTTCTATTGAAAGCAACGCTACTGAAACCAACGGTTGTAAAGTCTGTCTTGTGTCATTGTAGATCTTAAATAGTTTTTTATTATTAATTATTAGTAATTTATTAGTAATTTATTAAGCTTTGAAAAACTACTACTTTGGGCTCTGTAGCCCCCCCCCTTGCCCGTGGGCCCCGGGCATTCGCCCGATTGACCTACGCTAGCGACGCTACTGCACACGTGCGTTTGGTTTACGACTCGTTAATTGGTTGAAAGCTCCAACTACGTGCTCATAAACTAACGGAAATTGACGTACATTGGGTTGGCTATATCTATGAGCCCAGTTCAAATTCCAGTTTAACCCAAATAAGTACTAAATAATAAGATATGTAACGAGTAACAATTATATATTAAAATACAACTGTTTGTTTATTATAATGTTAAATAATGATAATAAAATAAACATAACCTAATAAGAAATAAATTCGTTACACCAAACATATTTTTCTTATTAAACAGAAACAAATTAGGTTTTTTGATTGGCTTAAATCGAGGAGAAGTTCACACCGACGTTATTTACTTCTCCATCTCAACCTCTTTTCTCTCCTGCTTTTTACATACATTTGCAGCTGTTAGTTGTCAATGGCTGCCATGTCAATTCACAATTATCGTCTGATCGGTTTGTATCATTTAGATTTTTTTGCGTTTTCTCCATTTATTTGTTTGTATTTTATTACTACTGTAGCCATTTGGAGTATTTAATCAATAATAATAAGATATTCAATGAAACCATTAATAAATTACTAATTTTAGATTCAAGTAACTATATTTGAATTTAGCGCCAAAATTTTGTAACTAGATTGAACATTTGTCAAGGTGTAAATCAGGTTTCTAGTTACTGCATTCTTAAAAAAAATAGACTATAGTAGTTATTACTAGTTTTCAGTCCACATTCGTAGCACTCAATGAAAACCAGAAAAATAACATTGATTTTTAAGATCATGTCCCTCCATTAACTAAGAGAATAGCCATCTGCAGGCGCGTTTCGAGATTTATCCCTCATCAGTGCAGCTTTGCTGTTATGAATTATAATTTGACAAACACTTACTCAAGCCCACATCCACCGTGGTTATGGATGACGAGAGGCTAGATTTTGTAATTTGAAATTTCGTTAGAGAAACATGATCTTAGCAGGTTATTGATTTAAATCATAATTTACTATTGGTAACACGTAGATGAACTGAAAACTAGTAAATTACGGCAAGTTTCACATGAGATTTGTTTTGGTAGTTCTAAAAAGACTCAACAATATTATAGAGCTCCGGAAAGTTTGAATATATTTATATATTCAGGTTGTGTTCCGACTTTATTTATAGTAGTACCGACTTTAGTTTATATGAATATCTATAATATAGTATGGTGTTACCAATAGTAAATTATAAATATATGGTTTTTAAAGATCTTGAACTACCAACGTTGTAAATTGTGTCGTTAGCGGATTGGGTCAATGAGTATTTTTGGAAATCGATGAATTTCGTCTGCCTTCGACGTTGGTTGTTGAAGATCTTTATAAACTATATATTTATAATTTACTATTGGTAACACCATACTATATTATAGATATTCATATAAACTTAATAAAGTCGGAACACATCCAGAATATAAATATATTCAACCTTTCCGGAGCTCTATAATATTGTTGAGCCTTTTAGAACTACCAAAACAAATCTCATGTGAAACTTGCCGTAATTTACTAGTTTTCAGTTCATCTACGTGTTACCAATAGTAAATTATGATTGAAAACAATATCCTGCTAAGTTCATGTTCCTTTAACGAAATTTCAAATTACAAAATCCAGCCTCTGGTCATCCATAACCACGAGGTTTTCAAGTAAGTGTATGTCAAATTATAATTCATAACAGCAAAGCTGCAGTGATGAGAAATAAATCTCGAAACGCGTCTGCAGTTGGTTATTCACTTAGTTAATGAAGGGGAAAAATCTTAAAAATCAATGTAATTTTTCTGTTTTTTGTTGAGTGCCACGAAGGTGGACTGAAAACTAGTAAATAACCGCCACAAATTTGTGCCTTTTTTTTTAAAACCTATTTATTGGTGTAAATCTTTACACCAAATTTAATATCGGTAACATTTTCCCTTTCTGAGTTATAGACAACCTACTAAAAACTATGGCTTCCCTTTTCACACCCTTCAAAACGAAATTTCAAATAGTCCTTTCTTGGGGAGTCCTTTTAACTCCTACGCGGAGCATAACGCTTCTACAAAAAACTCGCAACGAATCCTGTTCTGAGCCAGGCGCTTCACTTCGTTGTAGGTCTTGTCCGAGCTCTTTAACTCGCTGTCCACTGTTGTTCTACATGCACCAGCAGGGCCGATTTCTTAGTGAGTACTTACGTAATAAACACAACGTTCCTTTCAAATTCAAATTTATTACTTAGTAGGTTAAACGGCTTGGCTATACGTTGATGAAACGGTCAGTCAATACACTTACAAGTGTCGGTAGATTATATTTGTATAGACTATACTTGAATAGATTATCTTGATTATCTTGTTGCAACGTCATAATTAAAGATGACAACATTAATACCAAAATTAATAATTAAACAAATATTATCTTAAATTATTTGTATTAAACTAATTATGTGATTTGTTTCATGTGATCATGATCACATGAAACATATCCAATAATTAGATCTATTTAAATAATTTAAAATGTCGTTTCATATAGTTAAGGCTAAAACAATTAACTCTTTTATAATATATCTGAGAGATAATAGATTATAACGTCTTTATCTTTTATGATTATTTATTGATCCATCCAAGATAAAGACGTTTTAATCTATTCATATATTGTTTATCCAAGTATAGTTTATTACGTCTTTAGGCGACAAATTATAACGTCTTTCTCTTGGAAGATTATTGGTCTATCTAACGTTTAGGTGCCGTCTCCGCTCCGAAGGTTGGCAATCATTAAGGGTGTTTTGAGACCGCAGCTCTAAATAATTGAGAAACCCTTAGGTTTTTCAGCCTTGAGTTTCGTCTCATTGCTATGGATCTCTTTCCCCTGATTTTTCTCTGCATGAAAACTTGCAGTATTTGATATTTTTGTCGTCTCATGTCCCACATATAACAGTTTTCTTCGTTTAATTCTCAGAATGACTTCTTTTTCTTTACTCGTGCGTCTTATTACGTCTACGTTGGTAATTTTCTCTACCCACGAAATCGTCAGTATTCTCCGATATAACCATAGCTCGAATGCCTTCAGTATTTTTACGTGGATTCCTTTCAACCACCAGGCTTCCATCCCGTACTATAGTATTGACAATACGTAACATCTCACCAGTCGTATTTTTAATTCATGATTTAGATCTCGGCATCAGAAAAGTCTCTTAATTTTTCAAAATGTGCATCTTGTCTGTTCGATTCTGGTTTGTATCTCTTGGGAGCTGTTATTGTTTTCATTGGTGGTTGTTCGTAGGTATTTTTATTCTGTTAGTCCTTTTAATGGGTTAATTATTTACATATACTCTACGGTTATCCTGAGTTGTTTTTGTTATTAGCATATACTTTGTTTGGCTTATGTTCAGTGATAGTTTATTAATTAGCTTCTGCAAGTCTTCGAGTGTTCTTGCTAAAAGAACCGTATCGTCAGCATACCTCAGATTTTTTTACATCGAATTGAGCCTCTATGGACTGCGTGGTAACAACCAATTTCATTTTAGTGTCTAGGTCTTGTTCTTGTTCCAGCTTTGACTTCCTGCCAGTATCTACTGAGCCCACCAAGTTTATGCTCTTTGGACAAAGTCCTCTCCGTCTTCTTGACGTTGATGCCATTTAAAAACACTGGTAAATGTTCACCAATCTTTTAAATTTGTTCCTATCATGAACGTTTCTCTCTGAGATACCAATCTGCGTAAGATCATTTTCACATTCTTCGAATCATTTCGGCCTTGTTTTCTTAGATTAGATGAAACTCCATATTCTTTTCGTTAGTGGGTCACCGTCCATCCTCATGAGATGACCGTAAAATAACAATAGTCTCTTCTTAATTGACGCTGTAATAGGTTCTGTCTTGCTGTACAAGTCCTCATTTGCTATCATTCGCCATTGTCGATCAACCCCTCTGTTACCTAGAATTTTCCGCTCAACTTGACCCTGCCTATTCATGGTCAAAGTTTCGGACACGTGTAAGTCCTCAGACTTTAAAACTGTATTATGTCTGAACTTGTCTCCTATACTCATAGACTTTTTGTTATAGGTATTCTTTGTCAGTTGGTATGCCTGGTCTAACTTCCTTATCCTGACATTAATTGCTTCTTCTTCTAATCCATTCTCCTGGATGGCTTCACCGAGATACCTGAAATTCTTGACTCGTCCAATTTTTCCCAGATTGGTGATCATTCATTCAGGTCCATCGTAGATTTTCGTCATATATTTTATCTTTTTAAAAGAAATCTGGAGTCCAACCTTTTCAGCCTATTGATCTTGTTGTCTGCTGACTCTATGTTGTTAGCAAAAATGACAAGGTCATCTGCAAAGGCTAGGGCATCAATGTATACCTTTGTTCTTAGGACCAAGTCCGAATCGCTATTCATTTGTTTTTTCTTATGCTAACAGCTTTCTTCACTCTCGAATGACCTTTTTCAAAACACAGTTGAAAACTTTTGGGGACAATCCGTCTCTTTGTCTTACGCCCGTTCTGATTGTAAAGGATTCTGAGATCTCACGCAAAATTTTGTGCTTGGCACTGTGTTAGTAAGCGTTTGTTTGATTAGCTGCTTTGATGTATCAATGTATCATTCACCCCAAACTCTTCCAAAATATCCATTAATGACTCTCCATCGATGGAGTCATATGCCTTGTGAAAATCAACAAACATGACTACGTAGTTATTTCCTGCTGTTTTTTTATACCTTATGATGTTCTTTAGCATAAAGATCCGTTCTGGGCAAGAATGGCCCTTTCGGAAACCAGTTTGATATTCTCCAATCAGTTAGTCAAGACAACCTTCTATTCTGTCCTGTGTTGCTTTGGAAAGAGTCTTATATGGTACAGATACTAATGAGATGCCCCTATAGTTATTGACATTCTTTTTGTTACGTTGTTTGTGTGGATGGATGTGGAGGATGATTAAAGCTGACTGCCATTCAGTTCGTATCATCCCCGTTCTCCAGATCTCTTCAAAAAGCTGGACTAGTACATCTAAAGTTTAATTATTTGTCAGCTTCAGTACTTCCGCCACTATTTAATCCTCTCCAGCTGCCTTATTATTCTTAATGTTGTTGGTGATCTCTTTGATCTCCTCTTTACCAGGTGGAGATGAGTTTGGTAGTTTAAGACAGATGTAGATCGGGGCGCAAGCAGGAAATTTTTCTTTCGGTTCATCACAATTAAGTAGTTAAGTAGCAGTTCTCTTTGTTGATCAATCTCGGTTTTCCATTTTCGTCTCTAAAACAAAGACTTGGGGCTTGGTATCCTTTCAAATTAGACTTGAACGTCTGATAGAAGTCTCTGGCATTGTTTTTCCGAAAATCCTGATTGATCTGTTCTAATAGCTGTTTCGTATACATTCGCTTAGTCCTTCATAAAGTTCGCGCTGCATATCTTCGAACTTCAAGGAATACATCAAGGTCTTTAGGTCTCATGGTCGAGTTCCACTTTTTCCAGGCAATTGTTTTTTGGGCCACCACCTCAACACAAACCGCATTCCACCATCTATGCTTTCTCCTTTTAGCTGTCAGGATTGCATTATTAGCTGCTTGTTGGTTCTTGGAGGCGATGTTCGTCCAATTATGATATTCAAATTTCAGTTGCTGGTGGTATTGTTTAATATGTTTTGATTGATTTTAAGCTTTACAACATCGAATTTATTAATTTTATTTCTGGTTTTCACGGCCTTATTGAGAGGGATGCAATTAATTTTGATTTTGAAGAGGTAATGATCCGATTCGAACTGGGCATCTCTCTGTGCTTTAACATTCATTATTTCCTTAATCGCTCTCCTAAATATCGCTGCATGATCAATCTGTTTCTCTCCACACACTTTGCCTGGTGATCGCTAAGTCTTTTGTTTACTTGGCTTGTGTTTGTTAAATGTTGTCATTATATGAATATTAAAGGATCGACACAGATTGACGAGTCTTATACCATTTCTATTAGTCATCTTGTGAGCTGCATACTTTCCAATTGATGATCTGAATTGCGGTTCTATTCCCAGCTGGACAATAAAGTCACCTAGTAGGATCTTTATGTTCTAAAATGGTATTTTATCTAACTCTTCTGCAATAAGGTTCCAAAACTATTCAACTTTCTCAGGATTACGTTTGTTATCTTCATTGATCAACGTGTAATTCTTTGTTGCCACAGCTGAGAGTTAGGATAGAAAGCCACTCAGAAACAACTCCACGATTGAATTGACAGCTTTTTTACGAACAACAAAAGCTGTGCTAAGTATAGGCATGTTTTTATTCTATTTTGACTGCCCTTTTGCCTTTATAAATCCTGTAACCTTCAATGTCCATTATATCTTCATCTTGGTATCTGTTTTATTGAATGGCCAATATGGTTATGTCATCTTTGTCCATCTTCATCGTCAACTCTTTGTGTTTCCCACCTTTCAGTAGAGAATAGACGTTCAATGTTCCAAAATAATAATTCTGTGTTGAATTATCTTGAATTGAAAAAAAATGTCTTGAATTTAGTATATATAGTTGTGTCTTCAAAGCATCTAGGTTCAGGCTCTCCAGGATCCATAGGCCTGATTGCACTCTTGAGAGTGGTAGATTCCCTCAAAAGGTACTATCTGGGGTATTGTCCTTTTTATGACGACATTCCATGATGCTTGGAAGTTTAAATTAGTGTGGGTTGGACAAATCCTTCCCGGTAATAGAACCGAGGTTGTAAGCCCCGTAGCTTGATAACAGGCCGCTCCTCTGGAGTCAGACGCACTTCGCAGCCGATTCTCTGAAGAACAGACGCTGCTAAATGAAGATAGTTTATCCGCTTTATCACCGTTTGGGCATGGTCTTGGTCTTCACCATAACCCTGGCAAAGGACCCTTACAAGGGGCTACCAGCCGGGTCAGCTGGACCAAGGTTTTTTAAAGAGGTGTTTTCATTTTTCTTTGCCCGTTCCCTTTTTGCCATTTTTTGGGGAAGAGCAAAATTCAAAATCAGCTGTCTGTCTAATCTAATCTCTGTTTTTCTATTTCTTCGGATGTTATGTCATCTATTCGTACAGCTGCCATAGTAGAAGTTTAAAATTATTCTTAGGTCTATTAGGTCTATCTTTCTCTTTAGTGACGTTTCTAAGAGTTGGCCATGTCTAACTTTATCGAAAGCTTTGTTATAAGCTATAAAGCATGCGTGTAGGTCCTGATTTATGTATAGGCATCTTTGCGGCAGGACATGCAAGGAGTGCAAACAGTGTTTCATGACAAACCTAAACACGTTGTGTGTTTGCACTCTTTTCTTTGTTCGTAGAACTTTGCGGAATCCAAATTGCGTGCCGCTGATGATCTATCTAAGTATAGTTTATCCAAGTAAAGTCTATTAAAGTATATTATTGCCAAGTTAAATAATTTGCATAATCTCTAAACATTTTTTATAGAATTTATTTAATTAATTTATTTTTTTCTTTTTCACGATTTTAAATTTTGAAGTAATATTCTTTTTCTTTCACTTTGCGGTAGAAGGAGTTTTCATATATTATTTTTAATAGGACAAAATCGACCAAAACTTTCTGAAACTCTATGCCTCGCTATTCGACATGTTTTTGTAATAAATAAAACCAGTGCTTAAAAAAATAATTCAAGAAAAATAACCCACAAGAGATACGAAATTAAATTCACACATCGTCTCACCATACATCCAAACCAAAATGCGAAACAGTTACGATCCAGGATAGACGAATAAATTCACACGAAATCAAGAAATAAAATTCCAAGACACCGCCAAGGAAAAAACACCTAGATTTAATTAAAACCCGTGCGTGCTTAAACGAAATGGATTATATTATAATAAATAATTCCAGTTGTAATGTAATAAAACTGAGTGAACGTCGCACACGAGGGAATCCAATATAATTAGCGTCCGCCCCTATGCTATATAGCCTTTGTTATCCATCCTTACTTATTTCAACTACAAATAACTCATGACAAACCTAAACACGTTGATAATTTGCAACAAAGAAACAAATAAGACATCGAAATTTGGTTTTGTTCTGCAAATAACTAGAGCAGAAACTCAAGAAACTGTGAAAGTTTGAAGAAAAACTGGAGTAGCTGTAGAAAGAAAACCTTGAAAACCCATAAGAAGAAAATCAAATGAAACTGTTTATTATTTAGATAAACAAATATATTTATATTAATAAGACTAGTTAAACTTGATTTTAATGATTAAAAAACTAGTAAAGCCCAACCTAGATACCTAACCTGACTAAAACAGAGTAAACCTAAGCCTTGAAAAAACACACAGCAGGATTACAAATATTTACGTGTTATTAGCTTGAATTACTGATAGTTAAATATACCTAATAGAAATAAATATTTCACCTAATTGAGATTATTTTAAAAATTTCAATTCAACACTGTTCCATTTAGGAAGCTAACAAGTTGTGAAAACATGCAAGCAAAGCAATCTATTGCTATTAAAAGCTAGAGCTCCTTGTAGACTATTGAATATTTCAATGCTAACCTAACCAAACTAGGGATTAGTGTAGGTAAAAATAAATTTGTGATGATTTATATCGAAAAGAAAAATGCTTTTGACGAAGAAAAGTGAACTCCTTCCATGCGGTAATTTTGATGTTTAATTGTAGAAGACGAAGACAACGCCTAAAACACCATCAGATAATAAATTTTTAGTTTTTGGATTTGGGAAGATGATTGATGTTGGAAATGGATTTCGGTGAAACTGCCTCGGGGTTTGTTGCTTTTTGTGCGGAAGCAGGATTTATTTTCGAGGGAAATTTGGAAAAAGTGGGACCATTGAAGACCAACATTAAGCATATCACAAAAGATATTTAAAGTAAAATTATACTCGGAAAACAATATATTTCTTATATAACAAATATAAATGCTTTGCTAAACTCTGCAACAAAAAATAATCAAAAAAATATATATTATAGAAAAAAAAATACCTTCTGCCTTCGCTATATACATATATTATACACATGAAAAATTATATTTACTAATAAACAAAAATATATTATCTCTCTTATTATACAACATATACATAATATATTTTGATAAAAACAAGTTTTTTCCTCCAAAATATACATGACTTGTATACACATATCCGGTAAGAAACGTAAAAAGCCTGTGCATACAAATAAACACCAAATGTTTACGGTCGGCGAAACGTCCGCTGTTTATCTGTCGGTTGCGGCGCGGTCGCGGCGTGTTGACACGATGTTCGTAACTGGATGAGTACGGCAGCCTCAGCAGGTATGCAAGCGGCGCTACTAATTAGAGAGAAGCAGCGTCTTCGGAGGAAGAATCTCCGCAGAGGACGCTCCGACCTCCCCAGCCATGTGGCCACTAGGGATATCGCTCCCTTTCCTCAATACCCGCCCGGGTTCATGGTATGTTCATATTTATAATTAGTTCATTTCATTATTATTACGGTTTGTTTGTAGTTACTTGTGTTATTTATATTCATTTCAGCACAAATCCATCTAAAAGGTGGGCCATCTAACTTTTGGAATTTGAATCGGCTATAAAAAAAACTTTATTAATATTTGGTCAAAGTTATTAGAAAGATGGGACATTTTCATTTACAAATGAAACACAACGGCTGGCTTAACAGTACCCCATCTGATCAACTCAGTTTTTCAGTACATTTTCGATTGTTTGGGCTCCAATCGTAAGAGTGGCAAATTCTATTTTGTATTTCAAGGCATCAATCATCTCTAGATGGTTAGCGTAACTTACATCCTTAAGAGCTTCCCACAAAAAGAAATCCAACGGGATCAAATCACAGCTCTTAGGCTGCCAATTGACATTAGCTTTTCTGCTGATTATTCGATTTGCGAAAACAGTGCGTAAAAGATCGATGGTTGAAACCAAATGTCATCCATGTCATACTTCAATTTTTGGAAACAACAATTCTTATAGCTTGGCACAGTAACATTCGCTATTGAAAAATTGGCCAGTCGTTTGAATGATCTTGTGTTTCATTTTTAAAATATCCAATCTATCTAACAAACTCATTATTTTGAATCATTCGTTTTTTTATAGTCGATTCAAATTCCAAGATGGCCCAAAATGACATTCCTTAGATGGACCACTAACCTAACCTAACCTTTACTATTTAATAATATGAAATTACTTTCATAATTTTATATATTTTTTAACTTTCAATTACAATAAAGAAGGATAAAACTGAGTGAAATGGCATATCCTTGTTCTAAACACGATTCTTTTTCGTGTATCGTGATTCAGTAACTCTATATTTGTGGTCCTGCAATAGGGGCATTTCATGTAACTTTGGCTTGTACACCAGTCAAAAAACGGGGTGAAAGATCATTGTAAATAATGTCAGAATTTGGATTTTTTTCATATTCGGATTAATTGTACTTCTTTATTACCTGAATGAAGGTATTTAATTTTATTTTCTTTGAAGCCTAGTTGCTAATTTATAAGCCTTTAAAGAATTAACAAAATTTGTGGAATAGATTTTTCGAAAGCTATTGCTGCTATTACAGAAGAAGATGGAAAAAATTATGTAATGTTTTTTTTTTATAAAATTAAATGTTCTTCTTGACAGTTATTACAAATTCGAAAGTTTTTAGTAATTTTTTTTCCGATCGAAAACCGGAAGACATATATCAAATCGGATTTCACTTCGGTTTTTGACTGGTGTACAAGCCAATGGTTTGAAAAAAACACGCATAGTTTTAACCGATTAAGGCCGATTCTCATATACGCGACACTCAGATACACTCAGCTACATGAAGTATCGCGAATTGTCGTATAGCTGCTAGGTATTCTCATATACCTATGCGATACTCAGCTACGCGTTTCTTTGCTTCAAGTGTCAAATCTGCAGTTTCTCTACATCTCAGGTTGAGTTATATTTTCAAGTTAATTTAAAATGTCAAGTTCGTCAAGTTCCGATGATTTTTCGTCTTAGCCATGTGTTATGAAAATGAGAAATTAAAAGGAAACAAGAAGAAAAGAAAATACTGGGTGTATCAAATCTTAAGAATAAGACTAGTAGAAGGAGAATTCCATATCTACTCTATTCAAACAATTGCAAGAAGATGAATTGAAATTTTTATTTTGTAAGTCGTACAGTTCAACATAATCGGCCAGAAGAGCTATCAATTCCTCTGCTTTTCCGTCGATCATTTCACTCATTTTCAACAACACGTCGTTTTTGACACTATTCGTCATTAAAACCACCAACAAACTGGTTAAACGTTATGCGACGTCGAGCGACAAAACATAAAATAACGGTACAGTAGGCTGTCGCGTAGCGCAAGTGAGAACGTGGTCGTTTAAAACAATGTAATCATTATGTACCTGCACTTTGAAGCACAACATCGCGCATCATCGCGTAGCTGAGTGTCGCGTATATGAAAATCAGCCTTTAATATTGACAGTTGCAGTGTTTTTTAATCCTGACTTGTACACCAAACATCCTAATAAATCGCCTATGCGGCGCTCATTAGAGCGCCTTCGCACTTTAGATTATCTATTTCCAAAAGGAATGCAGATCCCATTTTAAAGCTTTACACCTATTATTTATATACTACAAGCTCTACAATTTATAATCAAGTTCGAAGGCACCGTACTGAGCGCCGAACTGGCGATTTCTTACAATTAGTTTGACTGGTGTACAATCCAACCGTTTAAACACACATAGTTGTAATACTCGTTAATATTGCACGACATTGACTTTTTTTTTAATCCTGGCTTGTACACCAATCAACCTAATAAATCGCCAGTGCGGCGCACAGTACGGCGCCTTCGTACTTTAGTTTATATATCTCCAATACGAATGAAGATCCTATTTTAAAACTTTACACATATTATTTATATACTACAAGCCCTACAATCTACAATCAAGTGCGAAGGCGCCGTACTGAGCGCCGTACTGAGCGCCGCACTGACGATTTCTTAGTTTGACTTGTGTTCAAGCCAAGCGTTTAAAACTCACACATAGTTGCAATACGCATTAATATTGACGTTGGAGTATTTTTTAATCCTGGCTAGTACACCAATCAACTTAAGAAATCGCCTGTGCTGCGCTCAGTACGGCGCCTTGGCACATTAGTTTATATATCTCCAAAACTAATGCGGATCCCAATCTAAATCTTCACGTATTATTTATATTTCACAAGCTCTACAACCCACAGTCAAGTGCGAAGGCGCCGTACTAGCGCTGCACTGGCGATTTCTTAGTTTGTCTGGTTTACAAGCCAACCGTTTAAAAAACACACCTAGTTCTAATACGCATTAATATAGACGTTTCAGTGTTTTTTAATCGTGGCTTGTACACCAATCCACCTAGGAAATCGCCTGTACGGCACTCTGTTCGATGTCTTCGCACTTTACTTTATCTATCTCCAAACCGAATGGAAATCGCATTCATTTACACGTATTATTTATATACTACAAAGCTACATTTTTAAATAAAAATAAAACAAATAAAAAATACCGAAGTTAAGTGAAATCCGATTTAAAATGTTTACTTCCGATTTTCTACGGAAAAAATATCAAATTTCGAATTTCTATTAACTGCCAAGAAGAACAACTTTTTTACTGAGTTTTGATTACTGAGACTTTTTTAGGACTACCATAACAAATCTCATGTGAAACTTGCCAGTTATTTACTAGCTTTCAGTGCACCTTCATGGCACTCATCAAAAACCAGAAAAATAACATTGTTTTTTAAGATCATGTCTTTCCGATGCTTTAGCAGACGCGTTTCGAGATTTATCTCTTATCAGTGCAGCTTTGCTTTTATGAATAACAATTTCTATAACACTTACTTGAAACCCACGTGTATGACTAGGGGTTAGATATTTTTAATGTGACATTTCGTGAGAGAGACATGTCTTAAGAAAACTTAAGAAAATTTTCGGAGAGAGACATGAATCTCTGACGAAATGTCAAATTAAAAATATCTAACCCCTAGTCATCCACGTGAGTTTCAAGTAAGTGTTTTATAAATTGTTATTCATAAAATCAAACCTGCAGTGATAAGAGATAAATCTCGAGACGCATCTGCAGATGGCTATTCATGGAATTTATCTAGTACTCGTTTGGTGACATGAAAATTGTATTGGGGCTGGTAATAACATGCAAATACCCGTTGTATAATTCAATATCCTGCGTGGCATTAGCTAGGAAGATGTTTCAACATGAGATTTGTTTTGTAGTCTTAATAAGGCTTAATATTATGGAGCTAGGAACAGGTTGGATATATTTATATATTCAGGCTACATCTCGCCCTTTATAAGTTTCTTTTATTTGTAGAAAATTAAATTTTCTATAAACAGATTTCTTATGTAGTGAGTTTTTGACTGTCAAGTTGTTAATAATCAACCTTGAAACAAAGTTTCATTTTGTTGTTCTTGTACATTTTTTGTTTCAAAAATTCGTAACTTAACCGAAATTATAGAGGAAACGTATAAAAAATTATCTAGTGATCTTTAGACTGTCAAGTTAGTGATAATCAACCCTGAAAAAATTTAATTTTGTTTTTGCTTTACAATTTTTGGTCTCAGGAATTCGAAAATAACTCTAGTGAAACTAGCAAAAATCTCTTGAAAAGAACTTGAAGCGAATTAAGTTTTCTATAAGAAACCTAATTATTTAGTGATGTTTTGCATGTGAAGTTGGTAGTAATCAACTTTGAAACAAAGTCAAGAATTGTTTTCGTTTTACATTTTTCTTGTCTCATGGAAAAATTATCTATAATTTACTATATTTTTAAACTCTCTATAAGAAAGTTATTAGTATTTATTAGAACCTAGTGATTACCGTTTGAGTCAGTTGGTTGTGTTTTTAAATTTTGTTGTAAAAACTAAAAAAATAACGATATTAGCAAAATCGCTTTTCTCACATTTTAAATAAATGTAGATGTAAAAAAAATTAGATTACAGAAACATTTTGTTTATATAGCCAGTAAATGGTTTCTATAAAATATTTTTGATAGAAAAACAAGTTTCAATTGCAAATTAAAACGGGATAAAGATAAATATTTACAGATGAGTTTGTGTCGGGAAAAATATGTGTAAAAAACGGTATGTAAATTTGGCCGAACACGCATCCACGGCGGTGTAGCTGTTAATCCCAGAGCGCTCGTACATCCGATGTATACAAAACTGTAAACATTACTACTTTCAAGCGGTCCCACCAAATCAAAATTACATATCGCACATCCGGACCAACACTAACACCATTTATAAATTTTACACTGGGCAAGTTCGTAGAAAAAATTGTATCATTTCTGTAGTATACAGGGTGATTCGGGAGGAAATGGAAATATTTTAAAGACATGTCCAGGAATCAAAAATAAGCAAAATAAGCTCATATGCCCGTTCATTTATTTCATAGATATTTTGAACAATAGTAATTTATAATATTAAAGAAAAATGTATTACTGAACTTACAAACAAAAAAACAACAAGCTTTAATTCACGTTAAATTTTCGAAAACTCCACCCACTTCGATACACTTATTTGCGCGTTTATAAATGGACCTGGTAGCCAGTTTCAGTGAACGATGATTCGCTCAGCATTAAAATTAACGCAGCATTAATAGTGTGATCTAATGGCGCATCTCTTGTGTTCACTTTCATGACATAAACTAACGACTTCATCCGTCCCAAAGAGAAAAATCTAGGGCAGTGAGATCCGAAGATCTCGGTGCCCAATGGTGTGGACTTCCTCTGCCAATCCAGCGAACCCCAAAATGGGTATTTCGAAGATTTATCACAATATCTGCATAATAAGGTACTTCGTCCAATATTTCCTCTAAATGGTCTTCCTAAGAATGTAAATAACCTTCTCCAACAAGACGACGATAAAATACAAAAAGACCAAACAATTTTTCATTTTGAATGCCGCACCATACATTAATACTAAACTGATGTTGGAAATTGTGTTATTGCGTGGCATGAGGGTTTTCGTCCGACGATTCATGATTATTGTGGGTGTAATCTTCTATTTTCAAGAATCCATTGACAAAATTGTAGTCTTAATGGATAATCGCCCTCTTGGAGATTTTGTACTTTCTGGAGATGAAAAGTGTTTAAACCTTGCCGTTTTAGTGTTTTCCTAACCATTGTTTGTGGAATTTCAAATTGTATTGCAATGCGTCTTGTACTTATCCCTGGATCATTTTCTACAACATCCAGAATATCTTCTTCAAGTTCCAAACCAAGCACTTGCTGCTTTTCAGAAACAATACGTGCACTTGGGAACACTCCAGTCTTGCTAGTTCGTGTAAAAACAGGTTGAAACACTTGCCTATTAGGAATTCGGCTTAGGTAAAGAATACGGGATGTTTTTTTTAACTTAGTGTTGCCGACTTTTTACATGGTGTAACTGTTGTTAATCGTCTTTGGCACTCTTTAACTAAGATCCGGAAGCAAAAATGAAGCTTTTACGTTCTCTACGTTGGTTCAATACATATTCGTCTTTTTGTTGAAAATAATTGTTGACATTTTCAAGATGACAGATAGTAGATGCGAACGCAACTAAATCGACGTTGCCACATATAACATATATACAATCTTAAGCGTCGTATTGAAGTTGCATTCATATTGCAACGAACAGCCACTCCACAAGCCACAATGTCTCGAATTAATTATTTAAATATCCTGGATATCCACGAGATTCTGCTGCATCTAGACGAAACCGTCCAAAATTTGGTTGAGTGGAGATTGATCCCGGCCGAGGGTTCGTATAAATGCTCCAAGTGCAAAAACGGCCTCTTGGAACTATGTCGGGATACTTCAAGGTTGATTGTTTTTTGGTACCTACTTATTAACGCCAACACCATTAAAATTGCAAGCACATTGTAGTGGAAAGACATAGGCCTTGTAAAAAAATTTTTTTCTTATTTCGGAGAAATATTTGGGTTTTTGTAATAAAAAAAAATGTATTTTCAACCAAATAACTGACGTGTATGACTGGTCACATAACTGAGAATGTAGGCGATGTAGGCGATATAGAATGGTGAGGCAGGCGATATAGAATGGTGAGGCAGTCGATGTAGGCGAATTGAATGTAGGCGATATAGACTCTCAATCAAATATAGGACACAAATAACCTAATTTTATCCTAAAAAAGCGTATTGATATTTTGATATGCATATGGGATAATATTATTCTTAAAAAAAAATAATAAACGTGCCAACGTCGAGTTAGTTGCGTTTGCATCTTTGTACTTTCCAACCTAATTAGGTTGGGTGATTATCCGCCGCGAAGCGGGCAGATATATCAAAACCACATACGCGCGGCAGCGCGAACTCTCCAATAGCCAATATGGCTCCGAAGCGCCAATATAGGATAAGAAGAACCTAATTTTATCCTAAAAAAAGTATTAATATTTTGATATGCATATGGAATAATATTTTTTTTTTAATAATAAACGTAGCAACGTCGAGTTAGTTGCGTTTGCATCTTTGTACTTTCCGAGCTAATAAGGTTGGATATACAATTGGGTATCCAAACTAATCTAGCCGGGGTTAAACCAACGGTACTTGCCACATTGTCCTATATTAGATCGAGAGTTCGCCCTCATTCAATCGCGATATAGGTTGGATACCTTAATTAGGTTGGATATACAATTAGGTCAGCGTTGCCAAATTTAATTTTGACGACATATAAATTTTTCTGCGTCACATGTTTGTGTAAAATATATACAAAATTGGCTTCCAGAAATTATTTGTCTATTATGAATATTTAGAATATTTTATGAGATCCCGAATAAACAATTCAAAAATTACTTGAATGGAAATTGATACCAGCCGAGTTGGTTAAACCAACGGTCCATGACACATTGTCCTATATTGCTGTTATTTTCAATATTGCTGTTTTGTTTTGCTGTGCCGCGCGAACTCTCGATCCAATATAGGACGATGTGGCAAGGCCCTTTGGTTTAACCCCGGCTAGATTAGGTTTCCCGCCGCGAAGTGGGCAGATAAATCAAGACCACATACTCGCGGCAGCGCGAACTTTCGCTCCAATATAGGACAATGTGACAAGGACCGTTGGATTAACTCCGGCTAGATTAGGTTGCCCGCCGCGAAGCGGGCAGATAAATCAAGACCACATGCGCGCGAACTCTCGATCTAATATGGGACAATGTGGCAAGGACCGTTGGTTTAACCCCGGCTAGATTATGTTAGCCCGCCGCGAAGCGGGCAGATAAATCAAGAAGATCGAGAGATCGCGCGGCAGCGCGAACCCTCCATACAATATAGGACAAAAATAACCTGATTTTATCCTAAAAAAAGTATTGATATTTTGATATGCATATAGGATAATATTATTCTTAAAAGAAATAATAAACATGGCAACGTCGAGTTAGTTGCGTTTGCATCTACTATTTGTCATCTTGAAAATGTCAACAATCATTTTCAACAAAAACACAAATTTATTTATTGAACCAACGTAGACAACGTAGAAGGTTAATTTTTGCTTCCAGATCTTAGTTAAAGAGTGCCAAAGACGGTTAACAACATTTACACCAGGTAAAAAGTCTGCAACACTAAGTTTAAAAAAATCCCGTATTCTTTACCAAGTCCCAAACACCATATCAGCATACTCTCTATACTGAATATATCAGGCATTTTTATAATCTCGAAAAATTACTACAAGTGTCAGTTTTTATGACATTTACTTAACTAATATTTCATTTCAAATTTGCATTTACGACAACGTTGTCAAATTTAACTTAATTAACTTTTTTAAATGAAAAACCTAATTATCTCTGAAACAAATGAAAATCGGGCTTGAACATATCAGCTTCATTTGCTAATTTTTGATTCCTGGACATGTCTTTAAAATATTTCCATTTCCTCCCGAATCAACCTGTATTTCTACAACGACTCTCGACGACTTTCTACAATTTTTCGCTTTCTAGTGGATGATTCTTGCAGTTACAAATGCGGCACTCCAAACATAAAATGAATAAAGGAATAATTTTGTACACCTAAGTCAGTTTTACATTTTCTTGCAGTTGTGTCAATTACAATTGTGAAATTTGTAGAGAATTTTATTCTTTACAACTTCCATAATAAATGTAAATTCGATAGGAGACAGAGAAAACGAGAATTCTCAAAAATATTGATTTTTGCGACCTTTGACCCTGAATATCTAAGGATGCTCACATGTTGGCATATGTGACTTTTGAAACAACATTTTAAATGCTAAAATAAAGGTCTATACAAAAATTCAGCTTCTTTCGTTAGATTCCGAGATTGACTCCTTTTTTGACTAAGATGACAAATATGTGTTTTCCGCCTTTGTCGATTTTAAAATAAACATGTGTTTCATTCCGATTAATTTCCAGCCTCTTGTAAATCTT
Source organism: Phosphuga atrata (assembly GCA_944588485.1). Taxonomy (NCBI): domain Eukaryota; kingdom Metazoa; phylum Arthropoda; class Insecta; order Coleoptera; family Silphidae; genus Phosphuga; species Phosphuga atrata. The sequence goes on from OX155893.1 coordinate 24,748,803, forward strand.
GTCTGGTCTGGTACAAAACTAGACAAAGTCTTATTTAGACTTGTCTAGCCTTATCTAATCTTATCTTGTTTTGTTGAAGAATCTTCTGATTGTTAATTTTCAAGAACAATATGCCACGTATTGTTACCAGCTTTGACAATAGGTTTCCACCCTTGAGTTGCAATATCCAGTAACGACATGCACATTTCCCTGATTCAACGGAACAACAAAAGAATTCCCCGTTTCATAATCATCAATTACTGTTCCAGAGACATAAATATCACGCTTCCCCGTTAGCTAGAAATACCTCGTTTCCAGCCACCCACGCACGTTTTTTTTCTCCTTCCGCTGCCTTCCAATTCCCATTACTCCCATCTAATGATAGCGGGTCACACTCTATGTAGGCCGCGCGCCCTAGATACTGGGCTACCGTTGCCAGGACACACAAACCTCTCTCCTCTCCCTCTTGTTTCTCGCGCTCCGTTGGTGCTCGAGATACCTGTTGATGCGTCCCGTCGATCGCCGCACATCTATCACGACTTTGAAACTAATAAATATTGCGCGATAACGGAGCGAGTCGCATTCAGTCGTCGATATGGGTGGGCGAATAAATACTGGAATGTGGTGAAATTGGAAATCGATGGCGGGTAATCATATTTTGGTGGATAATTGTCTTTTACGCTTATGAGAATATTTTGAATTTTATTTACTGCATATTATAAATATTTAGCTTTAATTTACAAGCCAGATAAGCGCCCAAGCTAGGGTAGTCTGGGCGAAAATCTTTATAGCACCCCTATATTTTTCTAAAGACAATAGTGGATAATTTTCGGATAATAATAATTCGGTTTATTATCACATCCAGTACGCTTTCGTTCCCTGTTGGTTGGAATATTGATGAAACCATACCAAGTATAGATACAATTATTCAAACTTATTAAAGATAAATAAATATAGCTTGAATATGTAGATACATTCAACTTTTTCGTAGCTCTATATTATTAAGTCTTATTAAAACTATGAACAAATTTCATGTTGAAACAACTACTTCCTGACTAATATCAAACCGGATATTGACATTTGCATGTTATTGGTAGGGAAAGATGATATGTTCTAGACCCACCACCTCCTTGTGGGGATTACATGTAAATCTAGCCCCTTATGGGGGAAATTACATGTAAATCTAGCACGATGCCTCTTATGGAGATTTACATGTAAATCTAGCACGAAGCCCCTTATGGGGGAATCCTATACAAAATAGTTCTGTCCGTGTCCGAGCGAGAATGTGTAGATGACGCGAATACGTGTGCGTTGGATAGCGGGAAAATTCAAAATTTAGTGGAAATTCAAAATGAGTTGCGCGGGGTACCAGCGGAGAGTGGATATGTATGCATAATTGATTGCAAACATATTAAAATTTTGATTTACTGTTCAACTTGTCGATTAGACCTGACCGAATGTCTACCGTCGATAACAACCCGCTGTTATCTTATCAACTACATACAAGCGGAGAAATACTAAATTATGGAATGCGATCTAATTAATTTCTTGAAATTATCCCGTGTTTTATTTAATAAATATTAAGATTTTGATTTATCGAAGAATAGAGGAACTAGACTAGAAAGACTAGATTAGACAGACAAGCGGGGATAATTCAAAATCAGTTGCGGGCGGGTATCGGAGAATTGTGTATGCATACATAATTGATTGCAAACATATTACGAATTGATTCAAATGAGATTATTGGTTTTGGACTGGACAAGATCGGACAATACCAAACAAGATCTTGCATCCACTTTTCATCTACTTGTATCCACTTTTCATCTACTTGCATCCACTTTTCATCTACTTGCATCCATTCTTCATCTACTTACATCCACTTTTCATCTACTTGCCTCCACTTTTCATCTACTTGCATCCACTTTTCATCTCCTTGCATCCACTTTTCATCATGCTAAACAGGGGTGTGAGGTCTATGTAACCCCACGCTAAACAGGGTGTGAGATCTATGTGACCCTACGCTAAACAGGGTGTGAGGTCTATGTGACCCCTCGCTAAACAGGATGTGGGGTCTATGTAACCCCACGCTAAACAGGGTGTGAGATGTAACCTCAATCAGCTTTAAACAGCTTTCAATCAGCTTTCAATTAGCCTTAAACAGCTTTCAATCAGCATTAAACAGCTTCTTCTCTTCAGCTTTAATCTCATTGGGTTAGTTGGGTTCGGATTAGGTTAGCTTAGAATTATGTTAGGTTACGTGGTGTTAGGAACGAAGCGCGCTTCACTCCCAACCTCCCGTAACCTAACCTAATGCTAACCCAACTAGCCCAATGAGATTACAGCTGGAGAGAAGAAGCTGTTTCAAGCTGATTGAAAGCTGTTTAAAAGTGGTTTAAAAGTTATTTAAAGCTGATTGAAAGCCGTTTAACGCTAATTGAAAGCTGATTGAAAGCTGTTTAAAGCTGATTGAGGTTACATGGATCTCACACCCTGTTTAGCGTGGGGTTACATAGACCTCACACCCTGTTTAGCGTGGAGTCACATAGACCTCACACCCTGTTTAGCGTGGGGTCACATAGACCTCACACCCTGTTTAGCGTGGGGTCACATAGACCTCACACCCTGTTTAGCGAGGGGTTACATAGACCTCACACCCCTGTTTAGTAGCATGATGAAAAGTGGATGCAAGTAGATGAAAATAGGATGCAAGTAGATGAAAAGTGTATGCAAGTAGATGAAGAGTGGATGCAAATAGGTGAAAAGTGGATGCAAGTAGATGAAAAGTGGATGCAAGTAGATGAAAAGTGGATACCAGAAAATTGAACTCTTTGGTATTTATATAAATGAAAAAAATTAATACTATCTATGTCACAGACAAATTTAAGAAATTTCTCTTACACATTGGAAATTATTCGGATAAATATCATAGGAAATATGTGGTCTGTATAGTCTTGTCCGTTCTTGTTCGCCCTTGTTCGGTATTGTCCGATCTTGTCCAGTCTAAAACCAATAATCTCATTCGAATCAATTCGTAATATGTTAGCAATCAATTATTTATGCATACACGTTTCTCCGCTACCCGCCCGCAACTCATTTTGAATTTTCCCAGCTTGTCTGTCTAATCTAGTCTGTCTAGTCTAGTTCCTCTATTCTTGCCTGGTGTTATCAGCATTAGACGTCCGGGCGCGCCCAATCGACTACCGATAAATCAAAATGTTAATGTTTATTAAATTAAACACGGGATAATTTCAAGATATTAATTAGATCGCGTTCCATAATTTATTATTTCTCTGCTTTATATGTAGCTGATAAGATAACAGCGGGTTGTTATCGACGCTAGACATTCGGTCAGGTCTAATTGACAAGCCGAACAGTAAATCAATTTTTTTTAGATGTTTGCAATCAATTATGCATACATATCCACTCCCCGCTGGTACCCCGCAACTCATTTTGAATTTCCACCAAATTTTGAATTTTCCCGCTATCCAACGTACACGTATCTTGCACCGTCATCTACACATATTCGCTCGGATACGGTCAGAACTATTTTGTATAGGATTCCCCATAAGGAGCTTCGTGCTAGATTTACATGCAAATCTCCATAAGGGGCATCGTGCTAGATTTACATGTAATTTTCCCCATAAGGGGCTAGATTTACATGTAATCCCCATAAGGAGGTGGTGGGTCTAGAACATATCATTTTTCCCTAATGTTATTACCAGTGCCAGTACATTTTCATGTCACTATCACCACTAGAAAAATAACATTGTTTTAAGATCTGACTGGACTGTATGTAACAACGACAAATTTAAATATGGGACAATATATCGGGGTGGTTTTGCCAGTTACCTTCTAGTTACCAAATGTCTTCCTCGCCTACTCTGTTGAAACGATCATCCGGTCGCTAACTAATTTAAGGGAGGAAATGGGAAGGAAGAAAGACAAGAAGAATTTCGGGGGCGAACCCTTGTAACGCAGATCTTCTAGATTGGGTAAAATCCCAGAAAAGTTCCCTTCAACAAAATGAGCGTGGTCGCATGCCGGCCGAGACAAAACATGCAAAAACACTGGCCGTGCTTCTCTCGTTGCGATTACTCATACTGCCAATTTTATATAAATCGCGCAGCGCAATTTTTTACACGTAATTTTTGTACTAATTTCCACACGATTTTTAACTCGATCAACACCCATCGGAATGAATTGATCGCGCTATTGACACTCGTACGCCGTTTTGATAGGCTGTAAAACCATTAAAAAAACCGGTCAAGTGCGAGTTGTGACTCGCACACCGAGGGTTCCGTACAAACTTGTAAGTAAGGTATCTTTAGGAGGACCTGTATGCAACCCATATGCTTCTGGTGCCTGACAATACCACGCAACACATTAGTGTATTTTCATAAGTTTCTAATAGTAAATTCGCATTTTTCTTGTAATTAACTACATATTTACGGTTTTCAGATTTTCCCTTTACATGTGCTGTAAGACACCGCTTCTTGCCAAATCGCAAAATATGCGACATAAACGGTCATATCTATTGATCGCGTTGACTTACAAGTTTGGTTTTTTCACAGCTGAAAGAGACCGGAGACCCGAGTATTTGATACAAATTTCAACTTGTTACCTCTACGCGTTCCTGAGAAAAATGGTCTTGACAGACATACAGACGGACGGACAGACGGACAGACAGACAGACGGACAACAAAGTGATCCTATAAGGGTTCCGTTTTCGGTACGGAACCCTAAAAAGAACCGTTTGAATGACTAACTCACAACTATCAGCACTAGACAAATAGAATTGTTTTTAAGATCATTTCTTTCTATTTAAATTAGTTGAGTGCATCTGCAAATGGCTATTCACTTAATTTATAGAAAGAAGGAAATCTTAAAAACAATTTTAATGGTCGAGTGCTGCTAGTTTTTAGTTAGTCCTTCCAACGGTCCAGGCAGCTTCCACGAGGTCCCTTGATAGCTACCGCGTGAAAAATTAGAAATAGCCAGCGCGCATAAATGGTCTGTTTCCTACTTCTTCTTCTTACGACGCCCTCTCCTTTCGAAGGTTGGCGATCCATATAGCTAACATTCTTCTGGACACAGCAGCTCGAAAGATTTCAATGGAAGTGCACCCAAACCATCTTCTGAGGTCTTTCAACCAGGAGTTCTGACGTCTACTAACACATCAGCAGTTCATACTTATTGCCTCTTCTAATGTGGCCTATGTATGTAGTTTTTCTTTATTTAATGAGGGCCATTAGCTCTTTCGGCTTCTTCATTCGTCTAAGCACTTCTTCATTCGTAATTCGTAGGACCCATGAGATGCGAAGCATACGGCGATATGAGTACATATAAGTACAAGGTCTGTTTCCAGCGACCTTGTCAGTCGTGAAACTTTGTGAACGCACACTGTATCTATATAGATGTCGTTCTTTTACAATTCCAATATTTTAACTCAACATTGAAAAATTAAAGCAAAATTACTTTTAGCGCGTCTTCAAAGTAACTCAGACCCTTCTTCTGACGAAAATAACGTTAAGTAAAGTCTATATTCTGCTTACATGGTTTCCATACACACACTCTTTTTTTTATCCTGTCGAGCCTCTTTGAGGTGATCTTAAGAATTAATTATTCATCAACCAAACCTAATTCATTGAGTATCTCAAAAAAAGAAATATTGCTGAAATTTGTCAGCAAACGGTAACAGCCGAAGCAGTCATATGTAAGACATTAACATTTCACACATTAACTCAATGTCTGTTGCAAATGAAGGAAAATCAGGATGAATGTTGAAATAGAAAACGTATTTTATTAAAACAATAACAAACATGTCAGTTCGTTTCGGGACACGCTTTAAATTAAATGTCAATATATAAATTTCGATTTATGCGCGTTCTATACAGAAAGCGTCACAAAATAAATATTCGTGGAATCACTTACAAGCGAAATTAAATAGAGCTTCGTGCTGGAAGCAATCGTGCGCTCGTTCCACAAAGTACAACTCGGCGTACTGTAAATAGCGTTAAAAATAAAATCGATGCACTTCAATTCCGAGTCCTCCAACCGATACATTTCACAGCACCTGCGTTTGTGTCTTTACTTTGTTCCTCTTTCTACTATCTCGCCGGATCCGCCAAACTCCCGTTTGGGAATATATCGAGATTTCCCCGACTTCATTTCGTTTCGTAAACAAGTCGTAAACAAGTCGCAAGGAATCTTCCTCATTTTCTTAAAAGTGTAACATTTCTAAGGGAACTAGTTATAGTTATAGCTGCGATCGCGTGGATTTTGCAAGTTTGAATTTTTGTTTCAACTTCCTAAGCAATTATTTATTGAAGACGTAATGTGCAATCCTCCAGTATTAAGAGATCCCAGCTCTGGCAGGCGCTGGCTGAATGTGAAATCCCATAGAAACTAATATTATTACTAAAAATATGTCTAGAGGAGTTAAGAAGACTTACAGTTCCAAGAGTGAAGATCGAGTAGAGCGAAGATCACACTCAGCGGCTGCTTAGAGCATAGACAACAATTTTTTTCCCGATTTTTAGATTTTTTGTTTCAACCTCTTAAGCAATTATTTATTGCAGACGTAATGTGCAATGCAACGCTGGAATTGCCTATGATAGTATTAAGAGATCCCAACTCTGGCAGGCGTTGGCTGAATGTGGAATTCCAAAGAAACTAATATCATTATTTAAAATATGTCTAGAGGGGCCCAAGAGTAGAGTGAAGATAGATGGAACACTCAACGACTGATTCGAGGTCATCAGAAGTGGCCTTAAACAGGGAGACGCATTATCCCCAATTTTATTCAACATCGCATTTTAAAGCGTCTTCCGGAACTTGCCGACAACACTTTTGTTTCTAGACTGGCATTAGTCTCCTCCTGGCCTTCTCTCGATGGCATAGACGTGGTAGGTTATAGTTTTGGCACTGTGTGAGGGATCTTCCTTCAATTCCAAAAGGAAGCAAAGAATTTGGGACTGAACACCAATGAAGATGAAACTAAGTATCTCCACTTTTCCCGATATTCGACGTTGAGATTACCAACTAAAATCAATATGGGCTCTTCCATTTTTTAAACATCAATTTTAATATCTGGGGGCTTTGATTACCGGCGATATTGAGCTGAGAAAGGAGATACAGATTCGAACATGTAATGTTTGGAAGAGTAACCATTCACTTTTTAGCCGTCTCAGATCCAAGCTCCTCAGGCGCGCCTTAAAGTTCCAGCTCTACCATTCCAATGTATGGATATGAGACATGGAGCCTAGCAAAGATAGACCAAGAATCTCTAATCATTCGTTCATCCAGGTCTCTTCTGATGTTTTCTTACCATCTCATTCGAGGACTTCTTCTTGGTCTTTTTCCATCTGGTGATCCTCCCAAACAGATAATTCTCAGAATTTTTCCAAAGATGGGGACTCTCACTAAATAACACAGTGCGATTTTTGTTGCGGAGTAACCATTGCACCGCAGTGCACTCCTAAACTGAATTAAGCGAGAACTGAATTAAACTGAGCCCTAACGTCCTCTCTACGTCAAGCAAGCGTGCCAGCTGCAGGGAGCAAAACTTGGACAGTTGTTATTCAAACACCACAAACTAGAATGGTGTGTATCACTTTGAACAGTTTCTATGGCACAATCAAACTAGGGAGTTCTTTTTCAAACGCACTGTTCGTCTCAGTATACGTCTCAAAAACCGAGCGCGTTCTGAAAGTAAAAATTTGGAATATTACTATATATAAAGTAAGTTTACTTTCCCACTTTATTGCTTCAAACGTCAGTAGTTTTAAGAAATAGAGTATCCGCATATTAGTGCGCAAACATTGAGATTAGTGCTCAAACAGAACAGTGTGTTTGAAAAAGAACTCCCTACTTTGATTGTGCCATAGAAACTGTTTAAAGTGATTCGCACTATTCTAGTTTGTGGTGTTTGATTTATCAACTGTCCAAGTTTTGCTCCCTGCAGCTGGCACGCTTGCTTGATCTAGAGAGGACGCCAGGGCTCAGTTTAATTCAGTTCTCGCTTAATTCAGTTTACGCGTGCACTGCGGTGCAATGGTTACTTCGCAACAAAAATCGCACTGTGTTATTTGGTGAGAGTCCCCATCTTTGGCAAAATTCTCAGAATTATCTGTTTGGTAGGAATCACCAGATGGATAAAGACCAAAAAGTCCTCGAATAAGATGGTAAGAAAACATGAGAAGAGACCTGGATGAAAATCGTGAAAATAGCCGATTACGTCTTACTTACTTACGCTAAAACCCTTCGTGAGTCTTGGTCTCACGGACGATCGACAATGTGATGACAACGTGACTCTCCCAAAGTTAATGTTTGGTGCGGCTTGATGGAAGATCGTGTTATTGGTCCTCCTGGTTGCAGAAACTAACAGAAAATGGGGACAATTACTTCGACATGTTAACAGAGTATGTCTTTTCCCAAAGGGATGATCATTAGTCACGTGCGCTCGGCTCTAGTTACTCGTTTTGCGGTAAATTGTACTGAGGTTTGAAATGAAAATTCTCAGAATTATCTGTTTTGGTGAGGAATCACCAGATGGAAAAAGACCAAGAAGAAGTCGTCGAATGAGATGGTAAGAAAACATCTCTACCGGTCTGTAAATATTGTCCAACTCATCAAAAATCTGCGATGGGCTGGGCATGTTATACGATGTAACCACTCTCGAAATAATTATTATAAAATCTGTTTGGGAGAAATCACCAGATGGAAAAAGACCAAGAGGAAGACCTCATATCCAACTCGTCAAAAGTCGCAGACTGCGATGGGCCGATCATGTTATACGAAGTGACCACGCTCGAATTAATTATTATAAAATATCTTTGGGAGAAATCACCAGATGGAAAAAGACCAAGAGGAAGACCTCTTATCGAACTCATCAAATGTCGCAGACTGCGATGGGCTGGGCATGTTATACGAAATGACCATACTCGAATTATTATAAAATCTATTTGGGGGAAATCACCAGATGGTATAAGACCAAGAGGAAGACCTTGAATGAGATGGCAAGATAACATCAAAAGAGACCTGGAATCCCTCGGAGTCCAAAATATGGAAACGGCAGCCTAGGATAGGACTGTATGGAGGAGGATCGTCCGTGAGACCAAGACTCACGAATGGTTGTAGCGCCCAGGAATAAGTAAGTAAGACGTAATGTGCTATTTTAAAGTGCTATTTTATAAAGAGCACTAATATGCGAATACTCCATTTCTTGAAACTACCGACGTTTAGAAGCAACAAAGTGGGAAAGTAAACTTACTTTATAAGGTATATTCCAAATTTTTACTTTCCTAACGCGTTCGATTTTTGAGACGTATACTGAGACGTACAGTGCGTTTGTAAAAAGAACTCCCTAGTTTTATTGTGTCATAGAAACTGTTCAAACCGATACACACTATTCTAGTTTGTGGTGTTTGATTCGTCAACTCTCCAAGTTTTGCTCCCTGCAGCTGGCACGCCAACCTGACCTTGAGACGGCGCCAGGGCTCAGTTCGCTTAATTCAGTTCAGGCGTGCAATGCAGTGCAATGGCTACTCCGCAACAAAGAGGAGGAAGATCGTCCGAGAGACCAAGACTCACGAAGGGTTGTAGCGCCCAGGAGTAAGTAAGTAAGACACATTAGGTCTTAATGTGCTATTTATTGATATCACTTTCCCGATTTTCAAAAGGAGCACTAATATGCGAATACTCTATTTCTTGAAACTACAGACGTTTGAAGCAACAAAGTGGGAAAGTAAACTTACTTTATAAGGAATATTCCAAATTTTTACTATCCCAAGGCATTCGGTGTTTGAGCCGTAGACGTATACTGAGACGTACAATGCGTTTGAAAAAGAACTCCCTAATTATATTGTGTCATAAAAACTGTTCAAAGTGATACACACTTTTGTAGTTTTTGGTGTTTGATTCATCAACTGTCCAAGTTTTGCTCCCCGCAACTGGCACGCCTGAGTGACATTGAGACGGCACAAGGGCTAAGTTCGCGTAACCCTTCCGCTACGGGAACCGGATAAAGCCGTAAAATATTTTCGTGCCCCGTGTACGGGAACCAGATTAATACGCAAGCGTTTTTTCTGTACTTAATATGGGAGATCAACTCATCTGCTGTATTATAATTATCATATACACTACTAACAATGTTATAGACATATCAAAATTTGATTTCAGTGTAATCAATTTTTTCGGCCCAAACTACGGGAACCGTACAAATCCGGTTGCATCATTTCACTGCAGTCCCTAAAAAAACGCATCAACCAGGGCTGTCGAACCTTTCATTTATAATTCCGGACGTATGCTAAGCCCGCCTAGAACTGGATTGCGTATTATTTTGGTTTACCCATTAAGAAAATAAAATGAAACAAATAAAACTACTACAAACTGCGGGAGCCGTATTTAAAGGCAAAGAGTAAGTACCTAACTACGAGAACCGTACGAATCCGCACTACCCTCAGCACCCGTACAGAGGGCACGACTTGTAGAAAAGCACCCCGTAGCGAAAAGGTTAATTGAGTTCTGGCGTGCAATGCAATGGCTACTCCGCAAAAAAAGCGCAACGTGTGCAGTGCAACGCAATTTTAGGACATCTGTATGGTATTGAACCTCCTACAGCAAAAACTATCCGTCATTGGCTACATTCTTTCAAGGAAACCGGTAGTGTTATAAAAGGGAAATCGCCAGGTAGACTGAGAACTTCTGAAGATGTTGCTAAACTGTTTCGTGTGTTTGAAGCCCAAAGAAGTCATTGGCCAGACATAGGCTCCAATTAGGATTGCCTAAAGATACCGTGTATGATGTTATGCGTAAAAGGCTTCACTTACGTGTCTACAAATTGCAACTGTTACTTGAAATAAAAGCTACTGATATAATCAAAACTTTAGAGTTTGCTGTTGACTTTCTAAACAGAATTGATGATGATGACAATTTGTTGAAAAATGTTTTCTTTTCTGATGAGGCTACATTTCATGTTAGTGGAGGAGTAAATGGTCCCAACTGCAGAATTTGTGGGTCAGAGCACCCACACGAATTTATTCAACTTCAACGTGACTCTCCCAAAGTTAATGTTTAGTGCGACTTGATGGAAGATCGTGTTATTAGTCCTTTTATTTTTGTAGAAACAAACAATAAATGGGGACAATTACTACGACATGTTAACAGAGTATGTCTTTCCGCAAATGGATGATATTGAGGCGCAACATGGGCTTATGTTTTTCAAACAAGATGGCCACCTCATTACAGTAGCCACGTGCGCTCAGCTCTAGACACTCGCTTTCTGTGAAGGTGGATAGGCAGAAGTGTGCCAATCTTTTGGCCACCACGAAGCCCGGACTTAACGCCTTTGGCCTTTTTCTTTTGGGGCCACATAAAAAACGTTGTGTACAGTGAAAAGATCCGAGACATCAATCATTTACGCGATAGAATCGTCGCGGCGGTTGGGACAGTTACACCTGATATGTTGGTTAATACGTGACGAGAAGTGAAATCTCGTCGCGACGTGTGCAGGACAACAAATGGATCCCGCGTTAAAGTCCATTAATGTTAAAACAAAACTTGAAGGTACTCTCTTTTATTGGATGTACTCGTAAATCTAGTTTTTCATTAATTTCAACATTAAATTTATACTTAAAACTAGGGAGTTCTTTTTCAAACACACTGTATAACATTATACGCATAACGCTTAACTCGCACGGACGTATACGTTTCTTGAAAATGGCGAATGTTGATGGCCGAAACGTCGAGAATCCGGTTACAACTCGCTAAATAAACAAGATTACACTGATACACTATACAAACAAAATTACATATATAATTCCTGTTGACTTAATCTTGACCGTATATTCTTGTCTGTTTAGATTTAATTTATTTACATTCTCGTCCATTTAGTCTTCCTTCTAATTTTGCTTCTCCAGTCATATACATTCAGATTATAAGTATTCTGCTTATAAAAATAATTAGTATGTTTAATTGTGATTTTGGATTATTTTGTTGTAATTTCGAGGGTGTGAAGGTGATAATGGGATTCTGGCGGTGGAGTTGTTCGGTCGGAGGTAGATTATAAATTGGGTTTTATTTGACCTTTGGAGCGTTCTCCACTTGTGGGGCCACATTCACGTCGAGCTGGTGAGTGATCGAGGCTGGCTAATGCTTTTGTTAAGGGAAGTGTTGTGTTGGATTAGTGCCGCGTCATGCAATTTACCCCGGGATGGGGAATAAAAAATATTTAAAAAAGAAACGTGGGTTTTAAGTATAATGAATTGTTCGTTGGTTTGGGAGATTTCGTTGATATCAATTCATAATCTAAACAAATACAACTATACAAGAATAGGTAGATAGAGAATCTTAAATAAACAAGTTTAGAGAAATATAGCTAGACTGACTATCTAGTTTGCATGGTTTTGACATCTATCACTACATAGAAGATGAAGAAAAAATGAAGAATTTTGCATAAATATTTTCGATCTCAGGTGTCATTAAATGTTTCTGACGAGATAATAAATATCAATAAGGCCGAGGCCGCACTACGGTTTTTTCCCGCGAACGTTAATCTCTATAACCGCGAAACCGCTCGAGAAACACATGGTGCGCTATAGGAAAAATTAGTCGCGGTTTTTTCCCGCGACTAATTTCTAAGTGAGGCCGCTTTTATTAGCTTACTTGAATCACAAAATCACGCGATTAAAAAACGCGGCGGTTTAGCCGTATTGTGGCCTAGGCCTTAAGCGTAGAAAATGGAATAATTCGCTTAAGAATTGAGTTTGTCACAAATTTGACGAGTAGAATGTTAGATTAGATAAACTAAGTGACTAGTCGAGGAAGAAACTTTTCGAGTTTTTTTAAAGGCATTTGCTTTGGGAAAAGTAAGTTAATGCCCGCTCCACACTCTCGCGGAGTAACTTCGGCGAGGATTCTCGCCGAAGTTGTTCGAGGCGAGGAACTAGACAGAGGAGGCATCTACACTCTCGCCTTACTTCGCGAGGACCTCAGTGCCATGACTGACACCGAACAGGTGGTAGCTGCTACTGCAACTATTTGTGTGTATAATATATAGGAAAGGACGAGTAAATACGAGAGTGTAGACGTGATACTCTCCCTTCCTCGTACTCGCGCCTCTTGTCCCTTTGACTCGGGTACGAAAAACCGCTTCATGAAGCGAAGTTAGCCAAGGCGAGGCGAGGAAGCACAAGGCCGAGTATCCTAACCATACTCTCGTTCCTCGCTCAACTCCGTGCTACTTCGCGAGAGTGTGGAGCGGGCATAACATTTGGAGTTTTGAAAGCACAGAATTTCTCGAAATTCTGTAAAGTTTATTATAAATAATAAAATTAAGGAGCTAGGGTTAAGGTGTTAAAGATGCTCGTTAAGGAGATTAGCGGACAGGTTACAGCTCTATTTGAAAATTTCTAATGACTGAAGGCATCCTTCGACTGAACATCTTTCGAAAGCAAAATCTTCAATTAGCATTTAAACCATCCTCAAATTTGTCCCACATATTGTTTAAGGCTTTAAGGCTCCAGACAGGCTCGACCCCCTCAAAAAATCCGGCGGATATGATATTCATTGTTCTGAATGCAATAATAAAAATAAAAATAGCTTATACGTAGGTCAGACAAGACGAAGTTTTTCAACTCAGTTTCCAGAACATTCTCGCGCTTTCAGCCGTAAAAAGGACACTAGTTCCTTTCCAAGAGAGTAATCATAAATTCCCGGAAATAGACAATCTCAAAATCTTGCATAATTACAACAAATGCCCGAAACTTAATCTTCTGGAGTCATTAGAAATTTTCAAACACAGCAGTAAACCCATCCGTTAACCTCCTTAAGAAGCAAACGATTTAATTATTTCGCAACTCTTTAATCTTGCACAACCGTCTCCAGGTAATTCCCTAATTCCAGAAAGGCACGTTCCCCTGCCAAAAACCCGCTAGTATAAATATAATCAATTTGTAATCCACTTGAAAATGACCTTCGCCAGTCGAAACTCAAGTCGTGTTAAATGTTTAAATTATTATAGCTGTGAATAATACGTTATTATACAGTTTTAGTTTATATTTTTTTCTCTATTCAACTCAAGCGTTGAATTTTTCTCTTCGCTTAAAGTTTTCCTTGAAAGTAAACTCGACGTCTTCCAATTATTAAAAATGCTGGTGACAACGCCGCAAGGACTCTGTATCATTTGTAGAGATTCCGTTCGAGTGTATATTATCGCAAGAGTGGCGTAGATCCCTTTGTCTGTCCGCGCCACAAAGAAATCTGCATAACAAAACGAGCTGTGTATGAAAACGGGATTACTGCGGCCTTATCGCCTTCCACATCGTTCGAAAGCATGCCGTAGCACCGGCCCGGGGACACGCGAATGTCGGCTGAAATTGTATCGTGCAGTGAAACTAAACAAAAAAAAGCGGATTAAAAAAATTTATGTGTATAAGTACGCTGAAACCTAGTTGGATGGAATCAGGCGTGAAAATCAATGCGACAATTTCGACTGGGTCTTTTTAGTTATTTTTTTCTCATTGTACATTTTATAGCAAGCTAAGTAATTAAATGTATAATTTTATTTGATATAATATACAGAAAAGACTAGACAGACAATACTAGACAGACAAGACTAGACAGATAAGACTGGACAGACAAGACTAGACAGACAATACTAGACAGACTAGACAGACAAGACTAGACAGACAAGACTAGACAGACAAGACTAGGCAGACAAGACTAGACAGACAAGACTAGACAGACAAGACTAGACAGACAAGACTAGACAGACAAGACTAGACAGACAAGACTAGACAGACAAGACTAGACAGACAAGACTAGACAGACAAGACTAGACAGACAAGACTAGACAGACAAGACTAGACAGACAAGACTAGACAGACAAGACTAGACAGACAAGACTAGACAGACAAGACTAGACAGACAAGACTAGACAGACAAGACTAGACAGACAAGACTAGACAGACAAGACTAGACAGACAAGACTAGACAGACAAGACTAGACAGACAAGACTAGACAGACAAGACTAGACAGACAAGACTAGACAGACAAGACTAGACAGACAAGACTAGACAGACAAGACTAGACAGACAAGACTAGACAGACAAGACTAGACAGACAAGACTAGACAGACAAGACTAGACAGACAAGACTAGACAGACAAGACTAGACAGACAAGACTAGACAGACAAGACTAGACAGACAAGACTAGACAGACAAGACTAGACAGACAAGACTAGACAGACAAGACTAGACAGACAAGACTAGACAGACAAGACTAGACAGACAAGACTAGACAGACAAGACTAGACAGACAAGACTAGACAGACAAGACTAGACAGACAAGACTAGACAGACAAGACTAGACAGACAAGACTAGACAGACAAGACTAGACAGACAAGACTAGACAGACAAGACTAGACAGACAAGACTAGACAGACAAGACTAGACAGACAAGACTAGACAGACAAGACTAGACAGACAAGACTAGACAGACAAGACTAGACAGACAAGACTAGACAGACAAGACTAGACAGACAAGACTAGACAGACAAGACTAGACAGACAAGACTAGACAGACAAGACTAGACAGACAAGACTAGACAGACAAGACTAGACAGACAAGACTAGACAGACAAGACTAGACAGACAAGACTAGACAGACAAGACTAGACAGACAAGACTAGACAGACAAGACTAGACAGACAAGACTAGACAGACAAGACTAGACAGACAAGACTAGACAGACAAGACTAGACAGACAAGACTAGACAGACAAGACTAGACAGACAAGACTAGACAGACAAGACTAGACAGACAAGACTAGACAGACAAGACTAGACAGACAAGACTAGACAGACAAGACTAGACAGACAAGACTAGACAGACAAGACTAGACAGACAAGACTAGACAGACAAGACTAGACAGACAAGACTAGACAGACAAGACTAGACAGACAAGACTAGACAGACAAGACTAGACAGACAAGACTAGACAGACAAGACTAGACAGACAAGACTAGACAGACAAGACTAGACAGACAAGACTAGACAGACAAGACTAGACAGACAAGACTAGACAGACAAGACTAGACAGACAAGACTAGACAGACAAGACTAGACAGACAAGACTAGACAGACAAGACTAGACAGACAAGACTAGACAGACAAGACTAGACAGACAAGACTAGACAGACAAGACTAGACAGACAAGACTAGACAGACAAGACTAGACAGACAAGACTAGACAGACAAGACTAGACAGACAAGACTAGACAGACAAGACTAGACAGACAAGACTAGACAGACAAGACTAGACAGACAAGACTAGACAGACAAGACTAGACAGACAAGACTAGACAGACAAGACTAGACAGACAAGACTAGACAGACAAGACTAGACAGACAAGACTAGACAGACAAGACTAGACAGACAAGACTAGACAGACAAGACTAGACAGACAAGACTAGACAGACAAGACTAGACAGACAAGACTAGACAGACAAGACTAGACAGACAAGACTAGACAGACAAGACTAGACAGACAAGACTAGACAGACAAGACTAGACAGACAAGACTAGACAGACAAGACTAGACAGACAAGACTAGACAGACAAGACTAGACAGACAAGACTAGACAGACAAGACTAGACAGACAAGACTAGACAGACAAGACTAGACAGACAAGACTAGACAGACAAGACTAGACAGACAAGACTAGACAGACAAGACTAGACAGACAAGACTAGACAGACAAGACTAGACAGACAAGACTAGACAGACAAGACTAGACAGACAAGACTAGACAGACAAGACTAGACAGACAAGACTAGACAGACAAGACTAGACAGACAAGACTAGACAGACAAGACTAGACAGACAAGACTAGACAGACAAGACTAGACAGACAAGACTAGACAGACAAGACTAGACAGACAAGACTAGACAGACAAGACTAGACAGACAAGACTAGACAGACAAGACTAGACAGACAAGACTAGACAGACAAGACTAGACAGACAAGACTAGACAGACAAGACTAGACAGACAAGACTAGACAGACAAGACTAGACAGACAAGACTAGACAGACAAGACTAGACAGACAAGACTAGAACAGACAAGGACTAGACAGACAGACTAGACAGACAAGACTAGACAGACAAGACTAGACAGACAAGACTAGACAGACAAGACTAGACAGACAAGACTAGACAGACAAGACTAGACAGACAAGACTAGACAGACAAGACAGACAGACTAGACAGACAAGACTAGACAGACAAGACTAGACAGACAAGACTAGACAGACAAGACTAGACAGACAAGACTAGACAGACAAGACTAGACAGACAAGACTAGACAGACAAGACTAGACAGACAAGACTAGACAGACAAGACTAGACAGACAAGACTAGACAGACAAGACTAGACAGACAAGACTAGACAGACAAGACTAGACAGACAAGACTAGACAGACAAGACTAGACAGACAAGACTAGACAGACAAGACTAGACAGACAAGACTAGACAGACAAGACTAGACAGACAAGACTAGACAGACAAGACTAGACAGACAAGACTAGACAGACAAGACTAGACAGACAAGACTAGACAGACAAGACTAGACAGACAAGACTAGACAGACAAGACTAGACAGACAAGACTAGACAGACAAGACTAGACAGACAAGACTAGACAGACAAGACTAGATAGACAAGACTAGACAGACAAGACTAGACAGACAAGACTAGACAGACAAGACTAGACAGACAAGACTAGACAGACAAGACTAGACAGATAATACTAGACAGACAAGATTAGACAGACAAGAGTAGACAGACTGGACAGACTGGATAGATTGGACAGACTGGACAGATTGAACACACTGGACAGACTGAACAGACAGGACAGACTGGACAGTCTGTTTAGTCTGTTTAGTCTGTCTAGTCTAGTATGTCTAGTCTGTTTAGTCTGTTTAGTCTAGTATGTCTAGTCTACTGTTAGACTCTAGTCTTGTCTGTCTAGTCTGGTCTGTCTAGTTTTGTCTGTCTAGTCTTGTCTGTCTAGTCTAGTCTAACTAGTCTTGTCTGTCTAGTCTTGTCTGTCTAGTCTTGTCTGTCCAGTCTCGTCTGTCTAGTCTTGTCTGTCTAGTCTTGTCTGTCTAGTCTTGTCTGTCTAGTCTTGTCTGTCTAGTCTTGTCTGTCTAATCTTTTCTGTCTATCTGTTGCAAGAGAGTTTCCGGACGAATTTTCCTGCGGAAAAGCGAGATGCATACAGCCAGGAAATCGTTGGGCATATCTCAACTCTTGATATGTAATGTGAGCTAGTTGTTACGTCTTTACATCACATTACAACTCGCGGTGGCGGGCCGCAAGAAGACCAAGGAGCTCCAGAAGAAGTTCCAGATAGACGATGGTGTTTTAGTGTACTTGTAGGGTGGTGCGAGAGGCAAGCTGTTGTGCCAGGGGACGATCGTGCTGCTCGTGATTGAGTTGTTCATGGCGTAACTCTGCTGTTGAAGGCGATCGTGCCGAAGCAAAATTATCAGAAGCAAAGGTAGCGAAAGTACCCTTGTGATGTGTAGTCGAGCATAGACAGACAAGTCTAGACAGACAAGACTAGACAGACAAGACTAGACAGACAAGATTAGACGGACAGACTACTTCCGAGAGGGGAGGTCCACAACACACGCCATCACTAAGGTGATGAAGATTGCTTGTTGTGATAACCTGGGAAAAAGAAGACATAGAAAGATACGCTTAGGGGTCGCGCTAGATGTCAAAAATGCTTTAAATACTGTGGCTTGGCGGCAAAGCATGGACGCACCTAGAAGGAAAAGCCTATCTGTTTATCTATTTGATAATATTAAAAGCTATTTTACAGACAATACCCTCATAATAGACGACACGATCAGGCCGGTGCCTTGTGGTGTTCCCTAGGGGTCGTTGTTGTGGAACATCCTATATTATGACATCATTGACCTGGAAAAAACGGATAATCTAAGAAACCGTAGACTGATGGTGTTCCCCGACGATCTAATCGTGGTTTCGGTGCACACCAACGACAAAGCACATATTCAGGTCGATTTTCAGGAGATGATTTTCGGATTATTATGTTTTCAATTTAACTTTATTTTCAATTCAATTCAATTTAACTATTTAATTTTAAAAATTAACAGATTAACGACCATGATTAACGACCACTTTTATTCCGTGGAAGGATCTCTACCAGCAAATAAAGTTTTACTTTCCAGACCTCCACCAGGTCCATTAAATCCTTCAATGGTCGAGTTACCATCAACATCAAGAAACTTGCATTTCCAAGATCTAGCTACCTCCACCTGCTCCACCACTGCCAAGAATGATGACGAATCTTTTAATAGACCGACGATGATTTCAAAGGCAATTTGTACCCGCTCCAAGCCCTGCGACCCCCGAGTTTGACAGGGAAATTACTGCCGTCGCTCATCGGGCAATGGAGAATTAGCAACTAGCCGAACTTTTTAGAAACGCAATGCGCAACAAGAAACCGAAAAGAACAAGGGCTTTCTGTAGATCTTTGTTGTTGGGGACTATGATGGAAAAAGATTGCTGGAATTAAAATAAAGGTGAAAACAGTAGTAGCGAGTGCCGAATCTGCTGTAAAAATGATACACACAAAGATGGAAATGAACGAATTTCAAATAGCTCCGAAAAAGTCTGACATCTTCTCATTGGCCCGTTAGTGCGTTGACCTCGTTGGTGCAAGGGAATTGATATCATGTCTATTAACATTCTAGGTAATCCGGTACCAGCGACACCGACAATAAAATAGCTCCACGTCCATATTAACCAGCGGAATTTTTGGAGCAGGCACGTCCAAAACATAACCGTGAAAACCAGACGCGCAGGTACGGCACTTCGTAAGCTGATGCCCAGGATGAATGGTCCAACTACAAAGACTACTAAATGAAGTGATTAAGTCCATCCTCCTCTACGCTTTACCGGCCTGGGTGGAGTTTCTAATAGCAACGATCAACAGAAACAGATTGATGCTAATAAGCATATGCTGCGCTTATCGAACGGTGTCAAATGTGGCGCTACAAGTCATAGCGGCAGTACCATCGATTGACTTAATGGCGGAGGTTCGGACCTCCAATCAAGGTACAAATAGAGAAGGGAGGCCCCTTCACAGAAAGACACTGTTGAGCAGATGGAAGCAAACAGACAAGTTTGGTAGTTCTGTCACGAGGCCAAGGAAGGGAGCTGAACTAGAACTTCTCTCCCACAAATTGACCCATGGTTCAACAGCACCCATAGCGAAGTAAATTTCTCGAAGTAAACTATTGCAAGTACTAAGCGGGCACGGGAGCTATGCCGCATACGTTAAAATGATCGGAAAGGTAGAAAGCGAGAGCTGCAGATACCGCCAGAGGATGTACTCAGCTAAACATACTACCTTCGGATATACACAATAGGCTGACCTCAGTACTACAATAGAGAGGGCAGTGGGATAGTCTATCAACTCAGGCAGGATGTTTCACCTGCTGATTAAAGACGAGGACAACTGACAAGACTAGACAGACAAGAATCGACAGGCAAGACTAGACAGACAGGACTAGGCAGACAGGACTAGAGACACGGGAGTAGAGAGGCAGGAGTAGACAGACAGGATTAGACCGACAGGACTAGACACACAGACAGGACTAGACAGACAGCACTAGACAGGAAGGAGTAGGCGGACAGGACTCGAGAAACAGGACTAGATAGACAGGTCTAGACAGACAGCACTACCGAGGTGGTGCATAAAAAAGACAGGACTAGACAGCACTAAATAGACAGTACTAAACAGACAAGACTAGACATATGCGTCTAGACAGACAAAAGTTTGACAGATATTGACTGTACTATTTTTTTATTACTCATGCGTGATAAGTATTATCTTGGCGCCCGTTCTTTAGTGCGACAAATGGCTGTATTTTGCTGTATTAATATATTATCAATACAATAATATTAATATAATTATATATAATATCCAATAAAAATCGCTTTAAATTAAAAAAAACAATTGAACAAATAAAATAAACACAATCAAAACCTCTATATTAAAAAAGTGACGTGAAAATGATTGTAAATTCTATGGTGATACCGGAAACAGACTGATGAGAGTTCTTATGACGAATCCACACCACCGGAGACAATTGAAACAGCAAATTCTTCATTTTTTAAGAGAAAACTTCTATAGCCGCGCTGAATGACATATGGGCAGGGGGTAAACTCATAGATTTGCATAATCGTCATCAATAGCTGCGTTCTACAGAAAAAAAATCTATTACTCAAAGATATGTTCAAAAGATCACATATATACGCATATGTTTAAAGTTGGCTCTGAACGTCAAACTTAATAGTCCAAGTTTTTGGCAGTGTTGACAGAACGTAGCGTTTCTAAGGAAATATCAACCCGTAGAATTAGTGTGCAGTACAAGAGTAAGTACTTTTACCGGATGTAATAGTAGATGTACTAGTGCCGGATTATTGGAAAGTTTTTGGCTGGGTTGACAGAACGCATCGCCTCTAATGAAATATCAACCGCTATAATCAGTGTGCAGTACAAGAGTAAGTACTTTTGTCGGATGTACTAGTAGATATACTAGTGCCGGACTATTGGAATGTTCAGATTACTGGATTGTATCGAAAAATTCATGGTAAAAAAACACGAATCAGACTCATCAAATTGTAGGCAACCAAATGTACTCGTGTGCTCTCCAAAGGAAGGACACTCCAAACTAAAATTAATAGTCAGCGATATAGAGATAAGAATAAAAAAAAAACTCTTACAATAGTTCATTCAGAAATTTCTAAACATCGAACAGTCACAGCTGAGAAGGTGGAAAAAATTAAACGTCGTAAAGAATATTCCAAACAAAAATTAATTTACATACAGATAAATCTTCAAAAGCAGTAATAATAAAAAATAATGTTTCTAAAAGTCAAAATTTCCATAACTCACAAATTGCAGATCCATCAACAAGAAATGTGCCAAATATCCTACCAATTCAATTTGCTGACCTACCAACCCAGAATTAACCAAACATTTCGGATTCAATTTCATATTTTGATGATGACATAACAGTCATTCTCCTCCAAAAGTGTTATGTTCCAGAATTACATAAAACAATACTAACAAACTATGTACCAAATTTGATTAATTGATATACTAATAAATCCTCAAAACCAGTTTTAAAGCTCTTTTTTTACAAAAGTTTTCACTTCAGTCGGCAGTACCTGACTGGCTATATATTTTTATTCTATATTTTTTTATGGCCCCTGGACCCCAAACTTGTAAGACACGTCCCCTCGCATGAGTAATAAAAAAGATTATCTGCAACTCGTGCGGTATTGTCAATTGCCCTCACGAGCGAATGAGCCAACCAATCTCGCTCTCGTGCGCAATTGACAACTTACCGCCCTAGTTGCACAATATACTTTTGACAAATCCTATATTTTATGATTTCCTTAATATTTTATTAGACCCTTCAATATATAAACAAAAATAATTGAATATCCATTAAAAATTAAATCGTGACACACATTTATTCCAACCGCCTTATAAATATGGTTTTACACTTTTTTTCTTCGTTATTATTTCCTTTTGTTGGAAAAATTGTATTACATTGTAAATAACAGGGTTTATATAAAACATGTTGTTTGGAGAGTGTATAAGAATAATGCTTTCTGCGTCGCCGATACGAAAGCAGCAGCTGTATAAAGTAAGCCCGGTAAACCTTCGCGCGGCTCTTAGACGGTGTCGTAAAGTTCACGAGAAATATGGCGTTGTCCTCTCGAAAAGAATTATACGCGACAATGGAAACATTTTGTTGGATTCAACGCATTGAAACGAAAAGAAAAAAATTGGCGCTATGATGTTTTATTGATTTATTGATGTATTGCGTTTATAGGACACAGTGGAACAACAAAGCGAATATGTTAAGAAATTGCAACAACACGGAAAAAAGTACACAAAAAAATGTAATACACAAACACACAAACTATGTACAAAAAGTACAAAGTAAAAAGTAAAAATTGCAGTTTCAAATAGTAGCAACGACAGCTTACCGCCATTGTGCCTTAAGAATACAAATTTGTAAAGATTGCAGTCGCATACTGTAATTTCTAAAACTTATGTACTAATAATATCTGAAACTGTAATTTTAATAAAAAGCAATTTGTGTGTTTCAAATTTGTAAGGCCGCTGCTACTATTTGAAACTGCAATTTTTAAAGTGTAATTTTTCCCGTGAAAAAATTTATATATCCAAACAAAATTATGGACTGTACTAGAGGATAGACGAGACCAGATAGACAAAATTTCTAATTGTTAATTTCTTTCTTCTTGCAAATATTAACAGCGAAGTCGCTGCAAATAAAATTAATAAACTTTTCTTGCCAAATTTACATGTAACAAAGGGCTATCGGGTGTTTCAGCCAGGTTGCTACATTTCTCGCAAATAGAGATAGGTTCAGTCGAACTCTTTAGCGATTGCCTCAGCTACTAACCACACTACACCAACTTAATTGCGACAAGAATCACTAGATAACTAGGATAAGCTTTCTTATAAGAAATGTAATTCTTTAAAAATGTAATCTTTTAAAGTTTTATTAGGCTTAATATTAGTCTTAATAAGCTTAATTTGCGAGTTATTTCCGCATTTTTCAGACAAAAGAATGTAAAGCAAAATCTATATTATTACTACCAACACAAAAAAAAGCGAACGTTGAATAGGATTTTTCCATCATTATAGTGGCGATAATTAAAAAATCATAAAATAATCCCTGCTACAAGGATTTCTTTTTTATGTAAAAGTGCATTATAAATCCATTATATTTTACTAAAATTTAATAAAACATTTATTGAACTCATTCAATTTCATGTTTTCACCTTTCCGCGATCATCGAACGCGATTACGGAAATATATGGAGAGTGTTGTCATTTGAGAATTAATAATTTAGGCGGGCGCGACACGTCCATTGCCTCAACAACCTGTCGCTGCTTGTTTCCATTTTTTTGTTGTTTTCGTTCGCCCTCGCCTCCAACGAAAATATTTACGCTCGAGCTTTGTGGACACAGGTGAACCGGACGAAACGTCACACCCAAATTGATTTCCAATATAAATTATGCATTACAGGAAGAAAAATTAGTCACAACATTTTAGATCTAATTTACATTTATTTATGTTTAGATAGTATTAATACAATTTGAGCGGGTATCCTAAGATATGCAACTATGTTGCGTAACGGGTATAATTTTCGAGGCCTTGTTTTATCAAAAGATAGGTATTTGAACAATTGCATCGAGAGAAAGGACATAAATAAATAAAATACCTTTTTTCTAAATAAAAAAACTGAAAGGGATGAAGTATCAGATGAAAGTTTGTAAGGAGAACACATCATTCCTCAAGTTAGGGATATGAATATTTAGGCTTTATTTTAGGCAAAATTTATATTTAGGCTTTTGGTAAATTTATATAAATTATTTATATAAATTTATATTTAGGCGTATTTCATCGTTTTTGCAATATCATCCCTCAAGGGGGTAGAATAGAGGATGCTTTAGGTCCTTTCTAAGTTTCAATACAATTTTTTGTGAAGCTAAATCCGGCTACATTTTAAAAATTTTCAAGGCAAATTTTAAGGAGGTTGAGTCAGGATCGCTGATCCTGATGGTGGATGCGCCGGATGTATGCTTCATGGTGGATGCGCAGGTGTACGTCAAGTTGTTGACTGTTAACGAAAGGGCAAAGAAATTCTAAACTAATTAAACGTCTTGTCGTTTATAAAATTACGTAATAAAACCACGCACTAATATTTTTCTAAAGTGTGGTATTCAAAAAGACAATCTCCCGTATCAAGAGGCACTTCGCAAAATTGGCACATATATAGCAGGTTAAACTTTTTATCTTATGCGCAGCACAAACTCTACACTGTGTCTGGGGTTTTAGTTTTATGCCACCTGTAACAATTTTACCCAATTTGTATTTTTTGCATCCTTTGACAATCTACTGGAGGATCATTTATTATGGATATAGTTGATGTACTTGGCACAGGATCATCTGCACTTTCCGGAGTGGATACGCTTATCTATTCTTTTGCTATATCATGTAAAAAGCTTTGTACTCATTTTTGGAATTAGGATTTAAAGTTTTGAAAACTCTAAACGCATTAAATAGTGTAGAGTTGATTAAAAACATAATAGCCCTTTTTGTCTATTTGTTGGTACGACGTACACACATATACGTACGACAAATATGATTTGTGGTAATCAACAACGCAGATTGGCTTCTAAATTTTTTGACGAGAGTGACGAGACGTTAGTATTATGCCTTTCTACAATATCGACTGAATGTATTGTCGAAATCAATCAGACGGGTCTTTTTGATTGCCATTTTTTAGTTGCGCATTTTTCAAACAAAGAGGAAGCCTAACCTAACCTAACCCAACTATTTCATTCTGCTGCCAAAGTATTAATTTTGCATCCCAACATTTTTGTTGTGCTACCCAAGTAATAATTTTGCATCCCAACTATTTTATTTTGCTGCCCAGGTATTAATTTTGTACTCCAACAATTTTGTTCTGCTGTCCAAATAATAATTTTGCACCCCAACAATTTTGTTCTGCTCCACAATTAATAATTTTGCATCCCAACTATTTTATTCTGCTGGCCAAGTATTAATTTTGCTTCCCAACAATTTTGTTCTACTGCCCAAGTAATAATTTTGCATCCGAATTATTTTATTCTGCTGCCCAAGTATTAATTTTGCACCCCAACAACTCTATCTGCTACCCAAGTAATAATTTTGCATCCCAACTATTTTATTCTGCTGCCCGAGTATTAATTTTGCATCCCAACTATTTTATTCTGCTGCCCAGGTATTAATTTTGTACCCCAACAATTTTGTTCTGCTGCCCAAGTAAACATTTTGCATCCGAACTATTTTATTCTGATGCTCAAGTAATAATTTTGCATCCTGGCTATTTATTCTGCTTACACATCAGATTTTAAGCTGGTCAAAAATGTGTTTATTAGCTGACCAAAATAAATTTACTTGCAGCCCAAAAATTGCAGCTCAATTTTTTTTTTCTTATCAAATCAAATATAATATCAAATTTTCCTAATCAAATATAATATCAAATTTTGCTGTCCAAATAATTTTTTCTTCATATGCCGCTACAGCCCAAATCGGGCCCTGGCCTCATCTATTTTTGTCCATCATTCTTCCCTGTCCTCTGCTGTTCTTCTCCACGCTCTTACTCCGAGTAGTTGCTAAGCGTCTTCACGGGTCTCTTCCTCCCACTGTTTTCTAGTCTAAGGTTTGTTGCGTAAGTCGTCTTCTGTTAATCCGTCTATTCCGAAGCAGTTGTATAGGTTCCTGAACTTGCTATTTTGCTGGGGAAGGGTAGTTAGCCCTTCGCTCACCCTCTTATTTTATCCGGGCCTGGGAGCGGCTGCTTTGGTCACTGGGCTACTCAATCCACCCACTTTACTCCACAGGCAAAGTTCCAAATAATTTAACTTTTAATAATTCCTGCTGCTCAAAAATGTATTTAACCGCCCTATTAATTACTTTTCTTAGAGAAATATGGTATTATTTGAAATGATGATGTCATATTAGCTGCAAACAGCAAACTTGAACTCCAACAGCAAACACAAATTTGGAGTGACCGATTAGCTGAATATGGCCTGCGACTCAATAAAAGAAAGACGGAGTATATGACTTTAGATCCCCAAGAAATCTCCTTCGAGAAGATCTCCCTCGTGTAACAAAATTCAAATATCTTAGATCTACTGTCTCTGACAATGGAAGAATCATTGACGAGGTCAACTCAAGGACGCAGGCATCTTGGTTGAAATGTCGTGCGACGACAGGTGTCACATGCGACCGTCGGATGAAAGACCACCTTAAATGCAAGATCTAAAGCACTGTTATCCGTCCAGTCGTACTCTATGGTATAAGGATGCTTAGGTGGACAGGCGGCGTCACTAGAATGGATCATGTTACCAATGTTGATATACGGAAAGAGGAAATAATAGTGTTTCGCAAGTGTCAACACTATTTAATAATTATCTATGTATATGTGATGATAAGTTAAAATATGGCGGCAGAAGATTTAAAATTGTGTCTTGTAATCGGCTTCCTTCTCCGCAGTACGAAAATTACAAGTGTAGCCGGTTTTAGCTTCACAAACCATTCTCATGGATATTCCAAATTAGGTAATTTTTTAAGCATTATAAACTTTGAAGGATATTGCTCTCTGCGGCTTGTAAACTTCTTGAAATTTTGTTAAAAAATAAGAAATAGTAGGGCGAATTTTTTTAAGGCGATCTGTATCATCTATGTCATCATCATTTGAAAAATGCCATGAGTACCAAATTTGTCGGAATCGATCCCTGCTCATAACTTCAGCAAAAAATCGGAGTAAATTGAAGTGCACATTATCATTTTCCGACCAGTTCTGTACTTCATCATTACTTTCCTCAGAGTCGCTTGGCAAGGTTCCATTCCTTCTTGGTCAAAACAATTCCTCGTCACTTTCGCTATTAAATTCACGAAACTCAGCATCACTTAAAATTTGCGAAAAATCATCTGCGTAGACATCACTATCACTACCGCAATCCATTATGGGTGATACGTTCAAATATATCACTCACGTCTTGTAATAATTATGAAAAGTATAATATTATTTATTTACAAATATACTAAGTAACATATAATTCTAAAATAGCGGAGCTTCAACTTACTCTTATTACATTTATGTGTTGTCAATCTTGTGACTGTCTTATGGCGACTACCATTGTTTACTAAATTTATTGTCCTTTAACGCCAATACGTGCATTACACAACAGGTTATATTAGTAGGTTTCTCCGCGTTTAACGTAGGTACTTGTAAACGAATACTAATATCCGGCCCGCTGGTAGACGACAGTTTGTGAAACGGGTACTAATACCCGCCCCGCTCATAATGTGTTAACAGAGTCAAGCTAGAAAAATTTATAGTAAAACAGAAAATCCAAATATCCGTCTGGGCATGGAGAGGATCAGACGATATTAGACAAGGCTTGTCTCGTCTCGTCTTTTTATTTTGTCTAATCTTGTATTTTCTTGTCTGGTCTTGTCTGGTAGGGGAGATCCTTGTACTTTGGGACTCTTTTCTTCATACCTACATATTTTAAGTTCAAATTGATCTATAGCCATGAATGTTGAAATTTCTGTTAACTAGCCAATTATATCACTATATTATGATGCAACACACGACCTATTATGTTTTGTCATTGAGAAAATGACAAATAATTACTTTAGGATATTTGTCCCATGGTAGAATCATGGTTTGTACCTTGGGACACCAATATTTGTACCTTGGGACACATTTTTGGGCAGCTTTATAATCAATGGGCAGCTTAAATGCTATGCAATTAAAGCATTGAAAACGAATGATAATCTTAATTTTATAGTAATAAAAACAACAGTCATTACAAAGCTTATTTATAATCACTTTACATATTCAGAAAAACAAAAAGAATAATAAAAATTGTTAACAAACATTACTACTAGTTATCTTTAGACTGAATACCGCATTTCTAACAGTAATTTTGAAAAAAGGTGCAATCTTCGTGTACCCAGAATCGACAGGTGACACACTGACTTTTTTGCTCGAAGTTGTGAAATAATTTTCACCGCACCCCACGCAATTATTTTCCTTTTGACCGTCATCACAAGAATCATCATTCTGTAAGATAACATCAGTTTCATCCTCAAAACTACTGACTCTTTTCTTAAAAACCCACTTTTTAACAGATTTTATTTTTGTATCCACTTCTTTCTTTCTTTTTTAGCGGCTAAAAGCTCTAATTCCCGTTTTTCAGGAGTATCGGTTAATACTCTTGCTTTACCTTTTCTATTTCTAGTAGTTTTATTTTTACGTGGTGGGGCCTTTGGGAAAGGGCGGACGTCTTCAGGCGACATAAGGATATGTTTGTCTGTTTCTATAGTACCAGTAGATGTAGATGGTGGTGGAGATTCTATACCTACATGGTTATTGACAGTTTGTTGTTCAATATTGGCAGGTTGTGATGGTCCAGGTACAGCAATATTTGGTTGTGTATCAGCCACATCTAATCTGGTGTGCGCAACGGAGTCAGCATCTACATAAGGCCTATCAGTAACATATGAGCTCAGGAACTCATCTTCTCTAAAAATATTATCATTGAATGGCCATATTCCTGCAACTTTAAATCCATTTTGAATGGTGGATGGCGTAAAAGGTAATGGAAAAGCATTTCCAAAGCATTGGGCGACATTATATATAGTCAGGGGAGTGCCAGGATTTTACCAAAGCCAATCGTTGCAGGCTTTGTAGTAATATTTCTTGAGTGGTCCAAATACGGTACCGTCTAAAGGCTGTAACTTATGGCTTGTGTGAGGAGGGAATGTAAACATAACTATACCATTCTTCTTGGCTAACTCTATCATTTTAATTGACATGTGACATTCGTGATTGTCCATTATCAGGAGCACTTTATTATTATTATTGGGTCTAACATGTTTAATGAAATGGCTTAAAAAACCTTAAAATTTGTCACTATTGGACCATCCATTCGAAGTTGCAAGCCCCAAAGTCTCAGGAGGAGTACAATTAATCATGTGGTTCTTAAAGTGCACTCATCATGCAAGGAGGAACAGAATTCCCAAGTGCATTCACGCATACAATAACAGTTACATTATTACCTCTCTCTGCTGATGTAATATTTCTAACTTGTTTCGCTCCTTTTGGCGCTAAAACTTTCATTGGGGTGTGTACTGTAGATATGCCAGATTCATCTACATTATAGATCCTTTCGCTTGTAAAATTATATTTCAACACCAGTTCCTTGTATTTATCAAAAAACATTCGCCTTATTAAACGCAGTAGCACGTGCTAAACTCGTTGCTTCTGGTTTCCGCAAGCTTAGATTTTGATGCCGTTTAATAAAATATTCATAAAATGTTATACCAGCTTTTTTATTTGTGTCCTTGTACTAGGATATGTTTTTTGCAAAATTACAGCATATTCAAATGCCAATTTTAAAAAGTCATCTTTACATATTCCATAGTGAGACTTGGATGCCTTTAAGCAATATGCAACCAATTGTTCTTCTTCTTCATAACTAAATACTATATTGACAGCATTCTGAGGGTGATAGACGACTTCAACATTTTCTTTGTCTTTGTTCAACTTCACGTAACGGCCTATTAAAGATTTTGAAACATGAAATTCTTCGGCAGCTTTCCGAATAGATAAACGTTTTTGAATGACCATTTTAATTGCATTTTTTACATTTTTCGCACATGGTTTTGGCCGGGTGACTTTTTACTTAGCTGCATCTAGTAAATAAAAACAGAAATGAAAAATAGACCATTAAAATAAATAGCTTAAAAAAAGCAATGCCTTGCACCTTGGGACAGTCCCAAGGTACAAAAAATTCACTGTCCCGAGGTACAAATTTCAACTGTATAAAACCAAGTGTGGTTATAATTTCTGAATTACGAAAATCTAGAGACTTATATTAAAATAAGTGATTACGAATGTATATAACAACTAATTGTATCATAATTAAATTACTTACGTCAAAATATTTCGATTATAACAAAGATTCAAGTGGATTGCAAACAAAAATCGGACGAAAAAATCACACAGCATACGATATCTAAGGAACGAGGCAAAACGGCCGACTTTACTGAATGCATTCTGAATTTTGTAATGAAAGAGCTACTAGATGTCGTTCCTTACCACCTCTCAATGCAAAATTTATGATTTAATGAGCTTGTCCTGAGGTACAAGGTGTCCCAAGGTACAAAGATCTCCCCTATTGTCTGATCTTGTCTGGTCTGGTGTTGTCTGGTCTGATCTAGTCTTGTCTAGTCTTCGCTACTCTTGTCTGATCTCGTCTGGTTCTGTCTGGCCTTGTCTGGTCATGTCTGCTATTGTCTGATTTTGTTTGCACTAGTCTGGTTTTGTTTGGTCTTGTCTGAGCTTGTCTGCTCTTCTCTCATCTTGCCTGGCCCTGTCTGGTCTTGTTTTGTCTTATCAGGTATCGTTTGGTATTGTCTGGTATCGCCTGGTCTCGTCTGGTCAGGACTGTTCTAGTCTGGTATAGTCTGATCTAGTTTGGCCTAGTCTGTTCTGGTATAATCTTGTCAGGTCTTGTCTGGTCTTAGTTGGTCTTGTCTGGTCTTGTCTGGTATTGTCTGGTCTTGTCTGATATTGTCTGGTCTTGTCTGGTCTAGTCTGATCTAGTCTGCTCTACTCTGGACAAGTCTGGTCTTTTCTCTGATCTTGTCTTTTCTTGTCATATCTTATCTGGTCTTGTCTGGTCTCGAGTAGTCTCTGGTTTTATCTGATCTTGTCTGATCTTGTTTGGTCTAGTCTGGTCTAGTTTTGTCTAGTCTTGTCTAGTCTGGTTTTGTCTGGTCTAGTCTGGTCCTGCCTTTTCCTGTTTCGTCCTGTTTGTTCTTCTCTGATCTTGTCTTTTCTTGTCTGGTCTTGTCTGATCTTGTCTAATCTTGTCTGGTCGTGTCTTGTCTGGTCTTGTCTAATCTTGTCTTGTCGTGTCTGGTCTTGTCTGGTCTTGTCTGATTTTGCCTAGTCTTGTATGGTTATTAATAAAGGAAAAATTGAAAGATGTAAAGACCTACAACTTGTCATATATACATCAAATTAATCTTTTGCGTGATTAATAGATTTGCCAAATAAACTTTTCTACGAAATAATGTTTGTTTGCTACAGTTTATCAATAAAGTTTGCAATGTACAACCTTCCATGAGTACTAAAGTCTGTTATCGACACGATCAAGTTCCAGTAAACTTTGCATCGGTTAGATTTGTGTATAGATTGGCTTATTTATTTATCGTAAGTTGTAGATGCTGATTATTATTAAATTTTTTTACCTTAGTATTGATCGTTTATCCAATTTGCAAAATTATAACTTGTAACTTATAAGAAAATGTGTAAAATCATATATTAATAAATATATAGAAGTACCAGATATATAAATATAAGAAGTAACAGATTTATTTACCTTCAATATTTTTATCTTGATTGTCTAACGAAATAATAAGCACATTATAATAGACTAATTATGTGCAACACGAATATTAAAATAATAGTATATTGTGCAACTAGGGCAGTAAGTTGTCAATTGCCCACGAGAGCGAAATTGGGAGCACGAACGAAGTGAGGGCAATAGGGAATATGTATGTTTTTTATATATATTTTTAATTCGCTGTTTACACCGGTATAACATAGTAAATAATATAAATACTCCTTAAAATACTGTAATTAAGTTTAAAAAAATATTTAAAATAGAGAAAAATATTGAGCTGTTTAAACGCTGCCATTTTCGCGCGGTCTGTTCATGACGTCAATTACCACTGACAGTTCAGTCCATTGTTTACTACAACTGTTTTCATTTTTAACTTCACGTTTTTGACGTTTGTTTTCTAACGAAAAGACGGCAATGACATACAAATTTAATCAAGAAGGACTTGTTTACATGGTATGTTACGTCACTTTCGTTTTAACCAATGGTGTTGCGTCTTACAAATTTCAATTTCCCTCGCTTAATTTGCACTTTTATTTATTAATTTTAAGTATTTAAAAGGATTTTTTAAACATATATTTAATAATTACAAAAATAATGGTTTAGTTCAAATCTTCGGTCAATAAAGATTTTGAAAAAAATATTTGAACCCAATTTAAATTTAATGCATATTCCCTATTGATAATACCGCACAAGTTGCAGATAATATTTTTTATTACTCATGCGACGAGACGTATCTCACAAGTTTAGGATACAGGGGCCATCCAAAAAAATAGAATCAAAAACGGAGAATTTGGGTTTTCAATTGTCTCCGGTGGTGAGGATTCGTCATAAGAACTATCCTCAGTCTACGGTATCACCATAGAATTTACTCATTTTAAAACGTTCTCTTTAATTTTTATTTTGTATTGAAAAAAAATGTATGTCACTTTCACGCCACTTTTTTAATATTGAGGTTTTGATTGTATTCATTTCATTCATTCAATTGTTTTTTTTTTAATGTAACTTTTTTGTTTTTTTAAATGTAACGATTTTTATTGAATATTTGCTTTTATGTTATGTGGTAATAATTGAATTGACAAACAGCCATTTGTCGCACTAAAAAACGGACGCCAAGTTAGTACTTATCCCGCAATAAAATAGGTATGTGTTTTCTTATTGGGAATAGGATATTATTAAAAGGCTTTTTATAGCATTTATATTGATTTGCCTGACAAGTTTCGGTGGCTATCTGTCACCTTAATCTTAGGCTACAGAGTAGAAGGAGACAAAATTTAGTTATATAGTCCAAATAAAACAATTACTAGAACATACCTCTAAATAAGTTTTGCTTAAAGAGCTTAAATTAAAAAGCTCTTGGTTTTTTTAACGTTTTGACAATAAATAGTTATTTACATTAGAGTGCGGAAACGATGATTTTACAATGCAACATCTCGTTTGGGTGGGCAACAGCCCATTTGCTGGAGCATTGTAAAATTATTTCCGAACGAAATTTGTATAAGATTTTTTGGACAATTTTGACAATTATTATTTAAGAAACAAATAGATTTAGATTATTTACAATATTGGAAATTATTTAATTTTTTAATGTTGGTACTCACAAATTTTGACATTTTTACTTATTCAAATGTATTAGGTACATAATATGTCATTTTCCCACATGTCAGACGCTCAGTAAAATTTAAAAAATAACTCTTATTTTCTATATTATCGTGACAAATGTGGTGCAAAGTAGCGTTTTCTAAATTAGATTTTATTATCTTATACTTCATTTATTTTGTAAGTGTTCCTGGAAGATTAAAATTTACTGGTCACTTTACCGCATCGTGGCCGTACTTTGCAACATTGTGTGTAAAAATCTAGTTTCACTGGACGTATACACGATGTCAAAGCTAGCTTTACAATTCAAGAAGTCAAAAATTAATTTAACCAACTTATTAAAGCGCAATATAGCTTGAATATATAAATATATTCAACCTAATTCAACCTCTATAATATATATATTTTTTTTAAACTACAAAACAAATGTTGAAACACAACAGATATTTGTATGTTATTTACTTACTCGTCCTCAGTTTCATCATTAAATTTGTTTTGTAGCCTTAACCTTTTCTTGGCCGAGCGGGGTATTTTGGATTCCCCAGTTTTTTTTTTTAATAACTTTCCATTTTTTTTTTCTTTACGCACGGTCTGCAATGTATCGCAATCCGACGTGCATTGTCTCATTCATATGTCTTATTCAAGCAATTCGCAATATATATGACCAATTTATAAAAAATTGCGTTGATAATTATTCACCCGGCGAAAATATCAGTCGATGAGATATTAGCTACATCAGAGGAAAATGCCCATTTAGTTTAAATAAAAAATAAACCAGGGCGATATGTGATAAAAATTTGGGTGTCTGCGAACTCTCATACAGGTTATATTTTGAACAGCCAGGTATACACTGGAATAATAAATAGTCAACGAGAAATAAATCAAGGTCTTAGGGTAGTTTTAGATATGTTCAGATCTTATTTTGGATCGGGGCGTTGAGTTATCACATACAATTTTTTTACCTCAATTCCTCCAACCGAAGAACTACTAAGACATCAACTCACAATTACCGGCAAACTAAGCGCTAACAGAAAAGAGATTCCTAACGAATTTTCTCCGCATTCTGTGCGGACATCAACCCTCTATTTCTTGGAACGAACTTCCTTTAGGGAGTTCTTGGTAGGAGCGATTCGCCAGAAAACGTTACACGCCTATTGTTACACGCCTATCGTTACGTTATACGGCTATCTCTTTCTCTCAGTCTATATGTAGATACCGCGCGCTCTCTCTTTCTTTCTCTTTCTCACAGTGTATATTTCTATAATGTATATTTCGCTCTGTTTCATTGCAGAGTGACAGACGAGCGTGGCCGGTTTATAACCTTAAAACTAAACAAGAAAAAAAAATGTTGTTTTTAATCATAGGAGAGTTATATTGTTTATATATTATACTCATTATTTGAATTAGGTTTGGAAACATGGAAACTCAAGAAAGTATACAAAATACTGAAAAAAAAATAGGTCAATAACAATAAAACTATATAATTTGAAGCTATTTCTAACTGTTTACACATGTTTATCCTACATGTAATTCGAGTGATTGATATTTACTATATTTATATGTCATAGTCACATACTGAAATCAGTCAGATTGTTTAAAACTTAGCCATTGCATGATCTGTTGGCAGTTCAGGTAGTTCATCTAAGTCGTGTAGCTCATGAAATCTCCAATTTTATGAGGAATTTGTTTATCTGGGATTTACACTATCTTACTTACCGATTCGACATTTCAAGAAATGCCTATGTCATCTGATAAACTATAAAGCTAGGTGTCTTAATTATCAGACCTATTAATAAGGGGTTAAATAAAGAAACATATTTCAGATGGTTTCATGAACTAGCTAGTCATATCGAGTATTTCAAATAGAATACACGACCTGTCGGCAGATCATGCAATAACTCGGTTTTAGATAATCTGCTCAGTTTTAAACAATCTGAATGATTTCACTATATGACTACGACATATACATTATAGAGAGACAATAGTGAAATGACTCATGAAGCTCATCGTTCAACCCGACTCTTTTTAATACCCGGGTATCGGGTATTATTTTTTCAAATACCCGGGTATATGCAATTTTTGCAAAAAAAGAGACCATTTTTTTTAAAATAATGTTTTATTTTATTACGAAAGGGTGAAGTATGTCAATAAGTCTCCTTAACTTATAGTACAATCAGTCACACAACAGTCTTGTTCTCATTAACTAATTAGGAACTAGTTCCATTGTCCTGCCTTCGCTTTTCGGTTGAGTTAGCTGTTTATGATAAAAAGCTTCTCGGATGAATTTACTACGAGTGACGACCCGATTGGAAATACCGTCTTGTGCAACCAAGCGTGCAACAATTTCGGAAATTTTAGTACTAATTGTAAGTCGAAAAAAAAATGTTATTTGCGGTCTTTTTGGAACTAGTCTTGAAATTTGTTCAGATTCAGATTGAGAAGACGATGTCGTTGGCCCTTCCTTTTCGTACGGAATGTTCTGTTTTTCGATCTTTATTATATTTACTCTAGGTAAATGTTTTAATAAAATACTTGTTGAAAAGCCGTTATAGGATAATATATTTGGGCATATTGAACATTGTACTGATTCCTTATTCTGTATTTTTTTAAATATTATACCATACTCCAGAAATAAGTCTATCCATTTTGCCTACGAAAAGTAAACCATCATTCAGTAAAATTTTATGTTATCCATATCCAGACAATTTTTTATTTTGTTTTAATAATATTTATTTCAATTACTCACCGTTCACCGAACAATATTTTAATCAAACTCCAAAGAAATAAAAACAAAACATGCGACATAACCAAACCTAACCTCATGTTTACTGCATTTTTGTTAAAAACTCAACGCCTTTTTTAGAGTTATTTTAATTGTTGGTAGTGCAAAGCTAATATTATTTTTAAGGCGCTACTTAGTAATAATTTTCCGAGAATTTTGATCAATTCTTTGATCAAAGTGGGTACCCGGGTACCCGGGTCCGACAAAGAAAGAGTACCCGGGTACTTAAAATTTCAGACACCCGGTATACTCGGATCCGGGTACCCGGTTAGAAAACCCTAGTATCGACTGAGAAAAAAGGAGAAAAAAAAAATTATACAAAATACGGATTCAGAAAAGTAAGTTAATAAAATTTTATAATTCGAAGCAATTGCTTACTGTTTACATAGGTTTATAATACACATTATTCGACTCATGATATATACATTATATAGAGACAATAATGAAATTAGAACAACAGCGTCAAAAAGAGTATCGACAGAGACAAAAAGGAAATAGAAAATAAAGGAATTATACAAAATAGGTACAGGTTTAGAAAAGTAGGTTCTTAAAATTTTATAATTTGAAGCAATTGCTTACTGTTTATATAGATTTATCGTACATGTGATTCCAGTATTTGCTATTTTTTTGCTATATTTATATACATTATAGAGAGGCAATAGTGAAATCACAAGCTCAGGGTCAAAAAGAGTATCGACATAGAAGAAAGGAAAAAGAAAATAAAGGTAGAATTGGTAAAACCTTCCTACGTTATAGATGATCATACAAACTTAAAACAATCGGAACACAGCCTGAATATATAAATATATTCAACCTTTCCGGAGCTCTATAACAATTACTGAATCTTTTTAGGACTACCAAAACAAATCTCATATGAAATTTGCCAGTTATTTAATAGCTTTCACTCCACCTTACTGGCACTCAACAAAAACCATAAAAATATAATTTGTTTTTAAGGTCATGTCTTTCCGATAACTTAAATAAGTAGGCATCTGCAGACGCTTTTCCAGATTAATAAAAGCAAAGCTGCATGAGATGAGAGATAAATCTTGAAACGCGTCTCCAATCTCATAAGAATTTTACTTCTTCAAATATATGCATCATTTCTTCGACAGCAACTTTATAATTCACCTTATTTAAATGCATGTCAAAACTAGTGTAAGAGAAATACTTTATAGTGATTCGTAGTGATTCGTACTTGTAGTGATTCGAAGAAATCGCCTTTATAGTCCTAAAAAGACTTAAGAATATTATAGAGATTCAGAAAGGTTGAATATATTTATATATTCAAGCTGTGTTCTGCTGTAATAAGTTGGTACTTATTGTATTTTAGTATTTTTGTATTTTATTGTAGTGAGTTTGAATATGGAGATTTAGATTTTTTATTCACATTTTCCAGAACATTTAATCAATATATTTGCGTGCACTTTCACTGCTTTAATAATAATTCGATAAAAGAAGTTGTTCGATTCTGTTACTGACGCGCTTCCCCTGACCCGCGTCAGGAACGTCTGACGTTTTTTTTTTATTTATTTTCTAATGATTTCACATTAGTATTCTATGTCCATACAAAAAAGAAAGTCATTCTTTTAACATCACAATTTTAAGGGGACGTTGAAAAATCAAAACGTAAAGTTGAACAAATTCAGGGTAGGAAGTAAAACATTGTTATGTCCTGGTTGTAAAAATAATGAGTAAGCACAAAAATTAATTTATGGTATAAATTAAAATGTTTTTTCAACAATAAACAAACTATTTGAAATATTAGTGTTGCATTGTATAATATTGCATTTCATGTAACAATTATGCATAATTTAAACAAGTTCTTATAATATTACATTGGGGCATCATAGTTACCCTAGACCAGCTATTCTCAACCGCTGGTCCGGCGGACCACCAGTGGTCCGCGGAGAAATTTTACTAGTCCGCGGACAATTTTTTCTATCGGCGAAACAAATTTACTTATCAAGAAAAAAAAAATAACTAAATTTTGATTTATAAAATTACGAAATACAAATATCTTTTAAACTAATTTTAATTCTATGTAATTTATGATTAGTATATATCTTTACATTTAAATATTATTGTAAGTAAATGATAATAAAAATGTTACAATTAACTTATGTAGTAATACCTAGTAAATTTTGTTGTTAAAAAATATCACTGGTCCGCGAATTTTTTTTTTAATTTTACTGGTCCGTGGGCCAAAAAAGGTTGAGAAACGTAGCCCTAGACCAGTGTTTCTTAACCTTTTAAGTGAGCCGCAGCCCTTTGAATCTGAAAATAGGTCTTCGCATCCTTTTGAAAAATGAGTTTCAACTTTTTAATTTGAAAATATTTTTTTTGTAAAATTTATTGTTTATTTAAAAAATGAACATTTTATATGTAACGTACAAAAAAATATTATTTTTATTAATGGGTAGGCTATTGTTGCTTGTTCACTATAATACTTGTGAAGCGAGGCTCTTTTTTTGAAAGAGACACGCGTAAGTCATCCCATTTCACACAGGTAGGTGCTGGCAAATAGTAGATGTAATTGCAATGCTTCTTTCGCCAACTGTAGATAACGTTCCAACTGTGTATTTACATCAGATTTTTTGTAATTCTAATTTTTCGAATTCCATTTGAATCTGCCCACTGTATCGCATTTCAATAAGATCGTCTTTTTTAAATCGCTATCATCCATCAAATTTAGATTATATAGAAATATCCATCTCTTAGAATTGGAACTATTTCCAGTAGAAAAATATCCATTGAATGATTCGCTAAATCGTTTCAAATATATTGCAATGACGGGTATAATTGTATTTTTTTCATTTTCCATAGGAATTGAATCAATAATTCAAGTTTTTCAAATTGTTCAATTTAAATTCAAGTTTTATAATAAATGAATAAAATTTTTTACTAGCTATTATTATATTATTATATAGTAAAAAACCCTGTTAAACATGCGGCCCTTAGAGAGCCATAGTATTTCGGTGTGATATAGAAGTACAGTATGAGCATCTATTTCTTCACAAAAGGCAAGAAAAATGCAATGATTAAGCATAAAAAGACGAAATTACTATGTTTTTTACCACAAAAACTTGATTTGTTTACACAAACAGTTCACGACTTAAGTTTCGACTTATTAGGATCATTGTCAAGTGAGTATATAATAAGTCGAAACTTAAGTCGTGAACTGTTTGTGTAAACAAATAAAGTTTTTGTGGTAAAAAATATAGTAATTTCGTCTTTTTATTATTAATATGGATTACCACATAGTAAAGGTCTCAACCATCTTTTATATTCAATGATTAAGCGCTCGTCCACGGATATATTTTACTACATTTATTGTTGTAATTAGGTGTTGTTTTAAACTTTCTGGCAAAGCTTTCGATGCAAGTGCATGGCTATGCAACATGCAATGCGTTATTGTAACTTGGGCTAATTTTCTTTTCATGTGTGAAAAAATCCAGAATTTTTGCAAAACATTGCTGGGGCCCCATCAGTGCATATTGAGCCAATCACATTAATTGGTAATTTATATTTAAAAAAAAATCTTTGATGTGATTGGAAACATCATTTCCTCTCGAAGTAAACTCCAATGGCTGCAATTATCAACATCAGTTGACTAATCCAGCTGTATACTTACTTTTAGTGGACTGACTCTTATGTCTTCTATTATTTGCAGTAAAATATCTTTACTGAGATCTTGAATTCTCGATCGAATTATGTCGTTCGATAACGGAATCTGCTGTATTGTTTTATGTCCTTCAGAATCTAATACAGTTTTAGATATTATTAACGCACAATGACTTATCAATTACTCAGCAATCGTGTGAAGTTTATTTTTCTTTTCATACAGATGCCACTTGATAGGTTTTTTAACCTATCAATTAGCTATATATTTTTAGCTTTAGAAATGCTGGCCTGAATAATTTTAGGATAGTACCGCTGGTATCAAATAAAGCCTTTTTTGACTTCAAGCTGTTCATGCCATGAGCACCTTCACCACCATGCAAATTGTTGAACTGCTCTAATAGCTTTGATGGTTTGTGATTGCAGTTAGAAAATATCTAGGAACATAACTTGCATTCAGGTCGTTGCGTACCATCTTTTTCTGTCATGCAAGTGAATCCATCATAGGCGGCATACTTGTCGTTCCATTGGCGTTTTTTTGAGATGGCACTATTACAATCAATTAAATTATTTAGAAATAACGTATAAAAAAATTAAATATTATTTAAAATCAGTGACAAAAATTCTTATGTTTGTATAAAAATTAAGAATATATTAAATATGTACCTAATTTTTATTTTTATTTTTATACAAACGTAAGAATTTTTGTCACTGATTTTAAATAATATTTAATTTTTTGATACGTTATTTCTAAATAATTTAATTGATTGTAATAGTGCTATGTCAAAAAAACGCCAATGGAACGACAAGTATGCCGCCTAAGATTGATTCACCTGCATGACAGAAAAAGATGGTACGCAACGACCTCAATGCAAGTTATGTTCCAAGATATTTTCTAACTGCAATCACAAACCATCAACGCTATTAGAGCAGTTCAACAATTTGCATGGTGGTGAAGGTGCTCATGGCTGAACAGCTTGAAGTCAAAAATGGCTTAATTTGATCCAGCGGTACTATCCTAAAATTGTTGTAATATTTAAATGCGTACACGTGTTCGTCTCAAGAAGTTTTTCGCCAAACTGCCGATGACGTAGAAACAGTGTTTTATCGTACTCAAGCAAACATTATCGAACTTTTCCAAATACTAAAAAAAATGATGTTTCTTAAAAAAAAATCATGTTATCGTAAACAGATATTGTATACTCAACACCAAATTTAATTAAATTTCACCACTTATTATTAGTATTTACTCGTGTATGTAGTATAAGTCGCGGGAAAAGCTAAGTGTATCTCCAACCCCTAAAAATACCTTCCGGCACCCCCAGGGGTACGGGCACCTCAGGTTAAGAACCACTGCCCTAGACGGTCTGAAACGTAACTTTTTGTAGCACGGTTTCGAAAAGGTTAAAAGCACTTATAAGAATAATATTATAGAGCTTCGGAAATTTTTATCATTTAACTTTTCTCGTTGTTACATTATTTATTATTGGAATTAATTTATAGTATCAAATGTAAGGATTGTGCAAAAGTATATATTGACCCACGTAAATATATTTTAAACAAGTTATTTGTATCTTCTCTAAAATTTATTGTGTATTTTTTGACAATATTGCATTTAAATTTGTTTGTTTTGAATTCTATGTTATGCGTGAATCTGTATTTGGTTAAATCCGTTTTACCTGTGCTTGACAGCATTAATTTTACAATCATTTTTGTTGTTGGAGTCTTTTCATTGTACTGTTTGTTCAATATATACTTTTGCACAATCCTTACATGGGATACTATAAATTAATTCAGAATAATTCGTTATGAGTATTTGGTCCTTAAATTTTGTGAAGAATTTTTTTGTTTTTGAAACATTGTATGAGGCTAAACCGCATCCCATTTTATTTGTAATCTTAATGATTTTCTCCGTTAAATTCTGTATGTTTGGGAATTTACAGAATTTATCCAATTTATTGATATTAATTCCTCGGTTCGACTATGCCATTTTTTATTGTAATTGCTTGATTAACTTTTTAGAGGTATGTTCTAGTAATTATTTTATTTGTATGTACTACATAACTAAATTTTGTTTCCTTCTACTCTGCAGCCTATGATTAAGGTGACAGAAAGCCACCGAAACTTGGCAAGCAAATAAATATAAATGTTATAATAAACCCCAATAATAAATTTCCAATAACAAAACAAATAATGAATACTAGAGATGGTTTGAAGAAATGATTTAACATAATACGTTGTTACAGCTTATTTATTACAATACTGTAGCTGTTGTTGATATACATTCATTTCGATTTCATAACTTCTTCTTTGGCCTTTCATAGTCCACTGGTGGACATAGGCCTCTCCTAATTCATTCCATTTTTTCTGTTCTGGGCTTCTTAGTGCCATATTTTGCTGACTAGTCTTTTTACATCATTCAGCCATCATTTCTCAGGTCTCCCTGCGCTTCTCTTAGTTCTGCGTGGTCTCCACTGTAAAACTTTATTTCTCCAACAGTCTGTACAGTGCCCTACCCAGCTCCACTTGATGTTTGCCACTCGATGCATTATATCTGTTACACCTGGTCTAGTGTGTACTACTTCATTTTTTACTTTCTCTCTCAATCATATTCTAAGCATTGCACGTTCCATGGCTCGTTCAGTTGTTCTTAATTTCTCGACGGTTTTTTATGTCAAGGTGGTAGTTTCTAGCCCGTAGGTTATTACAGGCAGTATACATGCATCTTGGTTCTTAAGCACATTGGGACATTCCTGTTTTTTTTTAATGTGTCCTAGTTTTCCGAAGGCAGCTCAACTTAATCTTAATCGCCTGAAAATCTCGATGGTTTGATTTTCGTTGCCTGGTTAAATTTGATGGCCCAAATATAAGTATTGGTCGATAGTTTGTATGATATTAACATCAATAGATGTCTGTTGGTTAGTGTTGCTCATTACTTTTGTTTTGTTCAGGATCATATTTAATCCAACTTTTTTGGGAGCTTGATTAAGTTCTTGTAGCATGATATGAATTTCTTCCATGCTATTGCCCATAAGGACAATATTATCTGCAAAACGTAAGTGCGTCAAGTCTCTGCCTTCTATGTGTATACCCTTTCATCCCATTTTAGTTCGTTGAAGATATTTTCAAGTGGCAGAGTGAATAGTTTAGGGGACATCGTGTCACCCTGCTGGACGCCTCTTTTAATCTTTATTTGTTTAGTCTTAATATCTTCATCTAACTTGAGACGATAGGTCGCATTTTCATATATGTTCTTGATTATGTTTGTATATCTTGAATCAATTCTTGCATCGAGCATTGCGCTCAATAACGCCTATAATTCTACCGGGTCGAAAGCTTTCTCGTAGTCAATTAATGCCAGG
Organism: Phosphuga atrata; assembly: GCA_944588485.1. NCBI lineage: Eukaryota > Metazoa > Arthropoda > Insecta > Coleoptera > Silphidae > Phosphuga > Phosphuga atrata. The sequence goes on from OX155893.1 coordinate 24,792,262, forward strand.
TGGAGAGGTGCATTATATTCTACGCTTTCTTCTATTAACGTTCGGATTGTCTGCAAGTGATCAGTCGTGCTATAGCCCTTCCTGAATCCTGCTTGCTCGACCGGTTGGTAAAAGTCTAATTTATTCGTCAGTCGATTTGTAATAATTCTTATCAGTAATTTAAAGAGACGCGACAACAGGCTAATATGTCGGTAGCATCCAATTTTTGCGTTATCGCCTTTTTTATGGATCAAAATTACTTCAGCATTTTGCCAATTCCTTGGTATTTTCCCTTCAACTAAGCATCGATTCAGCAGAATACGGATCGCCTCTAACAGGTTTGCTTCAGAATATCACTTGATATTTGGTCTTCTCCCGTCGCTCCCCCATTCCTCATTTGTTTGAGAGCAGTTTTTAGTTCTTCTATATTGATGTCTGGCATTTTATCTGAGTTGATGTTACAGCCAGTTCGTTCAGTGCCTTCTAATAATTTCCCTGAGGCATTTGGAGGAGTAAAGTTTCGTGTAGAAATTTTCTACGGCTGCTACAATCTTTACAGTATCCGTAACAATAACTCCTTGTTCCGTTTTCATTCGGCTGATTCTTATTCTGCCATTCTGTAGCTTGGGCTTCAGAACTTTCATACTCTTATTCCGTTCGATTGCCTCTATGATCTGTTTGGTGTTATAAATCCTGACATCTTTTCTAAATGCTTTATTTATGATTATTTAGACATTTGTATTCGTTTGAATCTCTACAAAGTGTTCGTCTTTCTTCCGTGAGTTTGATAGTTTCTTCACTAATCTTTTTATTATGTTGGATATTAGTCGCGTAAACCTTTTTGGTTGCGGTTTGTACATAATTTGTGATTTTATCAGAGAGTATATCAAGCTCTAGGGAGTTCAGATTTGTGTTTGTTGTAGATTGTAGATATGGTGGTGACGACATGTACGACTTGTCCTCCTCCAAGTGTTGGTGTACTTACCCATTTAGAGCGCCTCCTCTAATCCTGATTCCTTTAGGAATCTCAGGATCTGGGTGGGATTCAAGGCCTGAAGCTCCTCTGTGTTCAAGCAGTGAGCCCCAAGGTACATCTGTCTCTTGCGGAGTAATGCTCCGCAGTCTTTGAACAGATGTATGGGGCTTTCCTCTGCTGAGCCACAGAATCTGCATCCATCATCCTCCTCTAGGCCTAGGGCCTTGAGATATTTCTGCAGTGTGCATAAGTCTGCAGTGTCCCGTCAGGGCTCCTGTCAGAATTCTGAGCTTGTTCCTGCTTAGTTTCAGGCAAGCTTTTGTTCTCTTCTGGTTAAAAGATCCCAGCATCACTTTGGATTGCCTTAGCCCTGGAAGTTCTTTCCAGGTTTTCATCCATTTTCCTCTTATTTCGTCATCTAAACTTTTGCGGATGGTGTTCACGCTCATACCGCAAAAGGGTTCCGGACATATAAAGGGGCTACTGGATCCCTTGTTTGCTAGGTGATCGGCTTCTTCGTTTCCGTCTATACCAGTGTGTCCTGGTACCCAGTATAGCGTTACTTTATTATCCCTGCCAAGCTTGTTCAGCTTCCCCACACAGTGCCATACCAGTTTGGATCTGATGGTGTATGAGCTAATGGCCTTGATGGCTGCTTGGCTATCTGACAGGATAGCAATTCGTTTTTTGCGGTAATTCCTGTCGAGGTTAAACTGTGCACATATTTCGATTGCGTGTACCTCTGCTTGGAAGATACTTGGGGATGTTCCCATGGATTCGAAGTATCTGGTACGAGATCCAAAAACTCCTGTACCAGTGCCTTCCTTTGTCTTCGAACCATCTGTATACCACTTGATGGCATTTTGCTCTATGTGGTATGCTGAGGATTCGTCGCTCCAATCGGCTTTACTACTACACATTGCTGTGTAGTTTTTCTCGAAGTGGTATTTGCATACCATTTCGTCTTTTGGTACTTCCAGCTAGGGAATCTTGGCAGCGAGGCTGTTTCGGTCTCTGCTCCCGATTATTTTACCTCTGCCCATTCCTTCCTTGCTGAATCTTACGATCGCCGATCTGGCGGCGCTCTCCACCACAAGGTGCAGCGGAGTCAGATCCAGCAGCAGCTCCAATGCTGCTGTCGGACACGACCCCATCGCCCCCGTGATGCAAACACACGCCAGTCTTTGAATCTTCTCAAGCTGTTTCCTCATAGAGGCCAGCTTGATTCTACTTCCCCACGCAACTGCTCCATAAGTCATTGCAGGTCTCACTGTCATGGTGTACATCCATCGCAGGATAGTGGGGTTACAACCCCACGTTTTTCCTGCCAGATTTCTGCACACCATTAGGGCGCGTTTGGCTTTACCTACCACTGCCTCAGCGTGTCTATTCCATAGGAGTTTGCTATCTAGTGTGATACCCAGATACCTTATCTCCTGTTGGTATTCTACTGCCTTCCCATCTATGAGTATGGGATGTAGGCAGTTTAGTTTTCTCCTTCTATTAAATGGTATCACCGTGGTTTTGCTCGGGTTGAGTTTCAGTCCCACCGTTTGACACCATCTACTAGTTACGTTGAGGCCTCTCTGAACAATTTCACAGAGCGTTCCCTCAAATTTCCCTCTAGCCATTATGACTATGTCATCGGCGTAACCTTGACATTTGATGTCTTGGTCGTTTAGCCTAACCAGTAGTTCATCAACTACCAGGCTCCACATTAGCGGTGATAGTACACCTCCCTGTGGGCACCCTCGAGTTGTGGAGATCTTAATGGTGTCTTTTCCCACTTGTGTCTCCGCCGTTCTAGTTCTCAGCATTTCTCCCATCCACTTTGAGATAGTGCTGTCGATATTCCTTCTTTCGAGGGCCGCCCTGACAGCCTCGTGTGAGGTGTTGTCAAAAGCTCCCTCTATATCCAAGAAGGCACATATCGCAACTTCCTTTGTCTCTAGTGCTGCTTCTATTTCGTTTGTCAGCTGATACAGGGCGGTTTCTGTGGATTTCCCTGCTGTATAAGCATGCTGACTCCTGTGTAGTGGTGTACCTACCAGCACTGTAGTTCTAAGGTAATTATCAATCACCTCCTCCATTGTCATTAACATAAAAGATGTTAGACTAATGGGTCTAAATGACTTCGGTTTAGTGGTGTCTTTCTTCCCCACCTTCGGTATAAATACCACCTAGCCCTTCTCCATAGCTCCGGTATATATCCGAGCGCAAAGCTACTTCTAAAGATATTTATAAGATACGGCATTAATTCTCTCTCTCCATTTTGGCAGGAACTAGTCCGTCCACACCTGGGGCCTTAAAAGGCTGGAAAGTGCCGATAGCCCATCTGATTCGGTTTTCCGTACAGATGGACGCTGCCCTCTTCCAGTCGGCCCGACTTGGTTTCCGTGGTTGCATCAAGCCCTCGGTCTCCCTGTATCCTCTACATCCCGGAAAATGGGTTCCTAGTAGGAGGAGAGCTCTTTGCTCTTCATCCTCCGTGAAGGTCCCATCCGGTTTCTTGAGAGTGGTTGTCATTTCCACTCTATCCTTCGCTAGTGCTTTGTGCAGTCTAGCTGCCACCGGCGTGGATTCTATGTTTTCACAGAAGGTCCTAAAGTTTTCCCTTTTTGCCCTTCTGATTTCTTTGTTGTAGGTGGTAAGCACCTCAGAGTATTCTAGCCAATTTCCGTATTGCTTGGCTTTGTTGAAAAGCCTACGTTCTTTTGCTCTTAATGTAGACAAATTTTTGTTCCAACATTTTTCGTCCTTATGCTCCTTCACGGTTTTAACCGGGCAGCTGGATTCAAATACCGTGGTGATTGCTACATTTATTTCTCCTACAGCCTGCTCCAGCACGGTGTAGTGTTTGATACTACCCCGCACTGTCACCTGCTCTAGGTTTTCTTTTAGTTGGGAACTAAACATAGGCCAAACAGTTTGTCTGGGGTTTCGAATGGGGGTGTTTTCCTCACTCGCTCCTTCCAGCTCAAACTCTATGATCCTATGATCTGACATTGAGGGCTCACTTGAAACCCTCCACTTTTTAATTAGTTTACTTACGTTAGCGCTACATACCGTAATATCCAGTACCTCATTTCGGACTTTAGTGACAAATGTTGGTGTGTTCCCAACGTTGTACACAATTAAGTTCTCTTTAATGAGGTATTCTAAAAGGTACTCACCGTTCTTATTAGTGTCCGTGCTGCCCCACATCTCATTGTGTGCGTTCGCGTCACATCCCAGGATGAGTGGCAGCCTTCTCCTAATACAGTGTTCCACCAGCTTTTGTACTTCAATGGGTGGTATGCTGTTACCATCGCTAGGGAAGTATGCTGATGCGATCACTACTTCGCGGTGGAGACCCTCGATCTTGATGAGTGCCTGAATCGGTACTAAATCCCGCGTTAAAAATTCTGAAAGACATAAGTAATTTATGCCATTTCTTACCATAATGCAAGTTCTAGGGGAGACCTCACGGCTGTCTCATACCAACTTACATTTCCTGTTGCTAAGGCCTCTGATCTTACCTCCGTAGGTCCAGGGTTCTTGAAGTAGCGCTGGCCCTAGGTGCTGCTTTGTGAACATCCTAGCCATCACAGCTGAAGCTGCTTTGGCATGATGGATGTTCACTTGGGCTATTTTGGTGCGCCTGCTGGTCATTCTTGTTTTGTGACAGGAGGCGGCAAGTCCTCCTCTGTCCCTACAAGAACATCTACCTCTGCCTCTGTAGACATGGCTGGACTGCTCATGTCTACGAGTGTGAGGTCAAGGTCGTCTTCCCGGGAATCCGGGCTGACTTCCTTGTTCTCTGTGTCGGTTAGGTTCCGCACCCATGGATTATTTTTACTTTTGGAATTCATATAAATCCCACGAGTAGCAAGGGAACTAAAGGTCCGCCACGTCAGAGCCCTGCTTGACATGGTAAGGCTTGATACCCTCTGAGGTCGCCAGGTATCAGAGGGGCTCCGTTAGCGATGGCCGGTTGCCCTTGACCACCAAGCAGTCCTTCCGGCACGGGTCGCATGACACCTTGGATTAAGGGTTTGGAAGTTCTTGGTTGTTCGCTCTCCGCTGACCGCTCCGACCGGAGTTGTACTCTGGTCGGTAACGTCTAACGGTTTGTTGCGAAACTAAGCCCTCACACCACGACAAGGTGACTTCCAGAGTGAGGGTTTGTTAATGATTTGTGTTTGTTAGTTTTTATCCAGTTCTTCCTTGAATTTTTCCTGTTGATGTGATATGTGGTCTATAGTTGGGAGAACCTTTTCTCCCAACTATAGACCTTACCTATATGTTTTTTGTTGGAAATGGTGTAGTGTATTTCGTTTTTGACTATCTGATTAGGACTTGTCCATGTCCATTTCTTTTGCATTGGCTTTCATAGAAGGTGTTCGTACAGAAAAGGTTTTCCTGTTGAATTTAAATCAACAATCTCTCTCCCCGTTCGTTTTGAAGTCCTAGTCCAAAGTTTCCGATGTTTTGAATATTATCCTCGTCCTTTTTGCCCAACTGTAAGCATTTAGATCGCCAATGATTAAGGAGAACTGTGTCTTTTGGAGATGTCTTCATAGAATTACTCTATGCTTTCAACGTCCGATGAACTAGTCTTACTTAAAGTTGGCGCATATACGTGGATAAGTTGGATCGTATATCTTTTCGAGAGTCTAACCATAACTCTAGCTGACATTGCACACATTTTGGTTACCATATCGCATAAAATATGCTCAGATGAAAAAATACACTTCCGCTTTCTGGCGGACAATAATTGAATTAAACCAAAATCGACTTCCTAATACTAAAGACAATATCCTAGATACCCAATTTTCAGTTTAACAGTTGTAAGTTAAAAAATGGCGATTTCGCATTTGTGTCACTTTTCTGTTAGAGGTGCGATATGTTTTACCATTTTGTTCCTCAAGAAATGAAATTCCGCTCATATAATAATAATAATAACCTTTATTGGCATAATTAAAATAATTTCCATACAAAATATACATACAAAATAAAACAATAAAAAATAATAAAAAAGTTGTGAAACTAAAACCCCATTAAAAAGAAAAAAGAAATTTTACCACCCTATAAACCTATACTTCAACACCTGTACATCGGACATAAGCTCACAAAAAAAAAAAAAACTAAACCGCAACACTCAAAAAACTACCCCGTCGCATCCGCTCTTTCCATGTTTTCACTCTGTGTAAAAACGACAGTCCCTTCCCGCTCTCGTCCATACACTCCCTCCAATCCTTTCCTCGCCTTCGCTCCTGGTCATTCCACTCCGCCATCGTGCATTCTTACAACTAATGACTCCACTTATGTTCCTTCAACCCACACACCAAACACCTTCTACTTTCCTCCTTCATCCAATGTCTCCTTCCACGCTCTTCATTGCCACACCTAAATCTCGCCAACACTAAATGGTCGTCCGACCCTTTACTTGTCCTCAAATAACCAGGAACACGGCCGTGCACTTGCATCTGACTGTAGCCTTGGTGATATTTACTAGCCTCTATTTTCGATTGGCGCTCTTGGAAGTCCACTTCTAATAACCTCTCTTTTAGCATCCGTTTCCACTGAGCACCCGCACTTTTTTCCGTTTCCAACCCCTCGGATGATAACCCGCCTCTCTCATACAGTTTCCTTTTATTCAACCCCCAACCGCTCTCTCTTCTACCACTTAACCCCTCTTTATTCACTACTCGAAAGATTTCCTTTATTATCCTTTCATGTCCTAACCCATCCACCCTATACTCGAACTTTATCACACTTTCCGCAACTATTACCGCCACCTTACAAGCACTCACTTCCTGAAGCACAATGTGACCAGGCGTCGACCTATCAAGTTTCAACACTTTCTTATAAAACTTTAGCTGCACCCTTTCGATCTTGTCTTCCTCTTTCGTTCCCCAGACCTCGCATCCATACAGTAACACGCTTCGCACACATGCCTTCCATATGGTCTCTGCTGCTCTAAAGTTTCCATCAAAGTTCCTTTTCCAAACCTCCCAGATACGACCCGTCGCCACCCATGCCTTCTTTGTAACATACTCTATGTGTTCTTTATTACTGTATCCAGTCCCAAAGACATACCCCAAATACTTAAATTTACTAACTTCCTCTATTTCAGTACCCTGCCATTCAAACCTTTCTTTCTTATATCGCCCACCCCTTTTAAACCGAATCCATTTTGTTTTACCAACATTCACCCTTAAATCCCTCTTTTCGAAATACCTGCCGAGCCTTTCAATCACGTCCTTCCTCTCACTAGCCGACTTTGCAAATACCACCATTTCATCCGCATATGCCAAGCTCCACACCTTCTTTTTCCCAATCACCACTCCTCCAGCTTGCCCGGCCTGTAGAACCTTTTCCATATCCGCCACATACAGATTAAAAAGCGTGGGACTCAAAGGGCAGCCTTGTCTCAGGCCCTTCCTCACCTTAAAATAGTCCGATTCCCATTCATTCGCTACTACCTTACAGACCGTTTCCTCGTACAAATTCCTGATGTTCCTTCTTACACTCTCTGAGATACCTTGCTTGCCCAAACACTCGTCAAGTCTCCTTCTGTTCACCGAGTCATATACGGATTTCAAATCAATGAAAAGAGCAAACAGGCATCCCTTTCTTATTCCTTGGTCTATGATGACTCTCAAGGTCACCAGGTGTTCCACCGTGCTTCTTCCTTCTCTGAACCCCGCTTGTATTTCCGGCAAAAGCTTCCTTTCATTGATTTCCTTCCTCAAGCGACAATCCAGGATTTTAGCAAATATTTTGTATGAGGAGTTCATCAAAGTTATACCTCTATAATTTTCTAGCGCGTCCCTCGTTCCACTCTTAAACACCGGTTGAATTATCCCCACTTTCCAGCTGACTGGTATCCTTTTCTCTCCTCTCCCTATCCTTCTCAATTCCTCCGTAAACTTCTCCTTACAGATTCCAGGTGCTTCTTTTCACGCTTCATTTCCGAGCCCATCAAAACCTCCCGCTTTTCTTGGCTTTAGGGAATCAATAACATCCTCCACCTCTGTCACGGTGATATCCTCGGCGAGCTCTTCCTGCTTTCTCTGTCGATCTCCTGAACTATCATCTCTTTCTGACCGCATCTCCACCCCTCCTAGCATCCTCATGAAGTGGTTTTGCCATTCTTCTATCGCAATGCTCTTGGGTAATCTTTCCTTCCTTTTCCTATTCTCTCTCACGTATTTCCACAGCTCAGCTTCCGTCTTGATTTCTCGTACCCGCTGCTTCTCCTTCTCCTCCCAAAGCTCCTTTTTCTTCTTCTCCATTTTTTGCAATTCTGTTTTCGTTTCCAGCACGTGCATTTTGAGCCCTTCTCCCTTTCTCCATTCTCTCATAGCTTCTCGAAACCTTTGCTTTGCGTTCCGCACTTCCCCGTCGTACCATGCTCGGCCTGGAAACGCTTCTTTGATTTTCTTTTTCACAAGTGCAGATTCCATTTTCTTTGCCATCATGTCTATATCCTCTATGGCGTTCCACTCTACCTCTTCTAATTTCCTTCTGTATTCTTCTGTCGCCTCCTTATCCCATCTGGCCACCCATTTCTCCGCCTTAACATCTTTCTCCCTTTGCTGCTTCAACGACACCACTACCGGCATATGATCCGACTCACTTCAAGAAATGAAATTCCGCTCATGTGAGAGTTTGTATTGGAATTTATTTGATCTTAATGTTGTACATTTTTCGCATAGTAATTGTGTTTCGCCTATTCCAAGGAAGTCCCATTTTATGTTCTTCCTTTAATTTCTCTAGATCTTCTTCTAATCTCATTGTTCGTATATTGTATATTGCAGTGAATAGTTTCGTCATCTTTGTGTGTTTTGTTTTTGTCTATTTCTTGCCTGTCCCAGACTCCGTGAGGCAATCGACTGAATTTTCTCTACCCACCTGGGGTTTTATTCTATTTAAAATTGACGTTTCATTTCGAGGGTGATGGCAGTTAAAAACGGCGCGCTTGCCGAGCGTGTTGGCGAGTCCTGTTCCAAGTAGCATTTCAGCCGCCCATTCTGGGTACAGATGCTGTTTGTAGCCGCCCACTCTGGGTCAGACGCTACCGCTGTAGGTTAACTTAGCTTCTTTCCTCACCGTTAACCTTACCAGCAAGGGTGGCCCTACCAAGAGCATTTTTTCCCGCTGGCATTGCTCCTGGGATCATTAAAATACTGAGCCCATCTCATCACATCAAGGTTGAATTACATTTCCTTAATTCTTAATTTTAATGGTTATACCGCTATGACTCGGCCGCCAGAGCCGCGTTAGTTATCTAGCAGCGGGTACCGCGTGCAGGAGAGGTTGACATTTGGGTCCGTCACCCCTTGTCCGCCCGATTTCATATACAACACGAAATCGATGATATTTGTCGTCTCCTTAGATAGTTGTAGAACCCACCGGGCGAATGTGACTATGAGTTTCAGACCATCTTCCCCATATTCTCACAACTATGAAAGCGTTAATATTTAACTTCCTGGCTATTTAGCAAAAATGGCAGAGATATAAAGCATAATATTTCAATTATCAATAATCTGCTTAATTTTTCATGTTCAAAACATTAAGCTTTTAAATAATCTGCCTGTTTTGAAATCATTGTCTAAATCGTCGTGCAGCACGTACTCGAGGGCGAAGACGAAGGAAGATTTGTTTTAAATCAGAAGTTTGCTTTATTTTGCCTGATTTATACATATTGCTAAATATTGCTTAAATATTGTTTTGCAAAAATATTTTTCATATCAACCGATAAACTTATGGCTCCAGTATTCGTTATTATTTAAATACGTTTTCAGAATCTGGAATATTGGACGATTATGATAATGGTGTTTACTACAGAAATATGTAACTGGAATAATAGCTGCTTATGTAAGAAACCAATAAAGCGCGACAATACAATTATGAGATATTGTATTTTGTAATCCCTATGATTGTAAATATTTCCAATACAATTTATCATCCGTGGCTTGACACAGTCTTGAAAATGACCTTCACCATTCGGAATTCTACTCGTATTAAGTCGTTAGATTTATATAACTTCACATGATATGTCAGATTTTTACTTAAAATTAAGGCTAAAAAACTTTTTCAATTTCCTCATAGGACCAATTTATGCACTGACTGTATGAAGATGAAAGATGTTATTTTGTATTTATTATGTAAATTTTATTTTGTAATTTATCTTCCATTTATTTATTATTTTATTATCATTCATAACTGTTTAAAATATCGAGTTTTTCAACAATCATTAGGTTGTTGAGAGACGGAAATTGGCAGAATCTAAATGTAATATTTAATAAGTATTTGGTTTCATAAACTCGATAAAACGATAATCCATAAACGACCTTGTTTTATTTACTAATGAGGAGTCATAGCAATTTTACTTTATCGCAAATAAATTAACTCGTAAACATTACAACCAATAAAAAGGTTCAATAAAACCCGTTGGCCTAAATAAAAAACGAAGGCCAACCAAGACTAGACAGACAAAACAGACAAAGAAAACCAAAGAAAAGAGATTCCAAAGAAGAAAAAATGAGTGTGTAATCTTGCGCGGTTAATGTAGAACTTCTTCGACGATTGTGGCAAGTTTCAAGGATCTCACAGACCCGAACGGAAGTTTCGCTACCACCACCGAAGCGATATCACATCGGACCGATTGACACGGCGGCTTATGTACATGTTCAGATCAACAAGCGCGATTTCCGCGTTAGTGGAGCTCTGCACGACAAGGACGCTGCGGGATATGCTGTTGGATTGAAAATGTTGTCTAGCATTACATAACATAATATTAGCTAACAATAAGTAAAACTCAGTTAGTCTAGTACAGCGGTCGGCAAACTTTCAATAGACCTTTTTACGGTTAGTTAAGCGCATGGGCGTCCGCCATGTTGAAAAGGCGGGAATATGAAAGTTTCGGGTACATTTTGTTATTTTCACTGGTTTTACCTCAAAAAGTGCTCGAAAAACAAACAAAATTCTACTATGAAAATGTCTATTGAGAAGAGCCAAGTTGCCAAAGAAACAGGAAATCAAAAGTATAAGATGCTCTCTAGATAAGATATACGAATAAAAGATACGGATCTAGCCTTTGCCAGTCTTACCTCGACCTGTGTGATATTCCGTTATGTCTCAATTGTCTGGTCTTGTATGCTCGTTTAGTTTCGCTGCCGCTGTGTTTTGAAATGGTGATCTCTGTAATCACATTGATTTTATGAACCCATGTTCTTATTCTTTTAATTCTGGAAAGAGTTTGATGTATTTTAGAAATTAAAAATAAATACAAAATCATATTATGCAGTAAATGCTTAAGGGGGGAATACATAACTCCACATTAGGAGGTTCAAAAAATCCGTTTTTTTTTTATTGCATAAATCGTTAGCTTAACTATCCAAGAATACGCTGTCAAAATTTTAAATCGAAATTTGCATTCGTTTAGATTTTATGAGCATAGAACCATAGAATCATAAATTTGAACCCGAGCAACCCAAACTTGCCCGAGCCCAGAACGAGCATAACATTTGCTTGGGATGAATTACTGGTGAGATGTTTAGGTGGCCACATACAAAATGCGAATGAAAGTTTTAATTCTACTATTTGGCGATTAGCTCCTTTACATTTGCATTCCGGACTAAAAGTCGTTGAATTGGCATCGTATTTAACAGCGGGCTAATTCAATGAAGGAAATTCATCTCCTCTAATGGTCATGAACGAGGCAGGAATTGTAGTAGGCACGCAAAGCTTCAATTATGGCGAACAAATGGATAACCAGCGCGTGAGCCGGCAGAATCGACGTAGCTCATTGGAGTCGAAGGAAGGTCGGAAAGCTCGAAAAGAATTGCTGCAATTGCAAAACGAAGCCTATGAGGAAAAAGAAGGATTACTATATGATGCTGGAATCGCAGATTAATCGATAAGTATTTTATATTATTGTTATCATCCTTGAATTTCTAGTTTCCGAGAATTTATTTTTCAAACGCGTTTATCTTGAAATGACTTTTTCCACATTTGCGTCCATATGAACCAAGTCTAACTCAAAAAGTGTACAACCGACCATAATGAAAATTGATAGTATGATTCTTTATAAAATTACGAATTATATGAACCAACTTGTGATATGATTTCATGATGTTAAGGGTATTTTTCGTTGCATATTTAGATAAAAAAAATCGTGAAAATCGAAGAAAAATTGTTCCAACACCTGCAAAATTTTTCATTTTCATTTTTTTCGCCTGCATTGAGGTTCATATCATGAGAAAATTCTGGTGAACCCTGGTAACCTGACCACTCTAGCCTGAGATGCGGTAACCAACCCGTATGGATGGTAAGGGTGGTCAGGGCTAGCGAGAGCGGGAGAAATGGTCCTCCGATCATCAGGGGGTTGGGCGTGTGGTTAACAACCAGCACCATAAAACAAAACCTGTTATGAAACCTTCAATAATGCCTCGGAATGGACTGGAAATACGGCAACGACACAAGCAACGGAAAACGGAGAACGATTGGAAAATTGCATCGTGGAATGTTGTAACTTTATCGAGGCCTGGTGGTTTGAGAACTTTAACGGATGCCCTAAAAATCGGCGGAATGGACATAACTGCTGTTCAAGAAACAAGGTGGCCTATAAAGAACTTACTAATCAGTAAGGAGTACTCATTTTACTACAGTGGTAAAACGGGCGGCAAAAAGGAATTTGGAGTGGGTTTTACCGTCACAGGAAAGGCCAGAGAGGCAGTAATTGGTTTTAACCCAATAAGTGAACGATTATGCTCCATAAGGCTAAGAGGGAAATTTAGAAACGTCACCCTGATTAATGTCCACGCACCAACTGAGGACAAGGAAGAAAACGTGAAGGACCAATTTTACGAGGAACTGCAGAAAGCATATCGTGATGCACCAGAAGGAGATATCAAAATCATCCTTGGTGATTTTAATGCTAAAGTGGGACGCGAGGAGATATACCGACCGACAATCGAACTGCACAGTCTTCATGCTGAGACTAATGAAAACGGAAGTAGGATGATAGACTTTGCGACGACCAACAACATGGTAGTCAGTAGCACATATTTCCCACACAAAAATATTCACAAAGCCACATGGAAATCACCAGGTGGTAGAGTATTGAACCAGATAGACCATGTGATGATAGATGGGAGACACTGTTCAAATATCCTGGATGTAAGAGCCTGTCGAGGCCTCAATGTAGATTCGGATCATTATTTGGTAAGGGCGGTGCTTAGGGCTAGAATTGATTGTCAACGCACACAACAGCCGGCAGTTAAGAGATACGATCTGGAAAAATTCAAAACCGATGAGATGAAAGAGAGATTTCAGTACCAAATGCAGGAACGAATATCCAAACGGCCAGAAAACGCTCTAGTAGAGGTCAATGAAGCGTGGCAAAAGATCAAGCAGGACATCGAAGATACAGTAGCAGAGGTTGTGGGGTGGAAGAAGGGACAAAGGCGTAATAACTGGTTCGATGAAGAATGCAAGGAAGCTCTGACAGAGAAGAACAAAGCCAGAGAAAAAGTACTACAACGAAATACTAGAGCGAATGTAGAGGATTATCGAAACAAACGGAAAGTTGAGAAAAAACTCTTCCGAAGAAAGGAATCTGAAAAAATGAAGAAGATTTCGCGGAAATAGAAAGAATGAGTAATGCCAACGAAACTCGGGGACTCCATCAAAAGGTCAGAAATGCGAGACTTGGCTACAAACAGCAGCCACTTCTGTGTAAGGATAAGGACAGCAGAGTAATCGGACACACAGAAAAGTGTATCGAGAGGTGGGGTCAGTACTTCAGGGACCTGCTCAACCAGAACACTCGCGTAGTCCAAGAGGAAAGTATAACGCCAACATCAACATCAATATTAGGGACTGAACAAGTGGAGGAACCCACCTTAGAAGAAGTAGAGACTGCAGTGCGCAGGATCAAGAACAATAAGGCGCCAGGTGCAGATGGCATTCCAGGAGAATTGTTGAAGTATGGAGATAGAGCCTTAATATCGTGCATGCATGATCTCATACTAAAGATATGGAGAACGGAAAAGCTACCGGATGAATGGAAGCTAGGGATAATATGCCCATTGTACAAGAAAGGTGATAAGTTAGATTGTTCTAACTACAGGGGGATAACGCTGCTAAACATTGCATACAAGGTCTTCGCTAATGTGTTGTACCGTCGCTTACTACCATACGCAGAAGAGAATATCGGTGAATACCAGTGCGGTTTCCGCACAAACAGGTCAACCACAGACCAACTGTTTGGCATTAGGCAGATCCTGGAGAAATGAAATGAGTTCAATATCACGACACACCATCTATTCGTGGACTTCAGAGCAGCATACGACAGCGTTATAAGACACAAACTGTGGGGGATAATGACAAGTTTCGGATTCCCTGAAAAACTGACAGCCCTAATCAGAGTAACACTGTCTGAAGTATCGTCTGTAGTAAGAATACGAAACAAGTTGTCTGCGACTTTTATAACAGAGGAAGGACTACGACACGGAGACCCACTGGCAACTTTACTGTTTAACATCGTACTAGAAAAGGCCGTTAGGAGTAGTAGATTGGATACTAACGGCACTGTGTACTTTAAGTCAACACAACTATTGGCTTACGCAGACGACATTGATATAATTTGCAGAAGCGAACAGGCGACCAAAACTACTTACTCGCTGCTGGAGAAGGAAGCAAATAACCTAGGACTCACTGTCAACGTAAACAAAACGAAATGCATGGTGGCTAATGAAACTCATCGGAAGGTAGGACCAACGCTAGAACTAGACGGAAAGTACTTTGACACAGTAGATACATTTGTGTACTTGGGCTCGCAACTGAACAGCGTAAACCGGATGGGCGAGGAGATTAGAAGGCGGATAACTCTTGGTAACAGGTGCTATTATGGGCTACTTAAACTTTTTAGGTACAAAACAATCCACCCCAAACATAAGTGCACACTGTACAGGTCACTGATAAGACCGGTGGTAACCTATGATGCAGAAGCATGGAGCTTAACACAGAGCGAAGAACAGGCTTTAAGTGTATGTTGAGAGAAGAATGCTACGTGCAATATTTGGAGCGACCCAAGAACGAGAATCTGGCGCCGAAGATATAATCACGAACTATATCCGCTCTACAATCAACCAGATATTGTGAGTTTCATCAAGGTGGCAAGGTTGAGATGGCTCAGACACATGCAGAGAATAGGTGATCATAGGGTTCCGAAAAAGTTGTTCAATGGCCAACCAGAGGGATGGAGAAGGCCCGGAAGGACAAGAGGGAGATGGAAGGATGCGGTAACAACTGACCTACAAAATTTCAAGTACGGGACTGGAGAACGTTGGCGAGTGATAGGTCCGCTTGGAGAAACATGCTGAAGGAGGCCCAGACCGGCAATCGGTTGTAGTGCCATTAAGAAGAAGAAGAAGAATCATGATAAAATAAGTTATTAATGTAAAATCAAAACCTTTTTGATTTCAGATGAAAACCGGAATGGCTACACTGTACGCCATTGGAAAACCATACTTAAGGAAATCACACCGTAACTTTGTTATTTTTGGGTGAAATTATTCAAAAAAATTCACCAAAATTGAAAGTATGAATGAAATTATCAAATTTTGATTAAATTCTAATTAATTTTTCCCACCACAAAAAATCATCCTAATGTGGTTTCCCCCTTAAAATAGCATTTTACAGATAGGTTCGTCCTCTGAGGAAATCCAGAGTACTATACACGTAAACATCGCGTTTTTCTGTGGGCATTGCTATTTCGCTGCCGCGCCGCTGGCGAATTTTTCACTGAGGAAATTTCCCGAACTATCCGCCCCGGTCTGAAGGAGCCTTAAAAGTTATGGCATCGTAAAATCGTCGGATAATGTGAGAAAATTTATTTCGCTAAAATCGTTTATAAAGTTATTACAAAATTCAAAGTGTTTCTGAAAGCGCTTTTCCTGCTGGTTACAAATAAGCATTTTGCTAGCTGCTCCCGATCGCGAGATACGACTTCATGAAATTGGAAAATCGAGCGAGATTTTGTGGAATTTTTTCAATTATCTTAAAATACAGAACGGGTTATTTCCGTCAGTCAACGTCATTTCCGATTGAGAAAGATCTCCCAAGTCGTACCTAAAGAAGTTTTACTTCGAAAATACTAACGGTAAAGACTAGACTGACTATCAAACAAGATAGACAAGATTAAACCGACAAGGCGAGAGAGGCTGCAGTAGACCGACAAAACAAGTTTGACTATATTAAATAGCTAGACTATACGATAAACAAATTGTACGTAAGCATTTGTTTCTTCCTAACTTTCTTGTTGTCTTTGTTCGTATTGCTTTGCAATAATTTTATTACCAGACAAGGCTACACTAGACAAGACTAGTTTGACTATATTAAACAGATTAAGCTAGGCTCAAACGTCTAAAGAAGTTTTACTTCAAATATAATAAAGGTAAAGACTAGACTGGCTGTCAAACAAGATAGACAAGATTAAACAGACAAGGCGAGAGAGGACCGACTAGACTACACTAGACTAGACTAGACCGCACTAGACCGACAAGACTAGCTAGACTATATTGAACAGATTAAGTTAGGCAGCCAAGAGGATAAACAATTGAATTTATGGTCAAATGTCATTAAAAAAAAATTGTATCAACAAAAACCTTTCAATTTTCAACCTTTCAAACAATTACTTTTTGAATTTGATAAATACGGAACATACCCTGAATATATAAATATATTCAACCTTTCCGGAGCTCTATAACATTACTTTTTAGGACTACCAAAACAAATCTCATATGAAATTTCTCAGTTATCTTATAGCTTTCAGCCCACCTTCGTGGCACTCAACAAAAACCAGAAAAATAACATTGTTTTTTAAGATCATATCTTTCCGACCACTTAAGTGGATCTGCAGACGCGTTTCGACATTTATCTCTCATCAGTGCAGTTTTATTTTATGAATAATAATTTGTAAACCACTTACTTGAACCCCACTTGGAGGACTGGGGGTTAGATATTTTTAATTTGACATTTCGTGAGAGAGACATGAACTTGAGTTATTGACTTAAATGATAATTTAGTTTTGGTTTTACCAATTCTAAATTATTTTTGAATCTAATTCCTAGAAGCAAACTATATTAAACAGAATACATTAGGCACAAAATAGACAAGACTAGACTGTGGGTTCCAAAAGGGGAGAATGGGCTTCCTGGATCAAAATCAAATGTATTCATTCTACGATGTACAAAGGAAAGTTACATATTGAATTTGTCAGTAAAAAAATCATTAAGGCTTAATAGCACTTCTCTATTAAAATTATTTTAAGTTTTTTTCTAAAAGATTTTTGGTACGTTTCTTGAGTCAGCATATTTGGAAGCTTGTTCTAGATTTGGGTTCCAATCTTGTTCGGTGCTTTGCTGCAAATTGTTAAATTTAATATTGGAGTTCGTAGTTGCTTTTGACCTCTTGTATAGTGATGGTGTTGGTCTATGTTTCTTATAATTGAGGCCTTATTCCTGTGAATATGGCATGCAGTTTCCCAAATGTATATGGATGGTACCGTAAGGAGGTTTGGCTTCTTAAAATATGGCATACAGGATGTTGTTCTACCTACACCTATAATTGCCCGAATGATTCTCTTTTGGGCTTTGAAGACCCTTTGAGTTTGTGGAGAGGGTCCTTATACTATAATCCCGTACGAGATGACAGATTGTACCTGCGCGTAGCATATATTTAGCAGCACAGATTGTTCTACTAAACAGCGGATATTTCTATTGAGGTAGGTTTTATAATTTATTTTCTTGGTTATTCGATCAATGTGGATATTCCCGGCTAGATTTTCTTCAAAATTTACTCCAAGAAATTGAACTGTGTCGGTCCTTTGAACGGTTGTGTTGCCTATTTTTAATGTTAAATCGTCTTCTCGCAATCTACAGCTTGTTTGAAATACAATATATTTTGTTTTTCCAATATTTAAATATAGGTTGTTGGCAGAGAACCATTGATTGACGTCAGTTAGAAGCTCATTTGCCTCTGATTCAGCTTTTTGTTTAGACGGCTCCGATATTATAAAACTTGAATCGTCTGCGTAGAGAATGCATTTCCTGGCCTTTAAATATTGTATCAGGTCTGCAGTATATAGAGAAAACAATAAAGGCGCTAATACACTTCCCTGTGGTACATCGATCTGTTGTTAATTGCGCAGAAGTACTAGTATTGTTTGATTGGCAGATTTGAACATATTGCTTTCTTTTGTGTAAAAATGATTCGAACCATCTACCAATTTTGCCTCGAAATCTACATCTATATAGTTTTTCTATGAGAATTTCATGCGACACACAATCAAAAGCTATGGGGATGTCACAGAAAATCCCCACAGGATGTTTCCCTTTATCTATCACTTCTAATATTCTTTCATAAAAAGCACTGATTGCTATTGTAGTGGATCTTTCAGCTCTGAAGCCATGTTGTTGGGTAGGAATTAAATGGTATTTATCGATAAAACATTTTAATCTTTTCTCAATATAATATTCCATTATTTTTGATACCACCGAAGTGATATTGGTCTGTAATTCATAATGTCTGTCTTATCTCCCTCTTATATACGGGCATTATTTTTGAGGTTTTTAGTAGCTCGGGAAATTCTTCAGTTCTATCGAGTTATTAATAATGTCAGTGATTCGGGCTGCAATTTTGTTCTTAAATTCCTTAAATAATTTATATGGCAGTAAGTCCGGGCCGCTGCTGGATTTGTTCTTCAGTTTAGCGATGATGTTCAGCACTTCTTCTATTGTGAATGTGTCTATTTACATTGAGTTCATATTATATGGTACGTGTGTATTTGTGATTTGGATTCGGTTGATGTTATTTGCTACATCTGCTGCTGCATTCTTGAAATGGCTATTGAATAAGGTAGCTATTTCCTGCGGATCTTTAGTTAGTTCGTTATTTACTTTTAATTGTATTTCATCCACTGGACGTGTTTTGTTGGATAGTTCATTTATTATGTTCCACAGCGTTTTTTGTTTATTTTCGGCTTGTTCTATAATTTTGCTAAAGAAACGCTTTTTGGTGTTTGTTATAAATTTGATGTGTTTATGTTTTTTGTACTTCAGGCAAAGTTTTGGGTATTTTTTTTTTAAGAATATACAAATCCTTTAATCTTTCTGCAGATAATTTTGTCTGTGTGTTTGTCCACGTTTTATGTAGCTGTTGTCTAATTTTTACAAGTGGGAAGCAAACAGAGTAATGATACTGCATGATGTTTATGAAGGTGATGGTTCTTTCATTGCAATTGTTTTTGTTGAAGACATCTTCAAATTTTTCATTTTGTAAAGCGTCCGAAAAACGTGTTTTATTTTCTACTGTGAATTACCTCTTGAATATACACTTTTGTTTGATAGGTTTAAGTGCATCAATGCTCAAAGTGATTGCACGATGGTCAGACAGAGAAGTGTCTTGAACATTGATTATTGCTGTGGGAAAACCTATTTTTATAAATATGTTGTCTCTCCTCGTCTGCAATTTTGTGGTAACTCTAGTATATTGATGAACTTGCCCAATCATCCCGAAGGACAGTAATAAATTTACTAAAATTGTTTTTTCTCTTGATATATCTGCAAAATTTATATTAAAGTCACCAACAAGGATTATGTGTAATGATTTTTTATTTATATCCACCAGCACTTTTTCGAGAATTTTTCGGATGGCACTCAGGCGGTCTAAATCTCAGGCGGTCAAATATTATTGTGAGCAGAGTTTTAGTAAAACGAATACAATCCTTAAAAATAAAATAAGAGCGCCGCTCAACGACGTTAGCCTTGAAAGTTAAAAACTTCAAGAGGCATCTCCTTTCAGGAGGTTTGCAATCATCAACGCAATTTTGATCTTAGGTTTTTTGGCAGCTCGGAATATTTGATTGTGTTATACCATTCCCTTACTACAGATTACGCAGCCATGAGATTCTGCGCCTACCGATGTTACGTCTGCCTAATATCTTTCCCTGCATTATTCATTGGAGCAGTTCGTATTCTTTATCCTAATTCTTAATTCTAATCCTTTTTAATCTTTATCCTTTTGTATCTCTAATCTTTATTCTAATCCTATTCTTATCCTAACATAACCTAACCTAACTAAACCTAACCTAACCTAATATCTTTCCCTGCATTATTCATTGGAGCAGTTCGTATTCTTTATCCTAATTCTTAATTCTAATCCTTTTTAATCTTTATCCTTTTGTATCTCTAATCTTTATTCTAATCCTATTCTTATCCTAACCTAACCTAACCTAACTTAACCTAACCTAACCTAATATCTTTCCCTGCATTATTCATTGGAGCAGTTCGTATTCTTTATCCTAATTCTTAATTCTAATCCTTTTTAATCTTTATCCTTTTGTATCTCTAATCTTTATTCTAATCCTATTCTTATCCTAACCTAACCTAACCTAACTTAACCTAACCTAATATCTTTCCCTGCATTATTCATTGGAGCAGTTCGTATTCTTTATCCTAATTCTTAATTCTAATCCTTTTTAATCTTTATCCTTTTTTATCTCTAATCTTTATTCTAATCCTATTCTTATCCTAACCTAACCTAACCTAACTTAACCTAACCTAACCTAATATCTTTCCCTGCATTATTCATTGGAGCAGTTCGTATTCTTTATCCTAATTCTTAATTCTAATCCTTTTTAATCTTTATCCTTTTTTATCTCTAATCTTTATTCTAATCCT
Organism: Phosphuga atrata; assembly: GCA_944588485.1. NCBI lineage: Eukaryota > Metazoa > Arthropoda > Insecta > Coleoptera > Silphidae > Phosphuga > Phosphuga atrata. Next base: position 24,812,953 of record OX155893.1, read on the forward strand.
ATTCTTATCCTAACCTAACCTAACCTAACTTAACCTAACCTAATATCTTTCCCTGCATTATTCATTGGAGCAGTTCGTATTCTTTATCCTAATTCTTAATTCTAATCCTTTTTAATCTTTATCCTTTTTTATCTCTAATCTTTATTCTAATTCTATTCTTATCCTAACCTAACCTAACCTAACTTAACCTAATCTAACCTAATATCTTTCCCTGCATTATTCATTGGAGCAGTTCGTATTCTTTATCCTAATTCTTAATTCTAATCCTTTTTAATCTTTATCCTTTTTTATCTCTAATCTTTATTCTAATCCTATTCTTATCCTAACCTAACCTAACCTAACCTAACTTAACCTAACCTAACCTAATATCTTTCCCTGCATTATTCATTGGAGCAGTTCGTATTCTTTCCCTCTGGTTATGTGAACCAGGTACTGCAGCTTTCTTCTTTTATTGTCGATATGAGTTCCAGCTGTTTATTCATACGTTCCATCACTATTATATTCGTCACTCTGTTTTTCCAGGATATCTTTAACATACGTCTAGAGCCATAGTTCGAAGGACTCTAGCTTCTTTATTTCAACTTACTGTCCATGCCTCCACTCCATAGAGTAGAATCGAGAAGACGTACCCTCTTAGAATTTTTGTACTCAGATCTATTTTGGTTTATCTATCATACTCCTATGTGGCATAGTTGATAACATACCAGCCTTTCAATGCGGGAGACCCGGGTGCAAATGGTCGGGGAGGCGACAACTAGGCCTGTTTTCACTAACCGTGGGCAGCCCCACCCTGAATGAATACAAAATATGTGATACCGGGATGCCGCATACTAAAGGCCAAAGTGGAATAGGGGGTATAGTTTGTTTATCATAATATTTATTTACATTAGAGTGCGGAAACATTGATTTTACAATGCAACAGCTCGTTTGTGTTTTGCTGGAGCATTGTAAAATCATTCCCCATTTGCTGGAGCATTGTAAAATCATTTCCGCACGAAATTTGTATAAGATTTTTTGGCCGAAAATTATTATTTAAGAAACAAATAGATTTAGATTAATTTCAATATTGGAAATTATTTAATTTTTTAATGTAGGTACTCACACACTTTGACATTTTTACTAATTAAAATTTATTAGTTTGATTATGTCATTTTTCCAAATGTCAGACGCACAGTAAAATTTAAAAATTCACTCTTATTTTCTACATTATCGTGACAAATATGGTGTAAAGTAGCGTTTTTTTAATTAGATTTTATTGTCTTATACTTAATTTATTTTGTAAGTGTCCCTGAAAGGTTAAAATTTACTGGTCACTTTACCGCATCGTAGCTGTATTTTGCAACATTGTACGTAAAAATCTAGTTTCGCTGGACGTATATACGATGTCAAAGCTAGCCTTGCAATTCAGGAGGCCAAATTCAATTTTCGATTTCATTTCAAGTATCTGGTCTATATTGTCTGTCATCCATTTAGTCACATGTTTGTCACTGTCACATATTTGTTTTTAGATGTTTTTTCTATCCGAGTGTTATCGATGTATAGGGCTTAATATTGCGTTGGGGCTTTCAATATTATCATGTATTTTGTTTTTCTCAGATTCATCTTGAGACCGTACTGCAGACCGGCATCGTTTCCTTTATATTTTAATCTCTGTAGGTCTTCAAGAGTCTTCGCAGTAATAACTGTGTCGTCCGCATAGCTCAAGTTATTTATAGATTGATCATTCACGATGACTCCAGCTTGTTCTTGAGCGAGAGCTTTTCTGAATATCTCTTGAGTGTACATATTGTATTCGCTCCGAGCGCAACAGCACTAGAGCCAAAGGTGACACTTTTAAGAACTTCATGACCACTTACGTTATTATTTAACAATATATTGACATATACACTGCCGAGCATAAAATTAGGGTCACTCCATAATTTGAAGTTATTTTAGAACAGTTTACTACTTGATTGCTTGAATAAAACTAAAGGTTTTTGTTGTTCAAAGTGTATTGAAAGTAATGAAAGTGAACAATTTTAATTTGATATGCTAAGTAATGAAAATGAAACATCTTTACTTTGTTATGCTTTTGTTGAAACAAAAGAAAGTTTAAGGACTTCAGTAGTGAGTATTCCCTCCTCTGGCAGTGACAACAGCTTGAAAACGACGTGTCATGCTCTGGATAAGATTTTGGATCACGTTCTGCGGAAGATTGTCCCATTCTTGCACCAGTATGTCGCAAAGCTCTCTAGAATTTCTGGGGGCCAGAAAATGTCTCCGAAAATGTTTTCCCATGTCATACCAAATATGGTCAATTGGATTTAAACCTGGACTGCGAGCTGTCCAAACAAATCGCGTAATTTCACACTCGTCAAGATACTCAGTAATTATCCGAGCAGTATGGGGCCGTGCGTTATCATGCATAAATGTTGCGTCGTCTCCAAGAATAACCATGGATCGTAAAACATGGTCTTCTAGAACCTCTGTCAGATACCTATGCGCAGTCAACGTCCCATTCTCGATAAAGACTAACTCCGTGCGAGTGTCAAAAGATATGCCTCCCTATGCTAACTCATCCTCCGCCAAATGGTAGTCGCTCGGCAATACACGCTTGAGCATATCTCTCGCCTTGTCGTCGCCACACTCTTACATGTCTATCTAGGCCCGTAAGACAGAATCGCCGTTCATCGAAAAACAATACGCGTCTCCAATCCGCTATTGTCCAAGTCAAGTGTTCTCGTGTAAAATTCAACCTCGCAAACACCGGATTGCGAGGTTGAATTTTACACGGGAAAGCGGCGGTCCAGTAGGTCCAGTTCGAGAAGATAATCCAGCAGCATAAAGTCGTCTCCTAACTGCCCACTGCCAACTTATGTTTACATGTCTCACTTCTTGCAGATGATTTCGAAGGGAAACTGCCGTGACCGTTCGGTTTCTCAAAGCATTAGAAACGAGAAAGCGGTCATCCCTAGCTGTTGGAGTTTTGCCTCGGCCTGAACAAGGTCTTCGAGTGAGCAGACCTGTCTCTTCGATCCGCCGCCATACTCGTTGCACACTTGAGAGACTTACACCAACGTTTCGCGCAGTTTCGCGCTTACCGTGACCGTCTTCTAAAGCCGCCACAATTTGTGCCGCAACAACGTGATTTATGCTCATCTCAAAACACTAACAATGACAACAATTTACAACAGACAGATGACACCACATAAACAAATGCTATGCTGTCCTTAAACTTTCTTTCGTTTCAACAAAAACATATCAAAATAAACTTGTTCATTTTCATTAGTTAGCACATCAAATTAAAATTGTTGATTTTCATTATTTTCAATAAACTTTGAAAAAGAAAAACCTTTTGTTTAATTCAAGCAATCAGTTAGTGAACTGTTACAACCGAAAACGTAAAAAACTAAAAAAAAATTAAAATAACTTCAAATTACAGAGTGACCCTAATTTTATGCTCGGCAATGTATTTTTCTAAATGAAAAGTTTTATTATTTTACATAAACTAAAAAAGTGCATAAATTGAGAATTGATTCAAGGCCAAAACATAAGGTATATCTTACTTATGTGTAACTTTAGAGCGAAAGAAACTGGAAAATCGTTTTCAGCAATTAGATTTCCTATGGGTAAGCAAAAAAAATCACGAGAAGATTTTCCCAAAAATTCGTCACACAAAATTTTTCATCATTTCGGTCGAAAATAATGTGCTTTTTCGGTTTTTCTCAATTTTCTCAAGAACGGCAAACATTAACGAAATCATTTTCGGCGCACGGAAACTACTCGACAAGGCGAACAAGTCGATGTGTAAATTGTTCGGAAAGATTCTATTATTCATCAAATAATTTCAAATTGAAATTACGATTCTCGATTTGATAAGACGATATCTCAGAAACGGTTGTAGATAATAAAAAACGGATTGTGACATCGTTTTCATAAGGTCATTTTCCTATTAACACATTAAAGGCGGGTGCTGGTATTAGTATCCGTTTCGCCGACTGCTGTCTATCAGCGGGCCGGGTATTACTACCCGTTTAAAAGTACGTGCGTTAAAAGCGGAACAAGCTATTATTACCTGCTTAAAAAGGGCATATGGCCATAAAGGAGTAATGAATTTTGTATTTATTTTCGAGATTATTGATTATTTAGCATATTTATTCCGGATATCGCCCTGCAATAAAATATTACCACTCATTCTTTGTGTTCCATAAACATTTGTTAAATTATTTAATTTTACAACTTACACAGTATTTAAGGTTTATTGTTTGTCATATTTTGGGTCTTAAACCAATTTGTTATTCCCACCCTCCCCTACATTTATCTGTATATAAACGGCCTATCTCGTCAAAATAAATCAATTTGTAGTACCACTATTTCAATGCAACAATATTTCATTAAAAGTTTTAAAAAAGCACATATTTATATATACAAATTGAATAATTTTTTTGCAATGGATTACGATAGTGATGTCTATGCAGATGATTTGTCGCAAATTTCAAGCGATGCAGAGATTCCCGAATTTGATAGCGAAAGTGACGAGGAAGAATTGATTCGACCAAGAAGAAACAAAGCCTTTCCAATACCTTCTAGCGACGAAGAAAGTGATGGTGAAGTATTGGACTGGTCGGAAAGTGATAATGTGCCAATTATCGAAGATTTCTTAGGACAAAGTGGGGTTTTCGTAATGCCAAATAATTCAGAAAATGTAATTGATGTGGTTCAGTTATTTATTGGAGACGATTTATTTGAATATATGGCGACAGAAACAAACCGCTACCATGCACAGAATGAACATTTATTTAGAAATCGTGCAAGTCCGTAAAGTGGAAAGATGTATCTGTGATAGAACTAAAAAAAATGCTCGGAATGCTTCTACTAATGGGAAGAGTTCGTAAGGATACGAGGGATGAATACTGGTCGACAGATGAAACAATTGAAACTCCAATTTTTCCTCAAATAATACAGGGATACAGATGATACAGGGATCGATTTAGGGAAATATGGTATTCATGGCATTTTTCCAATAACGATAACAAAGATGATAGAAATCGCCTTAAAAAAATCTGCCCCATTATTTCATTCATATTACCCAAATTTCTAGAAGTTTATAAACCACAGAGAGAATTGTCCTTAGATGAAAGCATCATGCCATGGAGAGGTCGTCTAGCATTCAAAGTCTACAATGCTTCAAAAATAACGAAATATGGTATTCTCATAAGAATGGTTTGTGAAGCGAAAACCGGCTACATATGTAATTTCCGAATATACTGTGGTGAAGGAAATCGACTGCAACACACAATTTTGAATCTTCTTCAGCCATATGTAAACTTATGGTATCACATATATATGGACAATTATTACAATAGTGTGGACACTTGTGAAATACTTCTACAATATAGATTTCGGAGTTGTGGCACTATTCGCATAAACAGAGGCCTTCCTCTCTGTTTAAAAAACGCGAAATTGAATAGGGGGGAATCTATGTTTCGTCGGCGACAAAACATTTTGTTACAATGTTGGCAATCAAAAAGGCCTGTGCGTATGATTTCGACTATACATTCAGCTAATATTGTAGAAAGCCATAATATTGATTGGGCGACAAAAGAAAAAATCTGGAAACCAATATGCGTAGTAGATTACAATAAATTTATGAAAGCTGTAGATCGCGCCGATCAATATTTATCATATTATTCGATAGTACATCGTACGAAGAAATGGACAAAGAGAGCTGTGGTGTTTATTGTCAACTGTGCACTATTTAATGCTTTTAGAGTGTATAAAACATTAAATCCTCATTGTAATAAAAAATACAAAATATTTTTACATAATGTGGCAAAAGAGTGGATAAGCGAACCGACTACGGAATATGTGAATGAAGAGCATCCTGTTCCTAGTACATCAGCTACACCCAGAAGGGATGACCCTCCAGGAAGGTTGTCAAAGGATACCAGAAAGCATAAATTAGTTAAACTAATTACAGGCGGCATAAAACTTAAACCCCAGAGACAGTGCCGCGTTTGTGCCGCGCATAAGAAGAAAAGTTTGACATGTCATATGTGCCAATTTTGCGAAGTGCCTCTTCACAAGGGAGATTGTTTTTTTAAATTCCACACTTTAGAAAAATATTAGTGACTGGTTTTATTACATAAGTTTAAAAACGACAAAACATTTTATTTGTTTATAAATTTTTTGCCCTTCCGTCAACGGTCAATAACTTTACGTACACCTGCGCATCCACCATTACGAATCCATCCGGAGCATCCACCATCAGGATCAGCGATCCTGACTCAACCTCCTAAAATTTGTCTTCAAAATTTTGAAAATATAGCCAGTTTTACCTTCACAAACTTTGCTTTTCAAAAATTTTTATTGTAGCTTACAAAGAACCTAAATCATCCCCTATTTTACCCCCTTCAGGGATGATATTGCAAAAAAAGGATGAAATACGTATTTTTTTTAATTTCTAACCAAAAGCCTAAATATTAATTTTCATCTCCCTAACTTGAAAAATTATCGGTTTCTCATACATCCCCTATTTCATCCCTTTCTGGTTTTTTTTTAGAAAAAAGTATCTCAGGGTGCAATCAGAAGTCGTTTCTCAGGGTGCAATCGTTCAAATACCCAACTTTTGATAAAAAATGGCCTCGAAAATTACACCCGCTATGCAGCACAGTTTCATATCTTAGGATACCCGCTCAAAATGTGTTAACACACTCAGATTATCCCCTGGAAACTTTCAAGATCTCTACTCGACCGCCGAAATTTCTTAAAATTTTACTGAATTTTAGCAGGCGATAGTGAACGGGAAAAGCTAGCGAAATATAATTTGCATACTTGTAATCAGTAGCAAAAATACTTTCAGAATCGTTTTTAAATTTTGCTGTAACTAAAAAAATTACGATTTTAGCAAAATCGATTTTCTCGTATTTTATCGTTTCCGCTGTATTGACTTACCGTGTCGATGGTATTTCTTAATCGAAAGCTTTCCAAGAAACGTTGTATACGTTTTCGGACTAATTTTGGTACGCTGAATCGATTGGTGGAGACTAGAAGTCTCTGTGCTAAGCCGTTCAAAAGTAACGGCGTGGTGAAATCTACCGGAAATGCGAGATAGTGTATTCGAGATAGTGTTGTATATATTGTATATTTTATTAAGGGGGGACATCACAGTAGAGCACGGTAAAGGAGCTATATTTACGGGATTTTTTTTTTGTCTCAATGAAAAGATCAATCGAAAAACGGTAAAGTAAGTTTAATAATATTATTAAAAAACTACAAGAAAAATATGTTTTTCCAATTTTTGACACAAAATGTCGGCTGTGTGGCATTTGTCCGGAGACGCCTATTTTTGGAAGGAGGTCCACGGGCGGACATCTAGTCTACTTAATTTTTGACCTCTAACAAAAAATCTAATTTTTTAGTTTCTATATATCAACAGCTATGGAGCCACGTAGGATTATTTCGATATATTGATTTTTGGCGAAATGGTGCACGTTTTTAAAAAAAGTTGAAAATTTAACCAAAAAAAAGTCATTAAATTGTTCATTAAAAAAACCAAGTAGTATAAAAAAAAATCATACGTGGCTCGATAGAGTTAGGTTTTTGGAATATACTACCGAAATTTCAGATCAATCGGTGAAGATTTGCCCGAGCAATGTGTCCGCCCAGTTAAGAAAAACTGGTTTCGAGAAAAACGCGTTTAAAGTTTTAAGTCTAATCTGCTATGCCTGAGAGGCGTTGCGGCAGAATGTAAAATTTGGGCATTTAGACATTTGCCGCATTCCATCTTTTGGTATGTTATTTTTAAAACCCTAAAGTAACTTTTAAGCGAATAAAAAAAATCGATTTTTTTTTTCTAAATTTTACTCTGATGCCCCCCCTTAAATTAATTATTTTTCTTTTTGCGTGTTATTTTTATACACCATTATTGGAGACGAAGTTGTCTTTTTGGCCACGGGTGGCGCTATACGCGGTTATGCTGGCAGCGAATAGCATTGGGGATAATATCGGAGACCATATTATCTACTTTTATCGTAGAAGTTTTATTCCAGTAGAGCGCTTCAATTATCTTTATGTCTCGTAAGTCTATGTTTCGTTGTTTCAGTAGATCCAAGTATCGTGACGTAGGCCTTTTCGTAGTTTATAAAACATACGTATATATCTTGGTTCATGTCCAAACATCTTTGTTAACACATTAAATTTGAATAGAGCTGCTTGTGTACCTAATCCGTTTCAGGATTCATATTATTTCCTACGTCTATTTCTAACTTGTTCTATAGTCTTTTGTGTATAATTTATGTTTTTAGTGTGTGGCTCACCAAACTAATAGTTCGATGATCACTGCATTCTTTCGCCCTTTTTTGGTATCGTTAAGAAGGAAGATAAAGGTATGATCCAGGTTCTGTATACTGCATTGAAGATATCTACAATAGACCTTTTCATAGTTGCAATTTTTTGTACGCATGTGTCAATTTCCGCCATGTTATACGTCACGGGCGTAGACAGGGTTTAGTGTCGGGGGTTGTTTTAAGAAAATATTTCGGTTGGGTTTGCATAAATGCACCAATTTACTTTCTAAAACTGACACACAAGGATTCCTAAACTCCACATCTACCATGCTTTCTTGAAGATATTCGTCTCTACTCGTACCTCCTGATTTCAATATAATATTTTTGTTATCTTTTGCATGTTCCGGGGGGGTGGGGGTGGCTTGAACCCCCAAAACCCCCACTGGCTACGCCCATGTATACGTCAAAAAGTGAACCTGAACTTTTTGACGTATAACTAAATGTGTCCGAAACTTTCATATTCCCGTCTTTCATACTTCGCGGATGCCCATGCGCTTAACTAACCGTTAAAAGGTATATTATGTCTATCTGGTCCTCATTCATTAATTTTAAGAATTCGCTTTGCATTTCGTTCAGTCCAGATGTTTTTCCGCCTTTCAATGTCTTAATGGCATAGACAACTACTTCTTTCAAAATGCTAGATCCCTCTGTGTTACTCTGATTGTCTCTGGACCGGATAAAACTTTATTACTTAAAGCCTTAAATTACAAACAAATCTGCGCATCAATTCACTCGTAAAAGTCTCCCTCGCTTTTGTGTTAATTTTTATTAAATTGTTTGCCTTCATTTTTTATTTTACAATATGTGAAAATAAATGCATGAAACAATAAAAATGTTATTAAATATCATTTTTATACTATCAACCCTGCGGCTCTTCTGTAAGATTTGTTATTTTTTTTTAGGAAAATGGCTTTTTATTTAAAAAGCCAAATCTCTTTACCGACCCCTAGACAGAAAATGACAGATAAAGGCCGATTCTCATATACGCGACACTCAGCTACTCGACGTCACGCGACATCGCTTATCAAATAATTATTACATTGTTTTAAATATGCACGTTCTCACTATAACTACACGACAGCTACGCTACGGGCCCATTTAAAACAATATAATCATTATTTGATAGGCAATGTCGCACGACTTCGCGTAGCTGAGTGTCGCGCATAAGGGAATCGTCCTTAAAGCGACAAAGCGACAAATCCGAAAACTATGGGAAATAATGAACTTGAAATTTTAACGTAAGCGTTACGAACAAAAGTTTAACAAACTAAATATCTTTACGACTAAAATATTTAGAGACAAATGTATATAAACCAAATTACGGAAATTAGACAAAATATAAACTAAGCAAACAAAACATGAGAGTCATGTCTAAACACATAAGATAAACATAAATAGACTATAAATGACTTTACATACAACATAAATGAATGTACATACAAAAATAGACAAAATCAAAGAGATAGACATGGATCTAGACAGATTAGATTTAGACAGAAACTACACAAAACAAAAACATGAACAAACACTATGTGTTCAAAAACATAGACAAAACAGTTTGGTTTGTTTTGTCTATGACTAGTCGAAACGATTCATACTAATATTAAACTACAATTGGGATCTATTATATTTCATTTCTCCAAAACTCTGTGTATAATTTTGTCTGTAAAGACTTGTCTGCATTACTCTGTTGATAATTTCACGTGTGGCCGAGAATTTTGTCACGAAATGTAACGTGCGGAACGCGATCAATGTCAAATGACACGCGACCGAGGAATATTTTAAACAAAATTTAGTGGAACGGCCGCCTCTCCGCCACCAATAAACCCCGCGTGTAAATTTCAATTCGGATTTTGGACACCGTTCAAAACACAGCCGGCTTTAATTTCACACGATATTAATTGCCGGCTGTTCAATTTACGGCATCGATTTACCACGAAATTTCATAACGCACGGCCAGTAACGCGCCGGTGGCCAAACAGATTATTTATAATAAACCGAAAACATAAATTATGAAATGCATGAATATTTCAAGTTCGCTTTACACAACATATTGTCTAGGTTTCACGAAGAATAACAAATCGGATATTATGAAATCGGTAATTTAAATTTAGGTCAACTTCAAAGATAAATTAAAAACATTCATAATTTGGATCAGTGATATCCAAATTGTAGCAATAGATAATTGCCTATTCAGTCTAGTCTGTCTTGTCTTGTCTATCTAGTCTTGTCTGTCTAGTCGTGTCCGTCTAGTCTTGTCCGTCTAGTCTTGTCCGTCTAGTCTTGTCCGTCTAGTCTTGTCCGTCTAGTCTTGTCCGTCTAGTCTTGTACGTCTAGTATTGTCCGTCTAATATTTTCTTGTCTAGTCTTGTCTGTCTAGACTTGTCTATATAGTCTATTCTGTCTAGTATTATCTGTCTAGCCTTGTCTAGTCTAGAAACTATTGTTTCATATTATTTTGAAATCAGTCGATGTTGATTTGGTCGTTGTTCGTAGCATGTTTGTGAATAGAAGTTAATGAAGTTTGTAATGGCCCCGATCGGATTACCAGGATGTTGTTGCAGGAAGCGACGGCCCAGCGTTGATTCAAAATTGAATTTCCCGACCTGTCAGCTATTATTTTCCATCCAACATTGACATTGCCGAAAACAACCTGCCATACACAACTTATTGCAACATAGTACATAGATCACAATATTTAAAAAATAAATCAGTCTTGTCTGTTTTTACTTGTCCAGCATTGCCGTTTAATCTAATTCTATTTTCTGCTGTTGGAACGAAGATTCAAATTTCTTCCGGTTTAATTCTAAAACGTATGTAGATCGGAACAGTTTATTTACAAGTCTTTGTCTGCCACAGCGTGTTTAAACCTCGACCCGGATTCTACTAGATTGCTCCGCGACACGTTATTACTTTCACATTAGCCCAATCCCACATATCGATTTCACTTTTACAAGCTCGTTTGTTGCGCCCTTTGAATAATTTATCAATCGCATTCGAATAACCAACATACATGACTATAATAGATTGTATATACTATACATGTTATATATTATATACTAGATATTATATACTAGACTATAATTCTTGACTAGACTAGATAAATAAGAATAAATAAGTTTTGGACTGGACTGGACTGAACTGGATCGGATCGGACTGGACTGTACTGAACTGTTAAGAGTTTTCTGACAGACAAGGCTAGACAGATAAAACTAAACAGACAAGACAGAGTAAGCTAAACTAACAAGACTAGATTGACAAGGCTAAGTTGATTAATGCCTGGTCCTATATTAATTTGCAATTAAAACGTAAACACAAATGTAATAATCTCATAGTAATTTCATATACTATTTTAGAAGTGCATATTTACAAGAGATATTAGACTAGAATATTTAAGCCTGAACCGCTCCCAACTGTACAAACAGTTTTATGTGTATGTTGTTGCAACTGCTACGACTTGTCGGTATTTTAAGAGGAATTGTTTCGGAACATTCCACTATCACTCGAGGATCTAGCGTTACATACAGTTTACAAACAATTTCAAATTGTTATTTTATAAATAGTTTACACAAACAATTTGTTCTACTTATTAATATTTATTTGTTAAGATATATCCATAATTTACTTAACTAACAGCTTTGTCTCGTAAGTGTCGTAGTCCTTTGTGAGAGAGTTTTGTGCGATATTTATTTTTTTCCCAGCACGAAATCTGAAAATGCATTATTCTACTTGATGACTATAGTGCTTAAAATTAATCATTAATGAATAAAATGAATCAAGTTAACAACGCATTAAAAATCAATTTAAATAATCTCCTACTTTCAATTCTATTAATATTCAATGTTTGAAGTAAAATAACGTTAGGAAGAAATCATTGATATACTGGTGGACGCGCCGGGACTTTAGTTTATAATTTTAAACTTTTTGCATATTTGTACAAAATATAAATCTTGATAACGTAGATTATTATCTAGGTCTATACCTAAAGCTCTTAATATATCTATGCTTTGAATTCATTGACTTTATTGCTTCTTATCAGTAGATTCATTTTGAATAATTATGATTCGTATTAATTGTATGTATTTTTTTTAAAATGGTTATTGTTATTATATGAAATTAAAGCAGCGGAATGGACGTTACAGAATGTTAAAATTTAATAACTCTTTTATCATGATAATTTGCACAGATTAAGCGAAGTCGAGGCGACCTTGCGTAAAAACGAATCATAATTTATTAACATGCGTGAGTACAAATACAAGGAAAACAGCATTAAAAACAGATTTGTCGTAATCCGCGCCAAAATCTTAACCCCGACGTAATTACTCGAGGACATTCGCCATTTCCGGAGTCAATGGCGCGTTCAAGTAAACGTTTGCAACGTTGTATTGCCGCTGTTGCCGGACGGCGCGTCGCGCCGAAACGTTATGAATATTTAAACGAAACCGATATTATATATTTGCATCCCAATACCGGATAAATGCATGTTGATTATTCCCAAGATTATAATATGCATGATTTAATGGATAGCATGTCGCCGACACGCTTAAAGGCGCCACCACACGACGCGTAAACTTTATAACCCGCCACTATTTTGGTCAAGACTAGTTGTAAGACTAAACTACATTCATTATTTATCGTTCTAACTTTCATGACCGCGACGCCGGTCACTACAATTCGATAATTGCTATAATTTGATTATGACGTGTGCAGGCAGCTTTACATAGCAATATGATCGATTCGCGGAATCATGCCGGGGCGGTCCAACTAGGGCCTCGTAGAAATTACTAAATTAATACTTAGCACATGTTAGTGAATTATTAAAGTTTAATTTAAAGACGGGACTAGTCCGGTTTTACAAGACCGTCCATTAATTCCTTCGATTAACAACCGAAAATTTAAAATTGATTGCTGACCTAACACCATCTATATCTACTGATCGCGTCGCCAAAACGATATTAATAAATTACCGAACGATCTCGCAATAAATATTAAATACCTAAATGATAGCTGACAGGACTAAATAGATAGGAATTTGGACGGAAGGACTAAATAGACAAAACTAAACAAGTTAAAAACTAGCTGTGTCTAGTTTTGCCTGATCTATTTTCCTCTTGTCTTCTATGATCTTGTCTAAATTACTGTTCTACCGCACGGTCATTCTTTTACAAATCGTACATCTATTTTGACTGCATGATTTGGATTCGTCAGGAATTTTATTTGTCACTTGTTTACATGAAATACGTTGACACCTATATCGGGATTTCGTTCGTATATGTGTATTTTCAGAAATATATACATTTTTAATTTTGGTAGTTTGCTGGATTCAGTAACATTAAACATTCATTATCTCCAGTTTTATTAAATGGATCGTTCTCGATCTTCTACTATTTAACACCTTATTAGGTCAGCTTCTTAATCGCATAGTGGAAGTATTCTATTATTGTTAATTAATATAAAATAAAAACAATTGAATTGTTCAAATGATGTTTCCATGCACATCCCCAAGTCGCATGAAATTGAAAAAAATACCATATATTTGCTAGGTCCTAATCTAAAAAAAAAATGTTTCAAAAAGGCGGGGTCTCTATTCAATCAGAAGATATTAAATAATTTCAAGCGCGCGGATATAGTTTCAACGGATTCTTGATCACATTGGCGCTCATTTCTTGCTAATACGTCACGCCATGTGAATAGAATATACATTATTCAGAAAGATAACAAATAAAAAGTGACCCTCATTATTTTACTGAATATTCTATAATATAATGATTAAATTTCTATGAAGAAAAAAAATTGAATATTAAGCTAGATCAAGAGACGATATAATTATTAACATATTTATTTTCAATATACAAAATACTATCTAATCTTCAACGATATGTTATAAAACAAAAAAAAACGGCCAAGTGCGAGTTGTGACTCGCGCACCAAGGGTTCTGTACAAACTTGTAAGTAAGGTATCTTTTTTTTGTGGAGGACGTAGCAAGCACATTCAGTTAACTTGACAAGTGGCCCTCCTGAAATCACGACCATCTTAGTACCGCTGCAAGCATAACCTCAAGATGTCGCTGTCGTACGATGGAATTCTACCCTATATTTTATTATCATACATCCCTCATTCACTATGAGTGTTTAGGGGTTCTGGAACTTCACTATTTGTTTTTACTGCTCAATTTTGCCTGTATACCTATATACCCTGTATAAAGGTATACAGGGCATTTTTTTAAATAACGCGAATATTTTTATAATATATAAAAAGAAAACTTTATTTTAGTATTACACTTATTCACTAACTTATATTAAGATCTATTCCTAGATCTAATATAAACTAATATATTAACTATTTCTAGATCTATTTCGATACTCTTAACATTCAGTTGTTCAATTGACAGCTTTTGGGCAATTGACTACAAAAACATATAGGGCGTACGTGATTTAAGTATATGTAGATTATAAAGAAAAATTAGACGAAATATAATATATACAGGATGTTACAGGACTTGAGTATGTCGCATGTCGGTTATAAACATGCAAAATTTGGACATAATAAATACCCTGTATATATTATGTATAAAGAGCGTACGTGATGAAATGCATAACGAATATAAACAAAGAAAATTCAGAATAAACAGCTTGGTGCCAATACATAATTTTTAACCTTCGGACCTAACCGAGGAGGACCTAAGTATATGCAACCCATATGCTTCTGGAGCCTAACAATACCACTACGACAACATTAGTGTATTTTCATAAGTTTCTAATAGTAAATTCGCATTTTTCTTGTAATTAAACTACATATTTACGGTTTTCAGATTTTTCCCTTTACATGTGCTGTAAGACACCGCTTCTTGCCAAATTTCATGATTCTAAGTCAACGGGAAGTACCCTATAGGTTTTGAATCCCTTGTGAAATCGCAAAATATGCGACATAAACAGTCATATCTTTTGATCGCGTTCACTTAAAAGTTTGATTTTTTCATAGCTGAAAGAGACCGCAGACCCGAGTATTTGATATAAATTTCAACTTGTTACCTCTACGCGTTCCTGAGAAAAATGGTCTTGACAGACAGACAGACGGACAGACAGACAGACATACAGACAGACAGACAGACGGACAACAAAGTGATCCTATAAGGGTTCCGTTTTCGGTACGGAACCCTAAAAAGTAATTATTTCATAATTTTAACTTCCGTTGAATGTTCCTGCGAAGAAAAATGTTTTGCTTCTGCTTTTTTTTCTGTAATCGGTGTCATGCAATGGTATGTTAACGTCCCTTTCACAGTTAGAGCCATTTTGAATCTTGTCTGTAATATTTGTTCTTCTGTATTATATTCTTTATCCTCTACAAATTTCCATGAAATGTTAGGGAGTGACTCAGTTGCCCATTCGAATAATTCTTTCGGCGTTTTGGATTGGATTGGTTACTCTTTGAAGACTAGTTCTAGCAGCTAACCTTTTCAAGGTCCCACCCAGACCATGGCACGCACATTTGCCGTGAGATGTTGGAAAAAAGTGCAAACCAAAATATTTTTGGTGATGAGTGAGATTGCCAATAATTTTCTGTTTTTGTACTGCGCACTTGCCCCATCAGAAAAATATGCAATTTTTTCAATTTTCTTAAAGTGTTTCTTTATAAAATCTACTAAATGCTTTTGAAACACATTATAAACGCAATTGTATCATGGTGCAAACATTTGGATATAATTACGAAGCTTTTCATTCGAGTTTCGCCGTCAGCGTAGACCGTCACCTGTAGTAGATTGCAAATGGGTGCACTGTTGCCTGGTTATTATTCCAGTGAATTCCTTGTACGGCATTTTGAACAACAAAAGTATAGTTCTCAGAAAAATCACAGATTACATTGCACTCGTTTTCTCTCAATTCGTTTTTAGGGTTTCGTGCCGAAAACGGAACCCTTATAGGATCACTTTGTAGTCCGTCTGTCTGTCTGTCTGTCCGTCTGTCTGTCTGTCAAGACCATTTTTCTCAGGAACGCGTAGATGTAACAAGTTGAAATTTGTATCAAATACTCGGGTCTGCAGTCTCTTCGAAAAAATCAAATTTGTAAGTCAACGCGATCAAAAGATATGACCGTTTATGTCGCATATTTTGCGATTTCACAAGGGAATCAAAACCTATAGGGTACTTCCCGTTGACCTAGAATCATGAAATTTGGCCAGAAGCGGTGTCTTGCAGCACATGTAAAGGGAAAAATCTGAAAACCGTAAATATGTAGTTTCATTACAAGAAAAATGCGAATTTACTATTAGAAACTCAAAAGGTTAAAAAGTATGTGTCGGCACCAAGCTGTTTATTCTGAATGTTCTTTGTTTATATTCGTTATGCATTTCATCACGTACGCTCTATATACATAATATATACAGGGTATATATTATGTCTAAATCTTGCTTGTTTATAACCGACATGCGACATACTCAAGTCCCGTAACATCGTGTATATATTATAGTTCGTCCAATTTTTGTTTATAATCTACATATACTTAAATCACGTACGGCCTATATTTTTTGGTAGTCAATTGCCCAAAAGCAGTCAATTGAACAACTGAATGTTAAGAGTATCGAAATAGATCTAGAAATAGTTAATATATTAGTTTATATTAGATCTAGAAATAGCTAGATCTTAATATAAGTTAGTGAATAAGTGTAATACTAAAATAAAGTTTTCTTTTTATAAGTTTAAAAATATTTGCGTTATTTAAAAAAAAACCTGTATACCTTTATACAGGGTATATAGGTATACAGGCAAAATTGAGCAGTAAAAACAAATAGTGAAGTTCTAGAACCCCTAAACACTCATAGTGAATGGGGGATGTATGGTAATAAAATATAGGGTAGAATTCCATCGTACGACAGCGACATCTTGAGGTTATGCAGCGGTACTAAGATGGTCGTGATTTCAGGAGGGCCACTTATCAAGTTAACTGAATGTGCTTGCTATGTCCTCCACAAAAAGAGATACCTTACTTACAAGTTTGTACGGAACCCTCGGTGCGCGAGTCACAACTCGCACTTGGCCGGTTTTTTTTTCTGTAATCGGTATCATGCAATGGTATGTTAACGTCCCTTTCACAGTTATAGCCATTTTGAATTTTGTCTGTAATATTTGTTCTTCTTCATTATATTCTTTATCCTCTACAAATTTCAATGAAATGTTAGGGAGTGACTCGGTTGCCCATTCGAATAATTCTTTCGGCGTTTGGATTGGATTGGTTATTCTTTGAAGACTATTTCTAGCAGGTAACCTTTCAAAGTCCCACCCAGGCCATCGCACGCACATTTGCCGTGAGAAGTTGGAAAAAAGTGCAAACCAAAATCTTTTAGGTGATGAGTGAGATTGACAAATTTTTTCGTGTTTTTGTACTGCGCACTTGCCCTATCAGAAAAATATGTAATGGTTTCAATTTTCTTAAAGTTTTTCTTTATAAAATCTACTAAATGCTTTTATCTACTAAACACATTAAACGCAATTGTATCATGGTGCAAACATTCGAATATAATTACGAAACTTTTCATTCGAGTATCGCCGTCAGCGTGCCTGAAGTAGATTGCAAATGGGTGCACTGTTGCCTGGTTATTATTCCAGTGAATTCCTTGTACGGCATTTTGAACAACAAAAGTATAGTTCTCAGAAAAATCACAGATTACAATGCACTCGTTTTCTCTCAATTTGTTTTTAGGGTTTCGTACCGAAAACGGAACCCTTATAGGATCACTTTGTAGTCCGTCTGTCTGTCTGTCTGTCTGTCCGTCTGTCGGTCTGTCAAGACCATTTTTCTCAGGAACGCGTAGAGGTAACAAGTTGAAATTTATATCAAATACTCGGGTCTGCGGTCTCTTTCAGCTGTGAAAAAATCAAATTTGTAAGTCAACGCGATCAAAAGATATTACCGTTTATGTCGCATATTTTGCGATTTCACAAGGGAATCAAAACCTATAGGGTACTTCCCGTTGACCTAGAATCATGAAATTTGGCAAGAAGCGGTGACTTACAGCACATGTAAAGGGAAAAATGAAAACCGTAAATATGTAGTTTAATTATAAGAAAAGTGCGAATTTACTATTAGAAACTTAAAGGTTAAAAAGTATGTGTCGGCACCAAGCTGTTTATTCTGAATGTTCTTTGTTTATATTCGTAATGCATTTCATCACGTACGCTCTATATACATAATATATACAGGGTATATATTATGTCTAAATCTTGCTTGTTTATAACCGACATGCGACATACTCAAGTCCCGTAACATCGTGTATATATTATAGTTCGTCCAATTTTTGTTTATAATCTACATATAGTTAAATCACGTACGCCCTATATTTTTTGGTAGTCAATTGCCCAAAAGCAGTCAATTGAACAACAGAATGTTAAGAGTATCGAAATAGATCTAGAAATAAGTAATATATTAGTTTATATTAGATCTAGAAATAGTTAGATCTTAATATAAGTTAGTGAATAAGTGTAATACTAAAATAAAGTTTTCTTTTTATAAGTTTAAAAATATTTGCGTTATTTAAAAAAAAACCTGTATACCTTTATACAGGGTATATAGGTATACAGGCAAAATTGAGCAGTAAAAACAAATAGTGAAGTTCCAGAACCCATAAACACTCATAGTGAATGGGGGATGTATGGTAATAAAATATAGGGTAGAATTCCATCGTACGACAGCGACACTTTGAGGTTATGCTTGCAGCGGTACTAAGATGGTCGTGGAGGGCCACTTCAGGAGGGCCACTTGTCAAGTTAACTGAATGTGCTTGCTACGTCCTCCACAAAAAAAAAGATACCCTACTTACAAATTTGTACGGAAGCCTCGGTGCGCGGGTCACAACTCGCACTTGGCCGGTTTTTTATTTTTTATGCTTCATAAAATCGTTTTGTTCTTTAACAAGGTATATAAATATTCGTCCACTGGGGATATCATAACTTGTAAAGTGGTCCTATCAACGTTAGTCCATTGTCTGTAAGTAATTTCGTCAATCTAATTCAACTCAAAAATGTTTTCTAATTCGTGGATCAAATCTGTTGCACCAGGACACTCAGGGCACGTTCCAAAATAACAATTTGTTGATGCTTCAAAGCAAATCATACGGCTCAACAGTCATGATAAGTTTGCATTGGGGTCGGTGTATCGGCTGTCAGGTTTTTAATATTCGACCCTTCGATTAATAATTTTACATTTTCATGTATAGCACAAACACAGACTGGGTACCACTTGCACCGGCTAGCAGGCAATGTTTTGGCCTCAAAGATGCGAATTTGGAAAAGTACATTTGACTTCAGTATAATTTTCTTTGAATAACTGATGAAGCTCTTTCAAATTCACTAACAATAATCGTTGTTGCACGTGAATGCGTTTATTGTCTGCTTTGACCGACACATAATCTTTTTGTCCTGGCATCATGCGGCTATTCTCATTCAGTTCATAAAAGCTGATTATTAAATTAACTACTTCTTTTTCTATGGACGGATGACTCTTCGGGCTAGGATCGGCTAAGATTCCTTTTTCTTCGACAGTTTTCTTGTGATCATGTGAGTCGTAGCAGAAGGAAAATGATGCAAAATTTTTCCATTCTTAAAAAATATTCAAAATTTTAATTTGTATTGCACGTTCCGTGGTTGAGTTGAATCTGCCTTTTAAAATTTGCAATATAACATTACCATCATTTTCGCCAACGCTATCATTCACATTAATCGCAGTGTGGAAAATCCTTTCTGAGATTGCTTCAGATATATTTTGCATTTCATCCTTTGAATACATCTTTTGAGAAACTTTCTTCTTTTTAATAGGTGAAATTCCAATCAAGCCCAAACACTTGTTGATTGCATCAATCGCTTCATCAATTACTTCTCTGTCTCTTTCAAACGATGCAGGACTTTCCGGGATATGATCCACGTCCCCAAAATCTTCATCGAACAGTTCATCATTGGGCGAGGTGTTAGAGTTAAAATCATTAATTTCCTTGTGCTAAGAATATATTCATACGCACATCAAACATGTGATTTGAATTAATAGTGAAACATACCTTCTCGTTAGATTGAACTACGTTGTTATTTTCATTGTCTTTATGTAATTTCGACAAATTACGTCGGCACGTGCTGCAAATTTTTTGTCTCAGAGAGTCTTCTGTTATAGGTATATTCAATGGCAATAAATGTTGCCTGAGGACTTTCCTGAGGCTCTGGTAATTCCGTACTGTCGGATGAGGAGACAAATTGAACGGGTTCAAGCATCTATCCGTTCGTATTTTTGACGATTTCGATAATTTGGAGGATAATTTTGGCCACCGACCAAAACTGAATGCTCCTTACATAACTTTTGCTCCATAACTTAATGCTTCTAACTTAATGTAGTTTTCCCTAAGTTTTTCGGTTATAAATACCACGCGAATGTATCGCAGCGTGCCGAGGAAGGCTAATAAAAACGTCGCTCGGAAGCGGCGCGCGCACTAGAAATTATTTAATATCTTCTGATCGAATAGAGACCCCAACTTTTTGAGACATGGGTTTTTTAGATTAAGACCTAGCAAATATATTGTATTTTTTTCAAAATCATACGTTTTGGGAATAAGCAGGAAAATATTATTTGAACAATCTAATCCTTATTATTTTATATTAATTAACAATAAAAAAAGTATTGTTAGCACGCGACTAAGAAGCTAACATAATAAAGTATTAAATAGTGAAAAAATGGGAATGATCCGTTCAGTAGAACCGGAGAAATGGATTTTGAATGTTCGAGAATCCAGCTAACCAACAAAACGCAAAATGTATTAATTTTGAGAAATACACATTTCCGAACAAAATCTAGATGTACGTGTCTTTTGAATGAATAAGAAGGTGCTGGAAAGAAATTTGTATGTCATTCAAAAAATGTGATAATTTTTTTTTGTTCAAATCCGTACGATTTGTAAAAGATTGACCCAAATGCATAAATTACCCTCGTATTTGAGGGTTATTTGAGGGAAATTTGCGCAATTCTTACATTAAAAATAAAATGCAAATAAAATAACATGTGTAGTATTTTATAATGCGGCGCTCCAAGCCACGTTTTTTTATAAAAGCGACCCTTGGGGCAGAAGCAGTTGGACAAGCCTATTCTACAGCATTTCTTGTCCTCTCTTATTTACGACATTCGCAGTTACGACAATCGGCAATTACGACGACCCCCACTTACGATTATCTACACATATTTACATTTTCAACGGTTTTCATGATACTATTAAATTATTGAAGCCAAGCTTTACAAGATAAAATTATACAGATAAGACTAGACTAGGGGTCGGCAAACTATATAAACTTAAGAGCCAAATTTGTAATTAAAATCATTTCAAACTGGATCAAGAGCCACGGATGATTTTGCTTCATAAAGTCATATTTTTGTATTTTCTTCACAATTGACGATAATTAAGCGTCCTTGCGATAATATTATTGCTGGCCTTGACTACCAAATCCATCCAACTTTACCAATATCTTCTGGAAATCTTTGTGCGCAAAGTTCTTCCTGGTGAATTATGCAATGGAAAGATAACGCCTCATTGTTCGCGGAATAATTATTGGCACACCCATTCCAAGACCCCGTAGGTTATTAAACCACGACATCCGACCAATGTTCTACCAATCTACAATGTCTACCAATGTTCTTTCTTCGCAAAATCTTCCCTTGTATTATCAGTTGTAGCAGTGGTTATTTGGTTCCTCTCATTATGTGACCTAAGTATTATAATGAATAGGATGGTTGCGACCGTTACTACGTGGTAATACATACTTATACTGGATTTATAAATTGCTAAATGTTTTAACCACGCTTAGTATGTAAAAACTATTTAGTCACAAATTTGGACACTTATCACGACTCCCGGCAACAGAATATTTTATTCATTTTTATAAAAGTGTGGCGATCTACTGCAATGGAAATAAGTTATGAACGAGCATCGAGATAAGTTAAGAACGAGAACACCTGGACTGTCACTGGACATAGTATTTGACGTCATCAACAAAGCGCGTGAAAATAGCGGCATTTAAAACAGGCTCAAAAATTATTCTCTATTTTAAATATTTTTTTAAACTTAATTACAGCACACCGATTTAATAAAGTGGAATATAGCTTCAATATATGCAACCTTGCCGTAGCTCTATAATATTATTAAGTCTTTTTTGTCAATCTACAATATACAAGACAAATCTCCTGTTGAAACGCAACAGATATTTGTATGCTATTCACTAGCCCCCAGTGCACATCACATCAATTTTTTATTTTAAAATTGTGACAAATCTTTTTTCATTACCCACCATACTTTTAGCTCCAGTTGTTGCAATTGACACAATTTTAGTAATGGGATGTAATTTTTCTTCAGACTTTCGTTCATTTTAAATTTATTTTCGATTTTAAATTAATACTTTTCTTATGATCACTTAACACATACGTTGTAGGTAGATCGCCGCAAATCCCCCGCACTACGCGAGACTTGACTGCGAGACACAATAACTAAAACAACCGAGATCTGAGATAATATGTACGAGCCGCGCCGTGACTATGAGTCGTGAACTTGGCGGCGGCGGTCGTAAGACTACATGTATAGTTTTGTACCTTTTTTGTGATTTTTGTTTATATTTCAATATATTTCTGAAGAGCCATAAGCTCACATCAAAAGAGCCACATGTGGCTCACGAGCCACACTTTGCCGACCCCTGGACCAGACAAACAAGACTAGACAGACAAGATTAGACAGAGAAGACTACCTGGTATTTTCTAGTCTTGTCTTGTCTGGTTTTGTACGATCGTTTCTAGTTTTGTCTAGTTGAATCTTAGTGCTCCTTTTTATCTTGTAAAACTAATTCCCGCGGGTGTAAATCGAACTACTGAATAAATGAACGAGCTTTGAGTTCGTGATTCGCAATAAATATTACAAAGGGTGTGACGTAAATGGGGGATTTAGATCTTTGGGGTTATCTGTACAACACAGACAAATCAAAGTTTGCAGTCGCGACCCAGATTATTCAAATGGATCCCTCCTGCCCGCGAAAGCTTTAAATTCATTTTAAAATCCGTAATGAAATCCAACCGAAATCTTTATAAACTTGTTTATCTTTATCATTTTATCAATTCTTGTCTTGTCTTCTCTGTCCATTCTGTTATCTCTAGCCCTAATAGTTTCTCTTGAACTATTATTTGTTCTCGTGAATGATTATTTATTTTGTGCAGAATTCAAATGGAAAACAATCTACTTCCAATTGCAATTAAATGACCCAGAGGTTTAACTGTTTCACGTTCTAGGGAATTAAAGGCTTAAAAATTACAGTATAATCTCGATAATGCGACACATATGGGACTAGACAACCGCTGGATTATAAGAAAGAGTGGTGGGAGGGAAGATCGTGAGCGGTCTCCAGGCCACCAGATTACTGGACGTAATTATACTGAGACCTTATACTGAGAATTATACTCAGACTAATTATACCGAGATTATACTGTACTTCAATCTGTAACAATGTATGGATTTTGTTTAAAATATCTATAATAAATTTTGGACTTATCTGGTTGAGTCTAATCTTCTCCGATCCTTTCTACTATTGTCTGAATTTATCTGCTCCTGATTTTGGAGCTCTTGGAGATTTTAATATGTTTTACCAAAATATCATCAGAAGAGAAAACTAGCATTGATTTCAGCTATACATACAATATATATGCTATGAATAAACAAAATAAATGTTCAATGAAATTAATGCTAAATGAGCCAAACCTGACTTTTCTTTTATCCTATACACTCTTCCAAAATCGAATTCTCTTAAAATATTATTGCCATCGAACATTGTAATCGAATAATATTTATGTATCAGAGCTTTGCACGTTCCAGATTGTCACTAGCATGATTTATAGATAGTATCACATCCAGTGTTTATCCAACATGCTTCTTGTATTTGAGTTGATGAAATTGTCTATAGCCTTGTTTTTCCTTCAGTGTTCGCAGGGCCGGGCGGCGTGGCAGGAGAGAGAGAGGGGGAGGCGCTGCTCTCTCTCGGAGGAAGCGCGGCAACACCGCCTCAAGCAAAACGAGGCTCATCACCGATGGATGAAAAGGAACAGAGTAAGTTTATTCTTTACGTTCGACTTAATTCTCAGTTTGCTATAAGACGTTAATCCGCATATCGGAATTGTGGTGATAAGCAGCTGCAATTCTTACCATCATATTTTACGACTATTCGCAGTTACGACAATCCGCAATTAAAATAAAAAAAATAAAAAATAGACAAGACTGGACAGACAAGACTTGACAGACAAAACTAGACAGATAAGACTAGACAGACAGACTAGACAGATAAGACTAGAAAGACTCGACTAGACAGAGAAGGCTAGACAGACAAGACTAGACATACAAGACTACACAAACAAGACTAGGCAGATAAGACTAGACAGACGAGACGCATTCATTCAAGGTAGGCAGCCCGGACGGTTAGTGGAAAACCGCACTAGTTGTTGCCTTCCCGACCGGGAATCCGAACCAGGTCTCCCGCTTGTCAGGCGGATGGATAGAATGAACTAGACAGACAGGTTCATACAAACTGGACTAGACAGATATAGACAGACAGGACTAGTCAGACAGGACTAGTCAAACAGGACTAGTCAAACATGACTAAGCTGACAGGTCTATACAGAGAGGAGTAGACAGACATGTCTACACAGACAGGACTAGACAGACTTTACCCGGCAGACAGGACTAGACATAACCAAACATACAGGACTAGACAAACAAGACTAGACATACAAGGCTAAACTAAGCAGACAAGACAAAACAGTCAAATCAGGGACCGGTATGTGTAAGCGATATTTCGTCGACCCTGTTTGTTACAAAACTCTACATGTTTTGTAGTTGCAATCCTTGGAGTAATAAATCTGCAGAGCTTTTTGTAATAAAAATAATATATGTTTGTTTTATTGTGGCTCTAAAAAACACGGTTATTATGTAAACTTAATTATGTTGCCGTTATTTTAAACTCATCTGTGCTATTCGTTTAATTCTGTTTTTATCCCATGTTTTTGCCGTTTTAATTTTTCAACCCGACGACAACAAATCTTGGCGATAAATTACGAAAAACATCCCCTGCAAATGACACGGAATAATCGACGCACGTTAAAAAAGATACGAGGACTAATTCAGTTTATCGCACAAACACAAAAAAGTAATATTATTTGATAGTCTAGATCTATCTAGCAATGTTTATGTTGTCTTCTAATCGAAAAAGAAACGACGACTAATAACTCATTCTCTTCAAACTCTTGCTAATCGTTAATCGGACACTCGACAAGAATAGACATCCCATCGACCACCGATATGGAAACAACCAGCAGTAATTGAGATACCTGAGATCACACAAGCAGAACTCAAAGCGGTCTATAAAGCGGCCTCCGAAATGGCAGAGCCACAGGCCGGATGGCATTCCACTTGAAATAATTAAAATCACAGCCAGAATTTTTCCTAAGATTGTTTTAAGTCATGAATAATCTACTCAAAAGGGACATCTTTCCAGAACTTTACGGTGGAAGAACTGGTACTCTTGAAGAAAGGTATGAAACCTCCCCAAGAAGTCACCTCACATAGGCCACTGTGTCTATTAGATGTATTTGGAAAATTGCTCGAACAGCTGTTGCTAAGCAGGATAAAAACGGAACTGAGAGAAGAAACTGATCTATGACCAATATGGCTTCAGAGAATTAAAATCCACGCTTGTTGACGCATCAGAAAGGTCCTCGAGGTAGCTGAGGAAGCCAGGGTGGGAACATGGAGAGGCAGAAAAATATGCGTCCTGTTAACCCTAGACGTAAGAAATTCAATGAGATTAATAATGTGATCGTAAGTATAATGTCCCAAAAAGAAAACGAATAGAAGGAACGGAAAAGAACTGCAAAACATGCTGAAACCAAAAACCTATAACCATGTTTAATGAAAGGGGGATGGATGTAAGGGTAAAAGACGATATACCACACAAAGTGTAATACACCACCACCTCGAGGTTATGCAAAGAGCGGTCCGAGATGTGTGGGAGTTTCCAGGGGACCTCTTGCTCATGTTAACTAAAGTACTTGCTAACAAAAACTTGCTTAACGAAAGTACTTGCTACAAAAACTAACTTGACAACTTGTACTTGACGCTTCTTGTCATTCACGTCTGAGTTTGTTGCTGGCCTCTTTTCGGGCGGAATAGCCCCTATAAAATTTCATGTTGAAGAGAGAGACACGCTTTATAAACAAAGGAGCAGTGAATACAAAAAAGAACTGAGAAAGAAGAATGGGGCGAGTGGACGAGACTCTTGATGCTCCAAATTTGATTTGACTAATTGAATTCACGGAGAAGTTACCTTCAAAGACTACATGCACAGTATTGAGCGCGAAGCAGACAACCAGAGCATTTATTGTGATAAGACAGATAGTGTGTATCACACAATCTTCGAATGCCACAGGTAATCTTTAGAGAGGGACATTATGGACTTCAAAAACAAAAGGAATTCTAGAAACTAGCACACTCACTAGCACACTCAACTAGCACACATACAAGACTAGACAGACAAGAGTAGACAGACAAGAGTAGACAGACAAATAGAAGAATCTGTCCTGTGACCAGCAGTTGAGCATATAGAACAATACTCCTCCCTCTGGCATTCTGGGGCGATGTGCCCGTCCTGCTCACAGCGGAGACACAGCTTTTGCCTGTCTGGTCCTGTGCAGACCTTAGCCACATGCCCGTATTGCCAGCATCTGTGGCATTTTATAACATTTATTCTTTTTGAATTTTACATACCAGCATACCTATGCTTATTTTTCCTTTGTTGGTCAGGATAGTAGCTTGTTTCTTTGGTAGAATGACAGTTGCTGCTTGGCTGTCTCCATACGCTGGCCTGAGGTTGCGAATCTTTGCTTCGCAGCTGTTGTCCCCTAGTTCTTTTTTTATTGCCATCATAATCTCTTGCTCCGTAGTGATGGCGCCCATTCGCTTGATATCAAGCACCATCTCGCCGGTTTTTAGCCGGACGTCAGCTTTGGGGTACTTCGTTTTAATGTGGTCCCTGAGACTCTGCCCATTTCCGCCTTTAACTTCAAGGAGTAGCTCCCCCGATTTTGACTTTCTTGCTTTTGTAATCTCAGCGCCTGGAAGTTTCGGGTCGACCTCTGCTCTGACCAGAAGATCCGGGTATGTGTTTCCGTCGCACTTAATCATGATTGCCTCAGTGTTGTTTGTGCGGGACTAGTGGATGGAGCCCTTGCCTAGGAGTTGAGGGCATTTTTTTGTTGCTTCGGACCAACTACGTTCATCTGTTTGTGGATGGCCTGTGGTTGTTTGTGAATTTTTGGGGCAATACATCCTGATATTGACATCGGAGTTTGCGAAAATGAACTGCAGGGCTTTCTTGGCCATGGGCCAGTCCTCAATTCTGGGTCTTTTTTTTCACTTACGTACTTCGGTTCTTCTATAGAGGTATATTTAGTGTCTGTTGGACCATTTTCCTTTTTGGTCACCAGTTGGTAAACATAGGGGTCGTTTGTAGTCATGTCACTATTTTCATCGGGTGTTCCTATTGTATGTCGTAGGTTTTTTTCCTCCGGTCTGGAATAGGCCTCGGTAAGTGCCCTTGGAACCCCCCGGTCTGGATAGATTTGCTCATTTACATACCAAGCGATGTCCCAGTCCGGTGTGGTGGCGAGAGCGTTTCCATACCCTACCTTCACTTTTGAGTAGGCTTGTATTGGCCATTCTTCTTTGGCTATCTCCATAAAGTATTCATAGCTGTTTCCTTTTGTAATTTTCTCGCGCAGTGAGTCAATAAATCCGTCCTCCTTATCATGGTGGGTCTGTGTGCTGGCATTGCACATTTTCGGTTTTGGTGTAGAAAAAGATTCCTCTTTCTGGGTTGCATGGGTAAGCTGGTCACTTATCCATAGTCGTTCCATATTGTTAGTGAGGTTCCATAGTTCTTCCGAGACTTTTTTAAACTCGTTTTTGGTACTGGGGCTTGATTTAACGAGCGTCCTCAGTTCAAGTGCCCTGCTTGTAATTTTCCAATGCATTGCATCCAGATCGTTTTCTGTTCTTGGCTGTGGTTTACCCGAGTCGTTTCTCTTTCTTTTGACCTGTTGTTCATCGATGTAGGGGGTGGTC
This sequence comes from Phosphuga atrata, assembly GCA_944588485.1. Lineage (NCBI taxonomy): Eukaryota > Metazoa > Arthropoda > Insecta > Coleoptera > Silphidae > Phosphuga > Phosphuga atrata. The sequence continues at coordinate 24,841,451 of OX155893.1, forward strand.
GGTTTCCCCGTTAAAGAAATTTATCTCTCCCTATATGCGCAATTGTTGGATGACGGGGTCCTGGGAACACCATCCTTTCAGCCTCCAGATCACCATCCAGAAAATTCTTCCGAGTTTGTACTTTGATCGCTCATGTTAGCAGTTTAGCAACGGTAACGGTGAAAACAAAAGTCAAAAAAAAGGAAAAAGATACGGTAGGTCCATCCTTAGACCCGTTAATAGTGCTAGCTTTAAACTATACCTATATTACTATATTAGTTCACTAGACAGACAAAACTGGACTAACGGCAGAGGTATATTATAGCTAAATTATACAATTATAGACAGATTTAGCGGGGTGGCGTATTTTTGTTGAATCCGGTTGACCCACTACGTTTGAATTTGACAATTAGACTGGATAAGACTCAATATATAAGATAAAACTCGATACAAATAGAGCTGGAAATAAAACTAGACAAGCAAGGCAAGACAACGAAAAACAACGAAGATTTTATTTATTTGTGTCTATGGCAAATACAATAGTAGTCATCCTAAAGCTACGTACTCACGGTATAGAAAACTAGCGTATAGTCTTGCTATAGTTTGTCTATAGCTGTGTGATCGCTTCTTATAGTCCAGAACTATTCGTATAGTTGAACTATACGAAGCGGTCACACAGCTATAGTCAAACTATAGCAGGACGCTATAGCTATATAACGCTAGTTTTCTATACAGTGTGTACGTAGCTTTAGAATGATTGCTATTGTATTTGCCATAGACACAAATAAATAAAATGTTCCTGATTTTCGTTGTCTTGTCTTGCCTGTCTAGTTTTGTTTCCAGCTCTATTTGTATCGAGTTTTATCTCATATATTGAGTTTTATCGAGTCTAATTGTCAAATTCAAACGCAGTGGGTCAACCGGATTCAACAAAAAAAACGCCACCCCAGCTAAATCTATCTATAATTGTATAATTTAGCTATAATATCCCTCTGCCGTTAGTCCAGTATTGTCTGTCTAGTCAACTAATTGATTCCTTGGCAATTAATCCGATAGAAATTCTATAAATAAATGTAGCGAAGGACGAAGATTTGGAGAGGAAAGCTGTGGAACGCAAGCCGTCCTGGAAACTTGTTGCTCGGCGTCCGTTTGATTAATTTCGCCTTTTATTCTTCCGCTTGCACAGTGGAACAAACGTCCGTCGCTCATCTTCGTGGCAGGCCGGAAAATATGTTTTATTTTTTCAGTCGGTTGTTGAATGCACTACCACGGGGACTGGCTAATTGAAAAGCGGACAAAGGAAAACTTTCTGAATGGAATATTAAAGCTAGAATTAAGTTTAATCTTCTTCATTTTGTTCTATTATTCCAGTTTTATCAATCCGCATCAACTTTAAATTTATATTAGCTCAAACCTTAGGGATGGATAATTTATAATTCAAAACAGCAAAGCTGCACTGATGAGAGATACATAAATCTCGAAACGCGTCTGCTAGCTATCTGCAGTCGCGTTTCGAGATTTATTCATCTCTCATCAGTGGAGCTTTGCTGTTTTGAATTATAAATTATCTATACCTAAGGTTTGAGCTAATATACGTTTAAAGTTATTCACTTAAGTTAATAGAGAGATATGATCTTCAAAATATGTTATTTATCTAGTACTCGTTTAGTGCCACGATATTGGAGGCCTAATAATAACATGGGGGCCTAGTAATAACATGGGGAGCCTAGTAATAACATATCTGTTGTATAATTCAATATCCTGCGTGGTATTAGCAAGGGAAATAGTTGTTTCGACATGAGATTTGTTTTGTGGTCTTAATAAGACTATAAAACGACTAAGAATACACGAATATTATAGAGCTACGAACATGTTGAATATATGTATATATCCGAGCTTTATTTCGCTTTTAATAAGTTTTTAGTAATAGAGATAATTTTTGCGGTTTTGTAGAGAAAACACCTCATCGGTCTTCTCAAAAACGATGGAGAATTTATCTGCAAAAATGAAATATATCTTGAGACCTACTGTGTGAACTAAATAAACTGAAATTAACTGAAAGAAACCCGATTCAAATTTAAAATTTCTTAAAGGAATGATTATTGAAAGAGGTGCGGTAAATGGAAACATTTATTATTGAACATTATTATTACTCTAAATGCTAATATTATTACCATGACATATATTCTTCATGCCTTAATGAGGCTATAGTACCTTTACGAGATGTGTCCATATACGTAGCTAGGCCCACCCTAGAAAAATACACATACTAGAATTTCTTTTTTATTTTATAATATTATATACTATCAACTTTAATAAAGAGTTAAGAAATACTTCACATGGTAAAAAAGAGAATGAATGAACTGTATTATTATTTATTACTAGACGTCTCATTAAATGACTGTTGTTAGTTCATCTGGACGGCTGCCCCCTATAGACAAAATCCCTTGCTACGCCAATGTTTGTATCCATCACTACTTCATCTACAAATTAAACCAAATATTTTCCTTCTTAAGTTCCTTCTGTCTGTTTAAATTGTTATAAGTATGTCAAACTTATACTATAGACAATAATATTTCGGAGGGTATTAAAATGTTATTGTTTTATTGCCAGATAGTTTTGCTATTTATTTGTAACGGCTTTCGCACTAGTCTGCCGCCTATAACTGCACCGTCGGAGTCTCAAAGGCGCTATAAAACAGTTTTATGCCTTTTTATTATTCACTTCGGAGGAGATGCTCACTGCACAAGATATTGATATAAATCACGTGTAATAATTGTTCAGTGAATTTAGTATATACTAGGAATATTTTGCAATTTTAAAAAATATTAACTTGCAAATTTGCGATTTTGTTAATATTATAGAAATAACTATTAATACTGTAGTTTCTATAGGGTGTCTCTTTAAGAGGCATAGAACTTTGAAATGTAATGAAACTCATAACAATCATGTTAACGGTCATGGTATTGGCTTTATTGGAAAGATAATTTTATGCCATTACTGTTTAAATATAATTTGGGACATATGGGTGCCCTTCGAATGAAGTGCAATCTTCGGATGTTCGGTTTTTAACGCAGGCTGAGGTGGCGGTCAAGGGGGAGTTTGTGAGTATCTTTCCGACGCGGGAGAGTTTTTACAGATTTTTAGAGAGTAGAGAGATTTAGAGTTTTTGGAGTCTAGATATTATAATAAATTGTTGGATTCCTGGGAGACTAAATCCGCGAATAATCGAAAAAAGTCCATCTGAAGGTGGCGCCAGCCTCGTCGTCCAGTAAGAATTCGCTGAATATGAACCCTGGATTGGAGAAAGTTCGTCAAGTTTCGTCAACGGAAGGTCGGAGTTATCCAGAGCCCGAGGTCGCGATCAAGACTGAAGAAACTTCCTCCGCCCAAAAGTCGCAAGTAGTGTCTACTACTTACCGCGTATTAGGATGCGCTAAGGACCCGTATTAGCCAGTGAAACGGCCCATGGTCGTGTGATATCTCACCTATGGATCACTTTCTGTGGGGATATGTGATATCGCAATGTAAAATTTGCAATAAAACAAATTCAAAAAAAGTAATTTCTATAAATATTTGAGAGACAAAAAGTATAAATATAGTTAAAGTATAAATATAAAGTCCAATTTTCAATATTTGGCAACCAAATTGGCAATAACGCGGGGAATTTTGGCTTCCAGCTAACCTAACGTTGTTGGTTTTTTGGCATACCCTAGCGATTTCACATATCCCCACAGAAAGTAATCCATAGGTGAGATATCACACGACCATGGGCCGTTTCACTGGCCAATTCACGGGTCCTTTACACGAAATAATGCGGTCAGCGAACGTTTCCTGGAATACTTTTGGTGATTACTATAACAAATCAAATGTTCAGTTTCCAAAAATCAGCAACATATGTGGCTTTTTCATTAGCGAGTATCAGGTCCTCCTCTGTGTAAATCTCACTCACATTTGGGTGGTCACACATGTTTGGGCACACAGCCAGATATTGGTGGTCTTGAGTTACGCCGCATTCACAATTGTAACCCCATTTTTTTAGGTTATTACTTACTGTTACATCGTGCGACTCTCGTTCTTAGCTTGTTCAGCGTCCTCCATGTGGGGAAAAGTAGATGATGTCCTCTTCATTTGCCTCGATTCGTGTGCGGATGGCAGCCACTTGCGATAGGTTTGTTCACGGTGTGCTTCAGGCGTAATCTCCAGGGGTGTTGTCGACTGCATAAAGCTCTTCCAAGACTTAAGTCTATACGGTTGCATTTGGTGCCCATATAAGGGATGCATCTGGTCGGTTTCTTGTTTTTTTCGCTAAGTCCCCGCGGCAACGTACCTTCTGATTGTGGGTGGGACAATACCAACTATTGGGTAGATTTCCTCTACCGGGGTTGGTTTCAGGCAGCCAGATACAGCCACGTCAACGTGCTTAGTATGAGCGCAATTGAACCATACCGGCGCAGCATATTCCGCGGTAGAAAAGCATAAAGCAAGAGCCAAAGTCCAGAGTGTATGAGTAGGGATTGCAATCCGGTGTCATTTTCAATCCGGCCGAATTCGGCCGAATTTTCACCGATTTCCACCGTTTCCATCCGTCCGGATCCGGCCGGATCGGTGGAATTAAATCTAACATAATAAATTTTACCTAATCTACTAAAATCACAACAATTAGGTATTTGAGCATGCTAACAGGTCTTATTCTTATATTTATGACAAACATCAGGATGAATCTGACTAGACTAGTGAGAGTCTACAAATGTTAATTTTGTAAAATCTCAACGTCATCTTCATTGATCCGTTGCAATCTTATTTTTCAAAATATGAACAAAACGGTTCTGGGTTATAAAAATGTGGGGTTTTTGGAGTAATTTGTGTTTCTTAGATTTCCCAAATTCCTCCAAATAGTTGCGCAGTGGGGAAAATAGTGAGAGTCTACAAATGATAATTTTGTAAAATTTCAACCTCATCTTCATTGATCTGTCGCTGCCTTATTTCTCCAAATACTAACAAATAAAGTACGCCTCATGGAACAGCACGATTATTTTTCAAAAAATTAGCATCGCCAGATCCGGTGACCAGATCCGGTATATTGGTACCGGATCCGGTAAACGTTTACTGATGCCGGGTCTGCCGTATAACCGGATCCGGTTTTCCGGATTGCAATCCCTATGTATGAGGTTGTGCTCTCCATTTTGTGTTTGTTAGTGTTCGTATGATATTGTTTCTTGCGTATACTTTTCCTTTGATCTCTTGACAGTGACATTGCGGTGTGTTGTCCATCTCTTGGCTTTACCAGGCCACCCTTAGCTTCCTGTGTGCTTCCTTGTTTCTAAGATGGAAAGCACACACCTGTGATATAGTGGGATTAGTTTTGAGGTGGTTTTTTTTTATAGTAGGCTGCTAGATCCTTCAGATCGTGAGTTAATTCATCCTCTATGTCGTTGAAAGTTATGTCTGGCCAGAGCTGCTATAGCCGTATCATCGGCATATATGAAACGCTTTGTGTCTCCATTTGTTGGTTGATCATTGATGTAGATATTATAGAGGATTGACGCAGGACGCTGCCCTGGATTATTCAGTTTTTTCGAGTCTTCCACCGACTATTCCTAGACTGTAGTGTTACAAAAAACCGTCAATTTTGTAAGCATTCTACCAACTTAGTGAGGCGAAAGTCCTTGGTGATGTCATAAAACTTTGATATTAGCCTCTGATGGTTCACGGTATCATAGGCAGCAGATAGATCTATGAATACGACTCCCGTTATCTGCTTCCGCTCAAACCCATCTTCGATATATTGAGTGAGATTGAGGGTTTGCCCGCAACACGATTTGCCTGGTCTGAAACCTGAATATTCTGGTATGGTCTCCTTCTCGATAATGTCACAGTTTCAGTCAAGAACCATTCTCTCAAGAACTTTGAAAAGGTGACATAGCAGAGAGACGGATCTAAAATTCCCAAGATCTGTTGGCTCTTTCTCTGGTTTCAGAAGTGCAACCACTTTCGCCTTCCTCCAAATTTTTGGAATTTGCACTTTGGAGACGCAGTTATTCATCATTTGAGTGAGCCAGTCTATGGTTATGGGCCCAAATTGCATAATTTGCTATGACCTAATTTCCTCCTGACCAGCTGCTTTGTTTTCCCATGCTGTGACTAATTGAATACAGAAACTGATGAACAACCAGAGTTTCAATAAAAGTCAATGCGGATTTGAAAGAAGAATTTCAAAAGCGAATTTCAAAAGATCAGAACTTGACATGGATTCAAAGGAAATTCGGCTGTTTCAAAACCCATTTGAATACAACGTTGCCGACGTTTCAAGTCAGTTTCAAATGGAAATGATTGATCTTCAAGCTAACGATCAAAGCAAGGATAAGCACAAGGAAGGAAACTTGGTCATATAATCTTTATTTCTCTTATAGGTGTTTCTGGATCCTAACCTCTGCTAACACCGGCACAGATCACAACCTAGTGCTCGGAAAGTTCGTCATAGAGAGGCATGGAAGAATAAAGCAAAGACCGATAATGATTGAAAAATAAAACATAGAATCATTGGATAACGACTGCACCAAATACCTATATGAAAGCATACTAAGTGAAAAACTTAAAGGAAATCATAGAATGGAAACAATCAATCTGGAAACATAACAGACTAGAATGTGGAGGACAGCTGGAATATAATTAAGAGATGCAGACAGGAGGCGGCTAACGAGTCAATAGGGAAAAGAACCAGAAACTCGCAAAACAAAACCAAGCCCTGGTTTACACAGGAGCTAAAAAGGCTGGCCGGTGAAAAAAAGGAAAGCTACCTACAATATAATATAAGTACACCAACCGAGGAAAACTGCAATAACTAGTTAAGAAACAAGAAATAGAGTCAACGCGGCAATCAGAAGAATCAAAAGGGAATACTGGGAGAAGTTCTCCACAGACATGGAACACGATCTTAATGGAGCCCAGAGGAGAGTTTGGAAGATGCTAAAAAACAGAAAGAAACCCGTAAACGAATACATCTAGACCAAAAAGGTTCCACAGAACGAATGGGAAACATATTTTGGAAGCTTATATGACAACACGGACAATACGACAGAACCTCAATCACAGGAAGCAGATTAAGAAATCCCGAATAGATTCATGGTTACAGCGGAGGAAGTTAGAGTGAAGATTAAAAACTTGAAAAAGAGAAAAGCTCCGGGAGTGGACGAGATCCTCAACGAACTCAGAAAATATGGAAGTTTAACAAAATAATAACCACATGCAGCATACCAACAGAGTGGCACAAAAGTATCACCATACCAATTTTTAAAAAGGGACAAAAAACCAATCCGGAGAACTACAGAGGTATAACCCTGCTTTGCACCACCATGCAGCTGCTCACCAGCATTGTCATAAGCATTCTAGAACGGACCATCGAAAACAGAAATGAACAACAAGGATTTCGGAAGAACAGATCGACAACTGATGCCTTGTTCATTGTGAGACAGGTAAAGGAAAGGCGATCGAATTCGGCTACCCTGCTTATGTGTGTCTTATCGACCTATCTAAGTCATTCGACAAAGTACAGCTGCCAGAAAAATTGGACATATTAAGAGAGAAACAAATCCCAACATCAATCATAAATATAATCAGAAATCTGAACACAGGCAACACTACAAGAATAAAACTGGAACAGCAAACAACAAAAGACAATAACAGGAATAAGACAGGGTGATAGTCTCAGCCCATTCCTTTTTAACCTTGTGATGGACGAGATTATACACAGTGTGACAACAATGAACAGGGGATACAGACTGAATAACAAACCAATCAGCATGGTGTGCTATGTGGATGATGCGGTAATCACACAACACATAAGTTCTATCAGACTAGTGAAAAATACAACATGTCAATTTCCATTGATAAAACAAAATGTATGATCTTCTCCAAAGAACCAGCAAGGTGTAAAGTCGTAATAGACAATAAATCAATCGAACAGGTAATGAGCTTCCATGACCTAAGAGTGGACATATCAAGCAACAACAACCCGATAAACGACATAAAATAACAGGTCAACAAATCCGCAAGAATCTCAGGATGACTGAGAGATATCATCTGGAAAAACAACCACATGCACATTGATAGTAAAGTGCGGATATATAATTCATGTGTTAGACCGGTGCTAACCTATGGTATTGAAACGACTAAGACAAAAAGAATCCTCAGAACAGCGGAGATGAAAACATTAAGAACCACCGCAGGGAAGACTCTTAGAGATAGGGCGAGAAACATCGACATAATAGCGGCCTGCAGGGTGGAGGACATAGTGAAATGGGGGAGGGAAAAGAGAAGATATTGGCGTGACCACATAGACAGAATGAACCAAGAGAGACTAGCATACATCGCCAGAGTTGGAAAACCAGTTGGCCGACGCCCGCGTGGGAAACCACCTAAGAGATGGAAGGATAGTTGGAGCTCCGCCTCACAGGATAACCAACCGAATTGAGCCTTGGCAATAAACAGACCTTAAGGTCTTCTATAAGTATAAGAAGAAAAGAAGAAGAAGTGTTTGTGGATCCCTGCCTGTACATTCCTTTCCCTATTTAAATAAACGTAATGTGAGAAAAATGGTACAAAAATAAAACTCAAAATATCTTCTCCGATATATCATAACAAAGTAATTTACTCAAACAAACTTCTCTTGTCCTGTTCCGTCTTTTCCCTATCCAACCCTTCCCACCTCTTCCATACTTCTTTCATCCACTGTATCTTTCTTCCATCTTCATTCAGTATTTCTTCTCTTTTCCTTATCTTTCTTTGATTTCTACACAATTATTGCACATATCACATTCATTCATCTACACATTCATTGCACATATTTATTGCACTGTCTCTCTCTCCCTCCTCGTAACACATCCTACACATTTTTTTTTCTTCTTCCATCCAATTTCTATTTTCTCTCTCCTCATATCCACATCTGAACCTCGCCATTATCTTCCTCTCTTTAGCACTCCCTTTTTTTCCCAGGAATCCCTTCATACAGCGCACACTTCATATTATACCTGGATTTCCTTATTCTTTCTCTTCTTTCCTCCGTGTCCACGTTCTTGTCTCTTTCGCTCATCTCTCCATTCATCCACTTTCCTTCCGCTATTAGCCTCTCTATTTCGTATGCATTTTCGTATACATGCACTCGCGTATGCATTTCTTCATTAATATTCCTCTTTGATGTATTTGGAACTACCATATGTGCGAGAAACCTTTTTCCAAGCTCCAGTATCTGAAAGCACAGTATAGGTAAAGTGACCACATTTTCATTGAGACAATGCGGGTCAAATGGGATGAAATGAGAATTATAATTTAGTTATGATAGCAGACCTATAATTCAAAAATATATATTTTATCTACTCACACCAAAATGAACACATTAATACATTATTGTATGTGAACTCTAATAGTGTGTAAAAGTATCCAAATCGTGCGTAAAAGTTCAAAGTAAATCGAATGGAGTTTTATTATTAAACGATTTCTGTTTGTTGTTAAACACATAGTGAAAATAACGTAACTCGTAACGTAGTACGTAACGTACGTACCTTTTGGCCAATAACGCCTCATCAAAAAAGATCATTTTCGTAAATATTATTTTTCGGAAAATGGTTACTAATATATTCAAAAGTTCAATTTTTCCACATATTCCCATCAAATGTAATTTTTTAATGTAAAAATTTCGGAACAAGATGACATTAAACAGCCCGATTTTCTGAAAGATGTCAGAAATTTTAATAATAAATGCTTGGAATGTCTTGAAGAATAGATATTTAAACTCGAGGATATTAAAAAATTTCATTAGGTGACTAAAAAAGGTGATTTATGGGAATATGTGGAAAAATCTTATTTTATATATTACAGTAGATTTAAAATAAAAATGCAGATATTTTCTAAATAGCGGGACATTTTTAAAAACCGGCGGGACGCGGGACGTGTGGTCACTTTAAGTATAGGGCATATTGATCAGATGAACATTTGCAGTCATTGCTTTTAATTGATATTTCAGATTTTAATCCCAACTTTAAAGAAATTCTTCAACAAAAATCACAGTTCCGTCATTTCCATTAAAAGTTGCATGAATTATTTTTCTAATTATGTTTTGTATTGTTTAGTACTATGTAATTAACTGTAGAAAATAAAATTGAAAGATGATCCTTAGTTAAAATGAGATTTTTTAATTCACATATTCACGTGACCCGCCGCAAAAGGATTTAAATCTTAATCCGACCTTTTCTTCTAAAAGTTTGAACACGTCTGCTTTATACCCTAGGTTAGCGGTGGCGAACCTATGGCACGCTTGTTACGGTTAACACTTAGAACAATTTTATTGAAACGCGGAAGAAATAGTTTGTTTTCTAAAACTTATGTGAATTATTATTTTTAATTATTATAATAAATCAATAATTTCAAATTATTTTCATTCAAATAAAATATATGTATGTATTTTTATAGTGATCTGTTTTATAGTGAAGTCAAAGTAATACTAACAACAAATATACAATGGATTTCGAAACTAATATTCTATTGTAATTTTTTCAAATATTTAAATGACTTAAATATTAAGTTACAAGGTTTTTCTCGACAAGATTGCCGCTGCGAAAAAGATGTTTGAGAACCACTGTTCTGTACTATAATTTTTGCTACTCATAAATTTAATATGATTTTATAAAACAAAAATTAATGTATTGTATTTTAATTTTAGATTCATGATACAACATTTGGAGGAAGTAGTGAAGAGGAAGACTTCTTCGATGTGTACCACCAGAGTGCAGCGGCGAACGCGTTGCTGTACGTGGGTCTTGGCACGACGGCAATAGGCAGCGTGATCTTCTTCGTCGGGACCGGAGAGAAAGGTTTCAAGACACTGGAGCTCCGGTTGATCGGTCCAACCCTAATCGCCTGCGGCCTACTATGCTGCCTAATCCGTGTCCTCCTGTGCGCGTGTCCTTCGAACTGTTTACGCAGACGTAAAAAAACCCGGCTCAAAAACGTGTGTCCGCACAGCTCCAGCCGGTACCCCCTGAACCGCGAACGTAGCCTCACAAAAAGAACAGACTTCCCACCCGTCGAGAAACATAAAAAGAAAGTGTCTATAGTGACGAACAATCCTAATCCAATTCCTAGCACTAGTACGGGTAATTTCCAGGAGGAGCGCCTCGAATTAATCCAACCGGAACCGCCGCCGACAACGAGGGCGCCCTCGATCCCCATCATCCCAATCATCACTATCCCCGACCAGGAGAATATGCGCCACGAAGACTCCCTGATCGAGCTGGAGACCTTGGACGTCAGCTACGACCTGCAAAGCATCTCCAGCGCGGACTCCGAAACCGTCGTCGAGATCGAAAGTCGAAAGGTGTCAAAGCACACGAGAAATCGCGAACCCGCTTTGCTCGGTGTCGGCTCATACGACGAATCCCACGTCGAAACCTCGCTGAGCATCGTTGTCGAGCGGTGCGACGACAGCGGCAGCAGCAGCAGCGACAAGAACATCACCAAGAAGGACGACGCCGAGAAGAAGGAAACGCACAGTGGGATAGTACTCAGTCCGTTACAACTGGGACAATAAATTATATACATGTCTATATATTTATAAGGATTATACAATGCCATGCATTCATTGGTTACTCACGTTCATTTTTATACTAAATTATTTCCTAAAATTCAACAACCCCTATATTTGTAGTCCTTATATTAAAGTCACAACTATTTTCAATACTAACATTTTCATTGCAAATTAACAAATTTTAGAAACACCAAAGATAATTACTTTATAACACTATAAAAGCCAACGATTGTTGCTGCCGAGTCATAACTAAATTGGCGCCACATAAATAACCTAATATATACAAATGGCAGTCTTGTATATATTTATCGTTTCATCAGTATATGCAAGACTGACATTGTTTTACAAAGCAGAAATCATTTCTTGTCAATTTTGGACCAAAAGACCTGGTAATTTAGGAAAATTACTTTGGTGACGACTAATTTGTAAATTTTATCTTTAAAACAATACTCGAAGACAAAGTACGTTTCTAAGAAAGAATTTGAAATTTGATAAAACTTTAATATTGGGACTTCAAGTAGAAATAAGTCGCTTAATTTTGTAAATTGTTATGCAAACAAAATTTGTTTATTACATTTATGCTTTTATATTGCATCGTATGGAATATAAAAGCCCTTAATCTTGAAAATATAATATCTCCTTTATCTTCAAACAAAAATCGTTCTGAAAACGAAGCTCGCATAAAATAAAGGTTTTTTTTTACAGAAATATTTTATAAATTGCCAAAAGCAGCGTTCAAATCAAATTAGGTAGAATGAAACCTCGATTTAACGGACTAATAGTAGTGAAATGGGATCTATTAATAGTAACGTCCGTTAAATTGAAGCTAACCAAAGTTTCATTACTAACAGTGGTGAAGTTAGATCTATTAACCCAAAAGTCCGTTAATTTGAAAATAATGAAATAGCTAATTGAATGAAGCTTCAATTCATTGAACTAATCGAATAGAACAACGGTTCTCAAACTGTGGTACGCTAGCAGTGATACGTGACTACTATATATACGATTATTACCAGTGATAAGTAAGTGAAATGACAGATTCTGTAAGGGACACGTTAAAAGTTAATTGAAAATACTAGCTTACTTAATAAAAAATTAAAAAATAAGTAAATAAAATAATAGAGATACTAGTCTCCGCTAGTATCTCTACTATTTTTTTTTTTAATATTATTACCGGAAATAGAATAGTATATTTTGTAACTAGGGCGGCAGGTTGTCAATTGTACCCGAGAGTGAAACTGGGCGCACGAACGAAGTGAGTTCGCACATTCGCTCGACAGGGCAATTGACAATACCGCCCGTGTTGCAAACAATATTTTTTATTACTCATGCAAGGGGACGTATCTTACAAATTTGGGATCCAGGTCGCATTAAAAAAAATAGAATAACAAAAGAAGAATTTGCTTTTTCAATTGTCTCCGGTGGTGTGGATTCGTCATAAGAACTCTCCTCCGTCTCCGGTATCACCATAGAATTTACACTCATTTTAAAACGTTTTCTTTAATTTCTATTTTGTAATGAAAAAAAAGATGCTGTCACTTCACGTCACTTTTTTAATATTGAAGTCTTGAGTGTGTTTACTTTATTTATTTAATTGCTTTTTTTTAATGTAACATATTATTGAATATTATTGAATATTGAATATTTGCGTACGTTACCTAAGTTATGTGGTAATACAACGAAAAGTAGCATTTCTCGTACTAAAAAATGTGCGCCAGGATAGTACTTTTAATGCATGAGTAATACAAAAATATTATCGGCGTCATTCCAATTAACTTTTAACGTTTCTCTTATAGAATCGGCCCAAATGGACGTTACATACTTGCATTCAAATAATATAAACTTTCGGTGAATTTTATTGAAAATCTATACATTTTATATATTTTATGTTGTCAATGGCAGTATTTGTAAAAGTACGCTTAAAAATAAGTTTAAGAACCGCTGAACTAGAAGATGTCTATTTTTACATAAATCCCATTAAATCCGAAATCTGTTATATCGAAGTTCGTTAAATCGAGGGTTTATTTCAAGCATTTATCAGAAAAGAATTATTACTGATTGTATTACTACCCAGACAAAATTAGCGGTACATAATATTTTCATTGATTAGTAAAATGCTGGTTAATTCTTGTATTGTCAATCGTTAACTAATATTACATAAATGTTATTACAAATACTTTCTACATCGATTTAAGGAAACATATGTATACACATGTATATTATTGAAAAATTAGTCGTTTTGTTTTCTATTTTTGCAGAATTTTTGGTAATATATCCAATATCTTTGTAATAACAATTTATGTTGTATAAGCAAAATCTTACTTTAATAGTTTTTCTCATAGATTACATTGTAGCTTACATTGTTATTAAGTATAAAGTAATGTAACTTACATTGTTATTAAGTATATAGTAATGTTATCTACGTATTATAGATTACCGAAAATTGTCTAAACTGGGTCCAATGATGTTATTTTGTTAAACGAGACTTTCATACAAACTATACAACAAATTTAAACTTATTGCAAGATAGAACACAGGATTAGAATAAGATCGACAGGATTCATTACAGAGAAAGGCATTTATCCGAGCGTTGAAGTATAATATATAGAATAATCAGTAATCTAACTAAAAATCAAAACTATTAGCTTACGACTAGACTGACAAATATATCAGATAAGGCTAAACAAACAGGATTAGACAGTCATAAGTAGATAAATAAAAATATATATACTAGAACAATGAGATCCAAACCGAAAAGACTAAATAGACAAGACTAGACAGAAAAGAATAGGCAAGCAGGAGTAGGCATACAAGAACTGATGGATAAGCCTAGACCTATACAAACAATAAACTAAACGCACTAAACGGAGAAAACTGGACTTCTTAGTCAAGATTTGTATAGATGGACAGGACTAAACAACATTACATTGAGAAAACTAGACGCATAAGACTATATAGACAAGACTTGAGTTGAAGTCAATGTAGAGAAAATAGACGAATAAGACAAGATGGACAAGACTAGACTAGACGGAAAAGACTAAACTAGATGGACAAGAGTAGACTAGACAAGACGGATAGGACAAAACTAGATAACATGGATAAAACTAGATGGATATGACTAGATGGACAAGACTAGACTAGATAAACAAAACTAAACTTGAAGAACAAGACTGGATGGACAAGACTAGACAAACAAGTCTAAACGGACAAGACTAAGTGATCAAGACAAGACGGACAAGATTAAACCGAGACTAGACAACAAGTCTAGTGGCAAAAAGACGTAAATGTAAATAAATAAATATCATACAAAGAGAACAAAGAATAAAGTAGTGGAAACTGAAAGAAGAAGGGCTACGAGGAGAATTCAAGGAAAAAGTGTTAAGGGACCTGAGACAGTGTTATAAATAAAGTTGGTGACGACGTGCTAGGTGTAACATCAGGAAAGGGTCCGCCAGAAGATAATCATGAATTGGTGGCGGAATGTGGAGGTGGAGGTCCAAAAAGAAGAAAAAGTGAAGGATGATGCTAAGAAACAATGGGATTTAACAGGAAGATAGGAAGAGAGGGAATCCTATAAGATTTCAAAGAAGAAGGCAAAACGAGCTGTGGCAAAAGCGAAGACTGAGACAGTGGAGGAGGCATATGAAGAGCTGGAGAGAAACCAGAATGACATACCACTCATAAGAATTGCAAAAGCCAGAGATAAAGCATGCAAAGACATAACATCAATGAAGCACATGAAGGATGAGTCAGGTGTAGTGCTACACGATCAAGAGAAAATACTGGAAAGATGGCTGGAGTACTTTGAAAGACTATTGAATAAAGAAAATCTGAGAGGAAAGTACGAGGATGAGGTAAACGAAGGAGTGACCCAAGCATTAAGTAGGAAAGAAGTAGAATATAGGCTAAAGAAAATGAAAAATAGGAAGGCAGTAGGTCCAGACCAAATCCCAACAGAAGCCTGAAGAAGCCTGGGAGACCGGGGTGTTGATAGCCTCTGGGATTTTATGAAGAAGATTTGGAACGGAGAAACAATGCCCCATGCGTGGAGAAGTAGTATTCTTGTCCCCATATACAAAGGAAAGGTGATATCAAAAATTGTGGCAATTATAGAGGTATAAAGCTGATGTCTCAAACAATGAAGACATGGCAAAGGATCATTGAGACAAGGTTGCATCGGTAAACTGAAGTAGGGCAAGAACAGTTTGCATTTATGCCAGGAAGAGGGGCAACTGACGCAATATTTGCACTAATGCAACTGATTGAGAGACACAGGGAGGTGCAGGTTGATTTACATATGGCCTTCATTGATGTGGAGAAGGCGTATAACAGAGTGCCCAGGCAAGAGATATATAAGAGAAAAATATGTGAGACTGGTGAAAGAAATGTAGGAAGGTGTGATGACATAAGTTAAAAGCAGTGTGGGTACAACCACGGAATTCTCAGTGAGAGTAGGGCTACACCAGGGATCTACTCTCAGCCCATATCTCTTTGCCTTGGTAATGGATGTGCTAGTCAAGGATGTGAGGAAAGCAGCGCCATGGAGCATGATGTTCGCCGACGACGTTGTACTCTGTGAACTGACCCGAGAGAAACTTCAAGAGAGACTTGAAGAGTGGTGGAAAGCTCTAGACGAAAGGGGAATGAGGATCAGCAGGGTGAAAACTGAATATATGTGTATGAAGGAAGCTCAAGATCTATGTATTAGCCGGCAGGAATAAGAACTACCACCGACCAAGAAGTTTAAATATCTGAAATTCAAAGTGGTGGAGGGCTGGAGTCTGAAATACAACACAGGGAAAATAGTGGATGGATAAACTGGAAGAAGTTGAGTGGAGTACTGTGTGACAAGAAGATCAGCTGCAGGAGGAAAGAAAAGCTCTACAAATCCGTGGAGAGGCCTGCTATGCTCTATAGTGCGAGAATTTGGCCGATTACGAAAACATATGAGAGAAAGATGGAAGTGGCAGAAATGAGAATCTTGAGGTGGATGAGCGGGGTAACAAGAAAGGATGGAATAAGAAATGATCACATCTGCGGAACAGTGAAAGCGGAACCCATAGGATACAAGGTCCAAGAAGCAGGCTAAGGTGGTTTGGATATGTGCAGAGAAGAGAGGAGGACTACATGGGAAAAAGAGTGGAAATGCTGGAAATTAGAGGGTCAAGGAAGACAGGAAGTTCAAAAATGAGATGCAAGACCAGGTAGCAGGGGATTTAACAGAAAAAGGTTGGAAGAGTGAGGACGCATTGGATAGACATCTATGGAGAAGAAGAATCCAAAAAAGCAGTGCGGACCCTACGTGATATAGGAAAAGGCAGAGAAGAAGAAGACAACAAGTCAAGTCGGACTAGACAGATAAGACTTGATAGACTAGACTATACGCATCAGAACAGACAGACTAGACTTGACATACAAAGCTGTACAGACAAGACTAGCAGACCAAGAGACCAGAGACATAAGGCTAGACAGACAAGACTAGACATATTAGACTAGATAGATAAGACTAGACCACCACGGAACTTCAATATGCACCAGGACTGGATGGATTGCCACCAGAAGTCATCGAAAGCATCAAATACCTGCCCAGACTTTATCCTGGATATACATAATAGAATAATGGACGATGGGACCTTTCCTACCATATGGAAGAAAGTCAAACTAGTACTTCTCCGAAAAGGAGACAAGCCTATCCAAGAGGCCTCCTCGTATAGGCAAATATGCTTACTCGACGGCTCTGGTAAGTTACTTGAGCATCTGATCCTAATCGGGGTTAAAAAAGAACTCTCCAAAAGAACAAACCTTTCCCAAAAGCAATATGGCTTCCGCGAAGGACGATCTACGGTGGATGCAATAACCACGGTAATAAAAATTGCTGCAGCAGCCGGTACGAAAAGAACACGGAATATGAGCTCATTAATCACGCTGGATGTGAAAAACGCGTTTAATTCTGCTGTTTGGCAAAATGTGCTGGAGGAGATAGCAAATAGAGTCTTCCCTCCGTACCTGTATCGAGACTGCTATCTAAGTGAACACACTAATAATGGGAGCAGGAGAAAAAGTTGCGGAACGAAAGCTTATCTTAGGTTCAGTTAGTTTAACTAGTGGTGTTCCACAGGGCTCTATTCTAGGACCTACCCTTTGGAATATCCTATACGACGCGGTTTTTAGACTGGAATTGCCGGAGGCAGTAAAGATGGTCGACCTTGCCGTCGACCTGACACTTGCTATAAAGATGAAAGAGTATTAATGGTAAGAGCCAATAAAGCCATAGAACTAGTGGACTCCTGGTTGACAGAAAAACCAACTAAAGTTGGCGCCAGAAAAGATCGAAGCGGTGCTGCTTACTAGAGGAAGACACAAAGGCCCAATTATATTCAATGTGAAAATGCGGCAGTTACACCTAAAGACTCGATTAAATACCTACAGGACGGTGTCGTACAGGACTGTGTCGCGAGACGCCGTCCTGGTGATCGCGGGCATATCGCCCATAGAGTTCATGGTCGAGGAAAAGACCTACCTGTATAACGCACGAAAACACGGGGACGGGAGAAATAAGATGGAACAGAAAAAGAAAACCAAGTGCCAAATGTTCGAAAAGTGGCTATACACTTAAGTGCTTCTAACAAAGACTAGTGGACCAGACAGCTAATCCCAGATCTTTTACCATGGTTGACACGAAAGCACGGAGTAGTGGGTGCTGCAAAGGGTACTTGCATAACTTGGCAGGGACCCAGACAATCGCTGTGATTACTGCGGCCTTACGGATAGTGCTCTAGACACAGTGTTCGTATTCAAGAGATGGACGACAGAGACACGTATGGACAACCAAGACGAATGCAAGACTTCAAACAACTACAATGATGGACGTGATGCTCAGGTTCGAAGAAGACTGGCTTGCAACAGAAACCATGATTATACACCCTAAGTAAAAAGGAAAAGGACGAACGAATCAAACAGAAAGTAAACAGAACCAAGGGAGATACATAGAACATACAGAACACCTGAACCCATAATCACATTGCCTAGATGGGGGATATAAGGCTATTTATAGTTCAAACACAGAATGTGAGATGAATCCATCCTGAAGTAATTCGAAAGCGGTTCCGGGAAGTGCGGGCGTTCAGGAGGTTCTCATGCTCAAGTTAACCGAAAGGTGCTTGCTACGTCCCCATTAAAAAAGAAGATAAGTTTAGACAGACTAGACTAGATAGACAAGAATAGATACGAGAAGACTATACAGGCAAGACTAGACAGACAAGACTACATAGATAAGACTAGTCAGAAAAGACTAGACAGACAAGACTAGACAGAGAAGACTGGATAGACAAGAGTAGACAGACAAGACTAGACAGACAAAACTAGACAGGCAAGACTAGATAGACAAAGCTCGACAGACAAGACTATGCAGACTAGGCTTTTTTATTTGGAGGGGCCTAGCT
Organism: Phosphuga atrata; assembly: GCA_944588485.1. Classification (NCBI taxonomy): domain Eukaryota; kingdom Metazoa; phylum Arthropoda; class Insecta; order Coleoptera; family Silphidae; genus Phosphuga; species Phosphuga atrata. The sequence goes on from OX155893.1 coordinate 24,860,453, forward strand.
GGCGGGTGTGACCACTCTGGAACCGCTTATCCTCTGAATGGCGGATGGACTGGTGAAGTTAGATTGGCTTGTTTTTTGTTTTGCAAGTTTTTTCATCTTCTTCCTTGTTGGTAAGAATTTTAGAAACTAACTCATGGATCTTGTCCATGTGATTGTCTTTGTTTTCCAACATTTGCTTTACGAGGTTTCTTGGACCGAAGGGTTTATTCATATGCGTTTCAACTGTTGCGTTTCACCGACAGCTGTCGATAACTGTGTAGCTCTATCTGGCTCTCCGCAATACACGCACAGATCCTTAGATGCTCGGTCCAGATTATCGATTATCGGCACTTCGGTTAAATGGTATCTCATTTCGCCGTGTTTTCTGTTTACCCGTGTGGCTAGGTCTGGAATAAGGAGTTTTCTCCATTGCCCCTTCTCACTGAATTCCCATCGTTCCTGCCATTTTTTCAGCAGTTCTTCATGAACCTCGTGAAGCTTTTTCCGCTCATGTACCACTAGGTCTATCGGCAGGATTCTGGCCATAACCAGGGTGGCTTGCCCAGAAACTGTTCAGTATGAGCTACACCCGCGCAGAGCCACTTTCCGTTGCCCAGCTGCGAGTTTGTGTGCGTTACTTTCTTTTCAAAGTTCATTGGCCCAGATTTGAACAACGTACGTCCTAGTAGATTAGACGACCTGGCAGACAAGACAAGACCAGACAGACTGGACAGACAAGACTACACAGACAAGATTAGGCAGGTGAAACTATGAAGGCAAGACTAAACAGACAAGACTAGATAAACAGAACTAGACAGATAAGTCTTTTCTTCTTTTTTAATTTATTTATGAAAAACCTGGGCATCCTGGGACCGCTTGTAGCATTACATTCAGGGTGTCAGAAGTCATAACATTTTAAAAATACATGTGCTTGTTGTTTGATTCAGTTCTAGGTGGGATTTGGGGGCACGATGTCGGTTGTAACCCTTTTTTTTCCAGCTTCGTTCATCAGCTTCTTTTTCTGATATGATTTTGTTGACCATTCTGTTAATGATGTCCCAATCTTCTTGGGATTATAGCATCTGTTGATGCTATTATCCCAAAATGTGAAACCCAAATTGTGTTTCTTGTGTTAAGGTTCGGTATTGCTGTTTCGCCGCGTTCTTTGTCACATCTCGGGCAATCGTAGGCTGTGTGGGTTACGCTGTCTGCTTGTCCGCAATACACGTAGTCTATCCGGTGCCCTTTCGATGGTGTGTAGGAATTCCTTGAAACACCCATTGCAACACCCATTAGCAGCTGGGTTTAGTGATAATTTACTTATGCTGTCGTCGGTACCAAGTCTCTATATTGAGGATTAGTATCCTTGTCCACTCGCCTTTCGTTGTTGTATTCCAAGCTTCCTGCCATTTCCTTATGAGCTCTTCGTTTTCATTATTTCTTCTTGATTTGTCTTTGGCAGCATCATATAGGTGTTTTCTCTGCTTGGTCTGTAGTTTAATTGGCGGAATGCCTGCGATTACTAGGGCAGCATCTCTTGATAGGGTTCGATAAGCACTGCATACCCGTAGCGCTAGCTTTCTCTGGTAGGCTGCTAGTTTCTCGATTCGTTTCAGTTTACGGGCTCTGCCCAGATTGAAGCACCGTATAGCATTGCAGGCTGGGCAACTGTGCTGAGCAGCCTTTGTTTGCTGCTCCTCGGACCTGCGACATTGAGCATGAGTTTTCCGAGTGCAGACGTGGACGTGGTTTGTACGCTCTGTCGCCATTTTAAAGTGTTCTCTGAAGGAGAGATCTTATCGATAGTAAACCCTAGGTATTTAATGTGGGGTTTAGGTTTAATTTCAGTATTCATCACTTTGAATGATATGTGAGCCTGTTTCCTGTATCCTGTCAGCAGAATTGCTTCGGTCTTTTCCGGTGCTATATGCAGTGATTGGAATTCCATCCAGCAGATAATTTGTTCGGTCGCTTGATTGGCCCTTTGCATGATTCCCTTTTCCGACAACGGTTAGTGCAAGGTCGTCGGTGAAGCCTATTAGCTTAGTCCCTTCAGGTAGTTTCAGCCGAAGTACTCCATCGTAAAGTATGTTCCACAGGGTTGACCCTATTACGGAGCCCTATGGGGCACCGCCAGTAACCTTGTAGGGTAGCGCTTCGTGCTCGGCTTGGAGTGAGACACTGCGGTCCTTAAAGTAGTTGCGGACCATTCGTACTACTAGACAGACAAGTCTAGACATACAAGACTAGGCAGACAATACTAGACTGGCAAGACTACACATACAATACAAGATAGATAATATTAGACAGACAGAACTAGACAGACAGGATTAACAAAGAAATGTAGATATACATAACGAAGGCACTAGTCCACCAATACTAGAAGACTGGAAAACTAAACTAAAGCGAATCAATTTAGACTAAATAAAAATGACTAAAATTTAAAATTAAATGAGTCTAGTCGTTAATCTAAACCGATTAATAGCTAGTCTACTGAAATCGTTAAACGTGACAAAAACCGTGAGATAAGATTAAGTATTTAGTACAGATATAAGAAAAAATTGAAAGTAACTAAACAGAAAAGATTGCAGTCTATGGACAGAATAAACGGAAGAAGCTTCAGAAGCTAATGAAGAACACTAATCTAGCATTAGATAATATGACTAATAACAGGTTTGTGGATTTTGTAGTTCAATAATGGTCGTAAGCATTTTCCGGCAAAATTCTTCAAAATTCATTTTCGTTTTATTTTCTGTGGAAAAACTATCAAACAGAGATAAGTGATAAAGAAACACGAGATTTACAGAAGTTAAATTGATGTAAACTGAAATTCCAAACTTGTTTTGCTGAAATCTGGGTAGTAAACAATGCATAAAACTTTTTACATTTCTTATTAATGAAAATAGTCTGCAGTTATTTTTATAAAAAGAAAATGCGAGAGCTACTTTAAAATTAAAAATTAAGACAGAAAATTAATCATGTATATAAGTTGGTTATTTTTGTAAAAAGTGTAAAAATTTCGATATATTAAGTCACCAAACTCAATTTCTATTATATTTGCAATACATATTCAAATTTTATTTATGCTAACTTAAAATATCGCAATTTGTATAAAGAAAAATTGTAAAAATCATTTTTGTAACCCGTGTATTTTAAATTAACCATATTACGTGCGAAGTAATCTTAATTTAAGTGCGCGAGTAAAATAGGGGTTGTAAAACTTTAACGCTCCACTATAAATTTATGTCCCGAACAAGGTTAACGGTTCTAGTTTACTTCCCTTGATAAGACCTTTTCCAGTCGAATCGGGAAATAAAACTATTTACCATACTTAACAAACAGCCCTCAACTTATTCTTTATTATCTCACGAGTAACCAGCGAACAAAAAAAAAACTGTTAGTACCTACACGGAATTGAATTAGATTTAATGTGAATTATGCTCCACTGTGTTATTTCGTTAAAATATTTAATAAACAAAAATGATAATTAAATGGAACCGTTAGTGGATATAATCGTCAAGACAGGATATTTGGTTATTATTAAAGAAAAAAAAATGCTAATTAAAAAAAGTACGTAGTTTATAAAAAAGGCTTCGAACAAAGATTCAAAATAAATGTCTAGCGGCTTCTGGTAATTTAAAGAAAATACAAATTGTCTGAATGTGTCAATATGGTGACATATCAATGTACATTTTAATTTTTACAATAAATGAATAAATGTTGTGTGTCTAGCTAGCCAAAACAAAAAAAAAACGGTTCGCATAAACTAATATAGTAATTTAAAAACGAAAAAATGTTAAACAGAAACGAAGTTACTTGAAATGATGCAGTGGATCATAGAAAAATCCTCATCCCACCCCCTCAGAAATAAATTATAAACGATGTTTCAGTGCAGGCTGAAATGCTTATTATAAATTATATATGAATTTATTGGACGTATTACGTACGTTTTTTGCGTTACGCGCGTGTTAACACAACTCACGGTCGAGAAACTGATTTTCGAAGAATCTGATTACATCATTTTACCAATCAAAATAATTCTGAATATATTTAGTTTGTAGCTTACACATATTTATATAATGTACCTACAGCTTGTGATAAGTTTCAAATTTAGTTCAAAATAAGTTATTTTATACATTCTATATTCACTACTTTTAATACATTTTTGGTTTATAAACAATTTAATTTTCAATGTTGCTCGTATTGCCCTGGTTATGACCTAATTACTGGTTTTATACTTAAAAAAGTACTAAGGAAGGGTATCGTATACCTTACGAGTCTATTCAATGCATTCAATACATGTCATAATGAAAATTGCACAAATTATAATGATCCAAAAGCCGAGAAAACCACCCAAAAATGTCACCTTATACAGACCCATCTCTTTTGCCTGTCCCATCCCAAGTCTTTTGCCATTCCTATGCAAACTATTTGAAAAGTTATTACCTAGGAAGAATGAAATAACCAATTAACGAACAAGGTATCATCCCTGTGCACCAATTTGTATTAGATCCAAACATTAGATCCTACAGTGGAGCAGATCAATAAAATTTTCAACGTAATAACAAATGCATTCGAAGAGAAAAAAACTGCTCAGCAGTCTTCGTTGACATGCATCAGGCTTCCTGCGCAAGCTTTGGATAAAGTCTGACATACAGGTCTGCTCTACAAAATTAAGATGTATATACTAAAATTCTACTTGATTCTAAAGCCATATCTGAGTAACCAAAAGTTCCAAGTAAAATACGGCACAGAGGAAACAGCACGTTTCTCGTTAAAATCGGGTGTTCCTCAGGGAAGCGTGTTGGGCCCATTCTTATACACTCTGTTCATAGCTGACCTTCTAGTGCGTCCAAATACCACCGTAGCCACTTTTGCCGACGATACAGCAATTATAACAACACAGAAGAATCCTGTCACAGCTTCGGAAAATTTACAGAAGCACTAAACAATTCGGAGTGGTTGAAAAAATGGAAACTTAAAGCTAGCGATACCAAATCTGTTCACATCACTTTTACAATGAAAAAAGGACTGTTCTTCTGTACGGCTATCCACTCCCACGAGTCAATAAAGTAAAATATCTCGGTTTGTACCTCGATCGCAGGGTAACCTGGGCAAGCCACATTAAAAATAAAAGGAAGGAACTGGACCTACATCTGAAAAAAATGTACTGGCTACTAGGTAAAAGGTCAAAGCTGAGTATATACAACAAAATTTTATTTGTATAAAACAATCTTGAGAACAATTTGGACGTATGGAATACAGCTTTGGGTACTGTCAGCAACTCAAATATTGAAATCCTGCAGAGATTCCAAGCAAAAACCCTCAGAATGATAACTAACGCTCCTTGATATGACACAAAAGCAAATTTGCATAAGTTATTACTAGTAAGTACCAACATGAAAGAACCAATTAATAAACAAGGTATCATCCCTGTACACCATTTTGGATTTAGATCCAAACATTCTACAGTGGAGCAGATCAATAGAATTTACAACGTAATAGCAAATGCATTCGAAGAGAAAAAAACTGCACAGCAATCTTCCTTGACATTGAGCAAGCTTTTGATAAAGTCCGGCATACAGGTCTGCTCTACAAAATTAAGATGTATATACTAAAATTCTACTTGATTCTAAAGTCATATCTGAGTAAGCAAAAGTTCCAAGTAAAATACGGCACTGAGGAAACAACACGTTTCTCGTTAAAATCGGGGGTTCCTCAGGGAAGCGTGTTGGGTCCATTCTTATACACTCTGTTCACAGCTGACCTCCCAGTGCGTCCAAACACCACCGTAGAAACTTTTGCCGACGATACAGCAATTATAACAACACACAAGAATCCTGACAGCTTCGGAAAATCTACAGAAACACTAAACAATTCGGAGTGGTTGAAAAAATTGAAACTTAAAGCTACCGATACCAAATCTGTTCACATCACTTTTACAAAGAGAAAAAAGGACTGTTCTTCTGTATGGCCATCTGCTCCCACGAATCAATGAAGTAAAATATCTCGGCTTGTACCTCGATCGCAGGCTAACCTGGGCAAGCCACATTAACCCATTTTTGCCCAAACTCCTACACTCAATATAGAGGTACAATAAATACCGATGTACCTGCTTGTGTACAGTGGTCAAAAATGTATTAAAAATTATAAGGAAGGAACTGGACCTACATCTGAAAAAAATATACTAGCTGCTAGGTAGAAGGTCAAAGCTGAGTATACCGATACATCAAAATGTTATTGTATAAAACAATCTTGAGACCAATCTGGATGTATGGAATTAAGCTTTGGGAAACTGCCAGCAACTCAAATATGAAATCCTGCAGAGATTCCAATCAAAAACCCTCAGAATGATAACTAACGCCCCTTGATATGACACAAAAGCAAATTTGCATAAGGATTTACAAATTTAGACAGTAAAGGCAGCTGCACAAAAGCTGTGTACAAACTACGAGCTAAGGCTCAGTACCCACCCAAACGCACTAGCATCGCCAGGAGGATTAGGGAGGCACTAGGATCGCTAGGAATCGCCAGGAGGCTTAAAAAAATCCTGGTCCCTGGACCTGGAAGTCCCTGGACTTGCGGCAGCGATTCCAGTCCGATTAAAACACGAAACTAAAAATCATATGTGGTGATAAATAGAACAGTGCTCATTGATGAATGGCCTTCTAGATACATAAACCTATCATTTGTATAAAATGTTGCTCGTATTCAGCAATCAGAATGTATACATTCTTTATTCTATAAGATATGTCTTGAAATCGTTCGTTTATGATAGATAAACTAAAATAGATCTGTGTACAAGGTTGCTAAGAGGGTACGAGGGTACGAGGGTTCTCGATTCTACTCTAAGGAGTGGAGGAATGGCCATTGAAGCAAGCTGAAATAAAGGGGCTATCGTCCTTCGAACTATTGTGGTATAGACGTATGTTAAAGATATCCTGGAAGACAGAGTGACGAATAAAAAAGTTTTGGAACGTATAAATAACCAGCTGGAAGTCATATCGACCATAAAAAGATGAAAGCTGTACCTGGGTCACATAAGAAGAGGAAAAAAAACACGAACTGCTTCAATTGATAATGCAGGGAAATATATTATGCAGATGTAACATCGGTATGCGCAGAATCTCATGGCTGCGTAATCTGAGAGAATGGTCAATATTGCGTTGATGATTGCAAACCCCCTGGAAGGAAATACCACTTGAAGAAGAAGAAGATGTCCTTAGAATTGACGTGGTGAAATATACATCCATTCATAGAACTTCTTCGACCTATTACGGGTCGGTTGGCCAGCATCTCATGAGTCTTCTGAGGACTTGGTGTTGTGGTAGCATATTTAGTAGTGGATTTTCATGAGATTTTAGTTTTTCTTGGTGATTTTTGAGTCTCTCTTGGATTTCTCTTCTTACTGTGGTTATTCGTAGGATTTCTTGGCTCATCAAATTAATTATATACTAAGGAGCCTTGACAACTGATCTTAAAATTTTTGCATCTTTCCAACATGGAAATCACCCATGTTCGACTTACTGGCATAACTGGCATGATTTTAATAAAAGCTTTGTATATAAGTATTTTGTTGCTTTGTGTTAAACTCGAGTTTTTACCGATGAACCAGTTGAGTTCTCTTTGTCTGTAGGACTTGGTTTCATAGACTTTAACTTTCCACTTTTCCAGTAATATATATACATATATATTCTAATATAATCTTGAAGATGTTTTGTGGTAATGTTGGAGTCTGAGTGATTAGATAGTACAGCAGTGCCGTCTGCAAATGTTCCAATGGTTGTTGTCTGGTGTTTCGGGGATATCTGAGGTGTACAACACATAATGTCATAGAGCAGTAGTGCGCAAACTATTTTCATTCGCAACCCAACATTTTATGTGAAATTTTATCGCGACCCTAGGATGCAAAGACGTTTTTTTTTTAATTTGTTTATATTGGCATTTTAATGCTACAGAATTTCTACTTCATAGAATTTCTAATTCATTATAATCGGATTTCGGCATCGTTTTCAGTAGGTCAGTTGCCGAGGGATGCACTTAGATTTCTTTAAAAATATTTAATAATTTCCCAGTTCACTAAACCAAACCAAATTTCGCGAAATAATTCTTGATTCTGCCAATTATATCAAGTCATATCACGCGAACGGAAGGGGCTAGCAAAATGTAATTTGTATATTTACAATTAGCAGAGAAAAGACATATAAGCAAGCAAGGTAATACATTTTTTCGCATATTCTGCAGATTTCACGATGTCATAACTTTTGAACGGCTTATCAGAGAGACTTTGCCAATCAATTCAGCTTCCTATACATAGTCGGAAAACATATGTCATATTCCTAAGAAGCTTTACTAAATAATACCATCGAACCAGCCATCGGTCCGCTGGAGGACTGATTAGTTTTTTAAGATTTCTTGACTTATTGTAAACTAAATTGCATAATGATTTATATGAGCGTAATCTATGTAAAATTCTGCGTGTTTTGATATACGATATGTAAAAATCGGAGAGGTGTCGAAAATCGCGATTTTTTTAAAGCAAAATCCCTTCGAAATGGCGAATTTTGACATGTTATGGATATTGATATATAATACACCAAAAGATACGAAATTTTGTATAGAACAAATAACTAATAATCTTTTTCTGTTTTGGTGAAACGTAAGCCTGAATGAAATTGGCGATTTTAAAAACGCGCAAGATGCGAAATTTCAGATATTTGCCCGAAACTTTTTCCAAATTGATCTAAATTGAGTGAATCTTTTTCTAAATTATTCTAAATTAAATGTAGATTACAACTATTTATAATGCTTTGCCGTTGTAAGATGAATAAACCTCTCAAATTTTCTACAAAATGATCATATTTTGAGTAAGCAGACTCGTAACTTTAATTGTGATTTTTCTGGCTCGCGATCCGGATCCACCCATCAACATGATTTTATCCGGCCCTCGAAACCGTTTTCTCTATTTTGTAAGGGTGATATATTTGGCATATTAGGTATACCAATAGATGGCATATTAGTTTTCATTGATATAGGGTACAAACACCTTCAACCCCCAATTTGAGAAACAGTGCGGTTTTGTGCGGAGTTTTTTGCCAACCTCTCTCAAACTACAAATCCCAGCGAAATCATTTTCGGCTAACTGAAACTAGACCACAAGACGAACAAATTGATGTGTAAATTGTTTGGAAAACTCCAATTTTTTATTGCGAAATTCTGAGTTTTTCCAGAAATTCGATATCATTATATCTGGAGTACTATATCTCGAGAACAGTTGTGAATAATTAAAAACGGATTAGGGCTTCTTATTCCGGAGGTCGTTTCTCCACGGATGCACTTAGATTTCTATAACAATTGAATCAGTTTTCCAGTTCTCTGCTCGGGCGACCAAATTTAGCGAAAATTAGCTTGGTTTTTGCCAATTCTATCAAGTCATATCTCGCGAGCGCAATCGGCTAGCAAAATGCAATTTATATATTTACAACCAGCAGAGAAAACACTTTTAGACACACTTTGAGATTTCCCATTCACTTGCTAAATATTGATTTTAAGGAAATACATTTTTTCGCATTTTCCGCAGATTTAACCATTAAGGTCATTTTTAGAATTGTAAAAAAAAGCGTCCCCACGGGGAATCGAACCAGCGATCCTCGTACTATGAACCCGAGCCTATGAAATCTTACCGCTGCGCTGACCGGCCATTGAAATTTATGCTAACATAGCGGGCTTATGAGTTGTCGGTAACTTACCGGTCCGCGTAAAAAGTGAGTTATTTTTTTAACGCTTGGCCATCTGGCCCTCCCGCTTGCGTCAGTTTCATTTATAGTAAAGCCCTACATATACTGTAAATTTGGGCCAAATCGGTGATGACGAGTTGACAGAGGCCCCTTGTAAGACAAAAAAAGGAGTTACAGATATAGTAGAACGCATAACCAACTTAAAATGGAACTAGGCAGGGCATCTCGCAAGAACCACTGATGACAGGTAGACAAAGAAAATATTGACTTGAAGACCCTGGGAGTCCAAAAGAAGCAGAGGCCAACCTCCTACAAGATGGTCATCCTACGAGATTAGACGCGTACCTGGAAATTGGATCAACTTGGCACAGGACAGAAGGAAGTGGAAGAACGAAAGGGAGACCAATATCCAGCAGTGGACGCAGATGGGTTGAATGATGAAACAGACGGGGCACGATTACAAAGTTTTAATAAAACTCGTTGATGTTTTTAATCAAACTTTGTGTTTATTACAATTATTATTCTGAAAAATACGAAATTAGAAAAATATTACAGAATTTACAGCAAATTTTCCGGTTCGAAATACTGCTAGGGGCTAGTTATTTTGAAGGCAATTTTCCAAATTCCTATTTTTCCGAGGGTCTTTTCGATGACTTTTCCCTTCCTTTGGTCAGGATACAAATTTTCAAATCCTACCGTCTGCAGTTCCCAAACATTAATTTGCTTCCTAGTCTCGCGATTTTCTTTCCAAAACGCCGGGGAAAAAGCGATTTTTTCGGAAAATTCTTCAGTTCCGCAAGGTTTGTTCCAAGATCCTAGGCGTAGTTATAGAAAAAAAGGAATATTCCGATAATTTCTTTAGTTCCCCATCGTCCACAATCTAATCATTATTTTTTCAGAAAAACGAGGGGAACTGTTTTTTTCCGTTTCCGTTTTTTTTCAGTTTCCCCAAGGTATATAGGTCCATAATCCATATAACGATATTCTGGAAATCTAGTAAAAACTACTGCTTAGTTTGGTCCAAATTCAAGGAAAAACTTAAAATTTTCCATTGATAGCTTTTATTCCTCATGGTCTGATCCAAGCTGTGAGTAGAGATTTTCGAAAATCTACAAACTCTTTCAGTTCCCATGGTCTGGTCGAAAGCCTAAGTAATAGTTATCCCAACAAATCGAGGAGAAACTCCAAATATTCCACAAAACTAAAGATTTACGTTTGAAACTTTTCAAAATAATACATCTCTTAATCCTAAGAAACCAACCCGATTTTTCGATTCTTTTCCTTCTAACGATTCCAAATTCTCCAGTCGGCTTTCTTCCGGGAAAGGAAACTGAAGGAGGAAACTGAAAACAGCCGAAAGTCCTTCAGTCGGCTTTCTTCCGGGAGAGGTTTTAAATAAAAAATAACGTATTAGTAGATCAACGACTCCTATACTTTGATTATAAATTGACGTACTACTAGGTTGTCGACTACGAAATTTTAAATTAAAAAAACGTATTAAAACGGGAACGTACTGCAATGAGTTAAAATCTACTTTAAATAACATTTGAAAACTTAATTTGGGTTTGAAAACTACAATACAATCTTGATAATCCGGCGTTTGGTTAGTCTGGCACGTTCAGTAATTCGGCGCTCTGGAGAAACTCGTGTCTTTTCTTGCCGCCGCGACGCACACTGGGACGGATTACGAATTTACAGCGACAAAAGTAAAATCCAGTCCATTTCAATCTTTTGTCTCACATATTACCTTATGATTAAAAATGCAAATTTAAGTGGGATTTTTTTTTTATGACAAAAGTTTTTTTGACAATTTTTTTACAAATTCACATCCGATCTTCGTCAAAACCAATGAGCATCACTATTTGCACCTTCTTCATCATCACTGACGATATCGTACTTAATAAAATATTCTATTATAATAAAAACTTTCATCTCTTCATACAAAAAATAGCTCATTTCTATTCAACGTTCTCTCTTGCAAATGGTGGTCATCACGACTACCTGGAAAAAAAAGTGTAATTCTCAGTAAGGTGGAACGATGTGGACGGGATTTTTGTTTTTCTAGAATTGTTAATGTTTGTTTTGTTTTACAAAATTATTAATTTAAGGGAACTATGCGGAACTTTTTTTTAAAATCAATTTATTGCAGTTTATTACGTTGATTAAAAATTTCTACAATTTTTATATTATTACATGTAAATACATACTTAAAGCTATATTCTCCATATTTAAAAAGTTCACAATTTTTTAACACAAACACAAAACAGACGTAGTTACTTTGTTAAAAATCCAGCGCAACTAATTCCTTTTTGGTACCTAAAGGACAAGAGCGATGTTTAACACGTTCCCACAACCAATGGAATTTGTTTTTCGCATTTATTTGTTTATAATATTATGGATGGGTTATCTAACAATACATTTTAAGTGGTTTTACTTAAATGTGAAACATTGTAAAATTCTATTTTAGTCGCCGTAAATTCGTTATCCGTCCCAGTGTGCGGCGGCAAGAAAAGATATAAATATACAGGATCGCTCTTGCTCTTTCCTCCCTTCTCTCATTCTATATCTAGTCATTCTGTTCGTACTCTTGTTCTGTTATTGGTTTGTCATTTATCGAGTGTATCTAGTGTATGTAGTTATTTATTGTACAATGTTCAAATTGATAAAAGAGGAGCCACGGCATGCCTGAGAAACCCGAGAAAGCACGGATAAAAATTATCAAATAATGTTTCGGTAGTTGATCTTTTTCAGAGGAAATTGGAATTAAAAATCTGGGAATTAGGTCTCTTGCCAGAACAAGTTTACTTGCTTATGCTTCCGCTTGAGACCTTTGCACACTGTTCAGAAGTGCCACAGGAAGAAGAAAAATTTCAAAGGAAATATTGACTTACATGCATTACAAATGGTTGAAGAAAATACAATAACAGAAATGCTCCAATTTACTGTCTAAAACTGACACACAAGGGTTCCTAAACTCTACATCTGCTCTCTTGAAGAGAGTTGCCTGTCCTCATCTCCCCTAATTTCACGACCCCCCCCCCCCTAGCTACGCCCATGGTCCTTAGTATGTATATATTTTTGTTATGTAAACGTTTTCCTATATACAGGGCCGTAACTAGGCAGGGGCAACATGGGACCAGGACTCAGACGAAAGGGGGGTCAAAAAGGTCCAGAAAATTTGAGCAGTTTTTTAGTAATCTGTCCAAAAATATTAATAGCTTTATTCAATTCATAAAAGTTAATGTAGTAGGGGTCCAGTAATGAGGTGCCTGGGGCTCAGGGTATGCCCAGAGCCCCAAAAAAGCTAGTTATTCGCAATAATCCGGATTTTTTTGATAATCCGGCGGCTGCCTGGTCCCGTATGTGTTGGATTATCAAGATTGTACTGTATAAAAAATTGAAACTTATTTCGAATATTTGAATTTTGTTCGCAAATCTTAAAAAGCAATTTGATTTGATACATTTTTAGAATTTATTGTTAATTCAAAGTTTACAAAATCAACTAGTTAACTATTAAATTATATAAATATGTATAAAAATTATTATAAATAATTATTATCTAATGGTTTGTTCTTTTACAAAAAATATTTTGATTGGTAAAATCGACCGTTGTAAGTAATATTTGCTATGACCTAGTGTGCCTAGTTATTTTTAATTCTCTACATTTTACAAACAAAAACAATATCTTTATGCTTCACCTTTTTATAATTCTATTTCATTAAAACAACATGTATTCAAATCCAACAAACAAAAAAACAAATCTAAAATATTAGCAATATTATTGGCCTAATTCTTCGATTTTGTTACATTTTTAGAATCATTTATACTAAACAAAAACACGAATTCCAAAAATTTTAAAAATTCCCACACAACAATTTTGTTTTATTAAACGCTTACAAATGGATACGAAGAACGTTTGTCAACAGCCTTCATTTTATTTCTAATAAATATTTTTGGAATTTCCGTGTCGCGACGATAATTTACATCCAAATCCCAAAAAGAAAATAATTTTCAATTTAAATTAACACTTTTTTTTGTCAAACCAAATAAATATTTCTTTTGTGGTTTGGAATGTGATCGCTTTCAGAGGTTGTAACATTAATTCAATTGAACATTTATAGGATTTTTTAGATGCCTTAGCAAATGCATTAAATTTAAACAAAAACAAAAAATAATAATACATGAAATGGATAAAAAAACAGTCTTCACGGTAATTATAAGAGAACATCGTTAGGTATTAAAGAACAAGAAAACATATTTCAATAAAATGTATGTCAAAAAAAAAAAATAATGTAAAAAAATATTTATATCTTGTTATTTATTTCAACCCTTTCTCCTTACAATTACAGTTTTCGCCAAGCTATTTTAAGGTTCCTCTGGTAATGTTGCATCCAAGCAATAGCAAACGCAAAAACGTAAAGACGCATTTTGTAAAATGCACAGGTATAGGTAAACGCACAGGTAAAAAATTTCCACGTTTTTATTACTGTTCTCAACTCTAGCTCTTCTCAACTCTCTCTGTTCTCAACTTTGTCTGTTCTCAACTTTGACTGTTCTCAAGTTTCTCCTGGGAGATTTAGCGATTTTAATAAATTGAAATTGAAACTTTAAACATAGCTCAGAGCTAGGTGACCTACCTCAGAAATGCAAAATTGTAATACAGTAGATACTAAACTTAAAATATTAAAATGCACTTAACCCCTTGACAGACGAATAAAATGCGCGTAGATGTGTCCGTAGAATACCATATAATTTGGCCCATAGTGAACGCTTTTATACAAGCTCAGAACTGATTTTTTTATTTGAGGCATGGAAATGCATAACGCAAAATATGCTCTAACATCATTTTATATAATCATTTATTAGTGGATACCGATCCGTTCCTCCTTCATTTACGTTACCTCTACCACATTTATTTGTACTGCATATCTATTCGTTTCTCTCACTATTATTTCAGTAAAATCATCACAAAATACTTCTTTGAAAATACACAAAGTTGTTGCAATTATATTCAATTTTGGTAAAACTAAATAACTGATAGCAACTAAACAACTGATAGTTGCAATAAATTGTTTTATATTGACAATATTTTCTTTTTCTATCCATTCATCCTCTAAAAATTCTTTACTGCTCGACATAGATCTTGCCCGTTTACGCATATTTTGTTGAATAGAGCCAGGCTTCACTTGAATTTGAAGCATCACTTGAATACTCAACAGCATCACTGATGACCATTTTCAATTTTATTATCACCACTAGGGACTTGGTAAAGAATACGGGATTTTTTAAAGTTAGTGTTGCGGACTTTTTACCTGATATAACTGCTATTAATCGTCTTTGGCATTCTTTAACTAATATCTGGAAGCAAAAATTAAGCTTCTACTTTATTTACTATATTTGTGTTTTTGTTGAAAATAATTGTTGACATTTTCAAGATGACAGATAATAGATGCAAAATATTATCCCATATGCATATCAAAATATCAATACTTTTTTTAGGATACCTAATCTAACCGGGGTTAAACCAACGGTCCTTGGCACATTCATAATAGACAAATAATTTCTGGAAGCCAATTTTGTATATACTTTACACAAACATGTGACGCAGAAAAATTTCAATAAGTTATGTAGCCAAAATTAAATTTGGCAACGCGTCATACACGTCACTTATTTGGTTGAAAATACATTTTTTTTATAACAAAAACCTAAATATTTTTCCGAAATATGAAAAAAATATTTTTTACAAGGCCTATGTTTATGCACTACAATGTGCATGCAATTTCGGTGGTCGTGGCGTAAATAAGTAGGTACCAAAAAACCAACCAACCTTGAAGTATCCCGACACAGTTTCAAGAGGCCGTTTCTGCAATTGGAGCAATTACGACCCCTCGGCCGGGCTCAATCTCCACTCAACCAAATTCTTGACGGTTTCGTCTGGATCCTGCAGAATCTGGTTGATATCCAGCACACTTAAATAATTAACTCGAGACATTATGGCTGTTTGTGGCGTGGCTGTTCGTTGCAATATGAATGCAACTTGAATACGACGCTTAAAATTGTATATATGTTGCCAAAATTATAGTTCTTCATATAAACGAGCACATAAACAAAAATAAACGTGGTAACGTCGACTTAGTTGCGTTCGCATCTGCAATCTGTCATCTTGAAAATGTCAACAATTATTTTCAAGAAAAACATGAATATTTATTGAACCAACGTAGAAGCTTAATTTTTGCTTCCGGATCTTAGTTAAAGAGTGCGAAAGGCAGTTACACCACATAAAAACTCCGCAACACTAAGTTTAAAAAAATTCCCGTATTCTTTACCTCAGCCCTATTTCTAATTTTACAAAATTCAAATATATGCTACGGCATTCAGCGTGCGAGATCAAACTACTGCTTCCATTGCGCTTCTTTCTGTTTATCTGTTTGCCGATGCGATTTTATTACCGATATTATTGAGGGATTTCTAAAAAAAAAATATCATTAATGCACGACCGATACAGATAATCTAATAATTAATATTATACTGCCCGTTATTTGCCGAAGTCATTTCTTGTCCACCATAGCGCATGAAATACATGACATCTTAGAGACGTCATGGTATGTCAAGGGGTTAAAAAGAGAACATATTTTTTTTAGTGTTGATATTCCAGACTAAATAATAGCATGAATAGGATGGTTGCAACCGTTACTACGTGGTAATCCATACTTACACTGAATTGAAAGGCTCAATAATAATTAAGAAAAATATTATATAACTTGCTATTCACAGTTATGCCTTCGATCCATAAAACGGGAATAGGTTTTTTTTTAATACAAAACCTAATAACAATGGGAATACCGAAGAAACTAGTTAACTAAGTGCAACTGACGTTAAATAGATCTAGAGCGGAGTTAGTAATACAAAATTCAAAGACCGAACCATTTGACATCAAAACTGGTATAAAGCAGGGAGATTCCCTATCAGCCCTACTATTTAATTTAACGCTCCAAACTATGATCTTCTCTATGGGTGCCGTGACCGTTCAACGATCTTTGGCGAGCATGAAGGCAACCATATTATTGATGATAATTTTGTCTGCAGCAGCACTGTTGTCTGTCCACACCACTTCCTAAGATTCTTTAGGCAGGAGGTACCTCTCCTTCTAGGCCGTCTTCTGCTATCTAACTTTCCTTGTATGATCAGGTGTAGTTTTCATATTTATCATTGTCTGTCTGTGATTTATCACTATTTATCACTGTTACTTACCTGTCAAATACAATCCAAAGTAAACAATTTTAACGCGAAATTGAAATTATTAATCTCTCCGACGATTACATCGAAGAAGAGAAATAAAGATGGTTCCTTCTAGGCCCTCCACCTCCAATGACCTTGACACTTCCGGTTCCGACTTCCGGTTTCGATTCCCACTCCCGGTTTCGATTCCCGTTTCTGGTTTTTAACAGATGAGAGTGTTAGGTCTATTAGGTCTATTAGGTGTTAGGTTACTGTTAGGTTTATACCCCACGTGCGAGGTCTATATTGCCCACGTGCGAGGTCTATGTAACCCCACGCTGGATGTGAGGTCTATGTACTCCCACGTGTGAGGTATATGTAGTCCCACGTGTGAGGTCTATGTAGTCCCAAGTGTGAGGTCTATGCAACCCCACGCTGGGTGTGAGGTATGGTTTCGACTTCCGTTTCCCGAAACGCACCACACCATCAAAACTAATTTCTCCGAATGGAATTCATATTCCCAAAAATCTCCCATTCGCTGATCCGACGTTCTATAAACCAGATACAATTGATGTTTTGATTGGTAAGGACCTGTTTTTTGATATATTATGTGTTGGTAGAGTAACCACTTCATCGATCGTCCTTCAAAAGTCATTATTTGGCTGGATCGCAACAAAGGTTAATGACACCTCTACAAGTAGTCAGTGTATGCTTATGTAAACATCAAAGAATATGCAAGAAAGGCTAGATTAACACAGCAACGCAATCGAACGCGTTTGGAGGATCGAACCGGTAAATGATGATCATTCTACAAGATCGCAACAAGAAGCCGAAGGTGGCACTGAAAGTCAGTTCGAAATCAACAAGAGACGTGATACTGAACTCCTCAAGCTCCGATGGCTCTTGGAAGATGTCCACATCGAGTCCGATGAAACGGACCCGCCTCTCCCAGGAAAACATCGAACTCACCAGAAAGGTCCAAGACATCAAGGTAAATCTTGGGAACGCCGCCTATCTTAAGTCTCAAATGGCCGGACAATTGGAGGATGCCCGTCGCCGCGCCGAAGAAGATGAGAGGAGGCGTTCCATCCTTAAAGCCAGCCTTCATCAGGTCTGCGCTCAATTCGAGGAGGAGAGCGAGGCCCGTCTGAACCTCGAGCGCCAGCTCGACAAGTCCAAGTACGAGACCGAGGTCCTGGCCCGCGCCGAGGAAGTCGAGGAGATCCGCCGCAAGTACACCATCAGGATCACCGAATAGGAACACATCAAGAGCTTGCTGGTCAGGATCAACAGCTTGGAGAAGCAGACGTCTCGTCTTCAGTCCTAGGTCTAGGTGCTCATTATCGACTTCTAAAAGGCCAACGCCACCGCCAGGGACTTGCTGAAGCGCGTCGAACAACTGGAAAGTATCAATCTGGACTTGAAGACGCGTTTAGACGAAACCTTGGCCATATACGAGCAAGAACATCGCGATCTCCGCAATAAGCAACAAGAAATCCAACGTCTCAACCACGAGCTCGACAAGACTCGCGAGTCCAGGGACGCTCTTGCCCGTAACAAGAAAATGACTGAGTACACTCGCCGCATTCATGAGATGAAAATCGAGCTTCGACGCCTTGAGAATGAACGCGAAGAGCTCACCCCCGGCTACAAGGAAGCCGAAGCCGGTCGCAAGGCTGAGGAACAACGCAGCCAACGTTTGTCTTCCGAATTGAACAGTTTCCGCCATGAAGCCGAGAAACGTCTACATAAGAAGGACGAAGAAATCGAAGCAATCCGTAGGGCTACCAGCATTGAGATTTTGCAGTTGAACGCCCGCGTGGTCGAGGCCGAGACCATGTTGAAGATTGAGGTGACCCGTATCAAGAAGAAGTCGCAGATCCAAATCACCGATTTGGAAATGTCCCTCGACTCCGCCAACAAGATCAACATCGACCTCCAGAAGACCATCAAGAAACAATCCTTCCAATTGACCGAAATCAATGTCCCACGATGTCCAGCGCCAGTTGCAAGTCACCATGGACCAATTGAGCATGTCACAAAAACGCGTCCAAGCTGAAATCAAACATACTGTTGGGATCCTGCACGAGGAACAAGAACGCGTCGACAAGGTCGTAGCTATCAAGAAGTCGCTCGAGATCGAAGTGAAAAACTTGTCCGTCCGTCTCGAGGAGGTCGAGGTCAACGCCATCGTCAGAGGCAAGCACATCATCAGCAAACTGGAGGCGTGCATCCGCGACATGGAATGCGAACTGGACGAGGAGAAGAGGCGCCACGCCGAGAACATCATGATCTTGCGCAAAAAGGAACTGCACCAACGGTCTGTTCCCTTCCAATGGCATAGTTCAGGAATAGTAGAAACTCATTCTGTAAGCTCTGTTATAGCTACAATTGATAGTCGAGACTTTCAGGGCGGGGAGTATGTTCAGACCAAACAATTTTATTGTATTTTAAAAACTATTTTCTTTGTTAAGTGTGGGCTTTGTTTTATGGCCTGGGAACACGTGATGCGCTGTTTGGTGTTCAAGTTCTAATCCAACTATGTCGAGATGTCAGCTGCAATGTGTCTGCATGCAAGCCAATGTGGCCTTTCTTTATAATATGGCCGAAGTACTACATTTTTTTTTTATTAAGTCGATCACCGTTTCTTTATTTATGCGTAGTTCCTCTTGGCTTGTAATCCTGTCCGTCCAACTGATTTTGAGCAAGAAAACCGGGAAAAACACAACACCTTACCTTATACATACTCTGAGGCTTAGCGTCAATTCGTTACTAAGAAAGGTCTTTGTCATGCGAATGTATGCTACGCGAGCTCTATCTATTCGGATTTTAATCTCAATGGATGAGTCCCAGTTTTCGTTGATATTACATCCGAGATACATTGCCTTCGAAATTATTTTGAGGTTTGTTCAGTTGACGGTAATGCCGTAAATGGTATCGTGGATAGCGTTATCTTTGTTTATAATCATATATTTTGTTTTATCGATGTTAAGTTCTAATGCAAAGTTATTACAAGTATCGGCTAGTCTGCTGTTCGTCTAGTATTTGTAGATCGTCGCATGTTGTTGCTAGAATCAGCGTATCATTCGCATACCTTATGTTTTTTTATGATTATTCCTTTTATGTTTATTCCCACATTCACCTCTTGAGTTGCTTTTTCGAATATTTCCTCGGAAAATAGGTTAAGAGTATGCATCCTTGACGTACGGCTCTCTTTACTTCTACTTCGTCGGTTAGCTCTTGTTCCACTCTAATCGATGCTCTTTGATGCCAACACAAGTTTCTTATTATTCGAATGTCTTTACCGTCAATTCCAGTTCTAAAAAAATCTATTAAGCATGCATACACATTGCAGCTGACATCTCGACATCGTTGGATTTGAACTTGAACACCAAACAGCGTCACATGTTCTCAGGCCATTTCGGAATCCGAACTGAGTGTCGTCAATCTCCTTCTCTACTTTTTGATTTTCTCTTGATTTTTCTCTCATTTAGATTTTCTCCTTCTCTACTTTTTTGTATTCTTCCCTCGATTACTCGAAGGAATATTTTTACAACATGGCTTATTAAGTTAATTGTGCGATAGTCATTGTACTTCTTTGCCTTGCTTTTTCTTAGGGATCGTCACAAAGGTTGATGTTAGTCACCAGTCTGGTGGTAGTACTTCTGTATTATATATGTCATTAAAAAGTTCTGTCAAGAGATTATTTTCTGCCAAAAGTTTTAGGATCTCTGTGGTTATACCGTCGAGGCCTGGAGCATTTCTGTTTTTTGCCATATTTAGCGTTAAATCGCTAACTTCGACTTTTGTAATTGTCGGGCCGGTCACAGCAATCAGTTCCTCATGATTTTCAATTTTGATGGCATTAAAAGTTCCAAAATATATTGTTTCCAAGAGTTCACTTTATCCCGTGGATCTATTATGATGTATCCATTACTGTCTTCCAAATGTCCAGTAGTGCTGCTTCGTTTAATTCCGCAAACTTCTTTCTCTTTCTTTTGATTGAACAAATCATACTTTGTCAAAGTTCTACATTCTTTTGCATTCCTGGGCATGCCATTCTGCTTCGGCTATCTTTTTCTTTCTAATAATTTTGGCATGTATTCTTCTATACTGGCGTTCATTACGATTTTTGTATTTTCTTCTACATTTCATAAGATTTAGGATCTCGTCATCCATTTCAGTTTCTTCTTATTTATTTGGCGGCTGAGTTTTGGGAGTTTATGGAATTTGTTCCTTATGTTCAGTTCTTTTTCTAGACATAACTAAGCAAACTTATCTCCTCTATCATTTCGTACTCCAAGTCTATATCCCCCAATGTTCTCATATTTAAAACTTAAAACAAACGGAACACAGCCTGAATATATAAATATATTCAGCCCTTCCGGATCTCTGTAACAATTATTGAGTCTTTTAGGACTACCAAAACAAATCTCACATGAAATTTGTATGTATACAATAATGAAATTTGAAATTTTTCAGTCCACAGGTGGACTGAAAGCTGTAAAATAACTTACAAATTTCATGTGAGATTTGTTTTGGTAGTCCTAAAAAGACTCAATAATTGTTATTGAGCTCCGAAAAGGCTTAGTATATTTATATATGCAGGCTGTGTTCCTTTGGTTTTAAGTTTGTATCATTTTCTATAACGTAGGATGGTTTCACCAATTCTATCTCATATTTCCCTTGCCCACTCTTAGCATTAAGATCCCCCATAAGTATTGTTGGTTTTTTGAGTTTTAGTTAGAATTAGTACCTGTTGTATCCCTTTATAGAATTGTTCTACAAGATCATCATCAGAGTCGCTGATCGGGGCATAGACTTGTATTACATTCATGTTTGCAATTGTTTGTATTTGTACCATAAGAAGACGATGTGATATTCTGCACCACACTGTAATAGAGAACTTAAACTCGGAAGTCACACAATAACGATATCTAGGCAAAATAGGACCCTACGCCAACGACATAGCCATAATGGATAGAACAGAACGAGCGGTAGTAGACACTTTTAAGTGGAACCATAAACCATGGAACCATAAGCCAAAAAGGTAGGGGTAACCTTCAACGAAGACAAAAAGGCCAACGCATTGTACATCGTACATCCCATATGGTACATCGCAAATGACAGATTGATTATAAATAACTAAGACTTTGAACGAGCATGGAACTTCAAATACCTAGGATCATCCCTAAATGAGAACAATGCAGTCGGAGATGAGATAAAGCTAGCGCAAGTAGAGCCTACTATGCTTACAAAATCCTCCTACGCTCCAAGATATTGTCGCATAAAACCAAATTAAGGATATACTTCAACCTTATAGGATCAGTTGTGACATAGGTAGACTAATGTGGAGTTTAACACAAAGCGAAGAAGAAAAATTCTTCAAAGGGAAGAGGATTTGAGCGATCGATGTAAAAAGTTAAATTAGCAGGGTTGAGTTGCATCTCCAGTGGTCTGAAAAGTGTTGTTCGACCAACAGTAGAACAGGAAGAGTAATGATCTTCATAAGAAAAGGGACAGGTTACAAATTGTGATCTAGTGACTGTGGAAATATCAATTCCAAAAAACGTGTTTTACTGACAATAGTTTATCGCTATCCGAGTAAAATGAGGCAATATTCATTGAATACTTTGCAAATTTTTTAAATGATGTCGGTGTTTTTGATGGGCAAAATATTATCGTTGAAGACTTTAATTTTGACTGAGTAAGTTCCACAATTTGAATACATATATCCATTTACGTATATTAAGTCATTATACTTTTTTGAATAGAAGGTATCACTGAGTAAGTGATGATCCTTCTATTCAAAGTATAAAGACTTAATATTCGTAAATGGATATATTCAAATTGTTGAAGAGCCGATACGCATTACCAAAAATATGCCCATTGGGTGCCCAAAGGTAACCATTGCACCCGCTGTATTTTTATATATGTTACTAGGTCTATTTCTTTATACAGTTGTACCAGTTCGTGATTATACTTTATCCTCCACCCGTCTTCTTCCTGGGTAGGTCCAAATATTCTTCTCAATATTTTTCGCTCGAATTTTAATAATAGGTTCTCATGTTTGGTCGTCATTGTCCACGATTGGCACCCGTAGGTCACTATCGGTCTAATGATGCTTTTGTACACTTTCACTTTGGTTTTTACCCCAACTATTTGCGATTTCATTACACTTTGAACTGCGTAGTACGCTTTATTCCCGGCTATCAGTCTCTGTTGAATTGTTTGTGGTATTAAGTTCTGTTCGTTCAGTGTTGAGCCCAGATATTTAAATTCTCGTACCACTTCAATATTCATATTATCCATGGTTATGTTCTGTCCCAGCCGCGTCCTTGATTTTATGGCCATGTATTTCGTTTTGTCTTCATTCACCAGCAGTCCTATCAGTCTTGCCTCTTCTATCAGCTGCATAAATGTTTCTTTCACTGCCATTCCTTCCCACTATATTCAGATCGTCTGCATATCCTATAACTTGGCATGACTTGTTTATAATGGTGCTGTCAGTTTTTATTCCTGTGCCTCTGATCACTTTCTCGAGGGCTAGGTTAAATAGGATCGGGGCCAGGCCATCTCCTTGTCTTAGTCCTTTGTCTGTTGGGAATTTTTCTGTGAGCTGGTTTTGTATTCTGACCTGATTGAGCGTCTCTTCCATGGTTACTTGTATCATCTTGATTAGCTTCTGTGGTACTTCAAATTCTTTCAGAATGTTATATAGTGCTTCCCTACTTATACTGTCGTAGGCTTCTCGAAAGTCTACGAATAGTTGATGGATAGGTATGTCAAATTTCCACGCCTTTTCCATAATTTGTCGTGTTGTAAAAATTTGGTCGGTCGTGGATCTCCCTCTTCTAAATCCTGATTGATACTCCCCTATTAGATCTTCTGCGTATATCTCCAGTCTTTGGCGTATTATGGATGTTAGGACCTTGTATGCGACACATAGTAGTGAGAGGCCTATATAGTTGTTGCAGTCTTGTCGGTCGCCTTTCTTGTATATTGGGCAGATTATGGCTATCTTCCACTCCTCAGGTATTTTTTCTGTTTTCCAGATAGTTTTTATTTTAGCGCGTCTATTTTAGTTTCTAGTAGTTCTCCTCCTTGTTTGAGTAGTTCAGGTGGTATTCCGTCTATACCAGGGGCTTTGTTATTTTTTAGTTGTTGTATGGCATCTTTAATTTCTTGTAATTCTGGGTTCAATACTCGTGGTTGCACTGTGCATACGCTCGTTTTTGGTCCTTCGTAGTTGGTTCCTTGTTCTTTGTTTAGTAGTTCTGTGAAATATTCTTTCCATAGTAATAGGATTTTATTTCTCTCGGTCATTATTTCCCCGTCCTTATTCTTGCACATTTCTATTCTTGGGTGGAATTCGTTTTTGGTGCTGTTCACGGCTTTAAAGAACTTTCTTGTTTCGTTCTGTTCTCTTAGTTCTTCTAATTGGTCCAGTTGTTCATTTAGGTCTTTTCTTTTTTCTCTTCTGCATACTGCCTTTGCTCTCGCTCTCAAGATAGCGTATTCTTGTTCCTTAGTTCTTGTTGGCCTTTGCAGTAGTCGTTGTCTTGCTTTATTTCTCTCGTCTATTGCCCTCCTGCACGTCTCGTTCCACCATCGATTGCGCTGTCCTTTGGGTACTATTCCTATGGTCTCCTCCGCTGCTTCTCTTATGCTTTTTTTAAGGTTTTCCCATGTGTTATTTGTTTCCTCGTGCTCTTCCCATTCTTCTTCTTCGTTTATATTTAATCGTATAACTTTAAGTATAACTTTAATCTTCTTCTCCAGTGTTTCCACATATCTCTTGCTTTCATCTTTGTTCTTTAGGTTCTCTAGATTATATTTTCTTGTTTTTTCTCCCTTTTGGGCACGTGTTTTATTTATTCTCGTTCTTAATTTTATTTTGACCATAAAGTGGTCTGAGCCTACTGTTGCTCCTCTCATGGTTCTGATATCCACTATGCTTGAGTAGAATCTGGCACTTATTAGGACATGGTCTATATGGTTTAGTGTGCGCCCATCTGGAGATTTCCAAGTTGCTAGGTGAATGTTTTTGTGTGGAAACGTTGTACTTCTGACTACTAAGTCTTTTGACGCTGAGAAATCTATGGTTCTAGTTCCATTGTTGTTAGACTCTTCATGTATGCTGTATTTTCCTATCGTTGGCTGGTAAGCGTCTTCTTTGCCTATTTTGGCGTTAAAGTCCCCGATCACGAGTTTGATGTCATTCTCTGGTGTTGTGTCGACGTGCCTTTCTAGGGTTGTGTAGAAATCATCCTTTTCATGGTCCTCCTTCTCTTCTGTTGGGGCGTGAACAGAGAATATGGATAAGTTATTAAAACGCATTTTAATTCGGATGTAGCACATCCTCTTGTTAATTGGTTTGAAGGCGATGACGTTTTCTTTAATCTGGTTTCCAACTAAGAATCCCACTCCGAATTCGTGTCTGTTGTTTGTGTCTCCGCAGTAGTACAGGTCTCCGCTTTTATTAGCTAGTCTTCCTGTTCCTGGCCATCTTATCTCTTGTAGGGCTATTAGGTCTAGTTTGTATCTATCAAATACTTCCATCAGTTCATTTAGCGCTCCTATTTGATATAGGCTTCTAATATTCCACGTTCCGAGGTGCATGTCCATTTTCCTTTGCCTTGTCCGTCTTCGTGTTATCTGTCCTGCTTTCCGAGGCATATCTTGAGGTTTCGTGACAATTGGTGTTTTACGGGATGGGGTTGTTAGCCTCACGCCCTACCCCCTTTTCGGAGGGCCATTTCTCCCGCTCTCGTTAGCCCTGACCTTTCTTTCCACTGGGGGTTGGTTACCCGATCTCCAGAGAGGTTGTTCAGGTTACCTGGGGTTCTCCACCTTTATCTTCATATAAAGGCTGCTTGGAGGTGAGAGTCGGAATTGGGTAGGAGAGCCTATGCGACGCTAACAGGAAGCAGAATCGTGTGGTGCACATGCACTACCCCATTTGAACCCCATGGATGACGACAGAAACACCAAAAAGATCACTATCTGGAAACTACTGGAAGCCGGACAGTAGGAAGACCGAGAAACAAATGTTTGGTTGACGTCGTAAAAGGCCTCCAAATGCTAAATGTCAGCAACTGGAAAGTTCTAGCCGCTGATAGAGCAGGGTGGAGGAAAATTGTTAAGAGTGTCAAAACCCTCCAATGGCTGTAGAGCTATAGGAAGAAGAATATTAACAATTTTGTAATTAACAAAATTTTGTATTAAAACAATGTCATATTTAGTACATGTAGAAAAAAAATCCTCAACCGTTATTAAATTACCAATATAATCCACACGTCATTTAATCTCATTGATTTTTAATTATTTAAATTAGTTAAAATTGGTCTCGAATATTAATTACACTCATCGTCAGCAGCTTTTCGTATTCAGTGATTCGCTCAGTATCATTGGTCTACACCTATAAATTATGTTCCTATGAACAATGATATACACATTTAAACTAAGTTTAAAACATTTAACGGATTCGTAAAATATTCGTGATAAAAATCGAAGTGAATACAAACTGTTGTTATTATTATTGTCATTGTGCGCAATTTGGATTTGAAGGTAAACAATGTATATGTTTGAAATACAGAAAAAAAAAATAATTAGAAATAAATTGATACACCCTACTGAAAATTAAATGTCGTTGAAGTGTCGAAAGTGAACGAAATTTCAGGCAAATTGAATTTTGGAACACTGAAATTGAAACAGTGAAGTTTCGTTGAACTGATTTTCTGTGAAGCCTCGTTAAGGTGTCTGGGAAGTGTTGACAATCACATTCGTACAATCGAAGTATAAGTGTCGATGTATAAGTAGTATCGATGTATAAGTAAGTTGAACTATTTTATTGCGAAGTGTCATCAAAGTGACGGGGAAGTGTTGACATTTGTGGTATCATATGATATTGTGTAGATATCATACTATCTTCTACCCTTTATCAGAAATTATAAGAATGGGAAAAACTAAACAATTAACATAGATACTTTCGCAGCCTTCAAAATACTTTCCCGGCCTTGTTTGAAAAAGGCCATGAACATTAATTTTACCTAAATGACATTCAACCACAATAACAAGATAATGTCAAATCCCTTCCCTACTTTCGTGTATAAATACAAGAAAGCCCTCCAATACAAACTAGTCCAGTAAAGTCACGTACAAAATAGTCCGGTAGACAATCATAGCAGTAGTCAAGGTAGTCCAAAGCAGTTCGAGAAAGTGTAAGTAAAAAGTTTAAATCATAGGTATATGTAAATTGTGTATAAGCAATAAAATCCCAAAAACAAACCAAACGACTTCTACTTTGACTCCGTGCCCAAACCGATAAAAATATCAACGAAGGAAAACTCAACTGGTAAATTAGAATCTCTCGTCCCATCTCACCCACTTGCTTGAAGATCGACGATAGCTTAAGCCGACGAGCAGCCTAAGATGAAGTCCACGGATCAAATCATTGGTAACAGCGGTGGTTCTCAACCATCGCAACCATAACATTGGTGCCGGATATGGCAGCATAACATTGTTGGCTGTGGTAAATCGCAACCATAACACTGGTGGCACCGATAAGACATAACGTTGGTCACACCGGTAGAGTATAACATATCCGACACTTTCTGTCTCCGAAACACTTCGCTGCACTTCGACGACACTTCGTTGCACTTCAACGGCACTTGATTTTCATCAGGGTAGTTGATGAAAGTTCACCAGTCTCTAACTGGAAAATATGTTTGATCCATCCAAAAATATGAAATTGTATTTACCCGTTCTTAAATCAAGTCACTCTGATCAATGAAAATAATCCTTGAAAATCTTGTCCAGACATTTCAATTTGTCTATTTATAAATGAAGAAGAAATTAGTTACAGTCAGGAAAGGAATTGAAACAAGCATTCATTTGGATATTGAATAAACAACGTTTCAAAAAAGAAATCATAGTTTAATGAAAATCATATATACGAAACCATTTCACCCAAACTTTTTACAACTTTTTAACACTGAGCGTTGGAGAACGTGTTTAAAAAAATTTCATGGGAGCTTTCTTCGAAAGGAAGTCGGCATCGACGAAGTCGCCTTAATCACTTACGCTTTGCCAACGATATTGTACTTACCAGCAGCGACCAAGTGGAACTAGAGATAATGGTACGTGAAGTCAAAGAAGTCTCCCAATCGGTGGGGCTGAAAATGATCTTGAGAATCTTCAGAATTTGAATTGATGAATCTTCAGAAAACTAAAATCATGAGTTCGAGCAATATAATGGTCACCATCGGTAATCATACTCTTGAGAAAGTCGATGAGTATGTACATCTGGGACACAACATCAAGTTGGGAAAGGACAATCAAACAGCTGAAATCACCAGACGCATCGGTTTGACCTGGGCGACATCTGGCAGACTCAGCTACATTCTCCGAGAACCATGTATTCCTATAAACCTCAAGAGGAAGGTTAATATTGAGTTGGGAAAGCACAATCAAACAGCTGAAATCAGGTTTGACCTGGGCGGCGTCTGGCAGACTCAGCTACATTCTCCTTGAACCACGTATTCCTTTAAACCTCAAGAGGAAGCTTTATATCATGCCGGTCGAAACGTATAGGGCTCGAGACCGTAAATCTAACTGTTTGGACCGTTTTTATTGGGTTTGCGGCCTATCAAAAGAGGGCGCACGATTGTCGATAGCGCGATCTATTAATTCCGACAGGTGTCGATCGCGCGCAAAGAATTCGTGTAAAAAATCGCGCTGCGCGATTTAGATAGAATTGGTGAGAGTGATTAGAGTCGCAGTAGGAGTAGTACGTCTCACCCGGCCAATGTGTTAAGAATGTTTGCACGTTTTGTCTCGGCCGGCATGCAACCCATTTTATAATCATTTTATAACCCATTTTATAATCATTTTGTTGATGGGAACTTTTCGGGGATTCTGCCCATTCTAGACGATCTGCGTTGCAAGGGTTCTCCGCCGAATATCCTTCTTGTCTTTATTCCTACCCGTTTCTTCCCTTAAAGTTGGCGACAGGAGGATAGCCGAATATCCTTCTTGTCTTTATTCCTACCCGTTTCTTCCCTTAAAGTTGGCGACAGAAGGATCGTTTCAACAGAGCAGGCGAGGAATATATTTTATAGCTAGAAAGTAAGTGACAAAACCACCTCGATTTGTTATCTTTATTCTAATTTGTCGATGTCATATATAATCCAATCACTAAGGATGTATAGCGCAAATCGACTTGATGATAAAGTCTGCCAGCGAACGATGCAGAGAAGCATCCTCAGAGATCAAAATCGAAATGAAGAAATCGTAGTCGCGGATGTGGTGCGTCTTTAGTAGCAATGGACGGTTCACAAAGCGAGACAATATCGAGTGGACACTAAAGTTATATTACAATGGAGGCCGCGAAGGCCTAAGAGAAGTGTGGGCAGGACGACAAGATGGCGGGACGACATCCGACGCCACACGGGAGGAAACTGAATGGAAGTAACCCAGAAAAGTTCGGTATGGAGAAGTTCGTAAGAGGTCTATGTTCAGGAGTAGACGAACACCGGCTAAAAGAAAGAAGAAGATTGAAAATCATAGAATTAAAAGTATTAATTACTGACCCAATACATTGTACTTCTTCAGAATTTAATTCTGTGCCATCAATACAAACTTCCAAGAACAAACGCCATCGAAGTGTCGGGAAAGTGTTGACATTTGTGCTACCCAACACTTTATTTGTCTCGGAAACACAGTTGCACTTCGACGACACTTCCTTGCACTTCAACGACACTTCATTTACACCAGGGCAGCTGGTGAAAGTTTCTGTAATTGGAAAATGGGTTTGATCCTTCCAGAAATATGAAATTATACATACATACATGTGGCCATAGACCCCTTGTGGGGTATTGGCCGCTCCATTCTGGAGCTCTTTGATCCTTTTGTTGCGGTGGATCTGTCCGCGTAATCTATTTTCCATTCATAGCTTCATGTGTGTTTTTGTTTCTTGTACTATTTTCTTCCATTCCTTCCTGTCTTTCACCTTCTTCTTCCATTCTGTGACTTCCATTACTCTCTTATCTTCGTGTATTTGGTCCTGCCATTTTATTATCGGCCTTCCTCTTGGTCTACTGAGTGGTGGTTTCCAGTTTATAATTCTCTTCGTTATGGAGTCTTGGGTTTTCTTTGAATATGGCCATACCAGCTGAGCCTTCGCGCTTTTATGAATTTCACTAGGTCTTCCTCTTCTATGATATTTTTTATTTCTTCATTTCTTAGTGGTCTGTGTTCTTGTCCTGGTATTTTCTTTGGGCCCAGTGTTCTTCTTTCCAGTATTCTCATGCTTTCTTCGTCTCTCTTGGTCAGGCACATTGTCTCTGCTGAGTATATTATTACTGCTCTAATTCTGGTTTTGTAGATTTTTATTTTCGTGCTTGTGCTGAGGTTCTTGTCCTTAAGTACCTTATGTTATTTCCAGAAAGCCATTTTTCCTGCCTTTATTCTTTCGCTAAATTCGATACTTCTGTCGTTGCTCCCGTTTACTGTGACTATGAAATTATGAAAATATAATGCAAATATAATGACATTATATTTGCCCGTTAATTCGGACATAAATCAAGAAGACAATCTTCGCAATCAAGAAGACAGTCTTCGGATCAATGAAAATAATTGTTCACAGTGGTGTGCTGGGAAAATGTTAACAATGGGCTCGCAGCCGATAACCGCCACCGTTAATAAACCGAACAATTAAAGAATTTGCGTAAAAATGTCTGTTGTATAATTCAATATCCTGCGTGGTATTACCAAGGGAAGTATTTATTTCAACATAGGATTTGTTTGGTAGTCTTAATAAGACTTAATATTATAGAGCTACAAACAAACAGCTTGAAAATATTTATATATTCAGGCTGCATTTCATCTTGAAGTTTTATTATGATTATTGTTAGTTTATGTGAAAGTATAAACACAAAATATGAATTGTTAAATAAAAACGATTACAAAGCTTGGTTTGTTTTTATTATAAATTGCGATAGTGGAAACTGTGAAAATCTAATTTTCAAAAAACTAACAATAGGCTAGCAAATTTGAAAATGGGCTCGCGCGAGTCCCCGCGAGCCCACTCCAGCACACCACTGATTGTTCATCTACCAAAATCTTGTCCAGAAATTTCAATTTGTCTATTTATAAATGCACAAGAAATTAGTAAAAAAACAGGAAAGGAATTGAAACAAATATTCATTTGGATATTGAATAAACAAAGTTTCAAAAAAAAATCATAGTTTATTGAAAATCAAAGAAATAAAATATTATTTACTCACCCAATACATTGATTCTGTGCCTTCAATACAATCTTCCAAGAACAAGCAACAAGCGAAACAAAATAAAATTTCTACAATTACATTAGTTCCTGTAATATTTAAAAACTACAAAAAATAAACAAGGATTTTTATGTACATTTTTTACAAAGGCATCTTAAAATAATTCTTTCTTTTTCGCGTGGAAACAAATTCTGATCAATTACGTGAGAAACATCGAGATTTCTGTATAAAATAGATTAGTTCATTATTTTTTTGGTTTTCATGGTATTTTAACCCAGACAAAGATATTATTGTTAATTTTGTTTGTACTTTAAGTAATCTACATTTCCAATTTTTTTTATCAAATATTAGAATCAAATACAAATCGCAAGGTTTATAAAAACCTGGGCATTTTTCAAATCATTTAATCAAGATTTTGCTGTTGATTCAATCTTATATTTTTTATATATAAAGTATTCTTATCGATTTTAGATTTTCTTGCTGCAATTATTGATGCAATGATAAACTATAAATTGTAATGCAGTGATTATAATATTATAAAGATAAATAAGATATTTTAACCAAACTATAATATTAGTAGTCGAAAAATGAAAGTTATATCTCGCTACACCATGAAACTTATAAATAAACATTAAATTATAATATCAGCAAATAAATATTTCGTACACATAAACCAAGATGTGTTAATTTGCTTGAGCATTTTTCTCCATTCTAAAAATATTGAAATTAAACTTCTTTGTTGCTTAAAATACAAAATTAACACCAGAAACTGACAAAAAAAACTATAAACTAAATGTTTGATTACCACATGCATATTTTACTTTTACTTAACGGATAGAGAAAAATTGAGAAAAGGGTTTACAAGCGACGATATGATTTGACTCGCAGATATTAAAATCTTTTGCCTACAATCTAAGGTAAAAATCGGTCATCCCATCGGCTGATGAAGTCTGGAACGGTGCTTAGTAGTCCAAAGCCCATTCGTTCTCTTGCAAAAAGCAATCGACCACTTCCTTCATCGCAAAGTTTGGGATTAATTGGTCTTGCGTTAACTTTACGCGTGTAACTGGATCGAAGTGACCAACTCTCTAAAAAACAGAAAATGATGAATTAAAAATTCTTTATCAATTATTAGGGGTATAACATTATTTAAACAATTAATTAACAGAGACCATAACGTGCCTGACGTGTGACAAATATAGGTAAAGGGCGACGCTGTTTTTTTTTCCGTAAAAATAAATGTTTCTAAAAGTTTTTAGCCGCTAATGGCGGGATTACGATGAACTTAAGGTATCGGGACGTGGAGTGACGTAAAACTTAAACACATTGTTTTATATGCGGGTGATCGACGCGACGCTACGCATCAGAACTTAACGTAATGTGAAAGCTACCAATCTTCACGTGACTCTTTCAGCCAAACAACTCTCTCAATTCAAGAGTGACATTTGGTATATTTGTTACATTTATATTGTGCAATAGGCAGCAACTGCGACAACAGAAAGAAATGAAAATTTCGATGAACGACACTTTCATTTTGAGTTTGTGCATAACCAAAATAGATTCTTATCTGAAAAATATCTCACCATCGTTTCGTACTCGTTTCCTCTTCCACAGTTTAAAGCCGGGAATACACATGACTGTAGGTGGAACTCTTGCTTAAGGCACACTAACTGGCGTGTCTGAATTTGGCAAGCAAGTAGATAGCATAACATATGATTTACTAGTATGTAATATGAGGGAGGAGATGCGGGGGCTACAAAACTGGCACGTGTGAACGTACGCGACAGGTACATGCCAGTAGCTGACGAGTTGTCTTTGGTACACGTTTTTTGTTCGTTTCAAGTTTTTGTATTTATTATACAGTTTACAGTTACAGTTTATTCATTTCTTTCTTTCTCGTTTATTCACAGAGAATACGAATGTTTTGGGAAGCCGAGTAGCTCTCTTTATAAAAATAGACCGTAACAATGCCTACACCAAAATTGAAGAGGAATTTAATGTGACTAGTAGCCACACATTCTACTGCTAATATCAACACTATACCATTTAATTCATTGGTTTTAATTCGAATGTTTTCCATTGTAAAAAAGCGTAAGACTGACACGTACTGTCTCAGCTGTGGCTCAGCTGTGATGTGGTAATTGAACCACTTCAGATTCCTCAATTAATTAAAATCTCTTAGAGAATTCCAAGGTCTGATTCAACAAGTTTACTTGAAAAATGTTTCATTATATGACGATTAGATTGAGTCTATAATTTGTTTGCGCCAGTTAATAAACCGCGCTGCTGAGAGATTACTGAAACCGTCTGTAAAAGAAATATTTTTTTAATAAACTTCGTAAAACACAAATACAACCGTTTTGTAATAATTAAGTTTACAAACGTAAGTTCCAGTTATTTACTAAGCTTTGTTCTCATTCAATCTCAGACTAGTTTCAATCGATTTTTAAAATAATGTAATAACTAATAAGGCTATCGTCAGAATTAGACAAATTCTGAATACTCCAAAATGCATATTTTCAGCACAAAAGAAAAAAACTTTGAATTATTAATCAGGTGCAAGATACTCTTGATTCTGCTTACAATTAAACGCATTCTTCTCGAACTGTGTTACATAATTCACATGCTAATAACTAATACACATGTACAGTCCCTGGTGAATTTAGGAAGTGAAACCAAGTGTCTAAAGCAGGATTTCTTAACTGTTTGTAGTCACTGACCACTTTCAAAATTTCAACAATCTGACGAACCTCTTCCAAATTTAATTGTAGGAAAAGAAAACAGGGTATTTTGGAAAAAACACACTTCTATTTATTAACAAGACAAAGTATAGATTAGCGCGCAACGGTGGTTTAATGAGAAGATTTCTGCTGCTTCCTTTAGATCACATTAAATTGAGCAATTTTCTTAGACAACGCCAGACGCACTGTGTATACAGTCTTGCAAATACAACACCAGACGCACTGTGTATACAGTCTTGCAAATACAGGCATGTAAGAACGCAAATTGCATGCAAGTTTAACTTGCATGCAACGACGTGAAGTCACTTCACGTCGCGTCGCGTCCCGTTCATCGCAAACCGGGCATAAGAGCGAAAAAACACTTAAATTTCTTTTCAACTTATGTTTTTCAACTTTTTTTTTAGAGATAGAAATGCTGAATTATGGCGATACCCTTATTAGGTTTTAAGATATAAAAAAATTGTACGATTGAGTTGAAATTGGTTTGGAATTTGAAAGTCAACATTTTGTACGATTTCCAAATTTAATCATAATTCGTCAGGTGAAGGAAATTTTTCAGAAATTTGCGAGACCTAGAGTTGAATCCAAAATAAAAAAGTGTTCTATTCAAACTTTTGCACAATATCAAATAAACGTAATTTTGCTACTTGCAATAATTTTTTTAACAAATTTGTTCAAAGAAATGTTATGTTTCAGTAAAATTGTTTCAAAGAAAATCGAGAATCTTTAACTGAAAGAACTTTGGCTGAAACATTGCTGACACATCATGCTGAGAAGTCATTTAAAAAAAGCAGCAACTAAATAGAAAATCTAAACAGTGTATTCTTCAAATTTGTCCAAATTTCAACTTTTGAATCAACACATAACTCTGTTATTCACATTTTTTTTATTTTACTTTATTTCAGTATTAAATTAAAAATCTTCAGCTGAAAGAATTTATGCTTAAAGTTTACTAAAACCAAAGATTAAGAAAATTGAAGAATAAAATGTAAAACTAAAAAAGGTGGTTCTTCAATTTGACTAAATTTTGTATTTAACATTTGTATAATTTCATTTCGTAATTAAATCAAGAATCTTCAACTGAAAGAATGTATGAATAGGATGGTTGCGACAGTTACTACCTGGGTAATTCATACTTACATTGAATTGAAAAATTCACTATGTTTTTACCACACTTATACTATGTAAAAATGTTATACAACTTGTTATTCACAGGTATATAAATTTCAACACATATCACGACTTAAGTTTCAACGTTTGACGGTCATTTTCAAGTGTTGACCGGCGTTGACTTGAAAATGACCGTCAAACGTCGAAACTTAAGTAGTGATTTGTGTAGAAATTTATATAACGGTGAATAACAAGATGTATAACATTTTTACATAGTATAAGTGTGGTAAAAACATAGTTAATTTTTCAATTCAATGAAAGAATTTATGCTTAAAGTTCACTGAAACCAAAGATTTAAAAAATCGCACAGTAAAACCCAAAACCAAAAAAGTTTGTCCTTTGAGTCCGTTCAAAACTCAGAACAAAATATGTCAAATTTGAAATTCAAATTTGTCTGTTGCTAAAACGAAATAAATTAGAATAGCTAGTGTAACTTTTGCTAGTATAATTCTGTCCTGATATTAGAAAATGTGTCTGATTTGTCCTAAGATTCAAATTTGAGTTGTCTCTATTAGAGGGCCCTATACTTGTGTCTCAGACATATGTACACCAAACAAGACACCAAGCACAAGTGTAGGCAGGAGGAGTAGGTTCAGTTACTAAATCAGATAAACTTCAAATGAATTAAAGAAACCAGAATAACTAATCTGTCATTAGAAGTAGTTTGAGATTCCTAAAATTCAAATGTTGTGTCTGTTGCTACATCAAACAAATTAAAATTTGGTTGTCAAAAAATTTAAATTGAATACAAACTACGGCCTCCCGCACCCTAAGAAGTCAAAGGGTTGATTATATAGTTTTATAAGCGCAACCAGGCTTCCAGCAGTCAGGCTCCAGCTCGGCACGCCGTACACATGACACGAGTTGTAGAAAAGCACGCCGTAGCGAAAAGGTTAACCCTTTGACTACTAACGGCGTATATATGCGCCCTCACAAGTCTACCAATATATACAAAAGACGTATATTAAGAATATATGTAATATTGCGCCACCTGTATTAGTAAAAAGCTTAAAGGGTATTGTCACAAAAATTATTAAAAAATACCTGTAAGTGTTCCTCGATGTCTTTCTTTTCATATGTAATTCCACTGGGAGTGATCACAGGTTCTTGGAGAATTTCAAAACTGATTTTACCACATAAATAATCAGGAACGTCTCTTTTCTATAAAACACATCAACATAAATTAATATACGTACTAACTAGTAAAACTATACAATAACTAAGCCTCCTTTCACTTACTTTTCATTTAATCTAAAATTCTGGATTTATACCACAAGCTATTATTATTTATAACACAAGCTATATTAGCCTGAAGGTGAGAAATAGGTGAGAACTTGAAGATCTCTTTTATGTACAAAATGAAAGCTTCATGAAATTTTATCTCGTTGTATACAGTCTTAGCATTTTAGTTAACCGAAGCCCCAATTACTTAAAAAATAATTCAAAAGAATTTTTGTAAAATCTTTGTATACAAGGGTGTCTGAACATCCTTTTAGTTTAGCTCCATTTACTTAAAAAAACAATTCAAAAGATTTTTTGGAAAATATTATTAAATCTGAAGTTCATTGCTAAATTTATTTTTGATTTTCAGCCAGCAATCAAGTATTTACTTCCATTTCTACACACTCTGGTGTATGTTTTGACGCTCTTAGATTAAGAAAAGTAAATAAATTGAATAATTTTTGTTTTTTTTTTATTTCTCAAAAATATTTCAGAACGAAAATAATTTTTCGATTTTCTAAAGAATGATAAAATTAATAAATGATATATAATAGACTCACCCTTCTCTTATCATCAACTTTCGCAAATATTGTGTTTAATTCATTTATATACATATCCTAGAAACAAAACAAAAATTAGTATGTAACCTTTAAACGCAATTGTAGTAAAAGTTCTTATATAGATGTATTTTTATTACTCATGTTATACCGCGTACTATTTTGGCGCCCGTTTTTTAGTGCGACAAATGGCTGTTTGTCAATTCAATTATTACCACATAACTTGGGTAACGCACTCTAATATTCAATAAAAAATCGGTAAGTTACATTTAAAAAAACAATTGAATAAATACAATCAAAACCTCCATATTAAAAAAGTGACGTGAAAGTGACAGATTTTTTTTTTCAATACAAAATAAGAATTAAAGAAAATGTTTTAAAATGAGTGTAAAAAGGTGATACCGGAGACTGATGAGAGTTCTTATAACGAATCCACACCACAAGAGACAATTAAAAAAGCAAATTCTTTATTTTTTATTCAATTTTTTTTTAAGGCCCCTGGACCCCAAACTTGTAAGATACGTCCCCTCGCATGCAATTGACAACTTACCGCCCTAGTTGCACAATATACTATTGTTCGGTCTTCACAATATATTTTTATTAAATTTATTAAATAAAATATTTATAAATAAAGTTTATAAAAACACAATAGAAAGTTTTAGTTTTAATTCTTTATTTAAATTCTTAATTTAAAATTTTAAGTTTTACTTCAAAAAGTGACATTCACGAAAACACATTGATCAATTTGTAGAAAACTTAAAATGGTCAAAAACGGAAGCCTATAAGCAGAACATAGACTTTACTTAACGTTATTTCCGTCAGAAAAAAAGGTCTGAATTACTCTCAAGTCGCGTCTAAGGTAGTTACTTCAATTTTTCAATGTAGAGAAATGTCAAAATGTTAGAACTATTAAAGAGCGATCTTTGTAAATATGATTTCTTCTTGTTGTGCATCTTCATTTCTGAAGGTTAGCGACCACTTCACCATATCGCTTCCTATCTCCGGCTATGTGGAATAGTTCTCCCACGCCCATACCAGTCTAGTTTCGAATGTTACGTAACCATGAAACGTTTCTCCGACCTATTGACTTTTTGTCTTCTATGCGCCACTCCATTATTAGTCTTACAATTAGTATGTTGTATTTTTGGTTACGTAATATGTGTCCGAGGTATGCAGTTTTTCTTTGCACTATTATTGGCATTAGTTCTCTTTCTTTATTAATTTCCTATGTTTGACAGTAGCATTTCGTACATTTTCCGTCCAGGACATGTTTAATATTCGTCGGTATAACCACATCTAAAAGGCCTCTATTTTATTCATGATATTTGTGTCCACGTCTCTGCTCCGTACAATAGCACCGCACAGATGTAACAATGAATAGTTCGGCATCTTGTCTTTAAGTTTAATGTTCCGTCACAAAGTAACTGTTTCCATATCACAAATACGCTTCTAGCTTGTTCGATTCTGGCCTTCATCTTAAATGGAGGGGCCCGCTTTTCATTTAGAACAGTTCCTAGGTATTTAAATGATTTTACTTTGTTTGATTCTGGCCTTCATCTCAAATTGAGGGGCCCGCTTTACATTGGGCCCCAACATTTAAATGATTTTACTTGTTTCATTTTACTGTTTAATTTTATGTCCATGGTTCTGATATATTGTGAGCTTTTGCTAACTTTCATTAGATTTAATTCATGTTTAGACCTGAGGCGGTGCTCTCTTCGTGAACTCGGTCCAGCATATGTTGTAGGTCTTTTTCGTTTCCAGAGAGGATACATTAGTCATCGAAACAGAAAGAACAGGGCATATAAAAAGAAACTACAGTGCAGAACCAGGGAATGTGAAGAAATGTACAGAAAAATGAAGAAGAGAAGAAAAAAAAAAGGTACGTAAAAAGAAGAAGAGAGAATTCGAGAACAGTGTCATAGCAGAGATAGAAGTACTCAAGTCAAAACGAAACTAGAAAATTCTATCAAAAGATCAACAGGAAAAAGGAGTTCAAACCAAAAGTAAACGTGTAAGTAAAATGTAATGTAAAATGTGTAAGAATAAACAGGCAGATATACTAAACGACAGGGATGACATTCCTCTAAGATGGGTGGAACATTTTTCAGAACTGCTAGGAACTGACGAAAACGTAACTCCAGAATAATTTGATGCTCGAAGCAAAGACCAAGTCGAAGACCCTAACATTGATGACATCCGGAAAGCGATAAGGCGTCTAAAAAACTATAAAGCACCTGGCCAAGATGGAATGCCCTCAGAACTGTACAAGCAGGGTGGAGACACCCTAGAAAAAGCGCTACTTGAAATAATATTAAAAGTATGGCATCAGCTACGCATGCTGGACAAGTGGCAGGTTGGACTGATCTGCCCAATACACAAGAAAGGGGATCTACTTGAGTGTGGTAACTAGAGGGGCATAACACTACTAAACACCGTCTATAAAATACTATCATACGTCATCGCAGAACGTATCCAAATATACGCGGAACCCAGACTTGGAAGATATCAATGTGGTTTTAGACCTGGCCGCTCTACAACGGATCAGATCTTCATTTTATATACAATTTTAGAAAAGACCAATGAATTCAACATAGATACCTTCCATTTCTTCATCGATTTAAAGGCAGCTTATGATAGTATATTATGACCGAAGCTTTATGAAGCCATAAATGAGCTTGAGATACCAGAAACTCTCATAAACCTCACAAAAATGACAATGTCTAGTGTAGTATGCTGTGTCAAAATACAAAATGATATATCGAACCCGTTTGAAACGAAGGTTGGCATGAGACAGGGTAATGCGCTAGCATGCCTACTATTTAACATAGCCTTGGATAAAGTAGTTCGAGAGGCCCAACTAAATAATAGAGGCACTATCTTCAATAAATCTACTCAAATCCTGGCCTATGCAGATGATGTAGATATTATTACTAGAACCATACGAGAGGCCAAAGACACAATCACAACTTTTAAAGCCGCAGCAAACAACATGAGACTACACGTAAATGAACAAAAAACAAAATTTATGGCAGCAACAAAAAACCAAAGTGTGCCAGACATTGGACAGAATCATCACAATTAATGATCATAATTTCGAAGGGGTGAAGGTGAGTATCTGGGTGCAACAATAACGGTAGATAATAACAACAGTGCAGAAATCAGAAGAGGCATTATGTTGACAAAAAGGTGCTATTTTGGCCTTTCAAAGTACCTATGCAATCGTAATCTATCAAGAACTACAAAAATCAGACTATATAGAACACTCATATCATATCATACCAGTCTTAGCTTTTTCACCACCTTCTCCAGCTTCTTTCGCCATTCATTCCTGTCTTTGAAAAAGAAATGAATCTCTGTTCATGCTCTTTGAAAGAAAGATATTGCGAAACATATACGTGGCAATCCAAGAAGACGGTATGTGGAGACGCAGGTATAACTTCGAAATTTACAAATCTATAGACAAGCTGGTAACAAGGACATAGTAACTACAATCAAAATTGGCAGATTGCGATGGGTCAAGTCATGTGAACAGATATGATGACAATAATCCTGCAAAAAAGATCCTTAAAGCAGAACCCATAGACCCAAGATGGCGAGGAAGGCCAAAGCTGCGCTGGAAGGATGGTGTAAGCGACGACGCACATGAGATAGGTGCACCGAACTGGACGATGCCTACCAAAGACAGGAATGAATGGCGAAAGAAGCTGGAGAAGGTGGTGAAAAAGCTGGAGAAGAAACCCTACAATAGGGTTCTATGGCCATTGATGTCATTAGTCATTGGCAAAAATATGTTGTTTATCCATCGACCATTGTTTTTTATATCAATTTCTACATCTTCTACGCCATTCTTGAAAATTTTCTTGGAGTAAGCATTAAATGGGGGATATGACTTAACCTAACCTTTTTTCCGTCAATCAAAGTCATTTATTGATGATTGAAAAATCTGATCATCGGATCGGAGTTACTCCCAAGTCGCGTCTAAAGAAGTTTTACTTCAATAAATTATGAATTAACAAGTTGATTGCCAAACAACGAGATAACTCGATATTTGTCCTGGTAGTCAACTTGTTAAAATTTTGAAATTGTCCAAAAGGCAATATTGTTTGCAATTTTATTACTCGTACTATTATTTACGGGCGTTGACAGCAATTGACGCGATAAAGCGTCAAACTTATGGAATTGATAAATTGATAACATTAAATATTTTTATTATTTTCATTAAAAATCCATAAAAGAACGATGCAAAATTTATGTTTTGTTTATTTATAAACAAAATTTTTAGAAAATTGTAAAATTTCTTACTTGTATTTTACTAAGTTGTAACATAGATTTGTAGGATTCGTAACATAAGTTTGAAGAATTGTCTGAAGTTTTAACATTGTTGAGAAATAAATGACAATTATACAAATTCTGAAATTTCAAATGCAACATTTATTAGTTTTGTTATTAGTAAGTTTCAAAAATTTCTGCACAATGTCGGCTTGTTCAGTTTCATACTTGTGCTCGCAACATATTCTATGTTTTAAATTATTAGTTTTATTATACTTACGCATTTATCTTGAATTTCTTGTGTTTTCAGTTCCTTTTCTTCGGAGTCTAAATCGCTGTGCGTCAAATCGCTCAAAAGCCTCTTTTTGTCGTCACAAAGTAAGTTATTCAAATAGGACTGCAATTCAATTTCTTGAGCGATTCGTTTCTCCTCCCAAACGGCGAAACGCTTTTTCCGCGCTGTACGCAGCTGCGAAGCTATGTCGTCTCCGAAATTTAATTTTTGTTCTTTTGCTAAATCGAAAGCTACAAAAACAAACAAGTTTAATGGAAAATGGAAAAAAAAGGGAAATATTTAATGTTTTAAAAACGAATAGTCAAAAATAGCTTGTATTATATTATAATATCATTGATGCTAACATTAAGTTTTAACCCCTTGACTACGAAAGGTGTATATATACGCCCTCACAAACATATCAATATATACGAAAGACGTATATATGCGCTCTCTGTCTAATATCGCCGTCTATTTTCGCCGTCTGTATTCATGATTCTCTCCAACAGGGCACCACAGTATAGTGGTTGAGCACAAAAGGTTTCTTATTTGCTCTAATTTATTCCAAAACATTTTTCTAAATTTAGCAGAACTAAAGCGAATAATTAATAATTTTAAAGCGCAAATTCGACAAACTTTGATTTTTATAGGAAGAATGTGTATATTGAATCAATGAATTTGGACTTTGCAAGAACAAATTTGAACTTTGAAAGTACAAATTTGTGTCAAGAAATAAAGAATATGAACTTTTAAAGTGCAAATTCGACAAACTTGATTTTTATAGGACGAATTTTAACTTTGAAACAACGAGTTTGAACTCTGCAAGGACGAATTTGAACTTTGAAAGAATAAATTTGTGCCAAGAAAAGAAGAAAGCGAACTTTTAAAGCACAAATTCGAACTTGCAGTTTAACTCCGCCAATCAATATCTACATAATATTTACCTCTCTGTATAACAATGAATTTGAACATTGCAATAACAAATTGGAACTTTCAAAGAACGAATTTGTGCTAAGAAATGAAGAACGTGAACGAAAGGGAATATTCGACCTATAGGACGAATTTGAACTCAGCAAAGACGAATTTGAACTTAGCAAGAACAAACTTGAACCTTGAAAGAACAAATTTGTGCCAAGAAAAGAAGAAAGCGAACGTTTAAAGTACAATTTGAAACATTCATTTCGAATTTGAAGTTTGACTCCGCCGATCAATATCTACATAATATTTACATCTGTATGAAAATAAATTTGAATTTTCAAAGGACGAATTTGTGTCAAGAAATGACAAATGTGAACTTTTTAGGAACATATTAGACCTATGCGACGATTTT
This sequence comes from Phosphuga atrata, assembly GCA_944588485.1. Classification (NCBI taxonomy): domain Eukaryota; kingdom Metazoa; phylum Arthropoda; class Insecta; order Coleoptera; family Silphidae; genus Phosphuga; species Phosphuga atrata. The sequence goes on from OX155893.1 coordinate 24,903,240, forward strand.
GAACTCAACAAGGACGAATTTTAACTTAGCAAGAACAAACTTAAAATTTGAAAGAACAAATTTGTGCCAAGAAAAGAAGAAAGCGAACTTTTAACCTTTATATCAATACCCAGTCATCACAACGTTGTTCAATAGCCGGGGTACTCGGGTAACCGGGCCGTTATATAATCCACAGACGGACTAAGCCAATGTTTTTCAACCTTTTTTACTTGCGTACCCCTTGACCTATCATCGCTAATCCACGTACCCCTACCCTCCCCCCATTATGTATAATAAAGTTGTAAAACTTGTTCTTCTTCTTCTTTCGAATAGGCCTACTTTGGACCACGCTTGTTCAACTGTTGGGCTTTGATCTTTGCCCAGTATTGTCGCATCTTCTGCCGGTATAACTCCTTCTCTCTCCTGTCCAGGGGGTACCTTTTCTTCGAGGTTTTTCCTGAAATCCACGGACTTCCTTTAGGGTGCGTCTCACAGACTGTCTGTTTTTGAGATCTGTTATTCCCAGTTCTTTAATATCCTTCTTGGTCTCTGTCAAAAGTGGTACAAAGCTTCTTGTTTTGCCAGAAGGTGAACAAACGGTTGGTTAGTCGGTTTCGAGGTAATCTTGCAATGTGGCCATAGAAAGCTACCCTTCTTTTCCTTGCACAGTCAGAGAGCATCTCAATATGTTCGTAGAGCTCAGAGTTATGCCGTCTTCGGAATTCGCCATCTTCCTTTACCGGGCCTAGGATCTTCCTGAGGATTCTCCTCTCTCTGATTTCCAATTTCTCTATAAGACCTCTTCGGTTCAAGGAAAGGCACTCCATGGCATATAGGGCTTCTGGTCGTAAGACTGATTTGTAGTGCTTAAGTTTCAAGTTGCGTGACAGGCATTTCTTATTGTAAGTGTTCTTAGTCAGCCGATAGGCTAGTTCTAATATGCTGACTCTCTTGGATAATGATGCTCTTTCTGATAAGTTGAGTTCAATCCATTCGTCGAGATACTTACATTTCTCAGTCCTCTTGATGTTTCCCTGTTCTAGTAACATCTCTCTGTTTGCTTCTCTAATGTTGGTGAAAAATTCTGTTTTCTCCAGCGACACTTGAAGACCCACTTTGGCAGCCTGTTTTCTGAGGCAGTTTACCTGCATTGTTGCCATCTCAAGAGAATCAGCAAACAGTGCCATGTCATCTGCAAAGGCCAGGCAATCTATAACCAGTCCATCGTTCTTATGTCCCAGGTAGATACCACTCTGAGCACCCAAATTGTTCAGTTCCTTGCGCCATTCTCTCATAACCTTTTCAAGGACACAGTTAAAGATAAGTGGGGAAGGTCCATCTCCTTGTCTCACGCCAGTTTTTATTTCGTGACATTCTGAAATCTCGCCTCTAAATTTAACCTTGGAATGTGTGTTGGTCAAAGTTTCTAGGATTAGTCTGCGGGTTTTGTTGTCCAGTTCTAGTTCCTGGAGTACTTTGTTAAGCGTTTCTCTATCGATGGAATCGTAGGCCTTCCTAAAATCAACAAAGGTGATGACCACCTTGCGGTTTCTCATCTTGGAGTATGCAAGTACAGTTTTAAGGTTGAGGATCTGTTCAACACAGGATCGGGTCTTCCTGAAGCCCCCCTGGTATTCTCCCAGTTGACTATCCAACTGATTTTCCCTTATTTGTAACGCCTTCGAGAGAATCTTGTATGTTACCGGGACGAGAGAAATTCCACGGTAGTTGTTTAGATCCGTAAAATCTCCCTTTTTGTGAAGCGGATGGATCAGAGCAGATTTCCAATCGGGTGGTAATTTCTCTGTATCCCAGATGTCCTGGATGATCTCGGTTAGCTTGCGCACGGCATTGTTCCCAGCACCTTTCCACAGTTCAGCAACGATAGAGTCCTCTCCAGCTGCCTTACTATTCTTAAGAAGTTGAATGATCTGGCCAACTTCTTCCAATGAAGGGGGAAGCGAGTCCGGGTTTGGTGTGGTTTGTTTATAGTTGAAGTCTTCGCTGGGTGGGTCACAGTTGAGTAGATTTTTAAAGTACTGAGCCAAAAGGTGGCAGTTGTCCTTGTCATTATAAGCCAGTTTGCCTTGTGAGTCTCTGAAGTGGAGGCTTGGCGGAGCGTATGTTCTGAGTAACTGCTTAAAGGTTCCAAATAAATCTCTGGAATTATTCTTAGCAAAGCTCTCTTCGATTTGGGTTAGTTGGTTTTGTGTGAAGGTTCGTTTTGTTCCTCGAATTATCTTGGCTGTAACCTTTGGTCTTTGTTCCAAAAATTTATGCCAATTTTCCTTGGTCTTTTTAGAATTCCACTTCAGCCAGTCTATCTGTCTTTGGGCTATTGCATTGTCACAGTCTTCAGTCCACCACAGATGCTTCCTTCTTCTAGCGAGAGGGGCGAGTTCATTGGCCGCCTTGACAAGAGTCTCCTTCAGTTGGTCCCAGTTGTTTAGGTCTGTGTTGCTCAGTCTCTGACTTAGTTCTTGACTGTTCTTGAGTCGCTCGACGTCAAATCTTACCATTTTGGAGGTTCTGTGTAATCTAGTGTTTCTTGGCTGGAGTCTTATTTTGATCTTAGAGAGGTAGTGGTCTGAGTCCAGATTGGCGCTTTTTAGTACCTTCACGTTTTGTATTTCCTTTTGAGATTTGCGTGAAATGGCCGCATGGTCTATCTGAAATTCACCCAGGTGGGTATTAGGTGAAATCCAAGTCTTCTGCTTCCTTGGCAAGTGTTTGAAGGCTGTAGACTTCATAATCAACCCAAAAGTCCTACACAGATCCACCAATCGTTCTCCGTTGCGGTTGGTTCGCTTATGCGCCGGATAATTGCCCACTATGTTTCTGTATTTTTTCTCTCTTCCCAATTGAAGTCACCAAGCAGTATGACAGTGTGCCTCTCTGGAAGTTTAGAGATAGTATCTTCTAAGTCTTCCCAGAATTTATCAGTTCTGTCTGGATTGCGTCTGTTGTCCTGGTTGATTGGGGCATGCACATTGACTATACTGTAGACCTTATTTGCGCATTTGAGAGAGAGGATGGATACACGACTACTCGGGGAGGTAAAGTCGGTGACTGAATCCAGTATCCTGTGATTGATTATAAATCCTGTACCTAAGTGGGGTACTTTCTTCATTACCCGCTGACCCACTTTTTCTTTGATGATTCTGTAGCCTTGGGACTCGAAGGCATGTTCGTCCGTAAATCTGGTTTCCTGTACTGCTGTCAGTATTATGTTGTGTCGTGTTAAAGAATCAGTCAAATGTTTCAGTTTACCCACTTTTAGCAATGAGTTGGCATTAAATGTTGCGAAAAAGCTTTGTTGTCTTGGTCTGAGTTTAGGTCCGGTGATTTCAGGATGCTCCGACTCATCCTTAAAGCATGTTGGTGCGGACTCCCCAGAATCCGAAGGTCCGCTAACGTCAGCATATGTGACGGTGGATTGGTTACCACCTGGGGTAGTGCATTTAGCGAGATTTTCCTTCATGCTCAGTTGAAGAATATTCTTCATGGGACAGTGGCGAGCCACTGTCCAAGATACTACCCAAGTTGTTAGCTTGGGAGGCTTATTATTCGGGGTTGTCACCCCTAGACAGGTCCTTCCCAGGTGCTAGGCTCTGTGCCATTGTTTACCAAAAATGTTCAAGGGGTACGTAAAACTTGTTCAATATATAACAAACAATAAAAATGGAAAGACAGTTCAGAGAATTCCCTTAGTAACATATTTTGATGTAGTTATCTTTTATTACTTTTTATCCTATCTTTTATGTTCAATTTATCTATCAATGTCCTCCATTACATAATTTTTTCTGCGTACCCCTATGGCGTACCCCTAAAGCACCTATGGAAAACCAATAAATTCTACAAGTAGGGCAACAACATCAAGTGAGTCAGGCGGGTCTACTCAACAGACAGATTCCACTGGACGAAAAATTGTTGTAGGATCATGTTATATTTGTTACCAGGGTGTCTATAAAAACGGACAAACACGAAAATCATATAAAGAATCTAACAAACCAGTTTGCGATCGAACATTCAAAAGAAATTATAAAATGTGACGCATGTTTTCAAGAATAAATTCAATAAAAAAATATTTTTCTATAATTTATAATAAGTTTAATAATAAAATTAATTAAAAGTTTTTTAGTTAATTAAATTCATTTATTTATATATTAGGTAATATTTTTTATCCCTAGAGATAAGCTTAATTATTTATTTATATATGGGTATATGAATCGATATCAATAGACTCAAATATCGAGGATCTGAAAGGATTTCATAATTTTTCGTTAAATACGGAAGATATGTAAGTAAGAATACGCAAAAGGGTACCCGGGTATTGACGTAAGGGTTAAAAGACAAATTCGAACTTTGATTTCGAATTTGAAGTTAAGTTTCGCCAATCAATAGCTACGTAATATTTTTACCTCTCTGTAAATGTTTGATGGATTCATCATAGTTTTCTGATTCTAAAAGGGCTTGTCCGAGGAAAAAATGTCCTTTGACGAGACTGGAATCCATGTCCAGCGCTCGCCGGCAATCCGTACTCGCTTGATCCCATCTTTGGAGCTTCAGATGGCACAAGGCGCGATTAGTAAAATAAAGTGCAACGTCTGGATTTTTGATCTAAAAAAAAATATTTATATTAGAAACCAACAAACTTGTCTTGCTTGTTTCGTTTGCTCGTCTGTATGTTTTTGATTATTTTTTTGTTTTATACAAGTTTATATTTAACGTGTACAAAGCTATATTTAACATAGACAAGGCTATATTTAACTATACATACAATACCATGTCAAAATAATCAGCTTTCAATTTATGAAATATAGACTGCGAACAGTTAAATAAAAAGTAATCCAATTATTGTGGGAAAAGCGATTCTTGTAAATGACATTATTTTTTTTCATTCAATTATAAAATAATCCGTGTAAATAGTAAAATCACATGTTCAAATTGAAAATCAAATAAAGGGATTACATAAATCTCATTTTTTTGTATATTTTAGTTTAATTGTTTCTAACGTATATTTTAACAACTTGCGTGCATAGAAATTGGCCCACTATAAAGTTTTTACTTTTTTAGAAACTATTTATGAGATGAAATATAGAAATATGCCGTTTGAGTTGATTAAATTGTCTTAATATGATTTAATATGAGTTTAAATTTATCACAAATGGTTATCGTTTATAGTAGTGTTGTAACGGAACTCCGACTCCGAAAGTGCGGAACTTCCGCCTCCGTGTTTTTTTTTGCGAAGTTATAACGGAGGTTTGTTTACGTTACGTCAACGGGATTGGAACATCCAGGACGAGCATTTGCAATGCTTTGTAAGAGATGGTGGATCAAATATGGTCGGAGCAATGCATTTGGCGAATATGTCTAAAGTGAGTTATACAGTTCACCAACTACAACTGTGTGTTGGGTTCAAAAACGAATTGAAGACATTAGTTTCAGATTCCGTGACTTTCCAAACAATACACTGTACAATACACTGAGTTATCTGAAGTAGTTTCTGCTCTCGACAAGCTTAATGCCAACAAGGGAGCTGGTCCAGATCAAATACCACCCCAATTCTACAAGCAATTTAGGGAGTTCTTGGCTCTTCCTCTACAACTTCTAATTAATTTGTCCATAAAATCTGGTATATGTCCAACATTGTGGAAACAGGCGTACATTGTCCCTGTCTATAAATCTGGTAGTAAATCTCTAGTCGACAACTATCGCCTGATCTGCATATTGTCAACTCCATCCAAAATTATCGAATCCATAATATCGAGTCATATCTTTTCACATTTCAAAAACATAATCTCACCTAAGCAGAATGGCTTTTTTCGAAAACGTTCCACTGTGACGAACTTACTATCATATACCAATAACATCATTAGTGCAATGAGTGCGGGCCTGGAGGTACATGCTATTTATACTGATTTCAGCAAAGCCTTTGACAAAATTAATCACCAAATCTTATTAAACAAATTATCAGCTTACGGAATATCCGGGTGCCTGCTAGAGTGGTTCACGTCCTGTCTTTCGGGTCGGACCCACGTTGTGAAATTACAATTGTCTATCGAATAAACAGCTTGTACCTTCAGTTGTTCCCCAAGGTTCAATATTGGGCCCCTTATTTTTTCAATTTTCGTGAATGACATTGCCGATGGTCTTGCATGTGACTTTGAGTTATTTGCTGATGACTTAAAAATTTTCAAAGTAATTGCAAATCCTGGCGATGAAGGGCTACTTCAAAGTGATTTGCTCTTTCTGGTTCAGTGGTGTAGTAAAAATTTATTGGTATTAAACAGGGACAAATATTTAACAATCAATTTTAGTCGGAAATAAAATCCTTTTGTGCCGTATTATCTGGTGGATAACGTCGTTCTCAAAGTAACATCAGTAGTCAAGGATCTAGGAATAGTTATTACAAGGGGACCGTATGATAAGGAAATCACCGATTCGATTCATTTTTACTACACACGTAGGTTTTTGACCAGTAGTATAACAGGTGCAAGTAGTAAGACACAATACTCATCCGTTTCCGAGAAATTAATTAATTGAGAAATTAATTATTTTAAGTGCGTTCGTCTGCATTATACGTTAACAAAAAATCAACAGGCGAGTAGCGCAACGGTAACAGTCGCGCTTCGAAAGCGCTAGGTCGCCGGTTCGAACCCGCCAGGGAGCTTGAGTTTTTTCTTCAAATATTTCACATTTTTTACATATTCATGTGTCTTGAATATTGTTTATTTTATAATTAATTGTAATAACTGTTTTTTTTAGTGGAATTTTGAAAAAATCATAATAAAGTTTTTTTTGGAATTCTTCGACTTCTTCAAACAGACCTTCTTCGTCGAGTTCTTCAAACATAATAAGATCGTCTCTTACAACTATTATATGTTCCGCCAGAGTTTTCATTATTGCACTATACAATTTTTTCCCGATTTCCATATGTTCTTCTTTAATCACCGCAGAGGGTTCCCTCGCGATTTTATTATTTTCGAGAAGGAGCTGTTCACAATATACTAGCGCCGTTTTTAAGAGTATTTTCCACTCTTCACTAGTCTGGAAATTGGAATCAGGTTCACTTTCTTCGGCCATCTAAGGCCCCACCATATCACTGCCACGTGTAAAATCAGACATCTCGCAATTATTAATGACCGAAAGATTAGAACTATAAACTTGATGACCAATGACGTACCATGGTCGATGTTGAAAGATGCTTGAAGAGTCACTGATTACTGTAAACTAATAACTGATCTTCTTGGCGAATTTGTTACAATTTATATTCCCTTCCCAGGTACGATCTACGAATTCATTTTTTATACTAATTGTAAGGGATTAGGATTGTAAAATATCTATTACGTTATCTTGATATGTTTTACAAGAAACGTGGGTATTTTTGTAAAATCCTATACCCGGAAAGGGTTCGTAATCCAGCTTGGTAAAAAAAAATTCTGGGAAGAAAATTAAAAGTTCCTAATTGCACGACACAAAAGATTACTACAAAAGATTTGTATCATACTTTATTTGCAATGCAGATAACGTAGAAATTAAGAGAATAAAAAAAAGAAATTGAACATTTCCTGCATGATTTTTTCAAAATTCCTTTTCCCGCTAAAAAAACAGTTATTACAATTAATTCCAAAATAAACAATATTCAAGACACATGAATTTGTAAAAAATGTGAAATATTTGAAGAAAAAACGCAAGCCAGCTGGCGGGTTCGAACCGGCGACTTCGCGCTTTTGAAGCGTGACTGTTACCGTTGCGCCGAACGAACTAAAAATAATTAATTTCTCAATTAATTAATTTCTCGGAAACGGATGAGTATTGTGTCTTCTACTGTATCTGTACTACTTGCACCTGTTATACTACTGTTCATCACCTACGTGTGTACTAAAAATGAATCGAATCGGTGATTTCCTTATCATACGGTCCCCTTGTTAGATAGATAGCAAATTGTCTTTTACTCATCATTATGAATACATAATCACTAAAGCAAACAAAGTCTTAGGATGTGTGAAAAGATATAGCTATGAATTTCAAAATGTTCGCACACTAACTGTCCTATATGTGACATTTGTTAGATCAATTCCAAAATATGGTTGTATGGTCTGGACGCCCTTTTATGAAACTCATATTGAGAGAATTTAAGCTATTCAAAATAAATTTGCAAGATCGGTCAAATATAAGCTACCAATCAGTGTTAGAAACTCCACTAGTTTATGCAAAAGTTATCTTGGCTTGTCTGAGCTAAAGATGCGTAGAAAATATTTAAGTGTATGTTTCGTTTATAAACTTCTAAACAATATGTGTGATGCTCCCAGCCTTGTCAATGAGTTAAATTTATTTGTGCCTTATTATCGTACAAGGGATGCTCCCTTATTTTATATCCATCACTACACCTCTTATTCTGCATTATTATCGCCATTTAATTCAGCTGTGGCAGCTTGTAACAGTGTTTGTAATGATTTGGACTTATTTTGCATGCGGTTCTCAACTTTTAGATCTAGAGCCCTTAGACTTACATGTTCATGATCTCTGTGTTTATTTGTAGTATAAGTTTTGTCATGTATATTTATAAGTTTGTCTTGTTATTTTATTTTATTGTTTCTTAAAGGTACCCACTACCGTTAATAAATTATTATTATTATTCGCTTGTTACATACTTGGACCCAAGGTATAAATTAAAGTTTTTTTAATGAAATAATTAAAGAACAAGTTCAGCCCTAACTATTACGCTTGATAACGCTGCATGACTTTTTGACATCATGCCATCATGACATTGATATTGCAAGATCTGCAAATGGAATTGGTGATGACCAAGCTTCTACTGCCAAAAGAGTCAGAGTAGAATCGAATCTAATGGACGATGAACCGAGCACAAGCTTCAAAATTTTACCCGCAACACAAAGTATACATTTAGATCTTGCTGACATGCTGAAAACTAGCAGTGGAGACGGAGCATAACAGCATGGTTACCAATAGCGACCTTATGATATGAAAATCACATAATAAATGTATATAATAAAGATAAAAGAATCCAATTAAACGAAAATATCTTTTATTGTGATGGAGATGCAACATTAAATATAAAGTTGTTATTCACATTGTTCGCATTTACTTGTCGGAACAATCAGGTTCAGTATAAGTGAGCAATTATTTAGTGGAGCTGGTAATGTACTATGGATTTATGAAGACGAACCTATTTTTGAATATGATTAGATAGATTTTATTTCATTAGTAAAATGGACAGTAGTTTCTGCGTCAAATTATTGTTTTTCCCCAGCTCCGCCTCCGTTAATCTCCGCATCTGCGGAGGTTAAGCTCTTCACCTCCGCACCCGCATATGCTACCGCTAAAAAGACCTCCGTTACAACTCTAGTTTACAGGCGTTGCAAACGGTAAACAAAAACGAACGTATTTATGTGGTGGTTATAACAAACTTGTAAAAGGTTGTAATTATTGCCTTTGCAATTGAAATTTGCAGATTGTTCGTTTTTCATAATTTGATTAGTCTTCTAGTGTTAGTTTATGCATATGTTTATGCATACTACACCGCAAAAAGCCGCCCAAGTTTTGGTTCTATTCGAAAATGGTCTTAGCCAGCCAGCTATTGCTCGGCAATTGGATATGACACGCGCCGCGGTTCGAAGAGTGTTCCAACGTTATGGGGATACTGGATCCGTTCATAGACGATCTGGTAGAGGCAAGAGGAGATTTAAAACGGCTCGGGATTACCGCATTTCTGTCCACGTCATTAAAAAATCGTCACCTTAATGCTGTTCAACTGCAACAACAGCTCCGTGAAGTACGAAGAGTGGGTATTAGTCAGTGGACATACCTGCAGTTTGTCAAAAACTTAGCCCAACTAATCGTCAAGTACGCCTGCGTTATGCAAGGCATCATTTAAATTGCACGTTGGAACAATGGAGGTCTGTGATGTTCTCAGATGAGACCAGAATATGCCTCTATAGTAGCGAACGAAGAAGAAATGGGTACCGGAGACCAAGAGGGCGATTTGCAGAAAGCTGCATTGAAGAGCGGACTGCTTATGGAGGTGGTTCCTGCGTGATCTGGGGTGTAATTTATGTGGGAGCACGAACCGACCCTGCTTTCATCATTAGAGGCGCCCGTGGTCACCCAGCGGGTGTTAGGTAAATCGAGGAGATTTTAGCAGTTCATGTGGTACCTTACGTCGACTACATTGGAGAAGAATTTATCTTGATGCATGACAATGCGAAGTCGCTCACCGCAAGAATCGTGCAAGATTACATTACAGAAATCGGTTTTCGAGTTATAGAGTGGCCAGCATGCAGTCCCGGCCTAAATCCGATAGAACATTTATGGGATGAGTTTAAACGAAGAATTCGAACTAGGCTTTGTGCCCCAATCTCGATCCTAGAGCTTATTCTTGGAGTAGAAGAAAAGTGACTTAACATCCAGCAAGAAACAATAGCGAACTTGATTAGATCTATGCCTAATCTATGAGAGATGTTATTAGGGCAAGATGGGAACGGGTTTTTATATGCTCAATTAATGTAAGCGTATATACTAATAATATAGAGGTGGTATAGATAGAGGTGGTAATAATTGAGAGGAGCAGACTTCTGAGTCGTTCACTCTTGACAGATTGGTCGTGGTCATGGGGAGTCGTCTGCTTTTTTCACTGCTGCCTTCGCCAATCTTCTTCATAGATTCCTGCTGGTCGCATGGCGCGCGCATTCGGCCACAGGAGTCTCAGTAACATATTTGATGGTTTCTGTCCATCGAGTTGGTGATCGGCCACGAGGTCTGCTACCTTCCACTCTGCCCTGAATCACCAGCCGCTCCATTGAGTAACTTTTGCGGGTAACGTGTCCAAAGAATCTGAGGATTCGTAACTGAACAAGCAAAGAGATACGCTGGTCAATTTTTAGTTCCTTGAGTATGCACACGTTAGTCCGGTGAGCGGTCCAGCTGATTCTTAACACAACACCACATTTCTAGGACGTCGATCTTGCGTCGATCCTTCATCCGCAAGGTCCATGTTTCCGCTCCATACAAAAATATCGAAAAAACCAGGCTGTTCATAAGGCGTATTTTGGTATCTTTCGTGATTCGGCGGTCTCTCCATATCTTGTCTAGCCTTTGCGCAGCGGACCGTGTCATGGCGCAACGTCGTTTAATCTCGAGGTCACATCCCCCGCTATTGGTGATAGTGGAGCCCAAGTAAATGTAGCTGCCAACCACCTCACAGTTAGCAATGGGTGAAATATCTGTATTGCTTTCATTAGCTCTATCAACTATCATCATCTTTGTTTTTTCGCGGTTTAAGGCGAGTCCAAACTCTAGGCTAGTGGTTTCGAGTATCCGCAGCATGTTACTGATATCGTCCTTGGATGAAGCCAGAAGCGTTGTATTGTCAGCATACCTCAAATTAGATATGTTCATACCTCCGATCGATACACCTTTATCCCATTTCTCTAGAACAGGGCTTCTTAAACTATGGGTCGCGACCCCAAATGGGGTCGCTTAGCAAAATCTTGGGGTCTCGAGATTTTAATGTAAAATATTTAAATTCATTTGTGAGAGTTTGAAAATGGCGGGCTTATTCAAATTCATTTTTGGGCAATGGATAAATGGCTGAACTTAAGTAAGAAAGGTAAAGGTAATGTTGCCTTTGAAAGGTAAAAGGTAAGACACAGGCATCTAATGTGCGAAAAAGAAAATATAACTAGTCTTTTCTTCAATTTTCCTTTACATTTAAAAATTGTAATGGTAATGAACAACCTATTTGTTTGATCTTAAACGACACTGTCGCGAATAGAATTTCTGAAATTAGCAACGATCAATTAGTGCAACTATCACAATTAGTGCAAATTAAAGAAAGCCCAAAATTTTCAATTCACTTGAACGAAACAACTGATATTACTAAATTAGATCAGTTGTTAGTATATGTCAGGTATGTTTATAAAGAAAACGTCTAGGAATATTGTTATTTTGTCGTCCTTAGAAAGACCATACTAGAGGGAAAGCCATATATTGTAAAATTGACGAATTTTTAAAAGCTGAAGGGTTAGAAGGGAAAAATTGTTGCGGAGTATGCACGGATGGTGTAAAAGCGATGACGGGCCAAAATATTGGTTTTAAAACATTTTTTCAAGCTGCTCATTATGATCATATAACTTTTACTCACTAACTTATTCATCGGGAGGCCCTCGCAGCAAAAAAAAAATAGCACCAGAATTGAACGATGTGCTTCAGGATGATATTAAGATTATAAATTTTATTAAGAGCAATGCTCTTAACAGCCGCTTATTTTCAAATCTCTGTAAGGATACGGATTCCCACTATAAAAATATATTATTACATGCAGAAATAAGATGGATATCAAGAGGTCAAAGTTTAAGAAGATTACTGTTATTAAAGGACGAAATCGAAATATTTTTGACCAAAAAAGTGTGATCTTGCTACTTTTTGTTTCAAAATCACCTGTGGCTATCCAAGCTGTGTTATCTATCAGATATTATCGAGAAATTAAATGATCTAAACTTGTCTCTTCAAGGTAAAATAGTAATATATTTACTTCGAATGATAAAATTTAAAGTTTTATTAAAAAGATCAACATTTGGAAAAGTAGGGTAGAAAAGAATTAGTTCGAAATGTTTTCCAGTATCGACAATTTTATATCCGAGAAAAATCATTGCAAAACTTTTATCGCAAAAATTATTATAGGTCACTTAAAAGCGCTAGAAACACAGTTTCGTAAATATTTTACATCCCATATTGATTTTAAAAAGTTATCTTGGATTCAAAAGCCATTTTTGATTGGCATTTATGAGATTGATGACCTGCCATATAAAGCGCAAGAAGAATTTGCTGAGATTTCTCGTGACTCAAACCTAAAACTAGACTTTTCAAAAAAGCCTTTAACTGAATTCTGGATCGGAGCTAGAACTGAATTTCCCACAATCTCTGATATGGCATTAAATATTCTTCTGCCTTTCAACACCACATATTTATTTGAAATTGCTTTTTCAGCTTTAACATACATCAATTCCCAATATCGTTCATCTCTAAAAAATGTTGAAGAGATTTTAAGTCCAGTAGTGTCAAATATTACACCAAGATTTAGTTTGTTATGCAGTAAAAAACAAGCATATCCGTCTCATTAAAAACTAATTTTAATTTTTATATATTTAACCACTTAACGGCTGCGCTCGAATATATTCGAAAGGACTAAGACTCGGAACATATATCATTTTTGCAAAAAATTCTGCTTTCGTGAAAAATAGGTATATAATTTTCGAAACTATAATAAATACATTTTTACAACTTTATGTGCAATTTTTTATTTTTGTATGTTTCTAAACAAATTCTAAAATTATATTGTTACTTAATCAATAAGTCACGATAAAAAAATGGGGTCGCGAAAAAAATCACAATCATAAATCATAAATTGGGTCGCGATTGAAAAAAGTTTAAGAAGCCCTGCTCTAGAACAATACGCATAATGTAATCGGTGTAGATGTTAAAAAATAACGGTGATAATATACATCCTTGTCTGACACCGGCTTGTGTTTTAAGGGATTCAGAGTCTACTCCTTCCAAGCGCACACATACTGTGCCGTCCTTATAGAGCCTCTCGATCAGATGTACTAAATGGCGCGGAACGCCCACCTCCAGCAGTACTTCCCATAATTTGGACCAGACAACGGTGTCGAAGGCTTTGCTAAGGTCGATAAAACATATGTAAAGCTTTTTATTAAACTCTCGGTTTTCGATGATTTGTCTCAAGATGAGTATTTGCTCCCAGGTTCCTCGACCTTTGACAAAACCTGCCTGTTCTGATGCAATTTCGCTGTTCAAGTAAGCCTGAAGTCTGGTATTCAATATGAACAAACGAAGAAACGAATCTAAACTGAGACGACTAGACATTAGCAGTTAGCAAACTTGATACAACTTCATATCGATGCAAAGTAATATTGACAAAAGCTTACATGCAGAAGAATTTTGCTGCTATGTGATATCAGGGAAATCAGACGATAGTTATTGCACTTTTTGGTTGATCCCTTTTTATGGAGAGGTATAAATAGTGACTTTGCCATTCCTTCGGCCATTCTCCAGACTCCCAGATCTTGGAGCAGATGCAGTGCATTATATCTACTCCAAAGTCTCCCATAGCTTTGATAACATCTATGGGTATCTCGTCAGTGCCCACTGCTTTACCGTTTTTAAGATGATTTATAGCGGCCCTTACCTCATCTTTTAAAATGGGAGGTTCCCTATTTTCTGCGTCGAAGGTAGTAGGATTAAGTATACAGAGAGCAGAACTTCTGCTAGAAAATAATGAACGACAGTAATCTCGCCAAACATCTGCAATCTCCTTAATCTCCGTCACCACAATACCTGCGGAGTTTTCAATAGCCCAGGTCTTTGGTTTAAACTGTTTGGTTGTGAGGAGCAGACAACAACGTACAAAACCAGACACGATTAAATAAAATTAGACAAAACAAAACAATATTTAAAAAAAACTGGAATAGACAAAACAAGACTAAAGCTTGACTAGAGCTTGACGAAAGCTTGAAAAAATCGTATTCAACATTAAAACTGTCTTTGATTTATAAATTAAAAAAATAAATGTAAATCTATCTATTTTGCAGTAAAACGGGTACTGTTGTCAACTCAACCCATGTCAATATTTAAATTTGTAATTATCCCCATTTCATGGCAAAAACAAAGATTAAATAAAAATCGATGATTTCAAGTTTCCACACATCTAAATAATAAAAATGTTTTCTTTTTACTATTACCACATGAAGGATACAGGAAAACTGGTCAAAAGTCTTAAAATTACTTGGAAAACTCTTTTAAAGGAAATTACTTATAAAAACTAGCCTCTTGCAAAGTGTAACAGCAATAATAAAAGTTAATAATAGCAATAGTAATATAATAATTTCTATTTTGTCCAGTGTACATATTGTTGCGTGGGTACATTTTCTAAATGCTTCAAGCAACAAGAAGTATGCCTTTGAGGAAAGTGGACTTACATCATTTTCAAAGTAATTATATTTGTAACTTCATGAACTACGAAAATTTGTAATGATAAAAACAATGAAAATTTTAACAGTTTTTTATGGAAAAAGTTTAGAAATTAAAAGTTCATAGTAAATTGTACTCATTTTTAAAATTAACTGATTTTTTGTCAAAATGAACTTACACCGCTTTCAAAGAAAACGGCTCATATGTAGACAAAAATCTAAAAAGAAGCAACTAATTTGTTGCAAGCTGCTAAACTACTATTTCAGCTACTAATTGGTTGTAATATATTTGCAATAATTACAATATATCATTATTACAAATAATTATTATATATGATTATGCGCCATATATTCTTGTGTATTGTATGAGTATATTAAATTTGAACAAAATGTACTTTACTAAATGTCTAATAATAAATAATGAACAAATTTAGTCCCGTATGACCTATGTGTCAAGAAAATATACTATGGGTAACTTATAAGCCTACTTTGTCACCTTTTCATAATAATCTGTATAAAATTAATCATTGCTAGAATGTTTTCATTTTAAGGATTATCTAGTGCTGTTATCTTATGTAATACCTCGGGGACTAAAAAGGACCTCTTTGTCTAATACTGTCTGTTTAATCTTGTATGTGCAGCCTCCAGTGTTGCGTCTCTAGAATTGACTGCTTAGATGATAGAAGATGAATTAGACAATTTAGATTTCACAAAACTATAGACTGGTATGCGACTAGAAACTGGTATGCGACTATAGACTGGTATGCGAAAAGCTAGACCAGGGGTCGGTAATCTAACGGTCATGATGACAGTAACCAAGAATCACAAAAATATTGTGTTTATCTAATGAGATGGAAATAATAGATTGTGAAAAATGTATTATGTATATTTTCATATTTAGTACGAGATTGATAATATTTTTAATAAAACAAAACAACAAAATGCAGCTGTCCGCCATAATAAGTTAAACACCAATCAGAGTGAATTACGTCAAGCGTTTGTAAAGCTCGTACGAACTTCGACGATCTCTGCACTTTTTATTTGTTGTTACCTGCGTTTATAAAGTATTTAGTAATGTCCATTGATCCACTTGATTTCCACCAAGGCAAATAGCTCTAATTTGCCTAGAGTTGATTTGTTGATGTTTTTAGAGTTTTTAGCATCAAACAAAAACTTTTGTTCAGCAGAGTTTAGAAATATCAAAACATTAGAATTCACAACAATCGGTCGATTTACAAACACCTGCCGTCACAAGCAAACGCCATGGCACCAGCGATCGTTTTCGAGCGGATTTTAAACTTTGAATTTCAATAACTTTTTTTTCTAATAAAATAAAATCAATAGCTTTGTTTCCTGCAGAAATAATATATATTTTTGGAAATAGTAGATACTTTAGAATATTATAGTGAAACACTTTTTCAAAATCAATCATTATGCCCATTTTAAGACTACATTGAGTTATTGAATCATATATTAACCAATGATTATATGATTCAATGTTCGTTATTGGATCCCGTTCCTACCTTTCTGCACGGCTTATTGTTGGAAGTTACCCTTCCTCATCTAGAAAATATCTATCAGGAAGAAATCAAGAAAACACTATGCACGACTAGGCAACCTAATCAAGCTTGTCTGAAACTAAACAGGAACAAGCTTAGAATTCTGGCAGGTGTCCTGACGAGACACTGCTGACTTAGAAAACACCTCAAGGCCATAAGCCTAGAGGAAGATGACAGATGCAGATTCTGCGGCTCAGCAGAGCAAACCCCCATACATCTGCTTAAAGACTGCAGAGCACTGCTCCGCAAGAAACAAATGTATCTGGGGTCCACTGCTTGAACGCAGAGTTGTTGCAGTCCTAGAATCCCACCCAATCCTGCAATTGGAAAGGAATCAGGACTAGAGGAGCCGCTCTAAATGGGTAAGTATAATACCAACAATTAGAGGAAGAGGGTGGGGTACAATAGATCTATCAAGGTCGCAGTACAAGTCACCACCGATATCTACAATCTACATCTACATACATAACTAGGCAACCTAGATCAGATTCCACAGGTATGTACTGAAATTATCTTGTGTCCAATCTTAGATGTCTGGTCTTCTCAGTCTTGCCTTGTCTCTTAAGTGCAATTATGTTTGTCTTGTCTTGTCAGTCACGCTTGATAGTCTGTTCTTACTTGTGTTTTCAATCTATAGTCAATTTTTTTAAGAATGCAGTAACTAGAAACCTGATTTACACTATGATAAATGTTCAATCTAGATACAAAATTTGGCGCTAAATTCAAATATGGTTACTTGAATATAAAATTAGTAATTGATTAATGGTTTGATTGAATATCTTAATATTATTGAATAACTTATACAATACTAACAAATAAATGGAGAAAAACGCAAAAAATCTAAATGAAACAAACAGGTGAGATGACAATTGTGAAGTGACACGGCAGCCATTGACAACTAACAGCTGCAAATGTAAGTGAAAAGAAAGAGAGAAAAGAGGTTGAGATGGAGAAGTAAATTTCGTCGGTGTAAACTTCTCCTCGATTTAAGCCAATCAGAGAACAAGGTCAAATAAGCCCTATCTTCCATGTACTGCATTCTTAAAAAAAATGAACTATAGTAATATTTGTCTTGTCTTTAGTCTTTTTATTTAGTTTTAACTAAAAGGCACTATGCCCAATAGAACTATACTGCTCCAGTGGCGATCCGATTGGCGGTTTTGGAGGCTATAATTCGCGCAAATCGTGTCGAAAAAAAATGCATTTTCCCGATTTTTGCGTTAAAATTGACATGTAGCGAGACCTGGACGTAGCAAATCCCGGATTCGTTCACCGTCCGTTGCGGGCAAACATCTCGCATCGAACGAATCCATGCTGCGGGCTCAAGAACTCTTACACAGATTATACACGAAATGTCACGCGTATACAGAGAAGTCATAGAGATAGAAAAACGAGACTACTGCTTGAATACAAGAGATGATTCCTTGCGACTCACCCCATCATGGCGATTACAACGGTCATTTTTATGAGAGATATTTTTATAACTACAGTATAAACTTGATAATCCGGCGATTGGTTAATGCCGCACGTTCAGTAATCCGGCGCTCTGGGGAAACACGTGTCTTTTCTTTCCGCTGCCCCGCATATAAACCTCGTGCACAGAAAAATTAAAGTCAAAAAGTGTACTTGGAAAAAGGTCTGGCCAACACACCTTTCTTTTAACTCTGAAAACTTGATTGTCGATTCTGACCAAGCTAAACTCCACTCTAGAATTCTCTTACTATCTGTTCTAAGTTTATACATATTTTTTTGCATGTACACGTTTACCTATATAGATACATATTTTATTCTTTCTGAAATACATTTGTACATAATTATGTAAAATTGTTATTATTTTGTTTTAATCCTAATAATCCGGATTTTTTTGATAATCCGGCGGTTGTCTGCTCCCATTTGTGTCGGATTATCAAGTTTTTTTTTTAGTATTTTAAAGCCTTTAATTTACTTATATCCGAAATTGAATCGGCAGTTTATAAATTAGATAATAAGCAAAACTGTTCTGTGGTGGGTGAAACTCCATTGATTGTTTTTCAAACATAAAGAGATAAAAAGTTAAAACATTATCGAAAATCAATTTGGGATTATTGTTTAATTTTACAGTTAGTCATACGAATGGAAGTAAATCATTCGAAAATTGAATTGATATTGATAATCTATACAACAATTCAGCAAAAACTTCAAAACATTGGAAAGCTGATTTAGATGAGTTTACCAATGAAAAGAGAAGATTTAAGTCAAAATAATTTAGAGTGGTGTAAGTCTCACGAATCGATTTTCTCCACTCCACTTTCCAAGATTGCCAAGAATTTATTCATAATAGCAACATCAGTACCTGTTGAAAGATAATGAACAACATTATTAAAGGATGATGTGATGCAAGCGATGATGTGATGTGATTATTATGTTTGAATTCTTGGTCATCTGGTGACTTAAGGTGTCATGCCTAGTTAGAATTTTCAAAAAAACGTTTCTTTTGCATTTTTCAAATGTACATATATTTAAGTATATTCTCTGAAAATTTGAAGTTGATCCGGCTAATATGTCACCAAGCGCTCGAAAGTTGGGCGTACAAACCGGAGTAGCAACTGCTTCTCTTATCTTGTGTCTCTGCCTTTAATGGTTCTGCGTATTATAAGGGCAAGATAAAAGTTCTATTTTATATCCGACAGTGAAATTTAGAAATTTTATATACAGTAAAGGCAGCGGTAAAGCCAACTTGTCAATTAACAGTTTATCATGGTTTGGCTATCAGGAGACACAGTGATTCAGTTGAAAACATGTATAATACCATATGAGCAACATATTATCATTATTGCTCAACTGATGATAATCCTCATCACGAAAAATCTCCTGTTGGAGAAGACTCGTGGTGTTCTTGGCAGAAAGCGCGAGACTTGGGCACATTATCAACTTATAAACAAGATTAAAAGTCCTTACCACCTGAAGTAGCTACAGCTGTCTTTCCAATTTATACTGATCTCAGTAATGAAAAATTATTGGAAAGATGCTTTGGTGGTTTCTCACAAAATAATAACGAAAGTTATAATCAGTTGATATGCAAAAAAAAAACGGCCAAGTGCGAGTTGTGAGTCGCGCACCGAGGGTTCCGTACAAACTTGTAAGTAAGGTATCCTTTTTTTGTGGAGGACGTAGCAAGCACATTCAGTTAACTTGACAAGTGGCCCTCCTGAAATCACGACCATCTTAGTACCGCTGCAAGCATAACCTCAAGATGTCGCTGTCGTACGATGGAATTCTACCCTATATTTTATTACTATACATCCCCCATTCACTATGAGTGTTTAGGGGTTCTGGAACTTTACTATTTGTTTTTACTGCTCAATTTTGCCTGTATACCTATATACCCTGTATAAAGGTATACAGGGTATTTTTTTTTAAATAACGCGAATATTTTTAAACTTATAAAAAGAAAGCTTTATTTTAGTATTACACTTATTCACTAACTTATATTAAGATCTAACTATTTATAGATCTAATATAAACTAATATATTAACTATTTCTAGATCTATTTCGATACTCTTACTCTTAACATTCAGTTGTTCAATTGACTGCTTTTGGGCGATTGACTACCAAAAAATATAGGGCGTACGTGATTTAAGTATATGTAGATTATAAACAAAAATTAGACGAAATATAATATATACAGGATGTTACGGGACTTGAGTATGTCGCATGTCGGTTATAAACAAGCAAAATTTAGACATAATATATACCCTGTATATATTAAAAAACCGATATGCTTCTGGTGGCTGACAATACCACGCACATACACATTAGTGTATTTTCATAAGTTTCTAATAGTAAATTCGCATTTTTCTTGTAATTAAACTACATATTTACGGTTTTCATTTTTCCCTTTACATGCGCAGTAAGACACCACTTCTTGTCAAATTTCATGATTCTAGGTCAACGGGAAGTACCCTATAGGTTTTGATTCCCTTGTGAAATCACAAAATATGCGACATAAACGGTCATATCTTTTGATCGCGTTGACTTACAAGTTTGATTTTTTCACAGCTGAAAGAGACCGCAGACCCGAGTATTTGATACAAATTTCAACTTGTTACCTCTACGCGTTCCTGAGAAAAAGACAGACGGACAGACAGACAGACAGACAGACAGACAGACAGACAACAAAGTGATCCTATAAGGGTTCCGTTTTCGGTACGGAACCCTAATAACTCCAAAAATAATCCCATGTGGCTCAAAGGTCGTTGAAATAGGTGCTTATGTTGCAGCCGGCATGTTTAATGAAGGATCATGATGAAAACATCTCTTCTTTATTTTATGAGAGTACTGGGACTATCACTTGGATATAATGCCCATGCCTACGTCGGAAAAGAGGACACAGAAGCGCATCGCGATCTCCGACTCAAGAGCGCAGAGGAGCACGCGCAAGGGAAGAATGTGTCGTAGACAACAACAATTGGCAATTTTAAAAGCTAACGACGACGCAGAGGGTTCTTCTTATGGTCCTGGAATAAATGACTCGTTATAAGTAGAAAAACATGTTTTTTAACTAATTGTAGATGTCTCTTCAAACTTTAAACGCGTATATCGGTGACGCGAGTCGGTGAGCAAAGTTTTGCTGAAACGGCTGGACCGATCGTTTTGAAATTTACACACAATTTTCTTAGATATATTTCTCCGGGAATGAACGAAGTAATAATATTTTTGACAAAAATTTCCATTTCTGTCAAGCCACTTTTAAGTGAGAATTTTGTCGAAAAAACGATTTTGTTTTTGAGACGGCGCCATTTTGTCAAAAATCGAAATTTTGACTATTCCTTCGTTCATTACCTGTATTTATCTATCCAGAAAATAAATCCGTTTTGTTTTTTGATGTCAGATAATTTGAACCAGAGATATCTTGCTCATCGCCGGACACCTTTTTGCGCAGGACCTTCAGGAGATCATCTATAAGAGCAAGGGAAGTCAATATTTAAAAATAAAATTATCAGGGTCCTAAAGTAGTTACATTAAATTCTCTAAATGCACATGTATTTCATGTATTTATATAATAAAATGCCTATTCACAAAAAAAATCGCAATCACATTTTTTTAGACTTACAACTAAGCATAACCCCTTAAAGTGTAAAATTTCAGTTAGTTAAATTATCAAAGTTCATTGTATCGTATCTTGTAACTTCAAATAGTATTTTAATATTGGTACAACCATACTACATTATAGATAATCGTATAAACTTGACAAAATCTATAACAGTTAACAATGTTACAGAGCTCCGGAAATGTTGAATATATTTATACAGGGTTATGATAAAGTAATGCACAAAATTCATAAAACGCACTAAGTTCATTTTTGAAAAAAAATGTAAAAACACGTCAAACAGTTTATTTTATTCCGCGCCTTTTAACAGAAGTCAAAAACATAAAACGTCAAATTTGTCAAAGATATGACGTCATCAATATTTTTTTTAAATAGGAATGCTAGTTTTTTTTTTACATTATTTGATAAAGCTTGTTTATCTGCATTATAAAAAAAATAATTGAAGTAGAGGTCATATAAGAAAAATATATATAAAATAATGTGTTGTGAATTTTGTGCATTACTTTATCATAACCCTGTATATTCAGGCTGTGTTCCGACTATCAAATATTACGATATTTGAGCAATAATGATATTTGACGAGGTGAAACGAGACGAAATGAGACGAGACAAACGGTTACGAGAGCGAGAGCTAGACGAGACAAACGGTTCCTAGAGCGAGAGCGAGACTGAGACGAGAGTAATTTTTTCACAACTGACGAGAGCGAGACGAGATTTTTGAAACTCTCGCCCTATCTCGTCTCATGTGAAGAAGCCCTAGAACCGACAGTCGCGTATTTGCTTCCTGATAGCAAAAGAAGGGTGGGCAGCCCGGACAAATAGCGAAAACCACCCTAGTTGTTGCCTCCCTGGCCAGATCGAAAAACGTGCCAGGAACGCGACCAAAGGATGTAAGAAAAAAAATCGAGCCGCGGACCAAAGTTAATCTACAAAAGTCCAAAAAACCAATTTTAGTTTTTCGCATCTGGAGGACGCTCTGTGAGACTGGTGGGCGACAAACTGACACGGGCCAAAAGCAATAGGACCTAACTATACCAGAAATCGCCATGCAAGAGGAAAGGAGTTTTCGTGGAAAAAGTGAAGAAATGTTAAAACGCACCTACAGCCGCTTAGTGCGGGGGCGGAATGTTGTCATAAAAAACTTATTTTTTCCTCGACCCCTTTTTAACCCCTTTTTTAGTTTACTGACTCATTGGCTTGGGTGGTTACTCTTTTACTACAATGTACCTAAATATATCTGGATGGATCTTACTCCTCTCCAATCTTCTATCTATTCTTAAACAGTGATACCGTAACTTGCAAGTGTCTCAACTTACAAATTTTGTATGATACATGTTATCTCGCATAGTGATTGCAATACCGGACCAAAAATACTATACCGGTATTCGGTATTTTTTAAACGTTATACCGGAATTGATACCGGTATTAGGAATTTTTGAAAAATGTACAAAAAGACAGTTCTTCTTTGTCATATTAGTTTTATACAAAAAAGTGTAAACCATAAAAATATAAACAAATTTGTTATTACAATAATATTAAAAGTAAGTATCACAAACTTGTTGTAAGTACATAAATAATATCTATGTATAGACAAAAAAAACATTATAGTATATTGTATATAACTAATTAATTAACTACATATTTTTGAAATTTGATCGTAAAAAACATAATGCATCTATTGAACTGTCATTAAGTCTCGAACGTATTTTTCTGCAGAAATTACCTGCAGTTGAAAATGCTCTTTCCGCATCCACGCTGGTTGGTGGTATTGTTAATAATGAGCGATATACTACCTCGAAATATTTGCCTCGAAGTTCTTCATCTTCTAATAACTCGATTTCTCGTCTGATGGTTTTGGATAAATCATTTTTTTTTATTACTTTTGTATTATTGTTTGGGCAGCCAATTTTTTTATTTATAGCTAATTGTAATTTAATTTCGAGAGATAATTCTATTCCGGTATTAACATCAACATCATCTTCAATAAATTCCTCTGGATAGGTTTGTGTTTCCTTTTCATAAATTTTTTTGTGGAAATTTACGACGAATTTAATTAAATTCGACTTTGTTAACCTCTTTTCTTCCTTTTCGTTTTCTCTTTTAAATTCATTATAATTATGTAAATACCTTAAAACATCTTCTAGTTCAATATGCCTTTCATCTATGCGAATTTGCAATACGCTGTATAATTCCTTAGATAGTGGTGTGTCCTGATCTATAAGTGATTGCAACATAAAATTTATTGTTGCATTCGCCGTTAATAAGTTAGAATCCTTCCGACATAATGCCTCCACAGCCCAGCTTTTTTGGAAGCAGAGCTGACACCGTTTTAGATATTAAATCGAATTCACTGTCGGAAAAAATAATGTTTAAATTTAAATCAATTAACGTTTTCATAATTGAATTTTTTAATTTCAAAAATCGTTCCATCATCATGAGCAAACTGTTCCAGCGTGTTTTTGAATCTAACATTAACCTAAGTTCTTTCTTCATTTCAATAAGTATATATTTTTGTAAAACGGCATTTTTAGTAGGGGAACGTTTCAATATCTTAACGACTTTTCGAATTTCTTTAATTATAGGAAGCAATCCTTGATAAGTTAATATTTCGCCCTCTTTGCTAGTATCTTCTTCATATCCAAATAAGGTACTTTCAACAGTTGTATTATTATTTTCTTCATTGTCTGACTCTTCAAAATCAGAATCAGATGTGTCTAAATCCAGAGTACTTTGCTTTTTCTGCTCTTGATTTTGTTTATATAGTACACTGATTATTCCAAGTTGAATTCCATGAGCATAGCATAATTGATGATTTGCATCAATCAACTTCCCAACTTTTTTCATAACCGCTGCTCCATCAGTTGTTATGCAGACAATATCTTCATTCAGAGATAATCCATGTTCCTCCAATTTGCAGTTAACTACTTCTACACATTTTTCAGCTGGCATAGTTCTTGAGACATGTTTGAGTCCTAAATTCCACATTTTCTTTTCTGAATGTATATTTATATTTAAATAACGTCTATTTCGCACACTTGTCCATTCATCAAACGTGAGACTAAATTTGGTACCTTTGAATTTTAATTCTTTTTTCAGAGAATTGCGAACACTGTTACTATAGTTTATAACAATTCTTCCTGTTGTATTACAGATATTGGTATATTTTTGAAACCTCTTGCAACTAATGACTTCCTCAATTCAATTGAAGTACAAAACACTCTGAAAGGTAAACCATCTAATGCTGTCATTCTAGACAAAACTTCGTCGAAACAGTCATTTTTTCTATTAAAAAAATCAGTAATTTGTAATGTTTTTGGTTTACTAATGTCATTTTTAGATAAGTTAGAATTTCCACTCGATACTCGAATACTCGAACTTGTCTCGGATTCTTCTGTTCTTCTTTTCAATAAATTAATGCCATGTTTTGTTTTTAAATGTGTATGTAGTCCGCTTGTTGTTCCTCCAAAAACTTTAATAATGCTGGAACATGTTTTACCTTAATCTTGCTAGCATATTTGTTTCATCATACAAATAGTAAAACCAAGCCGAACTATTATCGGCAGATTTTTTATGCTCTTTGAAGTCATTCGTTATGGATAAATAATAAATATGAAAACATATACATTAGAAATATAAATATTTTGAATAATAAAGTATAATATTAATAAAGTATAATATAATAAAATATAATAATTATTGCAATATAGCGAAACTGGAACTGAAAAAGGAACTCACCAATTTAAAAAATATTCAAACGTTTAAATATTTAAAACACTAACAATAAGCACAATCTCACTACAACAATGTGAGGACACTTATCTTTAGTTTATTAATATTTATTATTAATATCATTATTTTTAGGCGAATTAGAATTTGTACTCTTTAAACTTGTCTCGGATTCTTGGTGGAAGGAAGACGACCAATGAGAACGTTGCCTGGTTTAAAGCGCTATAAAAGGCCGCCCGGCATCTTTCAAAGCTTTGAAAGGTCGCCGCCGCCGCCCATGCGTTTTTTGAACTGAACACTTCTTTTCAATAAATTAATGTTATGTTCTGTTTTTAAATGTGTATGTAGTCGGCTTGTAATTCTTTCAAAAACTGTAATAATACTTGAACATGATTTGCATCTTGCCAGCATAATTTTTACCCAATACCGGTATTTTACCTTACCAAATACCGGTTTCACGAAATTGCAAAATAGCACGAAATACCTGTATTCGGTATCCCGGTATTGCAATCACTAATCTTGCAGCTGTTTTTATGCTTCGAGTTGCAAGCTAAAATTCGAGTTACAAGCCTGTTAAGACACATCAGCTGTTATTTGTTCATAAGCCATTTATATATAACAATTTATATTACAAACATCTTTACACCTTAGGGTAATAAAGGTTTTGACTGATTAAAAAAAAAATTAAACATTTTAACTGTATTTAGGTTTCAATATCTTAAGTTAATAATATTATGTTAGGATCAACAACAAAGGGATTAAGTTATGAGTGATTTCCACACCATAATTCACACTTAATATTTATTTTTGGTAGTAAGTATTTGCCTAGTATCAATATATTAATAGCAATTGGGGGTAATAGCAATTGGAGGCAAGGTTTGTACTGTCCAAAAGGGCAAAAAACAAGAAGAAGATTCAGTTATTCTGTTCAGCTTTTCTCCTCTACCTCTGCCAGCAAGTCGTCTGCTCAAGTCGTCATACCTGCTTTACCTTACTATAATTGTATACTTATTAAAACCAGTTTAATGACGTATTTATATTATATTATGCCACCTTTATATATTATTCCTTATTTATAAGTACAATTAGTAGTGATTTTTATCTAAAAAAATATGTTGAGTTTTTGTGTGGCCCAAAATGGATTAATAGCTTTTCAATTAATTTCATTGGTGAAAATTGCTTAGACATGCGATTAATTTGAGTTACGAGCTCTGTCATGGAATAAATTAACCTTATAAGTTAAGGTACCACTGTATATCTAGTGGCTGATCCAGGGGGGACATGCGGGAAATTCCCCTCAAGAGCTCAACAACTTGTAGATTATATCAGTACTGTGAAAAATTGAAATAAGAAATTTATTTCTGCATATCAGAAATAAAAAATATAAAAATTTCATTTAATTGAGAGTAGGAGATTATTACGATATCTTCAATATCATTACGATATCTTCAAATTTATCAATAAATAGGTGGAATTACACCAATATCTTCTGTTACTCTTTAGCACACTTTGCTCAAGATGTGTTGTGTTAGCCGTAAACTTTCATTTTCAATGAGAAAAAAACTCATGTTTATGTTTCAAATTGTATTTGCTTTAAAGTGTTATCTAAAAAAATAATCTAAATAGGTCTGTACCTAGATAAGCTGTGTTTTGAATAATGCGGCTTAATAGAGAAATCATTGTAAGAAAAAGTTGATTTCAAGTAGTTTTCGAGTTATAGTCTATATTGAATACAGAGAGAAGTTCTAACTATATTAAAAACAGCAAGTTGTAACAAGTTGTATTTATTACAACTGTACGACAACTTTACTGATTAATGCAATGACTCTGACTGTCTAATAATATTTATCTACAATTGTCTTCTATGTCTATATTGTCTGTCTATCCTTGTTTATATGTGCATTTTTGTCTAGCCTTGTATTTACAAACACTAACAATATTGTATGAGCAATTAATATGTTATTTGTTAATGATGACATCGCATTTAAAATCAATGTTGAATCATTAGAACACATCGAAGTTAATCAGCTAGGAGTAGGTGTATGAATTATTATAATACTACAAAGGGAAATTCTGAAAAATAGAAATTTGGAAATAATACGTGATTTGAATTATATCCAAAAACAGTCTTTAATTTTTTTGTTTATGTATTTTGACATTTATGGGACATAACCTAGTAAACAAAAAATCCCAAAACTTAGTACTTACGATCGCTTTGCTGTACAATTTCACGGCATCGTCGTATTTCCTGAGATTGAACAATCTATTTCCCTGCTCCTTGAGCTCTTTATCACTGAGATTCTGTGTAGAGTACATATGTTTCTTGCTCATGCTTGTCGTCCAAACACACCAAATTTCAAACCTGACCTCTCGACGATTTTCAAAACACCAATTTAACAACGAAAAATAAATTCCTTTATTTCGATTAAATTTTCAACGCAATTTAGGTCTCGTTCGAAACGGTTGTAAACACCATTATCTATTCGCCTCACTGACACTACTTCAAATGACCCAGTAATTTTAGATTATAACAGTGGCCGAAGTGATTACGAAGTTGCATAAATTCAAGACGCAAAATGTCAGTAATTGTAATTGTTTTACGGACTTGAAAAACTTAAAGACTAAACTAGACAAATAAGAATAGACAGTCAGGACTAGACACTAACACTAAACAGACGAAACGGACTAGACAGACAAGACTAGACACTCTAGACACACAGATAATACTAGACAGACAAGACTAGACAGATAAGACTAGAGAGACAAGACTAGACCGACATGACTAAACAGACAAGACTAGACAGACAAGGTTAGAGAGACAAGTCTAGACAGACAAGTCTAGACAGACAAGTCTAGACACACAAGTCTAGACAGACAAGCCTAGACAGACAAGGCTAGGCAAACAAGAATAGACAAGCAATACTAGATAGACAAGACTAGACAAATAAGTATAGACACAAAAGTCTAGACAGACAAGCCTAGACAGACAAGGCTAGGCAAACAAGGATAGACAGGCAAGACTAGACAGACAAGACTAGACAGACAGGACTATATATATATATAAACCTTTATTGGCATTTTAAACTCAAACACTTAACAAACATTAGACCTTACAAGCTAGACAATCAACATAATAAACAATTTTTTTTTCACATTACATTTCTCAAACGACACTTAGACTACCCTGATCCGCCTTTGCTGTCTTTCCACCTAACAATTTTAGCCATTAGCGGCCAACCCTGACCGCTTTCATCCATCAACGACTTCCAACCTTTTCTAAGCTCTACCTTCTCAGTCGCTCTCCACACACAACCACTACAGCTTGTACCACAATGCTCCCAACTGTCTATGCCCGTCCCACATATACCGCAGGTTCTCTCCTTTGGCGTCATCCAGTACCTCCTGCCCCTTTCTTCACTGCCGCATCTAAATCTGGCGATCATTATTTGGTGAACGTCAGATTTTCGGAGGTAATCTGGTAGCTTTCCCAAAACAAGTATATTTTGGTACTCGGGGTTATACGATCCCTCTTCAATGCCCTTTAACCTTTCCTGCATCTCTATCTCAAACATTCTTTCTCCTACCATACTTTCTACATTGCTACCTCTCTTAATCATTCTCTCCACTTCCACACCCGACCAGCCACCCCTTTCATACATCTTCCTTCTCTCACTCCCCCATATAGTTATCCTAGCATTACCCGTCCCTTCTTTCCTAGCAGCTTTGAACACTTCCTTTACGACCCTATCATCTCCAATTCTTTCTACCTTACATTCATACCTCGCAAACCGCGCTGCAGCCAGACTCGCAATTTTGACTGCACCTGTTTCTTGCATCACTATATACCACGGAGTTGATTTTTCCAGCTGCAGCATCCTTTTTAACACTTGTAACTGCATTCTCTCTATCGTTTCTACCTCTTTCACACCCCATACTTCAGAATCATACATTAAAATACTACGCACACACACCTTCCAAATCATCATTTTTGCTCTAAAGCTTTCCTTGCATTCACTCTTCCATACACTCCAGAACCTGTTAGCAGCCACCCAAGATTTCTTTACAATGTAATTTATATGCTCCTTAAAAGAACCGTCCTGACTAAACATAAATCCAAGGCATTTGAAGCTGCTAACCTGTTCTATTACATTTACACCCCATTCAAACTTTTCACTCAACCTTCTTCCTCTCTTGGAACACCACCATTTTTGTCTTCTTCACATTCACGACCAGCTTTCGTTTCATAAAGAACCCTTTCACCCGTCCAATCACCTCTCTCATTTCTGCGTACGTGCTTGTCAAGCCAACTATGTCGTCGGCGTAGGCCAGACTCCACACTTTTTTTTTCCCGATTACTATACCACCTGCTTGACCCTTGCTATGTAGATGTAGAACAGCAGAGGACTTAGAGGACACCCCTGTCTTAGCCCTTTGGATACCTTAAAACATTCCGACACATTCTCCTCCACTTTCACTCTACAATACGTGCTCCTATACAAGCTCTTAATACTTTCCCGAACTGAACTCGATATCTTTTTCTCCTTCAGACACTCCCACATTTTCACCCTAATGATCGAGTCATAAGCTGCCTTCAGGTCCACGAAGAGGGCGTACACCTTCCCTTTCGGCTTTGTCAGTTCGTTCTGGACAACGTAATTGAGAGTAACTAAATGCTCAGTAGTTCCTCGACCATGACGGAACCCAGCTTGAACTTCCGGCAGAATACTTTTTCCATCAACTTCGCCTTGCAGTTTTTGCTCTAAAACCTTCGCATATACTTTGTACGACGAGTCCATCAGTGTTATACCTCTGTAGTTATTTGTGTTCTCCCTATCCCCATTCTTAAACACTGGTATTATTAATCCCTTTTTCCAACCGTCCGGAATTTCTTTTTGACCTTTATAAATCCCGTTCAATTCTTTCAGTAGAATTTGTCGAATTCCGGTCGGAGCTACACTCCATGCCTCACTAGGAACTGCATCCTGTCCCGGCCCGGACAGGACTAGATAGACAAGCTTAGACAGACAAGGCTAGACAGACAAGACTAGACAGACAGGACTAGATAGACAAGAGTAGACAGACAAGAATAGACAGGCAAGACTAGACAGACAAGAGTAAACAGACAAGTATAGACAGGCAAGACTAGACAGACAAGACTAGATAGACAAGAATAGGCAGACAAGACTAGGCCGACAAGACTAGATAGACAAAACTAGACGATCAAGACTAGATAGACAAAACTAGACAGACAAGACTAGACAAACAAGACTAGACAGATAAAAATAGACAGGCAAGAATAGACAGACAAGACTTGGCAGACAAGAATAGACAGACTAGACTAGGAAGACAAGACTAGACAGACAAGACTAGACAGACCAGACTAGATAGAGAAGACTAGACAGACAAGAATAGACAGACAAGACTAGGCAGACAAAACTAGACTTTTTTATGGGGGGCGTAGCAAGCACATTCAGTTAACTTGACAAGTGCCCCCCTGGAAACTCACGGGCATCTTGGAACCGCTTTTCGCATATCTTCAAGATGACGTTGGCTTGATTCAAGATGACCTTACTTGATGTCCTTACGTCCCCCATCCACGGAAGGTGATTAGGGGTTCAGGTTATTTTCAGTTTTCGTTGTCTATGTTGATTTGTCCGTCCATCCTATTCTTTCATGCTTAGTATGTCCCTTATCATCATTTCTGCTGCAGACCAGTCTTCTTCACTCCTAAGCATTATCTGCGTGAGTGTGCTAGTTTCTAAAATTCTTTTTGTTTTTGAAGTGTATATGACACTATCTGTCTTATCACAATAAAAGCACTGGTTGTCTGCTTCGCCCCCAATACTGTGCAGGTAGTCTTTGAAGCACCAGTGGCCGCTCAGTGCTTTCGTAAGGTAGTAGGTAACTTTTCCGTGCCTTCTCGTGACCCATGGATCCAATTTTGGAATCAGGAGTCTCGTCCACTCACTCCTCTCTGAGGCTTCCCGGTACTCTTGCCAACTTTCGAGCATCTGGGTCCTTGCCTTTTTTCTCAGTTCCTTTTTGTTTTCATTGCTCCTTTCTTTATAAAACGTGTCTCTCTCTTCAAGAAGAAATTTTATAGGAGCTATTCCCGCAATAACGAGAACAGCGTCACCTAAGACGATCCTATATGCGCTGGACACGCGTAGCGCCATTTTGCGTTGAATGGATTGCAGTTTTTGCCTTAGATTTGCTCTCTCCATGGCTCGCTTCCAGATTGGCGCTGCGTAGAGCATGACAGATTCGACAACTGAACACAAGAGCCTTCGTTTGGTGCTGTTAGAACCACCCACAGTTGGCATAAGTTTTCCAAGTGCTGCTGAGGTTTTTAAAAACAAAACTAGACTAGAAGACAAAACTAGACAGACAAGATTAGACAGACAAGACACGACATACAAGAATATACAAGCAAAACTAAAAAATTAATAGCTTTAATAATTTCTTTAAAAGTGCCCCAGCTCAGGTAACTAAAAATATAATCCCCAAACAAATTGTAAATTCCCATATTCCTACATTAATCAACAGTAGGTATGTATATTCAATAGTTTACATGTACTGAAGTTATGGAAATTATTCACAAATTGAGAAATAAAAAATCGTCAGGACCGGATGATCTGCCCTGCAATATAATTAAAGAATTTGCTACAGAATTAATTGCACCATTGACAGACATTGTAAATTCTTCGTTTAGAACTGATATTTTTCCCGATGTTCTAAAAACAACCATGATTCTACCCATACACAAAACGGAAGATAAAACTTCTTTAAACAACTATAGACCAGTAGCAATGATTTCGGTCGTGGCTAAAATATTGGAATATTGTATGAAATCAAGATTATCGGCATTCCTTGCCAAATATAAAATAATACCTCCCCAACAGCATGGTTTTTGTAAACACAAATCAACATCAAGAGCATTAGTAGAAGAATTTTATACAAAAATTATTAATGATGTAGATACGGGTAAGATGTAAGATGTTCTGTTGGCATCTTCTGTGACCTGTCAAAGGCGTTTGACTCCGTTGCTCAATCGAAATTCCTGGAAAAGCTTAGTATTGCTCGAATAATAGGTAATGAAAGGAAAAGTAAAAGCAAGCATAAGAAAAGATGCCGTTTACTGCGCCGTTTTTAACAACAGATAGCGGGAATTTCACAAGGCAAGTTTTAATGAAATTAGTTAGTTTAGATGTCAACTATATGGCTTATTTGTTAGTATAATTATTCTACCGTCCGCAACCAGTTTTTCTATAATATATTAAGCAGTCAATTTTCCTTTAAATTTTAAACTTATTTGAAGTGTCTTTGACGGTAATTTCGCCTAGGCGTTATTACCCATGCCAAATGTTACCGTAGGCGTTTTTAGCCATCTCGTAAGCCTGTCATGAAAGGATATATATATATATATATATATATATATATATATATATATATAAAGTTTAAAATATAATAAGTTACAAATGTACTTTTTGTGCAAAAGTAAAATTAATAAATAATTAGTTCATTGTTTTACTTAACAAAAATATGTCAGCTGCAATGAAAAGCGTGCCTCATGAACACAAAGTGATTTAGAAGCTGCTGTTATCGCTGTCATGAGACAAAGAGGTTGTCTAGTTAAAACGCAGTTAGTAGTTGTAACATCCCTAGGAGAACATTACGAGATTATTTAAAGAGTGGAAAGTCCAAACGAAATTTAGGTAGAAGATCAATATTTACTAGCGAACACGAAAAAGATTTTGTGAAAGGATTTTATTAGATTTGCAGATTTAGGGATCCCGTTAACGCCAAAGATGATACGCAAACAACCATTTTGTGAGGCATATAACATCGCTAACAATTTTAACGCAATTTTAAAGCAGTTACGTATTGCCGGACGAGACTGGTTTAAATTATTCATGATGAGAAATAGCAATGTAGCAAAACGCAAAGCGCAATTTCTAAATCAAGCTAAAGGCCAAAAACTCAAAAAAGCAATAATTTCACATCATGTTAAAGAAGTGGAAAAATTATATGACGAACTAGGAATCCATTACAATCCAGAGAGGCTTTATATATTTGATTTGGGCAAAGTGTCATTTAGACTACAGAATTTCTGAAGAGGCGGATATACTTGGTATCACTCTTTTCTGTCTACCCTCAAATACGACCCATGAATTGCAACCGCTTCGTAAAGAGGAACTCGTAAAACTTTACTCGCCCAGAATTCAATAAGATATTGTCGACGATATGGTCAATATGTATGGCACATGAAAACATTACTAGTGGCTTCCGAACAAGAGGGTTATATCCCTTTAATCCAAATGTTTTGCCTGACACCTACCAATGAAGATAAAAGTGAAACTTGCGATATATCTCCAATGGCAAGTGCCATTGGAAACTTGGTAACTATCAATATAGAGCTGGAATGTTTCTTGAATGTTCGGCAGCCAACCCCTACCACTGACATACTTGACACAAGACTTCTCACCGTCTTTGATTGAAAGTTTGAACACTTTTGACATTTATTTTTCTGCTCTACAAATCACTCCACCATGTTCACTGATTGAGTGTCTATCTTCAGATGCCACTCCACCTCGCTCAACAGTTGTTTGGTCCGCTCCAGAACACACTCCAGATTCAGACATCAAACCACATCACACAATAAAAGTCAACCTTGGTATAGATCGCCGATTGCATCTACATGTGGCTAGCAAACCGTAAAAAGACTTATATGTTATAGCACATCTACTGATGCTTCCGACTCTGATCATATTTCTGACAGTGTAGTGATTACCAAATTTATCACAAGACCACTTATTTAACAATGTACACATGCTTCCGATGGTGAAAAAAGTTTAGACAGTGAAATTATGACAAAATTCATCACAAGATCACGTGTAGAGTAATCGTTACGTATTCATTCATCTCACTCGAATTCTGAAGTAATCAAAAATCGCAGTTTCAATATTTTATTTCCACACCGAACTATAGAATTACAACAAAAGACACCGTGGAAAAGCTTTGAATTACTAAGGCCAAACAGTAAGTGATGATCTATTTAATGTTACAAAAGACATGAAAAACAAAGCGAATAAAAGTGAATTGGCCAAACTAGCCAAAGGTAAAACTAAACCAAAACAAATAAAAAGGAGTATAAAGAGAACACACCTAACCAGGGAAAATTAAGAGAACACAATATTATAAAAAACGAGAAAACAAAAAAAGATAATATAGGGGAACAAACTAAAGGAAAAAGAAAAGAAATCAGCAAAAAGAAGGGTAAAGAAAACAAATGTGGGGAATGGTATTGCTATGCTTGTCATTAGAATCGTATTGCGGATATGAGATATGAGATCATATGTGAATTGTATAAAATGGTACCACGAGGAGTGTATCGGTTTGACAAAAAAAGGCATAGAAGAATTTAGATGTCCTGATGGTTGTGGTTAATTTTAGCAACGTAGATTTAGATAGGCGTTACTACCTCAACTGGGTATAATAACGCCTGCAATCCTTTTATTTTTTTAAATTCATTTTGGTTTGATAATCTGTATACAGATTATTTGATTATGTTTAAACCATGTACCATTGAAAAAAAATTATTATTTATGTTACGACCTTAGTAATTTTAGTTTTTTCGTACCTGATTGTATACTTAACTGTGAAAACATGTTGTAAAATTTAAAAGGACTGATGATAAAAATACTCCTGCTTAGACTAATTATGTTACTAATTATAAAAAACTGTAATAATTTTGTAATAAAAATTAATTTTAGGAAAACTGTCGTAGGCTTAATTTTACTTCAGTAGTTTAATTTCGTCAAAACGATGGTGTTTTAATTCGGTTCTTTTTTCATTACTTTAATAAACAGACCAACAATATTTTGTGTTTTATTTGTACAATAATAAACATACATTCCATGAACACATTCCTTACTTCATCTTCATTTAACATATTACAGAAATTTACGTTCATGCTTAAATAGGCGTAATTCGACAGACCTACCTTAAATTAGTTTGTTACTGCGGCACGCACTGCAATAACAAAAACCTCCTCGTTTTCTGGCTGCTGCAATGAGATAACACCTCCTCTCGCTTCTGCTGCTGCACTAATACTAACTACATACGGGTGGCCGAGATTAATCGATTGCTGCGTCAAGTCTAGCCTCTACAATCTACAAATATAATTAACTTTAAATTAAGATTATTGCACACTATTTTACCGAGTATCCCAGGCTAGACTCTGAACAGTCTTATCTATAACGTTAGCTGTATTCGCTCCGAGCACCAAAGGTGACACTTTAGGGAACTTCAGGACAAGTTACGTTATTGTTTAGCATTTATTTGTATATATTGACAAGTATTTTACTAAATAAAAAAGTGTTCTATTATTTTACATAAACTAATAAAGTGCATAAATTGAGAATGCATTTGGACCAAAATATAGGGTATATCTTGCTTATGTGTAACTTTAGAGCGAAATAAACTCGAAAATTGTTTCCAGCACTTCGATTTCCTTCGGGTGACCAAAAAAAATCACGAAAACAATTTCCAAAAAATTTAAAAAAAAAATCCATCATTTCGTTCGAAAAATATGTGCTTTTTCGTTTTTTTTTTATTTTCTCGATAACGGTAAAAAGCAGCGATATCATTTTCGGCACACAGAAACTACACGACAAGACGAGCAAGTCGATGTGTCAATTGTCCGGAAAGATTCAATAATTCGTCGAGAGATTTCAAACTGAAATTTACCTGATTCTCCATTTGCTTAGTAAATGTCTCGGAAACGGTTACAGATAATCAAAAACGGATTGCGGCATCGTTTTCAGAAGGTCATTTTCCTCTTAATACAATAAGATTGTCCACGGGAAATTCACGATTTTCCGAGATCGCTACTCGAGTGCTGAAATTTCTTAAAAATTGCTTCAATTCTTGCAGGCGATAGTGAACGGAAAGAGCTAGCGATATATAATTTGCACATTTTTAATCAGCAGAAAAAATTCTTTCAGAAACATTTTTTAATTTTGCTGTAACTCAAAAAATAACGATTTTGACAAAATCGATATTCTCGCATTTCGTCGTTTCCGCGGTCTAGACTCCCCGTATCGATGGTATTGCTTAACTAAAAGCTTCCTGGGGAATATTATATACGTATTCCGACTAATTTTGGGACGCTGAATCGATTGGTGAAGACTAGAAGTCTCTGTGGTGAGCCGCTCAAAAGTTATGAAAGCGTGTAATCAGTCGGAAATGCGAAATGGTGTACAGCGAAAAAAATCTATAAAACTTCTTTATTTGTAACTTTAGAGCGAAATAAACTGGAAAACCGTTTTTAGTACTTCGATATCCTTCAGGTAAATAATCACGAAAAAAATTTCCAGAAAAAATTTCAACAAAAATTTTCTATCATTTCATTCGAAAAATATGTGCTTTTTCGTTTTTTTCGATTTTCTAGAGAACGGTAAAAAGTAGCCAAATCATTTTCGGCACACAGAAACTACACGACAAGACGAACAAGTCGATGTGTAAATTGTCCGGAGAGATTCAATAACTCGTGAGAAATTTCAAACTGAAATTTACCCGATTCTCGATTTGCTAAGTATACGTCTCGGAAACGGTTGCAGATAATCAAAAACGGATTGCTGCATCGTTTTCAGAAGGCCATTTTCCTATTAATAGACTAAGATTGTCCGCAGGAAATTCACAACTTTCCAAAATCTCTACTCGAGAGCCTAAATTTCTGAAAAATTTCTTCAATTCTTGCAAGTGATAGTGAACGAAAACAGCTAGCGAAATATAATTTGAATATCTGTAATCAGCAGCAAAAATGCTTTCTAAAACATTTTTAAATTTTGCTGTAACTCAAAAAATAATGATTTTGACAAAATCCACTTTCTCGCATTTCGTCGTTTCCGCGGTCTAGACTCCCCGTGTCGATGGTATTTCTAAACTGCAAGCTTCCTATGGAATATTATATACGTATTCCGACTAATTTTGAGACGCTGAATCGATTGGTGAAGACTAAAAGTCTCTGTGGTGAGCCGTTCAAAAGTTATGAGAGCGTGAAATCAGTCGGAAATGCGAAATGGTGTACAGCGAAAAAAATCTATAAAACTTGTTTATTTTTAACTTTAGAGCGAAATAAACTGGAAAACTGTTCTAGCCTTTCTTTCCTAGCCTTTCTGATTAACCTTCTAATTTCTTCCAGTAATTATCACTTCAACTTATGTCTGCGTGTATTATTTTTATTTATATCAGGATGTTTTTTAGATCAGTGTCTGCCAAACGGTGTACTGTAGGTAGTACTGAAGAAGTTTCATTTTAAATGCCTTCCTATTTTTAGAATGTAATCAAAAACACAAGTTTTCTGTGGCAGGTGACACAATGCGGGTGTCTGTTATCAAAGAGTATTCTCAGTTTTCTATCTCCACTTCTGTGAGACATGGTTCTCCATAGCCCATATATGTCACTAAATAAGAAAGGATTTTACACCCAAGGATATGCGAATGACATAGTCCACATCCACATCAGAGGGAAATTTTCTAAAAAAATAGGATGCAATAGAGAGATGGTGCAACATCGAGTAAATCTTCTAAAAGCTACTCTCAAAAAAATGAGAAAAATAATCCTATTTCTACTAAATTTAGGCTCTCTATTTCTACTAAAGTAGAAAAAGGCTAAAGGTAAGTGTGTAAGTTAAGTATCTAGGTAAAACTCTGGATGCCATATTGACTTTGGATCAACACATTAAGAAAGCTACCAATAAGTGTAAAATGACATTGTTTATGACCAATTGAACACCTATCAAATCATGGGGACTAAAACCAAGCATAGTACACTGGTATTATACTATTAATACCAAAACATTGAAAGCTGTATTAGATAATTTTTTGGGACAATTATTGTTGTCTTGTATATAGCTAGAAAGATATGGATGCATAGAGAAAAAATCTTCACACAAAATAATTGATACAATTAGTCTTTACTAGTTTATGTTTAACAATGAGATCAAATTATTCCTCAATCTGATTCGCGTAGTTCTTGCGATATCAAAAATCCATCCTTGAGAAATGACGTCCCTGATCACAACAAATAATTAAAACCCCATAAGCAAAACAATATATACCAAGTTCTTTCTAATCTTCAGTTAGAGCAAACCTGAAAATTATCTTAAATTTTCTTATATTCTTGCGAAACTTCGGTTGGAATCGACAGCGGTATAACATTTTCCAATCGCTTTCCTTCATTCACCAAACCCATAATCCTATTGATTTCTTCAGCAACGCTGAGATTTTCCAGAATACTAACGTGGTCTCCATCAAAGAACTTGACACTGACCGTTTTTCCGACCACACTAGCCAAATTATAGTCTTCCTCCATCCCAGATACACTGGAATTTTTCGGCCGTAATAATACAACTTCAGATTGTAGGTAATTTATCGTCGGCGTGTAGGCGTAAGTCGCTTGTATCCTCTTATACATCGAGATGCAAACCTTCTTGATGTAATCGTGAGAATGTTGTAATTTTGTCGTAGCTACGCCTAAACAAAGTTTGATTCTTTCTTCCAAATTAGCACAAGCAGCTAAAGCAACCTGAAAATAATTGGATTTAGATTAATTTTAAAATTAGGTGGCGCAAAAGTCGTGGATTTATATAAAAGTGTACCAATATTTTGACTTACTTTGCACTGAGCAATTACTTGGTGAGGTAGATGAGATGACATTAAATGACAAAGTAAACTGGTTTGTAATTCGGCATCTGTTGCGGTTTCCAATTGATTGTCAATTAGAAGTTTCATGTATGTTGGTGCACCATCTATGAGGATTAAAGTTCCTTTCCGTGTTTTCTCCAACATGTGAGTTAGCTCCAAGGCTATCCCAGAACCAAAAGAGTATCCAATGATGATAAAACTTTCACCTGGAGCCAGTTGCTCTTCAAGAGTCTAAAAAATTTATTACATAAGCTTTCAATGAGCACTTTAATCCTTAATTTTATTTACTGGTAGTATTTGTCGAGCCATTTCTGGAATGCTGTCGACGTCGTTTTCGTAACAATACTGAATAGACACGGTTTTTGCCTTAATATTTTTAACCAAGGGCTGGAAAACCAAAGCCGTTCCTTCAACTCCCGGCATCAGGAAAACAGTCTTAGGACCAGATGATAAACTTGGTAGAACGACAGACAACCTCTTATCATTTTCGTCTGATATGAATCGCAGTAGAAGATTTACACCTCTGGGCACTACTTCCGCCGGTGAAAGTTTTTCCGCTGTCTTTTCTGCAGCAATTTCTTTCAACCTGAAATAATATAATATTTCCTATAAATTATTTGTTTTTCAGTCTTTTTACAATTGGCACAGATCAAATGTCCGTTAATATTTTTCTTACCTTGCAAATGTCATGGAACGTATATCCTGAGGGGTTAAAAACACCTCGTATTCTCTTTCCAAAGTTTGTTTAATCTCTACAGCCATCATAGAATCCATACCGAGTTCAGGTAGAGTGGAATGCAAACTAACAGTTTTTAAATCCCTCAAACCTAAGATATAGACAACAGCATCAACAATATTATCAGCACCCGCAGCGCTGCTCCTCTTTTCAGCAACCACGATACTTGAAACAATAGTTTCTTCTTGCTTCAACAATTTATCCAAAACTTCCAAACAACTTGAAATTCGTTGCTGCAACGTTCCTCCAATAACCACATCATTGTTTTCCTCCTGCATCTCGGCTACTAAACCTACGTCCCCTATTGCTCCCCACTGTATCGCTAAAGCTGGAAGGTTACAAGCCTTACGACGTTCACAAATCCTTTCCATCACAGAGTTGGACCAGCCGTAATTTGTCTGTCCTGCGTTTCCTCTACCGCAAGAAACTGAAGAAAATACGACGAAGCTTTCTAATTTTGGACAGATTTCTCGGCTTGCAAGGTCTAAATGTTGAGTTGCTACGGCCTTTGGACCAGCAGATTTTTGGAAATTTTCAACGGTTTGGTTTTCTAATACTGCATCGCACAAATCCACAGCTAAATTAAATATTGCTTTGACTGGACCTAAACTCTCAGCCTCCTTCAATAGAACTTTAACTCCTTCAGATGTATTTATATTATGAGTAGAAATGTGGATTACAACTCCGTAGGTTTTCCAAATCCTTGAAGAAAAATTATTATATTCTTGGGCAAAAAAAATGAAATGTGTTGTTTACCTTATTCGAAGTGCTTGGTATCCTGTTCTTAATCCTCTGCGGGAATTTAGAACGATTTTTCGGCTTCCTCTAAGTATAAGCCAATCAACCAATTCCAATCCAAAACCACCTAAACCTCCAATTAGTATATAGGTGCTACCTGCATCACACCAATATCTAAAAAAAATATTTGATTCACCAGACTGTGGTTTAGTATAATATAAGCTGCGTACCTAGGAATGCAATCCATCTTTTCATTTTTTGCAATCATTTCTTGTTTAGACTCTTCTGGTTTTACTTTAATTAAAACCTTGCCCATATGTTTTCCAGTAGCCATAAGTCGGAATGCTTGTTCGACATCCTCGCGGGCGAAGCAAGTCTTACGTAGAGGCTTTATAGCTCCACTTTCAAGTCCATCTTGCATAAGCTGATTTAAAAGAGTCTTATCTGTATCGCTATTTTTTATAAATGAATCAAGCATAAGACCATGGAAGTGGCAATTTTTATTAGCAATTGCTACAGGGAGTGGAGAGTCATTAGCCAAATCAAATTTCCCTATTTCGATGAAATGACCTCCTTCAGCCAAACAACGAATGGAAGCTTGAAGTTTATCATCAGCCAAAGAATTTAATACTATATCCACTCCTCTTCCACTAGTTTCTCTATAGATCATTTGTTCGAAGGAACAATCTCTGGAACAACCAATTTGTGAAGCTTTAATTTTTGGAAAGTTTTTTCTGATAAAATCTTTTTTCTCTTCGGTGCCAACAGTTACGAAAATATTGCAATCGTAATGTAAACACACGTTAATGGCCGCTTGTCCAACGCCCCCAGTTCCTGAATGAATTAAAACACTTTGCCCACGCTTTACCCTGCCTCTCACTACGAGACCAAAGAGAACAGTTCCATATACTACGGGAACTGTTGCAGCATCCTCCATG
The DNA here is from genome assembly GCA_944588485.1 of Phosphuga atrata. Taxonomy (NCBI): domain Eukaryota; kingdom Metazoa; phylum Arthropoda; class Insecta; order Coleoptera; family Silphidae; genus Phosphuga; species Phosphuga atrata. The sequence goes on from OX155893.1 coordinate 24,944,726, forward strand.
CTCCAGTTGTCGGGTATTGTCCAAAGAAGTTTGGAATCAGCAACAACTATCGTTGCCAAGGCATTTGAGAGAACCATGCCCATAACACGACGACCACTAAGGAAATAACGTTTAGATCGCAAACGGTCTTAATAAAAACTTTGTGGAAGGATTTTTACTTACTTCAAGTCCCGTCCAGTGAATTCAAAACCTTGTACGCACTCTTGTTGTAGTCTGTCAGAAGTTACAACATCACTTTGAATGCGCCCCGATGCTGTCATAATATCACGGAAATTAAGTGCAGAACAATAAATCTGCAGATTAAAAATGTGAAATTAATTAATGCTTCGGTGTATTAGTGACTAGTCATGTGCCTAATATAGTACTAATTTGAACTGAAGCCTATAAAACTTCAAAATTGGAAGATCACAAGAATAATTTTGATTCAGGCTGCGGCACTCGATCTTGACAGTCAACTAGGTTGGGCTAGCCAGATAAATTTAGCAGCATTTAGAATGTGACTCCCCATTTCAGTTTCGAAAAATTTTGTTTCAAAATATTTTGCTCTATAGCCTCCATACTTTGTGTTAAAAATAAGTTGTTATTACTACCCTGGTGAAACTGAAATGTCGTCGAAGTGTCTGAACAAAGTTTCCACAAAGTGTTGGTAATGCGTGAACGAAATATCGTTAAAGAGTCAAGGAAGTGTTTTTATGGAATCCAGAAATTTGAACAGTGAACTTTCGCTGAACTTTCTGTGAAGTGTCGCCGAGGTGTCGGGTAAGTGTTGATATTTGCGCAATCGAAGTATCAGTGAAGGGTCGTTGAACTGTTTTATTATGAAGTGTGGTCGAATTGTCTGGGAAGTGTAAACATTTGCCCCGCCTGCCACTTCCTTGGTCTCGGAAACACATCGTTGCACTTCGAAAACACTTCATACGACACTCTTTTTCACCAGGGTACATGGATTTCTTGTGCAAAAACTTTAATTTGTCGGGTTGAATGCTATGAGCTAATAAATATCGAGTTGTGATTTCTACAATATTTTGAATATATGTCGTTTAATGACATAAACTTGTGAAAACCCATAAAAAAACTATTTGTCTAATCTTAGCTAAAACTAATCTTGTTTCTATCTTCAGTCATTTACGTTTCTATTTTTGTTTTCGTTAGTTTTGTTTGATTACATACGTTTACTAAAACTTTTCCTGGTTCCATCACACTCTGGGAAGTTAATCCGCTTTGGATCCAACTCAAACTAGACAAATCTCCATTAGTTGTAACGTTTACGTAAGAATGTTCGCTCATCACGCGTAAGGAATCCCCCAAAAGGAGATGTCTGTAGGTACCCCATTCTCCATCCTTATAAATGTTAACAGCCAAACCTTTATCGAGTTGCACCTTGTAGAAGTTGTTAGTTATATCAAACGTGGGTGCTTGGTGCAGAATAAACACGCATTTGATCCTTTCGCCGTTCGGCTCGCGTCTCAAACAATTCACCAAGCCCAAAATTCCACTTTCCGGATTATTTTGAGAATACAACAGAACCTCCGAGTCGGTTTTTTGAAGTTCAGCAAGCCAATCAAACGAAGAATCTATGCAGATTATAGTAGGAGCAACTACAGGATTATTTTTCTTGGCTAACACCAAAATCTCGTTAGGAGTAGTATGAGTGGCCAAGATTGTCAATTCATTACAAGAATTAACAAAATCTAGATTTTCTCTGCTTATAACAAATCCTGTAGGCTTTAAAACATTCAAAACACTCACACGCAGCTAAAATTAAAAACAAATGTAAATGGTTGAATGTACGTTAATGAGATTATTTACTTGTATATTTGTTAGGATTCCTGCTCCAACGACAAAGTAACAATCGGTCAAAGCTCCAAATTTACGTTCATCAACTGTAATTCCAGCAGGAACTTCCATTGACTCTTCTAGATGGATAAATGTTTCAGCTTGAATAAGAGGAAGATCGGCAAGTGAGTTGTTTATTAAAGGAGAGAGTATTTCATCTGATCCGTTCTGTATTTCGACTGTTTTAACATTTATGGTGGAATGATTTTCAAGCGCAAGTTGAACAAAGATTCTGATCGAATCTCCCAGTGAAAAAATTGAATTATTTGGAACGAACTTGTAGACGTCCAAAACGGGTTCGGCTTGTTTTCTGCGGGTGATGCTGCTGGCGTTGAGGCCGCGAATTTCAACACCTCCCGATTTCAATAAATTCAAATCTTTGTAAACGTAAGCAGGACATAAATTTGAATGAGTTTCAACGAATTGTAAATGTTTCTCGGGATCAACAACCAATCGTTCGATTCTTGTAGGAACATACAGATTCCTGGTATCTCCTTGAAGTATTTGTAGTTGGAGGAGGTTGTCCATGAAAGATACCCAGTTTCCTGTCCAAGACAATTTACCGTAATTATTTTCCAAATAGAATTCTTTAATAGCTTTGAATTCTTCCTTATAATTGTATCCCCTCAATTTCAATTCTTTGTAAATATCTCTTCCGGTTAATATCGGCCCATTTTCATTATGTTCGGGTACAGGTAATTCGCAAAACTCTTCTTCTGTGTTTTGAACCTCATAGATTGTTCCCGTTACAACGACTTGGTTATCTCCTTCCGTAACTTCAAAATATCCGCCTCCTTTTAGAATCATAACTTTCAGTACGAGTTTAGACTTTGTTGGCACTACAGCGGCTCTTACAAACTTAACATTTTCAAAAACTACTTTCATGTCGTTTACCAACTTTCCAATAATAGTACCCAGGGTCTCCCAAACAAGATATAAATAACCCGTTGCAGGGAACAAATTCCTACCATCAATAACATGACCTCTTACAAAAGACCAAGTTTCGTCCTTTAAACTTATCTCTGCTATTTGACAACAACTTTTCTTATCTTCTACGCTGAAAGTTGTTACGAACCAATCTTTGTCGTGATCCCAGCGGATTAGAGGAGATATCATAGGCGTTCCTCGGCCTACGGGAAATTGAACAGCGGGATAGATTTTGGCCAAATTGAAATTGAAGCCCAATTCGTACAATCTGGAATTTGACGATTTTTTTAAGTTAATCTTGTTAAGTATTAGTTTTTACCTTCCAAGCGATGTTAGGAGATCTACGATGGAGTGTCCAATAAGGGTAAAACATTTCTGTGACGGCTTTTGGGCTCTTCCTATGATTAAAGTATGGCCATTTTCTATTTTTACGGGTTTTGATTCAAATATCGCTGTGGACAAATATAATGCTTCTGCTGAAGGCATTATTTTATGGAAATATTCCAACACGGATGAGACTAAAAACATAATGATAAATAGAAGTATTATGGATGTTATGAGATCTCGATTTGTAAATTATGATAAACGATAATAGGAATATGGAACGACAAAAAATATGCCTTTTGTTGTATGTCTCTTTGTTAAGATTTAAATTTATAAATTAATACATTACCTGCCAATTTTGGATCAGTTGTTCCAATGGAATAAGCGGCCAGAAGAGTTTGCTCCAAGGTTAATTTCCCTTTGGCGTAAGCCGCGGATAATTCTCCCAAATTTACTCCGTGTATTGCGGTCACAGGTAAATTTAAAACCGCCAGAAGGTCTGCCAAACCGGTCTGCACCACAATACTACCAACAATTGCATGAAGTAAATTTGCTTCCCTGTAGTTGTTCACTAAACTCGATATATTTATTGGAAGGTTGTTGGATTCTGCAATTTCTTGGAGTCTAAAAACAAGAATATTATCAGTTCATAGAGAGGAAATTTTTTGTTAGCTAAAAGTAATTGTTTTGGCCAAGAATTCTTATCTAGAAAGAGCTTAAAATTAGACTAGAAATAAGGAACATTTAGGAAGATTCACATGGCGATATTGAAGAAATGTCGTTGCTTTCGACTCGGTTTCCCAAATATCTAGTAGTAGCAAATATAATTTTACTAGATAACAAAAGCAGGTTTCCAGCGATAACCCTGTTGTCTAATCAACATCAGCTGTCTAATTAGCGACAGCTAGCGATAGCTATTACAGTTAGCTAGACAGCTAAAGAATATCTATACTCGTACCAGCGAGAGAATGCATTTCGTCGCGACGAGTTTAGCATTCTTCTGCGCATACCCCCACTTTATTTCGAGTGCGCGGTGTTTAGTTGTCCGTATTTAAAAAACTTTTTTTTGCACGTGCTGGGAGGTGAAAATCTGCAAACAGACACCACCCGGCCCGTGCCGAGTGGTAGTGTGGGGCTGCCCACTAGTTAGCGTCCCACTAAAAAAACCCCACCATTCATACCCCCCCAGCCCAGAACCAGAGAAACGTGTTGGAATCCATAATTGGCATTACTTCATCAGTATTTACAAAACTGGCGCATATTTATTAACTAAAGCTAATCTGCGCGTACCTAGGCGCGTCCCATGCCCCTCATACCTCGCCGCAGTAAAGGTGCATTCTTTCGCCGGTTCGAGTATATTTACATATTGCTATTTTACGTATTGTGAATTATAAACTGATAGAGCAAACCAAGCAATTTCAGAGCAATCAGATTAATCTCTTTGCATTAATATCGCCTTATGAATGAATTTTATAATGGCAGAAAGTTATCTTGCCTTTGTAGATGTGCAGCAAACAATGGTAAACTCTGCAAATTACGGATACAAGAAGACCATTTAGAATCCAGTCCATTAAAAACTAAAGTGATTGGAGGCGGAACCTCTTCAAAAAATTCATTGGTAGACGTCCAAAATATATTTTTCCCAATAATTGCAAAACCTCGACAGTAATTCCCCTGAATCTCATACCTACAAAATTAATAATTCCTTAACTACTAACTACCACTTCACATCCATTTAACTTACTTGTATATTTCATGCAAGAGCGCTATATATTCAAAATCCATCCATTTCCTTCCCAAAACTTCAAACATACATTCCAAAAACTTAGCATTTCTACCATTCAAACACACCAATCGCGGCAATGAATCGATAGGTTCCAGCAAAGTTTCTTTAACTTTCGTATTCCATTTCAATAGCAAATGGCTATTGGCGCCTCCAAACCCAAAACTGTTGATTCCAAATAAACCCGCGTTGTCAGGAAGCGGGGTCTTCTCGCTGACCACCTTCATACGCCCATTTTCCAAAGCTTCAATGCCTTTTCTAGGCTCCTTGAAATGTATGTTCGGTGGTATGAACCCGTTTTCCATGCCGATTATTACCTTGACGATGCTGCAAAGACCCGAAGCGGGTTCGTTATGTCCTATGTTCGATTTTACTGAACCTATGAGTAAAGGGCGATCGCGGCCTGTACAGAAGACTTCATCCAAGGTTCCAAGCTCTTCAGGATCTCCAACTTTTGTTCCTAAAAAATAAGTTTTAATTAAATGCCAGATGAATGTTACAAAAAATGTTTTTTTAGAAGATGAAGTTATTTAACCCTTTGATTTGACGCCCAGGTGCTATGGACTGTTATAGTAGTCCAATTGATTGGGCGGTCAGATGCTATGGACTGCTATAGCAGTCTACAGACTTCATGCATTAATTGCGGCTTTTTTAAACATAACAAAAAGATTAATAAATACATACACTCTCATTGGAGAGTAGCGTTGCTCTGGGTGAAAGATTCGGGACTCACCCCTGCACCTAGGGTCTAGGGCTGGAAAGATGAATATTTCACAAAATCCCAAAAAATAATTTTAAACTATCCGGATAGCCATATATTTGTTTTTCACAATTTTGTTATGTCCAGTCATATCTAATCTTGTTTAGTCTTGTCCAGTCTTGTCCAGTCTTGTCCAGTCTTGTTCAGTCTTGTCTAGTCTTGTCTCCTTCCTGTATTTATCTAGTCTTGTCTCTTTCTTGTCTTTTATCTATGTAGTCTATACTAGATTAAAATGTATTTAATTATATTATAAACAATGCTAACTGAGTTGGACTAGATGTATTAGATTGTGCTTTCCATCGTCCAATAATTATTATAAGTTAGTAGTCTAATTCAAGTTCAATATGAAGTTGTTGCAACTGGAAGTTGTGGCAATGCGATGCCGCAACATGAAGTTGTCGCAACATGAAATTGTTTCAAGGTGAATTTGAAAATGAAATGTGGATTTGACGTGAAAAAATCTCTTCTCGTAGTTGAAACTAGAAAGATTGTTTCGATCCAGTCGGTTCAAAATGAAGTTGTTGCAACATGAAGTTGTCGCACTTCGAAGTTTCAACTTGAATTTGTTTCAGACAAGACAAGACTAGATAAACAAGCTTTGACGGACAAGCCTAGATGGACAAGACTAGACAGATAAGGCTGGATAGACAAGATTAGACGGACCAGACTAGACGAAAAAGACTACACAGACAAGTCTAGACTTGCAAATTATTTTGTCGTTCTCGTTAAATGTTGACATAAAACGAAAGAATTTTGCAAGTGTGTCCACTCATATCAACAAAAAAAAAACAGATTTTTCTTAGAATAGAGATTTTGGTTTTTGAAAAAATGAACAAATTATTTTGTCGTTCTCATTCAATTCAGACATAAAACAAAAGAATTTTGCAAAATGTGTACATTCAAATCAACAAAAGAACAGAATTTGCTTCGAATGGACATATTGCTTTTAGAAAATTTGGCCATTTTTGCAAATTATTTTGACGTTTTCGTCCAATTTTGACATTAAACAAAAGAATTTTTCAAAGTTTTTCCACTCAAATCAACAAAAAAAAACAAAATTTGCTTTGAATAGACAATTTGATTTTTTAAAATCAGGCAAGTCTTGCAAATTATTTCGACGTTTTCGTCCAATTTTGACACAAAATTTTGCAAGGTTTGTGAATTCAAATCAACAAAAAATAACAAATCTTGTTTCGTAAAAAGATTTTGGTTTTTGAAAATTTGGCACTATTTTCCAATTATTTTGACATTTTCGTCCAATTTTGACATAAAAAAATGAATTTTGCAAAATTTGTCCACTTACATCAACAAAAAAATAAAATTTGCTTCGATTAGAGATTTTGGTTTTTGAAAATTTGGCAATTTTTGTAAATTATTTTGTCGTTTTCTTTCTATTTTGACATAAAACAAAAGAATTTTTCAAAATGTGTCCACTCAAAGATTGTGGAATTTGGAAAATATGGCAATATTTGCCAATTATTTTGATATTTTCGTCCAATTTTGACATAAAAAAATGAATTTTGAAAAGTTTGTCTCAAATCAACAAAAAAAAACAAAATTTGCTTCGAATAGGGATTTTGGATTTTGAAAATTTGGCAATATTTGCCAATTATAGAAAATAATGAGCACACAATCACATCAGTTCAAAAAAGTAATTCGCAGCGAAAGCGTTTATGATTTTTCCACAAAATTTCTTGAGATTATTTACCTGTGCCGTGAGCTTCAACGTAAGTTAAGCTATTCGGAGGAACTCCACATTCTTCATAAAACTCATCCAGCAGAACCTTTTGCACATTTCCAGAAGGATAAGTAATCCCTTGTTCCTTATAACCATCACAATTAGTCTTACTATGAATGATCTCCGCATAGACCCTCCTCGCCTGTTTGGCTCTTTGGAGAAAGATAACTACGACACCTTCAGACCTCGCGTAACCATTGGCGCAATCATCGAACGATTTACAAGCACCGTCTGGACTAAGCACGCCAAGACGGGCAAATTGCTGTGAAACTATTGGGTGGAGGCAAAGATTGCAGCCTCCTACTAAGGCATTATCACAACTACCTTCGCGAATCGCTCTGTATGCATGTTCAAAAGCAAAGAGGGAACTACTGCAAGCGGTGTCACAAATGCAAGAAGGGCCGTTGAAGCGGAAGAAGTAGTTGATGCGTTGGGCTAGCATTGATCTTGTTGCCCTAAAAATATGCGTCAATAATACTTGATTTTAATAATTGCAAGATTAGACTTACCCAACTATTCCATAGCATTGACGTTTTCGCTCGTAAAATGCTATCTTCTCTGTTTCTGAGAAACAAGCACCTACGTAAACTCCAGTGGAAGAACCCTGAAGTTCCTTGGGATTTAATCCGGCATCCACGATGGCTTCAAATGAACGTTCCAGCAGCAACCTGCACATCGGATCGATCGTTTGCACTTGATGGTGATGAACTCCTGCAAATAAAATCGAAATAGTAACTTGATGAAGTTTTTGATTTGTATTTTTTTTACCGAAAAATCCAGCATCAAACTTGTTGATATTAAATAATTTGCCAGTTCTATGTGGAATATCGTGATGCGTTCCATCTTTCCACCGCCTATCATCGTCACTGACTAAGTCTACCTTGTTGTAAAGATTGTCGCGAAAATGATCAACATCCTCGGAATCTGGAAATTTCCCGGCGATTCCTAAAATAAAAATAAAATATTTTTATTTGAATTTTGGGAGTTATGAGACAAATTTAACCAGTTATGACAACTTCTTCTCCTGATGGAGGTGAGACGAATTTGTTCTTAGAACAAGACATTTCATCCAAATTTTTGAAAAGACACTAAGGAAATTATTGAAAATGTTATATACGCAGTCAATTTAAATGGTATTATTATAAAAGAAATTGTTTTTTGAACACTTGGCTACGTAAAAAATAACGACTACCGATTTAACTAATGGATTACACTGCTGCTACAATATTGCGACACCACAAAACGAACAATAATAAATGTATTGTACTTTAAAAAGTAGTATATATAGATGGTCATCCAAGATATTTTTATATTGAATTAAGGTCTTTTGCCCCCTGAATTAAACAATCGGCTTGCATTAAATGAATTCAATGAACCCTGCATTAAAATAAATTTGGGAATATATTAAAATATAACTGGTAAGCAACGATTGTTCAATTATAAATCTATTCGATCTCTGACCCACAGATACCAAAAATATTAATACAATCGCGTGTTTTCAAACCAATTTTATTTTCACGGCGTTTCCATTATGGATTTCTTTCGGAACTTGACCTTAAACAATGTATATAGACAGCAAGGAGATTTAAATACAATTGTGAAATTTGATTTTACTAATTTAAATAAAACAAAATATCTGCCTCGTCTTCTCTGTCTAGTCTTGTCTGTTTAGTCTTGTCAGCCTCTCCTTGGTTTTGTAGTTGACAATATACCCGGCTGGCGGGAGACCCGGGTTCGATTCCTGGTCGGGGAGGCAACAACAGAGCGGTTTTCACTAACCGTCTGGGCTGCCCACCCTGAATGAAGGCGTAATACCGGGATGGCGCAAAAAAAAAACAAAGTGGTATAGGAGGTTTAATGAGAATCTTATCTGTCTAGTCTTGTTTTTCTAGTCTAGTCTTATTGTTCTAGTTCTCTTGTCTAGTCTTTTTCGTCTAGTCTTATCTCTCTTTACATTGAATATATAAATGTAACGTAATGTGCACTATGCACTATGTAATGCACTATGTATTTAAATCATAATAAGTTGAATATGAATTTACAAATAAGTAAATGCAAAATTTATTCGCGCTATTTTTGATGTTGTAGCTCACTTCATTGTTGTTACCATGGCCACCGCAAGTTTGTTGTTGTTTCTAGGTTGTGTCAAAAATTTAAGTGAACGTATTAGCTGCTTCCTTCAAAGTAAGTAATTTAATGAGCTTAATCTCATTTAATTTAATTTTCGTTTGTCGCTTTGAATAGACAAGATTATATGAACATGACTATAAACTAAGCAGTATTAGGTTTAAGAGACTAAACAGACAAGACTAGAAAGATAAGCAAGTGACTGTTGTAAAGCCTAACCATTCCAACACCAAGACCCTCATAAAAGCGGGTATTCCGAAGTTGTGAAAATATAAGGTTGAGAAAGAAGAGGTTGTCAAGTCCCAAATCTAATACTCATACAAATTTCTGAAATAAATCCATTAGAAAGCAAAATATGGAGGCAGTGGTGGCCTAGTAGTCAAGATGTCAGACTTCGGAGCTGCAAGTCCCGAATTCAAATCAGGAAATGGACATGGTAAAAATAAGTCACCATTCTTCTGTAAATGGCTCTGGCAAAATCATCACAATAAAAATCTGCCACGAAACCTCCCCTAATAGTGGCTCACCAACTACGTTAAAAAGTGTAAGGGCTCTCTACACTTTTGTAAGATCAAGATACCAAGCACAAGTGTAGGCAGTGGGACGAGGCCCAGGTCCAAATAGGACTTTAGCGCCACGAAGAGAGAAAGCAAAATATTGAATCATTAAAGAAAACTCTCATCTTATGACAATATAATTTACAAGTTCATGAATAACACGAGACTAAACATACAGGTTCAGATGGACAAGATAGAATTTGATATATCTGTCTAGACATGCTTACTATTTTTTTGGGTTTAGGGTTTAGCTGGTGGTAACATAAACTGACCAGGCAAGTGGCCCCCTTGAACACATCCATACACTCTGGACCTGCATGTCGCATAACCTCGGAGTGAAGGATGTCTGTCTAGTCTTGTCAGTCTGGTCTTGTCTGTCTGGTCTTGTCTGTCTGGTCTTGTCTCTCTGGTCTTGTATGTCTGGTCTTATCTGTCTGGTCTTGTCTGTCTGGTCTTCTTTGTCTTGTCTTGTCTGTCTGGTCTTATCTGTCTGGTCTTGTCTCTCTGGTCTTGTCTGTCTGGTCTTGTCTGTCTGGTCTTGTATGTCTGGTCTTGTCTGTCTGGTCTAGTCAGTATGGTCTTATCTGTCTGGTCTTGTCTATCTAGTCTTGTCTGTCTGGTCTTGTCTGTCTGGTCTTGTGTGTCTAGTCTTGTCTGTCTAGTCTTGTCTGTCTAGTCTTGCCTGTCTAGTCTTGTCTGTCTAGTCTTGTCTGTCTAGTCTTGTCTGTCTTGGCGGTAACCTTACCTGACCAGACAAGTGGACCCCTGGAATGCACCCATACACTCTGAACCCGCTTGTCACATAACCTCGGATTGACGGATGACTTATAGAATTAGTGTACTTCATATTTGTGTCTTTTTTGGGCTTGCGTCATTTTCTTTTTCTGTCATTATTGTAAGAATTAGCTCCTGTTTGATGTTCCAGCTTTTCCCTGTACATACATACATACAATCCTTTATTTTCATGAATAAAAAAAAAACATAAACCTTTCCTCTTACAATACCAAAAAACAACAATTTAGATTCCACAAAGAAAAACAAAACAAACAAAATATAAAAAAAGAAAACAAAATCAATAATGACCATAAAAAATAAAGTCCAAGATAAAAGAGAGAGAAAGAAAAAAAAAACTACACTGGACATTCATCTGTTTCCGTTCCCTGTTCCTTAAATCCTTTTATCCTTTCCATCATTACCAAACCACTACCATCCTCATTCATGCACTGTTTCCATTTCGACCCTAACACTCTCTCTCTTTCGGTCCACTCTCCTTTTTTGCACTCATCAAACCAATGTACCCATACGTCTTTCCCTACCCCACATACACCACAACTCTTATACTTGTCATCCATCCAATACTTTCGCCCTCTTTCTTCACAGCCGCATCTAAACCTGGCAATTGCTGACTGGGCATTCAGGCCCATTGTTGATTTTAAGTATTTAGGTAGCTCTTCAAATATTTGTATTTCCGCATAGTCCTTACTATATCTACTTTCCATTATTTTCCTTTGACGTTCTTGCAGTTCAACTTCCTTCAGCCTTACCACTAGCCATTCGTCAATTCCCACGCCTTCCCTCCTAAGCCTCTCCATTTCCATGATAGACATACCACCTCCTTCATAGAGTTTCCTTCTATTCCTTCCCCAATTTGTCTCTCTCCTACCATTAATTCCTTCCAAACTTGCTATCCTGAACACTTCTTTTACAATTCTTTCCTCAGTCATTCCCTTCACTTTACCTTCATACCTTGCTACTCGTCGGCTTGCTTCAATTCTTAATTTAAATGCATTTAGCTCCTGCAGTACTATGTAGGAAGGAGTTGATCTGTCTAATTTCAGGGCCTTTTTAAAGAATTGTAGTTGCACTTTTTCCACGCCTTCTTCTTCCTTCACCCCCCATATTTCAGCTCCATACATCAATATACTTCGCTAGCAAGCCTTCCACATCATCTCCTTCACCCCGTAATTTGTGCTAAACTCTTTTCCCCATACCTTCAAGAACCTTTCTGCCGCCGCCCACGCTTTTTTTGCCACATACTCTATATGCTCTTTATTACCGCACCCACTCCCAAATACAAACCCTAAATACTTAAAATGCCCAACCTGTTCAATCTCCATTCCCTTCCATTCGAACCTCTCCTTCCTGCACACCCCACCTTTCTTAAACCTTATCCATTTTGTTTTATCTACATTTACAGTCAGTTTCCTTTTATCAAAAAATGTCTCCAATCTCTCAATCATTTCTTTCAATTCTCCTGCCGATTTTGCCAGTATTACCACATCATCAACGTACGCCAGACTCCACAACTTCTTCCTCCCCACCACCACTCCCCCTGCTTGTCCAGCAGCCAAGACCTTTTTCAAATCTGCCACATATATATTGAAGAGTGCCGGGCTAAGCGGGCAACCTTGCTTCAGACCCATAACTACTTTGAAAGCGCTCGACTTACTCTCTCTCACTTTGACCCTACACCACGTTTCTTTATACAGCCGCTCGATACCATCTCTCAATTTTCCAGATATACCCTTTTTTCCATACATTCCCACAACATTTTCCTATTTACCGTGTCATATGCAGCCTTTAAGTCTAGGAACAGAGCAAAGAGCTTACCCTTGGGACTTGCTAATTCCTGGTCGATAATATACCTCAGGGTTATTAAATGTTCAGTAGTTCCCCTTCCTTCTCTAAAACCTGCTTGCGTTTCTGGTAGCAACATTTTTCCTTCCACTTCCTCCCCCAAACGCCTTTCCAATAATTTCGCATACATTTTATAGGATGAATCCATGAGTGTTATACCCCTATAGTTTCTAATTTCGTCCCTCTCACCACTTTTGTAGACAGGTATCACTTCCCCCACCGTCCAACTGTTTGGAATTCCAACTTCTTTCTGCCATATTTTATTGAATTCGTCTGTCACTCTCTCCAAACATTACTCATTTGCCATCATCCAAGCCTCATTCGGTACCATGTCTTGACCTGCCGCCTTTTTTTTCTTTAAGGATTTTGCCATATTTACCACCTCCTCCACTGAAAATTCCTCTTCTTCCACTATGCTCATACCGAGTTCGTGCCTCATCGGTTCTTCTTGATCTACCCCCCCGCCTACTAACTGCATGAAGTGCAGTTTCCATCATTTGCCATCATCCAAGCCTCATTCGGTACCATGTCTTGACCTGCCGCCTTTTTTTTCTTTAAGGATTTTGCCATTTTTACCACCTCCTCCACTGAAAATTCCTCTTCTTCCACTATGCTCATACCAAGTTCGTGCCTCATCGGTTCTTCTTGATCTACCCCCCCTCCTACTAAATCCTCTATCTCAAATTTATCTGTCACTCCTTGTCCTCTACCTCCATTTTTCCTTGGGAACCGCCACAGCTCCGCTCATTATTAATGTTTGACATCTCTTCCACCCTTTTCTTTTCCCCATATTCTTTTTTTTGTCTTCATAACTCTCTCAAGCTGCAGTTTTTGTTTCTTAATTTCTTCTTTGACTCCCTTTCCTTCTCTCCATCTTTTTACCACCTCTCTCAGCTTTTTCTTTTCTTTCCAGCATTTTTCATCAAACCATGTGGATTTGGTTCCACTTATCTTCATAGATTTTGCCACCATTGACTCTCTCATACAATGCGTTATTTTCATATCTTTGAGGTTTTTCCAATCAACTTGCTAGCCTCGTGGCATATATTTATTGTGCGGGCTGATCCCATTTATATATTATCCTTTTCCCACTTCCCCTTGTTTCGTGTTTTTCTTTCAGGGTCACAATTACCGGCATATGATCGGAGTCCCCTCTAATACCAATCCTCATACTTTCTATTGACTCCATTGAATTCTCATTTGCCACCACTAGGTCAATAACGGATTCACCACTACCTCCCGCAAAAGTAAATTCCCCATCCCAGTCTCCTACACAGCACCCATTTAGCACTTCCCATTGGTTTTTCTTTACCCACTCCAACCACAGCTTTCCTTGAGCATTCATTACTTTATCCTTAGATTTCCTCGTAATTTCACCTCCACTACTGCTAATTCCCATCGGCTGCCCTTTCCCAATTCTTACATTCCAGTCTCCTCCTATCAGCAGTTTTTCGTGTTCCCCTTGGTTCAGGCAATCTTCTATTTTTTGTTGTATTTCTATTTTCCTCATCATATTCAATTTCTATTTCCCTCATCACCAGACCTTCACACATATCTTTCGCCGTATCTTTTTCTCTTCTGGGTATATCTGCGGAAGCTTTTTCCCTGAGAGCCTTGTCCACCCCTGTTACTATTCCACCTTTTGCCCTTGCGAAATTAGAATCTTTTTTTGCAAATTGGGGCCTCCATCTATAGCCTTCCAGCAACATCTTAATGCACTCCTCCCATTCCTCTTGTTTTGTCCAAGTTTCCACTAAGTTAATAACTTGGAAATCAGACAGGAACGCCCCAAAATTCTTCCTCTCCTATTCTCAGTTTCCTTAGTAATCTAAGTAAACCTTAGTAATCTTAGTAATAAATTTCCCGTTCTTTCTTAGTAAGATCGTCTTGGATAAAAATATCAGACCCCTTCAGCTTATATTTATTTTGCATGACTATTCTCTTTACGTCCCAACTTAGCAATTTTGCGACAATTGGCCCTTGGTTCGAACCTTTATCTCCTATCTTGAACATGTTTCATACACCTTCTTTTACACCAAATCTTTCTTCCAATAACCTCTTAGCGTCTTCTAACCATCTCTCTCCTTTTACCCCATAAATCACAATATTATTTTTTATTTCCTTTCTTTCTCTTCTTTCTTCCATTTATCTTAGTTGCTTTACTTCCGCTATTAGTGAGTCTTGACCATTCTCCCCACTTCTGACGGAGTTTTCTCTCTCTACTCTGTAGTCGTTCTCCAACTTCTTTATGATATTGGTGTCCTGCCCTTGATATCGGTGTTTTCGTTTCTTATCGCTTTCAATTGTGATTTCATTTCCTCTTTCCACACCCTTTCCTTCTCCTCTACTTCCTTTTCTTTTTTTTTTTTTCTCATTTCTCTCTTTTCCAAATCCTCTTTTTTTTTAACGTTTTGCCAATTGTGTCGGCGACATAATTGTGAAACTCACTGTTTGATCTTGGCCTGCTGTCGTGGTCCATTGCCTATGCCTTATATATTATTTATTTATTTTCACTTTGCTACCAAAAAGTTTAAAGAGCCGGCCCGGACTCGAACCCGCGCGCAGTTGTGCTTAAATATTTGTTTCCGCCTCCCCGGTTCACTCGCCTATATTCTAGCGGTTTTTTTCTTCCCTGTAGCCTATATGGAATTATTGTTCTGGGGTCAATAGGTTCTTACATGATCCTTTCAGCTCCTTCTCTTTCACTGATGTGACTGTGTCACTGATTGGAGGTAATCCCTAAAGCAACTGTGGCCACTTAGTACCCGGGTAAGATGGTAACTTGTGGCTTCCCCGTATTTTTAATTTATGCAGGAGGATGTGTCTGGTATTAGCAATTGGGTCCACTGTCCTTTTTCACGTAGCGGCCATCTTCTTTGCCATTTCTCAATGAGTTCTTCTCTGGCAAGTTGTTTTTCTTTCTTGCTATAATTATAGTCATGCTGCTTTTTTTGCTCCTTTGCGAACCGGTCTCTTGCCATTTTCCTCTGTACAGCGCTACGAGTTTGTGGAGATTTCCTTCTTTTTATAGTTCTTTAACTCATAATGGAGCGCCATGCAACATACACATTAAGAGCAGCCAAAGCTTACCGGATGGTGCCCACTGAGGCTGCCTGTGTTATCTTTGGACTTATACCTTCTGACCTCCGACTAAAACAGATCTCATTGCACCAAACCAGACATGCCCTAGAAAACCAGACCCTAAGAGAATTAACATATCCTCCGACCTTGTTGAATCAAAGACCCATCTTATGAAAGAGCATCTTATCCATCCCGCCTATTTTAGCTCCCTTGTCTACACTATGTCACCCACGAACTCACACTGAATAAAAATATTCACAGACGGCTCTAAATCAGACGTAGGAGTTGGAGCAGCTTTTGTAGCTTACAATGGAGAAGAGGAGATTCATTTCGAAACATTTGGTTTGGCCGTGTATTGCTCAATATTTCAAGTATTTAATTGCAATAGACCTTTTCATCATTTTTTTGTGCGCATGTGTCAATTTCTGTTATGTTATACGTCAAAAAGTGCCCGAACTTTTTGACGTACCTATAACTAAACATACGCCCGAAACTTTCATATTCCCGCCTTTTATACTCGGCGCGCATGCGCTTAACTAACCGTAAAAAGGTCTATTAACCGGGCATTAGCGTATATTCTTTCGAAGCCTGACGTAATGGACGAATGCTCTATATTATCCGATGGCAAATCTGCTCTAGATGCCCTGCAAAACATGGCCTCGCCAACCGAGATACAATTCGACACGTTTAACAGCTTTGTAAGGAGGTCTCACAAAAAACTGAACTAATCTTCCATTGGGTGAAGCCACATGACGGCCTGACAGATAACGAAAGAGCCGACAGTCTGACAAGACAAGTCTCTGGTCAAGACTCCACAGGCCCAGAACCTCATAAAGGTCTTCACAGACCGGAGCGAAAGTTTTGCTGCCGCCACCGGTGCGATATCGCGGCGGACCGACTGACACGGCGGCTTATGTACATGTTCAGATCAAAAAGCGGGATTTCCGTCATAGTCGCGGTAGTGCAGCGTTGCACGACAAGGACGCTGCATGCGCGGTTAGTTTTGCGGTTTGTCTCTGCCGCTTGTTTTAGCATGGTGATCTCTGTAATCACATTGATTTTATGAACCTATGTTTAATTCTGAAATGAGTTTTATGTATATCGAAAATTCAAAATAACTACAAAATAACATATTTCGTCTTATGGACTCAATGCTTAAATAGCATAGCTTCTTGCTCTGAGGACAACATGACTACTTGATGTGGGCATTGCAATTTCTCTACCGCGCCGGTAGCATTGCAATTTCTCTGCCGCGCCGCGGAAATTTCGCGACGCATACGCGCCGGTCTAAAGGAGCCTTTATAGTGCAGTAATTTTCAAAAAAATGCCAAGCCAGGCAATAAAACACGGCATCAACACCTCCCTTAACACGGAGTGGCAACAGCGATGGAATGCGTCAAAAACTGGTCTTTGGACTAAAAACTTTATCTCGTCAATCGACAAGAGGACTAATATAGAAATCTCTCTCGCATCACGCGGTCCAACTGATTACTGGCCATGGAAATTTTCAGTCTTACCTACATCGCTTTGGCAAAAGGGTATCGTCACTATGCCAGTGCGGTGAAAAATGTCATCTAGCATGGAGGTTAGATACCGACCTGAGTATGTCCCATGCAGGATGCGCTTGGTCACGAGATGAGGAGGAGTTAAGGTAAGTTGGAAAAAAACAAGAAATGGTGGCAGATTTTTCATGAACGTGCCAAAAAACTAAAATGATTGGATCATGGACCTAGTCATCACCACAAACTAATAAATGTTAAATCAGACTGTTGCATGTTAAATTAGACTATGTTCTTGCCTATTTTTATTATCTAGTTGTATTATTATGGATTAATTATGATGTAATAATTATGTACCAGCATAATGTCCTTGTTGACGGAGTGCTGGCGACAAAGAGTCCAATAAATAAATAAGCGATGTAACATAACAGACAACTACGGAGATAAGTACTCTACGTGAGCTGTTCTTTGATCCCCCTACGTTCGGCATTAGTTGATGTATGCATGCCTTTGTCCTCATTCTGTTCCCTGCCGCTTCGGTTATATGCGCCTCAAAAGAACCCATTGTCTATAACTATTCATTTCGTTTGGTATTATTATCACCTCTCCCACTTTAAATTTTTCGGGCTTAAGTTGCCTTTGGCCTGTGAGAAGGTCCACTTCAGTTTTTTCTGACGCCAAGCTAAGGCTCTTCGATTTCATCCACGCGCTGATCTGTGCTATTGCATGATTTTCTGTTTAAATCTGCTCTAGTTCTATTCTCGCTGTTACAACTAGTGCAATATCATTATGGTAGCCCCTAAAGGTAGTAGCTTCATTGTTAATACTCCGTCATATAGCACATTCCACAGGGTAGGTCCTAGAATTGAGCTCTGAGGGACACCGCTACTAATTTGTCGTTCTTCTATTTTCCGGTCTCCTAGTAGTAGTATTCTTCTACTGCTGAGCTAGATTCTTATTATTCGTAGTAGGTATGGAGATATGCCCTTTATTGTCAAAATGTCCTTAATATGTTTCTAGGATGCACTATTAAAGGCATTCCTAACATCAAATGTTAGGAGAGCACACATGTGCCTAGTCCTCGTTTGGCGTTACTACGTTAGCTACCACGTTTTTCGTTTTCTGCACTCTCAAATACGGCGCTTAGGGCGTTGATAGTGGATCTACCTTCTCTAAACCCATATTTTTTTTCCGACAGTCCGACTCCCGCCTCGAGTTCTCTCTCAGTTCATCAAAAAACTCACAATTCACACAATCACGAATTTAGGCGAATTCAAAGAAATTCCGGTTCAAAAAAATACTGCCCGCGTAGACGAGCGTAAAGAAATCGCTCGAGTCGCTCGAGACATATACGAGGGTGCAGAAATTTGCCGGTAAACCTCGACCGTATAAGTTACGTGCGCGCAGGTTAAGGGGTTAAACGTGTTAGCAAAAGTTGCTCCAAAAGTTTGCCACTACACAATAAGTCAAAAGAAGACAAAAGTTTGACACTTTGCAATAGGCATATAGGCCTATAAGATGTTGCATTTTCTAATGGTTTATATCCTTTTCTAATGAGTGCAAGTCTTGCTTGCTTCCATCTAGCTGGAAAGCCTCCGTCAGTCAATAAGCTATTCATTACATTTAGCACGAAATTAGGTTGGTGACTAGCGGTTATCTTCTCGATCTGATTGTCAGATGGTATTCCATCAGGGCCTGGAGTTCTGCCATTTTTTATACGCTTGCTCGCGGTCAATAGTTCCTCTGCCGTAAAAGGAGGCGTAGTTTCGACTTCGAGTTGTACCCAGTCGAAAGGGAATAGTACGTCTGCTACCTGACGCACTCTTTCCATGCTTATCTAACCTTGTCTGTCTAGTCTTTTATGTCTGAACTTATCCGTGTATTCCATTCTGTTGTTCTTATCTGTGCAGTTTTGTCTTTCCAGTCTGGCTTGTCTCTCTTTTTCTTTACTTTTCCAAATTTAAAACTACTTATACAAAGTGTTTCTTGTCTGTCTAATCTTGTTTATTTTAAACCCAATAAATGAATAGTTGATTTAAATTTTAGTTGTTATAAATCTATGCAATTATGAGTCATCAGTTTATAAAATATCCGGACGACGTAGAAAAGGATGCGGAGCAAGAAGTTGTTCCTGTGAAGATAACGAGCCATGATTCGATAGCACCACTACATTCCTACATTATTAAACCAAGCTTGTCGGAAAAGTAAGTGCGTATATATAATTATTTTAATTATTACTTATTATTAATTATCACAATTCCCATTATCAGTATACAGGACAATTTTGTTGTATTAATATTCCACGTGTTTGTAATGTGTGAATATAATATATTCACATATAATTCACATATTATGTGTATTATGTATTATAAATACAATATTGATATTATGTTTTATATATGCAAGCATTGACATAATCAAATGAATACATAGTACACAAAGTAGGTAGTAAAGAATAATTTAATGTGCAGTCTGTTTAAACAAAACAGGAAGAAAGGCAAGACTAGACAGACATGGCTAGCCTAGTGAAAATGAACTGTCGTCAAAGTGCAACAAAGTGATTCCGAGTCCCGAGGCAAACGAAGTAACGGGCGGCAGAAATGTCAACACTGAGACGACACTTCACAATAAAACAGTTCAGCGACATTTCACAATAAAAGAGTTCAACAACACTTCACTGATACTTCGATTACGCGTATGGCAACTACTTCCTCTACACTTCACAGAAAATCAGTTCAGCGAAGCTTCACTCTTCACATTTCAGTGTTCCAAAAGACACTTCCCTGCTTTCGGAACACTTCGTTCAGACGCTTCGACGACATTTCACTTTTACTAGGTTAGACAGACAAGACTAGGCAAACTAGACTAGATAGACAAGACTAGACAGGCAAGTTTTCTGTCTCTTCTTGTCTGTCTACTCTTGTCTGTCCAGTCTTGTCCCTCTAGTCTTGTCTGTCTAGTCTTCTCTGACTAGTCTTGTCTGTCTAGTCTTGTTTGTCTATCTTCTCTGACTAGTCTCGTCTTTCTAGTCTTGTCTGTCTGTCTAGCCTAGTCTGTCTGTCTAGTCTTGTTTCTCTAGTCTGTCTACATACCCGCCTTTCAATGCGGAAGACCCGGGTTCGAATCCTGGTCGTGGAGGCGACAACTAGGGCTGTTTTCACGAACTGTCCGGTCTACCCACCCTGAATGAATGCAAACATATGCCATTCCGGAGTGGCGCATACTAAAAGCCAAAGTGGACAAAAAAGTCTAGTCTTGTCTGACTCGTCTTGTCTGTCGTATCTTTTCTGCATAGTTTTGTCTGTCTTTTCTTGTCTCTCTAGTCTAGACTGTTTAGTCATGTCTGTCCAGTCTTGCTTATTTAGTCTTGTCTGTCTATTCTTGTCTGTCTAGTCTTGTCTCTCTATTCTTGTCTGTCTAGTCTTGTCTGTCTAATCTTGTCTGTATAGTCTCGTCTGTATAGTCTTGTCTGTCGATTCTTGTCTGTCAAGTCTTGTCTGTCTAGTATTGTCTGGCTAGCCTTGTCTGTCTAGTCTTGTCTATCTAGTATTGTTTGCCTAATCTTCTTTGTCTAACCTAGCAAAATTGAAATGTCGTCGAAGTGTTTGAATGAAGTATCGTGAAAGTGTCAGGAAAGTGTCTTTTGGTACACTGAAATGTGAACAGTGTAGTTTCACTGAACTGATTTTCTGTGTCGAGGAAGTGTTGAAAATACCTCCTCGGCTAGGAATCCAACTCGGGTCTCCCGTTTGCCAGGAGACGGACTACACTAGACGGACAAGACTAGACAGACAAGAGTCAGTGGAAATAGCATGTTTTAATTTTATAAAAGATGTAGGGGAAAAGTAGCTAATCTTATGCCGGCGCGAGTGGCGTAGTGGTGACGCTCGTGGCCTCATGTTAGAGCGCTAACTGACGAGTATTGAACTCCTAGTTCTATTCCCAGCGCTGGCCACATTTGTTCCAGAAAGACAAATGTGAAAAATGGCAATTAGCGTAATTTACTATAACAACAGGTTTTCTGGGCCTAAGTGAATGTGATAGAATACAATAGGCTACGAATAGGCCGCAGTGTTCGAAGGGTCGGCAAACCCGGTAATCACATCGAACCAAACTTTAAAAAAAAAGCTAATCTTATTAAATCATACCTATATACCAGAAGACTGCTAACCCAAGTTAAAACTCAATAGAACTACAAAGGAATTCAAACACTGGAGTGGTAAACATTGGTATACCACAAGGAAGTATCTTTGGACCGATACTATTCACCATCTATATCAAGGACCTACCACAACTAATAAATACAACATAAAATAATAAACCAGCATACCATGCAACTATATTTTCGATAAATAAAACATAGAAGACTTAACGACGAATTTTCTTAATCACAATAAATAATTTAATGACTTATTTTAATTATATTATTTTTAATAACTTATTTAATAACTGGTTTACTGAAAATAACACCTGGCGCATAAAACTGAACCACGAACTAAATAACTTAATTGATGGTGCAGACATATTTAGATCACAAAGATTACGAAAGTAAGGATATATATACAGAATGGATCAATACAGAAACACTAGAACAATTATGGAATGGAGACCAACAGGGACGCGTGCAAGAGATTGACCACGTACAATCGATGGAAAACGATATGAAAAGGATGAGGGCGAATAACTGGAAGGAAGTCGCCATGGACAGGACGAGATGGGGCGAGATTGTAGAGGAGGATTGTAGAGCCCCGTTTAGGGCTGTAGTGCCAAAGGAAGAAGAAGAGAAGGTTTACTGAATGTAAATTGGTATTAAACAAACAAAAGACAAAACTTATTATATTTAAAACAAAACGAAAAGATATAGTACAAACATTATGTTTAGGGTTTGACGGTTTTTCAAACCCGGTTTTAAAAAAACGGATTTTAAAATGATTTTGTCATTTTTGAAAACTGGTTTTTAAATTAAGAAAACCGGTTTCAAATAATTCAAATTGCGTAAAAAATAATTTTTACATAACTAATTTGATTTGCTATTCATTCTGAAAAACGGGCAGCAGACACATTTTTACAATGTTGCAAGATACGTTGACATACCCATACCCAGTGCATGTACTTTGTGCAGTGCATACGTGAAAAAGACGTACCTAACCGACTTATTTTATGTTAGTACATATGTGCAATGTGTTGTTTTATTATTGAATGATATTGGTTCTTCTTATTTGTGGAACGAAGCTCAATATCCTAGACCCTAGACTTTTAAAACTTTCATAATGTTTTGAGACCGTATAGCAGAAAAATTTAAACACTGAAATAAGTTAGAAATTATTATATGCTTTGGAAGAACGAATTCAAGAAAAATAGAATTAGTAACTATTTTGCTGTATTAACAAAATCAGTTCAGCAAAGATCTTGAAGTTATCTGGAAAGATATTGTCTAGAATATTTCCAAATTCTTATGTTGAAACAGATTCTGATGAAGAGAAAAGCAAATAAACTATTCATCAATTCTTAAGTTTCTTGAAGACCCTGAAGAAAAACTTACAAATCCAAAAACACAGAAAGATGAATTTTCATTATTTGAGGCAACGAATAAAAGAAAGAAAAACTTAACTTTGATTTGATTTGATGCCCTGAAAACTATAAACCCAAGCTCAGTAGCTAGTGAACGAGAATTTTCAATTTCAGGTAATATTGTGTCCAAAATAAGAACTTAGCCACCGTGCAGTGGATATTTTAGCTTTTTTTAAATTTTATTTTCGTGGGAGAAATTAAAGTTAGTGAAATAAAGATAAATACTATTTGAAATTTTCATTTGAATTGTCGTTATTTTTTAAGTGCATAGTAATGTGTAATCCTAACATTTTTCTTTTTATTTTAATTTGATATTGATATCGTTTTTTGTTATTTTATTTAAATTACAAATTTTTCGGTATTCTATTTTTTGACAAAAATTCGAAAACTGGCTAAAACCGGTTTTTTGAAAATCTGGAATTCGAAAACCAGTTTTTCAAAAAGTCGGTTTTTGTATAAACCCTAATTATGTTTGACTGCTAGGATTCACTATTGACAGAAATCTGGAAATCTCTGAAAATTCAACGCCCTTTCCGATTCTACACTTGTTGGTGCAATTGTATAAATACGAATTTATTATTTCTGTTCTTATTCTTTGCAGTTACAATAATTAATATAAATAAAAAATAATATATTTTATACAAATAACGTAATACCGGTATTTTTAGTAATACCGATTTTCTAATACCGGAAAAAAATAGACTAAAACCTCGGTTTTGGGGTTCCGGTATTGGTAGCCCTAAACGGAACATCCTTAGGACTTAGCTATCAAATTAAACAGAACAGTATATGCCCTAAGAATATTAAAAAATATGCATCTACAGACGTACTAATGACATTACATTTCTGCAATTTTCATAGTCACTTAAAATGCTGCATCAACTTTTGGGGAGGTGGAAATAGCATCACTGCAATCTTGAAAATTCAAAAGCAATCTGTAAGAATCTTAAGAGGTTTGGCTTACAAACAGTCTTGCAGAGGAGTATTTAAAACCGCACAAAATTTGACTATTACAACATACATATATGAAATCTTAAAATTTACATTTAAATAGTAACACTTATTTATTTGTCACACAAAGAGTAAAAACGACAAAACAACAAGAAATCAACTAATTTATATATTGCCAAGACAAGCTAAAACTCCCAGATACAGGGCCACAGGAATATGGATATTATTATTAGAATAATATGGCGTGGATTAAAAAATGCGACTTCATAGATCAAAATCTTTGGGGAACCAGAAGCTCTGAAGCATGGAAAACAATAAAATCCATACGGGCAACAACGAAACCAGGAACCAACTTAAACAGTATATCAAACATCGAATGGGTACGATATTTCAGACATCTCCTGGAAGGGAGGCACCCGCAGTTTAGGCAAGAGGATCAATATCAACAAAGCGGGAAAATAATACATTTACAGAGTACCCAGGTTGAAGAAGCTATTAGGACCACTAAGTTAGGGAAATCCCCAGGACCTGGAGGAATCTATCCTGAGCTTATCAGGTATGGTCCACCGAAACGCATAGAAATGTTCAAAATTATCTACGAAAGATGCTTGAACGGGGAAAATATTCCTACGGAATGGAGAACACCCTATATACCAACAATCTACAAAAAAGGACCTAAGGACGACCCAAAAAAAAATTCAGAGAGATAGCAGTTATTCCAACAATTGCCAGAACATATTCACGGATTCTCAGAAACTTAATAGAAGGAGTTATCCAAAATAAACAGCCTGAAGAACAGGCGGGGTTTCGAGCGAGCCGATCCACAACGGATAACATCTTCACCTTAAAATCGCCCTAGAAAAACAGACGCAAAGGAACAGAGAAACACACATTGCTCTCATCGACCTTGAAAAAGCCTACGATAGCGTGCCCGTGATACAACTTTGGAAAGCTATGGAAGAACTTAGTATAAGACTTACTCTAATAAACGCCACCAGAGAGTACTACAAAAATAATTCTGCTCAAATAAAAGTTGGCAACACAATAACAGAGGCATTTATCACAACCAAAGGCCTAAAGCAAGGATGCTGCTTATCATCCACTCTATTTAAAATTTATTTAGGCAGAGCCCTACAAGGGTGGATGAATAAATGTAAGAACATGGAACTAACAGTGGGAGATGAGACACTATATAATCTATATTTCGCAGACGACCAAGTTGTTTTAGCGGAGGACGAAGGCGATTTAAATTACATGATTAGAAAATTCTAGGAAGAATATTGAAAAGCTGGACGGACCATGAATATAAGTAAGTGTGAATATCTGTTAGTCGGTAACAACGAGTGTAACGACCTACCCTTGGAATCTGGAATAATAAAAGGAGATCAGAGTAAATACCTAGGAGTAGGAGTAGATCAGAGTAAATAGCTAGGAGTTATCCTAAACAAACAGGCCAACAACAATGATGAAATTAAGGAACGGATTACCAAAGGTAGGAAAGCCATTGGAGCTCTAAACTCACTCCTTTTGGAGAAAGAAATCAGAAGCGATACAAAAAGGAAAATATACAAAGGCATAGTGGAGAGCGTGATGATTTATGGGGCTGATTATGATGATTTATGATGAAGTGTGGGATGTGAGCAAAAGGAATAAATAAAAATTACTAGCAACTGAAATGGATTTCTTAAGAAGGAGTTGCCGAAAATCCAGACCGGAGAGGGTACGGAACACGAGAATAAGGGAAATGATGTGCAAGGAACAGACTGTAGCAGACGAAATCGAAAGAAGACAACTAGTATGGTTTGGACATACCAAAAGAATGGAGAACAGATGGCCCAAGAAACTTCTGGAATGGATACCATTGGAACGAAGGAAGAGTGGATGACCGAGAAAAGCTGGTGAGACGACATAATAGAAACAATGGACGCTAGAAATTTAGAAGAGGAAACTTGTTACGATAGACAAAATTGGAAACTGGGGACAGAGAGGCGGCGATAGCCGTAGAATCTGTTGTTATATATATATATATATATATATATATATATATATATATATATATATATATATATATATATATATGATTAGAATTATGAATAATATTTGAAAGTATAAATACGTAATTTATAGTATATTTGACAAATTTCACTTGGTTTTAAGAAAATGTAGGTATTCATTAGAAAAAATTTAGATCAGGGGTGAGCAACCTTTTTTACAATGGGCCAGCGATAAATTTAAAAATGTTGTGTAAGTAAGAAACTTGTGAATAATGAACTCAATCATGATCTCTATAATTATTAGTAAATTATTTTATTTGATTATTTGTCTAGACAGACAAGATAAGATCGGATATGACTAAACTGGCTAGATAGACAAGACTAGATATATAGACTTGTGGAAACTTCATTTCAATATTAAAGATAAAAACATAAATTGTTTGAAATATGTATCACCAACACCCTGGTTTCTTCAGGTAATGATGAATTATTAAAAAAACAAAAATAATAATAAAATAAGTAAATTCCTCGTTAAGTCTTCTATGTTATTTACATTTTATTAGTAACATTTCATTTTTAGATTTAAAGAGCTTCCAATAAAGGAAATTATTATACATAATCTGTATGCCACTCTAGGAGGAAAGGTGTATGACAGCGGGGATGCGAAAAGATGGACCATTACAATCGCAAATACTATCAATGAAGATATCAAAGGTAATAAAAAGACAAATTTTATAGAACATTGAACCCAAGTGGAATAAACTGTTGGGGCTAGTAAAGCAGCTTGTATGAATATTCATTTGCTGAATAAAATGCTTATTTGGCAACATTTGACCTTAGAATTTTTAATGTTAACCTTGTCAAATTGTATAAAACCTATCATGAAATATGTATGAAAAATAATTATATGCAAGTGATTGATGCATGTGAATATGCAAATCATTCTTAGAACAAATCAAATATAATACCTCAAATATTTGAGTTATTAATGTTAATAGTTTAATCATTAGTTGAGTATTTAAATAAAAAGTCATTAAATTTTAACTTCAAAAGTAGTTACATTGTGTGTTATTTTGTCTGTTTAGCACCGTCTGTTTAAACAGACAAGAATAACACACAATGTAAACTTATTTAAAAAAAAATAATTTAAATTAACACTTACTATAGCATTGATTTTGATTGTGGTGCAGAATGACATGAATGATATATCATTCAAATTTTAAAAGCTAATATATTTAATTTAATTTTGTATTACCATAATTTTTATGATTATGCATTTCAAAGTACAGTAAAACCTCTTTTTGTGCGGTCCTTTTTTATGCGATTTGTTTTATGCAATTTTTTTACGCGGAATATCAATCTCAGCGGCTCTGTCATCTCAACAATCTCTGTAATCGGTTTTCTATTAATGTACGTATACATTGTATGTGCACTTCGCGGCGCTCTGTTCCTTTATTTCAAACAGTCTAGAGAACGATGGATTAACCCTGACTGAAGTTTGGAAAAAGTTCTCCATTTTGGACTGCACAAACCACACTACTGCAGCAATTAGTCAAATATAACAACACACATTAAATTCGTGCTGGAAAACAATTTGGCCTGAATGCGACATCGAAATGTAACCGAGAACGCGTGCACATTATTATCCGAAATTACTGCGATCGCCACTATAACTGCCAAACTGTCAATAATTTGATAGATTATGAAGACGAGCAAGAAGAACCGGATTCTAGTAGAGCAGATAAAATACACTCCGCAAAAAAATTATCGCATCACTAATATTTTACCTTTTAAACTTTTTATATTTTGATTTTTAGTTGTACATTATGTTACAACATACATTATGTACAACCTAAGATATTATGAAGGGCAATTTAACTTTGCAAAATGAATAATAAAGCTACAACTCTGTTTAGACAGAAAGTAAACTGTTTATTCAAAAATTATTATTCAATTAATAGTGGCTACTGATACCTCAACTTATCAAAACAGAAGTGACTCGAAAGGAATTCTAAGACTTGATCTATTGCGTTCCATTCTTCAATAACTGCGTTTCGTAAATCATTTAGGCTAGTTAATGGTACGCGATTGGTTCGTAGATTCCTACCGATGCGATCTCAGGCATGTTCAATGATGTTTAAGACAGGACTTCTAGCAGACCAATTCAAAATTCGCAAACATACCTCATTCGTGTACTCTTGCACTATATGTGCAGTGTGCGAGCGGGCGTTATCATGCATTAGCACGAAATTGTAACCGATGAATGGAACATATGGTACTGCATTTGTTTTTAGGACATTCCGTATATACCGATCAGTAGTCATATGCGAGATTATAAGTTGAAAATGATGACACTTGAAAATGACCGTCAGACGTCGAAACTTAAGTCGTGGTATGTGTAGAAATTTAAATTACTGTGAATAACAAGTTGTATTACATTTTTACATAGTAAAAGTGTGGTAAAAACATAGTGAATTATTCAATTCAATGTAAGTATGAATTACCACGTAATAACTGTCGCAACCATCCTATTCTATATTATTCTGATTATATGACTATATCTTCTGTGTAAACATAACTAAACCTAAATAGTGCAATCTACTCGCTACTCTACACTTCCAAGAACTACCCGTGGACAATATAACTAAATACAGTGGAACCTGGATAAGTCAGCTCAAGGGACCGAGATTTCTTTTTCGCTTATAGAGGTTTCTCACTAACCCGAGTTCCTAGCTTATAGAAGTACAGGAGTTATGGAGGTACAGAGTCTGTTTTTCCGTTTTTACATTTTGTGCATGCTTTTCTAATTCATAAATTTTATCGAATATTGTCTTATCAACAACCGCGGAGTATTCAAAAAACTTATGTATCTTCTCCAGTGCCTTAAAAATTTCTTTCTTCTTTGGAATGTTCTCTACTTCTGTATCCAAAGTTTGTGATCGGTCGGTTTCAGCCTCACTGTCATTTTCGTCAGTACACGTTCTCGCATAATTCTGCACGATATCGTCATCGGTAAATTCTCCGTTAGTAGCCAGGTCGTCGTCAATTTGTACAAAATCTTCTAAGGTTGGCGTTACCACATCACCAATAGATTCTTGAGCCACAAGCTTGGTAAATTCTTCATTGCTAGGTCCACTGTAAACTTCATTATCTTCTGGCAGAAATTCTTGTTTATCTGTACTGGTATAAAATCCGGCTTTCTTGAAACAGTTTTTGACAATAACATCACTTACTGTGAACTATACTTTCCTTGCAAATTTCATGGCTAGAAGTACGTTAATATCCGGGCTATGATTTGCTTCGAAGCACCTATGTGTATGTTGAACAACTTCTCTGCGATAAAAGAGTTTAAATGTGTGTATGATACCTTGATCTAAAGGTTGAAGTTTACTGGTGGTATTTGCAGGTAAGAACATGACTTTTACATTTTCAAATGTTGGTAATTCCGTATGGGCAGCACAGTTATTAATAAAAAGAAGGATTTTTCCTTGTTCAGTTTTTTCAACCAATCTTGAATTAATATCCTTGTCATCCAAGCATTTGTATTGGAAAAATCAACAGGTAGAATCTTGACACCTTTAAAACATCTATGTCGTTTTGATTTCCTAATGATGAAAAGAGGGAGCTTGTCCGTACTGGTCATGTTTACGCATTGAAGAATAGAATTCCCTCGATGACATTTTTCTCTTTTAAATGTAAATGTTTTATCGGGAAGGCAGTTGAAGAAGAAAGCAGTTTCATCCACATTGTAAATATCGTTTGAATGATAATCCTTAAAGAAACCAGGCAAATCTTCAGTCCATTGGTTACACACACTTTGGTCCACAGATTTACTTTCTCCAGCTACTTTTTTAAAAGCTATGTCATTACGCCTTTTAAAACCCTCTAACCAGCCATTACTAGCCGAAAAGTTCTAAATTCCCAATTTTGAAGCAAAATCTTTAGATTTTTGTTTAGGGTCCATCTATGGGATTATTCTTGTCGAGAGTTTGTTTGATTGATAAAAGGCAGTTTTCGATATCGGGAAGCTCGGGAAGTCAACTCCCCTTAACATTTCCGTGTCCCTCAGAGCACTCAGACTTAATAGAATCTTTTGATTTAATAATTTTATAATAGGTGGATAGGCTGGTAGACCAAACTCGCTCTGAATTTCACTACGCGATTTCCCACATTCAAACGCATTCACGATTTTGAGTTTATCACTTAGAGACAACACTTGGAGTTTTCTTGAAAAATATTGCCTTTTGAAATGCGTCTTCACCTTTGAGAGATTTGTCGCAGACTAACTTATTATGCCCGATCCACACGTTTGCCACTTGCCGCAAACTACAAACCTATACAAATGCTTGAATACGAAAATACTTGCGTATGGATATCGCAGAAGCGCTTGCCACAAACTTCTTTGATTTGGATTAACAACCGACTCACATAAATATTCGGCTCTCTTTTATAAAGGTTTCTATTTTCACTCATAAAGGTTTTATAGCCTAAAAATGACGGGACCAAGCAATGACTCTCATTTATAGAGTTTTTTCCCTTACCCACTTCTCACTTACCCAGGTTTGACTCTACATTGATTTTGAGATTGTAGTTTAATACACAATAGGGAAAATGCTACGTGAACTTGAAGAA
Source organism: Phosphuga atrata (assembly GCA_944588485.1). Classification (NCBI taxonomy): domain Eukaryota; kingdom Metazoa; phylum Arthropoda; class Insecta; order Coleoptera; family Silphidae; genus Phosphuga; species Phosphuga atrata. The sequence continues at coordinate 24,975,143 of OX155893.1, forward strand.
GTCTCCCAAGTGGTGGGGCTGAAAATTAATCTTCAGAAAACTAAAGAGTCCGAGCAATATAATGATCACCATCAGTAATCATACTCTTGAGAAAGTCGATAAGTATGTATATCTGGGACACAACATCATGTTGGGGAAGAACAGACATGGGGAAGATCAGACATCCGAAATCACCAGATGTATCGGGTTGACCGGGGCGGTGTTTGGCAGGATCAGCTATACCACAGATCCTTATAACTTCAAGAGGAAGGTTTATGACTCATGCATCTTGTCGGTCGCAACCAATGAAATATATACTAACTGGAACGAGCTCTGGCCTCTTGGCTTGTGCGGACAGAGAGAGAGAAATCCGAAGGACCTCCCTTCATCCTTGTCTAGCCAACAGTGTAGTCGAGAGTGGGGAGGATGTGATACAGTCAGAGCGAAAAGCTAGTTGTATTGAATTGTACCAAGAAAGAGAGTGAGATCGTTCAATCGGTGAGGATATTATAAACCATTTATATATTTTAATGAGTTGTTTTCAAAAAGACAATGGTAAAATACTGTTGTATTTGCAAGGAAAAAATGAACTTCGGATCATGGACAGATCATTTTTTTGGTACTAGACGAAGACAGAGCGATACGAGAGACACCTTGTGATGCTCTCTCTTGGCCCGCACAAGCCAAGAGGCAGCGCTTGTTTCAGTTAGTATATATTTCAGTGGTCGAAACGTATGGGCTCGAGACTATAACTCTAACGTTGTATAGCGCAAATCGACTTCGAGTCTGCCAGCGAGCAATGCTGGGAATCAGCCTCAGGGACAAAATTCGAAATGAAGTAATCAGAAGGAGAATAGGGGTCGTGGCTGTGGTGGAGAGAGTGGTGCGTCTTAAGTGGAAATGGGTGGGTGACCACCATTTCATGACAAGTGGATTAAAATCCTATTACAATGGAGGCCGCGAAGATCAAAGAAAAGTGTAGGCAGGCCTCAGGCAAAATGGCGGGACTACATCCGACGTCACGCGGGAGGAAACTGAATGGAAGTAGACCAGGAAAGATTGCTATGGAAAAGTTTGGAAGAGGCCTATGTTCAGGAGTGGACGAAAACAGGCTAAGAGAAGAAGCAGAAGTTTAATGCATTAGACATGCTACTTGCGCATTTTGTGATAAACCTTATGATATTATATAAAATATGAATTTTCACCAATTTAGCTATTACTAGTAACTAGTACACAACTAGTAAAAAGTAAAATACATTTTTATTTATTTATAAGTTTTTGCAAAATTTCAGATATCAGTAATTAGTTTCTAATTATCTATTGTGTTATTTGATTTTAGGGCTGCTTCTGAAAAGGTATAAGCATATTGTTCAAGTGACAATTGGCGAGTTGAAAGGTGCAGGGGTAAAATCAGGATTAAGGTGTTTATGGGACTCAGAAACTGATGGGTATACAAGTGAAGTCTTTATGAATGTAAGATATTTAAATAGTATGTTTTTTAAAAAAAATATTAAGATTTTCTTTTTTAGGATTCAATTTTTGCTGTTGTTGTTGTTTTCGCTGTGTATTTGTATTAAATTTTTATAAACAATGCTTTGGGGACTGTAGTTGTTACTAAAAACTGGAAGAATAGGTGATATGAGTTTAAAAAATGGAAAATAAACGCGTGCGCACACGGTGCTTTTCTATCGCACTAAATAGAAAGCAGGTGGCTTCCTCGTTTACAAACAGGTTCTATAGCATTTCGTTACTGATGGTTTTGTTGTTGATCAATGAAACAATTTGCAAGAAAGATGCCGTTGTAATACAAATAGTTCAACACAGTCAAGCCGCTATTTATTTTATATCGTGGGCTTACTGCAAAAATCCGTAAACTTCCAAATTTAGAAAAATTACTTAGAAACTTCTGCATATAAGGAAAAATATTTTGCATGTCAGCAGAATGTCGACACAGTTGTTTGTCTGGACTCAACGAGTGGTTTTCCAGTAGGGTTTCCCATCTTTAAAAAAAAAATCGATCTCACGAACCGAATCTTTAAGATCGATATAGCGAAAAAATCGAAGACAAAAGATCGATCTGTCGAAAATCGATTTGTTCTGAAATGGATTTTGTATAGGATAAAAAATTCGTGCACGAAATCGTATTCCCTTGGCCTTGCAACGTGGAAGTACGAGGGATGTCCGGCTACTAAGGTGAATTACAGACAAATTAAACTGCCTAAAAACTACCTTACCTCTTCTTGAACTTGGTAAAATGAACCTGACAAATGAGTTTTCAACGGCAGAAACAAATGAAAATCAGAAGAAGCAATGTCTGAACTGTGGACAAATGCGTTTCTGAAGACATGCCTACGTCTGATTTGAGGTATGCAGTATTGCATTGTCGTTATTTATATTGTTTGTGTTATTTATAGAAATCAAACATACACTAAGTAAAAGCGCCAACTGTTAGCAGCTTTTCAATATAATCTCAGCAATTACCCAGCGAGACGTATAGTATACCATATTTCTAAAAGGTATTCTCCACATTTATAAAAACTGCCTTACCCCACCTTGAAGTTTGCAAAATGAGTGAACCTTATAAATTAATTTACAACGGCCCAAATAAATGGAAATCAGATGGAGCCATGTTAGGACTGTGGGCAATTGCGTTTCTGAAGGGAGGCAAAATTCAAATCAGACGAAGGATTTGAATTGTGTGAACAATGGAATACTTGTCGTGTGTTTTCGTCAACCTTCCTCTTCGTTTCTGTCTAATAGGTTGGTACAGCCATTTGAGAGTTCGAACTTCAAGGAAGTAAGGCGGTGTTTAGAAATTTTGAGGGCACCTATTTTGTAGAGTCTATACAGAAACTTGTGCTTCGCTGCGATAGCTGCATTAGCGGAAATTAGCTAACAATTCGCGCTTTTATTGAGTGTATGTTTTAATACTATAACTTCCTATAAAAATATAAATCATATATAAATTCACTATTCAATTTCTATAACTAAATTCACAAATGTACCTTAGTAACTGGACATCCCTCGTATATAATTGAGCTTATATTATGGAAAATTATAGAAACACATTTAAAAATGCTTTTTTTATAACTTATCGTTAATTAAAGTAAATATTAAATCTTCTAATGATTTCAGGAAAACTAATCGACCAAGCCGCTACTATTCCACACTATTCTCCACTATTATTATTTATTAACTATTTCTCTTATGGTCTAATGCCTAAATTTCATGTAAAAGTTTTAGTATCCGAGTCGGACGTGTTAATTATATTTTCTATTCTGCGTCTTTAATGGACTCATAACAGCACTTATATGCGTGCGGTTATGGCTTGCCGAGTGCGATACAATTTTCTCATAATGTATCGGCGATTTTATTTAGAAATAGATTTTATTTAGAATTTATTTAGAAATGGCATTAAAGGTCGCAAAATAAAAAAATACTACAAAAAACTCGTTCGTAAGACGTTTTTCAGCACTTCCTATGCTCAACCCCTCGCTATGCTCGTCGTTTTCCAAAATAGGACGCGTGCTGTAAAATCGCGCCTACTGAACTCATCCTTTAATATACTATTTCATTTCGGTTCTGACTAGTGCACATCAGTAACTCTTTCGCCCTTGCCATAACTTGAGGACACGCTAGTCCATCTTTAATGCAAACCAATAAAATGATTCGTTATAGAGATACTAGATTTTCGATCTCTTCATTTCGTGGCGATTTTAAGATCGATCTGGCTGGTCAAAAATCGAAAGTCGGCAAGATCGGATCTTAAAGAGATTATCTCTGATAAAATCGAATCGAGATCGGAAACCCTATTTGGATTTTGTTTATTTTTCAGAACATAACGAAGTAGAAAGCACAGCGAAGTTTGCATGGACCAAACACGGATTTTTGCAGTAAGCGCACCACATGTTATTAACGTATATAAACAAGAAAACGAAAAGAAGAATAAGGAACAGAATGAGATCCATTCTTTTGTACCTTATTTATAAGCAGACTTTCACGTGATATTTTTGTTTAATCACTTGAAACTTTTCACACTTCTAATTGGCTCCTTCAACGAGGAAGTAGATAAAGCAGAGAAATAAAATATGAGCTAACAACACCGAAACGATCAGTCACGGCATACAACAGCTTAGTTACCGTAATAGCTACCAAGATGGAAAACAACCATCGTGTGCGCACATTTTGAAATATCTTACTACATTTAATTTTATAACAATTGCATAATTCAGTAAATAATTTGCTAAATACATAATTCAGTAAATATATAAACACGCCTTTTTCCCACAGATTACGATACAAAGTAATTTTTATTTCACAAATATTTAATATATGCCTTTAAGTAATTAAGTAGAAATAATATTTAAGTATTTATTAAGAAATGTTTTATATTTTGCACAAAAATTCTTTGGAATCTCAGACAAAAAAATTAATAAATTATGATTTTTTTTAATGAAATTTAATAATTTTTTCTCGATTTGAAGGTTATTATTTTAGGCTGTATTTATTACCAGTGGTGGAAATGAAAAGTTAATTCTTGGAACAACGGACTAAGGCTCCGCTGGCAAAATAACATTCTAAAAGATGCTGAGCAACTAGGAGAAATTGGAAGGGGGCGGCTATGGGCCGAGAGAGTTGTAAGCGAAGCCTGAAGGAGCTCAAGCTCTAAAATAGATTGTCTTGCCATTGGAAGCAGAATAAGAGTGGTTGAAATAGAGGTGTTATAGTATGATAGGGGTGGTATGGAAGTTTGATACCGTCTTAAGATGATATTCCTAATCTAAGTAAGAGATTACTGATACTCTTAATCTTAACGAGACACTGTAGTCTCAAAAAACATTTCAAAAACCTAAGTGTGGAGGAAGGTTTCAAGTTTCGCGCTTCAGCAGATGTAACACCTCATAAACGATTGATCTATAAGAGGAAGAGTTCTATCTTGAACTATAAGGGTTGCTGAACCCACTTCAAATATTAACTTTCTTAACCCTAGAAGCTCAATCAAATTTTACTGGCTATAAAGCCCAATGAGTTTGAGTAGGTAAAATGACCTACGTTGCGCTTCTAGGGTTAAAGAAGTTATAATTGGATGAGGTGCTCTAAATGGGAAGTATACCAATGATTAGTGAAAGCACTTTTTCTCTTGCCTTACACCTATGTGCGTTAGCGAATTATCATTTATTAAATAATTGTTAATGTTTTGTTTATTTCTGCTTGGCATATGTCACCAAAGTTTTTGATTCCGGCCCAGTTTCTGATGTTCCTAAGTCATGAGAACTGTTTACGTCCAATGCCCCTTCTGCCTTCTATCTTTCCTTCCAGTATGAGCTGGGGAATTCGATATTTTGGCCCCCTTAGTATGTGACCCATTATGGTATTGAATAGTAATCCATCCACTCCTGCCCTTCTCACCACCTCCTCGTTGGTAATATGGTCTACCCATGGGATACGGAGCATTCTTCTGAGTGTGCACATCTCGAACGCCTCTATCTTGTTAATGTATGCTACTTTTATCGTCACATATAGTAGGACTTACCCAAACGTAGCATTTGACCATTCTGTGGCGCATTTCTAAATTTAGGTTTTTATCGCATAGCAAGCGATGTAGTTTGTTGTATGTCTGCCTGGCTTGTTCTACCCTACTCTTGTAGTGGGTCCCCTCCTTCGTTTACTTGTGCGCTTAGGTATTTCGTGCTCATAGTTCTTTCGATTGTTTCTCCCTCTACCGTGATGGGCTCTCCTGCCTGATTATTAAGGCTTATAACCATGAATTTTGTTTTGGATCTTTTCATTCTTAGTCCGGCTGCTGAACCCTTTCTGTTTATGTTGTTCATTAGTAGCTGTAGGTCTTACTGGTTGCTTGCTATAATCACTGTGTCGTCTGCGTATCTTATATTGTTTATTGTGGTACCGTTCACTTTTATTCCAATTTCTAGATCATCGAAGGTTTCTGAGAATATTTGCTCGACGTAGAGATTAAATAGCATCGGTGACATTATGCATCCTCGATGTAGGGTAGACTGGGGCAGTTTTGAACAGGGGGCACCTTTGAACATTTTGAATTTCCCTGAAATAATTATTATTTCTATTATTTTGTCAACTCTGGTAGTAAGTGACAAGCCAGCTGGTAGTTGAGCAGCAATCTTTTGTAACATCAGAATGTCTGTTTTTTCCACGGTGAACTTTTGTGTATGTGTTGTTGAGAAGTTTGTTTTTGTTTCTACAGTTGCAAGGCTTTTATAATAACATATTATCATCATACCACTGCTTATTTATTGAACATAATAACCAAGTAAGTACACTATTCATCTATAGTTGTAAAACTTGAATATTCTTATATATTTATATATTTTTTTTGTAATTTATTTATGCAGTGTTGTTATGTGGGGCACTTTTGGACAAAGTCTAATGGGGTACATTTGAACAGTGTCCAAGATAAACTTACTTTTTGTTCAAATATAGCTTTTGGATACCTTGGAGAAAGAACATTCCAAACTGATGAAACAGACTGCCACAGATGTAGAGCAAATATAAAAAAACGTTCCCCAACCTTCGACATCTAAGAAAACGTCTCCATCAAACAAGGAAACTGTTGATGATAGGATAGTAGTTGGAAATTTTGTTATTGTTATATACGAAGGAGAGCTATACCCTGGAAAAATTACCAAACAATTAGATATTGATTTGGTACTTGACAGTGCTATGATAAGAAAAGGCAGGCAATGGGTATGGCCAACCAAAATAGATTAACTATTAACAGCTAACTATTTCAGTTGTAGAATAGGACACCTATTCTACAACTGAAATAGTTAGCAAAATAGAGGAGCCAGAACCGGTCAGTGCTGGACGTCGTGACTAATTCAGTGTGCCAGAATTGCATAAAATGCTTGGGTACTATTGATTCATTTTGTATAGACTTTTGTTAGCAGTACCAAAACTGACAATTTTATATTTAGGTACCTATTTAATTTTTAATTGTGTTCAAATAAATTTATTTCAAACTTTTTAATGCTAATAATTTGTGTTTTAATAATAATTATTTTATTTAAGTGTAATAAAAACCACTTGAACTAGTTTTGGGACTATTTTCTCCAATATATTTGAAGTTGACTAGCCTGTTGCCTGTTGAAAGGTGCCCCATACATGGGGCACTTTTGAACAAAGGCAGAGGCTTGCGTTAAGGCCAGTTTATGGGAAACAGAATCACTATTTTCATGGGTAGACAATTTTAAGAGGTGGCTTAAATTATAACTTACGAGGCAGAGCATTTTGGTGTATTAAATATATAAGGCGGAATAACATGTATATAAAAACAAAAAACTGTTCAAAGGTGCCCCAGTCTCCCCTACCCCTCATTTTATCCCGATTTCTTCTGTCGTTATTTGGCTGTTGATTCTGACTTTGACCGACTGTTGCCCGTACAGGTTTTGGTGCACAATATCATCATCTAAGTGATTTTGAAATTTTTGGGTCGCATTATTGGTATGCGAGAAGCGGGTTTTTCGGTTCGTGCTATTGCTGATTGCTGATGCTATTGCTAAAGGGTAGGCCGCAGTGTATCGATGATAGTACGCTGCTAGTTTAGATGGTCCGAAGCTGGGGAGAATCTACGTACATTTGGATCAGGACGTCCAAGAAGCACCACTGAGCGTGAAGATCGAGCTCTTCGTCTTGCAGCTTTTAGGGACAGATTTACAACGTCGCGGGCATTGAGAAATGACTGGTTGGCTCTAAATGGCCAAAGAGTGTCCATGGCTACTGTTTACAGCAGAATCCGCAGTTTTGGTATTAGATCCTACCGTCCAAAATTGTGTCTACCTCTTACTCCGCAGCATCGCAGAGCAACACTTGATTGTTGCAGGAAAGACAACATTGGACCCATGAATAGAATAACATCATATTTTCAGCGATGAGTCTCGGTTCTGTTTATGGGGTCATGATGGGCGCAAAAGAGTGAATCGTCGACGCCGTGAACCCAGAATTTTACAATTTGCTATTGAAAGACATACGGCCCTTACACAGGGAGTTTTTGGGGGGCGATAGCGTAGTTGATAGGTAGTCAGTCGGTCTCTATTTGTTTTAGAAGCAAGGCTTAACGCGATTCGATATATTGATAATATTTTAACGCCAGTGTTAGTGCCCTATGTAAATGCTTTGCAGAACCCCATTTTTCAGCAAGATAACGCTCGGTCTCACGCAGCGGCCATTACAAGAAATTTTTTTGATAGTGCCAAAATCAATTTGTTACCTTGGCCATGTCGTTCTCCAGATCTATCGCCGATAGAATATGTTTGGGATATGATAGGTGTTAGAATAAGTAACTTACAGCGCCCCGCTAACACTGTAATGGAACTTAAAGGTCAAATTAACGAAGTTTGGAATGAAGTACCCCAAGTCGATATTGATAGCCTGATTTCTAGCATGCCTCGAAGTGTTTGAGTGCTTGGGAAATCGTGAACGCCCAGACACATTGTTAATTTTTATCCATTTGTTCTTCAAGTTGATTTTTTGCCATCGATCATAATTTACATGATCAAATTCTGCAAATTTCATTAAAATCGTCCAATAAATACTTGTGTTCTGTTTTTTTTTTAAGGCAGTATATTTCTGGTATTCTATTTCTTATTCTGAAAAAAATTTCTTTTTTTTTAAATGTGTGTTTATTTAAATAAAAAAATCATTTGCAATAAGATGAAAGACTTTTACTAAATAGTGCTTTCATTTGACATATTAATGTTAAAGTGAAGTAAATATGAAATACTTTTGAGAAATAGTGAACTAGAATGGACCTTTTCATAGTTGTTTTTTTTTGTGCCAAGTTTTCGGGCATTCTTTTAACGTATAACCAGTGAAAATAACAAAATGTGCCCGAAACTTTCATATTCCCGCCTTTTAAACAAGGCGGATGCGCATGCGCTTAGCTAACCGTAAAAAGGTCTATTGATAAAAGAGGAGAATCAAAGAACATTATAATCGAGTTATGCAACATTAATTCCCATAATGTTCGTATTTCCATAAATAATTCCCAGTTTTATTTGTACATTTTTTACCCTTATTTTGACGGGGATGTTTTCCTAAGAACGCTCCTCATGAGATAGTCTGAATTTGTTTACATGCATTTTCTTTACATACATTTCTTTACTTCACTGAATTTCTTTAACGTCATCCTTCTTAATTTCGTATAATTCAGTTGCATAATATTGCAAAAAAAGCAACAATCCTCTTCTAATTTTATTTGTTTATATAGAAAACATTAATTATGCTAATGAGTGTTTTCCGAAACGGGAGCTACGTAATTAAATTCCAGCAGGTTTTTTCATTACCGCAACATTAATTATGAAATTAAATTATCAGTTGATTTACAAATGAAAACAGTTCGAGGATAGCTAATCCACTAGTGCACGTCAGTAGTTGTGGGTAGGACACATTTATTTGCGCACAATCTACAACACCGGTTTCACCTTCATCAAACTGACAATAACAATGTTTGGAAAGAATAGTTCCGAGTATTGCTAGTTTAATTGTTAAGACGTAAATAATCCTTAAATACATGTTTTGTTTAACCAGTTTAATACTTATTTATATCTTGTTGAATTTGAAGATTTTGATAATAATAAATAGTAGCATTTGTATCTTTTCTTCAAAGATTATAATTTCTAGGAAATTATTGTATACATATCGTCAACAAAGTTAACATCATTTGTATAACTAATCTTTCTTTAAAGAAAGATTAGTTATACAAATGATGTTCACTTTGTTGACGATATGTATACAATAATTTCCTAGAAATTATAATCTTTGAAGAAAAGATACAAATGCTACTATTTAATAAGTTTAATACTATTACAATATTACCTTGCCAACAAACTCAAATTCTTATAAAACGAGTTAAAAATAGCATTATATTAAGTAGATAATTTTTTGCCAACGGAATGCAATTTGAATCAAGTAAATTCAAGTATAAAAACATTATCAGTGATATCTATCCTTCTCTGTTATCTAACGTAAATATTTATATTATGATTTTTCAAGTATTTTAATATGCTAAACGTTCTTTATAATCTATGATGCATTAATGGACATCAATAACGTGCATCAAATAATATTCCAGTATGCGAAATCGTCAATTATAACGTGGCCGTTTCAAATCACTTCAAATTAAAGGATTTTGATCCAGTAACATCGGACCCCGCATTAAATAATATTATTTTAATAAATAATGTGCAAGCGGACCTGCCTGGGTAGTAATCCTAGTGGACTTTCGAAAGGAATATGATTCAGTAGACAGACAGACCATGATCTCTTTGAGAATTGGGCCTGGATGAGAAGACAACCAGACTAAAGCAGGCCACTCTGAGAAACACCACCTCCAAAGTCAAGACAAGATCTAAGCTCTCTGAGAGCTTTCCCATTCAAAAAAACTGGAGAAAATCATTAGGGAATGGACTTGCTCATTATTATCTGGAATTGGACTGAGAATTGGATACAAGAATGATATCCTCAATGTACACAGCTTAACCTTTGCTGATGACCTTGTCCTGATATCCAACGATATAGAAGAGGCTACTTGCCAAATACAGAGCCACTCCAGTACAACAGCTAAGGCCGGTTTGAGAGTCAGCATGCAAAAAACAGTGTTCATGACTAACATAAAGGAAGCCCCATCTACAATTCCACTAGAAGGCACTACCATTCGCAAATTCGTTGCAGTCAAATATTTAGGAGAGTGGATTTCAGCAAACGAGAGTGAGAACCTGGCTATAAATACTAGATGTACCAAGTTGGAGAGGGTCTACCACTGCTGCAAGAGCATTTACATCTCCAAACATCTTTCCAAGAACCTTAAACTTAAACATTACAACTTAGTAGTACGACCATCCGTACTATATGCCTCTGAATGCCTCTTGAGGAACAGAAAAGGTCCACTCAGGAAACTAGAGTTTAAAGAACGGAAAATCCTGAGGAGAATATTAGGGCCAATACGCGAAGAGGATGGCACTTACAGGATGAGACACAATAGTGAGCGTACCACCTGCAAGAAGACATAATCACATCTATGAGGAAAAGGCGCCTAACCTTCTATGGACATTTAACCCGCATGAACCCCCGCAGACTCACGAACAGGATCTTCACCATGACAGATAGAGGGAAAGCCTCCAAAAACAAATGGATCACCACACTGAAATCAGATCTAGAGCAACTTAAAATTCCACCAGAAACCATAGAGGATCCGTCCAAACTCCGGCAGACTATGCGACAAGGAGTATTCCCAGTGGCCCTTACCAGCAAAAACAGCACAGGAACCAACAGACCAAAGTGGAGCTTACAGCCAGAAAATGAAAGTTTTCTGGGCTAAGAAGAAACAGCAGACCCATATAGTCAAAACGAGCCCTGTGTTCCTAAGTAGACCCAAACGAGAAGAAGAATGAAAAAATAATGTGCATCAATATGATGCCAAGAATTTAAATGCCAGAGAATGTTTCGAACTATAGGCCTCATGAGACACTCCTTAAAAGTATTTCTAAAAATAATACACAAAATACTATACTTATAACAAATTGGAAGAAGGTATTAGTGATACGCAGTTCGAATTCAGGAATGGCATGGGCATTCGCGAAGCGCTATTTGTCATTAACGTATTGACACAAATATGTATGGATGTGAAGGTAGTAATACATGCTTGCTCCATATACTAAGAGAAAGCTTTCGACAAGGCCCAGCATGAACCATTAGTAACTCTCCTAAAAACCAAAGACATCATACATACGAATCATTGAAAATTTGTATTGGGATCAAATGGCAGAGGTGAGAGTAGATAATTGCACAGAAATAACAATGTGCAGAGAAGCATTAGACAGGGGTACATTTTTTCTCCGATGCTATTCAGTTTGTACTCGGAGTCAATATTCCAGGAAGCAATCCTTGAGGAAGGGTAAGCAGGGCTGGTTGTAAACGGACGACCGATCAATAAAATAAGATACGCGGATGACACGGTATACTGGCAGATAATATAGAAGCTTTCAAACAATGGTTGAAAGAACGAGTGTAATTAGCTTGCAATTCAAGTTGAAAATGAATCTTACAAAACAAATGAATGATCATTTCAAAAGCAGCAACACCTAATGCTTATCATCGACAAACCTTATCATCGACAATACCCGCATTGAGAAAGTAACCAAATACAAGTACCTTGATACCTGGATTGCAGGCAACAACGTTCAGACAAAATAAATCAAATACAGAATTGAACTAGCCAGAGCTGCCCTTATTACAATAAAAGGGAGACCTCTTTAGAAATCGTGATCTAAATGGATGGAACTCTGAATTAGAATGGTGAGGTGCTACGTGTTTCCCATATTAATGTACGTTGTGGAAACATGGACACTAAATCAGCAGCTTATAAATAAACTCCAAGCTTTCAAAATGTGGGTGTATAGCAGAGTCGCAAATATCGTGGACCGACAAAATGATGAATGTGGAGGTGTTACGAAGGATGGGAAAAGAGCTAGTTATCAAAGAAACAATTAAATGTAGGAAACTACATACAATGGGCACATACAATGAAGAAAAGAAAAACAATTAATATAATCAGGGCATCAGACAATAAGGACAACATCAGACAATTCCTTATTGTCTGATGCCCTGATTATATTAATTGTTTTTCTTTTCTTTGTTCCATTGAGTTCCATCCATTTAGATCACGATTTCTAAAGAGGTCTCCCTTTTATTGTAATAAGGGCAGCTCTGGCTAGTTCAATTCTGTATTTGATTTATTTTGTGTGAACGTTGTTGTGCCTGTTATGATCCCAAAAACGGGTTGGAAAATTCTGATGTAGAAATAAACGAGAAAACATTAGGATTTCCACAGTCTTGGTATATATCAGCAGTATTAAACATAAATACAAGAAAATGTTAATTGTTCCTCAGTGGTTTTAATTCTGAGTAAGATGGTATTAAAACGTAGATTGTGATTTCTTTTATTTCGGCATTTTTACGGATCATGGAAATGCAGTTTAAATAAATTCCCGTGAAAATTTAAGTAATGATTATTTCCACACCTCTGTGACAATTATTGCTCAAGACTAAAAAAATATATATACTGAGGTTTAGCTCATTCCTTAAAAAATATTTCCTTGTGGCTTCCACATTCAATTCACGGTCCACGTGAAAATTACATTTCTTATTATACAAATATTTTCAAGAATGCAGTTTTGGAAAAAGTCAAAATTTCATTGATTTTCACCAGTGTTCATAATTTACAAAGAATATCGACTTAATAAAATAGCTCATATATACATATATATATATATATATATATATATATATATATATTATATATATATATATATATAGTTATTATCGATAATAGCTTTATCGATATACAGGGTGGTTCATAAATGTCCGACAGATATTCTAGAGCGTGTTCTAGAAACCAAGATAAGAAAAAAAGTCCCTATAAAGATGTGTCCGAATACGCTTCCTTAATGATATACAGAACTTAAAAGGGGGTGGCGTCACACAATTTCATCTAGTCAAGCATTTGCTAAAAGTGCAGATGAAAAAAGTATTTGCAAAAATACAAAGGTATGTACCGCTGGTTGGCTCTCTATACGAAAATAAGCACATATGGTAGTTCGGCACCAGTAACGATTACACACAAAATTTGAATCAATTATCATAGACCTTTTCATAGATGAATTTTTTTTGTGCGCATACGTCAATTTCGGCCTTGTTTTTGATGTATAACCAGTGAAAATAACAAAATGTGCCCGAAACTTTCATATTCCCGCCTTTTAAACATGGCGAACGCGCATGCACTTAATAATTAGCACAAACTAACCGTAAAAAGGTCTTTTAATTGCGTCTGAGTGAATTGCAAAAATGTTGTGTGAGGCCACCCCTTTTTAAGGGCAGTATCTCAGTTAGGGAGAGTTTTCGGAACGATCTTTATACGGACTTTTCTTATTTTGGGCTCTAGAACATGCCCTAGAATTTCTGCCGGACATTTATGAAATACCCTGTATATTAAACATTGTCAGAATAACATGTTTATTTTAAATAAATTTTCACTTGAGCCGTTGGAAAGTCGCAGACAGACTGATATGAAGAAACCGGGAGCAATTAAATTTATGTAACACAAAAATATTGACAGAAGCGTCAACTTTCACTACAAATAAACTAAGTGTTTATGTAATACAATACATGCCAAACGCATTACAAAAGGGAAATATACTGCCTTAAAAAAATGCACCATGTATTTATTGGATGATTTTAATGAAATTTACAGAATTTGATCATGTAAATGAACTGCATCGATGATACAAAAATCAACTTGAAAAATAAGTGAATATAAATGAATGTGTTGGGCCTCCACGATTTCCGAAGCATTCATTAACACGTCGGGGCATGAAATAAATCAGGCTATCAATATCGACTTATTATTAATGTCATTAATACTAAGTCGATCTTGATATTTCATCTGAAATTACAGTGTTTGCAGGGCACTGTAGGTTATTTATTCACACAACTATCACATCCCAAACATGTTCTATCGGCGATAGATCTGGAGAACGAGATGGCCAAAGTAACAAATTGCACTATCAAAAAACTGTATTGTAATGGCCGCTGGGTGAGGCCGAGTATTATCTTGCTGAAAAATGTGTTTCTGCAAGGAATTTACATTTGCACTAATCCCGGCTGTAAAATGTTGTCAATATACCGAATCGCGTTAAAACTTGCTTCTAAAACAACTAAAGGAAAGCGACTACCGTACGCTATCGCCTCCCAATCCCGGCTGTAAAATGTTGTCAATATACCGAATCGCGTTAAAACTTGCTTCTAAAACAACTAAAGGAAAGCGACTACCGTACGCTATCGCCTCCCAAACCATAACTCCCTGTGTAAGGGCCGTATTTCTTTCAACAGCAAATTGTAAAATTCTACGTTCACCGCATCGACGTCTCACTCTTCTGCGACCAACATGATCAAATAAACAGAACCGAGGCGAAATGCCCCCTTACACTATACAAGTTCGCTTATTTAATATATTTTATATAGTTTATTTTATATATAGTATTATCGCTTATTTTATATATAGTATGTAGTATTCGCTTACACTATATAAGTTTTTTTTGTTCTATTTTATGTAGATTTAACCCGATAAAAGGTAGGAAGTATGTAGTTCCGCATTTCGGTTGGAGAATTCCCGAAAGTGGCGTGATTTTGTTTTGACCCAACAATTCAATTTTTATTGTCTTAAAATTATTTTAATTTTTAGTTTCTTACGATAAAGCGACCTAACATCTGGTCGTGGCGCACTAATGGTTTTGAATGTGTTTTGGGGCTGTTTTATGACCACTACGTGCTTGCAACTGTTTGTGACCACTAATGGTTTTAAATGCGTTTGTAAACAATGTAATATTTAAACTTACAAATTTTAGTTATAAGTATTTATTTTCTGTAGTAAATTTTGAAACAACTACGTGCAGTTGGGGTTGGAATTCTTTTGTTATTAGTGGGGGCAGGCAAATGGGAACGGGGAGTAAGCCCTCCTGCTCTTAACCATATAAAATTATCTTCAGTATAAATCCATCTTTCTCGCCACCAAGATACCAAAGTAATAGAAGCGTTATAAGTGTGTTGATAATAGAAGTGTTGACGTGCTTGTTTATTTAATTATTTTATTATGTCGAAAAGAACATATTTAAGTGGTTCACAGAAAAGAAAAAAAGTTGTAGCTCAAAAAGAAATAACCAAGAAACTTCCTAAACTCACTTCATTTTTTACGGTTGAAGAAGCAAATAGACTGACTAATTCTTCACCTTCGTCACCTCAAGATTCGAAATACTTCTGTATATCAACTGGAAAAAGATCCTACATGTGACAAAAATGACCAACACACATCAGATGCTGAACCCTCTACTTCAAGCTACTGTGAGTTAATAACTACAAGCTTGGAAAATGTATCACCTGATCCTGGTACGTACTGTGACGAAATTTTAACAGAAGAATTAATTAGCTTCTAGAGGTCTTGCTTTTCGTGGTGATAATGAGATGAGGTCTCAAAATAACAGGAATTATTTGGGATGCTTAGAACTGATTAGCGAATTTGATCCTTTTCTTGCTGATCATATACGAAACGGCGGAAATCGTGGAAAAGGAATACTATATCATATTTGTCTGCAAATATTTAAATGAGTTTATTAATGTAATGGGACAGCAAGTTTTAAAATCAATTGTTAAAGAAATATAATCAACAAAATACTACTCTATATGAGTGGATTCTACACCAGTTCTCTCTCACGTTGACCAACTAACCTTCATCGTTAGATACGTAAAAGACGGAGAGCCTATTGAGAGATTTTTGCAGTTGTTCTCTATGGATAAGCATAATGCAGAATACATAGCAGATACTATTGGAACTTTTTTGAAAGCCTTGATATTAATATAAAAGATTGTCGTGGGCAGAGTTATGATAATGCATCAAATATGGCTCAGTCAAGAATTATAGAAAAATGTAAATTTGCAATTTTTGTCCCATGTGCGGCACATTTGCTAAATTTAGTAGGTGTTCAGGCTGTTTCAGGCAGCTGAATGTGTTTTCGAAGCTGTAGCATATTTTCAGTTTATCCAAAAATTATTCAATTCTTTTCTCGGCTTTGACCAAACGATGGAAAATTATGACAGAGCATTTGGGTGCAAATAAAGTCCTGAGGTCTCTCCCGAATACTAGATGGTCTGTACGTGCTAATGCTATTAATGCTTTACAAAATGGTTATTTAAATATTTCTAAGAATAGCGACATGCTAAAGGGCTTCTAGAGAGACAAAAGGAAGTTCAATTATTACTGGACACACAGAACATAGACATATGTCTTATTTCAGAGACACGCTTTACAAACCATTCACACATAAAACTGCGGGGATACCAAGTCTACCACACAACTCATCCCCGAAATCAAGCTAAAGGAGGAAGCGCAATCCTAATCAAAAATAGTATCAAACACTACGAGTCACAACACCTCCAAAGAGAAGAAGTGCAGCTAACAATGCTAGTGATTCAAACAACCAAACAGAAACTATTAGTTGGGGCAATATACATCCCACCCTGGTACAACTTAAAGAAAGATGACTACAAGAACATACTCAAGCAAGCCGGAGACAGATTTATTGTAGGAGGAGACTATAATTCCAAACATACAGATTGAGGTTCGGCTCAGTAATACCAAAGGTAAAGAACTAAGAAGTGCTATAGGAGAACTTGGATTCAGCTACCACTCGACTGGTAAGGCCACATATTGGCCAACAGATCGTAACAAAATCCCGGATCTGCTTGACTTCTTTGTCTCAAACAAGATATCACCCAACTTCACTAATACGAAGAAAATTTTGACCTGAATTCCGATCACTCAGGAATAATTTTTACCATAAGTGAAAGAATCATTAAAAAAGAAGCAAAGCCCACCCTGACTAACAAGACAACTAACTGGAAAAGTTTTAGAATAGACTTGGAAAATGTAATAAACTTAAAGGTTAAATAAAAAAGACGTAAAAGCAGCATGGAATAATACCAAAACCTCCATCAGGAGAACACTGGGAAATAACTACCCAAATGAAATCAGGGAACTGAAAAAGGAAAAGAGGAAATCTAAAGGGTATGGCAACAAACTGGGGATCCAATAGATAAAAATATTCTAAATAACAGAACACAGCGACTAAATAGAGTAATCAAAAAAATGAAAGAAGACTCAATTAGTAGCTACCTTGAAGGTCTAACAGCGCATAGTGATACCAAATACTCGCTATGGAAGGCAGCTAAAAAACCTATTTTGATTAACCAAGCTCCGCCTTTAAGAATGGAAAATGGTTCCTGGGCACCGGAAAACACGCAAAAAGCAGAACTTTTCGCCAAGTATCTAGAAGAAACTTTTATGCGTATGAAACACAAGCAGACACTACGCTGCTAGACATAGTTAACCAAGACGAAGAGAGAATCTCTTTAACCACCCCGAAAGAAGTTGCAAACGAGAGAAAAACAAAACTAAGCTCAAGAAAAGCACCAGGCTTCGACTTAATCAAAGGAGAAATCCTAAAACAGCTCCCACGAAGAGGTATTGTTAAATTAACCTATCTGTTCAATGCAGCGCTTAGGTTAAAATATGTTCATAATATCTGAAAAATAGCAGAAGTGGTCATGATACCAAAATCTGGCAAGCCACCACATGAAGTCAAATCATATAGGCCCATATCCTTACTAACGATAATCTCTAAACTGTTTGAAAAACTGCTCTTAAAGAGATTAAAACCAATCATTGAGAAGAAAAACCCAATTCCCAACCATCAATTTGGATTTAGATGTAAGCATTCTACAATAGATAAGGTACATCGAATTACAGACATTATCGAAAAGGCTTTAGAAGAAAAGAAAGTCTGCGCAACGATCTTCTTAGATGTTGCGAAGGCATTCGACAAGGTTTGGCACCAAAGACTTGTTCACAAATTCAACCAACTTCTTCCAAAACAGTATGTTGAACTGCTAAAGTCATAGATTACAGATTGAATGTTTCGCATAAAACAGGAAAATGATTACACTGAACTCGAAGAAATACAAGCAGGTGTCCCGCAAGGTAGTGTGCTGGGACCTATACTTTATCTTCTCTATACGTGCGATCTACTAGAAATTGAAAACATCTCCACAGCAACATTTGCAGATGATACTGCACTTATGGCAGTTGCAAATAATGCCACTGAAGCTACAGAAAAACTTGAACAAGCTAAATATAAGATATCCAGATGGATGCAAAATTGGAAGATAAAGCTGAATGAAACCAAATCTACTCATACCAACTTTACCAACAAGAAAATCATGGACCACACACCTTTAACCATTAACAATAACATTATACCATACTCAAACACAGCAAAGTACCTAGGTATAACCCTAGATACAAAACTTCTTTAGAAAGAACATATAGAGAAAAAATTGGAAGCATTAGGTATAAAATATCGTAAAATGTATTCTTCCCTAATAGGTCGCAACTCAAAATTGTCAATATACAACAAAGTGTTACTATATAACCAGACTTTAAAACCACTGTGGACTTATGGCATTCAACTCTGGGGGTGTGCCAAATCATGTCACATAAACAAAATTCAGCGATTCCAAAACAAGGTTCAACGAAATATTGTTAATGCACCGTGGTATGTACGAAATAGCGAGGGACCTTTGCATCGAAGATGTTGCCAGTGCGACTAAAAGACTTGCTGCTAACCACGAACTAAGGCTCCAGAACCACGTCAACGCCGAAGCGACCCAACTCCTGGATACACGTGGAATAAGAAGACTGAAAAGACATAAACCCCACGAACTAGTATAGTACGAGGACTTAGAGCTAAGTATGTGATGTGTGATGTTCCTGGAACGTTTAGTGAAAACTTTTGGACACCAGTGGGTGAACACTAGATTACGCGCCGTAGTATTGTAGATTAGAGCAAAATTAATGGTTAGTTTAGTTAAGACTAGTTTTAATAATTACTGAATTTTCTTTATGATGAAATATAAAAAAAAATATTTCTGAACCTTTGTCCTCAATTGCAAGTGACATCAATCAACTAGGAGAGGCAAGAAACGAAGCCCAAAGTCCAGCAAAAAAGTGGAAAAATTTAATACTATTCTTTTAGCGGAGATATGGTTATGATCTTTTGGGAATTATGAATAAAACAAGCTTAAGTTTACAGAATAGCACCATTGTCATGGACGTTGAACGAAACTTTACGCATCTCTGATCGATTATGTCAATAACGCAGGCAATAAATTCGATCAGTACGAAGTATGAAAGAAAAAGAATTCGCAGTACACCCGTCACTTTTTTTTTAAAGGATCATCAGAATTTGTACAGTTGAATGGCAAAAAAAAAATTCATGTAGATTGTTTATTCCTATAATCGACACATTATATGCACATTTAAAGGCAGCATTACAAGAAATTGACAATCGTTTTAGTTTTCTTTGTAAATTAATAACAATCGATTCTGACGAGTTGACAAAAAATGCAATGAATTTGAAGAATTCTATCACGAAGACATTAATGCATATGACCTCAAATCAGAATGTTTTCACTTAAGGGAGTATTGAAAGAACATAGCAAAGGAATCAGCGGATTTGAGTATCTCAACCTTACATGGATTTATAAAGTCTGATAAATCAGAAGAAACTTTTCCAAATGTTGAAGTTGCTACAAGAATGTTCCTTTGCTTAATGGTTACTAATTATAGCGGAGAGCGATCATTTTCACAGCCAAAGAAAATAACAAATGAATTACGAACAACTATGTTACAAGAACGATTAACTAATTTGTCAATTATGTGCATAGAAAGTGATATCCTTAAAAAAAATAGACTTTGAGGATATAATAGAAGATTTTGCAGAACAGAAATTCCGAAAGAAACTATCGTAATGGTAACCATTTCAAACCAGCAGCATATTTATCTAATTAATAACATATGTATATTTGATTTGTACCAATTAACCATAATAAATATATCACAGCAGAAAAATGTTTTTGTCATTCACTTTTTTTACTTTCCAACAGGGCCCCAAATTCTTGTGGACCCAAGGGCCCCGGCATAGTTTAAGACGGCACTTAGTGTAAACCAGAGTGTAAACGTACCTTAAGTCTAATCAAACAGTCTTGTCTCTAAGCATATCCGTCTAGACGTGCAGTCTAGTTATATTCAATTGGTTTGTTCTGTTAGCCTTATCTGGTACAACCATAGAAGTGGAAAATAAATTATTACTTGAGCATTATATGTAGTCTAGAATTTTCGGTTGTAGAAAAAAAAAATTAAAGCTTATATTTACAAAACAAACCGGAAAAAATTGTAAACAAATATATCTAGTTCGGTGCATGTTATTGTGGTGGGGTTGTGTAAGAGTGTGCGTTTCTCGATCTACGCCGACTTCAGTTCAGTCGAGCGTGTGCTTTGTTTGTGTGTCGTCGAGTGCGTCACATTTGGAAATGTCTCCATCAGCTGTTCACAACATAAACTCTTTCTAGAACAAACAGAATAAATAAAGTACGAGCGAAAAACCGTTTCTCGTCGCGCAAGTGCATCATGTGAGTGTGCCGAGTGTTAAAAATGTCCGCGAGTTCTTCGGTGCGTATCAAAACGAACTGTGCGCCTTTACTCAAAGAGAACTTCGAAAGGATTTCCGTCTTGTTTTCGGCACGGCTGAAGGAGACCAAGTCGGTGGAAGGCGCCAGTTTCGCCGTCTTCGACGTGCACTGCACGACCCCCTTGGCTCCCGACCGCAGCTACAGTTCTGATTTCATACAACGTTTGCAGGTTAGTTTCGTTCCTCTTCGAAAATTCTGTTTCTCTTTTAGATTATTCTTGACCTCTCTCTGAATGAGGACAAACACACTTTTACTTTTCTCTCTCTACTCGCGCGCGCTCTCTGCCCGTCTTTCTACACGACCGGGCCACCGACAAGCACATCCTGCTCTCGAGGTTGCTTTACCAAACAAAGAACAAATCTTCCATTTGTTAAAACACTCTCAATGTCCTCCAATACTGTTATTCACATTTGAATTCCTGTTCGATCATCCTTGAGAATCAGTAAATAAAAACTACATCCTCAGATAGTTTACAACTTTCATGCAACGTAGAGTTATTTTAGGGGATGACCACCAAGACTGGGCAGAAAAGACTAAACAGACAAGACTAGTAAGAGAAAACAGGACAAAGAAGACTAAATAGACAAGACTAGACAGAGAAAACAGGACAAAGAAGACTAAATAGACAAGACTACACAGACGATGCCTCCGCGGCGGGGAATCGAATCCCGGTCTACCACTTGTCAGACTAGACTAGACAGATAAGACTAAACAGACTAGACAAGACTAGACAAACAAGACTAGACAGACAATACTAGACAGAAAATACTAGACAGACAAGACTGGACAGACAAGAGTAGACAGACTAGACAGACAAGACTAGACAGGCAAGAGTAGACAGACTAGACAGACAAAACTAGACAGACAAGACTAGACAGACAAGACTAGACAGACATGACTAGACAAACAAGACTAGACAGACAATACAAAACTAGACAGAAAAGACTAGGCAAACAAGACTAGACAGACAATACTAGACAGAAAATACTAGACAGAAAATACTAGACAGACAAGACTAGACAGACAAGACTAGACAAACAAGACTAGACAGACTAGACAGACAAGACTAGACAGACAAGACTAGACAGACAAGACTAGACAGACAGGACTAGACGAACCAGACAAGACTAGACAGACAAGACTAGACAGACAAGACTAGACAGACAAGACTAGACAGACAAGACTAGACAGACAAGACTAGACAGACAAGACTAGACAGACAAGACTAGACAGACAAGACTAGACAGACAAGACTAGACAGACAAGACTAGACAGACAAGACGAGACAGACAAGACTAGACAGACAAGACTAGACAGACAAGACTAGACAGACAAGACTAGACAGACAAGACTAGACAGACAAGACTAGACAGACAAGACTAGACAGACAAGACTAGACAGACAAGACTAGACAGACAAGACTAGACAGACAAGACTAGACAGACAAGACTAGACAGACAAGACTAGACAGACAAGACTAGACAGACAAGACTAGACAGACAAGACTAGACAGACAAGACTAGACAGACAAGACTAGACAGACAAGACTAGACAGACAAGACTAGACAGACAAGACTAGACAGACAAGACTAGACAGACAAGACTAGACAGACAAGACTAGACAGACAAGACTAGACAGACAAGACTAGACAGACAAGACTAGACAGACAAGACTAGACAGACAAGACTAGACAGACAAGACTAGACAGACAAGACTAGACAGACAAGACTAGACAGACAAGACTAGACAGACAAGACTAGACAGACAAGACTAGACAGACAAGACTAGACAGACAAGACTAGACAGACAAGACTAGACAGACAAGACTAGACAGACAAGACTAGACAGACAAGACTAGACAGACAAGACTAGACAGACAAGACTAGACAGACAAGACTAGACAGACAAGACTAGACAGACAAGACTAGACAGACAAGACTAGACAGACAAGACTAGACAGACAAGACTAGACAGACAAGACTAGACAGACAAGACTAGACAGACAAGACTAGACAGACAAGACTAGACAGACAAGACTAGACAGACAAGACTAGACAGACAAGACTAGACAGACAAGACTAGACAGACAAGACTAGACAGACAAGACTAGACAGACAAGACTAGACAGACAAGACTAGACAGACAAGACTAGACAGACAAGACTAGACAGACAAGACTAGACAGACAAGACTAGACAGACAAGACTAGACAGACAAGACTAGACAGACAAGACTAGACAGACAAGACTAGACAGACAAGACTAGACAGACAAGACTAGACAGACAAGACTAGACAGACAAGACTAGACAGACAAGACTAGACAGACAAGACTAGACAGACAAGACTAGACAGACAAGACCAGACAGACAAGACCAGACAGACAAGACGAGACAGACAAGACCAGACAGACAAGACTAGACAGACAAGACCAGACAGACAAGACTAGACAGACAAGACTAGACAGACAAGACTAGACAGACAAGACTAGACAGACAAGACTAGACAGACAAGACTAGACAGACAAGACTAGACAGACAAGACTAGACAGACAAGACTAGACAGACAAGACTAGACAGACAAGACTAGACAGACAAGACTAGACAGACAAGACTAGACAGACAAGACTAGACAGACAAGACTAGACAGACAAGACTAGACAGACAAGACTAGACAGACAAGACTAGACAGACAAGACTAGACAGACAAGACTAGACAGACAAGACTAGACAGACAAGACTAGACAGACAAGACTAGACAGACAAGACTAGACAGACAAGACTAGACAGACAAGACTAGACAGACAAGACTAGACAGACAAGACTAGACAGACAAGACTAGACAGACAAGACTAGACAGACAAGACTAGACAGACAAGACTAGACAGACAAGACTAGACAGACAAGACTAGACAGACAAGACTAGACAGACAAGACTAGACAGACAAGACTAGACAGACAAGACTAGACAGACAGGACTAGACAGACAAGACTAGACAGACAGGACTAGACAGACAAGACTAGACAGACAAGACTAGACAGACAAGACTAGACAGACAAGACTAGACAGACAAGACTAGACAGACAAGACTAGACAGACAAGACTAGACAGACAAGACTAGACAGACAAGACTAGACAGACAAGACTAGACAGACAAGACTAGACAGACAAGACTAGACAGACAAGACTAGACAGACAAGACTAGACAGACAAGACTAGACAGACAAGACTAGACAGACAAGACTAGACAGACAAGACTAGACAGACAAGACTAGACAGACAAGACTAGACAGACAAGACTAGACAGACATGACTAGACAGACATGACTAGACAAACAAGACTAGACAGACAATACAAAACTAGACAGAAAAGACTAGGCAAACAAGACTAGACAGACAATACTAGACAGAAAATACTAGACAGACAAGACTAGACAGACAAGACTAGACAGACAAGACTAGACAAACAAGACTAGACAGACTAGACAGACAAGACTAGACAGACAAGACTAGACAGACAAGACTAGACAGACAGGACTAGACGAACCAGACAAGACTAGACAGACAAGACTAGACAGACAAGACTAGACAGACAAGACTAGACAGACAAGACTAGACAGACAAGACTAGACAGACAAGACTAGACAGACAAGACTAGACAGACAAGACTAGACAGACAAGACTAGACAGACAAGACTAGACAGACAAGACTAGACAGACAAGACTAGACAGACAAGACTAGACAGACAAGACTAGACAGACAAGACTAGACAGACAAGACTAGACAGACAAGACTAGACAGACAAGACTAGACAGACAAGACTAGACAGACAAGACTAGACAGACAAGACTAGACAGACAAGACTAGACAGACAAGACTAGACAGACAAGACTAGACAGACAAGACTAGACAGACAAGACTAGACAGACAAGACTAGACAGACAAGACTAGACAAGACTAGACAGACAAGACTAGACAGACAAGACTAGACAGACAAGACTAGACAGACAAGACTAGACAGACAAGACTAGACAGACAAGACTAGACAGACAAGACTAGACAGACAAGACTAGACAGACAAGACTAGACAGACAAGACTAGACAGACAAGACTAGACAGACAAGACTAGACAGACAAGACTAGACAGACAAGACTAGACAGACAAGACTAGACAGACAAGACTAGACAGACAAGACTAGACAGACAAGACTAGACAGACAAGACTAGACAGACAAGACTAGACAGACTAGACAGACTAGACTAGACAGACAAGAGTAGACAGACAAGACTAGACAGACAAGACTAGACAGACAAGACTAGACAGACAAGACTAGACAGACAAGACTAGACAGACAAGACTAGACAGACAAGACTTGACAGACAAGACTAGACAGACAAGACTAGACAGACAAGACTAGACAGACAAGACTAGACAGACAAGACTAGACAGACAAGACTAGACAGACAAGACTAGACAGACAAGACTAGACAGACAAGACTAGACAGACAAGACTAGACAGACAAGACTAGACAGACAAGACTAGACAGACAAGACTAGACAGACAAGACTAGACAGACAAGACTAGACAGACAAGACTAGACAGACAAGACTAGACAGACAAGACTAGACAGACAAGACTAGACAGACAAGACTAGACAGACAAGACTAGACAGACAAGACTAGACAGACAAGACTAGACAGACAAGACTAGACAGACAAGACTAGACAGACAAGACTAGACAGACAAGACTAGACAGACAAGACTAGACAGACAAGACTAGACAGACAAGACTAGACAGACAAGACTAGACAGACAAGACTAGACAGACAAGACTAGACAGACAAGACTAGACAGACAGACAAGACTAGACAGACAAGACTAGACAGACAAGACTAGACAGACATGACTAGACAAACAAGACTAGACAGACCAGACTAGATTGACTAGACAGACAAGACTAGAGAGACAAGACTAGATATACAAGACTATACAGACAAGCCTAAGTGGTTCGGGGGAAGCTCTCTCTAAACCCCATATTCCACCTTTGCTTTTAGTATGCGCCACCCTGGTATCGCATATTTTGCATTCATTCAGGGTGGGCAACCCGGTCAGAACCGCGCTAGTTGTTTCTCCCCGACCAGGATTCTAACCCGGGTCTCCTGCATTCAGAAGCGGATATGTAGACAGACAAGACTAGACAGATAAGTCTGGACAGACAAGACTACAGAAACAACATTAAGACAGACAAGACTAAACAAGGATAGACAGACAAAACTAGACGGACAAGAATAGACAGACAAGACCAGACAGACAAGACTAGACAGACCAGATAGACCGACAAGACTAGACAAACAACACTAGAAAGACTTTGACAGACAGACTAGATTCGATAGACAAGAAAAGACTAAACAGACAAGGCTAGACAGACAAGACTGACTTTTTTATTTGCAAGAAAATACAGTAGGTATATAATACAGTATAAGTTAACCATTCTGGAGAGATCTTCTGTTAGACTTCCCGCGTCGCCCCATCAAACATTACTTCGAGGAGAGCATTTTCATATTTTGTTTTACTCAATCAAGTCTCCTTTCCTCCCATAATCTCCTGTAGCATCTCTGTTATAGCGTCCCAGCTGTCCTTCGTCTGGAGGAGCAGTGCTGCCACGTTTTCTTTCGTAATTAGCACTTGGCATTTATTGCGGGCAAAACTTCTTATCTGATCCCACATCGAGCATTGGAGCAGAGTATGTTCTGGAGAATCCACCACCTCAGTTCCGCAATACCAACATTCAACAGTCTCACTCTTCCGTATTCTCTTCAGATATGTAGTGAGCACGCTATGTCCAGTTAATGCTTCGGTTAAATGGTAGTCCATGTCACCCCACTTCCTATTGCTCCACTTAATAAAGGTTTTTGTCCACCCTGTAAACTCTGTCCATTTTTGTTGCCAGGCATTCAAGATTATTTCTCTTGTTTTCGGGTTTGATAGCCTCCCTTCTCGTGGATATAAATTCTTTCTTAGAATAGACGCGAATCTTTAGAATAGCTTAATAGGTGGTATTCCTGCAATTGCAAGTACGGCCATGGTGGAGGCGGTCCTATAGGCCGCAACTACACGTATTGTTAACTTCCTATTTATACTCCCTATCATTCCCTCGTATTTTTTTTGTCGTAGTGTCTGCGCCCCGTATAAAAGTATAGAAGAGACTACATGCGCAAGTATTCTACGCCTTCTTGATCTTGGCCCTCCAATATTAGGCATAATTCTTGCTAGAGCCATCAGAGTAGTGTTAGCCTTCTCGCATGTCTTCTTAATATGTGTGGTCATTATAATGTCTTTGTCCACGTGTATCCCAATATATTTAAGAGATTTTACGCTCTGAACCAGCGTTCCTTCTACTTCAGTTGTTAGGCTGCGCATCTTGTATCGTCCGGCTAGGAGGACCATCTCTGTTTTTTTAAGGGCGAGCTTGACACCCATTTCCCTCAATTCCTGGCTGATTTTGTTAACAGCATGTCCTAAGCGTTCTTCCAAGATCTGTGGTGTCCGAGCAGATACCAGAACGGCAAGGTCGTCTGCATATGCTACCAGTGTTACACCCGTTTCTACATTTGTTCTTAATATTTTGTAGTAAAATACAAGCCATAATATTGGACCGAGGACGGATTCTTGCGGCACCCCCCAAGTGGTCCTTCTACGTGCCCCACCAGTCATTACAATATACCTATTAGAGAGATAGGACTGGATAATTTTGAGTAGGTATCCACTAACCTCTGCATTTCTTAGTGCGCAGATTATGTTTTCCCAGGGAGCAGAGTTGAAGGCATTTCCGATATCCAGCGTGACCATAGACAGATAAGACTAGACATATAAGACTAGACAGACAAGACTAGACAGAAAAGACTAGAGAGACAGGACCAAACAGACAAGACTATACATAAAAGACTAGACAGGCAAGCTTAGACAGACAAGACTAAACAGACACGAGTGGACAGACAAGACTAAACGGACAATTATTTTTAAATAGCAACCCCTCTTAAGTTTCACTTTATTTTAAAGGTAATGAAAAAAAACACATCCTCGTAAACAAAACCAATATCTTAATTCTTTCAAGAATTATGAGGGGTTGACTGCCAAATGGGAAAAAAAGTGTTTGCACATTTCTTACGATTTTTATAACAAATTTTCAAATTCTCGACCTCATAAAGTTCTAAACTATCTAAGAATGTAGTTTTTATAACTCTTCAGTGATCCCAAAAATTTCATTTTCTTCCCACTCGTTCAAAACTTATAAGAGCTATAAGTACCCCCGCTTCCCGGGACAGAGCGTCTCGGGACTTTTGCGAAGCCCTGAATATGTACTCTAATCCAGAGATCATCACCACTGTCGCGAGATGTGCCATCTCAGCAATACCCATTTAAAAGCTCCTAGAAAAGTAGTTCAATCAGTTCTAGCTTCACAGCGGGGACCGGCTGAACTAATCCACGAAGCTATTTTTTTCTCAAAGTATTTTAGGTATAAGCCTACCGTTTGTTGACTCTCGCGGTTTTGTGCTACCTGGCACCACTTTAGCCCTGCAGTTATTATCAGGTCGTCGCTCCATCTCGTCTTTGGCTGTCCGGAGCTTCTTCTGTTACTCCATGGTCTCCATCGAATTAATTTAGCGCTCCACTTATCTTGATCTCTGGCGACGTGTCGCGCCTAATCCCATTTCTGAGTAACGGCGTGTTTTACATCTTGTACCTTCGTCGCATAAATTGTTACCATAATCCATTCATTCGTTGTGTTTACATAGTTGTCATTGTCATAATCCATTCATTCGTTTTCCGATCCTTCAATGATATGCAAATAATTTTCCTCTCAATAGCCCACCAATGAGTTTAAGCTTGTAGAGTATGGCTTTCATGAAGATTCAAGTGTGTGACCCGTAAAATTGACTTTTTCTTCTTCTCGCTTGGGCCTACTTAGGACCACGGTGTTCGTTTTGACTCTTTATATGGGTCTGCTGTTTCTTCTTAACTCAGAAAGTTTTCATTTTCTGGCTGTGGACAAGCTTCCTCTCCTCTCTCCACTTTGGTCTGTTGGTTCCTGTGCTGTTTTTGCTGGTAGGGGCCACTGGGAATACTCCTTCTCGAATGGTCTGCCGGAGTTTAGACCGATCCACTATGGTTTCTGGTGGAATTTTAAGTTGCTCCAGGTCTGATTTCACTGCGGTGATCCATTAGTTTTTGGAGGCTTTCCCTCTATCTATCGTTGCAAAGATCCTGTTCGTGACTCTGCGGGAGTTCATGCGGTTTAAATGTCCATAGAAGATTAGGCGCCTTTTCCTCATAGATGTGATTATGTCTTCTTGCAGGTGGTACAGATCACTATTGTGTCTGATGCTGTATGTACCATCCTCTTCTCATATTGGACCTAATATTCTCCTCAGGATTTTACTAAGTTATAATGTTTGAGTTTAATGTTCTTTGAAAGATTTTTGGAGATGTAAATGCTCTTGCAGGAGTGGCAGACCTTCTCCAACTTGGTACATCTGGTATCTATAGCCAAGTTCTCACTCTCGTTTGCTGAAATCCACTCACCTAAATACTTGACTGCAACGACTTTACGAATGATAGTGCCTTCTAGTGGAATTGTAGATGGGGCGTCCTTTATGTTAGTCATGAACACGGTTTTTTTGCATGCTGACTCTCAAACCGGCCTTAGCTGCTATGTTGGAGAGGCTCTGTATTTGGTAAGTAGCCTCTTCTATATCGTTGGATAACAGGACAAGGTCATCAGCAGAGTGCAATCCTCAGTTCAGTTCCCGATAGTAATGAGCAAGACCATTCCCTGATGATTTTCTCCGGTAAACAGTTGAACAGTATGCAAGAAAGACCATCACCCTGTCTAATCTAATCACCCCCGTTTGAATGGGTGAGCTCTCAGAGAGCTCACCTCTAAACTTAACTTTGGAGGTGGTGTTTCTCAGAGTGGCCTGGATTAGTCTGGTTGTATTCTCATCCAGGCCCAATTATCGAAGGAGATCAGAGTCTGTCTGTGTACCGAATCATATGCCTTTTGAAAGTCCACTAGGATTACTACCCAGAGATGTCCGCCGCGACCCCGGTATGTAAGGATGGTATTGAGATTTTGTATTTGCTCTGCGCATGATCTACGAGCTCGGAAGCCAGCCTGATATTCACCTAGTTGGGAGTAAAGCCGGTTGCTGACTCCAGTTAACAAGATTGTAGAGAATATCTTGTAAGTGAGTAAGTTACAGATATTAAAGATATGCCTCTGTAGTTATCGAGGTTAGTCTTATTACCCTTCTTGTGAAGAGAATTGTGAAGAGATGGATCACAACTGAGGTCCATCCTTCGGGTAAGATCTCTGTTACCCATATGTCCTGTATAATCTGATGGATGCTCTCTATGGATTGTTCATCTGCATTTTTCCACATCACCGCTACTATGCCATCTTCACCTGAGGCTTTGTTGTTCTTCAGGCTCTTGATGATGTTCTTTATTTCTTCCGTGGTTGGTCGTATGTAGTCTGTATACCTAGAAGTGGGCTCATGGAAGGTAAGTCTCTCTTTAGGTTCTTCTGCATTGAGGAGTTTTTGGAAGTATCCTGCAAAGGTTTTAGTGCAGTCTTTATTGTTTAACTGAAGCTTCCCATCAGGTCCACGTAGCTGAAGAGTGAGAGCTGTGTACGACGTGGTATGCTTCCTGAGCTCCCTATAGAGGTCTCTTAAGTTGTTCTTCTTGAAGTCCTCCTCTGCCTGTTGTATCAGGGATCTGGTGTAGTCACTCTTGGTATTGCGGATAATGCTCGCAGTTATTTTTCTTTGAGTTAAAAAGGCCTGTTAGTTTGTCTCATCCTTACGCCGATATGCAAGATTGACTATTATTACAATTCTGGATTGAACCCAAACGAAGTTATAAACTAGTCTAGTCGTTTGTGTTTTACGACATCTTGAACCTTCGTCCTTGCCGTAAACCATTCATTTGTTTTCCGATCCTTTAATGATATGCCAAAAATTCTCCTCTCAATGGCCCTTCGGTTGACTATAGTTAAGTTATAACTAGTCTAGTCGTTTGGGTTTACGACATATTGTACCTTTTTCCTTGCCGTAATCCATTCATTTGTTTTCCGATCCTTCAATGGTATGCCAGGAATTCTTCTCTCAATGACCTTCCGGTTGACTTTAAGCTTCTCGACTATGGCCTTCATGAAGATTCAAGTTTGTGACCCGTAAGATTGACTATTATTACAGTTCTGGATTTAACCCAAACAATTGTATAAACTAGTCTAGTCGTTTGTGTTTTACGACATCTTGGACCTTCGTCCTTGCCAGCACTATTCATGTCAGACATTGTTCCTGGTACTTTCGATTAAATATAGGGGTTCACGGCATCAATATACGGGTTTTAGAAAAAGATTTGAGCAGTACCGGTGCCATGATCAATTTCCAAGGTTTACCCCGTTTGCTGTTGTTTGATAGACTCTACATTACCAAAATCTTAACACATTTGAATGGATAGTCGTTGTACTTTAACATACATTTCTGTGTACAATAAACGAATTTGTTTATTGTCGATATTAACATTTTGCAGACTCGCTATACTTCAAATCTTCTACACTTCCTTGCAATTGATGCATCACCCATTTTATGCAAAATTGGTAAATTTTAAGTAAAGGTAACCAACCCAGTGTGTAGTAAATCGGAACTATTTTACGCGTATACGCATTAACACAAACTTGATATAAAAAAGCATCAGCCATCAAACCTTGCTCCAGTGTTGTATTCGTCCATTCCCCTGAGGGATTTCCCCGGCGCGGTCTGAAGTTCATGCGCAGTTTGGCGAATCCTCCGCGTTTGCTCTTCTCATCCTCGTCCATTTCCTTGCCTCCTTTTTCCGCGCTTATGTCGAAACTTATGCTTTTTGGAATTGCCCCGGTTGACGGAGACGGCTTGCTCCTTATTATATTTATTATATTTATACTATATTTATTACTAAGTTTATTTCCAGTCGTCGAGATTTACATTTTTTTATGAAATATAGGATTTCAAAGTCTTTGTCGAGTAAACCGAGGCAACCTCGCAATAAGTTATCAGTAACACAATTAGAGAACTTGCTTTTGTTAAAATTGACTCACTTGCAGTTCCAGTGACCGACGACGAAATGATATTCAAATTACTATCAGATCCATATAACCAAATCTTGTTCTTCCACGAAGCGTCCATGTGTCCTCCCCCGTTGTTCTTATTCTGCTGCGAACTGTTGGAAGAGCTTCCGCTGAAACTCGAATTGAGACTGGTATTGCTCAACTGCATGCCCGTCTCAATATCCTCGTTCTTTTGCACCTCGACCACTTTCTCGAAGCCGAATTCTTTAACTTTTTCTGAACTCTGGTGTATCTCACTCGGTCACGGAAGTTCCAGATTGTTGCTGATATCGCAAAACATCGGTCGCTTCTGGTTAACGATAATCGCTTCCCGTTTGGACAAGTGTATGCAGTTGCGACTAATCGGTCGCAGGATCTGATTCTTGGCGAATATTTGCAGTTCTTGTTGGTTGAGCAGTACTTTTTGAGACGAGTAATTTGGCATGGATTGGCCAATCCGTTGGCCATTGGCCATTGATCAATCCGTCGGTACACTTGGAAGGCGGACGGACTGTTGTTTTGACTCGATTAAAATCCCATCTGAAATAACATCTCTCACAATGGAATTTTTGTGTTTTTAATTAAAGTGAATTACGAAATGATGATTACGAACGATAGAAGAATGATGGCGGTGAAAAGCCTTCGATAGTTCTAATATGCTTGTCTATTTCATTCAATTGTTTTCCGATCCTTCAATGATATAGTCTCTCAATAGCTCCCTACTTGACTGTAATCTTGTCGAGTATGGCTTTAATAAAGGTCCATGTGTGTGTCACAGTTAAGGTTATTATATTATTACAGATCTGGATTTAACCGCAACAAGTTATAAACTTGTCTAGTATTTTTATTTTGAAAGAACCTCCTAAAATCGTTAAATTTACAAAGAAAAGCTGAAGGCCGTTATAGAAGACTTGAAAGATTGTATGCTCAAATTGTTAGGAAATCATGGCTTTATGGAGCTTCTGGAAACGTCTGCACTTAAAAAACAATTATCTTGCCTGGAATAGTGCGAGGAAAATAATATGAGAAATGCATTTGATAAAATAATGGCCTTAGAAGATACTGAAGTTAAGAAAGAGGATAATTTGAATGATTAAGGAATATTATTATCAATTGAATACAAAATAGCGTCAGAAATCAATGGTTTAGGAGGAGTAAACAAGGAATAAATACAGAAATGGATGAGATGTTCCCACTTCGTTCGGTTATTCTAGATGTACTTATTTGTCCAAATAAAAAGCATTTAAATGTAAAAAATTAGGTGCTTTTGTAATTCGTGTTTTCAATTATACTACAAACTCGGTCCTGTCCGACCCGGATAATTGAGGCTCTACGGTATATCAATAAATCATAAAAGCTTTTAAATTTTGATTCACTGTTATAATACTATAATATATAACTCTTCAATTCCCAAGCTACCATCTACGAAATTTTTATTTTTATTTTGTGCTAATTATTGTGTCTGGGTATTCAAAATATGGAAAGAAAAAAAAAACTATCCCCTAGTTTTTTTAAGGGGTGGCACCTACGGTTGACACGCGATAACTCTATTAACTATTTTTTGAATAAAATACACTCTTACAATTAGTATTAGTTTGATTATTGAACAATAATTTACAATAAAAACAATTACACCACTTATCCTTTTGACATTTTTACAACAATGTAAATTTCACAAAACACATACGAGCAAAAAAATCAAGACCGTTTGAAACAATTAAATTAATTTGACAGATAACATAACTCCAGTGTTGTCCAAAATAAAATCACAAACACTACTAAGTATTGACATTTTAGTAATAATATATTTGTTTTTAAAATATAATAAATTGCATGTAAAAAAAAAATGGCAAAAAGTCCCGTCACCTAGAGGGGTGACACTGGGAATTAACGGGTTAATCCACGATTATATAATTAAGCACCAATGATAATTTAGACAGTTTTCCTATTACGACAGTAAGAAAACTTAATCGACAACCTAATGCCTTGAAAAAATGGAAAAAAAAACTTGTAATAAAGTGTAGACTAACTTTCTATTCAATCTCCAATTCACAACTGATATTAGTATCACTAAAATAGCAAGTCCTAGTTTATTTCTCATTAAATTGAATATATTTCTATTGGTTGAATTATATATATATATATATATATATATATATATATATGACGTTTATATGTACAGTAGGTCAGATAGCTCGTCGAAGTTCACCGACCAGATTCCGACCCGGATCTCCGTCGACGGCGTGACGTCACCGCGGTGACAGCGCGAGACAGACGGGCCACTTTTACGTCAACCTCTATCTATCTTGGCACTTCAATAATGCACTCCTACACGCTGGCATATATTGCTGACTGAATTTTGAATGCGTTTTGTTAATTAATTTATGCAGAATAAAAATCTGAATTTGTGCAAGGCGCAGAATAAATTTCGATCGTTTTGAAAGTCGCTTTGGTTATCAAGATTTTGACACGCAATAGTTGCTAGATGGATATCTTGAATGACGTAGGATGTTTATGTTTCGCTTGTTATTTCTTTTTCGTGATAAAGTATAATTTTAGATTGTAAAACAAGGATATATAATAGATATAAGGATATATAATAGATATATATATAAGTTATAATAAGCAGTTTATAATATTTTTGATAATAAACAATTTTTTGTTACATAGATGTATTTTGACAATCACAAGGTTGTCATTTATTATCCAAAGTGTAACGTTATTACTTTTGCTATCTTAGACAATAAAATGTGACATCAGCTTGAAGAATATTTATCTTTGTTTATTTGATAAGAATTTAACTAATTCTATACAATCGCTATTCTTAATTGCTTTAACTTTAAAGGACACTCGCACAGTCAATATAATTGCTTCAGTATCGCATTTGTGTCAATATATTGATCGTCTGAGGGGCAAATTGTATCAATAAGATTGACGTCAATTAAATTGAGACATATCAAATAAATTTGATTTTATAAAACCTCCTTCAATATATTGAAGCATATTTATTGTCCTTGAGAGGAGTATATTGACAATGTTCCATTATTTTGCCTAGTTGCGCTAGCGTTGGCAATTTGTGGAAACAATCTTTACCAAAACATAATAACACATTTTCACATTCTGAAACTTGCACATGCAAGATAATAACTGACCAAATATTGAAGCAATTGTATTGACCGTGTGAGGGGCATCTTCAATATCTTTTATTTCAAAATATTTAGTCAATAATATTGAAGCAATTATATTGACCGTGTCTGTGCCCCCTGTTAGGCCCTATAAAATGATCATCCTCTTTGTGTACGTTAGCTTAAAATGCTGGGCATTTTACTTGTGAATGTATCAATTATATACAAATCTTTGCAGAGAAATTTCCAAAGAAAAGCTTAAGGAAATTGTGTTTAACAGTTATTATTGAACAAATATAAATGTTCGGCTGAAGTAAACGAAAACAAATATAATAATATAAATATATATAAATAGGAAGGAGTTTTGGTAAGTCTTTAAACCAAGTTAGTAGTATATCAAAGAACGAGTTCAATAAGCGCGGTTTTGCAGCACGCGTCCATGTTTAGGTTTTGTTGGACAAGTGCAAGACAAGTGCTGAACGAGTTTTTTATACTATTTTTTTTCTATTTTGCGCCTTGTTATGCCATTTCTAAATAAAAAAATCTCCAATACATATTGAGAACATTTTTATCGCACTCGGCGAGGCATAACCGCACGCATATGAGTGCTGTTATGAGTCCATTACAGACGCATAATAAGAAAATTTACATTCCAAAATTAAAGTTTTAGCAAGACTCTAAAGTAACGTCCACTGTTTTTCGACGAAAGAGTCGAAGGTTCTAGAAATAGACTTCTGCTCTACCAACAAATCCTACTCTCTCGTCCTCGAAGACAACGCTTCGCGTACCCACTGGGTGCATAGCGTACAATGGATGTGCGTTATGTAGCAGACGAGGTGAAAGGCGAGTGCCTGGCGCATCAAAGCGAGCTATGAACTATCGGCTAGGAGAATAAACCCCAACAGAGAATTCTGGTCCTCCAGGTTGGGGGGTTGAATCGATGGGCTAACCCCTCATGATTAGTGAAAGCTCTATGCGGTTAAAAACTTCAATCGGAAGCCTCGGAACCAAGGCGGACGGAAGAATGGAATACGACAACAGCAACGAAAATGGTTAATGAATTTTGTAACATGGACGCCTCCTCTAGAATTTAGAGCGCCTCTTCTAGCACTCTAAATGGGTAAGTATACCAACGCTTTGAGGAGGAGGGTAGGGTACAATAGATCTATAAAGGTCGCAGTACAAGTCGTCACCACCATATCTACAATCTACAACATGGAATATTCAAGGTATCAATACAAAGCGTCGAGAAGTATTTGACGAAATGAGAAAGATGAAAGTGGATATCGGAGTTCTAACCGAAACAAAGAAAAAAGGAAAGGGGAATGAAAAAGGAGAGGAATATATAATGTTCTACAGCAGAGTAAAGAAGAACGAGAGAGCGAAGAGGAGAGTTGCTATAGCGGTCTACAGTAAATAAATAAAAAATAACGAGTTGGGAAGAAATAGAACTTGACAAATAGAAATTGGCCTTTCGAACGATCCAATAATGACCTTAGAACCGAAGAAAAATGCATATGACATCGCGATTGTAGGAGTATACGCTCCAACAGATAACACAGAAGCTTTAATTGAAGACCAGTTTTATGAAACATAGACTATGACTAACATAGACATAGACTGTTCTAACGAAGATTAACCCAAAAAAAGAAATTTTTGTCCTTGGGGACTTAAACGCTCGTACTGGACGCTGTGTTATAGTAGGAAGATATGGAGAAGAAGTACTCAATGATAGCGGATAAAGACTAATTGATCTATGTAGCACACTCTCTTTAAAGATTATGAATGGATTTTCCCCCATAAAATGACACATAAATACATGGAGTCAATCAAAACGAAAATCAGATCGAAGATCAAATTGAAAATCAGAACGAAGATCAAATTGAAAATCAGAGAAATTTCATAGAGGGCCAGAATGCGACTCAGACCATTTTATGGTGAAAGCAAGTGTACTAGTTAAGTTCAGATCTTCCCAGAAACAAAAATAATAAGTAAAAATAATCTGCAACAAAATATAGAATCTCCTAAATACAATTTATAGAGTTTAACCGAAGAATCGGTACAATTATTATATGAGTCGAGACTGGCAACTAAAGTACAAAAGTTAGAAGAAGGAACAGCAGAAGAAGTGTATAGAACAACTTAAGGTCTGTATTCATGAAACCACAAGAGAGGCTTTAGGAGAAACTGAAAGAAGCAATCCAAATAGCAAATATTGGTGGACAGCGGAATTGGAAACTTTAATCAAACAGAAGATATGATATTGATTGAGAAGGTATGCTTGTTACCTCAAGTGGCTAACAACAGGAGATTATGAGGATAGAAAACAGTAAGTACATCAGATTGAATAAAGAGACAAAAAGGATAGTCCAAATAGTATCAATCGATATGGGCTGCACGAGAATATCAGAGGCATAGAAAACTATACAAAAATCTCAGAAAAGATAACAAAAACAGTAACAACATCGAACTAATACAAATGTACGAATAGGAAAACTATTTCCAATCATTACTGAAAGGATTGGATGACATTTTCGCTACTTAGTTTCATCCAGGAAACGGTATTAAGGAGGAAACTAAATGTCAGTTCGGCGAATTGTTCATTTGGTTAAAGGTAGGCGTCCACAGTTTCGCATCGTACGTATGGGACGCATCGCATCAAACGGATCGTAGTATTCTTTCTATAGAAAGCAATACAAGTGCGTCCACTGTTCCGCATCGTACGGATCGCACGAATCTACCCGTCGGCAATGCCGATGCCGATGCTCCGAGGGGCAAGTTTTACGATGCGTGCCGATGACGTCATACGGAATATGGTATTTGCGGGTAGTTGCGTCGGCAAATCCGATCGCTGCCGATACTGTGGACACATTGTAAAAAAATAATCCGTTTGATGCGTCCGATACGTACGATGCGAAAATACTGTCGCTTCAATGCACGTTCCTCTGTATATCGATTAGTCATTGGTTCTGTCAAAAATGTTGCATCCAAAAAATTCATCCGAACTTACTGCTATCGTTAACTTGAAAATAAGTAGTTTGTTGCAGAATTTTGCCAATAGCTTATATTTTGGATACATTTCACACTTTGGAAGCGATCAATTTATTGTTTTTCTCTAGTACCATCAGACCTCGGCTTGAAAATGTATTACACCATGTATTAATCCAGCAATGATAATAAGTTGTAGTTGACAACTAGTTAGCATTGTGTCCGTCATTGTTGATTATAACATTTGCTGTCGGATTATGCTTTCACAAACAAACAAAATAAAACTTTGCATATACCTCCATTCTTAGTCACGTTACTATTTTATATTTTTTGCTACGCTTGTATATATACAAACCACAATTGGATTATTGTGCTGGGACGTATATAGTTATGAACTAAATCCACATCAATGCAATAAAGAAAAAACATAATAAATGGAAAAGAAGACAAAAATCTTGACTAGCCTTAAAACACGTGGAATTTTACATCAAATTTTATGAAAAACGAACAAACAAAAAACTATTATTAATACAACATTTGAAAGCAGGATACGATTATCTATTTTTTTTTCCAAAAGCAAAGTTCACAAAAACAATTTTGACTTACGGACCTTTCTAAAAAATATGTTATTAAGAGCAAGAATAATCGGTTCGAGAATTGCATGGGATTGGCTTAAATTCAATTGTGCATTCGCCAGGTATTTTTTAGCCCGACGCTCGTTCAATTTGTTACCGGCATTTCCGCTTGAAATGCAGTTAACCCGTTCCTACTAATTAGAACGTATCATTAGTATCTAGTTGAAATGATAATTAAACAAAATTAACAAGGTAGACATAATTATAATTTTTAATATTATAAATTACAATATTTTGATGAAAGGTAGTTAATTAATGAAAAACAATTCTGTAAATTAGAACAACTTTAGATAGAGGATAAAGTCTAGACTGGATAAGATGCCTAAATAAACTGGATAAGAACGCAAGACTGTATAAGATGTCTAGTCTATCTGGACTGAATAAGATGCCTAGATAGACTGTATAAGAAAGAAAGACTGTATAAGATGCCCAGTCTAGTTCACATTATAGACGCTAGGACATGACAGAATTCCGGACCGTATAACCTAACTTTGACCTTAACCTAACCTAACTTTGCTTACTAATCCCAACTAAGGCGTTAGATTGTTTACTACATATCATCTATTTATTTTGTCGACATCGTGTTCTGGTGAGGGTTCGTTACTCCATTCGGCTTTACTACTACACAATGCTACGTAATTTTTCTCGAAATGGTATTTTCAAAATATCTTGGAAGCGAGGCTTTTCCGGTCTCTGCTCCCGATTATTTTACCTCTGCCTATCTCTTGTTAAACCTTACAATCACCAATCTGGCGGTGTCGTCCACGACAAGGTACAGCGAAGTCAAACCCAGCAGTAATGTAATTGTTTTCGGGCATGACCCTATCGCCCCTTTGATGTAGACACATGGGGTGATAACTTGTTTGCTAATTTACGGATTTTTTTTTACTAGAAAAACCGTTAAAAGAAATAAACCCATTTGGTGACGTTGGAAACTTCGTATTTCTAATTTCACATGTACAAAGGCAGACATAGGCAAGATTTTCTACTAGATTCTATTAGAAAACATCGTAATCTATATGTTCCATATCTCAACTTCTTAGACCCCGCTGGGGTGATAACTTTTTTGCTAATTTAAGGATTTTTTTTTTACTAGAAAAACCGTTATTTAGACACATCTTTGACATGATTTATAACACACGCGAGTATTAGTATTTAGTAGTATTATATATACACACCAGTCTGAATCTTCTGAAGCTATTTCTTCATAGAGCAGCGTTTCCCAAACTTTTTTTCTTCGTGACCCGGTTATTTTAATTTTTCTTTCGTTACCCAGTACCTAAATGGATCATTTTATTAATGGTTAAACAAAGGTAGCTCTAACAAAGATTTAAAAAAAAAAACAGTGTTGAAAAGCCTGCTTCACACTTGTATATAATCACAAAAAACATTAGAGATTTTATTGCTTTTTGTGCCAATACTGGAAATTTCTGCTGACAGGAAAGACAAACATACAACAAAGGCATTCTATTGAAATTATCTTTCAGCATTGTGTCACATGACAGGTCAATTATAAATTCAACGTCCGAATCTAGTAATTCTGTTTCAAATTCTACATTCAGTGTAAACGGGTTTCTTATCCATGGAACATATTCTTTAATATTTGTCTGTGATCCTTGCAGATGATCCTTGAATGCAGTTGAAATTGCATCTGGCATGGAACTAAGATTATACTGTTTTTGTAATTCTGTTAGCTTCATAAAAGCATTGTAGTTTCCTTCTTCCTCACAAAGAATCTATAAATTTAGTTTTTTTTTGTCGTAGCCTCCACTTTCTCTTGTACTTTAAATACATTGACATTTATGTCATTAAACTTGTCATTAGCTTGAAATAGATGTTGGTCCAAAAATAATAAAACTTCTTCTCTCATTTCAAAAAGGCTTTTTAAAACATTCGTTCTGGGCAGCCATCGTACATCACAATACAAAAGAAGATGTTCGTGTTCGCTACCCATTTCTTTACATAGTGCAATCTGGAATTCAGTGGGCCGTTTTTTATAAAATCCACAATTTTTTACGCTCTTGCATAAAATGTAAGAGCAGTGGCATTTTTTTGTAGCTGAAGGTAGACTTCCGAGCAAAGTGGCTCTTCATAGCGATATTATTATCACTATGGAAATGTATGAGGCGCCATTCGAGCCAAACGACACTGACGCTGGGCGCCTCAATGCCTCTGCGCTCGAATTGCGCCTCATACATTTCCATACTGCATAAAGGTTAAAGGTCACACACTGGTCCCACGTACGCAACGTATGCAACACATTACGATATCTGGACTCTTGATTTTAGATGAAAAACGATGCCATAGAAACACACTATCGTATGCAACGCAATCACACGCAACGTCGATCTGGGATGTCCAGATCGGCGTGTGAAGGTGGAGGGGATGTTCGTACGATATCCACGCGTGTCATCAGTGTGTTTCTAGAACTTATGCATAACACGTCATAAACAAATAGACCGTTGATGCAAGCGTTCTCCTCAATCTGTATTTTAGACATGTGAAAGTACATAAAGAATCGTTCTTCATCAGATTCCAGTTTCTGCATTAATGTTTTGGTATTATCCAACTTTTTTTCTTTGTTTATTTATCTCATGAACCCAATGTCTTCGCTTCTTAACTTTAGTTTTTATTTTTGTGGCGCGGAAATATTCATTTAAAAATAGTAAACTCAATAAATCATCCTCAAACTCGCTATCAGAATCAGAAAACATGACTTATAGGCGCACTAGTGCACCTTATGAGAAATTACAACAGCGTCTGATGCAAAATTTACGTTGCATACGCGGGACGAATGTGCACACCAATTCTCCCACGTTGCATCGCTTGCGTACATTTGACCAGTGTGTCTCTACCTTAATACTATCGCCATGTCGCCGCGGCTTTGACGCTGCGTTAGTGACGCAAGAGCCGCTTTGCTCGAAAGTCTACCTTTAAGCTTCTTTATGTATGCTACAGTGTAGCCACACACATTCTGGGCTACAGCTATTATTTTTGGAGAGTCCTGCACGAATAATGACGAATGAATTGATTAATATAACCGTCATCAAGCTAAGAATTTCTTCGGCTGTTCTTGTAACCAAGTTTTATAAAACAAAAATTCTTCTTTCGATGTATTCTCAAGATCGTATCTCATAAAACATATTAGATTAGCATTCATAACAGTTTCTTCGATAGTATATGCCATTTCCACGATTCTACGCTTCACAGTATTATTGGAGAGCATATTTATTTGGTTCTGTTGTTTTTTTTTGTCACATTTTCGAGTTCCTATTATTTTCATTGCTGGAATTAGTAACTTTTCGGCAATTGTATGAGGGTAGCCGGTCTCGGCTATTAATTTGGATATTTCATAAGAAGCCATAACTAGGTATTTAGGCAAAGCACCCTGATAAAAATTCAAAGACATCGACTTATTACGCGCTATTAGTTCTTTCTTTTTGTTTATAAAGTTTGTCGTTTTATTACTGTAATTTGGATGTTTTCATTCTAAATGCCTCTTTAACTTTGAAGGTTTCATGGACTCGTTTGACATTGTCCTATAAAAAATAACGCATAATGGGTTTTCATCAGCACCTTTTAGAAAACTGAATTTTATGTAATCCGAAGAATATTGTCGCAACCAAGGCGTTTTCTTCTTTTTTGTAAGAAGTGTAGAAGGAAACTCGGTATATGGGCGTTTGATAGCACCACTCGTACTGGGCTGGGTATCTTCACTAGGTTCTGTCTTTTTAAAAGTTTCTGGCTGTATATCACCGACACTAACCGACACCTTGTTTATTTGTTGTTTAATTAGCCACTTATCCATGGGGAATTATTTTGAAGTAATTAATATATGGAATATTATTATACGGTTTTCTATCAAAACTTGGCTGTACTAATAAGCAGTAAATATATTGTTCATCATGAAATGAGAGAGATAGTCAGAAACGGCATATATGTATTGCGTAGTAGTTTGTTTACACATTGGGATTTATGTGATAACAATTCAAATATATTTAAAAATGGCGTGTTGAACATTTTAAAGCAAGAAAAAGCGAAATTGAGGTCTTAAATGCGTTTTCCTGTTTTAACTTGCAAGAAATAGGCAACTCAACAATAGGTTTTTTCAAGAAAAAATAATGTATCTGTACTAGTTTTTTACAATTGATATAAAAATAATTCAAGTTTTTGTTCTCTCACAAGTCGCGGCGGCAAGTATTGTCGATTTAATTTTATTTAATTATATTTTACATTTTCGTGAAAATAAATAAACTAAAACAAAAAGCAGCTAAACTTTTTCGAGTTTCTTTGCGACCCGGTATATTTTTTCCGTGGCCCGGTACCGGGTCGCGACCCGGCATTTGGGAAACTCTGTCATAGAGGATTCTGCTTCCCCACGTAACAAAATCAAACAAAACATGGACTCGTATGTGAACAAAATGCGCCTCCACTATTCATTTTCCTAATTCAAGTAGTTTCTAGCAAATTTCAATCTGTATCTGCAGTGGTCTGCAGACAACTGTGAGCCAGGTGAGCTGGTTATCTGGCTCTCAGATTTCCTTTCAGAAGACATTGGTGAACGTTTTATATGCTAAT
Source organism: Phosphuga atrata (assembly GCA_944588485.1). Taxonomy (NCBI): domain Eukaryota; kingdom Metazoa; phylum Arthropoda; class Insecta; order Coleoptera; family Silphidae; genus Phosphuga; species Phosphuga atrata. Next base: position 25,018,772 of record OX155893.1, read on the forward strand.
CTGCAAATTATATATTGATGAAACTTGTCTTTGGAGGGCTCTTGTGCTCTCTTAGCGTGCTCTTAGATTTTCTTTCAGAAGACATTGGTGTACGACTTCAATTGGAACATTATGTAGGTACAACTGAAAGTTGTCTTTGAAGGGCTCTTGCGGAGTGCTAAGACTCTCTTAGTGTACGCATTCGAAGAAACGATCTTCTACAGCGGAAGTAGCACTTGGTCACCTTTGTCCTGGTCTCCTGCCATGTTCATTAGTTTCTCTGAAACGCTGGACGATCCGTGGGCAGGTAGTGTAGTTAACCCGAAGCCTGACAGCGCGGAGAGAATATCCTTCTTCGGATAAATTATTTATGCGACATTAATAATTGTGCAATAATTTCTGTGTAGTCTTCTTAGTCTAATCTAAGATAATGACCAACTAATATTGCCATAGTTTTACAATTATTCATGTGCGCCACTTCACCTTGTTATGGCCTAGTCAATATAGGTACCAATTATAAATTTCTTTAGTCTATATATTTAAATGTTTATATTTTAGTTTACTTTAACTAATTAGTTAATAACTTAAAGGTAGAAAGCATAAACAAATAAAAAAATTGTTTAACCCAGTTTATGTATGCATACGTATAGACGTGTAAATAAATTATTTAAAATGATGGTCGAAATGAAGATTAAACTTAATTGAGATATTAATTGATGACCCAGATGAGTAATTCACAGAAATAAAAACATGAGATGGTGAAAAAAAAGCAAATACAGTTGTAATGTAGTTAGCGAACATCGTGTTTGTAATGAATAATAGAGTTTGAATAGTGCGTCCGTCTTTCTGACGCAACAGCGAGAACAATGTGAATAGACAGATTATTGCGAAGAAAAAAAACAACACTCGAACCGACGAAATGATTGGTGAAAGGTGCGGCACCAAAACGGTCCGAAGGTTGAAATTCGCTTATAAAAAAGGCGCATCCTGGTCAACAGCGTTTCCCATTCGTTGACGTCATGCGGTACTGTTTGTTCTAACCCAAAAACCGACGAAAACAAAACGCATTCCGAAAACAATTTATTTATGTGCAGCAGCACTATTTAAGTTTCTTGTTTGTTTAATGATTTAAACACTTGCCAAACATTTACAAACGAATTTATTCCTTGATAAAAGTGGCGAAGCGTAGAATAGACTATTAATCATGGATAATATCAAGAGGAATTGTTTAGGAGTGTCAAGAGCATAAATAAATAGTATATTTTGTAACTAGGGCGGTAGGTTGTCAATTTGACACGAGAGCGAAATTGGGCGCACGAACGCACATTCGCTCGAGGCGGCAATTGACAATACCGCCCGTGTTACAAACAATATTTTTTAGGAGCATATCCCCTCATGCGAGGGGATGTATCTTACAAGTTTGGGATCCAGGTTCCATAAATAAAAAATTAAGAATTTGCTTTTTCAATTGTCTCCGGTGGTGTGGATTCGTCTGAGGAACTCCTCAGTCTCCAGTATCACTAATTTCCACTAATTTTTAAACGTTTTCTTTAATTTAAATTTTTATTTTGTAATGAAAAAAAATTCTGTCACTTTCACGTCACTTTTTAGTATTGAGGTCTGGATTGTATTTATTTTATTTATTTAATTGTTTTTTTTTTAATGTAACCTAGCGATTTATATATTTGCGTGCGTTACCCAAGTTGGTGGAAATCTAACGAAAAGGCATTTGTCGTACTAAAAAACGTGCGCCAGATAATACTTTTAACGCATCAGTAATAAAAAATAAGTTTACCTATACCATTTATAGGTAAAATTAATCTAAAAATGAGAAAGCGAATCGAATTCGCCAGGATACTCAATATTTTGATCTTTCTGCTAATCGAAAATACGCGAACAAATTTAAGCCTACAAATGAAAAAACAAACGATAGATAAATCGAAGTAAAATGGAAGTCCATTCAACTACTAATTGCGACTAATTCGACTGTTTTAAAATTAGATTAATTAGCAAAAACCAAAAGGCTATGTACATACAAAAATAGACTAGTTTCGACAAACTATACCAGCGTTTCTCAAACTATGGCTCGCGATGCAAAATCGGGTCGAATTAAATTTGTATTGGGTCAAAAAGAAATTGTTTTGATAAAAAAAAACAAAGAAAAATAAATAGCTAAAATAACATGTTGCCAACAAATTTTTTATCCTATGGGTCGTACTATAATATGCGGAATATTAAATAAACATAATAATACTAAAAAACATAGCTTGAATATATTCAACCTGTTCGTTAATCTACAAAGGACTTAGACCAGCGATCCTCACTACGCGGCCCGCGGGCCACATGCGGCCCTCGTAACGATTTTTTGCGGCCCTCGGCTGTTATTTTAAAATTTCAAATGTGTTATGAAAGAAGTTTTAAAGATTGTAAATTTAAAGGTTGTAAAGGAGTTGCAAGGAGGCTACAACAAAATTGTACTTTTTCACAGGAACAAAAGTTCTATATGTATATTGAAGAACTGTCAAAGGGTGATTATTCCAGCTTTCCTTGAGTTAAAACTCTGATGAAAATCCAGATGAAAAACAAGATGTTTCTGATTTAATAAAGCTGTTGACAAACCTAAAAGACGAAATGAATGTGAGGTTTAGTGGCTTCAGGAAGTATCAAGAACCATTTCGCTTAGTAGAATATCCATGGGCAGTAACAGCAGCAAATGTAGCTCAACTTTCTGTTTTTGGATATGAAGCTATAGATTTGAAAAATTGATCTTCAGCATGATACAGCAACTCAAAAGTATTTTTGAAGAAAAAAGAAAGATAAGGTTCACTGTTTTGGAAAGTAGTTGAAAATTCCCTAACCTAATTGACTGTGCTCAGAAAGTCTTGTGTGTTTTTGCATCTACATATGTGTGTGAATCTACATTCAGTAAGCTAAAGTTTATAAAAAACAAGTACAGATCCAGGTTAACTAGTGAAAACGTTGACAGCATTTTGAGAATTTCAGTTTCTTCCCAACCTGCTAATGTGGATGCTACATTAGAGAGCTGTGAAAGATTTCGCTCATGAACTTCAAAGAATTAACAAATTTAAGTATGCCTGGAGCTAATTACATTTTTGACTTGCGGCCCTCAGGAAAATATGAAAAAAGCAATTAGGCTCTCTAAAAAATCCTAGTGAGGACCCCTGACTTAGACAAATGTCATATTGAAATAACTACTTCCCTGTCTAATACCACGCAGGATATTGGATTACACATTACACATTTGTATGCTGTTACTAGTACTACTAGTTAAATAACATCAAGAGATTTTCTACATAAATTAAGTGACTAGCCATCTGCAGACGCGCTTCGAGATTTATCTCTCATCAGTGCAGCTTTGCTTTTGTTTAATTAACAATTAAAAATTAAAATACACTTGATCTTTTTCAACACGTGCATAAATTAAGAGGTTAGGCTTGATTTGTAGATTAATGAACAGGTTAAATTTTAATATATTCGAGCTATTTTTCGTATTATTATGTTTATTTAAATGTAACTACAAATAGCTGTGGGTCTTCAAGTCTCGCTGGATAAAACAGAATTCTTCACCAACATCAAAGAAGCAAACAGAGAGATGTTACTATAGCAGGGAAACATCAATAGGACTGAGAAATTTAAGTATCTCGACGAATGGATTAAACCCAACTTATCAGAAAGAGCACCATTATCCATGAGAGTCAACAAGTTAGAACTAGCCTATCCACTGACTATCAACAGAAACTCCTGTCACGCAACCTGAAACTTACACATCAGTCATACGACCAGAAGCCCTGTATGCCATGGAGTGTCTTTCCTTGAACCGAAGAGGTCATGGAAGTCAGAGAGAGGAGAATCCTCAGGAAGATCGCCCGGTAAAGGAAGATGGGGAAGTCCGACTCATATATATTCTCTGAGACTCTGACTCATATTTAGTAGCTTTTTATGGCCATGTTGCAAGATTACCTCCAAACCGACTAACCAACCGCCTGTTCAACTTTTGCAAAACAAGAAGGTTCGTACGACTTGGTCGACAGAACCCGAGAAGGATATTAAAGAACTGGGAATAAGAGATCTCCAAAACAGACAGTCTGTGAGACGCACCCTGAAGGTCTGTGAAAGTCTGTGGATTTTAGGAAAAACCCCCTGAGAAGAAAAGGTACCCCCTGAACTGAAAAGAGAAAGGAGTTGCACCAGCAGAAGATGCGACAATACTGGACAAAGATCAAAGCCCAACAGTTGAACAAACGTGGTCCAAAGTAGGCCTATTCGAAACAAGAAGAAAAAGAAGAAGTAACTACAAATAGTGAGGTCCCCTAAATTTTTAATTCCAGAATATTATTTGTGTTTAAAAGTTTGAGAAACTCTGGACTAGACTACACTGGAACCACAGACAAGCAATAGATGAATTAGTAAGAGCAGCCTAGATAGAAGTGAGGAGAAAAGAATTGGTCGGAGAGACAAAACAAAAATAATTGAAATAAAAGTACTTATGTCACATAGTTTCACCAACACAGTGGCATCTTGAGATCTACAACAAATATTTTACAATTATCGATATTTATACAATTTTAAGATGGGGTTTGTCATATTTTTAAGAGAGGTGATTGGTGGATAAATTGGATTTGTTTATTGGGACAATTACTCGAACTTTTGTTAATGGTTTTCCCGAGGGGTCATCCACTCCCTTAAATGTGGCAATGTATTCGTAATTATCCTGATTTTTTTTGGTAATTCAAGGTACTCTAAGAAGTTACTAGCGTAATGCGTAATAATGTCACGTAATTATGCTAATTCTTTGCTAATGTGAAGTACTGGGAAAAATCACAAGCGTAATGCGTAATAATGTCAGATAATTTATGAAATGCTGAGCTACTTCAAAGTAATGCCATGAAAAGGAAGGAAATTTGAAATATTTACTTTTAAATAATTTCTAATGCACTGAACGTTAGAGTATATTTACTTGTTATTTCTATGTGCAATCTGTAAGATAAGAGTGCTAGTAATGAAGAAGACGTTAGTAGTATCGCCATTAAATAACAAGTGTGTTGAATTTCTATACATTTATTGAAATTGGATTGAAATACAACAAAATTACAATACTCTAAACTACTTGAGTTCTTTTTTTCACATTTTTGTATTGCTTATCAATTTTAAATCATATGTCACAGTCCTGTGAAGTTAGCAACCGAATTTGCAAAAATATGATATTACATCGGAGTTCCTGGTAGATATGAAATAGTTCTAAAGAGTATTATGGAAAATACAAAAAATGAGCTAGCAACACTTTTGAGAAAAACTGTGCGTTTTGACATATTACTGCACCTCGGCCATGGTTGAGTTCTATCGAAGATCCCTTTGACATATTTTGATCGAAACCTTGGTTCAAAAGATATTTTCAATAATAAGGGACCCATGATTTTGAATTAAAATTTAAAAAAATCTAGCAACAGTTATGTTTGCAGTTCATGATAGAGCTCATAGAGAATCCTTATAACATTTCTCTGCAAAGTTAAAAATTGAAAAGATATACAAAAATTAAACTTCATCGATGCGGCGAAATGAAGAAAAGAAATCGCGCAATAGTTCTGTTTGCATTTCCCGGTAGAACTCTTAGAGTTCTATCGAAAATCCTTGTAACATTTTTCTGTGAAGTCGAATATTGGAAAGATATTCGAAAAAAAGTTCACTAATGAAGTTCGAGTTCAGCAATGAAGTACAAAAAAAGTGCCGCAACGTTCTGTTCCTGTGTGAATTCGTTGGTTAGCTGTAAAAAATATGCACATTTTCTAACTAAAATTTACTAACTAAAAGTATTTACTACAAGCTCGGCGCGTAGATTTTCGCGCGGCCGACAAAGCAGAAACATTCAAAACGCCGCTCGGTCGCCCCGTTTTTTTATCTATTTCCCTTCGTCACATCGGTGAAGTTTAATTTTTCCCATATCTTTCTAATTTTGAACTTCACAGAAAATTTTTATAAGGATTTTTGAAGACAGAAATCTTAAGAGTTCTACCAGGAACTTCAAACAGAACTATGCGCGTTTTTTTTTCTTGGTCGCATCGGTAAAAACTAGGGCGGTAGGTTGTCAATTTGACACGAGAGCGAAATTGGGCGCACGAATGCACATTCGCTCGAGAGGGCAATTGACAATACCGCCCGTGTTACTAACAATATTTTTTAGGAGCATATCCCCTCATGCGAGGGGATGTATCTTACAAGTTTGGGATCCAGGTTCCATAAATAAAAAATGAAGAATTTGCTTTTTCAAATTGTCTCCGGTGGTGTGGATTCGTCTGAGGAACTCTCCTCAGTCTCCAGTATCACTAATTTTCACTAATTTTAAAACGTTTTCTTTAATTTAAATTTTTATTTTGTAAGGAAAAAAATTCTGTTACTTTCACGTCACTTTTTAGTATTGAGGTCTGGATTGTATTTATTTTATTTATTTAATTGTTTTTTTTTTTAATGTAACCTAGCGATATTGTATATTTGCGTGCGTTACCCACGTTGGTGGAAATACAACGAAAAGGCATTTCTCGTACTAAAAAACGTGCGCCAGATAATACTTTTAACGCATCAGTAATAAAAAATAAGTTTACCTATACCATTTATAGGTAAAATTAATCGAAAAATGAGAAAGCGAATCGAATTCGCCAGGATACTCAATATTTTGATCTTTCTGCTAATCGCAAATACGCGAACAAATTTTGTAGCCTACAAATGAAAAAACAAACGATAGATAAATCGAAGTAAAATGGAAGTCCATTCAACTACTAGTTGCGACTAATTCGACTGTGTTAAAATTAGATTAATTAGCAAAAACCAAAAGGCTATGTACATACAAAAATAGACTAGTTTCGACAAACTATATCAGCGTTTCTCAAACTATGGCTCGCGATGCAAAATCGGGTCGAATTGAATTTGTATTGGGTCAAAAAGAAATTGTTTTGATAAAAAAAACAAAGAAAAATAAATAGCTAAAATAACATGTTGCCAACAATTTTTTTATCCTATGGGTCGTACTATAATATGCGGAATATTAAATAAACATAATAATACTAAAAAACATAGCTTGAATATATTCAACCTGTTCGTTAATCTACAAAGGACTTAGACCAGCGATCCTCACTACGCGGCCCGCGGGCCACATGCGGCCCTCGTAACGATTTTTTGCGGCCCTCGGCTGTTATTTTAAAATTTCAAATGTGTTATGAAAGAAGTTTTAAAGATTGTAAATTTAAAGGTTGTAAAGGAGTTGCAAGGAGGCTACAACAAAATTGTACTTTTTCACAGGAACAAAAGTTCTATATGTATATTGAAGAACTGTCAAAGGGTGATTATTCCAGCTTTCCTTGAGTTAAAACTCTGATGAAAATCCAGATGAAAAACAAGATGTTTCTGATTTAATAAAGCTGTTGACAAACCTAAAAGACGAAATGAATGTGAGGTTTAGTGGCTTCAGGAAGTATCAAGAACCATTTCGCTTAGTAGAATATCCATGGGCAGTAACAGCAGCAAATGTAGCTCAACTTTCTGTTTTTGGATATGAAGCTATAGATTTGAAAAATTGATCTTCAGCATGATACAGCAACTCAAAAGTATTTTTGAAGAAAAAAGAAAGATAAGGTTCACTGTTTTGGAAAGTAGTTGAAAATTCCCTAACCTAATTGACTGTGCTCAGAAAGTCTTGTGTGTTTTTGCATCTACATATGTGTGTGAATCTACATTCAGTAAGCTAAAGTTTATAAAAAACAAGTACAGATCCAGGTTAACTAGTGAAAACGTTGACAACATTTTGAGAATTTCAGTTTCTTCCCAACCTGCTAATGTGGATGCTACATTAGAGAGCTGTGAAAGATTTCGCTCATGAACTTCAAAGAATTAACAAATTTAAGTATGCCTGGAGCTAATTACATTTTTGACTTGCGGCCCTCAGGAAAATATGAAAAAAGCAATTAGGCTCTCTAAAAAATCCTAGTGAGGACCCCTGACTTAGACAAATGTCATATTGAAATAACTACTTCCCTGTCTAATACCACGCAGGATATTGGATTACACATTACACATTTGTATGCTGTTACTAGTACTACTAGTTAAATAACATCAAGAGATCATTTCTTTCTACATAAATTAAGTGACTAGCCATCTGCAGACGCGCTTCCAGATTTATCTCTCATCAGTGCAGCTTTGCTTTTGTTTAATTAACAATTAAAAATTAAAATACACTTGATCTTTTTCAACACGTGCATAAATTAAGAGGTTAGGCTTGATTTGTAGATTAATGAACAGGTTAAATATTAATATATTCGAGCTATTTTTCGTATTATTATGTTTATTTAAATGTAACTACAAATAGCTGTGGGTCTTCAAGTCTCGCTGGATAAAACAGAATTCTTCACCAACATCAAAGAAGCAAACAGAGAGATGTTACTATAGCAGGGAAACATCAATAGGACTGAGAAATTTAAGTATCTCGACGAATGGATTAAACCCAACTTATCAGAAAGAGCACCATTATCCATGAGAGTCAACAAGTTAGAACTAGCCTATCCACTGACTAACAACAGAAACTCCTGTCACGCAACCTGAAACTTACACATCAGTCATACGACCAGAAGCCCTGTATGCCATGGAGTGTCTTTCCTTGAACCGAAGAGGTCATGGAAGTCAGAGAGAGGAGAATCCTCATGAAGATCGCCCGGTAAAGGAAGATGGGGAAGTCCGACTCATATTCTCTGAGACTCTGACTCATATTTAGTAGCTTTTTATGGCCATGTTGCAAGATTACCTCCAAACCGACTAACCAACCGCCTGTTCAACTTTTGCAAAACAAGAAGGTTCGTACGACTTGGTCTACAGAACCCGAGAAGGATATTAAAGAACTGGGAATAAGAGATCTCCAAAACAGACAGTCTGTGAGACGCACCCTGAAGGTCTGTGAAAGTCTGTGGATTTTAGGAAAAACCCCCTGAGAAGAAAAGGTACCCCCTGGACTGAAAAGAGAAAGGAGTTGCACCAGCAGAAGATGCGACAATACTGGACAAAGAACAAAGCCCAACAGTTGAACAAACGTGGTCCAAAGTAGAAAAAGAAGAAAAAGAAGAAGTAACTACAAATAGTGAGGTCTCCTAAATTTTTAATTCCAGAATATTATTTTTCTTTAAAAGTTTGAGAAACTCTGGACTAGACTACACTGGAACCACAGACAAGCAATAGATGAATTAGTAAGAGCAGCCTAGATAGAAGTGAGGAGAAAAGAATTGGTCGGAGAGACAAAATAAAAATATTTGAAATAAAAGTACTTATGTCACATAGTTTCACCAACACAGTAGGTGGCATCTTGCGATCTACTACAAACATTTTACAATTATCGATATTTATGCAATTTTAAGATGGGGTTTGTCATATTTTTAAGAGTGGTGATTGGTGGATAAATTGGATTTGTTTATTGGGACAATTACTCGAACTGTTGTTAATGGTTTTCCCGAGGGGTCATTAACTCCCTGAAATGTGGCAATGTATTCCCAATTATCCTGATTTTCCTGATATTCGAAGAAATTTCTAGCGTAATGCGTATTAATGTCACGTAATTATGCTAATTCTTTGCTAATGTGAAGTACTGGGAAAAATCACAAGCCTAATACGTAATAATTTCAGATAATTTTTGAAATGCTGAGGTACTGCAAAGTAATGCCACGTAAAGGAAGGAAATTTGAAATATTTACTTTTAAATAATTTCTAATGCACTGAACCTTAGAGTATATTTACTTGTTATTACTATGTGCAATCTGTAAGATAAGTGTGCTAGTAATGAAGAAGACGTTAGTAGTATCGTGATTAAATAACAAGTGTGTTGAATTTCTATACATTTATTGAAATTGGATTGAAATACAACAAAATTACTATACTCTAAACTACTTTTTCACATTTTTGTATTGCTTATCAATTTTAAATCATATGTCACAGTCCTGTGAAGTTAGCAACCGAATTTGCAAAAATATGATATTACATCGGAGTTCCTGGTAGATATGAAATAGTTCTAAAGAGTACTATGGAAAATACCAAAAATGAGCTAGCAACACTTGAAAGAAAAAACTGAGAAAAACTGTGCGTTTTTGACATATTACTTACTGCACCTCGGCCATAGTTCTGGAGTACTTGTTCAATTTTACAAAAAGTTCTGCAAAAATTAATTTAAAAAAATTGAAAATTGCAAAAACAGTTCTTTTCTATCGAAGATCCCTTTGACATATTTTGATCGAAACCTTGGTTCAAAAGATATTTTCAATAATAAGGGACCCATGGTTTTGAATGAAAATTTAGATAAATCGAGCTACAGTTATGTTTGCAGTTCCTGATAGAGCTGCTAGAGTTCTATCGAAAATCCTTATAACATTTTTCTGCAAAGTTACAAATTGAAAAGATTACAAAAATTAAACTTCATCGGTGCGGCGAAGTGAAGAAAAAAAATCGCGCAATAGTTATGTTTGCATTTCCCGGTAGAACTCTTAGAGTTCTATCGAAAATCCTTGTAACATTTTTCTGTGAAGTCGAATATTGGAAAGATATTCGAAAAAAAGTTCACTAAAGAAGTTTCGAGTTCAGCAATGAAGTGCAAAAAAAAGTGGCGCAACAGTTCTGTTCCTATGTGAATTTGTTGGTTAGCTGTAAAAATATGCACATTTTCTAACTAAAATTTACTAATTAAATGTATTTACTACAAGCTCGGCGTGTATATTTTCGTGCGACCGAGAAAGCAGAAACGTTCGAAACGCCGCTCGATCGCCCCGCCCCGATTTTTTCTCTATTTCCCTTCGTCACATCGGTGAAGTTTAATTTTTCGCATATCTTTCTAATTTTTAACTCTACAGAAAAATTTTATAAGGATTTTCGAAGACAGAACTCTTAAGAGTTCTACCAGGAACTTCAAACAGAACTATGCGCGGTTTTTTTCTTTTTTACTTCGTCGCATCGGTTAAGCTCAATTTTTCGAAAATCTTTTCATCTTTTTTACTTTACAGTAAAATTGGGATTTTTACAATTATAAGGATTTTCGATAGAACTAAGAATTCTACCGAAAACTGCAAACAGAACTGCGCGAAATTTTGCAGAAGACTACTAGAACTATTTGGTATCTACCAGGAGCTCCGATGTAATATTATATTTTTGCAAATTTCGTAGCTAACTTCATAGGACTATATTACTATTAAATGTTAATACTTTATTATTAACATTATACTACCTAATTTTAAACCAATTTCAATTTATTTCAAATGGCATCGACTTCTTTCTACTATGAAGAGTTTAGTAGGAGCTCACTATCCTACTGCAGCACGGCGCATGACGAGGCGCATGATGAGCTCATGAGTGTGTAGTGGGGAGCTAATGTGGCCGTAATGCGAATATAATGTGAACGAAATTCAAGGAATGCAAGAGTACTTTGTGTGCTGTGGTATAATACTTACGTAATGCTAAGGAATGCAAAGTAATGCATCTAAATATTAACATCTATTGCAAGAGTGGCCCCTCGGGTTTTCCCGATTTCTAAAGATTCCAGCAGATCCAGTTTTAATCCTTTTTCGTAAAGGTGTAATATTGTCGGCTGGTTGTGTGCCGAAATTTGATAGCCTGTTCTTATTAGAAGAGTAGCAAAGGTAGAGTAAATATTTCCAGGTGTAGCGATCGTTTGTATTCTTTAAACCGGATTTCGAAGTTTCTTCCTGTTTGGTCTATGGAGGTGCCGTTGCATTCATCGCAATGGAGTTGATACACGCCGGATTTATTTAACATATTTATTTTTGGTTTATGATTGCATAACACGTTTTTAAGGGTATTGTTCTTCTTGTAGGCTATGAAGGTGTTAGTTTCTTTAGTTAGGTTTGCTATCTTATCCGAAATCTTTCCTCAGATATGGAATAATTTTGAATGTTACTATTATAAACTAATTTTAGGGATTGATGTCTTGATTTTTTCTTTAATATTTAATATAAGTGGGAGACATTGTTCCGAAGGGATATTTTGGAAGAAGTTCACTACGTCGAAAGTCAATACTTTATCGTTCTCGTTTAGTTCTATGTCAGATATTTATTTGCAAAGTTCTGATGAGTTTTTGATGGTATTTGTGGGTTTAAATTTACTGAAGCTATTGAAGATTTAATTTAATTTTAGTTTTCTACAAGTGGCTTGAGTGTATGAGCATACAGGTCTAATTGGGATGTTTTCTTTATGTAATTTAGGTAAGCCATAACGTGTGGGTGTTTGTGGATTCAAATATCTTACATAGAACTAAACGAGAACGATATACTATTGACTTTCGACGTAGTGAACTTATTTCCGAATGTCCCTTCTGAACAATGTCTCTCACTTATTAAGTCTATCTTAGTTAAAAACAATATTGACTCCGTTATCTCCAATGAAATTTTATAATTATTCTCCATTTACATAAAACAGAATTACTTTATGTTTAACAATAACTTTTACAACCAAACAGGAGGTCTAGGATCCCCACTATCTCCATTACTTGCGGATATTTTTATTGTCAATCTAGAAAAACCAATCTTTAACAGTAACTTTTCCCCCCAAATCAAATATTGGTACCGCTATGTAGTTGACATCCTAGTCCGTTGGTCAGGAACCAACAGACAGTTAAACAAACTACTCAGTTTCATGAATACCTTAATAAAATCCACCATAGAATTACAAGAAAACAATACATTTCTTAGATTTAAATATTATCCGTCAAAATAAAAAACCGGCCAAGTGCGAGTTGTGACTCGCGCACCGATGGTTCCGTACAAACTTGTAAGTAAGGCATCTTTAGGAGGACCTAACTGTATGCAACCCATATGCTTCTGGTGCCTGACAATACCACGCAACACATTAGAGTATTTTCATAAGTTTCTAATAGTAAATTCGCATTTTTCTTGTAATTAAACTACATATTTACGGTTTTCAGATTTTTTCCTTTACATGTGCTGCAAGACACCGCTTCTTGCCAAATTTCATGATTCTAGGTCAACGGGAAGTACCCTATAGGTTTTGATTCCCGTGTGAAATCGCAAAATATGCGACATAAACGGTCATATCTTTTGATCGCGTTGACTTACAAGTTTGATTTTTTTCACAGCTGAAAGAGACCGCAGACCCGAGTATTTGATACAAATTTTAACTTGTTACCTCTACGCGTTCCTGAGAAAAATGGTCTTGACAGACAGACAGACAGACGGACAACAAAGTGATCCTATAAGGGTTCCGTTTTCGGTACGGAACCCTAAAAACACTATTTTAGAATTGGTTTATCAATACTAAATTATCATTTAAATCAATAATCTGATAAGTTCATGTCTCACTCACGAAATGTTAAATTAAAAATATCTAACTCTAATCATCCACATGGGTTTCAAGTAATTGGTTTACAAATTGTTGTTCATAAAAGCAAAGCTGTACTGATGAGAGATAAATCTCGATCTCGATATACTTAAGGTATCGGAGAGACATGATCTTAAAAAACAATATTATGTTTCTAATTTTTGTTGATTGCCCCGAAGGTGGACTGAAAGCTATAAAATAACTGACAAATTTCAAATCAGATTTGTTTTTGGTACTCCTATAAATACTCTTTAGTATTATAGAGCTCCGGAAAGATTGAATATATTTATATGTTCAGGCTGTGTTCCGACTTTATTAAGTTTATAAAAAACATTCATTTAAAATATACCGCAAACCCACTTATGCAAATACGATAATACACAACACCTCCTTACACCCTATACAACACAAACTCGCGGCGTTCCATTCCATGATACATAGACTACTTACTCACTATTCTAACACTATATTGTTGGTGAAACTAGAGTCATTAATAAACGATCTCATGAAACAAGTGACATAAACAGTTTTATTTCAAATATTTTTAATGTCGTTTCATTTAGTTAAGGCTAAAACAATTAATTCTTTGAGCCAGAAAAGTTCTAAGAAACAAAAGTTTCTTACCAAATAATTGTTCTAAATTTAGAAACTAGTTTGATTGAATATTGACAGTTTCCATTAGCGTGCGACAAATATAAATTGGTAACGTAGTTTTTAACGTAATTAATAGTTTTAATATAACCTCGCTAACTAGATCGCGTGATTTCAATTACTGATCCTGGGTGAAATGTAGTTTACTCTAACCGGATCCAAAATCTACAAACTACTTCTACAAATATTTATCGATGGTAAATAGAAAATTGCTATGTTAATTTCATCGCAGACTGTCTCCGACGATCTGTTTATTCGTTATTTATGAGCATTATAACAATATTTATACTGTATAGATCTAGTTCAGGACTCTGCCTACACTTTTATTAAATGTGCTGCTGCTATCTATTTACCAAAGTCTGAAATGTGCGATGACAAGACCAAAAATAAACTATATTTTAAAAAGCTTCATGGTCACCCCTGGTCTAGTCTATTCTGTTCTATCCAGTCTTGTTTTCGTAGCGTTAAGTATAATAATTTTATCTACCTAATTATCTAACTCATAAATACATAGATTTATTAATGAATGTGTAGTTTTTATCTTCATGTAATTTACAAGGCTTTTAATGTCTGGAATATTCGATGACTAGGTCAAGAGTAAACGTTTGATGGTCACCCCTGGTCTAGTCTATTACGTTTTGTCCGGTCTCGTTTGCATTATCTTATTCGAGTAACTGAGTTTTGATTGTGTTTTTTCTTCAATTAATTCTACAACAGCCTACAATTTTAATAATTCCCATAAATAATTGTCAAATCTGTATATATTCATTGTTTAAATAGTTGTTTTAATAACCTTCACCAAAATTATCTAATTAAAACGCTAGAGTAGTCTAGAGCAGTTATTGTCAACCGCTGGTCCGGCGGACCACCAGTGGCCCGCGGAGAAATGTTACTAGTCTGCGGACAATTTTTTCTATCCGCGAAAAAAATTTACTTATAAAAAATAACTAAAAATAACTAAATTTTAATATAAAATTACGAAATACAAATATCTTAAACTAATTTTAATTCTATGTAATTTATGATTAGTGCGATTAGTACTTTATTTATTAGATTAGTTCTTTAATACCTAGTAAAATTTTGTTTTTAAAAAAATATCATTGGTCCGCGATTTTTTTTTACAAATTTTACTGGTTCGAGGGCCAAAAAAGGTTGAGAAACGCTGGTGTAGAGCAATCTATCAATTATACAGGGTGTTGTAAACATGCGGCAAAAATTCAAGGACTCATTCCTTGGCCTATTCTAAGAATATTTTGTCCTATGATTATTTCTGAAAAACCTCTTTGTTTCGAAAATACAGGGTGAACAAAATTTGCGACAACCATATTCGATATTAGTTGAAATCATTAATGTAAATAGAAGTATGGCGTACACCAATGAGTTTATCAAGTACAAAAAATTGTTGACGATAACTTGGAATGGCTGTTTTATCTATACTCGGGCCGGCGAGAAAATGCGTCTCGTCTCGACGAGTTTAGCATTGTTCTGTCCATACCCACATTATTCCGAGCGCGCGGTGTTTATTTGTCCACATGTGTTTGAAAACTAGCGCGTGTTTCTTAACTCAAACTATATAATAATACAAGTGTTTCTGTTTGAAAATAATCTATTCGGTAAGTAAAAATGTAAGTAGAAATGCAGTCAATAAAGGACTTGGAAAGGACTGAATTTGACGCACACAGTTCGGCGCGTTCCTCACCCCTAATACTTCGACGCGTCCCTCGCTCCTGATTCCTCGCCGCGTCTCTCGCCCCTAATACCTCGGCGCAGTACAGTTGCATTCTCTCGCCGGCAAGTATACTAACTTACAAGTAGATTTCATTTGAATATTTCTCGTCATTGATCATCACCTGTATCGATCGCAGTTGTTTCCATTGAGTGACGTTTGGCTCTTTGACGTGTCTTTCATAGTTAGTGGAGACCTCTACCATGTATACGAACGCCGAGATGACTGACATGCATTTCATGTATGGACTTGCTGATGGCAATTCATTACAAGCTAGACAAGCTAATATGCATACAAGCCCCGACCGAAAAATCTTCGAAAACATTCATCGTCGTCTTCGTGAAACAGACATATTGAAAGGAGGTGGAGGGCCAGGAAGATTAATGACAGTAAGAACGCTACAACTTGAACAAAATGTGCTGGACATGATGGAGGATGGTCCAAGTACTTCTACGCGACAAATTGCCAATAAATTGAATGCAAGTCATTGGACAGTTTGGAAAATTCTTAAGGGCAATTTGTTATATCCATACAACATTCAACGTGTTCAGCCACAACTACCTGCTGATTATCATCCAAGTATTGCGTTATGTCAGTGGCTTTTGCAAACATTAGTTTTAATCCCTCAATTCCTTACACAGATTCTTTTCACCGATGAAGTCGGTTTTCATAACAATCATATGTGGGCAGATGAAAATCCGTATGAGGTATGTGAAGATCGATTTCAACATCAGTTCTCCTTGAATGTTTGGGTTGGAATTGTGGGCGACTATCTTATTGGAACGGTATTTCTACCAGTAAGACTTACTGGCGAGATGTATCGCAACTTTCTGGAAGAAACACTGCCCTAGTTTCTATATGATTACCATTAGGGGCAAGAATTGCAATGTAGTTTCTGCACGATGGTGCAGCACCATATTTTAGTTTGGTTGCTCATGATTTTTTAACAGCAACTTCGAGGTCGAGGTGAGCCACACGCATAGCCTCCTCGATTTCCAGACTTAAACCTCTTGATTATTTCTTATGGGGCTATCTGAAGTCATTAGTTTATGCTACTTCAATGGAGAATTTGGACGAATTGGGAAATCGGATAATTGCTGCTGTTAAACTCAATTAGAAACAACCCTGGTGTATTTGAAAGAGTTCGGCACTTAATGACGAGAAGATTAAATGTTTGTACCGAGGCTGGAGGAAGTCACTTCGAACATTTATGGTAGATTGAGCAACTTTACAAGTTCTTTTTGATAATAAAATATTGTTACTGCCGCAAATTTTGCTCACCCTGTATCTTCGATACAAAGGATTTTTTCAGATTTTTTTTTTCAGAGATCATTGTAAGACAAAATATTCTTAGAATATGCTAAGGAGTAACGCCTTGAATTTTTGTCGCATGTTTACTTCACACCCTGAATATCAGGCCTGGGCAAATAGCGGCCACCGTGCCGCATACGGCCCGCGTCGTCATTTTATGCGGCCCGCGAAGCATTTTATAAATTACTTAATTTAAAAAGATAATATCTATGTATAACAATGAAAACAAAAAAAAAGTTGATTTGTGATCGTGTCCAGCCAAAATGTAAAAGCATTGTCAGTGATGCTTTTACATTTTGGCTGGACAGGTTTATTATATTTACCAGACCTGATGTTTATTGTGTTTACCAGGCCTGATGTATTATCTACCTGTTACTATTTCATAGACATATAGACACAACTATTAAAATATAAAAAATTTAATGCGACCCGCGGTTTAATTTTCATCCACAATGTGGCCCGACAGTTCAAAAGATTTGCCCACCCCTGCTATATATCCAAGTACAAACTTTAAGTATACTACGCATATCCATTTTATATTCATAATTGTTTATTAAAACTCTTTTCTGAGCAACAATTAAAAGATTAATTCGATTAACGTCATAGATATCGAGCAAACAAAATAATTGCAAAGCGATTTGTAGGTAAGTTGTTACGCACGTTTAGCACATTGTCGTAAAGTAAATTATCATATCAAACTGGTCTATGCAAATTATATCATGCTTTATTTTTAAAGATTTAATAATCAAAACTCTTGCACAATGGAAATAGTTCACATTTTATTGATTTCAATAACAATAAAACATTAGCGTAAACAATTAAAATTAAATGAATTAATTTTTCTGTAGTGACTAACACGCTAATTATTGCAATGTGTTTTAATTAAACTAAATTAAGTGTAAAAATAACCGCTTATAGATTTAAAGTTGAATTATCGAGTTTCTATGCTCAGATTACCAAAGTTTTGACCTTGACATCGCCAATTTTCAAGTATTTGAAAATGTTTGCTTTCCACTCAAAAATAAAATATGTATAAAGGTTTACGACGACCTTGTGAAACTTTATTGGTTTATGCCGTTGAAATAAATAATTAAAAAAACTGCCGGTGTTGAACCTGCCTCGGGCCTAAGGTTGGACATACCTAGTATAGACCAGCGTTTCTCAAACTATGGGAACTGTTTTGATATAAATACAAAGGAAAATAAATAGAAAAATATATCTTTTACGTTAATTTATATCTTCTTCTTGTTGTTTTGAATAGGCCTACTTTGGACCACGCTAGTTCAACTGTTGGGCTTTGATCTTTGCCCAGTATTGTAGCATCTTCTGCCGGTGTAACTCCTTTCTCTATTCTGTCCTTCGGGTTTTTTCCCTGAAACCTACGGACTTTCTTCAGGGTGCGCCTCACAGACTGTCTGTTTTGTCGATCTGTTATTCCCAGTTCTTTAATATCCTTCTTGGTTTCTGTCAACCATGTGGTACGAACCTTCTTGTTTTGCTAGAAGGTGTACAGATGGTTAGTTAGTCGGTTTGGAGGCAATCTTGCAACGTGGCCATAGAAAGCTACCCTTCTTCTCCTTGCATAGTCAGAGAGCCTCGTAATATGTTCGTAGAGCTCACAGTTATGTCGCCTTCGGAATTACCCATCTTCCTTTTCCGGGCCTAGGACCTTCCTGAAGAATCTGCTCTCTCTGACTTCCAATTTCTCTACCAGACCTCTTCGGTTCAAGGAAAGACACTTCATGGCATATAGGGCTTCTGGTCGTAAGACTGATGTGTAGTGCTTAAGTTTTAGGTTACGTGACAGGCATTTCTTATTGTAGGTGTTCATAGTCAGTCGATAGATTATTTCCAATTTGTTGACTCTCACGGATAATGATGCTCTTTCTGATAAGTTGGGTTCAATCCATTCGCCCAGATATTTAAATTTCTCATGCCTCTGCCTCTGTTTGCTTCTTTGATGTTGGTGAAGAATTCTGTTTTCTCCAGCGACACTTGGAGAGCCACTTTGGCAGCCTGTTTTCTGAGGAAATTTACCTGCATTGTTGCCATCTCAAGAGAATCAGCAATCAGGAGTTATTCTTAGGAAAGCTCTCTTCGATTTGGATTAGTTGGTTTTGTGTGAAGGTCCGTTAGGTTCCTCGAATTACCTTGGCTGTAAACTTTCTTTGTTCCAAAAATTTATGCCAATTTTCCTTGGTCTTTTTAGAATTCCACTTCACTCAGGCTGTCTGTCTTTGGGCTATTTCATTGTCACAACCTTCTGTCCACCACGGATGCTTCCTTCTAGCGAGGGGTGCGAGTTCATTGGCCGCCTTGACAAGAGTCTCGTTCAGTTGGTCCCAGCTGTTTAGATATGTATTATTCAGTCTTACTTCTTGACTGTCGCTCTACGTCAAATCTTACCATTTTGTAGGTTCTGTGTAATCTAGAGTTTCTAGGCTGGAGTCTTATTTTGATCTTTGAGAGGTAGTGGTCTACCAATAGTCCAGATTGGCGCTTCTTAGTACCTTCACGTTTTGAATTTCCTTTTGAGATTTTCGTGAAATGACCACATGATGTATCTGGAATTCACCCACGTTGGTATTAGGTGAAATCCAAGTCTTCTGAGAAAATGTTTGAAGGCTGTAGACTTCATGAGCAACCCCAAAGTCCTAAACAGATCCACCAATCGTTCTCCGTTGTGGTTGGTTCGCTTATGCGCCGGATAATTGCGCACTATATTTCTGTATTTTTTCTCTCTTACACTCTTACCAATTGAGCATTGAACTCACAAAGCAGTATGACGGTGTGCCTCTCTGGAAGTTTCGAGATATTATCTTCCAAGTCTTCCCAGAATGTATCAGTTCTGTCTGGATTGCGTCTGTTGTCCTGGTTGATTGGGGCATGCACATTGACTATAGGTACTGTAGCGCGTGTTTGCACATTTGAGAGAGAGAGAGGATGCATACACGACTGCTCCGGGAGGTAAAGACTAACAATAATGAGGAAGGATCAGGACTGAATCCAGTATCCAGTGACTGATTATAAATCCTGTACCTAAGTGGGTACCTCTCCCTGTACCTCTTTATTACCCGCTGACCCACTTTTCCGTTGAGGATTCTGTAGCCTTGGGACTCGAAGGCATGTTCGTCCGTAAATCTGGTTTCCGTTAATTTATATAGCATTAAGTAATAATTATTATATCTTGAATTAAGTTCTGGTGTTTTCTTAAATTAAGTTAATTTTGATTTTGGACAATTTTTATTCCTTTTTTTCGATTTAAACCTTTGGATCGTATTTCTAGAAAATTATTTGGGTGGCGCGTTTTAAAGTTTTAAAAATGTGATGGTCATTAAATCGGGGTATGTAGTATACAGCATGATTTATGGGAAGATACAGTAATATATTGTAATGGGCTATAGACAATTCTACTTTAATAATAATGCAATCATTCCTCGAATTACGACAGAACTTGCGATTACGATGAATTGATGTAAATTTCACATTTCAGTTTATGCGAATTTTATATTATTAATTGGAATTTTAAAAACATTCTAACATTATTTACTTTGTTGCAGGTAATTTTACGTCTTCTAAAATTGAAGCCACCTGTAGTTTACGCAGTTTTCACCTAACATCAAATAGGTAATTCATAACAAATCTATTTTTTTTTTCAAACCAACAAAACCTTGTAATTTATAATAATTTCTTTGCGTGTTCCTTTCGTTAACCTTTTCGAAAATACTCATCGCGCCAAATCCATTATCGATTTCGTTGCGAAATTCGGTATCGCTTTAAAAATATCAAATTTGATATATTATGAGAATTTTAATTTGTTTTTTTAATTTATTCAAATAAAACCAAATTGGTATGCATAATTCGAAATTCTTGCCTACACATTAATTTATATCTAGGCTAATGTATTGGGAACAGGATCAAATCATATTTAAAAACTATATCTTGTTGCTTTTCCTTTCCCATCAACCAATGTGGTTGCAAGGGTGTTGTCCCTTAAAACACTGCGGCCTATTGGATTATTGTATTTCCCCACATTGTTCCATTTATGCAAATAGGTTCAACCCCTGTATTACATTCAGTGAGTAGCCATGCCACCAGCCATGTATTGCTGTAACTGCTGTAACCGTTGCAGGATTTCTAGAGTTGCGATAAATTTTCTAGCATTCGTTTGCTGTGTTTGATCTGACCATTCATTTTAACCCACTGTAGCCGGTGCTTAATTACTACCCATTTACAGACTTTGTTGCGGACCATGATTTTAGTAATGTAGCAGTCCCTGTTAACTTGGATGTTTGCTTTGTTAGATCATCTTTTGCTAACTTGTCCGTTGTTTCGTTTCCAACCAGTCCCTTGTGGTTCGGTACACAAGCAAGTGTGCCTGGTTGTGTTTCTTAGGCCTTAAGGTCCTGAAGCCAGTTCTAATTTCATGGCACGCTAAAGCATTAATAGCAGCCTGACTGTCCATAAAAGCTCGGATATTTCTACTTTTGTAGTCCATCTTTAGAATTTCACGTCCGCAAATTATGATGCTTGGAATGTCATGGTATGTGATCCCAGGAGCACAGGGTCGTAGATTTCTGCGCCAGTTCCACTGTTCTTTTTGAACCAGTCAGTATACCATGGATTTTTTGCCTTCCGTCCAACGTAGTTGTGTTTGGTAATATTGAGGTTTGGATCTCATATTACATTCGTTATCGTGGTGAGTCCTGACCTGAATGCTACCAACCTAGTCTCAGCCTTGACAAAGGTATCCAGGGGAGCAAGGCCTATCATGACCTCCAGAGCTACAGTTGGAGCGGATCTCAACGATCCCGTAATTGCTAAACAGGCCAATCACATTAGAGAGTTGATTTATGGCCTTGTGGATGATACGGGGCGTTTTAATAAAATATGTTGATAAATTTATTTACAAATATGTATACAGTGTTGAAACGATGGACCGGAACTCACTGAGGCAACTTCAAAGTGGCGTGGAACTAATGACAATCTTAGCGTGGTGCTGTTGATGGAATTTTCGAGTGTCTTTGAAACAACAGAGGTAACTGTCTAGAGTACTGTTGTACCTTGACTCCCTGTGTGTGTCGGGGATGCCAGTATTTATTCTTCCTTCAATTATCAGGGCTCGTTCTGTGGGAGATTCTTTTCCTCTCTCCGGTTTTAAAATATCCCTTTGAATTTTTTTTGTTCGTTGGAGTGCCGGATAATTTTGGATTATACTCTGTCATAAAACATCTAATATAATATCGGTTGGTAAATGTCTAGATACGAGTATTGTAGGAACAATTATATCATAAATCACAATAATAAAATCCTTTAGAACGCGGGGATTACAGTAATGACCGTATATAAAATATTATATAAATTAAATAAATATTAAACAAATTAAATAATATTATTATATAAAACGAAATATTTCTGTAACCGTTCGGTGATTACAGTATTAGCCCTATCATAAACAAACGAAATATTTTTAAAATTCGTTAGGGGATTACAGAAATTACCCTATCATAAAACTAATTCCTTTTTGAAAGGTTTTCTTATGAACAGCCCTTTGCCGTTACATCCTGTTTTTGTTTCAGTTTTGTCCACCATACTGTGGAGCAATATGTCAGAATGGGCCTAAGTACCAAAGTATACAACCAGTTTACCATGCTTGGTTTTAGTCCCCATGATTTGCCAAATATTCTTTCGGTCATCATCAATGCCATTTTACACTTATTGGTAGCTTCCTTAAAATGTTAATTCCAAGTCAATTTGGCATCCAGGGTTATACCTAAATACCTGAC
The DNA here is from genome assembly GCA_944588485.1 of Phosphuga atrata. Taxonomy (NCBI): domain Eukaryota; kingdom Metazoa; phylum Arthropoda; class Insecta; order Coleoptera; family Silphidae; genus Phosphuga; species Phosphuga atrata. Next base: position 25,041,611 of record OX155893.1, read on the forward strand.
TTCCTCGCTTACCAATAGGCGCTCATTTTAGAAAATTGGGCCCTCCAAAGCCCCTCCATTTTTCTCATTTTTGTGAATGGTACTAGAGTAGATTTTAAGGGATTTACTGGAAGGTCTACCCCTGCATCAACTCATTCAGTGCTTTATGTATGAGCTCTGCTATTGTTTTAGGAAATTTGCCTCTGATGAAGATGACTATGTCCACCGCATATCCTTGCTTGTAAAATCTTTCTGTGTTTAGTGACACAAGTAGGCCATTAACAACCATGTCCCACAGGAGTGGAGATAGAACCCCACCTTGAGGACACCCTTTTATAACAGACACCCTCATTGTGTCACCTGCCACTGTAGTTTTAACATTTCTACCCTGCAGCATGGATTTTATCCATCTTTTTAAATACTAGTTAATTAGATTTTAATTTTGAATTGGGTATTTGAATCTTTTTATTTTGTCATAAATCGAAAGCTCATATATAAGTTTTATAACAAAACTCTTTTTTTTTTCTTTTTTTTTCGTTGTAATTAAAAAGTTATAACAAATTGTAAATATATTTTTAAACCGAAAACAGGCCGGTCGTGTTGTGACGTAAAATGGGCAATTTCTACCCGCGCCTGACTTTGTTGGTACAGTAGCTGTAGTAGACATGTCGAATAATAAAAGTCAAATATTAATAGTTACAGTGCTTGTTTCGTACCATCGTGTAGGAGTACTACAAAAAGAACTCCTCAAAAAATGTTGTTAAACGTCGAAACCAATGGTTTTAAACCGTGCGCCGAAAAAATCCTAAAACGACGATTTTATAAAGAATGTTTGAATGTTAGAATGAAATTTCACCCTTTCGACGTCACAAACAAATTAAGGCGCGTTTGGAGTCACGTGATTATTTTAAAAATTTTATCACTTTTAAATTGTTTATAATTAATTGAAAAAAAAATTTCCATCGCACACCCGAATTATTTATTACAAGGTTTTAAAATACATAAAAAAATCTATACTGTTTTTATTCAAAAACCCAATTATAGTTTAAAAATTAGTCTAAAAGGCATGTCAATTCTAAATTACAATAAATTTGATTAGATGTAAGGTTTTCATTGAGAATTCACATTTACGTTAAGATTTTAAGCTTCTTCTTAAAGTTCCGGTTTAAGTTTATGCGTTCGTATATTGTTAACCATTTTGGTAGTCATCACTTTGTTTGCTGCTGCTCGGAAAAGCTCGGTTGTGGTCATGGCAAACCAAGTTCTTAGATTCTTCAACCCTTGATATCCTTCTTCTTCCGACAGCTCTGTTTCCCGCCACTTTCCCTTGCAGTATTATTTGCAGTAGATGGAATCTGCTTTCATTCCTCATAATATGCCCCAGGTATTGAAGTTTTCTGCATTTTATGGTGTTGAGGAGATCCTTCTGCATTCTATGAAGGATCGCAGTGTTGGTTATGCGATCTTTCCACGAAACTCGCAACATCCTTCGATATAACCACATCTCGAATACTTTCGGTTTCTTGCTCGTAGCATCGGTTAGTGTCCATGATTCAACTCAAAATTCAATTATTCAACTTAAAAAAGAACCGAAAACACGTAACAACGCAGAATTCTCAGTTTCGTTAACATTGTGAGGTCGCGACTCTTTAATAGGGATCCTATTCTGTTATTAATGCTGTTGATATGCCATCCCATGCTGTGGAACTTCTTGATAATGATAAAGATATGATTTTTTATTTACTCTCTCGATGGGTTTGATTGACTAAGAAGTGACAATTTCCAATATGTGATTTACTACTAACTAATCATTAATTTTGTCTTTTTGATGTTTATGTCAAGGCCATACCTTTCGCTACTTGCTGTTACTCTATTCGTGAGGTGTTGTAGTTTCTCCATGCTATTAGCAAATATCACGGTATCATCCGCGCACCGTGTATTATTTATTGCATCACCGTTTATTGATATGCCAGCTTCCAAGTATTCCAGAGTTTCTTTAAATATGTATTCCGAATAGATGTTGAATATCAACGGCGATAGTATGCAGCCCTTACTCCTCGTAGAATGTTCACCTCCTCTGTCCTCTCTCCCTCCACTCTAACAGTTGCTAACTGGTTTTAGTATAAGTTTATAATTCCTCTTTGAGAAATTTTTATTTTTAAGTCTTTTCCATCTAGTCCAACTTTCTTTAAAATTTTAGTATCATCTTTTGATGACGCACTCTATCGATTCTTTTTTTGGTAATCAATAAAGCTAGCAAAAATATCTCAATTCATATCTCTGCATCGTTGAAATAAAATTGCATGAAATAGAGAGCTTCTCGTGTACGCACCGCATTTCTGAACCCAAACTGTGTTGGTGATGTTTGTTCTTCGCCGAGTCTATATAGTCGCTTACGAATTATTTTGAGAAATGGTTTTAGAAGTTTTTTTTTTGACTCATAAACTCATGGTTCTAAACTCTTCGCATTTTTTGTGCACCAGGTTTTTTGAATAGGGTGATTAACTCCGACTTCAGCCACTCTTGAGGGAGCTTAAGAGCTTGGGGGAGCTTTTGAGGCTTAAGTTACGAAATTGTAAGCCTTAATTATAAATACATATATGGTTTAAGCCGAAAAACAACAAAATTATCAAAATATTCTTCTCAAGAATTAAAACTCAAGTTTTGTAATGTATAAAAATGTATAAAAATAATAAAAATAAGCGTTTGTGTTTAAATCAAATATATTTACTCTCATAATTTAAAAATTAATCAATTTTAACATTGACCAATTTGACATTGAAATCCAGAAGTTGAATATTGAGCACCTATGAAAAGTCTATTTTAATTTTGATTTAAAAATAAATTAATCAATGTGACTAATTTTGTATGATTTCTAATGGATCAATATTTTCTTCTTCATTAAATACGTTAAAACTTTTCTATAGGCTTTGGAAACTTAGTTAACATTGAATTGAGGGTAAATGTCTTAAAATGTAAACTTGGTGATCAAGATAAAGAGACCTACTATCATTCATTTAATATAAAATTTGTTGGCAGTGTAAAATATTCTCGATTGACAAATTAGTACTTCTTTGTCGTATATCGAAATTGTATTGGGTAAATAATAATTTGTTGGCAGTATAAAATCTTCTCGAATTACGACAAATTAGTACTTGTTTATCGTATATCTAAACTGTTAATATCGTATTGTTGGAAAAAATAGGATATTAGAAATTACGAAATAATTTACTTGTAAATATTAAGAAATGCTATTTATTATTAAAATTACCTAGAAAATTGTATTATAAATATAATAATTGCCATTATTGATATTAAATGTTGAAATTACAGTGAAAACTCGATATCTCAAAGTTGAAGCATTCATTTAGTGTGAGAGTCACTAAATCAAAAACGTTATAACATTTGTTTAAATACAAATAAAATATTTTAACAAATTTACGTTTAATATTTAAAATATCCTTAAACATTCCTGTAAAATGTTCTTTTGTATTTCTAAATGTTATTAAAAACAGATAAAATTCTAACATACTTTTAAATCCGGGTTAAACCTACTTATATCGTTAGTCATACTTTCTACAAACCCTTACAAAGGATACGATCGATTCGAATGATTTTTGCAACAGAAAGCCAACTGAAGGTTTTATTTATAATTATAACTTACATTAAATTAATTACAATATAATTTATATTTCTCATTATTGTTATAATTTTAATATCGTTTTAAAATTTTCTAATGATGAAAAAAATAATTTATTATGTTTGATTAATTTAATTTATTTTATAATGCTTAATAATTTCCAATTTGATATGAATTATGATTGAGCCAAATTGCACTTCGCCCCTTGAATAACAGCTTGGACATAATGATATCGGAGAGACGGTATTCATTTCATGTGCCATTCTAGATTCTAGACTTTGAGTCCAAGACGTCAAAAACTGTATCTGTGGACAGTGCAGTATATTATTATATTATTCAAATACAGCCATCCCTTGTTTTACACGGTTCCTTTTTTTACACTTCCTCCCTTTTACACGGTTTAACAAAAAAATAAATAATTTAAAATAAATATATAATGAATATATTAAACCTTTCCGGAACTCTGTAACATTATTGAGTCTTTTTGGGACTACCAAAACAAATCTCATGTGAAATTTGCCAGTTATTTACTAGCTTTCAATCCACCTTCGTGGCACTCAACGAAAACTAGAAAAATAACTGTGTTTTTAAATATCATGTCTTTCTATTAATTGAATAGCCATCTGCAGACGCTCATTTAAATCAATAACCTACTAAGTTCATGTCTCTCTCACGAAATGTCAAATTAAAAATATCTAACCCCTAGTCATCCACGTGGGTTTCAAGTAAGGGTTTTACAAATTACTTTTCATAAAAGCAAAGGCGCACTGATGAGAGATAAATCTCGAAACGCGTCTGCAGATGGCTATTCACTTAAGTTAATAGAAAGACATAAGAAAGGGGAGCTGTTGGAATGTAAAAACTCTAGAGTCATAACACTCTTGAATATAATATATAAAATCTTTTCAAACATCTTGTACACACACCTAAGCAACTATATGGACAAACTACTAGGACAATACCAACTCGGTTTTAGGCCTGGTCGCTCAACAACGGACCAAATCTATGTACTACGACCGATATTAGAAAAATCGAACGAGTCATCTATACATATCATATCAACATTTATACATACGACTTTAAAGCAGCTTATGACAGCGTGCTATGGGACAGAATCTGTACAAATCAATGTATAGACTCGCCATTCTTGACAAGATAATAAGGCTTGTAAAAGCCACAATGCAAAGCGTTATATGCAAAGTACAAATACAAGGCAAGTTATCAGAATATAATATATAAAATCTTTTCAAACATCTTGTACACACACCTAAGCAACTATATGGACAAACTACTAGGACAATACCAACTCGGTTTTAGGCCTGGTCGCTCAACAACGGACCAAATCTATGTACTACGACCGATATTAGAAAAATCGAACGAGTCATCTATACATATCATATCAACATTTATACATACGACTTTAAAGCAGCTTATGACAGCGTGCTATGGGACAGAATCTGTACAAATCAATGTAGAGACTCGCCATTCTTGACAAGATAATAAGGCTTGTAAAAGCCACAATGCATAGCGTTATATGCAAAGTACAAATACAAGGCAAGTTATCAGATCCCATCAAAACAGAAGTCGCCTTACGGCAGGAGACGCATTGGCGTGTCTTCTTTTTAACATTGTCTTAGAAACTGCTGTTAGAGAAGCCCTGATAGACGAAAAATGAGCAAAATTTAACAAATCGTCCCAAATATTAGCATATGCCGCTGACATTGACATAGTCGCACGCACAGAGGGGAAATTAAAAGAAATGACCACCGCACTCTCAACGACTGCAAAACGCATGGGCCTTCAAATAAACATAGATAAAACGAAGGCCTTGGCATCTGAACCAAACAACAAAGCCAGGAATAACAGACAGCCACTCACCGGAGACGATAACAACTTTGAGTATGTAGACGAATTTGTGTACTTAGGCTCCCTCGTCACCAGTCATAACAATACGACGGTGGAAGTGAAGAAAAGGATAGTAATAGCGAATACGTGTTACTGCGGTCTGCATAAGCATCTAAGGAGTAGGCTACTAATTGTAAGCCGAAAAACCAAACTACTCATACACAGAACACTTATCCTGCCAGTTCTCATATATGGGTCAGAAACATGGGCGATATCAAAAGCCGTTAAAAACCTACTTTTAACATTTGAACGTAGGATTCTAAGAACGATATTTGGACCCACATGCGAGGACGGATTCTAGCGAAGAAGATACAACCACGAAATCTACCACATGTACCGCGATATAGACAATGGAAGAAACGTGGTACACCGCATGAAAGTGGGAAGATTAAGGTGGGCTGGGCATTTAGCAATAGCGCCGGAAACGTACCCTCCGACGCGCATGCTAACGGTCCAACCTGAGCGAAGAAGACGCAGAGGAAGACCCAAACTGCGCTGGCGAGACGGGGCAGACGAGGACGCCAAGAAATTGGGCGCAACAAACTGGCGCAGAGCAGCACAGGATAGGGAAGAATGGCGGACAAGACTAAGGGAGGTCGAGGCTCTCTCAAGGCTGAAGGACCAATGATGACAAAGTGTAGTCATGAAACTAGCTGAACCCATTTTAGGGAAAGATACTTTATTTTTAGACAATTCGTATGCATCGCCAAAATTTTGTATGAAAATATTTCAAATGATCTTGGAACGGACAGAAGAAATCGAAAAAATATGCCAAAGAAGTTGACATCATACAAACTAAAAAAGGGACATTACTAGGAACATTATCTTGTAGGTATTCTTTTGGGACATCGAGGAAAAATATTATTTCAGTTTGCAAAGAGATTGAAAATTTGCAAAGAGATTGTCAGACGTTAGAACATCACCAGTGACATTTCGAATATTCAAAACAGTTTTTCTTGACATTTGCAACTATTTTTGGAATGTGCTGTTCCTGTGCCTCCATCTGTTCTCCAGTATCCAAGTAAAAAAATAAACGCTGTCCTAGTTCTTTAAACATTATTGAAAATCCACTTTCCCTATTTCACACAAACTGCAAGAATTACTTAACTGTGCAATAATTAATCCACAATATGTTTCAATTTCTTCCGCAAATTTTGTACGTAAATTTTGTACAATTGTCAAATTTGTTAGACAAACATTAATCATGATCATCAGCATCGAATCGAAAATTTCCTTTTTAATTTCGAGTCATTTCGTGGATTTTTTTTCATTTAAAATTCGTGGAAACGGTCCAACGATTAAAGGTAGGCGTCCACAGTTTCGCATCGTACGTATCGGACGCATCGCATCAAACGGATCGTAATATTCTTTCTACAGAAAGTAATACAAGTGCGTCCGCTGTTCCGCATCGTACGGATCGCACGAATCTACTCGTCGGCAATGCCGATGCTCCGAGGGGCAACTTTTACGATTCGTGCCGATGACGTCATACGGAATATGGTATTTGCTAGTAGTTGCGTCGGCAAATCCGATCGCTGCTGATACTGTGGACGCATTGTACAAAAATAATCCGTTTGATGCGTTGCGTCCGATACCTACGATGCGAAAATGTGGACGCCTACCTTATAGGATATACAAGACGAGAATCTATTCCAGGAAGAGCAATAAACGCTGGAATTTTTGTACAATTCCAAGAAAGCACTTCTGTATGAGGCAAAAAACCCTTATAATCAGAATCCATAGTTTCTCATAGGAATCAAAAAAATATGCAATGAATAGAATTTGATTCTGTCTTCACATCGTCTGCAGGAGCCCATCAGGTATTGCTTTGAAGCAACTGATGGAATGTATAATTTTCACTTATGATTTAATACAAGAGCCACGGAGACTTGCATGGATGTATCAGTGCAAACGGTAATACATGTTTACGACTGCATCCCTCCCCATACGACGTTTTACGTTGCACAGTGCCTCTGCGATAATGGTATGAGCTGAGTTTGTTCCTGATTATTTTCAATGATTTGTAAGCCCCCCAATTTCTAAGTATTCGAGTTAATTTTTTTCTTCAACAAAATACCCTGATAAGTGTCGGATGAAGTGTCGTCGAAGTGCAACGAAGTGTCGTCGAAAAGCAATAAAATGTTTCCAAGGGAAACGAAGTGTCGGTCGGCCCAAATGTCAACACGTCGCCGACAATAAATAAGTTCAACGACACTTCGCTGATACTCCCATTACGCCAATGTCAATACTTCCGCGACACCTCGACGATACTTCACAGAAAATAAGTCTGTGCCGCGGCCCACAGTTTGGCAGACACTGGGTTAGGAAAGCACCATAATATTTGCTTATCATAAATACAGGGTGTTTCAAAAAGAATATACGTATTTCGCATGCATATATTTATTAAGGAGCTTACAGACCGACGCGGAAGTTTCCGCGACCGGTGCGTTATCGCGGCGGACTGATTGACATGGCGACTTATGTACATGTTCAGATCAACAGGCACGATTTCCGCCATTGCCGCGGTAGTGCAGCGTTGTACGACAAGAAAGCTGCATGCCCGGTCAGTTTCGCTGTCACTGTGTTTTGAAATGGCGATTACAGAGAAGTTGATTCATAATTTTAGAAAATATTTTGTATGACCTGGATGATGAAAACTATAAAAATATAACGAGAAGGACAAAATTTGTAAGCAGATAGTATTAGAATTGGAAGAAAGTGTTGAGATTTGAAAATGTTGAAAATTAAGTTTGTTGATTTTATGAACCCACATTATTTTTCTTTTATTTATTAAATGAGTTTTAGGTGTTTTAGAAATAAAAAATAACAAATTGACCGGTTGTCTTCTTCTGTGGTCAATACTAATATTAGCAGAGCTTCTTCCTCTGAGGAACTCAAAAACCTAAAAATTGCGTTTTGATGTGGGCATGACCATTTCGCTGCCGCGCCGCTAGCGAATTTTTCGTTGCGGAAATTTCGCTACGCAAATGCTCCGCGCCGGTCTGAAGGAGCCTTTAAACTTTAAGACATACGAATATGAAACTTTACACATATATTTACGAACCTCTCAACTTCAGATTACAGATGTTCAAAATGTCCTCCATCAGCGACACGAACAATATCATACCGATACTCAAATTCCTCCCATACTCGGGCAAGCATGTCGTTGAAATAAAGTTGTCTTCGTGCAGCATCGGAAATAACGAGTTTTGTAACAGCGAAATACTGCTAACCGTTAACCATGTTTCCATCAAAGAAAAATGGTCCGTAAACAGATGATCGCGATATCGCACAAAACACATTGACTTTGGGCGAATCTCGTACATGTTCAATGACTGCATGTGGGTTCTGTAAGCCCCAAATTCGAACATTGCGTTTGTTTACCTGACCACTAACATGGAAAGTCGCTTCATCACTGAACACCATGCGTTTTGCGAAAGTGTTATCATTGTCAATAACATCATGAATCTCGTTACAAAATGCCACACGTTTGCGTTTATTATCAGGACGCAGAGCTCGTAACAGCTGTAACGGCATTTAGGAGCTATAAATATAAACTAGACTATATATTCGTTTCTTCAATAGCCGAGCCGAGGCGCAGTGATCGATAGTTTGAACAAAATAATGCTTCGTAATACGTTTTGAAACAGCCTGTATTTAATAGGTTTACCAGAGATTTGAATTGATGAGGGGTAGCACAATACTGGTACAATATCAATGATGGGGGCAGTAATGATGCCAAATCTAGGATGTGGGGCGGTACAATCCTTGTATTTGGTACCATATTACAAAGCTGTGACCAGGGGGGAAGTAATCTTCCAAATCTATCTGAAATATCATTGAAAAGGAAGCAACTGTTGTACTTCTCATACACCTTCCCCTCTGTAAATGAACGATATCGAATGGATGAACATCGAAAATTTGGAAAAAAATTTAATAGACCACATGGCCACTGTGTATGAAGGGCTGATATCCCAATATCTACATTGGGAGAAGAAAAAATATAATTTATACAATTTTAGAAATCCGTCTAGATCAGGCACGAACAACCATTTTTGGGCTAGGAGTAACTAGGGTTAGATTACCATTCTAACTAGGGTAGGATAACTAGGGTTAGGCTATCATTCCTTCGAGTATAGGGGAGACATAGCGCTGGACAGGCATATTGCTTCCGTTTATTAAAATTCGGGTCAGGGGAGTAATTTCCATAGCGGAGAGAAGACGACACAGGCGCTGTATGCGACCAATGCTTGGTTTAGACCTAGGCCGCACTAGGGCTACACCGCCGCGGTTTTTAATCGTGTGATTTTGTGAGCCAAGTAAGCTAATAAAGGGTTTTTCAATAGGGACATAACAATTTTGTTTTATAAAACGGAACATAACTTACAAACTTTTTCATGATACGCCAACGTCAAAACGTCAGTCAAAGCTTACATTTTTATCATGGTTAAGTTCACGAACGAGCCACGAACGTTGGTAAATCGTTAAAACTTAACACCGAAATTCTGAATCGGTAATCGCAACTTTAAGAGCGCTTACTCCAAATTTTTGGTCGCAATAATCGTCCCACCAAACAAACTGTGCACGCGTTGATGAATAAATTTGAATGTTATTCACTATTACTATTTACTATATAACATATTCACTATTGAATGTTCCTGTGCCTGTACCAGTGAGAAAGTATTGCAGCCGTAAGAGCTTCAGTACAAAATGAACCAAACAAGTCGATTCCACGCCGTTCACAAGAATTGTAAATTTCTCAGTCCAATATATGGCGAATTTTACATAAAGATTTCCACCTACACCTTTACAAAATCAAATTAACCCAAGAACTGTGACCCTATTTAAAGCGCCGAAGCTTATCCGATTTTGTTCTGCTTTCATCGCAAAATTATCTTTAGCGATAAAGCTTATTTTTGGCTGAATGGTTTTGTCAATAACCCAGAATTTGCGTTATTCGCTCCGAGCGCAACAACACTAGCGCCAAAGGTGACACTTTCAAAAACTTCATGACCAGTTACATCATTATTTAGCATTTATTTGTATATATTGACATGCATTTTGCTAAATAAAAAAGTGTTTTATTAGGTTACATAAACTAATAAAGTGCATAAATTGAATGGATTCAAGTCCAAAACATAGGGTATATCTTACTTATTTGTAACTTTAGAGCGAAATAAACTGGAAAACCGTTTTCAGCACTTCGATTTCCTTCGGGCAACCAAAAAAAATTAGGAAAAAAATTTTCAAAAAATTTTTCCATCATTTCGTTCGAAAAATATGTGCTTTTTCGGTTTCTTTCGTTTTCAGAAGGTCATTTTCATTACTCGAGCGCCGAAATTTGATAAAAAAATTCCTTAATTTTAGCAGGCGATATTGAACGAAAGTGCTAGCGAAATATAATTTGCATATTTGTAATCAGCAGCAAAAATGCTTCCAGAAACGTAAAAGTTTTTAAATTATGCTGTAACTCAAAAAGTAACGATATTGACAAAATCGATTTTCTCGCATTTCGGCGTTTCCGCGGTATCGACTTCCCGTGGCGATGGTATTTCTTAATCCAAAGCCTACAGAGAAATATTATATACGCTTTTCGACTAATTGTGATACGCTGAATCGATTGGTGAAGTCTCTGTGATGAGCCGTTCAAAAGTTATGACCGCGTCAAATCAGTCGGGAATCCGAGGTGTACAGCGAAAAAATATATTAAACTTGTTTATTTGTAACTTTAGAGCGAAATAAAGTGGAAAACCGTTTTCAGCACTTCGATTTCCTTCGGGTAACCAAAAAAAAAAATCACGAAAAAAAAATCGAAAAATTTTTTCAACAAAAAAATTTTATCATCATCATTTCGTTCGAAAAATATGTGCTTTTCCGTTTTTTTCAATTTTCTCGAGAACTGTAAAAAGCAGCGAAATCATTTTCGGCACACAGAAACTACACGACAAGACGAACAAGTCGATGTGTGAATTGTCCGGATAGATGCAATAATTCGTCGTGAAATTTCAAACTGAAATTTACCCGATTCTCGATTTGCTAAGTAGATGTCTCGGAAACAGTTGCAGATAATAAAAAACGGATTGCGGCATCGTTTCCAGAAGGTCATTTTCATGTTAATGCACTAAGATTGTCCGCAGGAAACTCACGACTTTCCTGGAACTCTACTCGAGCGCCGAAATGTCGTAAAAATGTCTTCAATTCTTGCAGGCGATATTGAACGGAAAGAGCTAGCGAAATATAATTTTGAAGAAAGAGCTAGCGAAATATAATATAATATAAATTGCATAACTGTAATGAGCAGCAAAAATGCTTTCATAAACGTTTTTAAATTTTGCCGTGACTCTAAAAATAACGATTTTGGCAAAATCGATTTTCTCGCATTTCGGCGATTTCGCGGTATCGACTTCCCGTGGCGATGGTATTACTTAACTGAAAGCTTACTACGGAATATTATATACGTTTTCCGACTAATTTTTGAACGCTGAGTCAATTGGTGAAGACTAGAAGTCTCTGTGGTGAGCCGTTCAAAAGTTATGAATTGACAGCGTCAAATCAGTCGTAAATGAGAGATTGTGTGTATTGTGGTGTATTTTAGTGTATATATTGTATATTTTATTAAATTCATTATTTTATGTTTTGCCTGTTGTTTTTATACACCATTATTGGAGACGAAGTTGTATTTTTGGCCACGGGTGGCGCTAAGCGCGGTTATGCCCGGAGCGAATAGGACAGCAACAAACCCACATGTGCTTCATGAGACTACATTGCATCCACAAAAAAATGAGCGTGTGGGGTGGTTTTCATGCCGGAGGTATGTCAATGGAGCTCGCTATCGTGCCATGATGGAAGACTATTTTTGGCCAGAATTCGATGGACTTGACATCAGCGATAGGACTTTTATTACATTTGTAATATTTTCATACAAAATTTGGAATAATTTTGGCGATGAATACGAATTGTCCAAAAATAAAGTATATCTTTCCCTAAAATGGTTTAAGCTAGTTTAATGACTACACTTTACCATCATCATCATCATTGCTCCAACAGAATGGAGAGAGCCTCGACCTCCCTTAGTCTTGTCCGCCATTCTTCCCTATTCTGTGCTGCTCTGCGCCAGTTTGTTGCGCCCTTTTTCTTGGAATCCTCGTTTACCCCGTCTCGCCAGCGTAGTTTGGGTCTTCCTATGCCTCTTCTTCCCTCAGGTTGGGCCGTTCCAACAGGATGATGCCACAAGCCATACAGCTTGTCAAACAGTTGATTTATTGAATGGAAAATTTGGTAATCGTTTAATCTCGAGAAAAAGGTCCAGTCGAAAGGCCACACAATTTGACGCTGTTGGGTCGAAAGGTTTATGCCAACAATCCAACAACGTTAGGAGAGCTCAGGAAGAATATCGAACGCGAAGTTACCACCATTCCGGCTGATATGTGTGAAAGAGTCATTGAAAATTGGATACAAAGAATCGATCGACGCCGTCGTGTTCGTGGTGGTCATATGAACGACATCCAATTCCATACATAATTGTAACATGTATACACCTGGAATAAATTTCAGCTCGATATCTCTATTATTCTGTGTTTTATTTAATTACAAAATTGTTATGTCCTTATTGAAAAATCCGGTACAAGCGGCCTCACCTGCGGTTTTTCCCCGCGACTAATTTTAATAGCGTAGTGTGTGCTTCTCAAGCAGTTTCGTGGTTATAGCGGGTAACCGCTCGCTGGAAAAAACCGTAGTGCGGCCTAGCCCTTAGTGAAACTTAACCACACCATAAAACGCGTCCTACCTTTTAATATATTTTCCATATTTAGTAATAAGAATATTTAAACAAAAATAGCAGGTGAAAAAGAAACACCTTGACAAACAATAATTACATGATAATAAATTTGTTTTGTGTGGGGACATCCGTTTCACCTATATTCGTTCCGCGTTTTTCACCTCCTTTCTATCGATGTCCGTCCGTCGGTCGGTGGGTCGGTTCGCGGCCGACAAATCTAGGTCCGTTGAACTGAAACACGAACGTGCAAGTACGTAGTGTGCGAGTGAACGAAACGAAAGCGGCTGCGACTGCTACATCCGCGTTTCGAACGGTGTCGGGCTGTGAGTTTCTGTGCGCCCGTGTCTGTCCATGAATGAGTTTCGGCCGCGCATTTAGGACAAGCAATCTGTTTACATCCGCCAGCGACCGAAAACTTATATCCGTTTCGCAGTCAGTCTAGTTCTGTGGCTTGTGTCTTCGTTACGGATTTGTGATAATTTTTAAAAGTGTTTGTGAACATTCTTTTTTTTTGGATTATATGCATTTGAATGGGATTATTAATCAAAGGACTTATGCTTGTGGAATGTAAAGGAATGTGCAGAAAGGTAATTTCGAAAATTTTGAACTTGTAATTTTAAAACTTGTTGGCAATTATAAAACAATAAATATGTTAATTTAATATATCCTATTGCTGGATATAAAAATGTTGTTTTTTTTTTTGTTAACGTTTTTTCAAACTACGTATGATAATTTATTTCGTCATATTTTTTATTAGTGTACTTTTGCGAGAATATTTAATAAACGCTGTCAAAGCGGGCATTGAAAAATCTATTTTACACTTTTATGCAAATAAATTTCACTTTTGTGAAAATTAAAATTACAATCCAACTCATTAAATATCCTCCAATCAACTAGCTCTAATTTGAGATTCTATCAAAAGTGGTTATACTGAAAAGAAATTAGGCTCCTCATCAATTAATAACTGATCCTCCTATTGATAAAAATTTTGAAATTGAAATGTCTTATGCGTTAGAAGAGTGTGATTATGTGTTAGAAGAGTTATATACGAAACAGGATGAGCAGATTTCGAAATTCAACATAGGCTGATGTCTAAACTTTCGTCATACTTTCGTCGTAATAATTGCGCTGTTGTAACATACAATATGCCCACAATTCGCCAATTTTCGCTTTTTGACGCTTAATTAATCGGCATCAGAAAAATGCTGACCGCGAGCATTGAAAATTATGAGTAATTCTTTGGATTTTCTAGACCAATACAAATCGTGGTCTTACTCTTTTTGTAATTTCTGCCAGTCAGTTTAATTCCTAGTTTTTGCATTTAGAAAAGTGATTTTCGCCGCAAAAGCTACTCATTAACTGATTGACAAAAATTGCCGGCAAGAGTCCGACCACTCATACTTGTGTTTTAAAATTTGCTTGTGTTAAAATTATATGCGAGCAATTTTTTTTCCAAAATAGTTTTGTTGCTCTAAATTAAAAAAAAAATTAGTTTAACTAGTCGCACATCAAAATGAACACATTAATAAATACATTATTGTATGTGAAGGATGCCATTATTGTAATCGTGTGTAAAAGTATCCAAATCATGGGTAAAAGTCCAATGTAAATCAAATGGAGTTTCTTCTTCTTCTTTCGAATAGGCCTACTTTGGACCACGCTTGTTCAACTGTTGGGCTTTGACCTTTGCCCAGTATTGTCGCATCTTCTGCCGGTGTAACTCCTTTCTCTCTTCTGTCCAGGGGGTACCTTTCCTTCGAGTTTTTCCTGAAATCCACGGACTTCCTTCAGGGTGCGTCTCACAGACTGTCTGTTTTTGAGATCTGTTATTCCCAGTTCTTTAATATCCTTCTCGGTCTCTGTCAACCAAGTGGTACGAAGCTTCTTGTTTTGCCAGAAGGTGAACAGACGGTTGAATAGTCGGTTTGGAGGCAATCTTGCAACGTGGCCATAGAAAGCTACCCTTCTTTTCCTTGCACAGTCAGAGAGCATCTTAATATGTTCGTAGAGCTCAGAGTTATGCCGCCTTCTGAATTCCCCATCTTCCTTTACCGGGCCTAGGATCTTCCTGAGGATTCTCCTCTCTCTGATTTCCAATTTCTCTATTAGACCCCTTCGGTTCAAGGAAAGACACTCCATGGCATACAAGGCTTCTGGTCGTAAGACTGATGTGTAGTGCTTAGTCAGCCGATAGGCTAGTTCTAACTTGCTGACTCTCTTGGATAATGATGCTCTTTCTAGTTGGGTTCAATCCATTCGCCGAGATACTTAAATTTCTCAGTCCTCTTGATGTTTCCCTGTTCTAGTAACATCTCTCTGTTTGCTTCTCTGATGTTGGTGAAGAATTTTGTTTTCTCCAGCGACACTTGAAGACCCACTTTGGCAGCCTGTTTTCTGAGGCAGTTTACCTGCATTGTTGCCATCTCAAAAGAATCAGCAAACAGGGCTATGTCATCTGCAAAAGCCAGGCAATCTACAACCAGTCCATCGTTCTTACGTCCCAGGTAGATACCACTCTGAGCACCCAAATTGTTCAGTTCCTTGCGCCATTCTCTCATAACCTTTTCAAGGACACAGTTGAAGAGAAGTGGGGAAAGTCCATCTCCTTATCTCACTCCAGTTTTTATTTCGAAGCTTTCTGAAATCTCGCCTCTAAATTTAACCTTGGAATGGGTGTTGGTCAAAGTTTCTAGGATGAGTCTGCGGGTTTTGTTGTCTAGTGCTAGTTCCTGGAGTACTTTGTTAAGCGTTTCTCTATCAATGGAATCGTAGGCCTTCCTAAAATCAACAAAGGTGACGACTACCTTGCGGTTTCTCATCTTGGAGTATGCAAGTTTTAAGATTGAGGATCTGTTCAACACAGGATCGTATTCTCCCAGTTGACTATCCAACTGATTTTCTGCCCTTGTTTGTAACGCCTTCGAGAGAATCTTGTGTGTTACCGGGACGAGAGAAATTCCACGGTAGTTGTTTAGATCAGTAAAATCTCCCTTTTTGTGGAGCGGATGGATCAGAGCAGATTTCCAATCGGGTGGTAATTTTTCCCAGATTCTCTGTTTCCCAGATGTTCTGGATAATCACGGTTAGCTTGCGCACGGCATTGTTTCCAGCACCTTTCCACAGTTCAGCAACGATAGAGTCCTCTCCAGCTGCCTTATTATTCTTAACAAGTTGAATGATCTGGCCAACTTCTTCCAATGAAGGGGGAAGCGAGTCCGGGTTTGGTGTGGTTTGTTTATAGTCGAAATCTTCGCTGGGTGGGTCACAGTTGAGTAGATTTTTAAAGTACTGAGCCAAAAGGTGGCAGTTGTCCTTGTCTTTATAAGCCAGTTTGCCTTGTGAGTCTCTGAAGTGGAGGCTTGGCGGAGCGTATTTTCTGAGTGCTTGCTTAAAGGTTCCAAAGAAATCTCTGGAATTATTCTTAAGAATGCTCTCTTCGATTTGGGTTAGTTGGTTTTGTGTGAAGGTTCGTTTGGTTCCTCGAATTATCTTGGCAGTAATCTTTCTTTGTTCCAAAAATTTATTCCAATTTTCCTTGGTCTTTTTAGAATTCCACTTCACCCAGGCTATCTGTCTTTGGGCTATTGTATTGTCACAGTCTTCAGTCCACCACGGATGCTCTCTTCTTCTAGCGAGAGGGGCGAGTTCATTGGCCGCCTTGACAAGAGTCTCATTCAGTTGGTCCCAGTTGTTTAGGTCTGTGTTGTTCAGTCTCTGACTTAGTTCTTGGCTGTTCTTGAGTCGCTCGACGTCAAATCTTACCATTTTGGAGGTTCTGTGTAATCTAGTATTTCTAGGCTGGAGTCTTACTATCTGTGAGAGGAAGTGGTCTGAGTCCAGATTGGCGCTTCTTAGTACCTTCACGTTTTGTATTTCTTTTTGAGTTTTTCGTGAAATAGCCACATGATCTATCTGGAATCCACCCAGGTGGGTATTAGGTGAAATCCAAGTCTTCTGCTTACTTGGCAAGTGTTTGAAGGCTGTAGACTTCATGATCAATCCAAAAGTCCTACACAGATCCACCAATCGTTCTCCGTTGCGGTTGGTTCGATTATGCGCCGGATAATTACCCACTATGTTTCTGTATTTTTTCTCTTCCCAATTGAGCATTGAAGTCACCAAGCAGTATAACGGTGTGCCTCTCTAGAAGTTTAGAGGTAATATCTTCTAAGTCTTCCCAGAATTTATCAGTTCTGTCTGGATTGCGTCTGTTGTCCTGATTGATTAGGGCATGCACATTGACTATACTGTAGCCCTTGTTTGCGCATTTGAGAGAGAGGATGGATACACGACTACTCGTGGAGGTAAAGTCGGTGACTGAATCCAGTATCCTGTGACTGATTATAAATCTTGTGCATAAGTGGGGTACGTTCTTCATTACCCGCTGACCCACTTTTCCTTTGCGGATTCTGTAGCCTTGTGACTCGAAGGCATGTTGGTCCGTAAATCTGGTTTCTTGTACTGCTGTCAGTATTATGTTCTGTCGTGTTAGTGAATCAGTCAAATGTTTCAGTTTACCCACTTTTAGCAGTGAGTTGGCATTAAATGTTGCGAAGAAGCTTTGCCGTCTTGGTCTGAGTTTACGTCCGGTGATTTCAGGATGCTCCGACTCATCCTTAACGCATGTTGGTGCGGACTCCCCAGAATCCGAAGGTCCGCTAACGTCACCATAGGTGACGGTGAATTGGTTACCACCTGGGGTAGTGCATTTAGCGAGATTTTCCTTCATGCTCAGTTGAAGAATATTCTTCATGGGACAGTGGCAAGCCACTGTCCAAGATACTACCCAAGTTGTTAGCTTGGGAGGCTTATTATTCGGGGTTGTCACCCCTAGACATGTCGCCTTCACTACGGCTAAGGAGTCCTGTCCACCCCACTCTTCCCAGGTGCTAGGCTCCGTGCCATTGTTTACCAAAGATGTTCAAGGGGCGCGTATTATTATACTACTAGGTCCAGATCTGTTTTAGATTTATTGTTTATTCATAATTTCTAGTAGGTTTCTTTTATCAAATGTCAAATTAATTAAACGTCAAATTTAGAAATTCATTTCAAAATATAAATCACTAATTCACTTTGTTTTTACACATTTTTTTTACACTAACACCAATCCAATGTTAACTAATTGTTTTTCACTATAAACTTCTATCCCTATCAACTTTACACCACTCAAAATACACAATTTCCACGAGCAAATTTTTGCACGCAAATGGAGTCATTATTAAATGATTTCTGTTTGTTGTTATTATGGAAACAGCTCGCGTTACTAAACAAAAAACCAACGTTGTAAATAAAAATAAATTTTCTGACGTATATTAAAATTGAATTAATTTTTCTTATTTTGAATCAAGAAATCTCGGCCTCTCAGGCTCTAGATTTATCTGGCTCGAATATAACTTAACCCATCTTTGACCAACGGTTATACAACGGTATACGCACCATTTCAAAATGCACAATTAATTAATAACTTTCTATTGTATAATTACATTTTTTTGTTGGTGCTTCTAAGAGTAAACACAATAAACTTAATTTACATGTAGGTTAAATAAATTTTTCCCATTAGTTACTATTGCAAATGTTTTATTGAAAAGTCCTATTTTAAGAAGTATTTACTCGGGTTTATGCAAATATTATTTACAATTTCCAGATAATGTGTTTTTAAGTGCTCATTGCCTGAATTCCAAGTAAACACATTAAGCATTATGTTAGAAGTGATTAAAACTGATATAAAATTTGCTGGAAAAAGATAATGACCCTTAATCCTTCGTTGTGCGTATACGCACCGTTAGCCAAAGGAGGTATATTGTATGAGCAGAAATAAATTTCGAAGAATTAAACAAAATTTACATTTATCTGACAACGATACATTAGATAAGTCAGATAAATATACCAAAATGAGGCCATTCTTTGACGCAGTCAATAAGAGGTTTATACAGTTACCTTGCCATAGATGAGCAAATGGTTCCCTACTTTGGACGGCACTCGTGCAAGATGTACATCAAAGGAAAACCAGTAAGATTCGGCTTCAAATTGTGGTGCCTGTGTTCTTCGGATGGCTACTTATTTCAATTCATTCCCTACGGAGTAGTTACGGAGAAAGTTGTACTGGATTTGCTACAATTAGTGGAGTCTCCAGATAACCACAAAATATTTTTTGATAATTTCTTTACCTCATACAAATTGATGAAGGAACTATCAAGAAGGGGATATTTTGCGACGGATTTTAATCGCATTGCAAAATGTACAATAAAGGCAATGAAAGTTATCCATAAAGAATCTCGCGGCAGTTATGATTGTGCACAAGATGCAACTACAGCGACCGTTGTCACAAGATGGAACGACAATTCGGTAGTAACACTTGCCAGTAACATCGACGGAGTAATGCCAATACAACAAGCAAAAAGGAACGACAGGAAAAAAAAGAAAGGAAGTCAATATCCCACAGCCGAAAGTAATTGCAGAATATAACAAATTCAAGGGTGGCGTGGATCTCCACGATAATGGAGTGGCGAATTACCGCATCAAGTGTCACGGCAAGAAATGGTGATGGCCACTGTTTACTACTACAATAAACAGCATGCTGATAAACAGTTGGAAGTTGTACCGATTAGCCAACGAAAGCAAAATTATTCAACTGGATTTTAGATCTCATATTGTTACAAGGCTCTTGGCAGTGGAAGATCCATCATTTGCAGCGGTAGCAGTGCCATTGGAAGTGCGCAAAGATAATGTTGGATTAATAATGTAATTATTGTGCATGAATCGAAAAAGCGACTAAGATGTAAAGTGTGCCAATCAAACACAATTTATATGTGCAAAAAATGTAATGTGCATCTGCACTCGGAATGTTTTAACAAATATCATATTTAATTTTATATACCCCTATTCGCCAACGATGCGTATACGCACCACTCAAATATTTTTTTGGAAAAAATTGTATTAAAACTCTATTGATGAACACCATTCTATTGCGTTTTATTTAAAACAATTCTAAAATATCATCTATTTCTATGCTTGGCCAAAGATGGGTTACTCACCATAACCTAATCTGGATTAAATCTAGGTTAACCTAGATTACATCGACAACGACCAAATAGTGTTCCCGTCACTGCGTCTTTACTATTTTAGTTACCAATTTTTTCCACGGAGGCGCTGAACGTTCTAACCTTATTCTGTCAATGATTTGAAGCATTTTGTCTGTCAAAATTACAATTTTTTCAATATTATCGGTAAGAGCAATTATTTTTTTGTAGATTCAACAGAATTTTAACAGGCTTCGTAGATAAAATAATGTATGACACACGTGTGTGAAAGGCTTTTGTGCACTCATTCGAGTAAACCACTCACATTCGGCTCGGAAGTTCTTTCCAGGTTTTCATCCATTGTTCGCTTATTTCTTCATCTAAGCTTTTGTGGATGGGGGGTTCATATCATACTGATACCGCAAAAGGGTTCCGGATCTATAAAGGGACTACTGGATCCATTGATTGTTAGGTAATCGCCTTCTTCGTTTCCATCTATACCAATGTGTTCTGGTACCCTTCTTCTTCTTCTTCTTGAAGTTCCGCTCCTATCGGAGATTGGAAATCATCACCACTACTCGGGCCTTATCAATCGTTCGCCTGAAAAGTTCTGCGGACGTGCCGATAGATTCTTCTTCTGTCAATCGTTCTCTTGCCTTTTATTTTGCCTTGAATAATTAGCTTAAGGATATTATATCTCCTCTCATAACATGTCCTAGTTATTCTAATTTTCTCCTTTTTATGGTGTTACTAATTTCTTTATCTTTATTCATTCGGCGTAGTACTTCCTCATTTGAAACCTTGTCAACATGGTATTCTCAGCATCCTCCTATAACACCACATTTCAAATGCTTCTATGTTCTTGATGTTTTCTGATTTGAGTGTCCAAGCCTCCATTCCATACAATAGAATGGAGAATATATAGCGTTTTAGTATTCTGGTTCTCAGTTCTAATGTTACCCAGTATAGCGTTACTTGATTTTCTCTGTCGAGCTTGTTTAGCTTTCCTACACAGTTCCATTCCAGTTTGGATGTGATGGTGTATGGGCTAATGGTCGTACCTGCTGATTGGCAATCTGACAGGATAGTAATTCGTTTTTTTGCGATGGTTCCTGTCGAGGTTAAATTGTGCACATCTTTCGATTGCATGTACCTCTGCTTGGAAGATACTTGGGTAGATTCTCATGGACTCAAAGTATCTCGTACTAGGTAAAAATACTCCTGCACCTTCCTTTATCTTCGAATCATCCGTATAGCACTTGATATAACTTTGCTCTATGTGGTATGCTGAGTATTCGTCGCTCCAATCGGCTTTACTACTACGCATTGCTGTGTAGTTTTTTCGAAATAGTATTTGCATACCATTTCGTGTTTTGGTACTTCCAGCCAGGGAATATTGGCAGCGAGGCCGTTCCGGTCTTTGCTCCCGATTTATTTATTTTATATTTATTTTGAGATTTTTTGTTATCCATTAGTCAAAAACAAAATTTTAGTCCGACTGTCTCACGCATAGCTCCAACCATTTAACCTACGATCGTAAAATTTGGAAGGAACGATATAACTGAGGAAAGATTTTTAAATAATTAGTAATAAAAACGTAGAAGTTTTTTTAAGAGGATGTCTATATTTTAAATATTGAAGTTATTCCAATGTTTATTTAATTTCTTCTTCTTCTTGTGCCTATTAGTTTCGAATATTGGCGACCATCCTGGCTATGATGACCTTATTGACTGCTGCTTTAAACAGTTCTGTGGTTGTTTTTGAATACCATGTCGTTAGGTTCTTGAGCCATGATATCCTTCTTCTTCCGGGCCCTCTCTTTCCAAATACTTTTCCTTGGAGGATGTATTTTAAGAGTTTGGAAGATGGATTTAATTTCAAATTGATTTTATCAGGCTCTCGGAACCAGGGCCAGGAACCAAGTAACTTTTTTGGACCCTTGGCAAGACCTCATTATACGAGTACCTCTTCATGGACTCCCTCCATGAAGAGGTGTCCCATGGTGTCCAAGAAGAACTAACATGCCCCCAAGCACCCTGATTTGGTGACCATCCCCATTTTGGAGGTTACTTAAGTGCCGGGGCTACGTTAAGGAACAGATCGCATGGAGGCATTTTTACTGGTATTTGACAAACGAAGGTATCGAACACCTCGTACATACTTGCATCTGCCGCCTAAAATCGTGCCGGCCTCTCTCAAGAGGCAAGTTAGGTACGAGACGACTCGTCCGCGCGCCACGGCCATGAGATCCGAAGCCCTCGGGAGACCGCGCTACATACAGAAGGACACCCGGAGGCTCAGCCGGCGGAGACAAGAAGGCCGATGTTGGCGCTGGCAACGCCTATCTAGAATTCAGAGAAGGTTTGGAAAGGGGAAGGTCTCATCTCAAGGCGCATCTCAATAATTTCTATATTATTTTATAATTAAAAGAAAAATTTAATCTAAATCATGAATCAACGGCGTACTATAGCTACTAATTAAGGATATGATCTAAGTAACCGTGTGAAAATTCTATATAATAAAGACGTCTTGAAACAAGATAGTTCGTAAAACACTTAATTTATCCATTGTGGTATGAACGTTGCACACACACCGTTGGGGCAATCAAAGACAATATTAGTTTTTGTGTAGATTATTTTTGTAGTTTATTATCTAAACTTGCAAGTTAATATTATTAACGAAGCAATGTTATTAACAGTTACTGAGCCTACCACCGAAACCGCTTAGAAACACAAACAAGTTACTGTATTTAAAAAAAAAGTTACTGAATTTAAAATAACGAATTCCATTATATGTTGAGTAAATATATAACTGTAATAATTATTAAAATAAAGAAAATAAGAAATAAAGAAATTAATGTCAGAAAGCCAATAAAAACAAGTGATATTAAATGACTGTCTTGTTTTTAAGTGCACAACATCCTACACAATATAAACATGCTAATTAGAAGATGCGCCTCATGTTAAACACTACCTGGCTATTTCATTCATATTTTTATATAGAATTTCGTTTGAAAGTCCTCGATATAAACATCCTTGTAATGCAAACAATCATTATAAAGTTTAACCAAAATGGTTAGTTTATAACGTATTAACCTGATTTATAGACATAGCTTAATATTAATTTTTAAATTAATTAAAAAATGGTCAATAAATTAAGATTTTTAAGATATGAGAATTAATTAGTCGTCTAGTTTTTTAAGTTTAAAATTTTTTTCTTGGATATTAGAAATTCATTATAATCTCGATAATCCGAAAAATATGGGACGAGACAACCGCCGGATTAACAGAAAGACTTGTGGGAGGGAAGAGCGCGAGCGATCTCCAGACCGCCGGTTTCCTGAATGTGTCGTCCGATTAACCAACGGCCGAATTACCGAGATTATACTGTATATACACATGCGAGAACAAATTTAGGTCACTTAAGAAATTGCAAATAATTTGTTGTTTTCGTTGTTATTAATAATTAATTGTTATTAATTTTCTGTTTGTAAGGCTAAATATATTAACAATTATTAAATTGTATGCAAAATGCATTAAATTTTCAGTATTGAATTGGAAAGCATATTTTTTGGTTTCTTCTTGTTGTTGTTTCGAATTCAACAGTTGACCACGCTTGTGACCAAAGTAGGCGTTTTGGACCACGCTTGTTCAACTGTTGGGCTTTGATCTTTGCCCAGTATAGTCGCATTTTTGCCGGTGTAACTCTTTTCTCTCTTCTGTCCAGGGGGTAATTTTTTTTCGGGTTTTTTACCGAAATCCACGGGCTTCCTTCAGGGTGCGTCTCACAGACTGTCTGTTTTGGAGATCTGTTATTCCCAGTTCTTTAATATCCTTCTCAGTTCCTGTCAACCCAGCCAGAAGGTGAACAGACGGTTGGTTAGTCGTTTTGGAGGCAATCTTCCAACATGTCCATAGAAAGCTACCCTTCTTTTCCTTGCACAGTCAGAGAGCCTCTCAATATGTTCGTAGAGCTCAGAGTTATGTCGCCTTCGGAATTCCCCATCTTACTTTACCGGGCCTAGGATCTTCCTAAGAATTCTCCTCTCTCTGGTTTGCAGTTTCTCTACCAGTCCTCTTCGGTTCAAGGAAAAACACTCCATGGCATACAGGGCTTCTGGTCGTAAGACTGATGTGTAGTGCTTAAGTTTCAGGTTGCGTGACAGGCATTTCTTGTTGTAGGTGTCCGTCGATAGGCTAGTTCTAACTTGTTGACTCTCATGGATAATGATGCTCTTACTGATAAGTTGAGTTCAATCCATTCGCCGAGATACTTAGCTTTGTCAGTCCTCTTGATGTTTTCCTGGTCTAGTAACAAGGATAATCATTTATAACGTTAATAGTGATTAGGCGTACCTTCAATTAAATTAAGAATCAAATTTTGGTCAATGTTTTTCCATTCCTGCA
The DNA here is from genome assembly GCA_944588485.1 of Phosphuga atrata. Classification (NCBI taxonomy): domain Eukaryota; kingdom Metazoa; phylum Arthropoda; class Insecta; order Coleoptera; family Silphidae; genus Phosphuga; species Phosphuga atrata. Next base: position 25,066,337 of record OX155893.1, read on the forward strand.
TAGCAACTCTCTTAGCTCTCTCTTAGTTTTTGGAGCTGTTGAATACCTTCGGATACGTCGTTCAACTCATCCCAGACATGTTCAATGGGATTCATGTCTGAAAGGCATAACATGATCGTCTAGAACCTCCGTAATGTATCTGTGAGCTGAAGACCAACTCAGTGCGTGCTCGTGAAGAAATTCCTGCCCCAACCATAACTATGCCACCGCCAAATGGAATTCGCTTGTCAAAGTCGCTGTTGCGACTTTCTCGGGGTTCTTCACCATCTTTATCTTTCTCGGGGTCTTCACCATACTCATCGACGTCCGTCTGGTCTAGGCCAAAACGTGACTCGTCTGAAAATAGTTGCTAAAGTCGTCATTATTCCATGACAACTGATTGTTTGCAAAAGTCAATTTTGCAATTCAATGCCGGCATTGTAATGATGGACCTGTAGCCATCCTTCTACAAGATAATCCAGCGGATTATCTTCTTCTTCTTCTAACGGTCCATTCCCTAACATGGGCATATGTAACTTCTTGAAGTTGATTCCGTAGGATAACCGCAGAAAATATTCTATTTGGCTAGCTTGCGGACCCCAAAAAGCGGTCATCTCTTTGGGTGGTGACTCGTTTTCTCCCGGATCCGGGTCTTCTGCTTATCACGCCATTCTTAGTTGCAATTTCTTAAGTGACCTATTTTTTTTCTGACTATAATAGAGCTGTATATATTGCTGTATATAAGTTCGTATAGTGAGGAAAACAGGAAGACAGGCAATTTGGTTGACTTTAAACAAACTTCTAATTCCGTTACTGTTTATAGTAGTTTAACATACGTAAAACATGCACTTACTTAATGCATATTAAGATTTCAACATCCTAAATCCAAATCTGTCGTTTATTGTAAGATTTAGATGGTGTAGATTGTAGTGGGGCTGCCACCAATGTTGTGGGGCTGCCACCAATGTTGTGAAGGGGTTATGGAGTGAACTACCGCCGACTTCAATGTTGAGAGGGATGGACTGCTGGCCAACAATTCTTCGGACTCTGAGATATATCTAAATATCTCGGGATCTTGTAATGGAATGTTCACCGGGATTCGCAAGGCACGTAGTTTGTCAAATAATAGTCGAGTTGGTTTTAACAATTTAATTAAACAATAATACAACGAAATAACTTAAGACTTAAGAACTTATAGCTTACCACTCTACTCTCTTTTCTCTTACTTGTTACTGACAACTGTGGAATGGTATTTATACCATTCCTAATATAATATATCTGTAAGGTGGGTTAAATCATCCCTCTAATTCAAATAAGGGGGAGATTGAATTTTCTTGGTTCCTCCCATGAACAGTCGAGGCTTAAATTCTCTAAATCCCTGAAAATGTCTGGTCCTCTGGTTAATCTCTATAAGGAGGTTTTTATAGGCCTTCTCACGTTTTCTAATATGTTTGGGGGAGGTAGATTTTAGCATGGTAATAAAAACCCTTAGTTTCTGGACAAACTATAAAACTATTGCATTTATCCAAAACCTGAGACAAAGGGCACGTTTTGAAATGTGCGCTAATGGCACAGATGTCCAGTCCTGGTTTTTATTACAACAGTAGACTGCGACCTTTACAGATCTATTGTACCCGACGCTCTTCCTCTAATCGTTGGTATACTTACCCATATAGAGTGCCTTTTCATCTTCTTAGCGTTGTCCAGCTGGCACAGGGTCCATTTTCATGGCCAATGACCGCCATTTTGCACGGTTTTGTGCGTCATTTGGTTTTAGGCCCTCGATCGTTAGGTCACTATTTATCGCGTCCTACCATCGCTGCTTCGGTCTTCATCTGGGACGTTGGCTTTCAATCTCAAAATGGAGGGCAGAGTTGACAACAGTACCAGTTGCTCATAGTGCATGGCTATACCATTGGAGTCATTTCTCTCTCATTTTGTCCACAATTGGAGCGACACCCATTTGCTCTTGAATTGTGTCGTTTCTGACGTGGTCAATAAGGGAGATGCCCATTCCTCAACGAAGCATTCTCATTTCCATGGCATGTAGATGACGTTCAGAAATCTTGTCAGATGGTCGACATTCGACTCCATATAGCGCAACAGACCGTATCACTGTCCGATATATCTTGGATTTGAGGTGAAGTGGCATTTTCTTGTCGCAAAGTACACCCGTGACCTCCTTCCACCGCATCCAGGTTGCATTTACTCTCGCTCTTACTTCATCACTGAAGCTGTAATCACTCTGCAGACGAGACCCAAGGTACCTAGAGGAGTTGATCTTGACTACGTTTTCTCCACCGACTTGAATGGTACCGTCACTTGGATTTAACTCCAGATATTCCGTCTTTTTCACGTTTAGACGTAGACCATACTGGGAGAGGCGGTTATTCCAGTCTTCAACTTGACGTTGGAGTTTCTCGCGGGAGAGATGTGCAACCATTACATCATCCGCATACAGAAGGGTCCAAGGGACATTCCGTTGTAGATGATCACGAGTGATGATGTCCATGACAAGAACAAAGAGGGATGGTGATAGTGCTGAACCTTGTTGGACCCCGACATTTTCAGGAAAATTATCTGAGGTGCCAACAGCATACGCATTTAGAGCGCCTCCTCTGGTCTTAATTCCTTTAGAAATTTCAGGATCTGCGTGGGATTCGAGGATTGCAAATCCTCCTCGTTCAAGCAATGGACCTCGAGTTACATTTATCTGCCTCTTACGTGCTCCGCAGTCCCTGATTTTCGACGTTTTTTTGTTGTTTAATTTTTGAGAAAATCAAAAATTAAATGTTTCATTGTAAATCTAAAATGTTTTTTGTAGATTTATTTTATCGTCGTAACTAGAATTTCTTCAACAGGTTTAGTTAAAAATAATAGAATTTTTCTAATAGCACCCAAACTATCGTTTGATTGATTTTATTATTCGACAAATTTAAATAACCCAAAAGCAAGAAAGCGTTTTTGCTATCTTTTTTTCGAAATATAGGTTTTAATGGAAAGAATTACCAAAGATTTTAATTAAACCTTTATTAAATATAAAAGAAAATATTCTATTCACCTTATTTACATGTAAAATAACATGGATATATTTCCGTGTAAATATGTTATTTAGTTAAAATAAATCATGTGTATAAAATTTCCACATCATTAAACAAATCGCACATTTCAAAATTATTACAATTACAAAATTTCACCACACTTGAGTAATTCCTAATTAGACTTAATTGGAAATTAATTATATCGAATAAACAGCCTATAATAAATCATTATTTATAAAAGTCCCAGTTAACAACAAAAAAATTGGAAAATCCAATAACCATTCACAATAATTCCTTAGAATTTCTTAGATATCTTTCACATCTACCACAACTACCACACTACATAACTAAGCTACTCGTTTTAATTAATATACTAGAAACAATCATTTTTTATTGGAATATTATAACGGGCAGCTTACTATGATATTTATTAGTAGATAGTAAAACTACCAACACGTAAAGTAAAATATTCAACAATGTTCTAACCATATGTTACACTAGATCTAGAAAATAATTCGAAAGGATCTGTGGGTAGTCTCGCCTTTAACGGATTTTTTTGTAAATGTTTATTATTTTTTAATTATCATTTATTAATACAGTTATTTATAATTGTGAGATAAATAATTATCGGTCAGTACATTAACCATAAAGTTCTTGCAAACATTTTTCCAAGATTATAACGACCAATGCAATGCGTTCAGATTTCTCTTTTACTTTTGAAATTCCATAATAAATTTACATTTAAAAAAATTGATAGAAAATACGAAATAAACTATCTATATATAATGAAGTTTCAAATTACACGGTTTCAGGTTTGCGGTGCAAGTGTCTGGATTAATATTTTGTTTTATGCAAGAATTTTGTAACAAATTTAAAAATTCTGTTTGGCCAAGAAACTAAACATATTTTTCCATGTTCAAACAATAAACTGCAAACTTTCTTTTTCAAAATGTAGTAAATCTTTATTTAGTTCTTGACGTTAGCTTCATTTAGTTCTTGACGTTAGCTTCATTTATTGTTAGTTCTTGACGCGTCTAAATGATTTTAAATAACACGCGGCAGTTCTGATGCTAAACTGGTTTTGTCAAAAGATCCCGAAATCACACATTAAATGACATGGAAGTCAGATTAAGCTAATTAAATCTGCTCTAAATTTCATAGATAAGATTGAAATTGTATTTGAATGACGTGCTTGATCTGCTGTTATGCTACATTATATTTGTTCATTTATTTGCCCTTTAACTTAAGGGTTAAGCGCTTATAAATACATAATTTACAATTTTGACTGATATTGAATCTTCAAATAATTTTTTCCATCGAAAAATAAATTCGTTTTATTAGAGAATTTTTGATAATGAATCCGTTTATTTATCAAGTAACGACTTGCTTTATAGAGTAAAACAGGGTGATTTGGCGCAATGGATGAATTGGCATACGCAAATACCTTGGATGTAGTAGCTCTATACAGGGTTTCGAAGTAAATTTAATTTCAAATAATGAAAATGATACGTAGAAAGAATTTGACGAAGAGTCGTAAAACATATTAATATTTTGTATTATCTTTTTTTTGTGTGGGCGTCGTTTGGCTGCAAAGCCTATCTACAATCTACACTGCGACCAGCTTGATCTATTGTGCTTGACCCTACTACAATTACTCTCCCAGGAATTCAACTTCGTGAACGAAGTCTAAGATATTCCTGGGAGGCTTGCTACTCAGCTCCAAAGTGGTCAATCTTGCGACCACAAAGTGGGCAAGCCTTATGTGTGCTAGCGCTACACATGTACACATTATGTGTTCAGCGGTTTCTTCATCTGATTCACATAAACTACAGGCAACTTCCTCTGCCTTTCCCATTTTGTGTAGGTGATATCTCACCGGACAATGTCCTGTCAGTATGCCTACCAAGGTTCTGATTTCTCTTCTAGAGAAGCTTAGCATCTGCTGCGTTATTGCGGCAGAATACTTTATGAGCATTTTAGCTTGCCGCTGTCCTGGCGTGTTCTTCCAGTGGGTTTGCTTTTGCTCTTCTTCCCATTTCTTAGCCCCCTGCCTTAAGTGGGCCTTTGTAAGCCCACAAGTTCGCTCCGGGCCCGAGAAGGGAGCCTCGGTCCCGCTTTTGGCGAGTGCGTCGGCCATTTCATTCCCATATATGCACTGTTGACCCGGTGACCACATTAGCGTGAGTCTGTTACCTTTCACCAGTTGCTTTAGGGTTTGTTTACAGTTCCAGGTTACTTTTGAATTAAAGTTGTGGGCTTTTAAATTCCTTAGAGCTACCTGTCTGTCCGTTAGGATGTAGATTTGCACACCTTTAAGACGTTTCTTTAGACATATTTGTGCGCATCTTTCAATGGCTATAATTTCAGCCTGTAGTACCGTGGGAGCCTGGCCCAATTCCGTGAACTCCCTGTTGTGACTCCGGCTGTATATGCCAATTCCTGTACCCTTAGCAGTTTTTGATGCGTCGGTGTACCACATGGACGCTTTGTCTTTCAGGTTTTCGATTCTTTGAACACTGCTTTGGCGGTCCTTCATCCGCGTTATCCCTTCACCAGTTATGGTTGATTTAGAGCCAGGAAAGTGCGTCTGCAGTAAAACGCTAAGACTTTCCTCTAATTTTGAATTATCTTGCTTTATAAAGTAAAACACCCTCCACAATTCCCTCGATTACCTCTCTCAACAAACAACTCCCTCTCAACACATGCCCAAACCACAATCTCTTTCTTCAAAATAGTCTCATATAAAGATCTTCCTTCCCCTATTCTTTCCAAAACCTGCTCGTTTCTGATCTTGTTTCTCCACTTTATTCATAGCATTTTTCTCCACATCCACATCTCCAGAGCCTCTATTCTTTTCCTATCCTTCTTTAAAATTGTCCATGTCTCACATGCGTACAACATGACACACCATATCTTTGCTATCCTTTTTTCTTAGTTCTGGATCGAGCTTACTACACAATATCCTGCTTTTCTTTATAAAAGCTTTGGCCATTCCTATTCGTGTTATTATTTATTTCCAGATACTCCAGTCATTCGTTACAGTAGTACCTCGATATTTATAGTTGTCAACCTATTTCAGCATTTCACCTTTCACAATCACTTGCTCATCTTCAGCTTCCGCGATCCTAATAACCTTCGTATTTTTCTGATTTATCGCTAATCCGTATTTCCTATTCATATCCCTTTCCGTTCCCTTTCATATCTTCGAGTTGTTTTACTAGTACCTTAAGATCTTCTGTACTTTCTTCGAACAGGAGTGTGTTATCAGTAGAAACAGAGAAAATGTAATCTTCATTTCCAAATATCATAATTTGTGTAGAAAACAAAATAAAGACCGAATTTAATTTGAATTAAAAATATGTATTTACATATTAATCCGGGCCCTGGCCATCAGCATACCGTACGGGTAAAACTCTCCTTCCTCCAATATTTACGCTTTTATTACCTTTCCAACATGGACACCACGGACACCATGGATTCTGCATAAATATTGAACAAGGTGGTGGATAAAGGACATCCCTGTTTCACACCCTGGCCCAGATCAAACCAATCCGTAAGATTGCCACCGACTCTCAAAGGAACCTGCTGTCACAAATACAACTGGCTTATCAACCTTCTGTCCTTCCAGTTCATCCCTTTTTGTTTCAGAATATCCATTAATCTTTCCCACAGGAAATGCTTTTACCAGGTCAACAAAACACAAGCTTAGATCTTTTTTCAATGTACCTTTCACCTATCGTTCTTACACATTCAATCGCATCTCTTGTTCCCTCTTCCTCTTCTAAATACGAACTGCTCATCCGCCACGATTTGTTACATTATCCCCTCCAGCCTTCTATTTAACACTAGCAATAATATTTTCGCCGTAAGTCCTACTAAACTGATGGTTCTCTGCTCACCGCACTTCTTTGTGCCTATCTTTTTAGCCAGAAGTATCAACAGCGTCTTCAGGAAGTCTTCTGGCCATTCTCCTGACCCCTTCTTCTGGTCATTACATAAAGATGTTAATTCACTCATTCCTCATCTTAGACACCTTAATATCTCTACTGAAATTCTATCCACCCCAGCAACTTTGCCTGGTTTCATGTCCTTCATTGATCTTTCTACTTCTGCGATCATAATGCCCGATCCCATATTGTCTGAACAGACCGAGTCTTCTCTTTCTAATTCCAGCACCCTTGGCTTTTCATCTGTTTTATACAGGTCTTTCATGTATTCTTCCCATCTATTAAGGATTTCATTTCCGTCTTTCAACACTTTTTCGTTCTTGTCTTCTACTTCATTACTATTAAACTGCTCTTGATGTTCTATCACAGGTAAATAATCTATCCCAGGTAATCCCTTTTATTTTGTTGTAAACAATGCCATGCCTCCTAATCTTTCTAGTTCTTCCATTTCACTACAAAGGTTTTCCACCCACTTTTTCCTAGCTTCATCAGTTTATTTTCTTAATTCCGTGTTTAGCTTTCGATATGTTCTTCTTCCTTCATCTGTACAGATGTTTTTGTACCTTCTTTTCTCGTCAATTTTTACCTGACTTATCCAAGCCGTTTTTGATCTTTTTCCACTCTTATAACCAATCTTCTGTTCAGCTGTTTTTATTACTCGCATTTTAATTCTGTTCCATTTTCGCAAGATTCATTATCTCTTCATCCATCAACTTTTCCACCTATTTTTTGTCCATACTTTTAAACTTATCTAAGTTCCATTTTCTTTCTTTCCATGCCCCTTTCACCTTGTGTACAGTCTTCTTTTATATGGTTTTTAAACCATGTGTCATAAAACATATTAATAGTTTGAAAATAGCTGTTACACCGAGTCTACATTAATTTCAAATAAAGTTAAAATAATTTTTAAATTGGATTAGATTATTGGCTAATTTAATTATTGTACTGCTTTGAATTGCTATGGGGATTATTCTATGAAACGCTATTTATGAAAAAATTGATATTGCGATTAACGGATTTATTGTTTTGCGATTCAAAAAGGTCTAGGCCGTGCTATTATAATATATTTCTTCTATTGTATTTACGTTAATTAAATAAATACATAAATTATCGCTGTTTATTAAAAATTGACGAGCAGTTAAACCAACTCATATATACAACCCACACTTATTTCTCTAACCAGAATACAGGGTGTTCTAAAAAAATAACGCTTGAGTTATTCTAAACTAAACTCTCTTTTTATTCTAACTATAATGCCATTACTTTACTGGAAGGCACTTTCCGTCAAATTTCCTTTTTTATAAGCTTAGTTTAAAAATTTTTACCGTATTGACCCCAATACAAGCCGAGGTTTTTTAAACGAAATATCATTCAAATCTGAAATATGAATCAAATATCAATCAAAAAAATTTAAACACGAAGTAAACAAAGGTGAAGGTTAGAAAGATTACAAATCGAACCGAGACAAAACAGTTCACGTCACATACTTTTTACTTAAGCCTTCATTTCGATTTTGTAAAAATACCACCAGTTTAGACGTTGGCAAAAAACACAATACAATTAATTATAAATAAGACGAAACTAGACATACAAGACTAGGTAGACACCACTGGGCAGACAAGACTAGACAGAGAAGACTGGACAGACAAGATTTTTTTTATCCCTCATCAGCGCTCTCATTGCCTCCAATCTGCTTCTGTTCTTAGAAGAAATTTTGCCACATTTATTGTCGATAGTACTGTGCCGCATAGCTGATTTGCTATTTTTCGATGGTCCGTCCGTTTAATACAGTGAAAAATTGTATGTTCGTCAGATTCAATGTCCGGGCAGAACCTGCAGATGGGATTATCTTTCTTATAAAATTTGAGAAGGTATGTTCCAAAGACACCCCGGTTATTAAAGGCCTGGGTAACATAATAATCCACCACCCCCACTTTCTCTCCACAACCTCACGTCCTTTATAAAAGTTTTAGTCCAGCCAATGTATTCTCCCTATCTCTGCTGTCACTCGTCCATACGTTTATCTTTAGCATGAGACCTCCTGAACTCTCAGCTCGAGGGGCGGCAGTGAGGCTATGCCGATTGCTGCGGCACAGTGTGATCGAAAATCCAAAAAAGCTAGTATGTATTATGATCATGAATCCGCCACGCGTCTGGCCTACCGCATTGATTGCTCGTCGTAAGTAACACGAAGTTCAAACGGCTGTAGAATCGCGAAAACTTAACGAATTTGGATTCTGAAAAATGTATACTTCAGATAGTAAGTACAATTTGAATGTGTTTCTCGAAATTATTATTAACAATATATGAATTACTAAATAATTAATGAAAATAGTGGTATTTTTCTTGATGCCGTTCTGTTAAATATTGCAATAAGTCAAAACCCTGGTTGACCCGGGCTCTTAAACCGAATTTAAATTGTTGCTCAGACATTCATTCAGGACATATCCAAAAATTAACTGCGCGTTCAGTTTCGGTTATAATTTTTATGCGATGATGTCTGCACTTTCTATAACCGAAACTGAACGCGTAGTATATTCTATAATAGAACCGGAAAATTAACGTGATCACTGATATTGTTGAGATGGAGGTGTCAAAAAAATTCAAGCAACCATACATTTTACCGAAAAGTTTGAAAGATGCCATGGATAGATTGATATCGGAATTCAAAAAGAGGTGGCAAGAAGCGAGTAGGAACGAAATAATTTTTTTTTTTTAAATTCAAAGAGTGTCTCGATGTTCCTATGTCTTCCACAATTGGAAATGAAAGTTGGAAGACTCCCACGGAAGACTCAATGGGGCATCCTTCCACGGAAAAGACAATGGGGCGTTCTTCCACAAGCTGGGACGATATGAGTGATCGGTCAAAACGGAGAAGGACAAAAAAGATTCGAAAAGAACATATATCGTCCACGAATTGTCCTACGTTACGTAAATGGTTCTCCGGGCTTCTGAAAATGTACATGCCTCAAATGTTATTAGAGATATAACACAAGGCTGTCGTCCAACGAAAGCATCAAAGTACCGGAAATCTAAGGAACGCGTTTCAGAAGATGTGTTGTCAGGCAACGAAGCATTATCACTCATAGTAGAAGGCAAAATGACCAGAAGTTAATTCCAATTAATACGTTTCTAATAAATCCTCTTCCTCCCAAATTTGACTTTTAATTCGTGGTCAGCGACTGTCATTCAGAATTTTTTATATTTCAACTTTAGTTTCCTGATCAGTGACCTCAAAAACCCCTAAATCCTGAGTTTCGACAAAATTGAATGATCTTTTCGAAAAATTGCTCGCCACATTGGATTCGCCATTTTGAATTTTAGAATATTAAATTTTGTTTCGCAAACAGCGGCATCAAAAACCGCAAAGTCCTGAGTTTTACTAAAATTAAATACCTTTTTCAAAAAATCATCCGCCTTATATTGGCCGCCATTTTGAATATTGAAATTTTGAATTCAGTTTCGTGATCGGTGACTTCTTCAGCCGACAAATCTCGACTTTCAACAAAATTGAATGCTTTTTTCGAAAAATTATCCGCCATATTGCGTCCGACATTTTAAATTTCGAAATTTTTAATTCAGTTTCGTGATCAGCGACCTCAAAAACGTAAGGGGACCAAAAATTACGATATTAGAACGGTTCCTTCATATTTTGGCCAGCTTGTGCTGTGCGGCGGTGGAGACGGTTCTGTATGCCGAAATAACTCTGTTCTGTATGAATAAATAACGAGTGCCATTTTTCGGTTTAGGGCTTCTAAGTTGTTTCTATAAAAGGAATGCTTCAGCGCCTGCGATCAGATTGGTGCACCGTACAGGATAGTTGAAGACACCGTGAACATTAGCATTCGACGTTTTCTTTCGAGCGGTCCGCTTATGTCTGAGGTTATCCTAGTCAGAGCCATCAGCGACTTCTCGACTTTCTCGCACTTAATCTTAATGTGGGTTAATCTTGATGATCGGCGTGCTTGTAATCATGGGGTCACCAATTTTTATCGAAAGTCTTAAGTTTTCTTCTGTTACGCAAGAATATCCATTTCTGTCTTAGTATGTGCCATTTTAAACCCTAGTTCTGTTAGCTGTTGCTGCATTATTTCCAGAGCGTCTTGCGTTTTTTCTTACAGTTGAGTTATTTCTCACGCAGACAATGAGTGCTAAGTCGTCAGGGTAGGCTACAGAAGTAACGTTTTTTTCCCATGTCGAGTTGCAGTATGTGAGTTTTAGTAGATGTTCCATAGTGTAGGTCCTAGAATGGAGCCCTGTGGGACACTTATGTAGTTTCTATTTTTGACCTGCTGTTGGTGATAAAGACTAGACAGACAAGACTTGACAGACAAGACTACACATTCAAGACTAGACAGAGAAGACTAGACTGACAAAGCTAGGCAGACAAGACTAGACAGACAAGACTAGACAGACAAGACTAGACAGACAAGACTAGACAGACAAGACTAGACAGACAAGACTAGACAGACAAGACTAGACAGACAAGACTAGACAGACAAGACTAGACAGACAAGACTAGACAGACAAGACTAGACAGACAAGACTAGACAGACAAGACTAGACAGACAAGACTAGACAGACAAGACTAGACAGACAAGACTAGACAGACAAGACTAGACAGACAAGACTAGACAGACAAGACTAGACAGACAAGACTAGACAGACAAGACTAGACAGACAAGACTAGACAGACAAGACTAGACAGACAAGACTAGACAGACAAGACTAGACAGACAAGACTAGACAGACAAGACTAGACAGACAAGACTAGACAGACAAGACTAGACAGACAAGACTAGACAGACAAGACTAGACAGACAAGACTAGACAGACAAGACTAGACAGACAAGACTAGACAGACAAGACTAGACAGACAAGACTAGACAGACAAGACTAGACAGACAAGACTAGACAGACAAGACTAGACAGACAAGACTAGACAGACAAGACTAGACAGACAAGACTAGACAGACAAGACTAGACAGACAAGACTAGACAGACAAGACTAGACAGACAAGACTAGACAGACAAGACTAGACAGACAAGACTAGACAGACAAGACTAGACAGACAAGACTAGACAGACAAGACTAGACAGACAAGACTAGACAGACAAGACTAGACAGACAAGACTATACAGACAAGACTAGACAGATAAGACTAGACAGACAAGACTAGAAAGACAAGACTAGACAGACAAGACTAGACAGACAAGACTAGACAGACAAGACTAGACAGACAAGACTCGACAAACAAGACTAGACAGACAAGACTAGACGCACAAGACTAGACGGACAAGACTAGATGGACAAGATTAGTCGGACAAGACTAGATAGACAAGAATTTCGCTGATAATACAATAGTTAATGCATCTAAACGTTTTTCAAAAGGTCTATTAATTATTGATGAACTCAATAAAAATGTTAAAAAATATTACGATCCACCAGATGTACTATGAGATAGAGTCGCTAATCCGATTCCGCGGACGAATCATATTAGAAATAATTAAGAACTGTTTCAAATGGACTTCCAGTTTCAAAAAAGCTACTGAATTTTAGTTAAAACATTTTTAAAAACTCTATTTATATATGAATAATAATCTTAAATTTATACGCTATTCTATTATTATGTAAATTCTCGTTCCTATCAATAGCGTTATTTTTGGAAGCCGGAAATCTTGTATCGCCGCGCATTTCGTAACCAATCATATCGTTAATTTATTATTATATTTTGTATGGTGCGTCGATCCGTCGCTTCGCGGTGATTATCGCGACCAGGATGTGATCACAGTGTTTATGCACGTCGCGTTTCAGATCCGGTTACAAACGTCCATTCAGATTACAGCAGGCAACGCAACGTTGTTGTGTGACCCCAACCGGCAAGGTGAGGAAGTGGGGGCGCATTTGCGCGAGGGGGGTCAAGAGTGAGGAGAGAGCCAGATTTCGGTATTTGTTTGCCTACAATCTCTCGCTCGTTCGTTCGTACAGGATGTGATAAGCGAAAGACGAGTATTTTCACAGATGGATTGTTGCAACACGATTCTTTTATTAATGTTCATTGAAATTTATTCATTTATTACAAGGAATTTATATCTAAAAAAATATGTTCAACACTGTTTTTTTTTATCTTGGTAAACTATTGACATGGCATTGGCATTCTATGTAGATTTGTTCCAAATTTTAGCAGAATAAGACTAGATAGATGACTACATAGGAAATAAACTATGACTAAAACAAAAAGTTCAAAACCGACACTAAATAGACATAAGCACTAAATAAACTAACTCCACAAGACTACAAAGCCAAGACTAAACGGACAGTATTAACACATTTACCGGCTAAAATGTCCTAGGAAATGAACATATTAACGTGCCACAATTTTGTTAATTAAAGTTCGATATATGTGACGTTGCGTATTCTTTTTTAACCGGTTTGTCACACATGTATGACGTAGGTCATTCTTTTGGCACTAATATGTGACACGTGAGTAAACTACTTAGTTCCAGAAGTTTAAAAAGATTTGATGGATGAGTCTATCCAGACAAGATTGATCATCAATCTTAGTTTTTTTTTTTTTGTACAGGATATATTAACTTAGACGAGTCGTTGGATTACAACATGCATTTTTTTATATTGAAATTTATTCATGTTTTAATGTTACACAAGGAATTTGTAAGTACATAAATTGTGTAGTGTAGAGAGATTATATACATAAATGCAGATTATATTAAATTAAGATTACAGAATCAATCGTTATAAAGTAGTCATGCCTCATGGTAACAAAATAGGTCATGTACTAAATTGTTTTATTAAAGCAAATTGGAATAGAATATAGTTTTAGGCATAAAATATTTTTGGTCGTTTGGACGGGTATATAAATAGTTTATGGAATAACATACACATTATAATCTGGGTAAAATCGATAACAACTTCTATTATTATATATCAGGGGTCGGCCAACTGTATAAACTTAAGAGCCAAATTTTTATTTAAAATGATTTCATTCTGGATCAAGAGCCGCTGATATTTTTTTTCATAGTCCTATTGTATTTCCTTTAGTATTTTTTTTAATTAAATAATTAAATATTTTTACGGGCCACTTCTTTCCATCTTCCTAGTTTAAGGATTCGTTTGGTGTCCTGGTCTACCTCATCCTCTCATCTTGTTCTTGCTCTTTCAATCGGCCTCTTTTCATCCATTCGGCCGTTCAGAATTCTTTTGGGCATTCTACCATCTGGCATTCTTATAATGTGGCCTTCCCGTATTCACGTATATCACTTCCCGTAATGTGTATCACTTCCCGTATTCACGTATATCGACACTGGTTGGTCTTTAAGGACCTGATATACTTCCTTGTTGTATCGCCTCCTATACTCTTCATTTTCCCGTACTGGTCCTAGGATCTTTCTTAATATTTTCCTCTCGAACGCGTCGATTTTTGCTGCACTTTTGCTGCACGTTAAATTTCCCTGCACCCGCACCTGTGCGATACATTCATGGTGAGTTGAACAAGTCTTACCAGCTTTTCTGGTATGCCCAGTTCTGTCAGTATCACGTATAGCACGTCTCTGTTTATGGAGTCGTATGCTTGTTTAATTTAGACGAAGACATTGTATACGTCGACATTGTGTTCCCAGGCTTTGCTGAGAGTACGTTTGACGTTGTGTATTTGGCCTACTGTCGATATTCCAGGTCTAAAACCTGCTTGTTGTAAACCTGCCATTAGGAGATGGTGTATGTAGCATCCTAGCTTTTCGCCGCCCTGTTTCAGTATTTCGCTTTGTATTTCGTCGATGCCTGGAGATTTGTTAACCTTTAGCGTGTGTTGGCTGTCTTCCTTCATTGGCAGTAGTTCTGCTTGTCTTAATGGTGTTACTGGCGTTATAGTTTATGGCCTACTATCCGTAGTGCCCAGATTTAGCAACTTTTCTAAGTACTTTTTCCAGGTATTCTCTACATCGCGTTGATCACTTACGATGTTTCCCGTTTCGTCTCTGCATAAACTTGTTTGGTTTTTCTCTTTTCTCTACTTCAGGCATTTTTCATGTTTAGAATTGTTTCGTTTTCGAATTTACGCTTCTTTTGTTTGCCGAGCTTATCCGATTTTTGTCGTGCTCGTTTGAATGCCTCCCTTCGTTCTCTTGTTTTTATTTGAAGCATTATTTTATGGGCGTTGTTTCTTTGTTCAACGCTTTCTCTAAATTCATCGTCATACCACTCAGGTCTCTTTTGCTTTTTCTGTCTAATTCTTAGTACTTCCTGTGCCGAGTTCTTTACTATGTTCTTCACCGTGTTCCACATAGACTCAATATCTCCTCCTTCCTCTACATTTATATTTGTTATTTTTACATCTATGCTCGTTTTTAGTTACTTGCAGTTACAAGGAGAAAGGTCATCTTAAATTTTCTATTAAACGATTCGATCAATTTTTGAGAGTCTCGAAACTTTAATCTCGATTTTCTCGTGCCCGCGGGCCTGATCCGCCCTTCAACTTCATTTTATCCGGCCCTCGCAACAATTTTTAAATCTTATTAAACTTGTCCGAGTGTGTAGACATCTTCAAGGTTACCATCATAAACATGGGACGTTATAAAGGATTCATCCCAGTTTTCAATACCATGAATTTTTGCTCATGCTCTTCTTTATTTAGATTTTAACTTCCATACATATCATAAAATAGCATCAAGAATAGGCATGATATATAGAGTCATCATTTACATTTCTATTTACAATTTGCTTTTTAAATTGTAATTATAAACTATTAATCAAATCTCAACTGTCAGATCTACAAATGCAGCATTATTTTTAAAAATAATTCTCTACTTATAACCTTTTTTGGAGTTTTTGAAAACGGTAATATACCCATTTCTTCATTTTTAAATAAATATTTAAAAATCTTTTTTCACATCTCTAACATCTCCAGTTCTTGAGATATCCCGCATTGCAGCTCACTTAGCTAGAATTTCGGAAAATGGTAAAATCCGTTTTTCTCTATTTTGTAAGAGGCAACTGCCAATCTTTACTATTGTGGGGTTTCAGAGATATAGGTTATAAAAATATTCAACCCCCAATTTTCAGCCGTCTTAATCGGATTTAAAAGAAAATGGATATTATACCCTATATTGTATCATATAGACATATATATATATATATATATATATATATATATATATATATATATATATGTGTGTCTTATAGTCCCGATGTATTAATAAAACTTTTGTTTGGTTCCTTTTTTAATAAATACATGAGGCATTAAAGTTTAATCATATTCTAATATTTGAACGTTTCTTACAGTATTTTTCATTGTAACGAGCAATATTATTTAATAACATATGTATTTTATGATTCATTATTATTAATGATTCATTTATATTAAAATCTGATGGAAATGTTCATTTCTCATTACAAATCAAATTGTATTTGATAGTTTCCTGAGTTTATCGTTAAATTGCTCTAAAGATATCTAGTGAATGAATGCAGAAAATATGTTAAGGACAAGAACATTTATTTTAATTCAAAGCAAATGTTTTTGATTAGATTTAGATTAGATAGATTTAGATTTTTTTATAATTTAATAATTCAAACTAATTAGTTATTAAATTTCGTGCATTTGTTGTTTACAAACAAGAAAATAGTTAATTACATGTATGTACAGATTTAGATGAACAGGCAAAAATATCATCAAGACCCGAGAAGTATAAAAATCGATCTAGATATGATGGTTAGGAACATTAGGACAAAGATATAGACAAAATCATCAATATTTGAATAGACAAGAACATTATGATTTAGGTGGACTTGATTAGCAAAAGAAGATAAATAAGATTAGGACAGACAGACCATCGTGGTTTAGAAGGACAAGATCAGACCAGGCTGAAACTGCAGCCAGGATGCAAGCAGGATGGCTAAAACTGCAGTCCAAGAAACCTAACCTAACCTAAAAATATTATTAATTATAATTAATTTATAAACGTCGAATTATTGAATGTTGCTTAGTGAAGCTAACAGGTTGGACACGCATTCATGATTCAAACAAGAAATACCATCATTTAGTATTGGTCAAACCATACTAAATTATAGATAATCATATAAACTTAATAAAGTCGGAGCACAGCCTGAATATGTAAATATATTCAACCTTTCCGGAGCTCTATACTATTATTGAGTCTTTTTTGAACTACCAAAACTTTATTAAGTTTATATGATTATCTATAATGTGGTATGGTTTTACCAATAGTAAATTACCATTTAAATCAATAACCTGCTTTCAAAAGTTCATGACTCTCTCACGAAATGTCAAATAAAAAATATCTTACCCCTAGTCATCCACGAGGGTTTCAAGTAATTGTTTTACTAATTGTTATTCATAAAAGCAAAGCTTTTACTGATCACTGATAAATGAGATAAAATCTGATAAATGAGTACTGATGAGAGATAAATCGAAACTCGTCTGCAAATGGCTATTCGCTTAAGTTAACAGAAAGACATATTCTTAAAAAACAATGTTATTTTTCTGGTTTTCTTGTAGAGTGCCACGAAAGAGAACTGAAAGCTAATAAATAACTGGCAAATTTCACATGAGATTTGTTTTGGTTGTCCTATAAAGACTCAATAATATTATAGAGCTACGGAAAGTTGGAATATATTTATATATTCAGGCTGTGTTCCGCCTTTATTAAGTTTAAATACCATTTTAACTGTAATAAAATTCATAACTTCGATATAGGCGATTTTTGAAAAAAAATCCCGAAATACGTTACATATTGTTTTTCCTTTCCCCATTTACCCCAGACCTATTTTCAGATGGATAGGTATGTCAAGTGACACCTCGTTTGAAAGATCTATTCGCAACGAATACAACACACTATTTATTTCTTGAATATTTTCAAAGCCATCGTGATAAAAAATAAAATCACTTTTATAACTTGAATACTATTTAATGCGACAAATGTTCAAAATGGGCACCGTTTCTTTCTTGGCAAAGTGCAAATCGAAGATTTCATGCATCTCTAATGTTTTGTAACATTTCTGGTATGGCTTGCCGTATTTCATGCCTGATACGTTACTTAGGGTAGTCGAACTGTACCGAACGACATCGGTTTTGTTACATAGATCTTATTCTTGAGATATCCCCTCAAAAAAAAGTCAATGGGTCTAAGATCCGGAGATATCGCCGGCCATTCAATGTGACCTCTTCTTCCAATCCAACTATTGGAAAAAAAATCGTCTAAATATCTACGTACCATCACAGCATAATGGAGGGAAGCTCCATCCTGTTGATACCATATTCGTTCATCAGGTAAATTCCGGATCTTTGGAAATTTTGGAGATTTGGAAATAAAGTGGTTAACGTTGGCATGAGGTCGTCATGAAGAAACGTAAGATATGTTGCTCCATCAAAATTACCATCGAAGAATACTGGTCCTACAATCTGATCACCTATTATTCCAGCCCATACATTGACTTTTTGCGAGAACTGAGTATGAGTTTTTTGGTCGGCCCAATAACGACAATTTTGACGATTAACATCACCATGTAAGGTAAAAGTACTTTCGCCGGAAAAAATAATTTATGCTAATAAAATCTGGTTATTGGCGATCCGGGTCATCCTCCGTTAATTCTTGGAGAGCCTGTATCTTCTAAAGATGCAGCTTGGTTGATCTAAGAATTTTCAGGACAGTAGTCTGACTAATCTCGTTGTCACGGGCCAGTTGCCTAGCTGAAGTACCGGATTTTCTTGAAGAATTAATAATACGCTTAGCCTGGTATCTGCTTTAACAGTGGGATTTCGATGTCCGGGCACAACTCTGGCATGATCCAAATTGTTGTATTGTGTCTCAATTTTGCTTATGGTACCTTGGCTAATGGGTGGTATATTCGGATGCTGTTTTCGAAATAACTGAGCAACCTCAAGCTGACTTCGTCTTCTGTTACCATAACCGATCATCATCAGAATCTCGATACCGAGATTTTCGTTAAATACAGCATTTTAGAAACTGCTTTAACAACTTGACGAGCGTGTGTGACTACTTTGGTGACTATTAGTATCAGTAGTAACTAAGCAACGTGGTTCCATAGCATCAAAACACATATCAAAACATACAACTTTACTCCGAAACGTGTTCAACGTAAAAGTGTTTTTTTATATCACGTGGGCTTTAAAAATATTCAAAGAAATAGTGTGTTGTATTCCTTGCGAAGAGATCTTTCAAACGAGGTGTCACTTGACATTCCTTTACATTTGAAAGAAAGGTCGGAGGTGGCAGGGCACTTCCGGGAACAGATAAAGAAATCCAGAAACACAGTTACGTATTGTTTTTCTCACCCTCATTTCTATGTATATGCTACATAGAAATGAGGGTGAGAAAAAAAGATACGTAACTGTGTTTCTGGAGTTTTTGCAAAAATCGCCTATATCGAAGTTATGAATTTTATTTCAGTTAAAATTGCACACTGTATAATATTATATTGGGTATTTAAATACCCAAAAACACGAGTAACTAAATAAAAAATTATTTACTCATGATAATCATATTATTAGTAAAGTTATGTAAATTTAGAATATTAGATTTAGGTGGACAATATTAGCAAAATTAAATAAGATCATTAAGATTTTTAGAGACTATTAAGATTAATACAAACAGACAGATCAAGATTTAGGCAGACAAGACACATCATATTGATAAGTAATTTATAAACTTTACAAATTATTGAATGTGGCCTAGTGAAGCTAAAAGATTGCACTCGATTCCATGATTTAAACAGAAAATACCATCATGTTTAGACAGACAAGATGAATATATAATTTTGTATTGGGTATTTAAATACCCAAAAACACATATATTTGGAAAAAATCATATCTGATAATCCAACATGGATTAACGATTCCCTGTTGGATTATCAGATATGATTTTTTAATGTGTTATGCACATTTAGAACTTGGCGATAATTTTTTAAACTTATTACATAAATTGCTTGCAAAACTAAATTCAATCTGAATCAAAGTTGGTATAGTTTAAATACCTAATTCCTAAGTAGTTACATAAGATACGCATTTAAATTGGCTATAGTTAATTGCAATTTAAACATTAAGTTTCTATTTTAATTATACATTGCATTAGTGTCATTTTTATTTAGTGCTATTCTCATGCTATTTAACTCTGTTTTAATAAACATTAATATACGGTTATTACCAGGTATTAAAATTGTTTTAAATTAGTTTGAGACATTCTTCGCATATTAAACGACGTGTTTGTGAATTCGTTTCTGCAAATCGTCTCTTCGTTTGCATTTTATCGATGTCTCTATCTGAACTAATGTCAACGGCGACAATCGTGCTGCGCATTTTCTGTGAGGAATTCCCCGACGGTCTTCGCAGAAACGATTTGGAAAGTCATTAATCACGTGACGAAGAACGCGCCTAAACAACACTGAATTGTTTTTTAATTGAGCTACTAGAAACTTGCTGGGAGTTCCCCGAGAGCAATAATTGTCTATCATGACCTCTGATGCTCACGAATTGCAATTTTCTTAAGAGATTCTGTATTTTTTTGTTGCAGAAATATGTAGATGATATATGTAAAGAGGGTTGTGGCGGTGCCGGAGAGGATTCTAGCTACGACTCGGACTACGAGGCTGACACTCCTGGAAACAAGCACCAAGATGTTTCAAGGACCACTAGTGATACCCTTGCCGCTGAATACGCAGACTACGTACAAACTGATATTTGTCCAGGCTATACTGCAAGGTACTAATTCTTGTATTTATTACTATTATTTCTGTTTATTATTACAAATGTAGTTTCAAATCTGTTTTGTTATCAGATATTGTGAAATTATGATTTTGAACGAAAATATTTATTATTATTATTCCAGTTTCCATTATTACAAATCCAGTTTCAATTTGAAGTTTTTGACATGTTTCGTTGTCGTTTATTGTTTTGAATAAAAAAGTTTATTTACATTTGTCCGAAAACGAAATGACGGACTTCAGAATCCTTCAGAAAAACACAGCACGTCATTACACGTTATTTAATTTCAATCTGGATTTAACGCAGCAACCGCAATTAAAAAATGGGATATTTACGTTTACGATCTGAAGGTTGATAAGAACCACCGTTGGTTCAGAAACTTTGCCAGTTGTGACTTTAACCAATCTGATGAAGTGTTGAAAGTGGTCGAGCTCCTGCATTCGATGATACTATAAAAAGATTAGTTGGATTCGAGATTGAAGATATAGCTTTTGGTCACTTAGTGAAGACAAATGAAATCGGAAAGGTATCTAAGTAAAGCAATTGGATTCTTGTTATTCAGCATGACAATAATTTAATAAACTTTATGCAGAAGCAGAAATTTTTAGGAAAAAATTAGCAGCTTTACTGCAAAGTTTTATGAAAAAAAAAATCAATACTAACAAGACCCGATAAGTAGTTGCATAATCAATCGAGATGTAATCTGTTGAAACCGTTAGGATAAAGATTTATATAGACAAAACCATTGAGACAATTTTGATTTAGATCAACAAGATTAGCAAAAATTGGTCAGATAAGACCCCAAGATTTTTAGAAACCGTCAAAATTAAGGCATCAAGATTTAGACAAACAAGTCCATCAAGATTTAGTGCATCAAAATTAAGGCAGAGAGATCATCTAGATTTAGACAGACACGTCCATCAGGATTAGACAAACCTTGTCCAATTTGGAGAATGCATACAGCTTAGAATGGCTGCAGCGCAACAAAAAATCGTAAACTTACAAGCCGGATATCCAATATTGCACTAAAGGAATACAATTTGTTTTTCATATCACTTCAAAATAAAACGTTTTCAAATGCCAGTAATTTACTTCGAATTTATTTTGCACACCGTCAACACATTTTTATAGGACAGTAATTGAATATTTAAAAAATAGCTGGTGAAAACCTTGGATGAAGGTGAAAAATATCTAATTGATGCAAAAATTTTACATATACTAAATTATATTTACAGTGTTGTGGAAACTTTAACTGGAATAAAATTCATAACTTCGATAAAGGCGATTTTTGAAAAAAATCCGGAAACACGTTACGTATTGTTTTTTCTTGCCCTCATTTCTATGTATATGCTGTATATGTATATGCTTTGTTTATTTGTTCCCGGAAGTGCCCGTACACACGGGCAACACACTATTTATTTCTTGAATATTTTCATAGCCCACGTGGCAAAAAAAGGAAAACCAATTTTATAACTTCAATACTATTTAATGCAACAAATGTTCAAAATGGGCACCGTTCCTTTCTTGGCAAAGTGCAAATCGAAGATAATATGCATCTATAATGTTCTGCAACATTTCTGGTGTGACTTTCCGTATTTCATGCCTCATACGTTGCTTAACATCCTCAATGTCGTTCGGTTTTGTTACATAGATCTTACTCTTGAGATATCTCCACAAGAAAAAGTCAAGGGGACTAAGATCTGGAGATCTCACCGTCCATTCAATGTGACCTCTTCTTTCAATCCATCTATTGGGAAAAACTTCGCCTAAATATCCACGAACGATCGCAGCATAATGGGGTGGAGTTCCGTCCTGTTGATACCATATTCGTTCATCAGGTAAATCCGGATCCAACGGATTTGGAAATAAAGTGGCTATCGCTGGCATGAGGTCGTCTTGAAGAAACGTAAGATTGCTCCATCAATATTACCATCGAAGAATACTGGTCCAACCATCTGATCACCTATTAATGAGTATGAGTTTCACGCATCCAATGAGAGTTATGGTGAGCCCAATAACGACAATTTTGACGATTAACGTAATGTAATGTAAAAGTACTTTCGTCGGAAAAAATAATTGATGCTAATGAAATCTGGTTTTTGTAGATCAGGTTCATCATTTGCTCTCAAAATTCGATTTGGCGGTCATCCTTCGTTAATTCTTTTTAGTGCCTGCATCTTGTAAGGATGCATCTTGGCTGATCTAAGAATTTTCAGGACAGTAGTATGACTAATCTCGTTGTAACGGGCAAGTTGCCTGGCTGGAGTCACCGGATTTGTTTGAAGAGTTAATAATACGTTTCGCCTGGTATCTGCTTTAACAGAAGAATTTCGCTGTTTGGGAACAACCTTGACATGACCCAAATTGTTGTATTGTGTCTTAATTTTGCTTATGGTACCTTGGATAATTGGTGGTATATTCGGATGCTATTCTCGAAATAACTGAGCAACCTCAAGCTGACTTCGTCTTCTGTTACCATAACCGATCATCATCAAAATCTCGATACGGAGATTTTCGGTAAAATACAGCATTTTAGAAACTACTTTAACATCGTGACGAGCGTATGTGCCTGCTTTGGTGACTATTATTATCATTGGTAACTAAGCAAAGTGGTTCCAAAGCATCAAAACATATGTCAGAAACATACAACTTTACTCCGAAACGTGTTCAAGGTAAAAGTGGTGTTCTTTTTTTATCACGTAGGCTTTGCAAATATTCAAGAAAGAAATAGTGTGTTGTATTTCTTGCGAAGAGATCTTTCAAAAGAGGTGTCACTTGACATACCTTTCCAATTGCAAAAATAGGTCGGAGGTAGCTGGGCACTTCCGGGAACAGATAAACAAACAGCATATACATAAAAATGAGGGCAAGAAAAAACAATACGTTACGTGTTTCGAGATTTTTTTTGCAAAAATCGTCTACATACTCTACATCGAAGTTATGGATTTTATTTCCAGTTAAAGTTTCCACACTTTATATGAGAAATATGTATCTTTGACTGGTATATAATTGATATTATATAGTTGTCAAGTTAGAGGTAGGGTCCATAAATGCTATATAATCATTACATTTATACATTGGCTATGAACTCCACATCGAACTAGTCGACATGTAATTTCTATCAATATACAGTAATTAACCTAATAATTTACATTTGCAAAATGCAAATGAGGCAAGTTACGAAGATTCACAAGCACTACAAATGTTTTCTGTTGCGTAGTGTAGACCAAAAAAAAAACGATTTATCCAGAACCGTGTTGTCCCAGCACCGAAGTGACTGTAGTGAGCTCTCCTTCTTCGAGTTGTCCGTATTCAATATATTTCGAGAGCATGTTATTTTTTTGAACTCATGAATGTTATAAACGTCGTATTTTTTATGGAGATAGAGAATAAGGTTGAAAGATAATTGTCTAATTTCTGCATATATTTCACGTTCTAAATACGCCCCATTATTTGGCAAAGAACTCAAAACTATATATCAAATTATTTTCTACTCGACATTTTGAAGCCAAATAAAGCTACAAAGAAGATAAGAATAGTACTGGTTGCATAACGCAATGATGGATGTAATGAACGAGCCAACAATCCTTAACAAGCAAGGAGACTCGATGCTTCACAGGCTTTCATTCGAAATATCCTGCAAAACAAAACTGCAGTGGACAGCAGGAAACTACCACAAGAAAAGACCTTTAACCACTGATAACAAAATTGATCAAGAAACAGATAGGTGTATAGCGCAAGCATCAATAACCTATGGAAGACCATGGCAAAAAATATTTAAGATCCATGATGTAGCCACCAGAACAAAAATTAAAGTTTATCAGGCTACCATTATATCGAGACCATTATACGGTGCAGAAACATGATGCGTATATAGACGGATCATTGCTAAAATAGACAAATTCTACCTTTGTTGTCTAAGATCGATTATGAACTTAAAATAGTATGAGTACAGTATAATCTCGGTAATTCGGCCATTGGTTAATCGGACGACACGTTCAGTATCCGGCGATCTGGAGTCCGCTCGCGCTCTTCCCTTCCACCACTCTTTCTGATAATCCGGCGGTTGTCTGGACCCATATGTGTCGGATTATCTAGATTATACTGTTCATCAGAAATTCCGATGTACTCCGCAGAGCCGGGATTCTTGATATAGAAGCCCAATTAATTAAAACAAGGATGCGATGGTGTGGACATATCCAAAGAATGGTTACTCAACGCCTACCTAAAAAGACAATGTTCTCGGAGCTGTTTCGTGGTGAAAGAAAAGTAGGTGGCCAAATGGTAAGATACAAGGACAGGGCGAAAGCAAACATGCTGAAATGCAATATACCGCACAACACATGGAAAAGAAATGCAGAAGACCGCACTTATTGGAGACATCAAATAAATACAAAAATAAAGGACTTTCAAGAAGATATATCTAGAAAACCTAGATATTAAACGTGATCTATTGAAACGAAGGCAGAAACGAATCCAGATATACGTATTTAATGAAAACGACGAACTCGCCTGCTCACAATGCGATAGGATCTTCATCAGCAAACAGGGATTCGCAAGTCACCTGAATGCACATGAGAAAAACGCAAACCATTAGACACAAATCGCTGTAGCCGCGTCGGCTAGGAGATCATCGTCATCCTCAACTATGAAAGACGGAAGAATGACGGACGGATAAGAATGGGTCCGGGAAGACATGTAGAGAACATCTATATTTTCACGGACTGTCAGGCTGCGATATACGCCGTAACATATCATAGAATAAAATCTAGGACTGTTTGAGTGTAGCTTTAGAACCTAAAACGTCTGGTACAATACAACAGCGTTACGCTTGCGTGGGTGTCTAGTCACATAGGTCTGGAGTAGAGATAAGCATGTGATTCCATCGACCCATCCCATTGTCCCATGGGATGGGATGAGTGGTATGAACGTTGCGTGGGATGGGATGGAACGACAATTTTGTATGGGAGTGATACCAATATTAATAATCTAGTAAATCTACTTCGTGCATAATAGACGTTTTCATAGTTGAATTTTTTTTATGCGCATGCGTCAATTTCCGTCATGTTTTCGGGCACTTTTTTGACGTATAACCAGTGAAAATAATAAAATGTGCCCGAAACTTTCATATTAACGCCTATTAAACAAGACTAAGCTAATCGTACCAATACGCACATTTTTCATAATATATCCAGCCCAACATATATCTGTGATAACGATGTAGTTCCTGAAAAGTCTTAAGATCCGTTTGCGACGAAAAAGGATTACTCGTTGTCAAATAAAGAAATTACGGAAAAAATAAATTTTGGGTTTGTGGGATGAGATAGTGGGATGGGACAGGGACAGGGATCCGTCCCACGGGATGGCATCTGGAATGAGAAACTCGTCTCATACTCATCTCTTGTAGAAACAGCTATATTTTCACGGACATTGAGGCTACAATAAACGCCCTAACGTAGAAAAATCTAGGACTGTTTGGGTGTAGCTTCAGTACCTAAATCGTCTGTTACAACACAAAAAAAACACGAAACTTTTAGGTTTGTGGAATGGGACAGTGGAACGAAAATGTGATGGGATGGGACAGTGAGAGGGATCCGTCCCACGGGATGGGATCTAGAACGAGAAACTCGTCTCTAGTCTGGAGGGAAATGAAAAGGCGGATGCACTTGCTGCAGTGCTCCCGATTGCAAGGGAGAACCTCTACTCTAGGAGGGAGAAATCCTACATTATCAAAACCATGGCCCGCAAAGTAATAATAGAGTGGACCAATAAGAGTCACCAATTACAATGGTCCAATAAAAAAATACAGCAAAGGAATGTTAAGTTCCATATCTAAAACCCTAATAGCGGAAATCTTGCAATTGTCTAGGAAAGAGATTGCAATTGTAGCAGGTTTCTTAGCGGTACACTGCGCACTAAGAGGGCACCTGCAGAATATGGGAACTAGACAGATGAACCATTATGCAGACTTAAAAGGAATGAAACTGCCTCTCATATAATCTTACACTGCGAAACAATCGCGAGCAAGAGGATAAAACACATCACAACTGAGGGGACCTTTTGGACCTAATACACGGTCTGTATCTATTTGCTTGAATAGAACAATGTGCGGGAATACAATAGGCCTATAGGACCCTATTATTTTAAGGGATGCTTATCCCTGAACCCCCATTTGATGAAAAAAAAAACTGTTTTCTGAAAATTGTAAATAAATAAATTGTAGAGGCGATGTTATTTTAGATTTTAGAAAATCCTTTAGAGAATCCTCCTGGAATTCTAATGAATAGCGAAAGTGATGAATAGAAAGTACATACGCATATAAATTGTATTTATTAACCAAATCATTGTTTGTGATTTAGTTTCTCGAAAACAATCATATATAAATTCAGTCTGTATCCCTAATTTACTAATCAACTATTAAGGTAGAATCAGACTATTTTTTTTGTGTTTTTTGCTAGTAGGGTAGATAAAAAGCAGCGGGATAGATAGCTCAGGTTCTTATTACCTTGCTTGAATTTGATGCTTGGTGAGACCCAATCACAAACGTTGAAAATTAGACGTACTTAATTGAATTCAAAAGATACTGACTAAGTATTATAATATAACTAGAGTTAACGGATGTTGGCCGAAATAAAATATCTTTAATAATCAGTCTTTACAAAGAAGCAGCCTTCCAAAGGAATACTTTCTTTGAAAATTACAATTTTTATAAAATAAGTAAAACTACATTTCATAATAATTCTGTCTTCTAAATATACTTAAACCTGTGTTTCTTACTCATGTGCTATGAGAATATTAAAGCAATTGGGTATTTGAATAATTTGAATATTTTTTTTGTCATAAATCGAAAGCTCATATTTAAGTAATATCACAAAACAATTTTTTGTTTTTTTTTCCGTTGAAATTAAAAAGTTATAACAAATTGAAAATATTTTTTGAACTCGGTACCGAAAACAGGCCGGTTACCGTTGTGACGTAATGTGTAATTTCTACCCGTGCATCATTTTGTTGATACAGTAGTTGTAGTAGACATGTCAAATATGTCAAATATTGAAAGTTATCATGCTTGTTTCGTACCATCGTGTGCAGTACTACAAAAAGAACTACTCAAAAAATGTTTTTACATGTCCCACATTGTTAAACATCGAAAGTGCGCTGAAATAAATCTTAAAACGACGATTTTATAAAGAATGTTTATGTTTGAATGAAGTTTCTCACTTACGACGTTACAAACAAATTATTGCGCGTTTGGAGTCACGTGATTATTTTCAAAATTTTATCACTTTTAAATTGTGTATAGTTAATTGAATTTTTTCATATTGAACTTTTTCATATCGCACATCCGAATTATTTATAATAAGGTTTTAATATACATTAAAAAAATCGAAAATTTTTTTTTATTCAACAACTCAATTCTACAAGCTTTAAAAAAACAGATAGTTTCTAATACTTTTGTTTTCAACATTTTATTTATTCATAGCATCATTTAATGTTATTATTGGCACTTATTTATGTGCCATCGTCGCAAAAAGATTAAGAACCTAACCTAACCTTTTTCCGGTCGCTTGCCATTTACAAAAAAATTCACATTTTGAAATGCTGACGTGCCAGGTACCTTTTATAATGAATAATATTTCTGATAGTGAAAATCAGTTACCGTATTAGTGACACATATATGTGTCATACCTGAATATGACACGTTTTATTTTTTACACCTTTGATGTTTGCACAAAAGTACATTGAGAAAATTGAAAATTTAATTTAGAAAAGTAGAAGGTTTAGTTTTAAGAAGTTCAGAAGGCACGCGTGAGAAATGGTTCGCGCGCAAATACAATTTTCCTACGTGTCAGCTGTGACACTCGTGCCATAGGTTCGCCACCACTGACCTAGATTGTCACCTCTCTAACCACTCTATGTTTAAGGAAGTTCGAGCGTAACTAATGAGTCAAAATAGTGTTTGAATGTTTCTTTTCAATTATCCGAATAGTTCTTAAAATCCATTATTTTTATTTATAAACAAACAAATAAAAATTTATTAACATAACAAATTTAAAAATTGGTAATTATTATTTATCTAATACAATAAGGTTATTAAATGACTTCGTTATTTTTGACTTGTACGGTGTAATAATAAAATCTGGCTACAGCGCTTTATTGTGTCTTGAAAGTTTATAGTACAGATAGAGAGGGAGAGAAAATAAATAGTAATTGAAAGGAGTCAAGTGTATTTTCTCTCTTTATAACTGTGTTTCCATCTTTTTCTTTTCTCTCAGCTGTTCTCGCGATGTTGCCAAACCATCCGTCATGCGAATTACTGTCGATAAACAAGATTCAAAATAAAAAGTTATTTTGTTATTACAGTTGTTTTACAAGAATCCAGGTTTATTGTACTACTATATAGTTTTTTAATCCTTAAAGTTACGAAATTAATATCGAAAAAAATTAATAAAGACGTGATGGAAGTTTGTCAGCCATAAGAGCCTGTGTATAGAATTGAAAAAACATCATTTTTGAAAAAAAAATTCGGATAAACTAAAAGGGGGATCACTTTCAAATTCACACTTGAGAGTAGTTAAATAAAGTATTGATCTGCATGTATAAAAAGTTAGAAAGCTTAAACTTAAAAAAAATATTTAACATGGGAGTCGCTAGAACCTCATCAACTCGTAGAATTTTATTAAAAAAATCCTAAATCCTCCAGTAAATTTAATAGTGTTGCTAGCTGTAACTACAGCCGCATCTTTAGCGACCAACAGGCTAGCTATCTTACTAAAGTAGTCCAAATTTGAGAAAAGTTCGAAATATTAGAGCCAAATTGATAGTATTGGCAACCTTAACTACAACCTCATCCTTACAAGCAGCAACTATTGCAACGTGTAATTCGAAAACTTAATTGGTAACTACTATAGGCTAGCTATCTTACTAAAAAAGTTCACCTCGTATCACGTCAAAAAAAATGACGCCGATTCCGAAATCCTCGAGTCAAATTGATAGTGTTGGCAATCTTAAGTACAACATGAAAAATAAAAGCTTTTCGGCAAAATTTGCTTTTCTTACAAAGAAAGTAAGAACGTTGTTCAAGCAAGAAAAAAGGACAAAAAAAAGGAAAAAAGGTGTTATAGTAGCCCAATTGATTTGGCGGCCAGATGCTATGGACTGCTATAGCAGTCTGTCGACTTCATGAATTCATTGTGGCTTTTTTCAAACTTAACAAAGAGATTAATAAATATATACACTCTCATTAGAGCGTTGCGTTACCCTAGGTCAGTGGTGGATGACCTATGGCACGCGTGTCACAGATGGCACGTAGGAAAATTGTATTGGTACGCGAACTATATCTCACACGTGCCTTCTAAACTTCTTAAACTCAAACTTTCTACATTTCTAATACAATTTTTTTTAATATTTCAGTCTATTTATGTGCAACATTAAAGCCGTAAAATATAATATGTGTTCTATTCAGGCTAATATGGTAATTGATTTTTACTATCAGAAATGTTCATTCATTGTAAAAGTTGCCTGGCACGTCAGCATTTCCAAATGTGAAAATTAAAAAAAAAAATGGCACGTGGCCGGAAAAAGGTTCGCCACCCCTCCCTAGCTGAAAGATTCGGGACTCACCCTTGCACCTAGGGTCTTATCTTTGGAAAGATGAATGTTTAAAAAAATCCCAAAAAATAATTGTAAACTATGTGGATAGCCATATTCTTGTTTTTATAGTTCCGTACCGAAAACGGAACCCTTATAGGATCGCTTTGTTGTCTGTCTGTCTGTCTGTCTGTCAGTCTGTCAAGACCATTTTTCTCAGGAACGCGTAGAGGTAACAAGTTTAAATTTGTATCAAATACTCGGGTCTGCAGTCTCTTTCAGCTGTGAAAAAATCAAACTTGTAAGTCAACGCGATCAAAAGATACGACCGTTTATGTGGCATATTTTGCGATTTCACAAGGGAATCAAAACCTATAGGGTACTTCCCGTTCACCTAGAATCATGAAATTTGGCAAGAAGCGGTGTCTTACAGCACATGTAAAGGGAAAAATCTGAAAACCGTAAATAAATATGTAGTTTAATTACAAGAAAAATGCGAATTTACTATTAGAAACTTATGAAAATACACTAATGTGTTGCGTGGTATTGTCATGCACCAGAAGCATATGGGTTGCATACAGTTATGTCCTCCTCGGTTAGGTCCGAAGGTTAAAAAGTGTGTGTCAGCACCAAGTTGTTTATTCTGAATTTTCTTTGTTTATATTCGTTATGCATTTCGTCACGTACGCTCTATATACATAATATATACAGGGTATATATTATGTCTAAATTTTGCTTGTTTATAACCGACATGCGACATACTCTAGCCCCGTAACATCCTGTATATATTATATTTCGCCTAATTTTTGTTTATAATCTACATATACTTAAATCACGTTCGCCCTATATTGTAATTGCCCAAAAGCAGTCAATTGAACAACTGAATGTTAAGAGTATCGAAATAGATCTAGAAATAGTTAATATATTAGTTTATATTAGATCTAGAAATAGTTAATATATTAGTTTATATTAGATCTAGAAATAGTTAGATCTTAATATAAGTTAGTGAATAAGTGTAATATTAAAATAAACTTTTCTTTTTATAAGCTTAAAAATATTCGCGTTATTTAAAAAAAAATACCTGTATACCTTTATACGGGGTATATAGGTATACAGGCAAAATTGAGCAGTAAAAACAAATATTGAAGTTCCAGAACCCCTAAACACTCATAGTGAATGTTTGTTGTGAATGTTTGATGTGTTGTTTTCTTGCAACGTTCTTACTTTCTCTGTAAGAAAATTTTGCCCAAAAGATTTTTTTTTATGTTGTACTTAAGATTACCAACACTATCCATTTGACACGAGGATTTCGGAATCGGCATCATTTTTATAATGTGATGTTCAGAATATTGAGCGAAAGGGTTTAAAGATGCGATGTCGCAATATACTACTCGTGTTGTTATTGATAAATAATTAATAACAAGACGAGAATTACAAGATTAATTTGCTCGATTGTTCATGACCACGTGAAGCGACTTCGTATCGTTTCACAGCTCGATATTTGAGTTATAAAATATACATTTGCTACATCGCATTAATATCAAATGGATTGATTCCAATGTTGAACGTACATGGAGCAGAAGAGATGAGCTGCTCAAAGCATATAAAAAGCTGATATTCATATGGAAGTTTTCTGATGAGATTTTAAGGGAATTGTTTTCTTTGAGCTGCTACGAGACAATTTTTCAATTTGAGCACTGCTACCAACTATACTCGGTCGGTGAGAGAATACAGCTGTACTGCGCCGAGTTATTAGGAGCAAGGGACGCGAAGATTAGTTTGAGTTACGAAATCTAAAGCGTCAACTAAAACGGACAACTAAACACGGACACGGTTAAACACGGACAACTAAACACCGCGCACTCGAAATAATGTGGAGGTATGCGCAGAACAATGCTAAACTCGTCGAGACGAGATGCATTCTCTCGCCGGTGCGAGTATAGATAAATTGAGTGATTTCTTTAAACATAAGAGAGCACGATTGATTAATATAAAACTAGTAGAAATGTTTTGACCAAGTACCCAGAAAAATCAGCTATGATATTTTTACAGAGAAACCTTGCAAAGGTCAAAAAGTATTTTGATTCAGCCGAGAATATCAAATGGCAAAAGACTTTCCACATTGGTCTCGACAACTTGACATTTAAATTTATAGGAACTGTTATACCAACACCAGACATAATTCCGCGTAGAAGCTCAAATTTAATTAAAAAAAAAACATTATAATTAATAAATAACACCATAAATATTAATAATTTATATACTTAATATTTTATAACTAAATAAAAAAATATTTAATAACATATACTTTTTGTTATAATAGAAGTATTTATTTTGTAACTTCTGTTATTGATAGTATTATAATATTATTGAAGAATGTATTATTTATTTTTTAACTTCTGTATACTTATTTCTATTTTGTTTTTTTTTTAGAGTCGAGTTTGCTCTTAAGTTGGGGTACACAGAGAAGTTGGTGCAGGCGGCCCTCCAGAAGTTGGGCCCCACCCCCGCACAAAATGAGCTCTTGGCCGAGCTAATAAAACTTGGGGCGCAGCGCGGCACTTCCAGCTGCGACTCCAGCCCA
This sequence comes from Phosphuga atrata, assembly GCA_944588485.1. Classification (NCBI taxonomy): domain Eukaryota; kingdom Metazoa; phylum Arthropoda; class Insecta; order Coleoptera; family Silphidae; genus Phosphuga; species Phosphuga atrata. The sequence goes on from OX155893.1 coordinate 25,099,230, forward strand.
ACCGACGGACCCGCCGATGTTACCACCATCGGCGAACCGTCCTCGCTCCCGGTCTCTGACTCCTCTCCGTCCCTGCGACCCGTCGTCATCGACGGAAGCAATGTTGCCATGAGGTAAATATATTTCTAATGAGAAATTAGCAATACAGATAAAATCTATTTGTTTCTAAAAATGTTTTAAATTTTATGTATACTAAATTTTCTGTTTATTTTGTTTTAGTCATGGCAATAAAGAGAAGTTTTCCTGTAGAGGTATTAAAATTTGTGTGGATTGGTTTAAAGCCAGAGGGCACAAAGATATAACAGTATTCGTGCCTAAATGGCGCAAAGAATCTCCACGACCCGACAACCCGATTCAGGACCAAGACATTTTAGCAGAATTAGAAAAGGAACGTTTATTAGTTTTCACCCCATCGAGATTAGTCGGCGGCAAAAGAATGGTGTGTTATGATGACAGGTACATTCTAAAATTGGCATCTGAAGTGGACGGAATCGTTGTTAGTAACGATAACTACCGCGACCTCTGCCAGGAATCCGCTGAATATCGTCGAGTCGTAGAAGAACGTATTTTAATGTACTCATTCGTGAACGACCGTTTCATGCCTCCAGATGACCCTCTAGGCCGTTCTGGTCCAACCCTAGATAATTTCCTCCGCACTCAACCTAAAAAATCCGAACCCCCACCACTTTGTCCTTACGGTAAAAAATGTACCTACGGCAATAAATGCAAATATCACCACCCAGAACGTGGACCTCTCCCTCACAAAACTGTAACCGAACGACTATCCGAACATGCACAACGCCACCTACAAGCTCGAGAAGGCGAAACCCGCAAATTACCTTTAGGCAGAACAAGGTCCAACGTCCCACCACCCAAAGAACCCCAACACACAGTTGTCTCGAAAAGCAGAAGCGTCGACAATGTTGGTGAAAATCTCCACCGAAAGCTACAAAGGCAACTTACCCTTAACCCCGCCGCCGATCCACGATTAAACAACAGACGTTTCAAACCCCAAATTCAATATTTACCCAACAACTGGGAGATTCATCAGCACGTGACTCGAATTGCTTCAGCCCCAGACAGTTATCGTCTGTGGCCCCCACAAGTGCCCCACAGACATATGCAAAGAGTGTCTAGTTGTTCAGATCCTCAGCTAAATGTTTGGCCCCAATGGGGTCCCAACCCCCAAGAAGATGCTCGTAGAAAACTGCACTATCATCTGGCTGCTATCTTCCCCGAAGAACAGGTTACGCAAGTTATGCAACTGTATCCGGAGGAGACGAACCCTCAGAAAATTTGCGCCGCTATTCTGGCAATGTTTCCTAAACAGTGAAGCTCCCCATACTTGAGGTGTTTTAAGTATGCAAGGAGTGGAAGGGTTCGAAGCTCGGCTTCATATTGAAGCCTCTTGACTTTGAGACGATGGTCGAGATGGTTTTCTTTTGTTAATACGTTGATACTGTGTATCTCTAGTAAAATTTTTGCAATTTATGTATGAAAATTCGGGTCTCAAATAAAGAATATTACAGGGGCCAAATTAAAAAATTACAACAAACTGTTATCAAAAAAAAAAGATTTATTTGAGTTGAATAGTTTTTGACCAATGTTTTTGTTTCAAACTGTAGATTTGGCCCCTTATTTTTTATTGATTTTTTACTCGGTACTATAATACAGTTGTTTTACTTTTAAAGACTGTTTTTTATATAAATGTTGAAAAAGCTGTTTTCTTTTTGAAAAAAAAAATGGTATAATTATGTAAAGCACTTTAGTGGCTACGTTGTTGCATATTGCAAAATGTAAAACAGATTTGAGAGTTTAGAATTTCGTTGTGAAAATGAATTCGTTTTTTGTATTTTTAGGACTACTACAGTCTTAATAATTTTTATGTTTTTACTTTTTCTGTTTTCTATCATTTTTTGTAGGATAATTATATTTTTGCTTGTTATTAACAATACTTTATTTATTTGCCCGCGATTTTTATTAAAAAATATAATTAAACGTTACTCACGAATTATTTTCCTTTCAAGTAAACATTCAGATTGGACAAACATGTGAACAGTTGCGCATCGATCACAACTGGCGTCCGGGACACGACACTCCCCTTCCAGAAAGACATGTATTAATATTATTAGAACGAAGTTCCTTAACAGAGCCAGCGGTAGGTATGATTCGGGAGAAAATGTAACGTAAGATTTTTGCGTTATACCCCCTCCATGCGCCTTTCTCTTTCTCTCGGTGCATCTTTCTATATATGAGCAGGCATATACGCACACCGCACGCTTCTCTCTTTTTAGATTGCATTCCTTATTTAATATTATTTGCATTGAAAATATGATACAAAAAAATAACTGAACTATACATATTTTATTTGCGGAGATAAAAAATGCGTGAGGAACTTCCTTGACCGCACACGTTTTTTTATAACATACTTTATCAAAAAATCTACAGACGAAATAATTACGTTACAGAGATTTTTAATTTAAAATATATTTTTCTATTTTGCGTCTGTAAGGGACTCATAACAGCACTCATATGCGTGCGGTTATGGCTCGCCGAGTGCGATACAATTTTCTCAACATTTTTTTATTTAGAAATGGCATAAAGGGGCGCAAAATAAAAATAAATACTGCAACAAACTCTTTCGTAAGGCGTTTTTAAGCACTTGTCCATTAGAAAACTCCTCGCTACGGACGTCCTTTTCCAAACTTGGACGCGTGCTGTAAAATCGCACTTACTGAACTCGTACTTTAATATATTTCGCATTAATCAATCAACATAACAATTGAAATTTTCCGGAAAATCTTGTTCGTCTTGGAGACCCTTCGCCGCCCCTCTGCGAGTAACGCGGCGCCTGGGGCATGATAGATCCCCTTGTCCCTTGCCCTCCCCTCGCTACAATACTGCATGTGAATGCTGATGGAATTCCAAACGTTTGAAAAATTCAAGTTATGAACTTCAAGTTAATTATTATTTTATTGGTATACTGATTGAAAATCTTACTAATTTTACTCATTAATAGACAAGAACAAAAACCCCTATAGTTATTTATATATTAAGGGAATTATGAGGGTTATGGCCTATAATTATTTATATATCAAGGGAATTATGTTAATTATCGAGGGTAACGTGTTTACTATCCCGAGGGAGTAAGTGTTTACTATCCCGAGGTAAGTTGCACGAGGTATTCACATCCTCGTCACGTGATATATAAACTAGATGTCACGTGAAGTCACGTGATATATAAACAATTTTATTTCGTGCAATATTTTTTTAAATTTACTTTTTGTCTTTAATTATTTGTCTTTGAACTTTTGTCATAGTATGTTAAGTCTCTCAAAGATGATGATTTTAGTTCTTTCGAATAGGAGTGTATTGGAGGGATGTGTACAGGGTTGTTAGATTTTTTGTGAAAGTTCTCAGTGCGGTTCTTTCGGCAATTTGTATGGTACCTCGAGTCGTTTTGTTCGTGTTCGTCCAAATAATGTGTCCATAGTCCAAGATCGATCTGCAAATGGTCTTGTAAATTGTCGTCGCAGCCTTCGTGGTAATCCCCTGAATACGGAAGCTCAGTGACCGAAAGTGTGTTGATCTTTTGATTATTTCGTGTTTGCAACCTTTTACATGAGTGTTAAATTTTAATACTCGTTGAATGTGATGCCTAAATATTTTATTGTATGTGTGGGATTAACCATAGTAAGGCCCACCTTAATATGTGGAGAGTTAATGGAGATCCGGTGGAAGGGTAAAAGGAGTTGACATTTGGAAGGGTTAGGGCCTAGTCTTCATTTCTTGAAACAACTGATTGTATCATTTGTAGGTTATTGTAAGTTAATGATTGCTTTAGCAAGAGATTTGGCATGTGAAATGAGGGCCATGTCGTCGGCATATTGGAGAATATAGGGAAGGTGTATGAGATTGGGGGAGTTGAGGTCCATATTAAAGATGTAGTAACAGAATGAGTTGTAAAGTAGGGGTGATAATGGTGAACCTTGGGGAACACATTGAAGAGAGCTATAAAAGTTAGACTGTGCTTCATTGACTTTAATACATAACTTTCTGTCACATAGGAAGTCTTTTATCATGAAAAGGAGATGTGATGGAATGTTTAATTTGTGTAGTTTGAAGAGCGTCGTGCCAAATTGTGTCAAAAGCTTTGTTTATGTCTAGGGAAAGGGCGGCAGGGTGCTGATTGAGAAGGTGCGAGGTTTGTATATTGTTTGTGAGGATGAAAAGTTAAAGTGACCACACGTCCCGATTTTGGAGGGACAGTCCCGCTTCCTGCGTCCCGCCAATTTTTAAAAATGTCCCGCTTTTAGAAAATACCTGCATGTCTTATTTTAAATGTACTGTAATATATAAAATAAGATTTTTCCACATATTCCCATAAAATCTCCTTTTTTAATGTCACCTAATGATTTTTTTTAATATCCCCTAATTGAACACTCCATTCTTCAAGATATTCCAAGCAGTTATTATAAAAATTTCTGGCTGCTTTCAGAAAATCCGGTCGTTTAATGGCACCTTGTTCTGAAATTTTCATTGGGTAACATTAAAAAAGGAGATTTTATGGGAATATGTAGAGAACTCTTTTGAATATATTAGTAACCATTTTCCGAAAAATTATATTTGCGAAAATAATCTTTTATATACTCACATACAAAAATTAAAACATTAATAAATATAGTATTGTATGTGAAGGATGCCATTATTATAATCGTGCGTAAAAGTATCCGAATCGAGCGTAAAAGTTCAATGAAAATCAAATGGAGTTTCATTATTAAACGAGTTCTGTTTGTTGTTACTATGGCAAAAACTTGCGTTGAGAAAGATTAATTCAATTTTAATAAACATCAGAATTTATTTTCACTACGTCTATATTTTTTGTTTAGCAAAATTTATTTTTTTTAACGAAAGTTGTTGCCATAGTAACAACAAACAGAAATCGTTGGTGTCGCAGAAAGGTTGTGTGTCGTTGTTTCGAACCCGTACGTCGCTACAGTTAGAACGCACATATTACTTTGTTATCCTTTGCCAGATAGTCCAGTAATTTAAGCTTAAATTAGGTAAGAATCTCGGAATTCGAGATACCCAGCTGTAAGTCTGTAAATACTTGTATATTGACACCCTAAAAGTTGTCTCAAAACCTGCATATGGTATCTCAAAACCTACATATGTAGGTTATGAGACAACTTTTAGGGTGTCAATATACAAGTATTTACAGACTTACTAATACAGCTGGACTAATACAGCTGGGTATCTCTAATTCCGAGGTGAACTTACTATAATGACTGGACTAAGAGGCGTATTTAACGTAGGTGCAATCGGTGCGTAGCACCGACGGGCCCCAATGCGGCGGGCCCTTGTTACAATACTTTACAATACACTTGTTTTACAATACACAGGGTCAGAAAATGAATATTTGCCTGTTTGCCTGAATTCTACACCTAGCGCTTAGTTCGAGTCTTTAGAATCTTTACATAAGTTTACTACAAAAACAGAAAACACTGAAATTAGTGAGGGAGGAACCAATAATACGGAGGAAGCCGAGGAGGAAACTTTTAAAACGAAGTTTCCCTCGGAAGATGAAGTATTTTCAAGAAAGGAAAAACAACACACACTTAAAGATCTGTTCAATACAAGGTGGTCTGCAAGAGCAAAGGCAACAAGTGCTTTATTACAAATTTTTAAATCAGTTCTTTTTCAGTCAAACAGTTTTCTAGAAACAATTGTAGAGATAAGGCACGACCACGATAAAAAGAACTTTTAAATAGTTTCACAATTGATGATTTTAATTTTTTGGAATGATGTTCTGCAAACTATCGATGTTACATCAAAAATATTGCAGAAAAAAAGACATTGATTTGTTTCAAGTCGTTTCGTGCATGAAAAAATCTAAAGATAAATTTGTACCACTAACGCTTATTTCAACCAAATTTTGGAACTTTCCTAGTCGAAAAGCTTCAATGTGATATGGACGAAGAACACATGCATCTAAAAGAAAAAGAATTCGAAGAGATAAAAAATTGCACGATGAAGGCACCAGAGACGAACCTGTTATAGATCTTGTAATCGATTTTAAAATTAAGTAATAGATGCAATGGTAAACGAAATGTCTGACAGAATTAAGGGTTTGGAAGATGTTACAGAATTTTTTCAGGTTTTCTAAATCCAATCTTCATGAAAAACAGTGCAAATTCAGATTTGAAAAAAAGTTGTACATTATTAAGTTATACATTTAAATTTATTTCCCCTATTTTGATAGATGAAATGTTACAATTTCAGCACATATATTTTTCACGTGATAACCCATATTTTCCCCAATCTTGAATTACTTTTTCGATTGTTTGTAACGCTGCCCATATTAGGTATAGCAAGTGGTGAGAGATCTATTAGTGTATTGCGTAGACCAGGGGTCTCCAAACTTTCCAGCCTTAGGGCCATACTGATTACTCCAGTAAGTTCTGAGGGCCAAAATCATATTATCATTGTTGCCGGTGGTAAAAAGTGAAATAGTCCACTGATGAAAAAAAAGTCCGAAAAAGTACACAACGTTTAAAAAAGGCTGCAAATCGGACTAAAGTCCGCAAAACGGCAACACTGCATATTATTAATTTTCCTGTCATTATCTGTAATTTCTAGATTAGTCGTAGAGTACGAGCCATGAGAAGTAACGTGACACGACATCTGGTGGACACAAGCGGAAATAGGTAGTACCTTCTATCGCTAACAGATGGCGCTAATAGCACGTACAGAATAATCTCGTTGGTTCGAGAAAGTTCTGGTGTCTTCCACTCACTTCTAGATGGCAGTAATTGGAATATATAAGAAGGCTAGTGGCGCAACCACAAGTCAGTTCCTATGACACTGTTGTGAAATAAAATAGTGCGTACCTCCTTAATTGTTTGTGCGTGTTTAAGTTTAAGACATCTTTGTAACAGTATTTTGATTTGAATTGTTGCTTTTGTGTGTGATTTAGTAGTATGGAAAAGAAGCGAAAAATTGATAGTGAATGCAGAAAATTCAAAGATCAGTGCAACATTCAGTATTTCGTAATTGAGTCCAGTAACAAGGCGCTATGTTTGATTTGCAATGAAATCATAGCCGTTCTCAAGGAATATAACATTAAACGTCATTATGAAACAAAACATTTTTAAAATTACTCAAAATATACAGGAAGTTTGCGGACAGAAAAATTCGAAGCTATGAAGCGCGGATTGAAATCGCAGCAATCTTCATTTACAAAACTCAAAACTGAACAAGAGGCTGCAACTCGTGCCAGCTTTCGTGTGGCTCTTGAAATTGCAAAACGTGGAAAACCATTCACCGATGGAGAAATGATCAAAGAATGCATAATTGCAGTAGCCGAAGGAATGTGCCCTGAAAAGGTAAATTTATTAAAAACTGTTAGTATGTCAGCAAACGCTGTGGCTCGAAGGGTAGAAAACATCGCTGAAAATATATCCTCTCAACTGTTCGACAAAAATGGACATGTTGAGTGGTTTTCTTTGGCCTTGGATGAGTCAACGGATGTGTCAGATACTGCTCAGGTGTTGATTTATATTCGAGGAGTAGATAAAAGCTATGTAGTGCATGAAGAACTTCTTGATATGTATTGTATTCATGGCACAACTACTGGTACAGATATTTTTAAAGGAGTTGAAATGACCATTAATCAAAAGAACCTTCAATGGAAAAACTTGAAATGTAATACAACTGGTGGAGGCAAAAACATGAGTGGGAAAGATAAAGGAGTGGTCGCTCTTGTGTCAAAGGCTGTAGAAAATGACGGTGGTTTAAAACCATTAGTCTTACCTTGTATCATTCATCAACAGTCTTTGTGCGGAAAATGTTTGGATATGTCTGAAGTTCTGAAACCAGTCATATCAACTGTTAATTTTATCAGAACTTTTGGGCTGAATCACCGACAATTCCGACAATTTATTGAAGAGATTGGAGAAAATGACTTACCTTATCATACTGCCGTACGTTGGCTTAGTTGTGGGAAAGTCCTTCAGCGCTTTTTTGAACTTCGAGCAGTGATCGAATTTTTTTTTAATGAAAAGCATCGCCCTCTTACTGAATTACAAAACAACGCATGACTGTGGAAGTTAGCATTCTATGTTGATTTGACAAAACATGTGAACGAACTGAATTTGAGATTGCAAGGAGAAAACCAGCATCTTCCTGATTTATACACTAATATCAAATTATTCCGGAAGAAATTGATACTGTTTCAATCACAACTACGAAGTAAATGTTTTTCACATTTTAAAACATGTGAAATATTCAGCCACACCACTGAGACTGAGTTTCCTATCGATTTTGCAATCGAAAATTTGAGTGCTTTGAAAATAAATTTTGATACTCGTTTCTCGGACTTTGATGCCATTGCAAATCAAATTAAGAGTTTTCAGAATCCTTTTGATACTGACATTGAAACCCTAGCCCCGGAACTTCAAATGGAAATGATTGATCTACAGTGCAGTGATATAATTAATAACAAATATCAAAACTCATCTTTGTTGGAATTTTATAAGAGTCTCCCACTGACACAATTTGATAATTTGCATAAATTTGCTCGTGGGCTGTTTTCTGTTTTTGGTACTACTTATTTGTGTGAGAAGACCTTCTCCAAAATGAAGTACACAAAAAATGTTTACAGATCTAAATTAACTGATGAGCATCTTAAATCTCTTTTAATAATTGGTACAAGTAAAATTAGTCCACAACTACAAACTATTGTCAGTGAAAAATCTCAATTACATAAATCTCATTAGTATTTCATATGTCATTATGCTTGTTATAAGTTATGTTTTTATTAAAAATGTATAAAATGTTAGTTGGATTCATTTCAATAATTTGTTAGTTATTATATACTGAAGTTAAATTTTCTGCATATTATACATGTCTTTACTCATTACAATTCTGTGTTTCTTTATCCAACTTATCACAAAAACAATAACAATAAGCCTACAACAATGTTATGAGTAGTTAGCCCATGACCATATCAATGTAGATGTCATATTAATAATTATTCAACATAAAATTAGAATACTTCAGTAAACTAAATTTAATTTGCTATAAAAAATATGTTTTCTAAAAGGAGTTTTCAAGTAAGTTAGCTCTCCTCGGGCCGGACAAAATCTGTCCGCGGGCCGGATGTGGCCCTCGGGCCGTAGTTTGGAGACCCCTGGCGTTGACTAAAAACACACCTAAGGAGCACAATGACTCAAGTTAGAACTTCTGATTTGGCATTACTTTCAATAAATACTCTTAATAATCTAAATTTAGAAGGAATTATAATAAAAATTATATCGGCTAAAGTTAGGCGAGGCGTTCGCACATAAACATCTTTTTAAACCTTTGTTGATTTTGGCTATGTTGTATTGCTTACTTTTGTTTACTTAAGGAGGTTCGAGCGTAACTAATGAGTCTAATTAGTGCTTGAATTTTTCTATATTTTCAATTATCCTAATAGTTGTTAAAATGCATTATTTTTATTTATAATAACATAACAAATTTAAAAATTGGTAATTATTATTTATTTAATATAATAAAGTTATTAAATGACTTCGTTATTTTTGACTTATACGGTGACATTAAAAGATCTGGCAACATCAGTGTTATTAGTCGGCTGGTTGTAAAGGGATCAGAATGTTATAAGCCCAAGATGTTGGCCGAAAACCTTGAATTATCAAAAGACAAAAAATTATTGATAATCTATGTAAAAAGCTGGAGTGTATTCTATCAAATAGTTCCACAGACGTTCAAAATGTGTCCATGTTTTTCTTTTCTCTCACAATCAGCTGTTATCGACGACGTTGCCAAGCCATCTGTCATGTGAATTATTGTCGATAAACAATATTCAAAACAAAAAATTAACTTTAATTATTTAAATAATTACATCGGGAACATCACATTGCTTTAATGTTATCGTGTTTTAATATTATCTAAGTTTATTGTATATAGTTTTTTATTCCCTAAAATTGGGAAATTAATACCGAAAAAAATAAATAAAGACGTGACGGAAGCTTGTCTGCCATAGGCCCTGTGTATAAGATTCGAAAAATCATCATTTTTTAATTTTTTTTCCGGATAAACTAAACGCAGGATCACTTTCAAATTTTGAGGGGACATAAATAAAGTATTGATCTTCATGTATAAAAAGTTTCAAAGCTGAAATTTGGAAAAAATATTTAACATGGGATTCGCTCGAACCTCCTTAAAAGAAAAATAAATTTTCAGAGATTTCTGTATTATTTGCTGATCTGAGAGACATCTATAGAAGAACCATCTTTATGGGAGCATTTGAACGTTTGAACACAAGTGTTTCCGTAAGAACGAAAGGTAATGAGCAACTGAACATTAAGGTGTTTGGCTAGTTCCAAGCTGTATCACAAATAAGTTCCCACCCCGATAAAATATATGCCTTTTGTTAAATTTGTTACTTTACAATGCGTGGCATACATACAACGCTTTATAACCCCATCTGATTTTGGAGTTTATAGAACTCGCAGCGTGACGCCACAATGTGTGCCAAAAATTTGTCCTACAGAACTTTTGGTGATGTTTCTTCTATGTACGTTCCTCTTCTCTGAGAGCGCGCCCCGCCAAAAACTTGCACCGAGCTGCTGAATAGCTTAAAAACGCGCCTGACTTTGCTTTTGAGATTTATTGGTATGTACCCGTTTTCTAAGAAGTACCGGAGTTTGCCAAACGCTGCTCATGTAAGTCCGACTCGCCTGGTGACTTAGGCCGTCTGGTTCCCCTTCGCTGACATCATAGTGTGCTTAAGATAGGTATATTGTTGCACGCACTCGATGATATTGTTGCCTATGCAAATGTGGGGGTCGCAAGGGCTCATAATCTTGGTCTTGCTTAGGTTCATTTTAAGCTCAATGCTTCTTGACGACTTTCGTTCATCAGGGTCGCTTGAGATGACAAGAAGATTGGTTAGGATAGAGAATTTTATTGCTAAATAACCAGATCAAAGCTCTGGTGTGAGTTGGATGTCGTTGATGAAGTGTAAGAGGTTGAATGTGTGAAGAAATATGTCAAGTCTCGTAGTTAGGCATAATGAATATACAAGGAGTAGGTCTTCTGATGAAGTCGGAAATGTTGTTAAAAGATTTGAGCAGTTTTACTTTTGAAGGATTGATGTTTAAGTCACCAATATTGACATTTAATGAACAACTACTACCTACTTCGAGGTTTGATGTGAGAGTTTGACAAAAATTTTAAATTAAAAATTTAGATTTTTGTGAATTGTCAAAGGGGTATAGACATGATAATATATACGTATTAACTAGATATAAGCCCTGAAGAAGCTCAGAATAAAAGACCGAAACGTTGTTAAAATATCAATATTAGTTCGAATTGGTGAAACCATCCTACGTTATAGAAAATAATACAAACTTAAAACAAACGAAACACAGCCTGAATATATAAATATATTCAGCCTTTCCGGAGCTCTATAACAATTATTAAGTCTTTTTAGGACTACCAAAACAAATCTCACATGAAATTTTTAAGTTATTTTATAGCTTTCAGTCCACCTTCGTGTCACTCAACAAAAACCATAAAAATAACATTGTTTTTAAGATCATGTCTTTCTGATACCTTAAGTGCATAGCCATCTGTGGACGCGTTTCGAGATTGTGCTGTGCTGATGAGAGATAAATCTCGAAACGCGTCCACAGATGGCTATCCACTTAATGTATCAGAAAGACATGATCTTAAAAGTTATTTTTATGGTTTTTGTTGAGTGACACGAAGGTGGACTATAAAATGGAGCTATAATGGAGCTATAAAATAACTTAAAAATTTCATGTGAGATTTGTTTTGGTAGTCCTAAAAAGACTTAATAATTGTTATAGAGCTCCGGAATATATTTATATATTCAGGCCGTGTTCCGTTTGTTTTAAGTCAATATTAGTTGTTTTATAAAAAAAAATATAGGCAGTCAGGCACTGCCGACTGAAGTGAAAACTTTTGAAAAAAAAAACAGCTTTAAAACTGGTTTTGAGGATTTATCAGTATGTTAATTAATCAAATTTGGTACATAGTTTGTTAGTATTGTTTTATGTAATTCTGGAACATAACTCACTTCTGAAGGAGAATGACTGTTAATGTCACCGTCATAATATGAATTTGAATCCGGAATGTTTGGTTGATTCTGTGTTGATAGGTCAGCAAAATGAATTGGTAGGATATACCTATGGCACATTTCTTGTTGATGGCTCTGCAATTTGTGAGTTATGGAAATTTTGACTTTTAGAAACATGCCTCTTTATAACTGCTTTTGAAGATTTATCTGTATGTTAATTAATTTTTTTATTTAATTAAAGAATATTCCAATTCTTTACGACGTTTAATTTTTTCCTCCTTGTCAGCTGTGATTCTTCGATGTTTAGAAATTTCTGAATTAACTATTGCAAGAGTTTTCTTCTTATTCTTATCTCTACATCGCTGACTATTAATTTTGTTTTGGAGTTTCCTTCCTTTGGAAAGTACACGAGTACATTTGGTTGCCTAAAACTTTGATGAATCTGATTCGTGATTTACCATGAATTCCTCGATACAATCCAGTAATCTGAACATTTCAATAGTCCGGCACTAGTATATCTACTAGTACATCCGTCAAAAGTACTTACTCTTGTACTGCACACTAATTATAGGGGTTGATATTAGAGGCGCTGCGTTCTGTCAACACTGCCAAAAACTTTCCAATAATTCGGCACTAGTATATCTACTATTACATCTGGTAAAAGTACTTACTCTTGTACTGCACACTAATTCTACGGGTTGATATTTCCTTATAAACGTTACGTTCTGTCAACACTGCCAAAAACTTTGACCATTATGTTTGACGTACATAGCCAACTTGAAACATATGCGGATAGATGCGTTCTTTTGAACACATATTTGAGTAATAGAATTTTTTTCTATAGAACGCAGCTATTGATGACGATGACGCAAATGTATGATTTTACCCTCTACCCAAATGTCATTCAGCGCGGCTATAGAAGTTTTCACTTCAAAAATCCTTTTCCCAAAAATAAACTACAATTATAATAAAAGAGTAAGATCTTAAGATACATATCGCGATAGATGATTAATCGAACCCGCACTAATCGAGGATGCCTGTATAAAAGTTTACGGCTTTTTGAAACTTCTGTATTGTTCATGCCGTTAAAATAGATAGATTCAAAAAAAATACTATTTTGTTTTTGGCCGCATGTGGCCCACGGTCCGCGGATTAACCTAACCTAACCTATATCTATTGTTAATTTGGTCTTTCATTAAACCTTGACGACTTTTGGCATTTATAAATGAAATATCTGCCATTTTATTATAGTTTACTGTTTTGACGTCACGACCGCCATTTATTCCTTAAGTCAAAAAACTTTTCTGAGGAGAAATAACAGAAAGGTATTTGGAAATTATGACCGTCGAAGAAAGTCCCCAGACGAGTAAAATATATAAAATGAAAGCTGAAAAACTCACCAAGACGCCGCAGCTTATTTCCAGCTACTCTTTCGACTTTTCACCACCACAATTCGTAAAAGTTTACGCGAATTCGCTTTACACGACTCGAACGCCATTTGAAACACACGAACATCGACTACCGGCAACATTCGGATTCCCACCAAAAATTTAAAAATTCAAAATTGATCAAATTTCTTTATTGTATTAAATGTTACTTTAATCTAACGTATTTCATTTAATCTAAATATTTATTAACTTCGTCAGGTAACAAGACTAGTCTTAACCGACTCTAACTTTGTCAGGTAACAAGACTAGTCTTAACTGACTCTGACTCGGTCTTGACAGACAACAACACAAATAAAACTAGACGTCGTAGATTAGGCAACAACAAAGTCAGTCCAGTGCACGACTTCGAGAGTGTTTTTTGATGTTTTTTTTTATCGAAAATAATGTATTTTAATTAAAATTAAATTAAATACAAAACATTTAAAATTTCAAACGGCCGTAAAAGAAACAGAATTAAATTACTTACGTTGGTAGCACTTAACATTCGAAACGGCGCAGTCGCGCTCCGTTAGATTGGCATCCTTGGTGCGCTGTCAAAAAATGTCAGTTCGCTGGGCGTCTGTGGGTTGGTAACGTTTTTCCTGAAGTGTCCGTGCGTGATTTTTGGGTGTATCTTTGCGCCATTTTCTCGCAATTAGCTGAGAATTACGAGGGTTAATAGTATAAACGAGCGGAGACGCAATCAAGAGAGGAATACGTCGTGTGGGGCTCTTTCAGGAGGAGCATGTTCGTGTCGTAAGGTCAGTTACCACCCGTCTGACATTTAGATTGTGCCAGTGAACGGTTTGTTGGCCTTTCTAAAACTGTCAAATTATATTGTATTATTGCTATTTGCTCGAAAACCAAACAGCGATTTAATTATAGCTCGCAAAGGAACAACCTCTACTGTTCTCAAGTCACATTCCCCCTTTAATTTTTCCTGTAGAAAAATTGTTTTGGTTATTTTCGTATGGATTTGTGTAGGCTATGTCGTAACAAATAGTGAATGTGGTTTCCGCGATAGTTTATGAATAAATAATGAATCGAAATTGTGAGAAATATTTCGTGCGATAAGGAGATTTTGGTGCTGTGAATGAGTTATATAAAATTCGCTATAAAATTGTTATGTAGGATTTTTATCTTAGTCACGATTTAGCCAACTTGATAAGATATTGGGGTGGGCTGTGGAATGCGAATTGTTTTTGCAACTACTTCAAGTTTCAAATGAGATTTTGATAAACATTTTCTGTTTCTGTTTAAAACTGATGTTTGTTTACCTTTATCAGCTATTCTCACAATATTATTTAACATAATTTAACTAATGATTTGATAATACAGTCGAACTTCCCTAAGTCGAATTGCCAAAGTTCATGAAAAAAAATTGTTACTTTGATTAATTGATTTTTTTAATTGTTATAATTGAGTTATAGAAAATTGGAGTTATAGAAATACATAACTATAAAATGAGTAAAATACACTATTCACAATTTATTTAAATTAAATACATATGTATATATTTATAACCAAAAAAGTATAGATTATTAAAAATGTATAGATTATTAATATGATGTTATATAATAAATTTAATTAAAAATAATTTTAATTAATTATATTTTTGAGTCAGTAATTTTTAATTGTTTTCCATAATATATAGCACCTTGTGGGTGATCTTCGATTATATCGTCTCTTTTTGGATTACCGATTCTCGGGAGAATAATATCCTGTCGCAATCTTCCTAAAGCACACCCGCTGGTAAATTCTTTGTTTTGCTTTATTCGAGTTGATCATAAAATATGAAAAATAATTCACAATCATAAAATATGAAAAATAAAATATTTTGTAATCTGCGGGAGTGCCACTATCGACGGTTTATGGTAGGCAATATCCGGTATCATACATTTTAGAAAATACGCTGCGGTTAAAAAATTGGAGTTGTAGAGATTATTTTGTATGTAAAATTTTACCATTGTACAAAATTTTACTACGGGTTATGGAAAAAATCGAGTTAAGGAAAATTTAAGGAGTTATGGAAGTTAATTTATATGTAAAATGCTATCTAACGTATGAATTTCTAAAAATATTCGAGTTATAGAAAAATTGGAGTTACAGAAGTTCGAGTTATGGAAGTTTGACTGTATATGAGGGGGACATACACAATCTGCAATTAATTCAGTCAATTTTCAATCAATTTAATGTTTCATTAAATAAAATAATAAATAAATAAATATTTTTTTTTTAATTTGCACATTTTTGTGTATTTTTTTAAATTACATTTTATGAGTACACTAACATACATAGAGCTTAATTTTTTCTTTTCTACTAAATCATTTTTTAATGATCAGAACTCAATTTTAATGAGTTGTTTGCATTTTTTTTAACTACATTTAAAATAATAATATTGACATGATCATATATGACAACATATCATTACATCATAATTAAAACGTTCTAATGAGAAGTAACTATAATAAGTAAAACTGAAAAAAATAGGTAAAATTAATTTTGTATTTTAAATGAAAATTGATAATGTTGAAAGTATTCTCATTTAAAAATTTTATTTTATATTCATTGATTTTATTTGGATATTTCATTATTTCTTCTGATAATATACTAAATATTTATTTTTTGTCACTTAATAACACATGGAAATTATAATTCATACATTTATTTTCAATGAAACATATCTATTTATTCATTTTAAGTATTAACTCTTATCGCATGTCACCTCCGACGTGACCGGGTAAAACGCGATATAGACAAAATTAGACAAACATGAGTATGCCGGATTAAACAAACAGCATTTGACCGACAAGACAAGAGAAACTGGACTAGACTGACAAGATCAGAAAGACATGACTAGACAGACATGATTAGACAGACAAGACTAAAAACTGCTTTGGAGGAAGTTCTCACTAAACCCCCTATTCCACTTTGGCTTTTAGTATGCGCCACCCCGGTATCGCATATTTCGCATTCATTCAGGGTGGGCAGCCCGGGCGGTTAGTGAAAACCGCACTAATTGTCGCCTCCCCGGGAATCGAACTCGGGTCTCCCGACAGGCAGGCATGTTGTCAAGTACACTATCAGAAGGAGGACAGACTGAAGGCTGCAGACAAGACTCGACAGACAAGACATGATAAACTAGACAGGCAGGACTAGAGAGACAGGACTAGACAGACAAGACTAGACTGACAAGACTAGACACAGAAGACTAGACAGACAAGTCTACACACTCAAGACTAGACAGGCAAGATTTTTGTGTGGTTTGGAGAACCTCTGACTAAACCAATGTAACAAGATATTCGCCCGATATACATATAACATACCATATTTTTTGCATGAACACCATGTTTAAATGACTGTGATAGTGTACTAACGAGGGGATTTTTTTTTCTGTTTATTATTTTCTTTTTCACTTGGCTTTTTAATGCCTCTGTCTCGCCGGGGAATCGAACCTCGGTCTAACATTTGTCAGGCGGGTATGTTGTCCACTACACTACTGTGAAGGAGTACACAGATAAAACTAGACAGACAAGACTCCACAGACAACACTGAACATGCAAGATTATACAGCCAAGACCAAACAGACAAGATTAGATAGACATGATTACAGAGACGAGACTAGACAGACAAGATTAGACAGAGAAGACAAGATTAGAGAGACAAGACTATTATTTATTTTTTTATTATTATAACCTTTTATTGGCATATATACAAAATATATTAAAATATATTACATACTATACATATATTACATACACGTTACATACTAAAGGAATAGGTTCTTCCTTTTTGCCTATTTGCTCTTTCCACTTTTTCACCCTCCTTAACAATTCCAAACCAATTCCCCTTTCATCCATACACTTCTTCCATTCTTGTCCTAGCCTTTTCTCCTGTTCCTTCCATTCATTTCTTGTACATTCTTCTATCCAATGTTTCCATCTATCCTCTCCAGCCCCACAAACTGTGCACTTCCGATATTCTTCACTCATTCAGTATTTCCTACCACGCTCTTCACTTCCACACCTAAACCTTGCCAGTATGACCTGCGTGTCTGCCTCTTTCGTTGAGTATAAATAGGTAGGTAAACGACGAATCACCTGAATCTTTGCATATTCTTTGAATAATCTACTGTTTGCAATTTGGTCTTGGCGTTCCTGTAACTCTACCTCTACTAATCGCTCACCTAGCATTTCCACCCAGTTTGCCCCTTCCCTCTTAAGTTTTTCTAGTCCCTCGCCAGATATCCCTGCTCTTTCATATAATTTCCTTTTATTCATTCCCCACGCATTCCCATTCTTCACTCTTTCACCCTCCCGATTTGCCATTCTAAATACCTCTTTTATTATTCTTTCATCCGCCATTTCACTCACCTTGTATTCATACCTTATCACCCTGTTTGCCGCTAAAACGGCCACCTTGTAGGCATTCACCTCTTGCAGGACTATGTAGCCTGGTGTCGATTTGTCTAACTTTAGGAATTTCCTGTAGAAGTTTTGTTGAACCCTCTCTATCTTCTCTTCCTCTCTAATCCCCCATACTTCCGAACCATAGGTCAAAACACTTCTCACACACACTTTCCATATTACCTCCGCCGCCCTAAAGTTCCCTTCAAAACTAGATCTCCATCCCTTCCACATGCATTCTGCCGCCACCCACGCTTTTTTTGTCACATAATCCACATGCTCCCTATTAGTGCACCCAGTTCCAAACATATATCCTAAATACCTAAACTTTTGCACCTACTCAATTTCCTATCCTAGCCATTCGCAACGTTCTTTCCTATATTTACCTCCCCTTTTAAAACGCATCCATTTAGTTTTTCCCACTTTTACATTTAGCTCTCTCTCTTTTCAAAATAACCTCTCAGTCTTTCAATCAACTCCTTCATTTCTCCTGCGGTTTTAACGAACACTACCATATCGTCCGCGTAGGCTAAGCTCCACACTTTCTTTCTCCCTATAACCACGCCTCCAGCTTGACCATCTGTCAACAATTCCTCCATGTCAGCCACATAGAGATTAAAAAGTGTGGGACTCAACGGACATCCCTGCCTCAGACCCTTTCTTACTTCGAAATACTCAGATTCACACCCATTCACTCTAATCTTACATACTGTTTCCTTATATAACTCTTTTACATTCCTTATCACACTTTCTGAGATTCCTTTTTTTCCCAGGCACTCTACCAACTTCCCTCGATCTACCGAATCATACGCCGCCTTTAGGTCAATGAAAAGAGCAAACAGGCTCCCGCTGCTTATTTCTTGATCAATTATATAGCGCAGGGTTACTAAATGCTCTATCGTACTCCGTCCCTCTGTGAAATCAGCTTGCACCTCTGGCACTAGATGCTTCTCCTCTATCTCTCTCCTCAACCGCTCGTCCAAGATTTTGGTGAAAATTTTATATGCCGAATTCACTAGCGTAATCCCCCTGTAGTTTCCTACATTTTCCCTATCTCCACTCTTATATATTGGGTGAATTATTCCCTCCTTCCAACTCTTTGGTGCACTCTTTGCTCCCCTCCATACCAAATTCAATTCTTGGGTGATTCTAGTCTTACACTTTTTCGGTATAGCTTTCCAGGCTTCGTTTCCTACGCCGTCAGGGCCTGCCGCTTTTTTTGTTTTAGTGCTGCTATAACCTTTTCCACTTCATCAATCTTTATTTCTTCTTGGCCTAAATCTTCCAAAGCTTGTTCCTCCCTTACTCTTCTATTCCCTACTCTTTCCTGTGTCTCGACTCCTTCCAACAAAACCATAAAGTGACTTTCCCACTTTTCCATCGGAATGCTGTTTGGAACTCGTTCTTTCCTCGCTCCTCTTTCTTTTAAATACTTCCAGAGCTGTGCTTCTGTTTTGATCTCAAGTATGCGCTGACGTTCTGTTCTCTCCCTATCCTGTTTTTTCTTCGTCTCCAAATCCTTTAATTCGCCTTTCGTCTTTAACCAATCTTCTTTACTACTGGTGCCCTCTCGCTACTTTCTCATAACCTCTCTATACTTTTGTTTCTCCGTCATATATTCTTTGTCTGCCCATGATCTTCCCGGTGATGCTGTTGTGATTTTCTTCTTTACCATTCCTGCCTCCATATTCTCTATAATCTTGTCTATATCTTTTAATTCCTTCCAGTTTATTGCTCCCATTCTAGCCCTATACTTCTCAGTCGCTTCGTTGTCCCATCTGGTAACCCATTTCTCCTCCCTAGATGCAATTATTGTTTTCGTCTTCAAGCTTATTGCCACTGGCATGTGGTCTGAATCAATTCTCCTTCCTATCTCCATCTCTTTAATTTCCTGCCTTGCCGGGTCATTTGCCACTACCAGATCTATAGTCGATAATCCTCCTGCCCCCACAAATGTGAAATCTCCCTCCCAGTCTACTTCCACACACCCATTTACGACATTATATAGCGCAGGGTTACTAAATGCTCTATCGTACTCCGTCCCTCTGTGAAATCAGCTTGCACCTCTGGCACTAGATGCTTCTCCTCTATCTCTCTCCTCAACCGCTCGTCCAAGATTTTGGTGAAAATTTTATATGCCGAATTCACTAGCGTAATCCCCCTGTAGTTTCCTACATTTTCCCTATCTCCACTCTTATATATTGGGTGAATTATTCCCTCCTTCCAACTCTTTGGTGCACTCTTTGCTCCCCTCCATACCAAATTCAATTCTTGGGTGATTCTAGTCTTACACTTTTTCGGTATAGCTTTCCAGGCTTCGTTTCCTACGCCGTCAGGGCCTGCCGCTTTTTTTGTTTTAGTGCTGCTATAACCTTTTCCACTTCATCAATCTTTATTTCTTCTTGGCCTAAATCTTCCAAAGCTTGTTCCTCCCTTACTCTTCTATTCCCTACTCTTTCCTGTGTCTCGACTCCTTCCAACAAAACCATAAAGTGACTTTCCCACTTTTCCATCGGAATGCTGTTTGGAACTCGTTCTTTCCTCGCTCCTCTTTCTTTTAAATACTTCCAGAGCTGTGCTTCTGTTTTGATCTCAAGTATGCGCTGACGTTCTGTTCTCTCCCTATCCTGTTTTTTCTTCGTCTCCAAATCCTTTAATTCGCCTTTCGTCTTTAACCAATCTTCTTTACTACTGGTGCCCTCTCGCTACTTTCTCATAACCTCTCTATACTTTTGTTTCTCCGTCATATATTCTTTGTCTGCCCATGATCTTCCCGGTGATGCTGTTGTGATTTTCTTCTTTACCATTCCTGCCTCCATATTCTCTATAATCTTGTCTATATCTTTTAATTCCTTCCAGTTTATTGCTCCCATTCTAGCCCTATACTTCTCAGTCGCTTCGTTGTCCCATCTGGTAACCCATTTCTCCTCCCTAGATGCAATTATTGTTTTCGTCTTCAAGCTTATTGCCACTGGCATGTGGTCTGAATCAATTCTCCTTCCTATCTCCATCTCTTTAATTTCCTGCCTTGCCGGGTCATTTGCCACTACCAGATCTATAGTCGATAATCCTCCTGCCCCCACAAATGTGAAATCTCCCTCCCAGTCTACTTCCACACACCCATTTACGACATCCCATTGATTGTCCCATTGACAAGACTAGTCAGACAAGACTCTAAAAGTGGTTCGAAAGTGGGAAGCTCTCACTAAACACCCTAATCCACTTTGGCTCTTAGTATGCGCCACCCCGGTATTGCATATTTTTGCATTCATTCAGGGTGGGCAGTCCGGACAGTTAGTGAAAACCGCCTTAGTTGTCCTTTGTTGACCAGGATTCGAACCCGGGGCTCTGGCATTGAATGGCGTGTATGTTGTCAACTACACTACCGAGGCGGACAGTCAGGCAAGACTACAAGGCTAAACCTACAAAACTAGTCAGACTAGATAGACAAAACTAGACATACAAGACTAAAAAAGGTAGTTCGGAGGAAGCTCTCACTAAACCCCCTAATCCACTTTAGCTATTGCGCCACCCCGGTATCGTATGTTTTGCAATCATTTAGTGTGAGCAAACCGGACGGTTAGTGAAAACCGTCTTAGTTGTCGCCTCCCCGGCCAGGATTCGAACCCGGGTCTCCCTCATTGAAAGGCAGGTATGTTGTCAACTACACTACCGAGTAGCATAGACATACAAGACTAGACAGACAATACTAGCCAGACAAGACTAGCCAGACAAGACTAGGCAAACAAGGCTAGACATACAGGACTAGACCGACAAGACCAGACAGACAAGACTATGCAGACAAGTCTACATGGAATTTAGTAAGGAAAATGACATGTATTACAAAATGTAGTAAGACTTATAAAATTGTAGACGAAGACCTGCAAATAATAGCAAACAATTTAAACAATTTTTACACAGAACACCCACAAATATTAACAAATAATATACCCGATATTCCGTATAAAGATACTTCGAAAAGTAGTAATAATACAATATTTCTTGAAGCTGTAACATGCGATGAGCTCCTTATTATAATCCTGTCCCTAAAGAAGAAGAACGCCGTTGACGATGAGGTTCCTTTAACTGTAGAAAATATATTTTATGGGAGATCGCAGAACCACTGCCATATATAATAAATAATTCATTAGACTGTGTTATTTTCCCGGATAATCTAAAACTAGCATTATTATTCCGTTATTATTACTCCATTATTATTCCGCACAAAAAAAGGAGGCAATAAAATTATTAGTAATTACAGGCCAATAAGTACTCTGTCGACGGTTTCAAAAATATTTGAAAAAACTATTGCAAAAAGAACCGTAACTTTTTAGAAGTATTAACTATTAAGTAAAGATCAGCATGGCTTCAGAAAAGCAAAGTCATGTCTCTGAAAAATGTCTCCAGTAAACTAGAAAAAGAAACTATCCCATGCGGGATTCTACTCGATCTAACTAAGGCTTATGATACTATCGACCAAAGCATTCTGTTACAAAAGTTAGAGAGTTATGGAATTAGAAGAATTGCACTAAAATGGTTTCATTCTTACCCATCCTATAGGAAACAACAGACTAGGGTATTTACGAAGTTTGGAGATGTAAAGTCATCACTAAGAACCATAAAAATAGGGATACCCCAGGGAAGTATACTGGGGACCTCTACTATTTTTATTATATATAAACGATCACTCATATCTTCACCTCATCAAGTTACAATATTCGCTGCTGACACAAGTATCTTGCTATCAAACAACACCATAGAAATTATAAGAACAAATTCAAACTCAGTTATTTCAAAAATTACTTAGTATTATATATTATATAGTTGGTTCATAATAACTAAGTTGACAATAATCACAGCCAAAACCAATATTATAATTTTCAAAAATTCTATTAAACTACCCCCGAATTATAAAAATAGGAGAAAGGTCCTCTTCTCCTATTTTTATAATTCGGTGAGAAATAAATAGTTCCGTGAGACTACTTGGAATAAATATCGATTGCTGAATAAATTGAAAGATGCATATAAAATCTCTAGAAGCAAAATTAAATAGGACAGCATACGCCATTACAATACTTCAGAGAAAAATAAGAATTGTGTAGAAGTTATAAGAATGGTGTATTATGCAAACTTTCACTCATATCTTCGATTTGGTATGATGTTCTGGGGCAACGAGAAAGATATGCAAAACATTTTTAAAATCCAAAAGTTAATTATTAGAACAATCATGCCGTGAAATATTCAACTCTGTCACTCTGACCTACGTTTATGAAATTTTGAATTTTTTTTAGAAAAGTATCAACTATTAAGTAAAGATCTGCGTGGCATCAGAAAAGGCAAAGGTATAGAGACAGCATGTTTCACTTTTCTGAAAAATGTCTCCAGAAAACTAGGAAGAAAACATCCCATGCGGGATTCTACTCCATCTAACTAAGGCTTATGATACAGTCTACGATAGCATTCTCTTACAAAAGTTAGAGATAGTTCACAATCAAGCACAAAACCTTTTTCGAAAGTTACAAGAACTCCAATGACTAGGGCACAAGAGGCAGAAATATTACATTTGCTTTGCCTAAACACAACCTAACAATGTCAGAAAGGCTACCACCATAAGGTTTATACCTTACACTCTACAACACATTACCTAGGAATATCAGAATACACATAGATAAGAAAAACATTCAGAGAGAAATAAGAGCTAAGCTTGTTGAAATAGAACCATACAACTTGGATGAATATTTTTTGAATAGAAAGTATTATTAAAAAATAGGCAAAAAAATACGTAAATGTTGTAAATTTACTATTGTAAAGTTATATTATTATAATCATATTTACATTTGACAAGTTTCATATAAGTTTATATTTTGTTCTTACTTATAGTATGTAATAACTTTAAATTATGAAATAAAATGTTTTGATTTCATTTGACTCGACAGACAAGACTACACAGACTAGCCAACGAGGCTAGACCGACAAGAGGTGTCTCTTTAAAAATAAAATTCCAACAAAGATGAGTTTTGATATTTGTTCTTAATTATATCACTGCACTGTAGATCAATCATTTCCATTTGAAGTTCCGGGGCTAGGGTTTCAATGTTAGTATCAAAAGGATTCTGAAAAATCTTAATTTGATTCGCAATGGCATCAAAGTTCGAGAAACGAGTATCAAAATTTATTTTCAAAGCACTCAAAGTTTCGATTGCAAAATCGATAGGAAACTCAGTCTTAGTGGTGTGGCTGAATATTTCACATGTTTAAAAATGTGAAAAACATTTACTTCGTAGTTGTGATTGAAACAGTATCAATTTCTTCCGGAATGATTTGATATTAGTGTATAAATCAGGAAGATGCTGGTTTTCTCCTTGCAATCTCAAATTCAGTTCGTTCACATGTTTTGTCAAATCAACATAGAATGCTAACTTCCACAGCCATGCGTTGTTTTGTAATTCAGTAAGAGGGAGATGCTTTTCATTCAAAAAAAATTCGATCACTGCTCGAAGTTCAAAAAAGCGCCGAAGGACTTTCCCACAACTAAGCCAACGTACGGCAGTATGATAAGGTAAGTCATTTTCTCCAATCTCTTCAATAAATTGTCGGAATTGTCGGTGATTCAGCCCAAAAGATCTGATAAAATTAACAGTTGATATGACTGGTTTCAGAACTTCAGACATATCCAAACATTTTCCGCACAAAGACTGTTGATGAATGATACAATGTAAGACTAATGGTTTTGAACCACTGTCATTTTCTACAGCCTTTGACACAAGAGGGACCACTCCTTTATCTTTCCCACTCATGTTTTTGCCTCCATCAGTTGTAATACATTTCAAGTTTTTCCATCGAAAGTTCTTTTGATTAATGGCCATTTCAACTCCTTTAAAAATATCTGTACCAGTAGTTGTGCCATGAATACTATACATATCAAGAAGTTCTTCATGCACTTCATAGCTTTTATCTACTCCTCGAATATAAATCAACACCTGAGCAGTATCTGACACATCTGTTGACTCATCCAAGGCCAAAGAAAACCACTCAACATGTCCATTTTTGTCGAACAGTTGAGAGGATATATTTTCAGCGATGTTTTTTACCCTTCGAGCCACAGTGTTTGCTGACATACTGACAGTTAATAAATTTACCTTTTCAGGGCACATTTCTTCGGCTACTGCAATTATGCATTCTTTGATCATTTCTCCATCGGTGAATGGTTTTCCACGTTTTGCAATTTCAAGAGCCACACGAAAGCTGGCACGAGTTGCAGCCTCTTGTTCAGTTTTGAGTTTTGTAAATGAAGATTGCTGCGATTTCAATCCGCGCTTCATAGCTTCGAATTTTTCTGTCCGCAAACTTCCTGTATATTTTGAGTAATTTTGAAAATGTTTTGTTTCATAATGACGTTTAATGTTATATTCCTTGAGAACGGCTATGCTTTCATTGCAAATCAAACATAGCGCCTTGTTACTGGACTCAATTACGAAATACTGAATGTTCCACTGATCTTTGAATTTTCTGCATTCACTATCAATTTTTCGCTTCTTTTCCATACTACCAAATCACACACAAAAGCAACAATTCAAATCAAAATACTGTTACAAAGATGTCTAAAACTTAAACACGCAGTGTCATAGGAACTGACTTGTGGTTGCGCCACTAGCCTTCTTATATATTCCAATTACTGCCATCTAGAAGTGAGTGGAAGACACCAGAACTTTCTCGAACCAACGAGATTATTCTGTACGTGCTATTAGCGCCATCTGTTAGCGATAGAAGGTACTACCTATTTCCGCTTGTGTCCACCAGATGTCGTGTCACGTTACTCCTCATGGCTCGTACTCTACGACTAATCTAGAAATTACAGATAATGACAGGAAAATTAATAATATGCAGTGTTGCCGTTTTACGGACTTTAGTCCGATTTGCAGCCTTTTTTAAACGTTGCGTACTTTTTCGGACTTTTTTTTTATCAGTGGACTATTTCACTTTTTACCACCGGCAACAAGGATAATATGGTTTTGGCCCTCGGAACTTACTGGAGTAATCAGTATGGCCCTAAGGCTGGAAAGTTTGGAGACCCCTGGTCTACATTATCTCTCTAATCTTCCTTGTTCAGTCTTATCCACCTAGTTTTGTCACCTTAATCTATCCAGTTATTACTACTCTTGTTTATCAAAGTAAAATCTAACTTTATATGGCTAGTATTATCAACCCAATCTTGCCTATTTAGCTGAGTGTCTTGTAGTAGTACAAATACAAATAAATTATTCTATATGATTTATATGTTCTATTGACAAAATCTAAATGTGTTAAGTTTATTAAAATTATATTTTGGCGATTATTTATAGTTTTCAGCGATTGGTAACAATAAGATAAATAGTAATACATTTATAACAAAATAAATAGTATTAAAATAATAAATTTAAGATTTATAAGAATGACTATTTATAGTAAAATGTGTTAATAATATATCATTTTTTGTTTTGTTTTAGAACCATTTAAACATAAATTAAAAACGTTAACAATATTAAATGAATTTTAATTTTTTTTGAATGATGTATGTCTGATTATTAATTTTCAAAGTTTAAATATGTAATGTCAGTAAAAGATTTTGTAAATATAAATTTATTATTATTAAAAAAGTTTCAGAGGAAGCCATATGTTTCAAGTGACATTTGAAAAATATTACTTTCGAACTTTCTCATATAAAGCCAATGTTTTCGTCTATAAATATGTACTTCTATATTTCAATATGTATTAAACTAAATAACCTCCTCCTAATAGTCTCCTAATAAGACAATGAAAAGTCTTAGAGTAAATAAAAAATATAATAAACTAAATCAATCTATATCAAGAAACTTTCACCCAAAAAAAAAATGTAATTAAAACCTTAAGATACACTGAAAGTAGTTCAAGCAATCCTTTTGATAAATAAAAATATAGATAGTACAATAATATTATAAATGTAGCTTATTTCGTAAAATGCATCAATCGATTTTAATATTAGGGATGACATTTCTATACCCTGCGGGAAAATGTAATACAATCAGCAAATCTATTTATAGATTCTGAAAAAGATGCATAAAATCAATAAATCGAAAATAATTTAATTCAAATTCAGACATTTGGGACATATTTAAAAAATGTATTTATAAACACGACACAAGAAACATACTTGAAATTCAAAGAAACTTTAACAATAGAGGTGGTAAGGTGGTAATAGAGGTAGGTAAACTAATATTACATAAAAACTTAATTATTATTACTTGTTTTAATTATTATTATTAAAAATGTTAATAAACACTGGGATATCTGGGGTTTAATCTTTGGACGACACAATATTTCTTGTTGACAACACTTTTAGTTTCAACGTTGAAACAATGCGCACTTTTCGTTTTACTAATAATTAGTAATTTATATTCTTATAATTGAACAATTTGTTCTTATAAAACACTCCTTATGACTACTAACACAGATGCAAAATAGAAATGACTCACTAGAAATTGTTCCTAAATAATTTGCATTAATTACAAACATTGCACTAGTATGCAGTTTTGCAAATAAAAGCTGCTTTACCTTACTTATTGTATTAAACCTAATTACAAATCAGATACAGAAAAATAAATAGAAGATAATCAGATTCAGTTACGTAAGCGGAATTAAAGTAAATAAATCTGAGGTTCGAATAAATCGCAATCTGCTTAGTGGCGACCAGCAGAATGTTTTGGTATTTGCAAATGCAATATTCTGAAGTATTAATATAAACGCAGAAATCAATATAAACTAGGTTATAATAATATAGCAGAGTTAAAACATGCTAAATATTTTGACAATTATACATATATACCTAGGTATATCTCGAGCGAATGAGCCCAATTTCGCTCTCGTGTGCAATTGACAACTTACTGCCCTAGCTGCACAATAAATTTTTTCTTGACGTACCTTTTTTAATACGAGAAATGCCCTCTCGTTGAATTTCCACATAACCTGGGTAACGCACGCAAATATTCAATATCGCTAGATTACATTAAAAAAATAAAATAAATAAATAAAAAATTTAATGAAATTTTAAAATGAGTGTAAATTCTATAATGATATTTTTTTCTCCATTTTTTTTGGGTGAGCCCTGGATGCCAAACTTGTAAGATACATCCCCTCGCATGTGTAATAAAAAATATTGTTTGTAGCTCGGGCGGTATTTTCAATTGCCCTGTCGAGCGAATGTGCGCACGTTCGCCAATTTCGCTCAATTTCGCTCTCGCTCAATTCGCCCAATTTCGCTCTCGCTCAATTCGCCCAATTTCGCTCTCGCTCAATTCGCCCAATTTCGCTCTCTCGTCAAATTGACAACTTACCGCCCTAGTTACAAAATATACTATTCTGCCGCAAAACATTGTTTATGAAGCTTTGTTCGTGCGCCCAATTTCGCTCTCGCGTCAAGTTGACCACTTACCGCCCTAGTTACAAAATACTATTCTATCTATTCTAACTATTCTACCGCAAAACATTATTTATGAAGCTTTTACAAAAGCAGTATTTATTTTATTATTTGACTAATGTATTTTAACAAATACATTATTCAAATTTTCGTAAAGCGTTTTTAATCTAAAAGCAAAATGTTCATATATTCAAGTAACTTATCTGCTAGTTAAAACCCTAAGCCCGAGAGTAATGTACACAACTTTAAAATTGGGATCAATGCACAATATGAAAATCATACAGGTGTATGCCCCCACGTCAACATCATCAGAAGAAGATCTGGATGCCTTCTATGACAACATCAATGAAGCATTGGAAGAAAATACTAACTATCACACTCTACTGATAGGCGACAAGATGAAGCCGAAACTTCACTAGGCACCCATGGCTTTGATGAAAGAAACGAGAGAGGAAACAGACTCCTCAACTTCTGTTCATCGGGAGTAGCAGATGCAATAAAACGAATAACAACCTTGAAGTGGAACTGGGTAGGGCACATTGCGAGAATGAATGACAACCGATGGAGCAGACGAATAATTGAATGGAGACCAAGACATGAAGCTCTCCGAAACAGAGGACGCCCACCTGCAAGATGGTCCGATGATATTAAACGTATCAATACAAATTGGATGCAAGCAGCGGAAGACCGACAGATGTGGAAGCAGTCACGGGAGGCTTACGTCCAGCAGTGGACTACGATAGGCTAATTGATGATGATGATCTGCTAGACTCGCTCTTATATTTGAACGGAGTTTATCAACGATTTAAAGCGTTTTAATAGAAAAAAATATATATATATATTTTTTCATTCCATTATTCGTATATATTTTTGGAGCCATTTAAAATACAAAATGAAAAATGCTTACAATATGTTTTCCATATAGGAATATTAAATTTTCAATTCCTGCAAAGTTTAAATATGAAATGCGAGTAAAAAATGTTGAAAATATAATTTTTGTTGTTTAAAAAAAAATTGTATGTGTATTAAAAAAAAATTGTATTCCAAAAGTTTCGGAGGAAGCCATACGTTCCAAGTGACATATGAAAAATATTACTTTGGAACTTTCTCATATAAAGGCAACGCTTTTGTCTATAACTACTTCTATATTTCAATATGTAATAAACTAAAAAACCTCCTCCTAATAGTCTCAAGACAACAAAAAGTTTTAGAGTAAATAAATACAGTAAACTAAATCAATCTAGATCAAGAAACTTTCACGCAGAAAAACATTAAGATACATTGAAAGTAGTTCACGCAATTCTTTTGATAAATAGAAATATAGATAGTACAAATTATAATTCATCTATTTCTACTATTGCATTTATAATAGTATATTTTACAGCAAGAGATGAAAGTGGCGTTTTTTTCCGAACCAAAAAAAAAAACACTTTCATCTCGAGTAGTAAATGCAATTTTTTCTACTGATTTCGGTTGTAGAATCCATAATTTGACTTTAATAAATCCAATTCGAAGCGAACTGTCGAACTATCAATACAAATTTAATTGTTGGTTTGGTCGTTTCCATGTTAACATATTTCATTCTCATAGAAGGTGATACTTTTCAAGTCAAATGTCCTAATTTTATTTCGGTTTTTTAAATCGTTTCAGGCTCGTTTTATGTTTGTACATAAAATATTTCATTGAAATTGATGTAATTAATAAGAAAGTCCATGCAAATTTGGTTAGTTTAGTGTTTAAATCGAGAAAATCATAAATTTAAAATGCTCATTTTCGTCTCTAGATGTGAAAATATTTTCATCTCTAGAATGAAAAAATGTCACTTTCATGTAGGGTAAGCCGTGGGAAAAAATGTCATTTTCACATATATCAGTAGAAAAAAATTAGTTACTTGTAACACTTGTATTCAAACTTGATTTCTACTATTAATTTTCTTCAAATCACTTTTTTATTAATATTATGTCACAATACTTTTATATCTATAAAGTCGCAATACTTTTGTATTTATTAATATATATATATATATATATATATATATATATATATATATATATATATATATATATATATATTGTTGAGTTGGAAGTTTTTAATAATATTAAACATTAGTGTTTGAATCTTAACTTCACAGATTATAATTTCTAGGAAATTTGTTTTATACATATCGTTAACAAAGTTAACATCATTGCGTATAAAACGTATAAATAATCTTTCTTTAACAAACTTTCTTAAAAACAACTACTTCACTGGCAAACACCTCGACTGACATTGAATTATATTAACCCTTCAAGTCCAAAATTTTTAAATTAACAAAAAACATATATTTGCATAAATTATATTGTTGCTTTTGGTAAATTGTGACTTAAATATTAATTTTTGCATGTTCTGTATTTTATTTTTGAAAAATTCAAAAGTTACCATATGGTAACGTTAGTACTTTATTGGGTAACTGACATAAAACTTCGAGGTAAAAAAATTAAAAAAATAGGATAAATATAATCGATTTTCTCGAATTTTATTACAAAAGAATATTCATTTACAATAAAGTTAACATAACAAAACATATTATGGAGTATGGAATATAATATTACATTCAATACAAAGGCCAACATTGCATTTGCAGCACATGGTTCTGATGCTAGAATCACAGCCTTCTCCGGCACGCCGCCTTTTTTTATCAGGGGTATGAGTAATAAGATGATTTCGCTGATCGTACCTTACTTCATCGCTTACGCGATTGCACGAAACGCTGTTTTTCGCAGTACCTTTTCTTCCTGTACACTTAGGGGGCATTCCATACTTTTGCAAGTAACCCTGGGCTAACTCTCTTCGAAACGATAATTGGTCTGAATGTTTTCCTTCTGATTTTCTCTTCAAAACCCAAGCATTATCTATTGCCCATGTAAATATACACCACCACCATTTTTTTCCTCTAATAGAAATTCTATATCTTCCAATATTTTCGACCATTTTATCTGTCCCTCCCATGTAATTATTATATTGTTCTATTAGATGTGGTCTTGGAATTTGAACAATCTGATTTTCAGTTTGCGAGTACCTCTTTACTTTGGAGATTGGATGAACACCGTAAGATGTAGATGCAACAGTGACAACATTGTTATCAACCCGTCTCACAAGAATTACACCAGTTTCGCGGGCAATTATAGATTCGTAGAATCCTCTCGGCCGCTTGTTGATTTGTTTCTTTGTTGTGAGAGGACATTCCCTTGGGGTTCTGTTTTCTCTTATAGCGCCTGTGGCATAATAACCATTTTCCCTCAAGAAGTTATAAAGCGGAATGCCTGTAAACAAGTTATCCAAATAAATGTGATACGGCACATGCTTCTCGGTTAGTTGGGTAATCATAGACAAAAGTGGCGCTGCGGCTTTTCCAAATAATCTTTCATCTCTTTCGTTTCCCGAAAATCGCTTGCCTTGATAAACTTCGAAATTTGCAAGGTAGCCTTCTTTTATATTTAGACACCAAACTTTATATCCAAATCTTATCGGTTTGCCCCTAATAAATTGTTTACAGCCATAACGGCCGTAATATTTTATCATCGATTCATCGTAATCAAGATGCTTTTCTGGATTAAAGTTTTTCAAACAATTTCCTTGTAATTTTGTTAACAATGGTCGAAGTTTCCATAATTTGTCATTTTCGTCTATTTTGGTATTATCAGCAAAATGAATAAACTTCATTATCTGAAAAAATCTGTCGCGTCGCATAGCCCCACTAATTGCAGAATTATTCATATCATTGTCAGAAACCCAATAAAACTTATTTCCCGGCAATTCATTGTAGCCGCTCACAATAAGTATACCTATGAAACATTTCAGTTCTTCTAAAGTAACTTTTGGATCTAAACAGTTTAAAAACAGAGCGTAGCGAGTCATTTCATCTAACAACATCAAAAATAGTTCATTGTCGAAAAAGCATTCAAACAATTCTGTAGCTGTCATATTTTTGTACGCTGAATAATCACCAGCAGGGATTTTTTTTGCACCATCTATCAAATCTCCGTTTATCCACTCAATATTGCGAGTATTTAGTTTATCATCATAAATAAAAATTTTGTGGTTTTGGTCGTCTAGGACAGTATTACCATCAGTCTCTTCATTCTTATTATTTTCTATTTCTTCCTCATATTCAGGTTCGTTATCCATATCAATAGTATTCTTTAGCCTTATTTCTGCTTTAGATAATAGCTGTCGCCTTGATACGATTATCCGTTACAAATTCCATTTCATCCCCAGAGTCTTCGTCACTAAGAACGTGAGCATATGGAGGTGTAATAAATATATCTGTTGCCTCATTATCATCCGCATATGCCATTTCTAGTGCTTCTTGCAGAGTAAGTCCGTCACTGAAATAATATATGAATTTACATGCGAAGATACTTGCGTTACCATATGGTAACTTAGAAATAAAATTATTTAGCACTGACCATAGAAATAGGTTATGGCCTTGTACAATATATAGAGACATTATATGAAGTCTCCACAATTATTATTCCATGTATCAATAAAAA
This sequence comes from Phosphuga atrata, assembly GCA_944588485.1. NCBI lineage: Eukaryota > Metazoa > Arthropoda > Insecta > Coleoptera > Silphidae > Phosphuga > Phosphuga atrata. The sequence continues at coordinate 25,132,133 of OX155893.1, forward strand.
ACAATTGAAAATACGTTACTTATTTGTACTTCAAGCGAAAATCGATAACTTCCGACATTTTTAAGAGAACACTTTTCAAATGGTCACAACTGATAAAAAAACACAAGTGCAAGGCATTACGTCAAACGCATGGATAACTTGACATAATATGAACACATATCGCGCGCCATCTGGCAATTTTAGCTTTAATTTATTTTAAAAACAAATAATTAAACCTGTTATATCTGCGTTACCGTATGGTAACGCTAGCGCTTGAAGGGTTAAGAAAGTTTTTTTTTTTGTATTAATAAGTTTTTCATTGTTTACCTTTTCGATACATTCCCAGAGAGACGTTTTTTGTTTAGAGGCAAAGGTTTGAATTTTATGCGGGGCAAGAAGTGATTAGAATCAAGATTGGCTTCTTTTCGTACTACCACATTCATAATTTCTTTATTGTTTCTTCTTGAAATTGCAGCGTGGTCCAGTTGAAATTAACCTAGTTCTTTCCGTGGAGCACGCCATGTCTTCTTTTTCCTTAGCAGTCTTTTGAATTACGTGGACATAAACTGAAGATCAAAATTCTCGCATAATTCGATAAGTCTCTTACCATTCGTATTATAACCTATATTATTATAACCGAGTTTAGAACGATTTCTGCGTAATACTTCTAAAGATTGCATTTGCAAATACCAAAACTTTCTGCCGGTCGTCACAAAGCAGATTGCGATTTATTCGAACCGCAGCGCAGATTTATTTACTTTAATTCCGCTTACGTAACTGAATCGGATTATCTTCTATTTATTTTTCGGTATCTGCTTTGTAATTGGGTTTAATACAATAAGTAAGATAAGCAGGTTTTATTTGCAAAACTGCATACTAGTGCAATGTTTGTAATGAATGTGAATTATTTAGGAACAATTTTTAGTGAGTCATTTCTATTTTGCATCCGTGTTAGTAGTCATAAGGAGTGTTTTATAAGAACAAATTGTTCAATTATAAGAATATAAATTACTAATTATTAGTAAAGCAAAAAGTGCGCATTGTTTCAACGTTGAAACTGAAAGTGTTATCAACAAGAAATATTGTGTGGTGCAAAGATTAATCCCTAGGTATCGCAATGTTTATTAACATTTTTAATGTAATGATAATTTAATTTTTATGTAATATTAGTTATAATTCAGTCACTTTTATTGTTAAAGTTTCTTTGAATTTCAGAAGTTGTTTTTTTTTGTGTCGCGTTTATAAATCCTTTTTTTGAGAGATGTCTGAATTTGAATTGCATTATTTTCGATTTATTGATTTTATGTAACCTTTTCAGAATCTATAAATAGACTTTCTTATTGTAATACATTTTCCGGCAGGGTATAGAAATGTCATCCCTAATATTAAAATCGATTGTATGCGTTTTACGAAATAACCTAGATTTGTAATATTTTCTGCCGCAAAACATTATTTATGAAGCTTTTAGAAAATACATTATTCAAATTTTCGTAAAGCGTTTTTAATCTACAAGCAAAATGTTCGTATATTCAAGTTACTTATCAGCTAGACTCGCTCTTATATTTTACCGGAATATATCGATATGCAGAGATTTATATAGTCTTCAAATATAAGAGTCAGTTTTTAAAGAATATTTTAGCTTTACCAATTTTATATTATTTTAAATTGGTCGGAACGGACTACCTATATATAAATATGCAGAGTTTGTTCAAATATAAAAGTCAGTCTTTTGAGGAATATTTTAGCTTTTTCAAATTAAAAATATAAACAAATTTATTAAACAACGTAGTTTCACACAACTAGCGTCCAAAATAACCACTACGTACGTGGTCTGTTAGAAAAGTATCCGACCTTTATCCGGTAAAAGCTGGCATACGTGGAGTGTTGGAAACCTAATAATCCTCAAAGTAGTCTCCTTGGGACTCCACACACTTCACCCAGCGGTGCCGCCATTGTTGGAAGCATTCCGAAAAAGCCTCTTTCGGAAACCACTTTAGCTAGGCTGTCGTTGCAGCTATAATGTCCTCTTTTGTCTGAAATCGCGTTCCTTTCAATGACCTCTTGACTTTAGGGAATAGCCAGAAGTCGCAGGGGGGCATATCAGGAGAGTAAGGAGCCTGTCGAAACAGAGGAGTCTGGTTTTTCGCCAAGAAATTGTGAACCAAGTGCGAAGAATGTGCTGGAGCATTGTCGTGATGGAGTCGCCAATTTCCTGATGACCACAACTCCAGTCGCTTGCGCCGCACAACATCACGTAGGCGACGTAGGACATCCCTATAGTACTCTTTGGTGATTGTTTGACCCTGTGGTGTATACTCGTGGTGTACCATTCCGCGGGAGTCAAAGGAAGCAGTCAGCACCACTTTGACGTTGCTGCGCACTTGGCGGGCCTTCTTTGGTCTTGGTGCGTGGAATGCTTCCACTGTGACGACTGGGATTTGGTTTCCGGGTCGTACCCGTACACACAGGACTCGTCACCAGTGATTATGGTGTTCATAAAGTCGGGGTCACTGTTTATGGAGCCCAGCATGTCCTGTGAGACTTCAAAACAAACTTGCTTTTGCTCCGCCGTCAGCAGCTTCGGCACGAATTTCGCCGCCACTCTCTCCATGGCCAAATCTTCGGTCACAATGGAATGCTCCGAAAAAGTGCTGATGCCCACCTCTTCCGCATTTTTTCGGATAGTCACACGACGGTCCCGCATCGCCACAGCGTTCACTTTGGCAATGTCATTTCGGCATGTTGATGGTCGACCAGAGCGTGGCTCGTTTTCCACCGATATGCGATCGTCTTTAAACCGGTTGTACCACTCCTTATTCTGTGTGATGCCCATAGCATCGTCACAGAAAGCCGTCTGAATCTTCCGAATGGTTTCCACCTGGTTGTCGCCCAGTTTTTGTCAAAATTTGATGCAGTAGCGCTGCTCCAGTCGTTCCGTCATTTTACTTGCATTGAAAAACCGACGAGAGCACTACACACTACGTCACTCGAACACTGCTCGATAGGAACTGGCGCTATCTACAGGCGGGAAGGTTCAAGGTCGGCTCATGCAAGCGCGCTTGATTCAAATCCATCAGGTTTTAAAAATAAAAAAGAAGGTCGGATACTTTTCTAACAGAGTAGTACGTCGATATAGCTTTTAAAATAACGCGTTTTTCAGCAATAAAGTAGCTGATATTACATACATTGATATTCATCATATGTAATGTCGGTTAATTACTAACGGTTAACTAATATTTGTCTAATTAACAGTATAGAGGCCACGCGATTACAAGGAACATTGCCAGGAGCTGCCCTTTTTTTAAGGAATTTATAAAAAATGTGTTTGTATTTGTGAAAAATACAAAATAATTTTCCAGAGAAAGTCTAAAAAGTTATTAATTTTCTGGTTCAAAATACATACTGCTAGGGATAATTTTTCCGAAAGAATAAATCCAAATTCGAGTTTTTATGAGCGTCAAAATTTCTATTCATCTGATCAGTATCCAAATCTAAAATCCATCTGTTTACAGCTTCCAAAACCCAATTTCTATTTATTTTCGCGATTTCTCGTCCAAAACCCAATTAGGGAAATGCGTTTTTTTTTTCTGGAAATTCTTTAGTTTTACAAGACTAGGTTCAAAATCCTAGCTCTAATTTTTTCAAATATCAAGACGGTTTAAGAATTTTCCTACAATTCTTCCGTTTTCCATCGTTTGCTTCAAAATACATGTATCAGTTTTTCTGAAAATCAAGATGAAATCCAAATTTTAAACATCTTTCTCAGTTTCCCAAAGTTTGGTCCATAATCGATATAACGATATTTCTGAAAATCTCGTAAAAACTCCAATTAGTCTGGACCAGAAACAAAACTTCAAATTTTCCAATAACGTCTTCTGTTCCTCATGGTCTGCTCTAAACTGTAGGTAAAGATTTTTCCGAAAATCAAAGAAAATTTCCAAACTTCTTCAGATCCCCATGGTCAACTCCCCACAAAACAAAAGTTTAAGAAAAAGACATACAACTCCCCACAAAACAAAAGTTGGTTGTTACATCTAAGTTTCAGTATTTCTACGTCGTCGTCTGGCAGGTTTGAATTAAAAAAAACGTATTACCTAGGCCTAGGCCGCATAAAAACTAGGCCTAGGCCGCAAACGTAAGGCCTAGGCCGCATTACGGTTTTTTCGGGAAACCGCTCGAGAAACACAAAGTACGCTATGGGAAAAATCATTCGCGGTAAAAAAACCGCAAGTGGCTACACATAGAAGTGTTAAAATAATTGTCTGAATAATGTTATTTCTCCTAAACCACCTATATTTACATTATCGATTAGGTAGTTCTAAAATAACTTTATAACAAAGTAGACCATCTAGAGTATTATTATTTATTTATTTCCAGACACTCGATAAAGAACGTCCAGTAAGAAATAAATTTTGTTAGTTAAGTAACTTACAACCATTAATTGTATATCCAGTTAATAGATTAGATTCTAAACAAGCAAACGCGATTTACAATGTTTGATTTATAGAGTAGTTTGTCTGTCATAACTGTTCTTCCCAGGAAGTTTAAATTGTTCATTGAGGCATGAAAATAATAATTTACCTTTCTTAAATAGACCACTTAAGCCACATAAATAGCGCAAATTATTCCAGAATGAAGTGGCAATTTCTTTTGGTGGATAATTGCCGCTTGTGCAGATCGTATTCAGATGTGCAAAGTTTTAATCGTTGAATTAGTGCTAAACTTGACGTTAGTCTTTAATTTACAATGTTGGACTATTAAATAAACTGTTAGATTATCTGATTTTATGTTTTGCAAAAAAACCTATAATGGTAATTTTCTCATTATTGAGGAATGCAGCGGTAATAGAATGTAGAACTTGTTAGATAAAGAAATTTATTCTACATTCCATATTGTTTATAATGATAATATTTAAATGCAACAAACAATATTTGCCTGGATTTTTTCTTTACGTTGTTAAACAGATTTTGTTTGTCATAAAAAAACTAAATAAATTTGTTTAATATTTAACGAACCTATTTTTGAAACATTTTTTTTTAATGAAGGGCAGTGCTTGCCAAAGTATCCGACACTGCTCTTTTAGGGGTCGGTGAAAAATGAATTAGCCTTGGGAGTCTTTGAAATGGCGTGGCAATAATAACACCATTCCGTACTTTCTGAAAAACTTTCCGTACTTTAAACTCATCGTTGTTGTAAAGAAATTGTACAGTTGGTTTCAAATCAAAGTTAATGATGCAGCGAAATGATGTGATTGTAACGGATTTGCCGGATTCGTAATTGCATAAAGTGGACTGTGTATAAAGGAACTATATAAAACGTGATTCAAGATATAACTGGATTTTGCCCACAAAGATTATCCCGAGATCAAACTCATTATTTTATTTCATTATTTTAATTTTCATTCTATCTTGACAGATTAAATAGACAGGATTAAACAGACAAAACTAGAAGAACAAGACTAGATAGACAATGAAAGACAGACAAAACTAGATCTACAATACTAGATAGAATAGACAAGTCTAGTCTTGTCTAGACAAGACTTGACAGACAAGACTAGAGAGAGATACTAGCCAGACAAGATGCGACAGACTAGACTAGATAGACAATCATCATCTAAGTACAAGACTAGACTGACGAGACTGGATAGACAAGAGTAGACAGACAAGACTAGACGGACAAGACTAGATAGACAAGACCAGACAGGCAAGATTGGACAGAGAAGACTGGACCGACAAGATTATACAGAAAAGGCTGGAGCGACAAAACTGGACAGGCAAGACTAAACAAACAAGACTAGATAGGCAAGACCAGACAGACTAGACTACACGGAAAAAGTACACTATAGAAATTACAGTTTAAATAGTAACGTGGGTCCTTACTAATACAAATTTGTAACGATTGCAGTTCATACTGTAATTTTTAAAACTTAGCTATAAAAATTACAGTATGTACTGCAATCTTTACAAATCTGTATTCGTAAAGTACGCCATACACGCTACGGTCTACCGGAGAGGTTACCTGTGCAGGTTTGCCTGCGCAGGTCAACCGCATGTCGGTAACGTGTATGGGGAAGTTCCGGTATAACAGAGCGGTCTTCAGTTCTTTTTGCGATGACAGTAAAAATTTGGGAAATGCATAATCAATATAAGAATATTCAATATCATATCTAAGCCCAACAACTTATATAGCAATACATTCAAAACAACTACCTTCCAAAACACTATAGAAACAACTGACGTGACCTGCACAGGTGCACCGTCGAAGTAATTGATTTTCGATCTTCGCTGCGGTAGCCTGCGCAGGTTAAAAAAAACCTGCACACACACGCTCCCACACACGCTCCGGTCTTCATGCGCAGGCAAACCTGCACAGGTAGACCTCTCCGGTAGACCGTTGTGTGTATGGCGAGCATAAGGTTACAATCCCACGTTACAATTTAAACTGTAATTTCTAGAATGTACTTTTTTTCGTGTAGATAGACACGACTTTTTTTTGAGGACGTAGCAAGCAGTTCACTTGGTAAGTGGTCCTCCTGCATCGCGAATAGCTCGGTACCACGTATAAGCATAACCTCGATGCGTGCATTTAGCTTCTGCTCTGCAATATCGTTTCTTCTTGTTTCGAATAGGCCTACTTTGGACCACGCTTGTTCAACTGTTGGGCTTTTACCTTTGCCCAGTATTATCGCATCATCTGCCGGTGTAACTTCTTTCTCTCTTCTGTCCAGGGGGTACCTTTCCTTCGAGATTTTCCTGAAATCCACGGACTTCCTTCAGGGTGCGTCTCACAGACTGTCTGTTTTTGAGATCTGTTATTCCCAGCTCTTTAATATCCTTCTCGGTCTCTGTCAACCAAGTGGTACGAAGCTTCTTGTTTTGCCAGAAGGTGAACAGACGGTTGGTTAGTCGGTTTGGAGGCAATCTTGCAACGTGCCCATAGAAAGCTACCCTTCTTTTCATTGCACAGTCAGAAAGCATCTCAATATGTTCGTAGAGCTCAGAGTTATGCCTTCTTCGGAATTCCCCATCTTCTTTTACCGGGCCTAGGATCTTCCTGAGGATTCTCCTCTCTCTGATTTCCAATTTCTCTATTAGACCCCTTCGGTTCAAGGAAAGACACTCCATGGCATACAGGGCTTCTGGCCGTAAGACTGATGTGTAGTGCTTAAGTTTCAGGTTGCGTGACAGGCATTTCTTATTGTAAGTGTTCTTAGTCAGCCGGTAGGCTAGTTCTAACTTGCTGACTCTCTTGGATAATGATGCTCTTTCTGATAAGTTGGGTTCAATCCATTCGCCGAGATACTTAAATTTCTCAGTCCTTTTGATGTTTCCCTGTTCTAGTAACATCTCTCTGTTTGCTTCTCTGATGTTGGTGAAGAATTCTGTTTTCTCCAGCGATACTTGAAGACCCACTTTGGCAGCCTGTTTTCTGAGACTGTTTACCTTGATTGTTGCCATCTCAGGAGAATCAGCAAACAGTGCCAGGTCATCTGCAAAGGCCAGGCAATCTACAACCAGTCCATCGTTCTTACGTCCCAGGTAGATACCACTGTGAGCACCCAAATTGTTCAGTTCCTTGCGCCATTCTCTCATAACCTTTTCAAGGACACAGTTGAAGAGAAGTGGGGAAAGTCCATCTTCTTGTCTCACTCCAGTTTTTATTTCGAAGCTTTCTGAAATCTCGCCTCTAAATTTAACCTTGGAATGGGTGTTGGTCAAAGTTTCTAGGATTAGTCTGCGGGTTTTGTTGTCTAGTGCTAGTTCCTGGAGTACTTTGTTAAGCGTTTCCCTATCAATGGAATCGTAGGACTTCCTAAAATCAACAAAGGTGACGACCACCTTGCGGTTTCTCATCTTGGAGTATGCAAGTACAGTTTTAAGGTTGATGATCTGTTCAACACAGGATCGGGTCTTCCTGAAGCCTCTCTGGTATTCTCCCAGTTGACTATCCAACTGATTTTCTGCCCTTGTTTGTAACGCCTTCGAGAGAATCTTGTATGTTACCGCAATATCGTTTATTATACATGCCCCTTTCACTTCGAATGTTTAGGTGTTCTGGAAGCCTTGTTTCTGCTTTACATTGATTTTTATCATTTTCGTCCTTTCGTCCAATTCTGTTTTGCGTTAAAATGTACTTAAGCATGTTCTCCAATGTTTTTCAGATGTAAGCATTGCGTCTACTAACGTATTTACTTCTAGCGGAAGGTCCGTCTCTTTCATCCATGTCATTGTCTCGTTCATTTGTCTATCCATCTTTCGCATTGAAACACTGTATGTTGCGCCTTGTCTGCGCTTCTACAATACCCACAAAGGTCATCCGGACCCGATTGTATACAGGTACTCCCTGAAACATCCGTGATCGCTGAGAGCTCGGGTCAGATGGTAATTGATATCTCCGTGCTGGCGAGTTGCCCATACTTCCACGTTTCGTGTCAGTAGTCTCGTCCAATCGCCTGATTCAGACTCGTTCCACTAATTTTGCTGACCTTTTGCTGGAATCTCTGCCCTATTTGTCCGGTTTCAGGTTGTGTACTTATTAACTCTTTCTTGTATTAGGCATTCGACAAGGACAACACCGACGATGACTAGCACGGCGTCTCTCGAGCTCGTTCTGTATGTGTTACTCAGTCTACTGGCCATTTTCCTTTGTAAGGAGGCTGGCATATTTGTCAAATTTGCTTTGGCAATTGCCCTGACCCAGACCGGGGCACCATATAGGATAGTGGAATGTGCCACTGAACAGAGTAGCTTTCTTTTACCGCTCTTTAGCCCACTGGTGTTAGGCATTAGCTTTTCCAGAGCATGTTGTAATTTATGTGTTCTTTGAAGGAAAGCTTTTTGTCTATGGTAATTCCCAGATGAGAGTATCCGCCGTTATTGAACGCATAGCGCAGTTAAAATGGCGTTGGGCCGGACACGTCGCAAGACTAAGCAACAACAGGTGGACTGCCAGAATTACCCAGTGGCGACCTAGAGAAACAACAAGGAGCTGGGGTCGTCCAGAAAGAAGGTAGTTATGATGACATCGATCGCTGGAAAAGAGTGGCATCGCCCAAAGCCCAAAATCGCCAGATGTTGAAGACGTTGTTGAAAAGGCTTATGTCCAATAGATGTTGAAAAGGCTTATGTCCACGAGTGGACGAATGAAAGCTGAAGATGAAGAAGAAATTATCGCTAATGTGGTCACCGGGTTACCAGGGCATATATGGGAATGAAATGGCCGACGGACTCGCCAAAAGCGGGGTCGAAGCTCCCTTCTTGGGCCCGGAGCCAACTTGTGGGCTTACAAAGGCCATCTTAAGGCAGGGGACTAAGAAATGGAAGAACACGCCAGGACAGAGGCAAGCTAAAATGTTCATAAACTATTCTGCCGCAATAACGCAGCAGATGCTATGCATCTCTAGAAGAGAAATCAGAACTTTGGTAGGCATACTTACAGGACATTGCCTGTAGATTATGTGAATCAGATGAAGAAACCGCTGAACACATAATGTGCACATGTGTAGCGCTAGCACACATAAGGCTTGCCCACTTCTGGGTCGCAAGATTGACCACCTTGGAGCTGAGTAGCAAGCCTCTCAGGAATATCTTAGACTTCGTTCATGAAGTTGAATTCCTGGGAGAGTAATTGTAGAAGGGTCAAGCACAATAGATCAAGTTGGTCGCAGTGTAGAAAGGCTTTGCAGAAAAAAATGACCCTCACACAAAAAAAAGAAGAAATTATTCCCAGATATGTAATATGTTCTTTGGGTGTGATTTTCACCTCCTTAATTTTGAAGTTTATATGTCCTACGGTTCTGTTTCCTGTTAGGAAAACGGCTTCTGTTTTCTGTGAGGCTAGTTTTACACTTTTTCTCTCCATCCTTTCATTTACTTGTTTGATGTCGGCGTCACTGTTCATTATATCCTTTTCTGTCTTTCGCGTTGAAACAATTGCTAAGTCGTCGGCGAATCCTATGATTTCTACACCCTCCGGCAAGTTTAGCCTCAGCAGTCCATCATACAGGATATTCCACAGTGTACGACCCAAGACCGAGCCTTGTGGAACACCACTGCATTCCTCGTATTCAGCGATTTCACCGCCTGCTTCGAGTTTGATTTTAGACAGAAAAGACTTGACACATAAGACACAGACTTGAAGGGACACAAAACACTAGACAGACAAGATTTGACAGACAGGACTAAAAAGACATGGCTGGACAGATAAGATTCGATAGACAAGACTGGACAGACAAGGCTGGACAAACAAGACTAGACAGACAAGACTGAGCAGGCAAGACTGGACAAATAAGATTAGACAGATAATATGCCACAGACAGGTCTAAACAGACAAGACTGGACAGACAAGACTGGACAGAGAAGACTGGACCGACAAAACTTGACAGACTAGATTAGATAAACAAAACTTGACAGATAGAACTAGTAGACAGACTAGACTGACAAAATTAGTCAGACAAGACTAGACAGACAAGACTAGACAGACAAGACTAGACAGACAAGACTAGACAGACAAGACTAGACAGACAAGACTAGACAGACAAGACTAGACAGACAAGACTAGACAGACAAGACTAGACAGACAAGACTAGACAGACAAGACTAGACAGACAAGACTAGACAGACAAGACTAGACAGACAAGACTAGACAGACAAGACTAGACAGACAAGACTAGACAGACAAGACTAGACAGACAAGACTAGACAGACAAGACTAGACAGACAAGACTAGACAGACAAGACTAGACAGACAAGACTAGACAGACAAGACTAGACAGACAAGACTAGACAGACAAGACTAGACAGACAAGACTAGACAGACAAGACTAGACAGACAAGACTAGACAGACAAGACTAGACAGACAAGACTAGACAGACAAGACTAGACAGACAAGACTAGACAGACAAGACTAGACAGACAAGACTAGACAGACAAGACTAGACAGACAAGACTAGACAGACAAGACTAGACAGACAAGACTAGACAGACAAGACTAGACAGACAAGACTAGACAGACAAGACTAGACAGACAAGACTAGACAGACAAGACTAGACAGACAAGACTAGACAGACAAGACTAGACAGACAAGACTAGACAGACAAGACTAGACAGACAAGACTAGACAGACAAGACTAGACAGACAAGACTAGACAGACAAGACTAGACAGACAAGACTAGACAGACAAGACTAGACAGACAAGACTAGACAGACAAGACTAGACAGACAAGACTAGACAGACAAGACTAGACAGACAAGACTAGACAGACAAGACTAGACAGACAAGACTAGACAGACAAGACTAGACAGACAAGACTAGACAGACAAGACTAGACAGACAAGACTAGACAGACAAGACTAGACAGACAAGACTAGACAGACAAGACTAGACAGACAAGACTAGACAGACAAGACTAGACAGACAAGACTAGACAGACAAGACTAGACAGACAAGACTAGACAGACAAGACTAGACAGACAAGACTAGACAGACAAGACTAGACAGACAAGACTAGACAGACAAGACTAGACAGACAAGACTAGACAGACAAGACTAGACAGACAAGACTAGACAGACAAGACTAGACAGACAAGACTAGACAGACAAGACTAGACAGACAAGACTAGACAGACAAGACTAGACAGACAAGACTAGACAGACAAGACTAGACAGACAAGACTAGACAGACAAGACTAGACAGACAAGACTAGACAGACAAGACTAGACAGACAAGACTAGACAGACAAGACTAGACAGACAAGACTAGACAGACAAGACTAGACAGACAAGACTAGACAGACAAGACTAGACAGACAGGACTAGACAGACAGGACTAGACAGACAAGACTAGACAGACAAGACTAGACAGACAAGACTAGACAGACAAGACTAGACTAGACAGACAAGACTAGACTGACAAGACTAGACAGAGAAGACCATACAAGAATACCAGTGGTATTGTAATTGCCTCTTCCACTTTAAACTTTACGGGGCTAAGTTGTCTTAGGCCTGTGAGGAAGACAGCCTCGGTTTTTTCTGGAGCTAGACTTAGGTTCTTCGACTTCATCCACAATCCACACCATTTCTGTTGCTTGATTTGCCGTTTGCATTAAGCCTTGCTCTGTTTTTGCTGTAACAACTAGTGCGATATCGTCTGCGAAGCGGATTACGGTGGCTCCCAATGGCAGTCTCATGGTAAGTACTTCGTCATATAGCACGTTTCACAGGGTGGGGCCTAGTATCGAACCCTGTGGAAGACAAGACTAGACCGGCAAGACTAGACAGTCAAGACTAGTATACGGGCAAGACTATAACATATAACTATATATAATTAAATTTTATGTATGCAGGTAATTTGTTTCTAACAAGTATTTATATACGTTTATTTGTAAATTTGTTAAACTTGGTGAATTGTTTAAACTTGTAAATTGGTATATGCAGGCGATTTACTACTTACGAATTGTTTCACTTACAAGTGACCTATTTATATTAGTCTATGTACATAAATTCTTTATTTAGTTTACTACCCTTTGCCAAGTTGCTGAACAATTTAAGCTTCCTGTATATTATTTCTATTTGCAACTGAAAATATCTACTTTAGTATAGTGCACTATACTGAACTTAATTGTATCACTGTCTAAACTTATTGGAACTAAGCCAATCTGATATATTAAAAATAAATCCATGTTTATCCCAATGCTAAAAAGAAACTGCGATTAAATGAAAATAGAATCATATTTAATATTCTGTAAAGTAAAATGTGAAAGTTATAAATAAATGCGCTTTGTATGTTAATTTATATCGTTGTTTAATTAATTGTTAAATTAATTTTGGAAGAAATAAAGCATATACGATGATGCCCTGTTTAATGAATGGGATGGTTGCGAGCGTTACTACTAGGGTTTTCGATTTTATGCAAATTTTTGAAACCCGGGTTTCGATTATTCTCTATTCAAAACCCGGGTTTACTTGTAGTATAATAACCAATATTTCTTTATTAAAGCAGAACATAGCTTGAATGTGTAAATAGATTCATCCTTTCCGTAGCTCTATAATATTATTGAGGTTAAGGAAAGATTGAATATATTTATATGTTCAAGCTATGTTCCGTTTTAATAATTTGGTATGATAGTATGAACTATAATTAGTTTAGATTCACCTCTATATTCAATTACCAATATTTGATTGTTAAGTTCTGTTTTGAAATTAATCATAAGTAAATCTTATTTCTGCTGTTGAGTAACAAGTTTATCGCTGGAAGTAATTAAAGTAATTATTCAATGGAACTAATTATACTAATTTTCGTTTCCATAATTCCTTAGAGTTAAGTTTCAAACTGCAATCTAAAATTATCTCTTTGTTTTTAATGAAATAATTTACAACTACCGCATATATAAACTTTTGTTTCAAATTCTAAATGTTGCACGAAAATTGTTATTGAATCTCCACAATTAATTTTGTAATTAACTCTGTGACTAAAGTTATTTTGCTGATATAATTTGGGTTTAACATTACGCACTCTTTATTAGACATATTTAAACATCGTTTAAAATCAATAATATAATAATTATTCGATAACTAAAACCTTTTTGACTTACAGTATACTAATTATAGTTCTTCAGATCGCTAGACATTATTTTTGTGTTTCGAGTTTTTGCCTTTTGTTTAATTGAAAATAATTAAATTAGTTTCTTCGTTTGTCGTAGCAAAAATCATGGGAAAATCTTTGTGAGAATATCTCAGATAAAATCTTAAAGCAAAACTAAGGGAGTCATTAAGTATAAAGACTAGACCAGAAAGAGGGAGCTGTAGAATTAATATTCTAGATTTATAACCTTGGAATTGCTACATAAAATAATCCCAATATATCTGCTTAAAACGCTATTAAGGGGTTATACGCACTTACGTAATTTTTTTTGTTGCATTTTCGGAATGTATATTTAACTGATAATATTCCCTGAAAATTTCAAATAGATCAGACAAGTATTTTCCGAGATATACGCATATTCGATATACGAGATAACGGCTCTCGGACTGTTAGAAAGCAGCCTACATCGCTGCCGGGATCATTAATGAAGGCACAACTTCAATTTTATGTTATATGCATGCAATGGGACTACCAATTGGGCCCAATACCCATGCCTATGTCGAGGAAGAGGATGCAGAGCGCGTCGCGATCTCTGCCTTGAGAGCGCATGGGAGTACGCGAGAGGGAAGAATGGCTCGTAGACAGCATCAACTCGAAGTATTAGAAGCTGCTAGTGATACAGAGGGTCCATCTTATGGCCCTGGAATAGATGACACCATTTAAGTAAAAAAAATAAAAAATTATCATATATTATATGTGTAAACTTCTTCCGAAACTTTAAACGCGTTTTTCTCAAAACTATGTTTTCCAAGTAGGTGGCCAAGATTTCTAAAAAACGGCTCAACCGATCGCTTTGAAATTTTAACACAACCTTCTCAGATATATTCCTCAGGTATTAATCGAAGGAATAAAATTTCGGATAATTATTTATATTTTTTTAAACAATTTTACCTGGCAATTTTGGTCGAAAATTCGATTTTTTTTTACAATGCCGCCATTTTGTCAAAAATAAAAATTTCGATTATTCCTACGATCAATACCTAGTTTTATCTGTTCACTAAAAGAATCTTTTTGGTTTTTTGAATTCACATGAACTATACCGTAGAAATCGTGGCCACCGCCGAACACCTTTTTTTTGGAAGACCTTCAGGAGATCGTCTGCAGGAGCACACCAAATCAATATTTTTACAAATCACTAGTGCCATTATAAACTTAGATGTTGCCACTAAATGTATCAATACTTTTTGTTTTTGTAAAATAAAATACCTTCTCAAAATAAATTTATAACAAAACGTCTTTTTTGGGCCTTCTAAGTGCGTATAACCCCTTAATAAGTAACTCTTGCTATAAGGGTGCCCTAGCTATAATCGTACTTCGTATTAATTTTATCCTCCTCCTACTTCTTTTTAGGAGATTGTCCTGTTTCTTTACGCATCTCTCGTCTTTTGCGACCTTGAGCTCCATGACTCGTTCCATCGCTTCGGTGGTCTTCCATGGGTCGTTTTGTGTTGGGTTTTGCTACTTTGGCCCATTTGGCAGTCGTTCTGGGCCCATCCGGTCGACGTGTCTGTCCCACTCTCTTCGTCTGGCTCTGGTCCATAGCACCACGTCCTGTGTACGTTCAGATTTTCCCTGATTTCTTTACTTCTTTTTCGATGAATAAGAGTCACGCCTGATATTGCACGTAGTGTCTT
Source organism: Phosphuga atrata (assembly GCA_944588485.1). Taxonomy (NCBI): domain Eukaryota; kingdom Metazoa; phylum Arthropoda; class Insecta; order Coleoptera; family Silphidae; genus Phosphuga; species Phosphuga atrata. Next base: position 25,147,391 of record OX155893.1, read on the forward strand.
CATTTCGGTGGTGCGCATTTGTTGTTTAGTTGGGTTGGTTTCTGCCCTCGTTTCGGCCGCGTATGTTAGAATGGGACGAACACATGTTTTGTAAATTCTGACTTTGCTATGTGAGGACATATATTTGTTCTTCCAAATGATGTTACGTAGTCCTTCGGATATTTGTGCTGCTTTGGTTGTTGATCTTCTGACCTGCTCTTTAAGTCTTTTGCTGTCCGTTATGTCTACGCCAAGATACTTAAATGTGTTTACTTGTTCTATAATGTTCGCGGACTGCAGCTTGCTTCTTATTGGTGTTTTGCTGAAGACCATGCATTTTGTTTTTTCGGCTGAAATCTGCAAGTTATACTTTGCTGTTGATTGGGAGAACTTATATAGTAGTCGCTGAAGATTGTCCTCGTTGCGCTAAGAGCACTGCGTCATCAGCGTAACAGATGATGTTTGTAGTTCTGCCGCCCATGCTATAGCCAATGTTTTGTGCTTTGATGGTTTGAATAATTTCGTCCATGACTAAGTTGAATAATGTCGGGCTTAGGCTATCGCCTTGGCGGATTCCATCGGCTACGGGTATGTTGCGTGTTGTACCAAGTGCCGTCTTGATCTGTGTCTGATTGTTTGTGTTCAAATTTTTAATAACTTGGCTAATTTTGTGTGAAATTCCTCTTCTTTGCAGCATGAGGATGACATCTCGGATTCTGATCATATCGAAGGCCTTGCTTAGATCTACGAAGCACATGAAAAGCGGTTTGGCATATTCAATTGATTTTTCTACCATTTGCCTTAATATAAAGATGGCATCTATTGCCGATCTGTTGGCGCGAAAGCCTTGTTGTTCTTCGTTAATGTTGACGTTAGTAGTAATTTTATAGGATATTTTTTTTGTGAATAATTTTGCAACCGAGTTTATGAGCGAGATGCCCCTACAGTTGTTTGGATCCTTCCTAGAGCCTTTTTTGTGTAATGGAATGGTGATAGTGTGCTTCCAGTCCTTCGGTATTTGCGCAGTGTCTACTATTTTTTTAAATAATGCAGTTAGGTTATATATTAGTTCATTTCCTCCGCTCTTTATCATCTCATTTGATATATTGTCAGGGCCCGGTGCTTTTCTATTTTTCAGTTTGTTGATGTTTAACGTCACCTTCTTGCGTAATTATGCAAACTTCGTTTGTGGTGTGGTTGAGTGGTATTCCCTCTGTTTCTTCTTGTTGAGTATTGTTGGTTTCGTATAGTGCTTTGAAGTACGTTGTCCAGCTTTCGTGTGTTATGTTTGTAGTCTGTACGGCTTCATCGACAGGTTTTTTTGTACTTTCTTAATAGTTTCCAGACTTTGCGCTGAGCACCATATAGGTCGTGTTCCATCTCAGACGAGAACGTTTCCCAGTATTCTGATTTGATTGCTCTTACTTTGGTGTTGATTCTGTTTTTTACGCTTCTATACTCCGCCATCTCTTCTGCTGTTCTATTGTTGCGGTATTTCTTGAATGCTTGCTGTTTTTCATTTGTCAAGTTTTTAAGTTCATTATTAAACCATGTTTTATAGTTTGAGCTATGTTGTGCGCTGAACTTCCTGATTCCTAATGCTTCTTCTGCGCTTTTTTGGATGTTATGTTGTATTTTTACCCGTTGTTAGCGTTGTCGTCATCTTCGATTTTCTTTGTTTTTGTTCAAATAGTACTTTGGTGCTCTCCGTTGTTAATGATTCCACGTTGTATTTATATGTGGCTGGTCGAGTCTGCTTTGGGTTCCGCATAGCTTTGTATCTGTATTTGCATAACAGTAGGCTGTGTTCTGTGCCTGCATTAACTGATGTGAGTGCTCTCACATCTAGGATCTTGCTTGGGTGAACCATTCTATTCGTTATTATAAAGTCTATTACGGATCTTTGGGCTCTTGTATTTTCGAACGTATATTTGTGCTGTGGTTTGTGTTGAAGGAAGCTGTTATTAATTCTTAATTCTAGTTGTGCGCACATGTTTATTAGTATTTCACCGTTTTCATTAATTGTTTCCTCATTCCAGTGTTGCATTACTCCTGTTTGGGGTGTTCCCTATCCTTGCGTTAGTATCGCCAATTATGAATATTTTCTCATGTCTGCTGATGTTAGTAAAGACTTCTTCGAGTTTGTCGAAGAATTCCTCCCGATCTTCTCTCGGTTTGGTTATATGAGGGGCATATACGCTTATTATGTGTACCGTGTCGTTGTTAAACTTCAGAATGACTTGAATTATACGATGGTTATGTAGTGTATTGCTTCGATATTCGAAACATATCTTTTGTGCACCAGAACTCCAACGCCAGAAGTTGCCCTCTCATGATGTTCTTTGCCACTAAAACAGAGTAGATAATCATCGATTTCCATGTTACCTTTGCCCTTTTTCTTTGTTTCAGCTAGTCCACAAATATCTATTTAGTGTCTTTTTAATTCAGATATAATTTCGTTATCCTTGCTGCTCCATGACGTTACGTTCCAGTTTGCAATTCTGACCCCACTCCTCTTCATGTAATTTTTCCATAATCTAGTCCGTTTCCTTGCGTTGTCGTCATCAGTGTTCCGGTTTTCCGAGGCGTTTAGTGCGTTTCTTTGAGCATTAGGTTCTTTTTACAAGGTACAGGCTGCTAACCTCATACCTAAACCCTCCTCTTTTATCCGGGCTTGGGACCGGCTGCGGTGACTGCTGAGCTACTTAATCCACCCAACATTACCACATGCAGAGTTTAATTTAATATAATTACTCTTTTGTACTGTTTTTCTAAAGGAAATTTGATACCTTTTTATCACTCATCAAGTAAGTATTTTAAATAGTTTGATGAACTTTTCAATAAAAATATTGAATTGTCAATTAAAATTGCCAATTAATCACTATTTAATTATTTTGCAATAAGCAAACTTTTAACACGTTATCGCCGGCGTGTACCACCGGTGGTACGCGCCGCCCGCTAAACTAAAATAGAGCGATAGACTAAAACAGAGCAAATAGAGCGTCGGTGTCAACGTGTTAAATTAAAAAAAAAGCTTTTTCATTTTTTTTTTTTTTTTTTATTGTTAACAATGCTAGAACATCGCTAGAATCATTTTGAATGTCTCATAAAACTAATAAACAAAAGTAGTCCAAGTCTTCTTTACAATATCATTTCAACTAAATAGTATTCCATCTTATACACTCGCACTTAATCCAATCTACTTGATTTATTTCACCAATACTACTTTGAATGACGCACCCCATATAAACCTCCCCCAAAAGAATACTCACCGCCGCTGTGTCATTCCCGAAAGTAAATCGATATTTATTACCTCCAACGGCTAACAACCTCTATAATTCTTATCGAACTTTTATTGTTTCGTCGCTGTTTACAAACGAAACGAAAACAAACATTTCAAGTATCCATTACACCACTACCGTTTTTATTACTTATCCTACACTTAAAATATATCATTTACTCAATAAAACGTACTACAACTTGATAGTTTACATCCTAAAAGTCGACAGTTTACATGTTAATAGCAGACAGTTTACATCTTAACGAATAAATAAATACATACTAGCATTAAAGAGTATATTTGAAACAAAAATTATAATTTATTAAGCTGCAATAACGTACATCAGGAAATCTTGTTTGTTTAGTCTTCTCTATTTCATTGTCAGTCTTGTCAGTTATCGTCTTCTCTGTCGGGTCTAGTCTATCTGCTTCTGTCTATAAAGCCTAATCTGTCTAGTCTTTTCAGTACTGACTGTTTCTCTTTTCCTGAACCAAGCTAGGACTAAATTAAGATCTAGCATGCGCTGTTTGGTTATTTTAATACCCATATCTCGCGAACAGAACTGAATCAGAAGACAATCATACCAATCATATATGTCTGATCAAATTGATTTGAAGTAATTTTTACATTAATTCCATTTAGTTTGTAAACTATTTCTTTGTAATAATAATAGTAAACACTTTATGATTTCTTCTAATGGGTTGAAAAATTGTCAGTGATACTAATGCCACAAACTACAATCAAATTATGATATTATCTATATCAAAATTTGATTGTAGTTTGTGGCATGTAGTTCGCATATGTCTAGTTTAACAGCCTTGTCTGTCTAGTATTGTCTGTCTAGTCTTGTCTGTCTTATCGTGTCTGTCTAGTCTTGTCTTTCTAGGCTTTTCTGTCCAGGCTTGTTTGTCGAGTCAAATAAAGAATTCATAAATTAGGATTATACTGCGTGAAAACTGTTGCTGTTAACTCCTCAAAATTGATTTAATTCAATATTATATAATTTTACTTTATTCACATTCATTTTCTTCTGACTTCACATTATTTGAGACAATTTCATCTAGGAACGGTAGCTCCCCTAAACTACCCACAACTGCAATGGACAATGGTTGTGAAGCTATCGAACTTGCCGCATATTGGACATCCTTTTCACTGAGTCGATAGCAACAGCAATTTCATCAGCCACAAAAACATCTTCTTAAGGTGCCGTACTAGCTGAGAGCTTAGGCAACCTCTCGCGCATAATTGTGGAACGAATCATCCACTAATGTACGGGACCTAGCAGTTTATCGCCGGTTTCGAACGGCACTAGTTGAGAGGTTTACTAGGCAGAATTACTCGTGGTAGTTTGCCCTCGCTTTCAACGAGGTGGCCACAGCATAGTTCCGTCAAAATTTTTCACGACTTGGCCGGGGATTGAACCCGGGATCTCATGTATAGTTAATTCAGATTCAATAGCTAGCGGATGCGTTCACCACTACACCACTGTGAAAAACATCACCACTTATTAAAGCTTCTTCTCCCATATAATAATAAGCCTTGTATTCATTTTATAGCTTGGTCAAAATTCTCCCCTTCAATTGATTCTCCTGTTTACATCATCATCGGAAACTTGGCCACTCTTCAAAACTTCTATAGCAGCTGCAAGAACTCGTCCAGCATGCTTAGCTTTAGCAGCTGCAAGAACACCGAAGAGTCCAGAATCAGAATATTGGACATTTAAAGCAGCAATGGCATGGTTGCCATGACCAGCAGCCTTGCTCAGAATAGCTACACTTTCACCACCGCATGACTTACAAGATGGTCCATTGCCCAAAGCACATTTCAAGACAGAAAAGGCTAGAGCATCCTTAAGGTTTCTACCATTGGTACTTTCAGCAGCAATCGCAAAGTAAGCCGTATTTCGACTCTTATCAGACCTGATTTCTCCACCCATGGATGGTGAAGGTTCGTGACATCTTTCTCCACTTTCAAGTTCCAACCCTTGAGCATAATCCATAAGGTCTGCATTGTTAACGCCGATTCCGATAACTGCGACCACGTCCACTCAAGAAATTAGTAGCAACATAGTGTTAGAGGGTTTCAGAGGAAATCTTGTTCATCTCGTGTTTGGGAATGTAGATGGAATTACCCAAACCACAACGGTGCGCAGCCTTCTGCAACAAATCGAAAATCAAATAGCCCTTTGTTGTGGTGGTCTTGAGGCCAATTTCAGCTTGGCCCTATCCATAAGATTAGTGACTTCCACGGTTTGAAGTCTTTTCTGCTGGAGACTTCGGTCAAGTATGGGAATACCTTTTGGAGTGCGTAGGTGGTGCCTTCTATCAAGGTGTAAGCAATAGTTTCGCGGGTGGTGGATCAAGTCAAATTGGCTCCGACCTGTTCGATGTGCCGCATGATTCTGAACTGACTGGCATTCTGGGTGGATAGGCCAGCAGAGGATGTGGGTCGCACCAATACTATCTCCACATTCATAACGGGAACCAGCCTTGATGATAACGGAAATTCTGGAGATAGAAGAGTGGTTTTCGCCTGATGTTACCATGGTGCGATTGGGAAGGATAGTGGTCTGTAGGTCGTAGCTGGTGAATCCCCCGACGGGCTCAATATGAGAGTATCTTCGAGCTTGAATAGCTCTCAGGATTGGGACTTTACACAGATATGTGGCGACCATGTAGTTTTTCTTCGCTTGCGAGTCTTTGATTCAGTTTTTATTCGGATCGAGGAACTTGGACCACTAGACTGAGGAACTAGTCTGGTCTGTAAATAATTGTCTGTCTAGTCTTGTCTGTCTAGTCTTGTCTGTCTAGTCTTGTCTGTCTAGTCTTGTCTGTCTAGTCTTGTCTGTCTAGTCTTGTCTGTCTAGTCTTGTCTGTCTAGTCTTGTCTGTCTAGTCTTGTCTGTCTAGTCTTGTCTGTCTAGTCTTGTCTGTCTAGTCTTGTCTGTCTAGTCTTGTCTGTCTAGTCTTGTCTGTCTAGTCTTGTCTGTCTAGTCTTGTCTGTCTAGTCTTGTCTGTCTAGTCTTGTCTGTCTAGTCTTGTCTGTCTAGTCTTGTCTGTCTAGTCTTGTCTGTCTAGTCTTGTCTGTCTAGTCTTGTCTGTCTAGTCTTGTCTGTCTAGTCTTGTCTGTCTAGTCTTGTCTGTCTAGTCTTGTCTGTCTAGTCTTGTCTGTCTAGTCTTGTCTGTCTAGTCTTGTCTGTCTAGTCTTGTCTGTCTAGTCTTGTCTGTCTAGTCTTGTCTGTCTAGTCTTGTCTGTCTAGTCTTGTCTGTCTAGTCTTGTCTGTCTAGTCTTGTCTGTCTAGTCTTGTCTGTCTAGTCTTGTCTGTCTAGTCTTGTCTGTCTAGTCTTGTCTGTCTAGTCTTGTCTGTCTAGTCTTGTCTGTCTAGTCTTGTCTGTCTAGTCTTGTCTGTCTAGTCTTGTCTGTCTAGTCTTGTCTGTCTAGTCTTGTCTGTCTAGTCTTGTCTGTCTAGTCTTGTCTGTCTAGTCTTGTCTGTCTAGTCTTGTCTGTCTAGTCTTGTCTGTCTAGTCTTGTCTGTCTAGTCTTGTCTGTCTAGTCTTGTCTGTCTAGTCTTGTCTGTCTAGTCTTGTCTGTCTAGTCTTGTCTGTCTAGTCTTGTCTGTCTAGTCTTGTCTGTCTAGTCTTGTCTGTCTAGTCTTGTCTGTCTAGTCTTGTCTGTCTAGTCTTGTCTGTCTAGTCTTGTCTGTCTAGTCTTGTCTGTCTAGTCTTGTCTGTCTAGTCTTGTCTGTCTAGTCTTGTCTGTCTAGTCGTGTCTGTCTAGTCTTGTCTGTCTAGTCTTGTCTGTCTAGTCTGTCTAGTCTTGTCTGCATAGTCTTGTCTGTCTAGTCTTGTCTGTCTAGTCTTGTCTGTCTAGTCTTGTCTGTCTAGTCTTGTCTGTCTAGTCTTGTCTGTCTAGTCTTGTCTGTCTAGTCTTGTCTGTCTAGTCTTGTCTGTCTAGTCTTGTCTGTCTAGTCTTGTCTGTCTAGTCTTGTCTGTCTAGTCTTGTCTGTCTAGTCTTGTCTGTCTAGTCTTGTCTGTCTAGTCTTGTCTGTCTAGTCTTGTCTGTCTAGTCTTGTCTGTCTAGTCTTGTCTGTCTAGTCTTGTCTGTCTAGTCTTGTCTGTCTAGTCTTGTCTGTCTAGTCTTGTCTGTCTAGTCTTGTCTGTCTAGTCTTGTCTGTCTAGTCTTGTCTGTCTAGTCTTGTCTGTCTAGTCTTGTCTGTCTAGTCTTGTCTGTCTAGTCTTGTCTGTCTAGTCTTGTCTGTCTAGTCTTGTCTGTCTAGTCTTGTCTGTCTAGTCTTGTCTGTCTAGTCTTGTCTGTCTAGTCTTGTCTGTCTAGTCTTGTCTGTCTAGTCTTGTCTGTCTAGTCTTGTCTGTCTAGTCTTGTCTGTCTAGTCTTGTCTGTCTAGTCTTGTCTGTCTAGTCTTGTCTGTCTAGTCTTGTCTGTCTAGTCTTGTCTGTCTAGTCTTGTCTGTCTAGTCTTGTCTGTCTAGTCTTGTCTGTCTAGTCTTGTCTGTCTAGTCTTGTCTGTCTAGTCTTGTCTGTCTAGTCTTGTCTGTCTAGTCTTGTCTGTCTAGTCTTGTCTGTCTAGTCTTGTCTGTCTAGTCTTGTCTGTCTAGTCTTGTCTGTCTAGTCTTGTCTGTCTAGTCTTGTCTGTCTAGTCTTGTCTGTCTAGTCTTGTCTGTCTAGTCTTGTCTGTCTAGTCTTGTCTGTCTAGTCTTGTCTGTCTAGTCTTGTCTGTCTAGTCTTGTCTGTCTAGTCTTGTCTGTCTAGTCTTGTCTGTCTAGTCTTGTCTGTCTAGTCTTGTCTGTCTAGTCTGTCTAGTCTGTCTAGTCTTGTCTGTCTAGCCTTGCCTGTCTACTCTTGTCTGCCTATTCTACTGCTTGTCTGTCTCTTATTGTCACGTAAATGCCCATATCATATCTCGGAAAACTGGTAATGGTATAAAACTTTGTAATAAATATGTCGAAGTGGTTATAGAAACAATTCAATTTCTTAATTAGTTCCAATTCTTATAAACAAAGTTGTTATTCTTGTTTTTAAAAACATTTAATTATTGTTATTGCAAATATTGTTAAATCCCGAGGCATTAGTTCTTAATGAATTAAAAAAAATGGTATTCGTTTATTTATTTTAATTTTTTTTGAGGAAGGTGAGAAAAGACACAAATATTCTTCGTCACGTTTTTCCCGTCTTATCAACCATCCTGTAATTATTTCCGACTGAACAAGCTTATTGATTCCCCGAGAATCTGAATCAAAACGAGCAAGAATCTCTAGAGGGTAAACTTAGGGTCAGTTAACCGCACCTTGAAAACCACTGATATCGGGAGTGACTAATAGAAATATCTTCCACCTTTTTACGACTGGCTTTAAATAGCAGACAGAAAAATGTATATTTAAAATTTACATTTATGTAAAAGTAAATAATCTTTACATAAATGTAAATCTGTAGCAAAAAATTACATGATAAATACATAATACTTACAAAAAAGTACAGAATTTATACAAGAAAAGTATTTACATAATATATATACCAAAGTACATAATATACATACAATTGTATATAATATACATTAAATAGTATATTTTGAAACTAGGGCGGAAAATTGTCAATTTCACGCGAGAGCGAAATTGGGCGCACGAACACATTCGATCGAGAAGGTAATTGGCAATACCGCCCGTGTTAAAAACAATATTTTTTATTACTCATGCGAGGGCATGTTTCTTACAAGTTTGGGATTGAGGGGCCATCCAACAAAAATTGGAACCAAGAATGAAGAATTTGCTTTTTTAATTATCTCCGATGGTGTGGATTCGTCATAGGAACTCTTTTCAGGCTCCGGTATCACCATAGAATTTACTCATTTGAAAACGTTTTTTTTTTTTAAATTTTTATTATTATTTTATAATGAACAAAAATTCTGTAACTTCACATCCCTTTTTTAATATCGAGATCTTGATTGTGTTTTATTTTTATTTTATTTATTTGTTTTTTTTTATGTAACCTAGCAATATTGAATATTTGCGTGCGTTACCCAGGTTATGTGGAAAGATAATGCGAAGTGGCATTTCTCATATTAAAAAACGTGCGTCAGGAAGTAATTCGCACGCCTGAGTAATAAAAAGTACATAATGTACATAGAAAAGTAACCAAAAAGCAGTATCTATACAAAAGCAGTATATACTCTACACAAAACACGTATTTAATCGCTGAAAAATTACATGACCCATATAAAAAGTACATAATCTATACAAAAAAAACCTTAAATAATAAGTAAATATGAAGAAGATACCAATTAAAATGTGACTATTTGAATATATAAAAACATGCTTAATAATGTGAGAAGTCCAGAGGAGAGTAATATCATCCGTGAGTAAATGTAATAATTAGTGTTATGAGTTGGAAGCTGGCTGACTTTTTATGTCTTCTCTCACGGCTCATTTATTTTTATTATACCGTTTTTATTATGAAATATTTTAAGAAGAATGTTCCCCAAAAAAAGCGCCATTTATTATTTTCCAGAACAATTTAATGAATTGTTTCTAGCAAAAGACTCATCTAAGCGAAAAATGCATTTAATTAATAGTCTGCTATTTATCCTCTTTATTCGTAATTAGTGTTAATTAAAATCTATTAATATAATAATTTTTCTTTGCTATACTTATATTACAACAAATATAACAAAGGGTTATCGAACAGAATATGTTTCAACCATATCAAATCAATGATTAAATCAATTTTATAATAAGAACTTATAAGAACTAATAAGAACCAAAATACTATTATTGGACGTTTTTCTACAATGCGATAAGTAAATACGTTATCAAATCAAATCTATGATTAAATTAATATTATTATTAGAACTATCTTATAGATACCAAATAGTATATTAAAGAACGAGTTCAATAAGCGCGATTTTTCAGCACGCGAAGTGCGAAAAACGCTTTCTGAACGAGTTTTTTTACTATTTTTTTACTATTTTGCGCCCTTTTATGCCATTTCCAAATAAAAAATTCGCTGATGATTGCAACAAACAATAAACAAACACATTCGAGTGCTTTAATGACTTCATTATAGACGCAAAATAGAAAAATACTATTATTGGACTATTGGTTTACTTCAATGGATAACGAATTACGTTTTTCATTTAATTAATTATGTAAGTGGTTGGCGTAGGTTGTTGATGTCTATAAGTAAATTCGCACTTAATTTAAACGTCCTAACCTATTTATGCTTATGGTTATTTTATTCGTATTTATTACTTTTTTATTCATATGCTCATAACCTATTGGATATTGTTCTCCTACCGCATAATATAATTTAATTAAAAGTTTTAATGCTAAATATAGCCATTTCTTGAGTAATTGAACCATTCCGTTTGTTCAGGGATCAAAGCACAAAGTAAAGTCATTATTTGGCTTGGATGTACTTTAGGGTTGCCAAAATGTCAAGCGAAATAATTGTCAATTTATTTTATGTGGGGGAAGAACCCCCTAGCAATCTTTCTAAATAACCCTTAATAGCGTTGTTGGATTAATGTTTTAAAGGTTGAGGCAGTTACTAGAGCAAGCTGAATTATTGCAATATTGCTACGTTTTTCATCCAAGGATATTTTGTTTTGTCGTCATTTGCGTTCATTATTGTTTGCTGTCGCGTTATGATTTGGCTCTTATTTTGTTCGGACGCGGACGGTTCATTGTGAACCGTTTAAAACTCAAAGGTCAATACTAGATTAATACACCAAGAAACTTACTTTAAGAAACCTTTAAGTACAAATCAACAAATATCACCTTAATGTAATATTTAATGCAATTAGATGTTATATTTAATGTAATTACTTGTAATATTTAAAGTAATTACATGTAATATTTTGTGTAATTAAATGTAATATTTAATGTAATTACATGTAATATTTAATGTATGTGAATGTAATGTAATTACATGTAATATTTAAAATAACTAAATGTAATATTTAATGTAATTAAATGTAATATTTGTTGATTTACTATTGGTGAAACCATTTTACATTATAGATAATAAAAAGCGAAATATAGCTATTTAGTCTTTTGTAATCTTAAAAAGACTTAATAATATTATAGAGCTACGGAAAGGTTGAATATATTTATATATTCAGGCTATATTTCGCTTTTAATGAGTTTAAAATGATTGTTGATTTCAAAGCGATTACCGATTAGGCGTTTAATCAAACATTTCGATGCTCGATTTTCGAAGTGGAAGCTCGACCGGAAGTGGAGGTGGAGAACGCGTCATCCAGAACGCATCATCTTTCCCTATTGGTATGCAAATACCATTTTGAGAAAAACTACACAGCAATGTGTAGTTGTAAAACCGATTGGAGCGACGAATCGTCAGCAAACTACATGGAGCTGCTATCAAGATAGCTGGAAGTGCTATCAAGTGGTATACAGATGGTTCGAAGACAAAGGAATGTAATGGTGCAGGAGTGTTTGGACCTCATACCAAATACTTGGAATCCATGGGAATCTACCAGAGTATCTTCCAAGGAGAGGTACATGCAATCGAAAGATGTGCACAGTTTAACCTCGACAGGAACTATCGCAAAAAACGAATTGCTATCCTGTGAGGCAGCCAAGCAACCATCAAGGCTCATACACCATCAGATCCAAACTGTTATGGGACTGTGTGGGAAAGCTAAACAAGCTCGACAGAAAAAATAAAGTAACGCTATACTGAGTACTAGGACACACTGGTATAGATGCAGACGAAGAAGCCAATTACCTAGCAACAAGGAATTCAGTAATCCCTTTATAGGTCCGGAACCCTTTTGCGGTATGAGCATGAACACCATCCACAAAAGTTTAGATGAAGAAATAAGAGAACAATGGATGAAAACCTGGAAGGAACTTCCAGGGCTACAACAATACAAAGTAATCTGGGATCTTTTAACCAGAAAAGAACAAAAGCTTGCATGAAACTAAACAGAAACAAGCTTAGAGATTCAAAGCAATTCAGGAGTTCTGACGGGCCACTGCAGACCTCGAAAACAGCTCAGGGCCCTGGGCCTAGAGGTGGATGACAGATGCAGATTCTGAGGCTCAGCAGAGCAAACCCCCATATATCTGCTCATAGACTGTGGAGCACTGCTACGTACCTTGTACCTTGGACTGCTTGATCGCAGAGGAGTTGCAATCCTTGAATCCCTGCCTATATTCCTAAAGGAAACAGGACTAGAGGAGGCGCTCTAAATGTTATACTATCTATTAGAGGAAGAGGGTGAGGTACAATTGATTTATGGGGTTGCAGTACCAGTTACCACCGAAACCTGCAAAATCTACATTGGTGTCCAACACGCGCTTCCATTCCATTGCGGACAATTTTGTGTAAACTATTTACTTATTTTAATGGCATTAAAACGACAATAAAATATATACAAAAGCCCCTATATATATTTTAGTTTAAAGGAAATATATTCAACTACTCACATATACGAAGAAGAAATATGAAACAATCTAGTCTTAGTCTTTTTGCTATGCTATTATATTTATACTTGTGGCCCAAAACTCCATGACTTATTCCAATGTAGCCCAAAGAAACAAAAAGGTTAGTCACCCCTGCTATAAAAAACCTTGGAAACCTTGCAGAAAAGGGTCTGTTAGAGGTCGTGCACAGGAGTAGGTATTTCTTTGGCTATTGTATTGAAAATTGGAAAGAAAATATTCAAATATTCTTACAATATACAATTAAACCTTAAAATCAAAGCCCTCAGGAACACTCCAGTCATATGCACCTTCGTTGACTTCAAGAAGGCATATGACTCCGTCGACCGCAAGTCATTGTTCAATATCCTACACGAACAAGGTTCGGACAACAAGGCACTGTGACTGATCAAACAAACACTGACAGACACAACATCTAAGGTAAAATTCAAGGGGGAAATCTCCGAACCATTTGAGATCAAGGCAGGCGTTCGCAAAGGTGATGGACTCTCACCACTACACTTCAACCTAGTGCTGGATAAGGCCATAAGGAATGATATGAGCTGAAAATACAAGCTCACTGGAAGCCATTGCGACTTGGACAATCCAAGGACAAGCTAGAGGTCGGCTGTCTAGCCTTCGCGGACGATCTGGCACTACTTACAGACAACGAAACTACAGCAAACAGAAAGATAGAAGTACTCAAAGACAGCACAAAAAAGTAGGGCTACAGATCTCCTTTTAAAAAAGTGAGTTCTTCTGCACGAAAGTGCACATACTAAATTTGAACACAAAATGAGACAATATCATCAACAGGGTTTTAATATCAACACTTTAATTACCTAAGTGATCGAACCAACGGGAAAAGAGAAAATCGCGCAGAACACTAGGTTACTGAAAATGAAGAGAGCCTTATACAAAACACCGGGTATCTACAACAAGAAATGTATGTCCACTTTCACCAAAATTCGTCACCACTGCAATCAAACCTGAGGTGCTATACGCCAATGAAACACTGATGCCCTTTGCCCTACACACAAAGACCGACCTTGAGAACACCCTCGCATAGGAAAGAAAAATCATTAGGAAATTTATTGGACCAAAACTCACAGACGAAGGCTATAGGCTTCTCCGCCGGAGTACCGCAAACATCGCAGCGGACATTAGAAAGAAACGACTCAAATTTTCAGCAAATCAACACACTTCCACAGACCAGAATCACCAACAGAATCATCAGATTCAGGGTCCTGAATGACCAATAACCCTGGATGACACAAGTCAAAATTGATCTGGAAAGGGCACAGATAGACTCAGCTGATATCATAGACAAAGGTGTATTTTAGCCCCAAGGTATACAAGTGGGAAGTGATGCCAAAGAAAACAGCTCCTAAAGCTCAAAGGCCAAAGTGGACTGAAGAAAGGAAGAGAGCCTACTAAGGGAAAATTTTGATAAAAACCACATTTTTATCAAAATTTAACATTCTTATAATTTTTAATTAGGAACTCTTACCTTGATTATTAAAGTATATTTTCTATACAGTTATAATGAATTACAGTAATTTATTAAGATACAATAACGATTTTACAAAAAAAGTCAGTCCCTCCCATTACCCTTCATATGCGGGTAATGAGAGCCTATTTAATGCCCATATTGGAAATGGAGCCATAATATTTACTCTCTCCCCAAAATTTAACTAAACATACTTTACGTGGCATCTAATACAAAAAGAAGATATATGTATCTAAAATGACCTGAAAATATATTGTGAAAGTTCATGGGGGTAATGGGAGCTATATCGGGTAGTGAGAGCCATGCTAGGCTACCATTACCCGCTGACCATCACTTTGAAAAGTAATAACATAAATATATAATTCTGCTTTCAATCACAATTTAACCAATTGGACTTGTTAGTAAATGAATCTAGGGATGTAATAAGCATAAACATAATAAAATAAGAATATAACTGCATGCTTATCTTGGCGCTAAGAATCGGTAGTTTGTTATAAGCGTGGAGCGAAAAACACACAACCGTCCCTCGTGACTTAACGCATAGGCGCTAACGGTTCGTGCACGTCAGGCAAGTTTCTCGATGGTTGACGGATGCGGCTGAGTGTATATGATTGCGCAAATGTGCATACTTTCCGTTCAATCACCATCGCTCCCATTACCCGACCGCTGTCATTACCCCGCGCTCCCCTACTGGAAGAACAGAAAGAACAAGTAGTCGTGAATGTTTCGCGTTGTCTGATAAAAGGCTTCTAACATGTGTAATAATAATAATTAAACCTTAAGTAAATGCTCATGTGTGCCGCGACCCCATTACTTAATTTTTCTCGTGCTGATGAAGCAGAAATGGAAAAGAACGGAGACCACTTGACGAATCGCCAGCTTCAAGAGTTGTTTGTAAAGTAGCAAAAACGTCAAAATATGTTAAGACGGACGAAATGAATCTTTTGATCTTGGATCATGATCAAATGGTCCCATATACAATTGGTATTGATACACTCACTATAAGAGAAAGCCTTACAGAAAATTCAAAGATGCACAAGAGTGGTATTCTTTTGACCACGTATGGAAAATTTGGAGGAAATATTTGAATCTTAAGTAGACGCTAAACATTAAGTAGACGCTCATCTGAGCCACGACCCCATTGATTAACTTTTTCTTGTGCACAAGAAGCAGAAACGGAGACGTGGACACCTTCAAGAATCGTTTTGAAGTTGCAAGAACGTTCAAATATGTAAAGACGAAAGAAATGAATTTTTTATCATGGTCCATGGATCATGATGAAATTGTCAGTGGATTATGATCAAGGTCCATGGTAGTATGGGTAGCATGGTCCACGGATCATAATCAAATGGACCTTCATGAGTTGTTTGTAAACTGGCAAAAACGTTCAAATGTGTAAAGACGCACGAAATGAATCTTTCGATCATGGATCATGATCAAATGCACCAATGTCCATTTAGTATTGATACCCCCTCTATAATAGAAAGTTTTATAGAATATTCAATGATGCACAAGAGTAGGTAATTCCTTTGGCAACTTATGGAAAGTTTAAAGGAAATATTTGAATCTTAAGTAGACGCTGAACCTTAAGTAGACGCTCATCTGAGCGACGACCCCATTGCTTAACTTTTTCTTGTGCTCAAGAAGCAGAAAAGGGAAGAAACGGAATCGTGGCCACCTTCGAGAATCGTTTTGAAATTGCAAAAACGTAAAATATATAAAATATGTAAAGACAAACAAAATGAATCTTTTGATCATGGTCCATGGATCATGATCAAATGGCCAATGGATTATGATCAACGGTTCCATGGATCATGATCAAATGGTCCATGGATTATGACCATGGTTTCCATGGTTCATGGATCATGATCAAATGGACCATGGATCATGATCAAACGGTCCATGACCTTTTGATCATGGTAGGTGCAAACTGGCGGTTAACAAAACATGGGCTGTTAACAAAATCAAAGGTGGACACCTTTCAAGAATCGTTTTGAATTGGCAAAAACGTCCAAATATCTAAAGACGAACGAAATGAATCTTTCTATCATGGCCCATGAATCATGATCAAATGGTCCATGGATTATGATCAACCGTACCATGGTCCATTGATCATGACCAAATGGTCCATGATCTTTTGGATCATGATAGGTACAAACTTCTCATCTTCATTATTTGAATTTTTGGGCTGTTAACAAAACACAGACAACGTGATCTTCCGTTTTGCGATAGCATACAATTCACGATTCATTCCTGCAAAATCTTATTAACCCTTAAGTTGGCGCCTGAGTGAGCCACGCCCCATGTGCCCTCTTCCGTAACTTTTTCCGCATTTTTTTCTGATACTTAAGAAGCAGAAACAAGGCCTGTTTGCTTTGATTTGTGCTAATATTGTTATTAACACGATAACGATATTTATTGTTTCCTAAGAAAGGGAGCATGTATATTATTGCATCCCTGCGGGCTCTAATTTTCTGTGATTGGGCAGTGGAATCGACCGATATCGGTGACCACACAGTCTAACAAGCCGACAATAATTCAATAGTTTTAACAAAACATAATACGCCAAGCCACTCACTCAAAATAAAGATATTTGCAGCAGACGATACCTATATGCTAATACAACTATTATATGGTAATACATGAAATAAAAATGTTTTATCTAGAAGTTATTCCGGAGCAAAATCTTGCCCTTGTATATTAAAGAACGTTGACTGAAGTTTTTCTCTGGAGAATTTTTCTGTTTAATTATTTTATGACCCTTCTCGACTATGAAAAATATCTTTGATGATAGCCCTTGTTGGAATTGTCAAGGATTAGGGAGTGACTAAAGTTTTGCTGCAGGTAAAAAGCTTGCAAATTTCGTATATTTTCTATTTGCCATTCTTGCTGTACGACCTCCACATATTACCATTTTTTTAAATAAATAGAAAAGAGGTCACTGCAAAAATATATTTGTATTTTCTTTATGGAACAAATTGGATAGTGCAATCGCGCATTTTATAATTATAAATGTGCTGTTTCAATGTCATCAATTATCTTATAAATGTTAATCTGGAATTATATGTTATGAGTGAGTGTGTAAATGAGTAGTCCGACACAAGTAATATTATATTCTTAAAAAACAATTTGCAAAATATAATTATTACGTTTGTCAGTTAGTCCAAATTGAAGTGAGTTATTAAACCAATTAAAATGTTTATCAGATGTTGCTGGTCGAAAAACACGCGAGTTTCTTATTCTTTGCTTTTTATTTTAATGTGATTTGTTACATTAAATTCTAGTCAAGGACAAACATTCTTTAACAAACATTTATCATAATGAAATATTTTTTTAATAAAAGTGCTTGATATCTTTGGTCTTAAGACAGTATTTATATCAGAAGATGTTGTATTCCTAACATTCCTTAATTTTAGTTAGATTAGTTAAAATCAATAATCGTAGTACGTTAATATCAAGAAATGTTGATATAACATTGTCTTATCGAAGTCAACATGATTTTTTTGGCATAGGTTAGGGTACGGAATTGCCATCGGTTTATTGACATTGATTCGAGAAAAATCATTGATATTTCACAAAAAATTTTGCTTTTGTATATTTGAGACAAGACACATATAAAATAAACTTTGTAGCAAGATTAATTACTACCAATTTAATAGATATAAAATCAGTAGATAACAAATTTTCTTATAGGATGTTTCTCTACAAGTTTCAACTTCCTGCGACATTTGCTGAATCCAAATTCGCGAATTGTAACTTTCTGCGATATTTGGTTAAAAAGTTACCGCGTGTTAAACTTGAGACAGTTTGCAATTACACCAAAACCTTAACAATATTGTTTTAACTTCCATTTTCTTAGGCGATAGCCTTCGTGGTGTCAAAAAATTAAGTTGTGTTTAACAGATTAAAGGTTGCTGAATCTAAATTCTCGAATTGCTACTTTCTGTGATGTTTGGTTAAAAAATTACCGCGTATTAAAGTTGAGGCAGTTTGCAATTACACCAAAACCTTACCAATATTGTTTTAACTTCCAATTGCAATATTGTTTTAAATTCCAATTGCTTGGGCGATAGCCTTTGTGCTGTTAAAAATTAAGTTGTGTTTAATTAATTAAAGTTCGCTGAATTCACATTTATGAACTACTATTTTCTGCGATGTTTGGTTAAAAAGTTACCGCGTATTCAAATTGAGGCAGTATGCAATTACACTAAAACCTTACCAATATTGTTTTAATTTCCAATTGCTTGTGCGATAGCCTTCGTGCTGTGAAAAATTAATTTGTTTCTAGCAGATTAAAGTGTGCTGAATCCAAATTCGCGAATTGTGATGGTATGATGGTTAAAAAGTTATATTTAAGTATTTAAGTTGAGACAGTTTGCAACTGCACCAAAACCTTACCAATATTGATTTAACTTCCAATTGCTTGAGCGATAGCCTTTGTGCTATCAAAAATTAAGTTGTGTTTCGTTACTTAAAGTCTGCAGAATTCAAATTTGCGAATTTCTATTTTCTGCGATGTTTGTTTAAAACGTTACCGCGTATTAAAGCTGAGTCGGTTTGCAATTACACCAAAACCTTACCAATATTGTTTTAACTTCCAATTGCTTGGGCGATAGCCTTCGTGCTGTCAATAGTTTTGTTGTGTTTAGTTAATTAAAATTTTCTGAAGTAAAATTAGCGAATTGCAATTTTCTGCGACGTTTGTTTCAAAGTTATCGCGTATTAAAGTTGAGACAGTTTGAAATTACACCAAAACCTTACCAATATTGATTTAAGTTCCAATTGCTTGTGCGATAGCCTTCGTGCTGTCAAAAAATAAGTTGCGTTTAATAGATTAAAGTTTGCTGAATCAAAATGTGCGAATTGCAATTTTCTGCGACGTTGGGTTAAAAAATTAGCGCGTATTAAAATTGAGACAGTTTGCAATTACACCAAAACCTTATCAATATTGTTTTAACTTCCAATTGCTTGGTCCATAGCCTTCGCGCTGTCAAAAATAAGTTGTGTTTCTTTGATTAAAGTTTGTTGAATCCAAATTTGCCAATTGCAATTTTCTGCGACGTTTGGTTCAAAAGTTATCGCGTATTACAGTTGAGACAGTTTGCAATTACACCAAAACCTGCCCAATATTGTTTTAACTTCCAATTGGTTGGGCCATAGCCTTCGTGCTGTCAAAAATTAAGTTGTGTTTAACAGATTAAAGTTTGCTGAATTCAAATTCGCGAATTGCAACTTTTCTGTGATATTTGGTTAAAAAGTTACCGCGTATTAAATTTGAGGTTCCAATTACACCAAAACCTTACCAATATTATTTTAACTTCCAATTGATTAGGCGATAGCCTTTGTGCTGTAAAAAGTTAAGTTGTGTTTAATTAATTAAAATTCGCTGAATTCACATTTATGAACTGCTATTTTCTGCGATGTTTGGTTAAACAGTTAACACGTATTCAAGTTGAGACAGTTTGCAATTACACCAATACCTTACCAATATTGTTTTAACTTCCAATTGCTTGGGTGATAACCTTCGTGCTGTCATAAAGTAAATTGTGGTTAATGGATTAAAGTTTGACAATTCCAAATTTGCGAATTTCAATTTTCTGCGATGTTCAGTTAAAAAGTTACCGCGTATTACAGTTGAGGTTGCAATTACACCAAAACCTTACCAATATTGTGATATTGCGATAGCCTTCGTGCTGTCAAAAATTAAGTTTTGTTTAACAGGTTAAAGGTTGCTGAATCGAAATTAGCGAATTGCAACTTTCTGCGATGTTTGGTTAAAAAGTTACCGCGTATTAAAGTTGAGACAGTTTGCAATTACACCAAAATCTTACCAATATTGAAAAGTTTTAATAACAACCACTTTGGGACAGCTTTACTAATTAAATCAAGGGAGGGACACGGAAATCTTCTGTTACTCTTTAGCACACAGCGCTTAAGATGCATTGTGTGAGCCTTTCGCTACGTCAAAGCAAGTAACGAGAAAGGTCAAGACCTAATATGTCAGGGGCTGAAGGCCATAGGTTTATGTACTAGTAAAGTAACATACGATAGTTGTAATTTGTGTAACCTCACTCCTTGACTTATAAATAGTTGTCAATTAGAACATTGCCAATATTGTTTTAACTTCCAATTTCTTAGGCGATAGCCTTTGTGCTGCCAAAAATTAAGTTGTGTTTTGATAATTAAAGTTTGCTGAATCCAAATTCGCCTATTGCAACTTTCTGCGATTTTTGGTTAAAAAGTTATCGCGTATTAAAGTTGAGACAGTTTGCAATTACACCAAAACCTAACCAATATTGTTCTAACTTGCAATTGTCTGGACTATAGCCTTCGTGCTGTCAAAAATTAAGTTGTGTTTCTTTGATTAAAGTTTGTTGAATCCAAATTTACGAATTGCAATTTTCTGCGACGTTTGGTTCAAAAGTTATCGCGTATTACAATTGAGATAGTTTGCAATTACACCAAAACCTTACCAATATTATTTCAACTTCCAATTGTTTGGGCGATAGCTGTCAAAGTTTGTGCTGTCAAAGATTAAGTTGTGTTTTGTTAATTAAAGTTTGCTGAATTCAAATTTGCGAATTGCTATTTTCTGCGTCCTTTGGTTCAAAAGTTATCGCGTATTAAAGTTGAAACAGTTTGCAATTAAACCAAAACATTACAAATTTTGTTTTAACTTCCAATTGCTTGGGCGATGTGTTTATTTGGTTAAAGTTTGCTGAATTCAAATTTGTGAATTGCAATTTACTGCGACGTTTGGTTCAAAAGTTATCGCGTATTACAGTTAAGAGTTTGCAATTACACCAAAACCTTAACAATATTGTTTTAATTTCCAATTGTTTGGGAGATAGTCGTTGTGCTGTCAAAAGTATTTTTCTAAATTTCGCTTAGTTTTCGAGTTATTTAAAGAATTTTTAAAACAAAAAAAATATGAAACAAAAACAAGGTTTTGATTTTGCTGATGGGTGATTATTAACAAATTTACAGACTAAAAATCACTAGATAACAAGGTTTCTTATAGGAAATGTATTTCTCTCCTTTTACACATTTACACATTTTTCAAAATGGTGCTTAGTTTCTTTCCTTGTTATTTGCGACTTTCAATGTGAAACCAAAATAAAGGTTCAAGGTTGATGATTACCAACTTTGCAGATAAAAAATCACAATACTAAGTTTTTGTATAGAAAATATAACTTTCTACATTGACATTGTTCAATTTTGATTATAGTCAACTTGACAGATAAAAAATCACTAAATACTAAGTTTTCGTATAGAAAATATAACTTAAAAACATTTTGCAGAATTTCGTTTTGTTTTCGAGTTATTTTTGAATCTTTGAGACAAAAAAAAATGCAAAAGAAAAACTAATTTGACTTATTTTTAAAGTTGATTATTTCCAACGGGATAGACAAAAAATTACCAAATAACAAGGTTTCTCATAGAAACTTTAAAGGTCAATTCCCATATGTGCGACACTCAGCTACGCGACGTTGTGCGACATCGCCCGTAAAATAATGATTACATTGTTTTAAATGGGCACGTCACGTATCTGTCGCGTAGCCATAGTGAGAACGTGCCCATTTAAAACAAGGTAATCATTATTTGACAGGCGTTGTCGCGTAGCTGAGTGTCGCGTATATGAGAATCGGCCTTAATTCTCTTCAAGGAAATAATAATAATACATATTTATTTTCTAGAGTTGTGTAATCCTCAGTCTTTGTAAATACTTAATTACTTAAAATAATGGGAGCCAATCAATAAACGTTTTTGTGCCAGCCAAAAACACATTTGCTTCTTATTATTTATTTTGCGATTGGCCAAAATAAATACAGTCAAGGACAATTTAACATGTTTATCTAAACGATAGTAACAAACAGATAATAAACATCGAACTGGAATAAATAATTTCAAACACATTTATTTAATATACCAATGCAACCCATAAATAAACAATTATTTCAAAGTTATATATGAATTATTTCCTTCATAATTTTGTTATTAATTATAAATTGGATCTTTCCTCATCTCTTTTGTAAATAGTGCCTCCTAAAAATGTTATTGAAGATGAATAACAAACTACAAGTCACTTCCAACTCGAAACATTTTAAGATATGTTCCATATATTTAATAATATAAATCCAATAACTAAATATATCGTATTATAAACTGATATTATTATGTCATTAAGTATGATATGTCCGCTTAAATGGATAATAAACATCGAACTGGATTAAATAATTTCAACTCGATATTTCTTATATTTCTCTTCCACATTTCTCTTTACTTTATTTTTAACCTCCGACACAAAAAGAGGGGTGTCATAAGTTTGAGGTTCCTGTCTGTCAGTCTGTCCGTATATGTAGCTGTTTATGGAATCGTAGCTCCTAAACGAATGGATCGATTTTGAATACGTTTTTTTTTTGTTGAAATCTGACGTTATTGAGGAGGTTCTTAGCTATAATTTATGAAGATCTGTTCATGCGTTTGATGATCATCAGCTCATTTCCTTCTTCGTCTTCTCGATGTGCCTTATCCTCTCAGCACGTTAGCGATCACATTAGCCCATCTCACTTTATCCACTGCATCTCGGAACAGTTCAACTGAAGTCATGTTCGTCCATTGTCGCAAGTTTTTCAGCCATGAAATCCTTCTTCTGCTTGGCCCCCTTTTTCCGTCTATTTTTCCTTCAATTATGAATTGAAGCGCTCTTTTGTCGCTTCTCATTATGTGTCCAAAGTAGCTTGTTTTTCTCTGTTTGACAGTATTCATTATTTCTGTTTGTTTCTCCATGCGGTTTAGGACCTCGATGTTGGTAGTATGGCTTGTCCAAGGAATTCTCAGCATCCTGCGGTAGCACCACCTTTCAAAGGCCTCCTTTGCGTTGTTTCTGTTAGTGTCCACGTTTCCACACCATAAAACAGTGTGCTAAAAACATAACACCTCAGAACACGAAGCCTGGTTTTTAGGTTGAGCCTGAGATTGCACAGCACATTGCGCATGTTATTAAATACTGCTCTTGCCTTTTCCACTCTATCCTTTATCTCAACCGAATGATCCCAGCTATCATTGAGCACGCAGCCCAGATATGTCAATTTCCTCACTCTTTCCAGGGTGTTCCCGTTTACAGTTATTTCAGCGCTAGCAACTGGGTTTTTACTGATTACCATTGTTTTGGTTTTATTTATATTAAGTTTCATGTCATATTCTTCGCAGACGGTAACTACTCGGTTCATTAGCCACTGCAATCCTTCTTCGCTGTTGCTCATGATCACCGTATCATCCGCGTATCGCAGATTATTCAAACATTCGCCGTTGATAATAACACCATCTGTTGCGTCTTCCAGTGCTGTTTTAAATATTTCCTCCGAATATATATTAAACAGTTGAGGTGACAGAATGCACCCTTGTAGTACTCCTTTCTTTATATTGATACTGTCTGTTGTATTGCTCATTTCCTACTTGACAAAATTAATCTGCAACCAATCTTTTTTGTATCCTCACCAATTACGTATTTGCGAACGAAATTTCAAAGAGGTACCTAACATTAATCACGTATTTACAAATTATTAAAGAAAAGAAAAAAGTTAAAAGGGCAAGAGAGAAATTTTATTTTATTACTTTTTTTGTGTCGGGGTTAGTTAATTTTTTAAATTTTATTTTATTATTGTGAATGTCTGCCATCTGCTTTTCAGACGCGCGTTTTTTGGAGAGCAAATTTTGTAAACCAAGGTTAAGTAAAAAATACATGTTATTTTCGAATATTAGCTCCGTCCTGGAATGAATGCACTGCAGACTAAGATATCTAACTAATCCTTTGGCAAAGATATGGCTAATGAATGACTATATCGATGGTGTAAGAAGTACCGATCTTATGATTTTAACCTTCGATGTACTACCATTTTTATATTCAACCATGAGAACAAGTGTTTTGGAATTGTTGATTTTGAAGATTTATATATTAAAAATTAAACACTTTATGAATAGGATGGTTGCGACAGTTACTACGTGGTAATCCATACTTACATTGAATTGAAAAATTCACTTTGTTTTTTACCACACTTATATTATGTAAAAATATTATATAACTTATTATTCACAGTTATATAAATTTCTACACATATCACGACTCGAGTTTCGACGTTTGACGTTTCACTTGAAAATGACCGTCAAACGTTATTCTTTTATTTAAACGTTAACTTTATTCTTTTCTTCAAAAATTATATTTGTAATATAATTGTATACATTTCGTTAACTAAGTTAACATGGTCAGTATAACTAATTTTCTAATTACAAACTTTGTATTTTTATATAAGCTTTGTATTTAGAAAATTAGTTATACTGACGATGTTAACTTAGTTAACGAAATGTATACTTTTGAAGAATTTTTGAAGAAAAGACCCAAGTGTTTCATTCTTAACATGAGAACAAGATGGACAATGATGAAAGCAAGCAATCGATTACGGCGGATATCTCCTGTAAACAGTTAAACGAAATGAGGAAGCAGCTTTATCGATGAATAGAGACAGGTCAGTCTTTAGAGATCACGCCAAAAATTTGATTACCATTATGGTAACGCTTTTCGAAACTTTATCACCGCTTGCTTTTCAGGCTTCTCCGCTGCCGGCATTGACAAGCTACCATTGAGTTAACCACTGACGATGTTAACTTAGTTAACGAAATGTATACTTTTGAAGAATTTTTGAAGAAAAGACCCAAGTGTTTCATTCTTAACATGAGAACAAGATGGACAATGATGAAAGCAAGCAATCGATTACGGCGGATATCTCCTGTAAACAGTTAAACGAAATGAGGAAGCAGCTTTATCGATGAATAGAGACAGGTCAGTCTTTAGAGATCACGCCAAAAATTTGATTACCATTATGGTAACGCTTTTCGAAACTTTATCACCGCTTGCTTTTCAGGCTTCTCCGCTGCCGGCATTGACAAGCTACCATTGAGCTGGATGTAATGTGTACACACTGGATAGAAAAGTAGCGTATAGTCCTGATACAGTTTGACTCTAGATGTGTGACAGCTTGGTATAGTCCAAAACTATTCGTATAGTTGAACTATACAAAGCGGTCATACTATAGCTGTATAAATATAGTCAAAATATAGCAGAACTATTCGCTAGTTTTCTATACCGTGTGCGTAGCTTTAACACTTATGTCAATACCCAGACGTTACAACGTTGTTCAATACCCGGGTACCCGCATGGTTTTTTCATTCAATAAAATAATTTTAATACCCGGAGACTTTCACATTACAACTCGTGATTCCACTACCCGAAAAAAACTATTTCTATAAATAAAACCGCCGGGTGGGCAAAGTATGGAATCAAAATATGGTGGATATGCGACCCCGAAAATTCATATCCATTGAAAGGTCAAACTTTGAAACACTGGCAAAATAACAACTGGCCGTGAAATATATCAAGGTGAAAGGGTAGTAATAGATTTAGCTGCAGAATAGAAAGGATCCGAAAGAAATATTACAATGGATAATTTTGTTACTACTTTATCATTAGCAATGCATTTATTTTCATGTGACCTAACAATTGTAGAAACTTTGAAAAAAATTAAAATACATTCCAGACATGCTAGGATCTAAAGATCGTTGAGAATTGATTCTCTTCTCTATTTGGGTTTCATGAAAAAGTTACTCTATGCTCTAATGTTCCCAAAAAAAAGAAAGTTGTTATACTTCTATATTGCGCTCAGATGCAGCAATTTTCAGCGAAGACAAAAAAAAAGAAACCCGAAATTGTTCAGTAAATAAATAAAATTGGTGTTGATATAATGGATCAGATGTTGGGCGGTTACACAAGCCACAGATGGACTAACCGATGGCCTCTCGATTTTTTTTTTAATATTTTGGATATCGCCAGTCTTGTGAGCTAAATCATTTATCATCTAAATACCAAAATGAAAGAAAAAGACAAAAGAGCGCCGATTATTTTTACGAAATTTATTGAATCGCTGGCATACATAATTGTATATGCCAAATTATGTATGCCAGCGATTCAAGAACGATCTGAAAATATGCAAATTATGAGAAATTTCACCACTGGGATTGCCATAGAAAGCATTTATGGAAAACCAATAGATCCTACAAGTAGGGCAACAACATCAAGTGAATCAGGCGGGTTTACTGAACAGACAGATTCCACTGGACGAAAAATTGTTGTAGGATCATATTTGTTACCAGGGTGTCCATAAAAAAACGGAGAAAAAACGCGAAAATCGTGTAAAGAATGTAACAAACCAGTTTGCGATGAACATTCAAAAGCAATTGGTAAAATTTGACGCATGTTTCCAATAATAAATTGCATATAAAAATATTCTATGTATAATTTATAATAAGTTTTATAATAAAATTAATTAATAAAAGTTAAATAAATCCCTTTATTTGCATATTAAGTAATATTTTTTATCCTCAGAAATAAGTTTTAATTCTTTATTTATATATGGGTACCCGGGTACCCCGGGTGTTGAACAACGGGGTATTTAACTTTAAGTTTTTATATTTTTTAGCATATTTTATTATTAGTGTATATGAATCGATGTCAATAGACTCAAATAACGAGGATCTGAAAGGATTTGATAATTTTTCGTTATATACGAAAGATATGTAACTAAGAACATGTAAAAGCGTACCCGGGTATTGACATAAGTGTTAAGATGGCAAAACTGTATCGATAATTTAGATTGATTACACACCACTTCTTGGTTGAGATATAATAAAACAAACTTTCTGTTCTAAACCGGACATTTTATACTTAATGACATTTTGAATTGAACAAATTGATTGATTCGATAATTCGATATTATGTGAAGATTGTATTCACCTTTATTGATCTATTACACCCCACTTACTTTTCTAATTACTGGTATATTATCCATATAGAGCACAGATAATACTCGCAAATATTCTTGCTCGTTCAAAATTAATCAAAACTTCCAGTTTTAATGCAGCAATTTATTAAATTGAAAAAGTTCTAAGTTGTTAGCTAAAAGCACCTAGAAAACTTTGTCATTCAGTCTTGAATTTCCATTACCAAAGACACTCGAGGACATTCAGCAAACAAACAATACAACAGTTAATACAAAGATATTTAAGTAACTGAGAATATACATAAATACATTAAAAACAAACCGAAATTTATTACTAAATTAAACTGAAATGCGATACGTTTATTATAGATTTAAGGTAACAAGTTAGTTTCTATAAATTTGTATGGATTTGTTTCGGCTGAATAGAAATCCACTCGGGGATTTCCTTCACCTTTTTATGATAATCGTTATAGCATGAGAAGGATAAAATACAACTAAAAACATATTAAAAATAAAAAGTTAATATTTGATTAATATTGTGATGTTATGTTATTGTGGAAGTTTGATTAGTTTATTTGATAAAGTAATTAACTAATAATGTTTATGTGAAGCGTGATTGTAACTTTCGATAATGTGAAGATAAGTTGGGTGTCCGTCAAGTTTGGTATGTGTTATCTCATTTAGAATTAGTCACTTCCTCATTAGTCCCCCTCTGTGTGGGACAGAAAAGGAATAGGAAGTGACAGCACACAAGTAAACGCTGTAATCAATACCACAGACAACTTTTTTTCGATATTTGTTTTAAATATAAACTATGGTGTTGTTTTTTTTTTATACATTTTTAGTTGTGAATTTGTAGGCGTTTGTAGGTTTATTATCCATTAACTAGTTCAAAATAGGGTTTAGAAATCGATTCGAATCGTAGTCTTTACGAACGATTTAGGAAAAAATCAAAGACTAAAGATCGATTTGTCGAAAATAGATTTCTTCTAGGATGGGTTTTTTTTACGATGGACGACGAAACAAAACTAGGAATATTTGGTTGACAAATAATATATTTGGTCTTCTTCTAAACTAAAATAGAAAGTTTCATAGCAGGACGCAGGACACTTCATCCATCGGCACATCGTTGAAAACTACGTCGGAAAAATATCGGAGTATCAAAACGAATTTGCCGTCCCGGAATCACGGTGAGCACGGGGATGTTTAGAGGAAACCGTTGCCGCAAGTGTGCTGCAATATGTGTTTATATGTGTTCAATTCGTTTTATCTCCGTACATTGTCGTCACGGATCGAAACAAGTCGTCCAGTCACGGAGATGTCTGCCTGGATCCTTTAACTCCGGAGCTTTGCTAAGAATAACTCCGCCAAGCCTCCATTTCAAAGACTCACAATGCAAACTGGCTTATAACGACAAAGACAACTGCCACCTTTTAGCTCAGTACTTTAAAATTTACTCAACTGGGACCCACACAGCGAAGACTTCGAATATAAACAAACCAGACCAAACCCGGACTCGCTGCCCCCTTCATTGGAAGAAGTTGGTCAGATCATTCAACTTCTTAAGAATAATAAGGCAGCTGGAGAGGACTCTATCGTTGCTGAACTGTGGAAAGGTGCAAGGAAACAATGCCGTGCGCAAGCTAACAGAGATCATCCAGGACATCTGGGAAACAGAGAAATTACCACCCGATTGGAAATCTGCTCTGTTCCATCCGCTTCACAAAAAGGGAGATTTTACTGATCTAAACAAAAAACTACCGTGGATTATATGTGTTCAATTCGTTTTATCTCCGTACATTGTCGTCACGGATCGAAACAAGTCGTCCAGTCACGGGGATGTCTGCCTGGATCTTTAACTCCGGAGCTTTGCTAAGAATAACTCCGCCAAGCCTCCATTTCAGAGACTCACAATGCAAACTGGCTTATAACGACAAAGACAACTGCCACCTTTTAGCTCTTTAGTATTTTAAAAATCTACTCAACTGTGACCCACACAGCGAAGACTTGGAATATAAACAAACCAGACCAAACCCGGACTCGCTGCCCCCTTCATTGGAAGAAGTTGGTCAGACCATTAAACTTCTTAAGAATAATAAGGCAGCTGGAGAGGACTCTATCGTTGCTGAACTGTGGAAAGGTGCAAGGAAACAATGCCGTGCGCAAGCTAACAGAGATCATCCGGGACATCTGGGAAACAGAGAAATTACCACCCGATTGGAAATCTGCTCTGTTCCATCCGCTTCACAAAAAGGGAAATTTTACTGATCTAAACAAAAAACTACCGTGGAATTTCTCTCGTCCCGGGAACATACAAGATTCTCTCGAAGGCGTTACAACAAAGGGCAGAAAATCAGCTGGATAGTCAACTGGGAGAATACCAGGGGGCTTCAGGAAGACCAGATCCTGTGTTGAACAGATCCTCAATCTTAAAACTGTACTTACATACTCCAAGATGAGAAACGAAGAAAAGAAGGTGGTCGTCACCTTTCTTGATTTTAGGAAGGCCTACGAATCCATTGATAGAGATACGCTTAACAAGGTACACCAGGAACTAGTGCTAGACAACAAAACCCGCACACTCATCCTAGAAACTTTGACCAACACTCATTCCAAGGTTAAATTTTGAGGCGAGATTTCAGAAAGCTTCGAAATAAATACTGGAGTGAGACAAGGAGATGGACTTTCCCCACTTATTTTCAAATGTGTTCTTGTCAATTTGGATGCTCAGAGTGGTATCTACCTGGGACGTAAGAACGATGGACTAGTTGTAGATTGCCTGGCCGTTGCCGATGACATGCCACTATTTGCTGATTCTCTTGAGATGGCAACAATGTAGGTAAATTGCCTCAGAAAACAGGCTGCCAAAGTGGGTCTTGAAGTGTCGCTGGAGAAAACAGAACTCTTCACCAACATCAGAGAAGCAAACAGAGAGATGTTACTAGAACAGGGAAACATCAAGAGGACTGAGAAATTAAAGTATCTCGACGAATGGATTGAGCACAACTTGTCAGAAAGAGCGTTATTATCCAAGAGAGTCAACAAGTTAGAACTAGCCTATCGACTGACTAAGAAACTTACAACAAGATATGCCTGTCACGTAACCTGAAACTTAAGTACTACACATCAGTCTTACGACCAGAAGCCTTGTATGCCATGGAGTGTCTTTCCTTCAACCGAAGAGGTCTTGTAGAGAAATTGGAAATCAGAGAGGGGTGAATCCTCACGAAGATCCTAGGCCCGGTAAAGGAAGATGGGGAATTCCGAAGGCTATATAACTCTGAGCTCTATGAACCTATTGAGATGCTCTCTGACTGTGCAAGGAAAGGAAGAGTAGCTTTCTGTGGCCACGTTGCAAGATTGCCTCCAAACCGACTAACCAACCGTCTGTTCACCTTCTGGCAAAACAAGAAGGTTCGTACCACTTGCTTGACAGAAACCGAGAAGGATATTATAGAACTGGGAATAACAGATCTCCAAAACAGACAGTCTGTGAGACGCACCCTGAAGGAAGTCCATGGATTTCAGGAAAAACTCCGAAGGCAAGGTACCCCCTGGACAGAAGAGAGAAAGGAGTTACACTGGCAGAAGATGCGACAATACTGGGCAAAGATCAAAGCCCAACAGTTGAACAAGCGTGGTCCAAAGTAAGGCTATTCGAATATTTTGAAAACCTGTTTGATATGGAGATGAACAGTTGGGATGATATCTGAGAATCCTTGATGAAAGCATCTGAAGGTTTGGGAATTCAAGGAAAAGGAAGCACAGGTGGTGGAATAAAAAATGTGATGGAGCACTTGAAGGGAGGTTAAATTCATGGAAGAGGTGGTATTCCAATAAAACCGATGAAAAATGGGAAGACTTCAGGAATGAAAGGAAAGAAGTTGCCAAGGTCATAAGAGCTCAACAGAGAAGATATGATACATCTAGGGTGGAAAAACTGGAAGAAGAATTTATAAGGAATAACACTAGGATGTGTTATTGAACCTTCAAAGAGGAGTCTTTCTAGGTTCTTCGCAGTTTAGTAGCACTTTAAAATAGTTCGCCTTGAGCTCGCAGTTTTCTGTGTTATTAGTAACTATGCTACCATCTATGCGCTTAAAGTAAAGAGTTGGTGGATGATACCCTTACCAACCATCCATATGATACCCTATCATCCACCAACTCTCTGCTTTAAGCGCATAGATGGTAGTAGAGTTAGTAATAACACAGATAACTGCGAGCTCAAGGTGAACTATTTTAAAGTGCTGCTAAACTGCGAAGAACCTAAAAAGACTGGACACCAAGAACCAAATCCACCAGAACCCAGATTCCAATTCCAAGCCACCATGTCTAGATGAGATAAAACTAATAATCAAAGAGCTCAAGGATAACAAAGCACCAGGGGAAGATGGCATTGTGGCAGAAATGTGGAAGATCGGAGGAGAGATCGCTGCAAAAAGAATGCATCACGTTATAGAAGAAATATGGAAAACGGGACAGATTCCAAATGACTGAAAATGTGCGCTCATACATCCACTTTATAAGAAAGGTAATCGAACGGGCCCAAATAATTATAGGGGGATCTCTCTACTTTCAATCGCTTATAAAATACTATCTAAAGTTCTGTTGAGTAGAGCGGAAGAACAGGCTTATCACCTCATTGGAGAATACCATGCTGCTTTCCGAAAAGCAAGATCATGCGCCGAACAGATATTCTAAAAAGCATTCTGCGAACAAGAGCTCTAAGGAGCCAGAACACTGTGGTTATCTTTGTCGACTTTAAAAAGGCATTCGACTCATTTGACAGACAATTATTATTTAGTACCTTGAAAGAGTTTGGAAAAAAAAAGAGAGAAATCATCAAACAAACACTGAGGAATCATCACATCATCAGCCATTTCTCGTCCACTGCTGGACATAGGGTCTGATGGTGGCTCAGATGGCTAAGCACTTGGCTTTTGAGTCAGACATCGTGGGATCAAATCCCACAAAGAACCAAAGCAGCAAAAAAACTAATGGCTGCAACCCATCACATTTAGTTTCCCAATCCGGCTTATGCAACCGTGGAGTCTCAACTGCCTAACACCGTCTCTGGAAATTTGTCGTTCGGATTCGACGTTAAACCGCTAGGTCCCCCATATTCAAATCTTAGTGCTGAGGTTGGATATGTGGCAAAGAAGAGTGCCGGTGCCCTGCAGTGGGACATAAAGGTTGATGTGTGTGCTGGACATAGGCCTCCTTCAGGTGCTTCCACTGTCTTCTGTCTTGCGCGGTGCTAATCTAGTTTTCCGCCACACGTTTAATCACAGACAGTCTGTGAGACGCACCCTGAAGGAAGTCCATGGATTTCAGGAAAAACTCCGAAGGCAAGGTACCCCCTGGACAGAAGAGAGAAAGGAGTTACACTGGCAGAAGATGCGACAATACTGGGCAAAGATCAAAGCCCAACAGTTGAACAAGCGTGGTCCAAAGTAAGGCTATTCGAATATTTTGAAAACCTGTTTGATATGGAGATGAACAGTTGGGTCGTCTTTCTGGTGGGTGGTCTTCCTTTGCTTCTCTTGTCTTCTCTGGGTCTCCATTCCAGGATTCGCTTTGTCTATCGGTTGTCTTTAGTGGGAGCCACGTGTCCAGCCCATCTCCACTTGAATTTTGTGATAAGTTCGATAATATCGGCAACTTTAGTTCTGTTTCTTATTGTTATGTTCGGCATTCTGTCTCTTTTAGTGATTCCCCGGATCGATCTTTCCATTGTTCTTTGCGCTACTTGAAGTTTATTTATTGAATTCTGCGTTAGGGTCAGAGTTTCCGCCCCGTATGTCATTACGCATTAGTTGAACACTTTCTGTTTCAGACATATAGGCAGTTTCCCTTTAAGGGTGTTTCTTAGTTTGCCAAAAGCTGCCCATCCCAGCCCTATGCGTCGAGTGACTTCACTTGTCTCTGCAGATTTGTATTTAGTGACCGAGATATT
This sequence comes from Phosphuga atrata, assembly GCA_944588485.1. NCBI lineage: Eukaryota > Metazoa > Arthropoda > Insecta > Coleoptera > Silphidae > Phosphuga > Phosphuga atrata. The sequence goes on from OX155893.1 coordinate 25,180,402, forward strand.
TATATTTGTGCGTTTGCTCTATTTCGTCTCCTTCGTCTGTCACCAGGTTTCCGCTGGCCATCAATTTTTCATAAACTGTGTTTTGTGTTAGTTAATATACAGTCTTACTTTTGGTGCCGCTTGCTTTAGGTCTTCCAGCAGTTCTTATGCGTCTCCTAGATTGTCAGTTGTGTTAACTATGTCGTCAGCGAAACAAAGGTGCGGTTAGGTTAGTTGGTAACACTAACACTTCTGACACTGTTGAGGTTAGTTTATAAACACTGAGGAATACCATCTCAAAAATCAAGTTCTTCGGGAAAATTTCTGATCCGTTTGAAATTAAAACAGGACTCAGACAGGAAGATGGATTATCCCCAATGCTCTTCAACATCATAATGGAAAAAATAATGAAACCCTAGGAAGAGGTCCTGAATTTGGAAAGAATAAGAAGAATACGTCCAGGAAAAACGTGGAAATGAAATGTTTAGCTTTTGCCGATAACCTTGATATCTTGGCCAATAACCGAGAAGACGCTTGAAAGATGCTTGATGATGAAATCGCAGTAAAAACGGTGCTTCAAATCTCCTATGAAAATTCAGAATATATGGGGTACAAGCACCAAAGTGAGAGGTACATGGAGGTAAATCATAGAAAGATAAAGAGAACAAAGAAGTTTAAATGCCTGGGGGAAGGGATCCAACCCAACGGATTAGATAAGGAGGCAAATAAAGGAAGAGCCAACTAGAGAAAACTAGACCTGGCTTACAAGCTAACGCAGAACAAATACAACAAACGGGCATTATCCTTCAAGGCCAAAATCAGACACTAAATCGGTAGTACAACTTGAAGGATTGTACCAACTTTCGAAAGATCCAACCCGGGAGATTTTAATATATCGTATTTATATTTAAATTGTTTTCGAGAAGCATTTAATATTCCACGGTTTTTTAGCACATAATCATAAGAATTTTTACATGAAAAATTGAAGTTTTGCTTTGTACTTGTAACGCTGCTTTCACTAACGATATGTTCATCCTGTTCCTTTCCTTGCTCCACACTTGTTGCTAAATACGCGCTCGCAAGAAGCATTAGAGACAGGAATGGAGAGAACAAATGTGACAAGCTTTTTCAATTCAGGGCAGGGATTTAGGTCTTTCGATTTCGCGTAAATCAACTCGATTCTTTTCAATGAGAGGTGGTTGCATTTCACGTAAAATTCCTATCTCATCGTACAATATTTCAAGATCTAAGTACATTTTTAAAATTTCTTATAGTGTATTAATTTCTAGTAGTAGTTATGGGCCGCATAGTTATAGGCACATAGTTATGGGTCACAAAGAACTTTTTCGCTTTTCTTTGGCCCTTTTTTGGCACACAACTATGGGCCGCACAGAACTTTTTGGCTTTTCTTCTTTCTCCTCCCAAAATCTCTTCATGCGTTCGCTTCATTTCTTTCTCTCCTCATCGTTTTTTCTCTCCAAATGATCCTTTTGGGCCTCCTCATTGTTGGTTCCTCTTGAAGTGCTTTTATACTGCCTACTCATTATATTGGACAACAGTCCAAATTAAAAAAGAAACTAATAATTCTTGTTGAGAGCCACTTGCGAGCCTACCATCAGCCACGATCAGTGTATACAATGCTTTAAAGAAGTCTATAAAGACCAGGCAGAAGCAGAAACTGAAGAAGCAGAATACATAACACAGGCACAACCAATTACAACAGATAATATGCTCAAGACAGTGAAAAATCTAAAAAATCGAGTACCAGGCATTGATAATATCAGCAATGAAATGATCAACAATGGGGGAAATACCATCATTAAAGAAATTATGCAGCTCTTTGCAGAATAATCCTCCAAGAAGAACGAATTCCAGAAGAATGGAGAACCAGCATAACAGTACCAATCTTCAAGAAAGGTGCAAAAAAAGAACCCAAGAACATCACACTGCTTAGTGCAGTGCTCAAAATTTTCACAAAAAAATTAACCGAGAAAATCGAAGTTGCCGTGGGAAGCTGTGAAGAACAGCCGGGATTCCGCAAAAATAGTTCAACAATAGGCGCTTTCTTCACAGTGCGACAACTATCGGAGAAAGGTATTGAATTTGAAAAACCCGTCTACTTATGTATGGTGGACTTCAAACAAGCATTTGACCGAATACAATTGAACGACATTACAAATATTCTATGTCCACATCGAGTAGATGACAGATACATTAACGTAATAAAAGACATAAACAAAAAAATTGACATCAAGGCTGGAATTAGACAGGGAGACAGCTTAAGTCCAACCCTCTTTAACATCATGATGAACGAAATAATCAAAGAGGTCAAAAACACAGGAATAGGATACAGAGTGACTAACAACTGCCTCAAGATAATATGTTATGCAGATGATGTCACACTAATATCAGAGAACGAAGACGACCTACAAACATTACTATTTGCACCCAATAAAACTGCCAAAAAAATCAACATGATCATATCAACAGAAAAAACTAAATCAATGGTTATATCCAAAGAGCCTGTCAGGTGCAAACTTATAGTTGACAATAAAACAATAGAACAGGTCATGAAATTCAACCACCTAGGGTCGCAAATATCGAGCAGCAGAAACCTGATTGAGGAAGTAAGAGCGAACTGCATCAAAGCATCATTCATTTCCGGTAGCCTAAGAGACCTAATATGGAAAAACAAATGAGACCCGAGCCGAATAAACTAAGAAACTTGAGAAGCACCGAAATGAAAACGCTGAGAGCAAGAAAAGGCATAACACTACGGGATCAAATAAGAAGCAGCGCCATAAGAGATGAATTACAAACGGAAGATGTCAGATGGGTCAGATCCCGGAGAAGGCACTGGAGAGACCATGTAGACAGGATGGACCAGGATATAATTGCCAAGTGGGCAAAAGACGGAAGGCCACAAAGCAGAAGACCCCCAGGTCGCCCGCCCAAGAAATGGCAGGAGTCCTGGACGTTCGGATCGCAAGCAGTGCAATACAGGACAAAGTCCTAAATCAAGAAGAAGAAGGGAAAAATAAGGTGCAATTATGCTTTTCGTTTTCTGTACCAAGCAAATTGTGTTTCAGAAGGAAATTAAAATGATATAGATTTTATTGAAAACCTGGTACGACAAAACGAGTAGTGGATTCGTTATCAGTGTCACCAAATTAATAAAAAAAGTGTAACAATACTTTAAACAACGATAACCGTGTCGATCTGTGGTATTTAAGTTTTAAGTGGGAGTGACCCAGTTATAGAGAAGGTTTATTTTAGCTGCAAACAGCAAAAGTTAAGAAGCACTGGCTATGCTTCTAAACTTTTAAAATGTCAAATCTATAAATGTGTCTTCTCGTCAAGCGTAGCCTATAAGGAAATAGAATTGTCCTTTCTCTCCTCAACTAATCTAATTTTCATTAAATTTCTAATGTAAATACCCTCGAACAAAACCGTATATTTTCATAACCCATCGGTAAATTGCACTTTCTCCTTATTAAAATAGGTGAAAGCCGAGACGTTCCCAACAACGACAATTTTCTACGCCATTCGAACAAAACCGTTATATTTCACGTATTAAAACTAAACATAAACACGTGCAACCCAATGACGTACATACACTACGCGTGCTTTTTTTAAGAAAGAAACCATGAACGAACTTCCGGTTTAAATTAATTTCAAAGTATTTAGAATGAGCTTACCGAAAATATTTATGTTATTAATACACGCTCGTGTAGCGACGTTTTAATTATAAACTCGATTTATTTATGTTTACCAAACTATAATAACCAATTCCGGTTCAAAATTTGATATTAACAATCTGCCAATGTCTGTTTAGATTACATTTATCCAATTATAATTAACAGCTTATACATGATACGGATAGTAACAGTGTAGAGCAATGTTATGATACTATTTCTTGTTTGTTTTAATATACAACTCTTATTTGTCATTATTGTTGCAGAAATGGATCCGTACTAAAACGGTTGTAAATTTAGAAAAAGCCGAATTAAAAGATGCCTCTGCCAAAGAGATTGGTGGAGCCAGTCCACGTTTCCCGTGGAACCATCCCGGAAGATTTCCCATTGCCGTCAGAACTTGAGGCGGCGACCAATGGTACGCTGGCCAACACGGTGCGGCAACTCTCGTCGCTGTCCCGGCACGCGGAAGATCTTTTCGGGGAGTTGGCGCGCGATGCCCAACAGCTTTACGATCGGTCGAACTCCCTGCAGGCAAGGATCGACCGGCTCGCAATTAAAGTTACTCAATTGGACAGCACCGTGGAAGAGGTCAACCTCAAAGACATCCATAAGAGGAAATCGTTTAAAAGCGCTGTCGTCTTCGACCAACAAGTAATATATAAATCTCTATTTATTTATGTTTTAAACTAACGAATTTGTTGGTAGATTTTCTCGCGGAGTACAATGCCGACAGCGATGTTGGAAACGTACCAAAGTTGTGACCGTCCTCCACCACTAGACAAGCTGAATTGTTACCGTGACGATGGCAAGGACGGTTTGAAATTCTATACAGATCCTAATTACTTCTTCGAGTTATGGCGACAAGAGATGATTAAGGATACCGAGCGGGCTATTCAAGGGAAGAAGCCGCATAGACCTAGGAATGCACAAGCTGATAGCAGTGGCAGGCTGAAGAAGCGAGTGCGGCAGCCCCATAAAACAATTGAAAGACAAAGACAGATTGCTATGGGACATGGAGAGTATTTGATGCCTCAGCCGCAAACACCTAATCAAATGCATTATAGGTATGATCGCTATGTATTAAAGGTTTTTATTTGGACTTGTAAAGTAAACAAACACTTAAAAAAGATAAGATTTGCAGTTTTTTAAACATTATTTATCTATATTCTCCAAATTATCTAAAATTGTTGCGTCGATGGGTATGTCGATGAGTAATTTGTATTAAAAACATAATTGGTTTGATTATTGAATCTTCAAAGTACTAGAATGTCCAATTTTTATTTAATATTATTTTCAAAACTTATTAGTATTTTCTTGGTAGCAACATTTTTATGAGAAAATATATTTTTAGAAATCCTCCACCAATTGAGGATCAACAATTAGTTTTGGACCAACGTCCTAACAGACCTAACTCAATAGAAATTCGACGTTCCTATCAACAAGAAATGCCCGACGGTATAAGCTCTCCTGTGTACCCACCATACGAAGAAAATCCTTACCAACAAGGGTTATACGGCGCAGGGCCGTTAAGCAACGAGAGTCTCTACCAACCTTCCACCCCAACTCGAAAAATACGGCCATCGCAACCGCCCCCAGCTCCTCCAAGCAACCAATCTACTCCATCCTCCAACACTCCAACTCGCGGTCGCAGCATGTCAACCGGCCGCGACAATCTCCCGCCTCCGCCACCGCCACCAGATGCTATATCCCCTCCAAACGGTCTACCACCCCATCTTGTCCGCCAAACATCGCAATCGCGTTCCAACAGTCCTCACTCCCACCAACACACTCCAGAACCGATTCAAGACCTTCCGCCACCTCCACCAGTTCCGAAGCAGCCATCCCCACCAAAGCAATCTACTCCAATTGCTCCTCCACCACCTCCTCCTCCTCCAATGCCTCTTCTAAGCAACGGTCCTACGTCGCCTCCACCACTACCAATGCTCAACGGAGACCTCGCAAAGATTCTAAACTCGACTCCTCCCAAATTAACGCCGCCGAAAGAACGTCCGATACAAAAACCTCCGCCAATGGTCGATCCGAGGAACGATCTTCTGAAAGCTATAAGAGACGGAATAAAACTTCGCAAAGTAGAAAAGATCGAACAAAAGGAAGTTGAGAGAGGAAACGGTTTCCATGATGTTGCTAGTATTTTGGCGCGGAGAGTCGCTGTTGAATTTAGTGATTCGGATTCGGCTAGTGATTCGGAATGTGACAGCGAAGGGTGGGGTGAGAACGAGACTTCGGCGTGACATCGCCGCAAAGCCAGTACGGCTAGTAATTCGTACGTATAAAACGGATGGATAGACGGACGCGCACAACGAAAGAAAGCGGTAGGTTTCCCTGATCCTGGATCCGAGCACAAACCAAAAAAAAAAACGAAATTTTTTATATAAGATATAAATATTTGTGTATGATGTGTAAATGCTTCTTTTTATATATTGTAGTGTATTTTGTAGATATAAATGTATCTAGTAAGGCAAAGTACCCCAAGCCTTTAAATTTTAAATAATTGTTGGGGGTTCGCTTTAGAGGGCGTAAAATCCATTCCAATTAGACAGCAAAAGCAACTAGCGTTTTCTGTTCTTTTTATATATAATATATATAAATAAATAATTTATTGCCCCGTATATAAAAATGATATTACATCAGTATTACTGGATATTTAGATTTGTTGCTTCCCACTGTATATACACATAGTCTGTGGCCGCTGGATTATTTTTTTAATTCGATTTCATTTTTTGTATATTGAGTACCTAATATTTAACAAATAGTTTCTAAGTCTATTTACACTTACAATACTAATTATATAACTTCAGGTAAAATATTTGTAATATAACTTGTATGTAATGGGAAATAAAATGTTCAAATCACTTGCGATATTTATTATAAAATGTTATTATATACTGATGCCGTTTTAATTCAATACAATAGTAAACAAGCGTTGTACAAATGTATTACTTTTATTTTGCCTTCGACGTCAATAGCACTTCCACCACATTGTTTAGCAGCGCTAAATATTGTCATCCAACTATACAAAAGCGTCGCTTTGTCATCAAATCCATTCAACAAGCGTTGATTGATTTTGAAAATCAATACATTTATTTATAGTTGAAAACTATATTATAGGTTTTACATTGAATTTAAAGGGGAAAGGCTCGTGATAGATAATAGCAGTTTTATTAATTTGCCCTGGAAGTTTCAATTCTCCTTTAATTTACCCTGAAAGCTTTTTATTCAACCTTTTATTAACCTCCAGGAATTATATTCATTTCAATGGGCAGTTAGAGACTTTTTATAAGTTTGCCAGCTTCTTCTTTTCTTTAAATATCTGCCAGGATCCAGTATAAAGATAATATTGTCTTCATTCTACACATTGTCCAAACAATTATTGTTGGATCTAATAATACTCTGTCACTTGAATGAGGAATTAATTTATTCCAATAAGAAAAGTAGTAGCAATGGGTTTTTCATTACGAGCGACGCATTTTCTTTTTTCAATTAAAAGACTTGTGGGTTAGTTATGGAAATGATTTTTATTTCAAATGGAAGTACAATCGATGCCATTAATTATTGAATACGACATCGTTCAAATGTCCCCCGCGGAAGCGCTGGCACGAGTGAATACGCTGGACCCAATTTTCCATGACTCGAGCACACAAATCGGCCGAAATTTCGCGTCCGATGTTGGCCTGCAGCTCCTCTAACGTTGCTGGCTTGTTTGCATAGACCAGCCATTTAATGTAAGCCCAAAGAAAAAAGTCCAAAGGGGTTAAATCGCACAAACGAGCAAGCTTGTTGGCAAAAACCAGCGATTTAATGTAACCCCAAAACGTCCAAAGGGGTTAAATCGAACGAACGAGCCGGCCAATGACGAGGACCGTTGCGTGAGATAACTCCCTTCCGAACTTTGTCATCTATAATTCGATTGTGTCGTACACGTTGCGCCGTCCTGTTGTAACCACATATGATCCAAGTCCATAGCGTCGAGCTGGTCCCAAAAATACTCTGATGTCATGGCCCTGGAGCGATCGCCGTTGACGGTTAAAGAAAAATGTGACGATGACGCCGCCGGCATGAAAGCCGCACCACATAATTTTTTTGGATAAAGTTGTGTCCTGTGCATCACTTCAGGCTGCTCACTCGACCAAATGCGGCAATTTTGCTTGTTGACAAAACCATCGAGCCAGAAGTGAGCTTCATCCGAAAAGATGATTTTCTTGTGAAAGTTGTCATCTGGTCCAGTTTGCATCTGGTGCAGAGCCCAATAAGCGAATGTACGACGCTTACAGTAGTCGCTTGGCTTCAGTTCTTACGTCAACGCAATCTTATACAGACAGAGAGCCAAATCCTTCTGCAAAATTCGCCACAAACTGGTCACACTGATGTTCAACGCCTGCGATTGACGTGGAATGGACATTCTTGACTGCTCACGCACACTCTCTTGAACGGTCACGATATTTTCTTCATTTCGAGTATTACATTGTCGCACAGGCATTGGGTCATTGGGAGTCGCTGAGCGACCACCAATGCGTTTCCTTTTACCTGTATAGTAACGCCATCTAGGGGCAGCCGCGCGAGCACTGTGCTCGTTGGATAGTTGGGTTTGAGCTGACCGGGAAGCAATTACTCGGGAGATGCCTTGAGGAAGTACACCACACGGATGTGGAGGATGTGGGTGGTCGCGGAGGATCTTACCGGAGCGTTCTTGAACAGGGTGGTTGACGAGTGCAAGGCTGGCGTCCCTCAAAGACGTCTGTCATCAAGGGGCGGTAGCCGGTTTATTGGTGGACGTCAGAAGTGGCGCAAGCGAGACGCGTGGCGGTGGCGTCTAGGCGTCAACTTCAGAGGGCGCGGCGTAGAGGAGAGCCGTGCGAGGCTGCGGAGGAGCGCGCGAAACAGGACCGTGGTGATTTTCAATCTGTAGCCCCGCAGATCGCGGACCAGGTGCTATGCCGTACCGCATCGTCACCGGTCGGTTCGGGCACCAAGAAGGGTGGGACGCACTGTCATGGGACGGTATGTTGGAGTGGACTCCTTCACCGTGGAGGAGGTCGGCAGAGCGGTAGCCTCACTACCCGCGAGAAAGGCACCCGGCCCAGACGGGCTGCCTAACGAGCTGTTCCGCCTGGCAGCAGCGAGGAACTTCGAAGGACTTGCCGACGTCTGTAACAGATGGCTGGAAGAGAGAGTTTCCCAGGTGCTGGAAAAAGGCCATTTTGTCCCTTCTTCCAAAGCCGGGTAAGGATCCCTCGACGCCTGGTGCGTACAGAAAATCTGTTTGCTGGACGGCGGGGCAAAAGTACTGGAAAGGCTGCTTCTATGGCGGTTACAAGCCGTTATAGAGCAAGGGGGCGGACTCGCTCCGCAGCAGTTCGGCTTTCGTAAATGGGTTGGGACGGAGGATGCCATTCGGGCTGCCCTTCGTGTCGCGGAAGGGGGCAACAGCGGACCGTACCGTAACAGGGGACATTGTGTGGTCATCAGCTTTGACGTCGCCAATGCCTTCAACATGGTACAATGGCGGTTCGTTCTCGAGGCCCTAGCAGGGTGGAAACTACCGGAGACGTAGACCGCTGAGACTCACTGCCGATTACCTGCGCGACAGAACCATCAGGTACCGCGAGGGGGAGGACTGGCGTGAGCGGGGGTTGTCTGCCGGGGTTCTGCAGGGATCGGTTTTAGGACCATTCTTGTGGAATGTCACCTATGACGGCCTTCTGCGGACGCTGAGACGGTTACTGCCCACAGGGGTGGGTATTGTGGCGTACGCGGGCGATCTTGCACCTGTCTTCACCGACAGATGCTGAGATATGCTGTATCTCAGGGTCACGCGCGCGGGGAAACTTTTTCGGGAGTGGATGGAGACGACGGGCCTTCAGCTCGCCGCCTTTAAAACACAGGCCGCCCTGCTCTCCACCAGAAGGTCAGGTAGAGGCATTCTGGAGATTGAAATCTTAGGAGAGAGGATACCGGTCGAACGGTCGATCCGATACTTACGATACGGTGTGATCCTCCAGGCGGGTCAGTGTGCCACGCCGCCGGCAACGCGGCACGCGCGTCACAACAGGTGGCGCGTCTCATGCCGATGGCCACCGGGCCTGGGGAGGGTAGGAGGAAGCTTATGGCCAGTGTGGCCACTAGTAGACTCCTATACGCCGCACCGGTGTGGGTAGCGGCGGTGAGGGGTAACGCTCGTAACAAGGAGCGTTTGCAACGGGCACTGCGCCCGGTGGCCATTAGGGTCGCCCGGGCTTACCGCAAAGTCAGCAGTGACGCCGTGGATGTCATATTGCGGATTCTTCAAGCAGACCTCCTTGTTATGGAGTGCGCGTCCCTGAGGGACGCAAGAACATCTGGAGGGAACCGCGGGGAGGCAAGGAGAGTTGCTCTGGAGCAACTACTTGCCTGCTGGCAGGAGAGGTGGTCACACGGCGGAAACGGCGCGTGGACTCGTCGCCTCATCCCTGATTTAATTCGGTGGATGGGGCGACGGCTGGACGAGGTGGTATCATACTTCCTCGCGCAGTTTTTTACCGGACACGGGTCCTTCGGAGCGTATCTCCAGAGGATTGGGAAAGCCCCAGACGACAGGTGCACATCCTGTGTAGGGCGTGCGCGACGACACGGAGCACACTCTCGTGGCGTGGGGCGGGAGGTGTGGGCGGTCTTAAGCCGATTCGCGACTTATCATGCGGGCTAAGGAGGTGCCCGGGTGGAAACAAGGACGGTAGGGTTTTTTTCTTTTTTGGTTTTGTTTTATTTCTGTTGTTATTGTAAATGCTATTGCATAGCATCTTGTATTTTTTTTATGAAAATCCTGTTGTACTACATTAGGCAATGCATAAGTTGTTTCGAATTTTTGCACCAAACGTTCAATAGTCCGTCTTGTTGGACGGTTTCGTCGCTCAAAAATTGGCGTAAGCGCGAGCAACGAAGTCGCGATAGAACGTGAACTTTGATAAAAAAATTTAATAATAATAATTTTTCAAGCATTTATCTCTCCATGATTAAATGGCATAGACTGGCGTTTCAAAATATAAAACAATTGCGAAGGCAACTTCGCTCCTATTTGATAAATGCCAAAAACAAAATGCATCGTTCCTACTGAAAAACCCAATATATAAGGATTATTAATTTGCAAGTTTTACGATAAATCTTAATTTTTTCTTCTTGAGCCTAAGGTAAATGCTACCAATAAAAAAAAGACGAGTATAAACGTGTGATTATTGTTATTTCTTTACAATATCAAACACCTAATCAACTCTTATCCTTACTCTATAAACATTAAAAAAAAAAACATAAAACAAAAGACTCCACTTTACTTTCCACCGCATAATCCATCGGTGAGACGTTTGTTGATATCGTTCCAGTTGACAATTTCGAAGATGGCCTTAACATAATCAGCTCTCACATTCTTGTATTGCAGATAATAAGCGTGCTCCCAAACATCAATGCCGAACAATGGGATCAAACCAGTGGTTCCCAACAAAGGATCTTGATTTGCACAAGCTGCAACTTTAGCCAATCCTAAAACAAGAATATTTTAACAAATGTAATCTTTGAGATTGAATGAGATTGTGGCTTGGGCGTGAGTTAAGAGGGAGTTGTTTGTTGAGAGAGGTAATCGAGGGAACTGTATCCTCCACAGTTGTAGGGAATAGAGTGTAGAAGAAGAGTGAAAATAGTAAACGATCTGAAAGAAGGAAAATGATACGTGGATATGAAGAGAAAGGCTATGAATAGAGTTGAGTGGAGGAGGCAGAATGGAACCTTCACATAGCAGAACATCAATGATGATGATGGATCTAAAGAAATTTCGGATAAACAAGTAAGTTTAAGTTTGTATGATGTTAAAATAGTTTACCAGTTTTTTTGCATAGGCCAAGCCAAGCCCATCCTGAGCCTTGTACAGCTACAGCTGCATTGCCTAATTCTTCTTTCATTTTCTGCATGCTTCCAAATGACTTATCGATGAGCTGGCATGTCTCCTGGCTTGGTTCTGTGGAATCCGGAGTTAAATTGCACCAGAAGATGGTGTGGTTAACATGGCCACCGCCGTTGAATTTCAAGGCAGGTCCCACAGCGATAATTCCACTAAAAATTATAGTTATTAGATTCAGTAAGGAATGATGTAATTTAGAGTAAGTACTAAAATAATTCTACAGAAAACAACGTTAAGAGTATACAGACGGCGGATTATAAAGAACATCGCCAAAAGAAGAATCATATTTTTGAAGTATTAATAAAAGTTTGTTTATAACAATTATTATAGTGAAAATGTAAAAGAATTTTAAAAGGGAAATCGGAAAGTTGCAAATTTTCCGGTCCAAAATACTGTTAGGGGCTACTTTTTGGAAGGCAAAGAACATATGGAAAATTTTTCGAGGGTCTTTTCGAGGAATTTATGTTCCTCTGGTGAGATTCATTTAGTGTTCCCAAACAGTAATTTCCTTCCTAGTTTCGCGATTCGCCGTCCAAAACGCCTTGGAAAAAGCGAAATTTTTCAGAAAATTCTTCAGTTCGCAAGATCCTAACTGTAGTTTTACAAAAATGGAATTAAAAAATTTTCGAAAAAAATTATTTAGTTTCCCATGGTCCAATCCATCTATTTTTCCGAAAATCGAGGTGAAACTGTTCTAAATCCATATAAGAATATTTCCGAAAATCTAGTAAAAACTCCACTTTCCTTAGTTTCGACCAAAATCAAGGCAAAACTTAAAGTTTTCCAATAACCTGTTCCAATATTCCTCATGGTCTGATTCAAACTGTAAATATAAATTTATCCGAAAATCTACAAACGTCTTCAGTTACTCATGGTCTAGATCAGTGATGACGAACCTATGACCCGCGAGTCAGACACTGGCCCACACAGACTTTTTATGTAACCCACACATTGCTTTTTATAAACCTTTAGAAATGGTCAATCACTCAATATTATTATTACTTTTTATAAAAATTCGTCAACTACAATTAAAAATTTCTTCTCAACGTATGTGTTTAAAATATGTTTTTAGTTGTAGCCCTGTATGGCTGCAGTTAAAAAAAGAAAAACAAACGATACAAATTACAGACCATCCAAACAGAATGGTTTGAAAAATATGGCGATTGAAGGAAATAAAAGTGTGTAATTTGGAACGAAAAGTTACTGCACAATTCAAACATTTTGAAAAGTTGAATTCTATCTCGCCTTTTCAACAGACGAAGAAAGATTTTTGTTTTTATTTTTCACCGAAGAAAATAGAAAATTATTGTGTTTTAAAAGCGTTTTTGATTCCAAAAAAATGATCTCTTCCTAGAAAATAAGTCTCGAGGGGCACAAAATTCAAATCTTGTCAGGGCCGCTCATTACCCTAGCTAAGGCACTGATTACAGGTGCTAGTATTTTAGGAAACATTTATTATTAGGAAACATCTTTCAGAATGAGTTTGCAAAAAGCGTAAGAATTTCATTATATAATACATCAGGAAGTTTTATGTGCGAAACAAGGTTTGAAAATATTATAGAATGTAATGCCAGTTTTAAAAGTCATCAATTTCGTAAACGTACGAGTTCTTAGTTTTCTTACTTTTAATTTCCACAATTATTAGAGGAAACTGAGTGTCAATATTCTGAGATTTTAATTTTCAAAGTACAACTATTTTTAATGTACAATCGGTTTGTAACTTTAGAAGTTGTAAAACAAGAATGAAACCCGGGTTTTGTTAACTTTTAAAAGTGAGAACAAAAAAGGGTTCTTTGACCACCCTTCTCTTTTCCAAGTGATGTCACTAACCTGGTGACCCACGAGTTAGTACGAAAAATATAATGAACAAAATTTGACCCACTACTCAAAAAGGTTCGCCTTCTAGATTATCCCTGGTCTAGATTATAGGTGGTGAAATGGTAGCTCGTGAGCCGCATGCGGCTCTTTATGCGGTACTTTATGCGGTACTTCAAGCGGTTTATTGTGGCTCACTTCAAGAAGTACAAAAATTACAGAAATACTACACATGTGCTACAGCGCGAACTCTCGATCCAAAATAAGATAAAGTTTTAAGGACTGTTGGTTTAACATAGTGTAAGTTTTTATAATTTTTAAATATCGTTTTTAACGTCTTTCCAGCGTAAGCTAAGAATGTTATCAAGTTTGATCAAAATGCACAGAGTTCTAATGAGAAGAGAGTAATGAAACTTTTATAGATAGTTAAGGATAGAATTGGTGAAACCATCCTACGTTATAGATAATCATACAAACTTAAAACAAATGGAACACAGCCTGAATATATAAATATATTCAGCCTTTCCAGAGCTCTATAACAATTATTTAGTCTTTTTAGGACTACCAAAACAAATCTCACATGAAATTTGTAAGTTATTTTACAGCTTTCAGTCCACCTTCGTGGCACTCAACAAAAACCATAAAAATAACATTGTTTTTAAGATCATGTCTTTCTGATACCTTCAGTGGATAGCCATTTCTAAACGCGTCCACAGATGGCTATCCACTTAAAGTATCGGAAAGACATGATCTTAAAAACAATGTTATTTTTATGGTTTTTGTTGAGTGCCATGAAGGTGGACTGAAAGCTGTAAAATAACTTACAAATTTCATGTGAGATTTGTTTTGGTAGTCCTAAAAAGACTCAATAATTGTTATAGAGCACCGGAAAGGCTGAATATATTTATATATTCAGGCTGTGTTCCGTTTGTTTTAAGTTTGATAGTTAAGGATGTTGTTAGGAAATAATATAAAAACATTCAGATCAATTTACTAAAGGGTTTAATATTTATTGCAATTCGACAGTTTTTACACGTCGTCTTATGAGCATACTATATATTCTTGGTATAAAAAGTGTTCAAAAATGTCATAAATAATATGTAGGAAAAATTTCCAAGCAATTCAGATAAGCAGCTAAAATATTCGCAATAACTGTTGCAAAACTTCATCGCGATTAAGAACACGTTTTATGAGATATTGAGGTATTTTGGGAGGTGCGGCACTAAAGATTTTCCGAGAAGTAAATTTGGCTCTCTGTCTACTCTGTCCCTCTGGTCTACATCAAAACCCTAATAACCCTTTTCTCGAAAATAGAGGAAAAGCTCAAAATTTTCGAAAAAACGACGGTTTTCGCTGGGAAAAATAAAAAAAAATTCTCAAAATCCCACGAAACCGATTTTCCATTTCCTTTTCTTCTAACGATTCGAGGAGGGCAGTGAAAACTGCCGAAAGTCCTTTAATCAGCTTTCTTCCAGAAAGGTTTTATTTAAAAAAAACGTAACGTCTCGTATACTTTGATTATAAATTGACGTATCACTACGTCGTCGGCTTCAAAATTTTAAACTAAAAAAAACGTATTAATACGCCAACGGACTGCAATGTGTTAAATCAATGTGTGTCTTGATAATTGTTTGATCAAGATTACAGAGTTTATAAATTTGTAACAAAAAAAAAAAAATTAAAACACTCGGTGTAAGTTTCACAAATGAGTTTATTAAACACTTTATCGATTTCGGCTTCTTAGGCCTTCGTCAGAAGTTTGGTTTAAGGCTAAGAAGCCTAAGCCTAAGAAGCCGAAATCGATAAAGTGTTTAATAAACTCATTTGTGAAACTTACACCGAGTGTTTTAATTTATAATTTTTTTTTTTTGTTACAATGTTTCACCTAGCGCCTACAGCTGAATCTTTAAATTTTATTTTCATAAATTAGTATCATTTATTAATGCAAAATATAATGAAAAATCTATTTGATGTAATTAAAAATAAGTAGTATTTTCTTGATTAAGTAAATCGTAAAATAGAAAATTTAAATTTTTGCGCGATTCCGAGATTTGCGGAACTAGCAAATTCGGTTTCAGACCGAACCGTTTAAAGTGACAGTCGCATCGCGTCGCGTCGAGTTCTAAAAATTCGCACAAATTTTCCAAATTTGGGTGATATAAATTTGTTGGATGGATTTATGTAATACGTGTATTTTTCAGCTTCAGTTAGATATATTTCATTCCTCTTGCGAAATTTTTGCGCCTTCGAAATTTTCAATTATCTTAGAAAAAGTGTAGGACAAAAAGTGACGTAGGAGAAAATGGCAGCTGTGGCGTCGGAAACACTCGTGAAAACCGATTCAAATTACCCAATTTATTTAAAAATTTCTGGTAAGTTTTCTTAATTCAATTCGCAAATACATTTGAAAATGACCTACTCCAGTCGAAACTCCAATCGTCTTAAATGTTTAAAATTATATAACTGTGAATAATATTTTTCTATTTACGTTATTTCTATGTGCTTAATAATTCTCTAATAAACTGAATTTATAATAATAATAATAATCTAATAATAAACCATCAGAGTATAAAAATATAAATCGAGTTTATTAAAGAATTATAGAGCACTGACATAATTAGAAAAAATATTTCACAAAATTGTTGAAGTAAATTCGCGTAGTCGAAACAATTTATGGAAAAATGAAAACTTCAATTAAAAAATTCACTGTGTTATTCACTAATTTTTAACCACTAAATTAGTGGTTAAAACAGTGAATTTTTCAATTCAGTGTAAGCATAAAGTACCACATAGTAACGGTCGCCACCATCCTATTAACAATTACATTTAGTTTTTATCGGATTAAATGCTATTTAACCAAATAAAAAAAATGGTAAAAAAGTATTAATAATGATCTTTGGACTTCAAGAAATAAGGCAATATTAACACTACACAGAAAGCGGATTACAAAGAAAAACATCGCCAAACGCCGGCCCCCTTTTTTGAAGAATTAATAAGTGTTTTTATAACATTATAGTGAAAAATGCAAAATAAGTAAAATATAAAAGAATTTTAAAAGGAAAATCGCAAAGTTGCAAATTTTCCGATCCAAAATACTGCTAGTGGTTACTTTTTCCGAAGGCAAAGGACATATGGCAATTTTGTCGAGGGTCTTTTCGAGGAATTTTGTGTTCCTCTGGTCAGGATCTAAATCTAAAATTAAACCATTTACTGTTCCCAAACACTAATTTACTTCCTAGTTTCGCAATTCGCCGTCCAAAACGCCTGGGAAAAAGCGAATTTTTTTCGTAAAATTCTTCACTTCCGCAAGATCCTAGCTGTAGTTTTACAAAAATAGAATTAAGAAGTTTTCGAATACAATTTCTTTAGATTCCCATCGTCCAAACCATCAATTTTTGCCCAAAATCGAGAGGAAACTGTTCTAACGATTTTTTACTTACTGTCAAAATATGTGACATACCTTTTTATTAAAATAGTTGATATTAGTGGGATGGATGTGCCTGAAGAGAAGCAGAAAGATTATTGATATTTGGTTCAAAAAAAGTTTTAGTCTCAAGTCATCTCGGTTGAATCTGTTCCTCTGTTTTGTAAAAATTGCGTTCGCGTGATTAAAACCAGCTTCAACCATATATGAAGTTGAGAATGTAAGTAAAAAAAGTTTGGCTTCTACTCTGAGTTTCGGATATTTAGTGGCAATATTTGATTGCTCCAAAATTCACTGAGGTTTATATTTCTAAACAACGCTTTAACTTTGAGATCTACACATAGTTCAATTAGTTCATCTTCCTAGCCAGGTTCACTAGCTTCATTATCAATTTTTGGTTTGGGAGCATGCATATTCTCCAATTCTTCGAAACGTGCTTTAACGTCTTCTCTTGTTAATCCACCCCCTTTTGAGCCCCATGTATTAATCGACCCCCGTGTATTAATCTACCCCAGGAGAACTCCAGGAGATCCCCTAGGGTCGGTATCGACCACTTTGGCGACCACTGATCTAGTTCTTGTTTTAGTGCCATGAAAGTGGGCCGAGTGCTAGTAAATGACAGACAAATATATGTTGTGTTTCAACATGAGATTTGTTTTGTAGTTTTAAAAAGACTTAATAATATTATAGAGCTATGGAAAGCTTTATTGAATATATTTATATATTCAAGCTATGTTCCGCTTTAATAAGTTAGCACCTAAAAGAAGTTTCAAAAAATTAGTGCAAAATGACAAAGATGAGATAATATTAGTGCAAGAGGCTAAAAGCAACTTTGTTACTGAAACCTTCATAGTTTTATAAAACCCATTGAATGGAATTGATTTAATGTAATCATGTAGTTTCATCCATCAATCCTTAAATTTCGTTCATAGGAATGTTATATAATTGCAATAAATATAACAGGAGTATAATATAATAATAGGATAATATAGTATATTTTACAGCAAGAGATGAAAGTGGCGTTTTTTTTGGTGACGTGGGAGTTTGCTCACGAGCGCCAGCGAGTTAGCAATCACACCCAACCAAAAAAAAAAACACTTTCATCTCAAGTAGTAAATGCAATTTTTTCTACTGATTTCGGTTGTAGAATCCATAATTCGACTTTAATAAATCCAATTCGAAGCAAACTGTCAGAACTGTCAATACAAATATAATTGTTAGTTTGGTCGTTTCCATGTTAACATATTGAATTCTCATAGAAAGTGATACTTTTCAAGTCAAATGTCCTAATTTTATTTCGGTTTTTTTAAATAGTTTCAGGCTCGTTTTACGTTTGTACATAAAATATTTCATTGAAATTGATGTAATTAATAAGAAAGTCTATGCAAATTTGGTTAGTTTAGTGTTTTAATCCAGAAAATCATAAATTCTCATTTTCGCTCTAGATGTGAAAATATTTTAAACTCTAGAATGAAAAAATGTCACTTTCATGTAGGGTAAGCCGTGGAAAAAATGCCATTTTCACATATATCAGTAGAAAAAATATTTTTTATCACTCATGCTATCTTGTTTCACGTTTTTTTAATGCGATAAAATGTCACTATTCTATTACACGTAACGTAACTTACGGGTAACGCACGAAAATATCCATATCGCTAGGTTACATTAAAATAAACGAATAAATACAAATAAAATGAATACAATCAAGACCTCGGTATTAAAAAAGTGACGTGAAGGGTCAGAATTTTTTCATTTTTGTTTCCATTTCTTTTGGATGGAACCTGTAGCCCAAACTTGTAAGAAAATCCCCTCACATGAGTAAAAAAAATACATATTGTTTGTAACATGGGCGAAATTGTCAATTTTACTTCGTTGGTGCGCACATTTTCGCTCTCGAGTAATATTGACAACCTTTCGCCCTAGTTACAAAATCTACAATATTATAATTATAATAAATATTTATAATAATAATGATATAATGCATAATTATAATAAATGCATATTATATTATTACTTATCTGTCAATTTTTTCGTCTGAAAATTTGTCAATAGTTGATAATATGATGATAAAATATTTACTTGATATCTTCCTTGAGTTGAGCATCATTGAGCTTCTCTTCAGCAGCATTGAGATTGTTAACATAGGCTTGATGATGCTTCTGATGATGGATCATCATGATATCTCTTTTAATAATTGGTTCCAATGCATCATATTTGTAGGGGAGTTCTGGTAGCGTG
Organism: Phosphuga atrata; assembly: GCA_944588485.1. Classification (NCBI taxonomy): domain Eukaryota; kingdom Metazoa; phylum Arthropoda; class Insecta; order Coleoptera; family Silphidae; genus Phosphuga; species Phosphuga atrata. Next base: position 25,199,501 of record OX155893.1, read on the forward strand.
TGTTTTGAACGCACATTTCTAGAAATAATAATACAAAATACTTCAATAAAAGAATAGGTCATTTGTGTTTTGCTTTGTTAATATTTAATTTACTTGAAGAAAAGGAGTAATTTTATATTTTTTCCAACTAGGCTAAGATGAAGGCTAATTTTTAATTTAATTTTAATAAAGCCAAAACTAGTAAACACAAATATTAAACTTCAAGATGGTCAAATCCACAAATAATAGATCATTTGAAAAAAAAAAAATTGTGCCGAATAATGTGATGCAGATGAGAAAAACCAAGGTTCTCTCTACATAAGATTCTGCATAAGTATCAGAAGATTCAATAAAAACTTTTATATTTTTTTAGTTAACATGGATTTAGTAACATCAAATTCTTATGCTAATATGATAAAGGCATTAACTTTCTTCTGGAAAATCTATTTTTCTAGGATAATACTATTTGCTACTATTACTTGCTAAAATATTTTTAAATGAGATATTTAATGAAAGGGAATTGGAAAAGAAGTATAGAGAAATGTTTTCCCATTCAGCCCATTTTATTATTAACAATGTTAAAAATAGTACAGTATATTCTCGATAATCCGACACATATGGGACCAGACAACCGCCGGATTACAAGAGTGGTGGGAGGGAAGAGCGCGAGAGGTCTCCAGACCGCCCGATTACTGGACATGTCGTCCGATTACCCAACGGCCGAATTACCGAAATTATACTGTAACAAGTTTTTGTTACCAATGTTGCAGTTAGCAACTTGTTGCACAATGTAGCAGCAGCCTCCTTTAGAATTTTGAGGCCCCAGACACAAATATGGAATGAGGGTCATACTAAATAGAAAAGTGACTTCGGCATAAAAATCTATATTTTTAATAAATAAATACATACATACATAATCAGTTTAACTAGTTTCTATCAGTTTAATCAGTTTAACCTAGTTTACCCTAAGGTGTTACATTTCATTTTCTAATTCTTAAATTTAATCTTTACGATACATCACATTTCTTTCACTATATATGAACATTTTCCACTCCTTTTTTCCTTTTGCCATAATTAATGCTTGAACTATTGAGAGTCCTCTGTCCTCTACTATTTTCTCTATGTTTCGATTCCATGTTGTCTTTGGTCTTCCTCTACTTTTCTTTTTTTGACCTTTAGCTTCCCATACTCTCTTGACTGGTCTTTTGTCCTCCATTCGCTTGATGTGTCCATACCATCTCAGTTAGCAGTTCTTGATTCACTTTGCTACTGATTGCACCTTTAACTGTTCTCTGATGGTGTCATTTATTATGCGATCTCGTCTTGTGACTCCTAACACTCTTCTTAGGTATTTCATCTCTATACTTCTCTTTAATCTTGCTCTTTAATCTCTTCGTTAACACCCAGCTTTCGCACCAAAATGTTAGTATAGGTACGAATACAACTCTGTATATACTCATTTTTGCTTTTAGGGAGACTTCTTTCTTTCCCAGGAAACTATTTCTGAGGCTGTGGTAAACCCTTGCTGAACTCTCTATTCTGTCATTAATTTCTATTTCTTGGTGTCCCTTGCTATGTAAACGTACTCCCAGGCATTTAAAGGTGTTAACATGTTCTATTGCCTTTCCATCATCCATCCATCCATCTATTGCTCAATGTTTACTTTTGTATCTGGTTTCCCACTAACCATGATTTTTTTCTTCTCTTCGTTTATCTTGAGGTTCTTCTCTGCTAATTTCTCATTCCATATCTCCAAGTTTCTCTTCAGTTCAATTTCACTTCTCGCGAATATAAGAAGGTCGTAGGTTTCTAAACCCCATACTACATGAATACGTTCTTTTCCTCGTTTCTTTCATTACTTCGTCCATAACTAGGTTGAATAAAGTTGGACTCAAAACACCTCCTTGCCGTACACCCTCGTTTACCGTAAACTTGTGTGATTGCATGTTACCTGTTCTAACAACATTTCTACTATTTTTGTACATGCCCATTATTGCTCTTATTAGTTTTATGTTAATTTTCCTTTTGATCAGGGTTTCTTCTATCTATATTCTCTATATTGATCTTGATATTCTGTCGAATACCTTTTCCAGGTCAAGGAATGCTATATTTCAACGTCTGTATTGCTTAATTGCTTATTCTTTCCATCATCTGTTTAATCGTAAATATATGGACCGTTTATTTTGAAAGTGGTGTGTCCATTTTTGTTGTTTCGAGAAAATTGAAGTTAAACATATTAGTTGCTATGCAATTTTCTATATTGGCCTATTTTAAATTGGCAAACAAATTAAACAAAACATTGGCATTTTTTAAGATATAAATACTTATTAGTAATAAATAAAAAGTTTACACTGAATTAAGCATAAATTGCGTAATATCTCATTTTTTGTGAAAACACTAAATGGACTCTTACACTACTTTCAAAATAAACGGTCCATAAGATCCTGTATACTCCCGCCTTTCCTGAAACCACTTTGTGACTGTTCGAGCTGTGGTTCTAGTTCCCGACTCAGTTTTGTTTCTAATATTCTCTCATACACTTTCGATGCTATGCTTAGCAGGGTGATTCCTTGGTAGTTTTTACAGTCTCTTCTGTCTCCTTTCTTGTATATTAACACAATGACCCCTATCTCCCAGTCTTTTGGTACTCTGCCTTCCTCCTAAGCCATATTGCATATTTTTGATAATAACTGGACTCCTTTTTCGCCCAAATTTTTCAGAATTTCTCCTGTTATATTATCATGCCCAGCAGCTTTTCCTCTTTTGAGTCTATTTATGGCATTCTTAACCTCTTCTAATTGTATGTGCTCTCTTTGTTCTTGTGATTCTTCTATGTTGTAGATTCTTTCGGTTCTGTCCACAATACTTCAGCAGATTTTCAAAGTATCTTCTCCATCTTACTATTATGTCTTCTTCCTCTGTTAATATTGCTACATGTTCATCCTTAATTTGCTTAATTACTTCATTCTTCTTCCCAGATCTTATGTTTTTCAAAGTTTTGTAAAATAGCTTTTGGTTTGTATGAAAGTCAACTTCGATTTTTCTTCCAAACTCCTCCCAGGTATCTCTTTTTGCTTCTAATACTATCTCTTTGACTCTGTCTCTCTGTCTTTTATAATCTTGGTATGAGGTATTATCTCCTTTACGTAGATATATTTTCCATTTTTCTTTCTTTAGTTTAACCTCCTTTTTAACATTGTTGTTCCACCAGGCCGTTTGCTTTCTGTTTCTTTTTATTTTCAAGGTTCCACATGTTTCTTTTGCTGCGCTAATTAGGGTGTTTCTGCATGTTTCCCATGCTTCCTCCACATTACAATATTTATTAGTTTTTGCCTCATCTAATATTTCCTCAACTTCCTTTGTATACTTGTCCGCTACTTCTTTTATCATTAGTTTGTAATTTTTTATCGACTCCCTACTATTGTTGTTTCGCAGTTCTATTTTGTTCTTATTATTTCCCGCTCTCTGGCAGCTTATCGTCGTTTTCGCTTTTAGTAGATAATGGTCACTATTTATTTCGGATTCTCTTATAACTCTAACATCCCTTATTTCCCGGGTAGAGTTCCTATTTATGAGTACATAGTCTATTATAGATTTTCCCCCCTGCTTGGGACCTCTCTTATGTATTTATGGGCGTCTTTGTGTTTAAAGAATTCATTTTAAAGAGTTCATTACTAATAAGAAAATAACCTATGAGTAATGAACTCATGAATGTACACAGAAATCAATAATTCTGTGTCCATTGTTGTTTCACCAAACTGTCCAATTACATCACTTGTCCTTTCATCTTTTATGCCGACTTTACCGTTTAAGTCTCCTAGCACCACAATTTTTCCATTCCATTCCAAAATTTGTCTTTAGTTTCTGCTTTATCGCTATCATTTGGGCCATACAGAATTACCAGATGTAAGCTGCTGTTTCTTTCTATTTCTAATTCAATTTTCATTATTCTTCTGGATATACATTCCCATTTATTTTAAGTACTGATACACCCAACTACTCCTTTTGCTCTAACTTCATATGTGACGCTGCTTAGGATCATCATATGACCTTCCTCTAGCTCTGTGACCTTTTTTCCCTTATCTTTAGGTTCTGTGATTACTAAGATATCTATATCGCTTTCTTTGAATTCCTCAATTAGTTCTTTCTCTCTTTTCCATTTAGTCCTCTAATGTTCTATGTTGCCAAATTTATTCCTCGCAAACCATTTACATGCCATATTTCCCTTATTTGTAATTTCTGTTAATCATTTTTTCAAGTATTATCTTCTGCCTCCTTTACTAGTACTAGCCTTTCTTCAACTTCACACCATTTCCATTCTTGATCATCAATAAATACTTTCTGGTACCCTATTTTAGTTTTCTTCCCCTTCTTCCCTTCTTCTTGGGCAACTTTCCTAACTTTTCCTTGTATCTCTCTTTCTTTTCTTGACATCATCATTAATGTATACTTTTCCTTCTTCATAGTTTCATAATTTATTTTTATTTTTCATAACTTTCATTTTTTCATTTGCATTGTTGAGTTCCACGAGGTATGTTTACATACCTAGTTTCACAGCTGATTTAAATAAATGAAACGTACAAAATCATCAGAGAATGGACTTTCACATTGTCACCAGAAGCAGGACTGAAACTTGGGTAAAGGAAAGGCAACCGCAATGTAACCTATCTAGCCTTTGCTAATGATCTCACCCTATTGGCCAACAGCACGGAGGAGGCTATTAATCAACTACAGAGCCTCTACAATGTTGCGGCAAAAACCGGCTTGAGGGTCAACATACAGAAGACTAAGTTCATAACCAATATCAAGCAGGCTTCTTCTGCAATCCTACTAGGAAACAATTATCTGTAAATTTCCTGCAGTCAAGTGACTACTTGGGAGAATGGATCTCAGCAAACGAGAGCAAAACCATGGCCATAGACACCAGGTGCACCAACTTAGAGAGGGCCTATCATTCCTGTAAGAGCATCTATACCTCCAAGGACATAAAACAGAAGCACTACAACTCGGTAGTAAGATAATCTGCACTCTATGCCTAGGAGTGCCTCTTGATGAATCGAAAAGGCCCACTCAGGAAACTAGAACTTACAGAGAGGAAGAACACAAGGAGAATACAAGGACCCATAAGAGAGGAGGATGGTACCTACAGAATTAGGCAAAATAATGAGCTCCACGAACATCAGGAAGACATAGTCATATGTATGAGGAAAAGACGACTGACCTTCTATGGGCACATGACCTGCCTGAATTACTCCAGGCTCACCAAGAGGATCCTCACAGTGACAAGTAGGGGAAAGGCGTCCAAAGCCAAGTGGTTCACCTCTGTTAAATCAGACTTAAACTCCCGACAGGCCATCCTGCAGGGAGTCTTCCCACTGTCTCTCACTAGCAAGCAGGGTACAGGCACTACGAGACCTAAATGGACGGATGAGAGGAAGCAAGCTCACAGCCAGAAGATGAAGGCATACTGAGCCAAGAAAAGCAGAAGACCCTAGCTGAGAGTTAAGACGAGCCGCGTGGTCCCTAGTAGGCCAAAACGAAAAAAATATGAAAATATGTTAAGTAATATTACACAATGGTAAAAACATGATTAAGTCTGTAAAAATGCTAAATACTTATGCAACTGAAGCAAATACTGATTTGGTTGATGAATACATCGATGAAGGCTCTGTGGACAGATTTCACTTTAAAATAACTCCAACATTAATCTAAATTTTATTAACCAGCAAAGATGTACTGCCTGTACACAACAATCAGCATTAAAAGAAGCACTACAAGATTCGCTGGGTTCTCAAACAACCCATGACAAAGTTAGAAAATGTTTGTCCAATGTGGGTTATTACCAACCCTTCAAACACTGCGACCAAGTGGCATACTGCAATTTGCTCTAATTTACATTTTACATTTCATAGGCCCAGAAACTTGTGTGTTATTTTTTGGGTTTTATTGAGGATATTCCCTCCCATGGTGTTAATTGGCTAACAAGGTGTTAATTAATTACACATTTGTCTTCTGGTACAAATGTGGCTGACACTCACTCCTGGGAGTGCACTTCATTAGAGGAAAGAAGTGTCAAACACTCTAGGGAGGTTTTCAGTTAGACCTATTGATGACGTTCCTACACAGTGTGGTAGTGCTTCAACAGTCCTCATGTTAGATTTCTGTCATCAATGATTCTAAAGTAATGTTGACATTTTTTACTCAAAAATACAATCAAATATCTTAATAATAATTTCTGAAAATTTAAACAAAACATTGTTAAGATCGAAATCATTGCACAATTTATTTCACAAGTTTTAATCATGGGTCTATTCAATTAAAAAGTTTCATTTAACACATTCACTGCCACGCCTGATTTTATGACTTTCCTGTATCGCTGATTTAAACCTCTTTACAAAATCGATAGTTATAATGATTTGGTATTTATTTTCTTTCTCTAGGGACCCTATAGAACTATTCTAGGTGATTTTCGCGAAATGGGTCACCGGTGACCCAGTGAAGTGCTGGTCAATAATATGCAAAAAAAAGTATGCAAACACCGCCGGGTTACCTGTGTCATGGCGGCAGTGAATGTGTTAAAAAGTAAACTTTGCCTTTATGTATAACAACTTGCATCAAAAGTTAATTTATTAATGCTTTATGATATATTTTGTGCTGTTGATTAAAAAAATGTAATTTGGTACAGTGTGGGCCACTGTGATCCTAAGCATATGCCCAGCTGAATGACAAGAGAGGTGTTATTTGATATTCAATTCGATTTCGTAATTGAAATAGACAATTAATGGCAAGAAACATGTGACTAAACCATACTAAGATCAAACTAAAACAAGAAATCCATGAACCCGTAATTACAAAAAATGGATGGGGGCAGTAATGGCACTAAAATATTTTTTCTCAACAGGGCAACGGCATCCACATGAAATGCAAAGAGTGGTTCTGGGATGTCTGTGAAGTTTCAGGGGGTTCACTTGTCAAGGCTACTGAAAGACGGCCTGCTATGTCTCCATAAAAGCAAAAAAAATTAAATGATTTTTAAGAGATTAAACAAGTCACAATTTGTGTGAGTTAGGTTGACATCAACATACAAATACACCAGACATGCAGGGTTATATTATTAGATGGGGACAGTATTGGAAAATCTATTGTGATTTATGTAATATGAATATGAACCATATTTCTATGAATAATAAGTGACATATATTTGTTAGCAATTTTATTCCTTAAATTAAATGTTATTTATGTAAGAAAACTCTACAGTACTTGATTGCGGTGATAGCAAGACGACGACCAAACATTTTCGAGTTTTTGAGGTCCAAACTCCAACAAATGGTAAGCAAATGCCGGCAACTGCGAAGTTACGAAACTGACATCTATCAGCTGTTCCAAGTTATGTAAGATTAAAACCAAAAAAACCGCGAAAAACAAAAAATATTAAAATTTACTAAACATACATCGAATTAATATATCATTTCTAATATTAAAAACATTTATTTTCAAAGATTATTACAAATTAAATCGATATTTAAATATATATAGTTCTAGTTTCTAAAAACATGAACTTAAAATTCCTGTTAGCTTGGTTGCCAACTTATGCTTTAATATTTGCCAAAATGCTGAATCGATTGGCGCAAGCTGGAATGTATGCCAGTGGTGAGCAAACTATTTTCATTTTCGACCCAACATTTTTTGGAAAATTTTATCGCGACCCCTGGATAGAAGATAGCAGCACTGAAATATATACTAACTGAAATTTACAATATGTATATTTGTGAAAAAAATGAATGTAATGTAATGAAAAAAACAACACTGAAATGTATAATAGTATATACTACTACATATTAATCGTTTTTTTCAAGTGAAATAGTGATCAAGATGGAATAGTTGTTGTGGGTGTAATTGTTGTTTTAGGGTGGAATAGTTGTAGAGGGTGAAATAGTTGATGAGGATGGAATAATGTGGAGAATTTAGAGGTAAACGCCACTGGTGACGATGAATAAATCATGTGGTTTTTTATCTGGCAATTGTTCTGCCGCTTGGCGGTATGCAACCCTGTATGCAACCCTATATGGAAAATTTAAAAGTGTAAAAGTGCCACTGGCGCTTTCATCGCCACCTGGTGCGACATGTGGTAGACCATAGTTAATTGTAAATATACTGCCAGACTGCCAATCAAAGCGCTTTAGAAACGTTGCCTAGCAATAGAGTTTTTGAAAGAATATTCCATTCAAAACCCGCTTTATTTTTAAATTTCAGGCAATACTGTACAAATAAATGAAGGCGGTAGAGTCTTTTAATATTTCTATAAAAAATGTATTGCCACATTGACTTAAGCTTTTGGATCTTGATTTATCTGATCAAGACCACATACGCGCGGCGGTGCCGCGCATTTGTCGTCTTGGTTTATCTGGTTTACCACATACGCGTATGTGGTCTTGATTTATCTGCCGCTTCGCGGTGTGCAACCTAATCATTTTTGATGAAAATCTTCTCTATCGCGTGTTAAGTGTTAAACGCATGTTCGATAGAGTTTGAAAAAATGGACAGAAAAAAGATTTGACATAACTACATTTTTTTTTCAAAATTTCTGTATTTACAAAAATTCTGTATCAAGGCTATCGGCCACGAAGATACCAAAACGTCAATTTCAATAATAAAATGTATAATCTATATGGATCTGAAAGAAATTTCAATATATCTCTTGCAGTGTTCATTTTATAGTTATTTGAATTTATTAATTTCTGTTATGTTCGAGTTTGAGGGGCGACGGCCACCGCCAGATAAAATATTTTGAAAAACTAACTAAGGGAAATCATATACTGACTAATTCTCTACAAATGTGTGCAATTTTATTGTTCCATGTTGTGTGAAACTTATTAAAATAATTTTTTAAACAAATCCAGACATGTCAATTACGAATTCCGATCAAAAATGAACACGAAAATATTCAAAAATATTCAAAAATTCCGAAAAAATGTATTAACATTTGAGAGATTTAAATGAAACTTTTACTGAATGTGGGTATCCACCAGAACTATGAGTTGACAAAATTTTAACGCTCCCACTCCAATGGGGACGACGTGAGGAATGATTTTTTCATCAATAATTTTATGGAAATATCTTGTCAACGCCTCAAGATGGAAAATTATAACCGAGATATCCGTATGTAAAACGTCAGTGTCTACAAAAAAGTATTGTTTGCAAATCTTGTAAAATCCTTCTGTTTGGTCGCAAAAGTAAAAAATATAAAATCTCAAAATTTATCAAAGGGTTTCTGTAAATTTCGTTTTTAAATTTTTTCGTTTGGAAAAAAAAAATTCGGCCAAACGGTTCGCTTTGGAAAGATGAAAATTACACAATTTTTAGATGAAAATCTGCTCTATAAAGTAGCGCTAAATACATGTTTGGTAAACTTCGGAGACTTGGAAAAAAGAGTTGAAAGCATGTTTTCAATAAATATTTCTTTATTAGAAAAAATTATGTGCCCAGGCTATCGGCCATGAAAATACCAAAGCGTCAATTTCAATGGATAAATGTATAATTTATATAGATCTGAAAGAAATTTAAATATAGCTCTTGCAGTTTTCATTTTATAGTTATTTGAATTTATTAATTTCTGTTATGTTCGAGTTTGAGGGGCGGCGGCCGCCGCCAAACAAAATATTTTGTAAAACTAAGTGGGATATTATAGACTGACTAATTCTCTACAAATGTGTGAAATTTTATTGTTCCACGTAGTGTGAAACTTACTAAAATATTTTTTTTAAATGAATCCAGATGTCAATAAAGAATTCCAACATGTTGTGGCACCCACAGCCAGATCAAATATTTTTCGAAAATGATGTCTTAGTTATTGAGGTGTTAGACAGATCGACCTTTTCTTTAGAAGCGTGTACAATTTTATTGTTCCACATGCTGTAGAATCTATTAAAACCTTTTTTTAATGAAACCAGCCATCAATTTAAATGAGAAACGTGGTCAAAGATTTAGATTTTTCACCCAGGATAAATAAAATACTTGATAATTTGTTTGTTAGAAGAAAAAAAAACGTTTATTACCAAATTTAAAACTCGGAATAGAAAAACAGTTTAAATAACCACAAACACTTTGGCACATAATTCCACTAATATCATATGTTCCAAAATGATTTGCACTGATTTCAAGAACAAACTTTTCTGGGCGAAACTTGCTTGGGGGTCTCTTCTCGGTCAGAATTGTTCGAAAAGTCTGAGTTTTGTCCGAAAACAATTTTTTCAGCGGTCGCAGTAGATTTCAACTGACTGTCGTTTGGGTTGACGTTTGTGTTTGCGTCCCGCCAGTAGCGCCGATGTATTTTCTTGGTGAATTCTTGGTTCAGAAAATGCGGAAAAAAAATTGAAAATGGGGGACTTGCAGGTAAAAGTGCGGAAATGTGTTACCACAGATTGGTGTTCTTCGTTGCAGCGTAAATGTCGTGGTAAGAAAATTCCGATTTTGACGTACCCGAAATTTGAGGAATTTTGGAAAATTCGCCCACGCCGAACCGCAGAAGGCGAAGAAGCGAAATTTACAACCCTTGCAGAAAAGAGTTGAAATTTTCGAATTGCCGCGGTAAAAGTTGCTAAAGTTGAAAGACGGATGAAATATGACGTGCGATAATAGGCGATGATTCCCAGGGCTCTGCGGGGAGCACCATGCAAGTGAAACGTGCAAACTTAGTTTCAGAATGTCGGCAATATCCGGCGGAAGGACACCGTTCAAAAATTTCTGAAAAATTCACATGCCCCTCTTAGCTAGGACTCGAAAAATGCGAATTTCGTTTTTTTGCAATAACTTTGCCAGTTGCGAACTTTTTGCAACTTTTAATAGCCTATGGCACGGTCCAGTCTGTTCTCGATATGACAATGTAGGGCAGGAAGTTGTGCCATTTGTACTTTTGTAGATCTCGATTGCGGATTGACATCCTACCGGTTTGCTACTATCGGCCGTGGCGACCTCGTGGCTTCTGCGAATCGGCAAATCGGTACATCGTACGCAAGATACCGTCGACCTCCATCGAACGATTTAGAAGAAATTGCAAAATTCCACCCACTTCCGGTTCGGCAGCCGATAACGTCCAGTTTTGCAAAAACATGTATCGCACGGCCATTTTTGCAAAAATCGCACGGCCTCTTCGAAGACCCAGAGAGAAAGAACCTACGAAACCGGACCCGCAAACGGGAAGGCGTTCTGTTCAGCGGTCGGCTCGCAATAGAACGTCAAAGAAGATCGTTTTTTGCGATTTTTTTTTTTTCGGTTTTTCGCACTTTTCTCCAAATTTTCAGCAAAGACTCGAAAATTCGAGATGACAGTTTTACGCGGAAAAAATCGCCGCTCTAGATAGCACCATTCGCGTCGCGATCGGTCCAAATTCGGCCGCTTGGCGGCCGAGAAATGGAAATTTCGTCTTCGCGCCGCACCCTCGCCGCCTCCGGCGGCACCACAATATCTCAAAGATTAGTCAATTGTCTGGAGTTTTCTAAACATTTTACCACTTTGTCCCAGCAAAATTTCTTTCGAAAATCACTCAAAACGTGCGTTTTCATTCTCCAAACCCGATTTGACGCATTTATCCCGCCCCCTCCCGGAAAGGCGTACCAAACTATTTTAGTATATGTAATTAACTTAATATATAACATAAACATTGTAATTCTCAAACAGTTCTACCAACATCTCCAAAAAATTTGAAACAAATCCCTTAATTAGTTTTTGAGAAAATTTATTTTGAAAATTTGTGTTGTCCAATTTGATTGTCAATGCGGAATTTTCAAAAAGTACGATGTTTTCTAAAATAAGCATTAAAATATTGGCAAAACTTGCTAAATATTCCGCAACAGCTCTACCAATATCTCCACAAAATTTGGAACAAATCCCCAATTTAGTTTTTGAGAAAATGATGTTTGGAAATTTCAATGTTTGCAAATTTGATTTTCAAGGTAAAATTTACAAAAAACTGCAATATTCACTGAAATAAATATTCAAATATTGGGAAAATTTGCTAAATATTCCTAAACAGCTCCACAAAATTTGAAACAAATCCAAAAATAAGTTTTTCCGAATATTAAGTTTGAAAATTTCAATGTTTTTTAATTTATATTGACATTTATTCCTACCTACTGTTTACTTCTGTCTACCCAATACTTACATACGAAATGCCTTATTTTTTCTTTTATGAATTCGACGACCCAAACAAATTTTCGCGGCGGTCGCGCCCAATGGTTTGCTGCGCAAACTGGTTATGCGACAAGCCGTTCAAAAGTTATAACACCGCGAGATCCGCGGAAAAGTATTTCCTTCATCAAAACCATTATTTATCAAGTGTATGGAAATTTTCAAAGTGTGTCACAAAGTGTTTCGTCTTCTGCTTATAAATATACAAATTGCATTTCGCTAGCCGCTTCCATTCGCGAGATATTACTTGATGAAATTGGCAAAATCGAGCGAACTTTGGTCGCCCGACCACCGAACTGGGAAACTGCTTGAAATTGAAAGTCGAAATTTTGGAAAATTTCAATTCAGAATTTCTCAATAAAAAATCGCGTCTTTCCAAACAATTTTCACATCGATTTGCTCGTCTTGTCGCCTAGTTTCAGTGTGCTGAAAATGAACGAAAACGCACTTTTTATGATCAAAACGATGGATTTTTGGACGATTTTTTCGGAAAATTTTAGGGCCTTTCTTTCAGGTTATCCGATGGAAGTGGAAGTGCTGAACACGATTTTCCAGTTGATTTCGTTCAAATGCTCAAAATAGAGCTATTATCCAATTTTAAGCCATTTTCTCTGACTTATTGCATCGGTTTTTCTTGCAGAATCATTTAGCCGAATCCCTTAGGCATCTTTCGAGACTAAATTTGTCAAAATCTCTTGAAAATTGACCGAGAAGTTTTGAATTGATTTAAAATGTCCTCCATCAATGGCTGGTGCGGTGGGATTTGCTACTTTAAAAACTACCCAGGGGTATGATACATGTTTTCCGACTAATTTTGGGACGCTGAATCGGTTGGCGCAAGCTAGAAGTATATGCAATAAGCCTTTCAAAAGTTATGACATCGCGAGATCCGCGGAAAATGTGTTTCCTTAAAATCATTAATAAAGTCATTTATGAAACGAATGGAAAATTTCAAAGTGTGTCTGAAAGTGTTTGGTCTGCTGATTGAAAATTTATAAATTGCATTTCGCTAGCCGCTTCCGTTCGCGGGATATGCCTTGATGAAATAGGCAACATTTAATCTGTAACTTGTTCAACGTTCAATTTTTAACAATATTCCATTTCCTGGCCACCACATCTTATCGGTCTAGTCTTGTGTGTCCAGTCTTGAATGTCTAGTCTTATCTGTTCAGCCTTGTATATCTAGTCTAGTCTTCTCTGTCTGTCTAGTTATGTCACTATGTCATCATGTTATTATGTAACTCGTATCCAGTGACACAATATGCGGACTGAGGCACAAGACGAATCAGGCATAAGATGCATTGCAATCATGGGCAACTGACTCTAAACTAAACTTCAATGCTTCGAAAACAGAAGCATTATTCTTTGGCAGATCCCCAACACTAAGACGACCTTTTTTAGCCTTGGAGGAGACAAACTCAAATGCCAGGACCACATTAAGTATTTAGGTGTCGTTATCGACAGGTGTCCAAACTATAAATAACACATCAAACAAACATTTGTTACTTCTAGGCAATACAGATTATGGATGGATATAATATACAAACGAAGATCAGGCTACTGAGATGCTACATCTTTACAGTACTTCTATACGGAGTGGAGTTCTGGACTCTGACAGAGGCTACCAAACGGATACTCGAGATATTTGAGATTTGGATATACCACCGCATAGTTAAAATTTCCTGGACGGCTCAAGTCACCAACCAGCAGGTTCTAGAGAGAAATGGGAGGTCTTAGTAATAATAAAGACAAGGAAGCTGGAATACCTTGGCCATATAATGAGTGACAGTCAACGGTACGACCTATGGCAATTTATACTACAAGGGAGAGTGGATGGAAGAAGAGGGCCAGGAAGAAGGAGAATATCGTGGTTAAAAAACCTTCGAACCTGGTTCAACACAACAATAACAAATCTCTTCAGGGCTGCAACAAAGTTCGAATTTTCATGATGATTGCCAACATCCGTAGCGGATAGGCACCCGAAGAAGAAGATCTAGGATGGAACAGGGTTTGGGAAAAGCTAATATAGCATTAATCTATAGTGGAGCTATTGAACCGGGCCTCACATATGGAGCCTTAACCAGGCACAAAGCGTGCCGGATTCGGGAAAAACTTAAACTCCTCGGGGTACAGCCGGTTTGTACGTTAAAAGCGGCGATAGCTTACCGCACCGTATCGACAGAGGCGGCGTGTGTTGTCTCGGGGCTTCTTCCACCTACGACTTTTTTTTCGGGAGGAGGAGAACCCTTAAAGACACCTGGTGTCACCAGGTAGTGTTGGATTCAGGACCTCTTGGTCGAGCCTACCTACTATAGCCCCTCACTCATGCTGTGTCAACCCAACGGTACTGCTCTTCGCATAACTTCATTGGATCAGCCGCTAAAATCTTTCTTATATCAACATTTGCCTGCCTGCTTTTCTTTCTTCTGGCGGGTCTTTTGGTCCTTCTCTTTCTGAGTTAGGATTAGCCGAATTACACTCTCTACTATTTTCCAGTTCTTTTCTGTCTCAATCATTTTGTCTACGGAGTCAGCTGGGTTTATTGTTTCTGGTAGATCTTTTCTGGCCTCTTTCCAATGTATACATTCAAATACGGTATGAATCACGTTGTCCTCCGCAGTATTCGCATATAGCGTCCGTTGTTTTTCCAACCCTATGTAGATAGTTTCGGAAACAACCGTGGCCACTGAGTACTTGTGTGATGTAATAATTCACCTCCCCGTGTTTTCTGCTGACCCATTTCTGTACGTCTGGTATTATGCTCCTTGTCCACTTTCCTTTTTTTGTGTTGTTCCATTCGTCCTGCCAGTTATTATACACCGTATCAGTCGATCTGTTTCCAGCTTCTTTGACATCGTTCCTAGGAGTTTTGCCATATACGTGTTTGTTCTCTCCGTCATCATATGTTCGATGGGCGATGGGGAAATCACGAGAATGGCTTCCCTTGATACTGCCCTGAATGCGCTTCTGACTCTTAGAGCCAGTTTCCGTTGTACTTTTGCCTGTTTGTTCTTTGTTTTTTGCCTCATCATGGCTTTTCCCTATACTGACGCTCCGTAGAGCATCACCGAACACAGCAGTCTTCTTTTACTCGCAGTGGGATCCCCCACGTTCGGCATTAGCCGCTCCAACGCAGCGGTCGTTTTCTGCGCTTTCTCCGCCGCTTTAGAGACGTGGTCGGTGAACGACAGACTTTTATCGATGATTACTCTTAGGTACTTCACCGCATTTTTGGGCGTTATTGTGACATCTTTAATCTTTAGGACTATCGGACACAACTGTCTCTTGCCTGCAATTATGTCGTTTATGACGTTTTCCCTCCAGCCATTCATTTACCAGCTTAATTGCTTCGTTTGCCTTACACGAAACTATATTTTCCGTTTTCTCGCTGATTATTATAGCCAGGTCGTCAACAAAACCAACAATCTCGGCTCAACAGATGCTGCACGATTTACATGCTTTAGGGCGGAATCCCATCGGACCCTGGCGCCCTCCCGTTTTTTGTTCGGCCTGTCGCGTTTTCTAGCTCGTTCAGCGTATACTCCGGTATATTATTGACCGTTGGCTGCTCCCATATTGGATCTTGCTGTGTGAGGAAGAGTATGTCGATTACTTCTTCGATTTTCTCCAAGAGTAGTCTTGGTGGAGGATATCTGGTTGACCTACGACTAAAAGAAGTCATATTATATGGGTCAAGGTGATCTACGGACCAGGCTGCGCTAGAGGAGCTTACTGCAATTAACGCGTCTCCGAATCTAATTGAACAGACACTCCATATGTCCCTCATTAAACATCCAGCCGAAATTTTACCAATGAATTATTGTTTAACGCGCGACACCCAAAGTGTTACACTCTACACTGACGACTCGAACTCTGAAACTAGCATAGGTGCAGCATTTGTAGTATATATTGAGGAGATCGAGCTACACTACGAGATTATGAGACTAGAAAAGTACTGTTCCATTTTCCAGGCAGAACTCCTAGCCATCGGAGCATTAAGGTATATAAAATCAGAGCATGGATTAATCTTCGAATGCTCGATCGTTTCGGACAGCAGAGTAGTAATGAACGCCTTAAAATATATAACCAACCCTACCGAACTACTTTTGGAGACTTGGGAGTTTGGGAGCACAGGAGATGTGCTCTGGTAGAGCTGTTCTCCCAGCTGTGGGAAAGCTGCTATGTGCTTTGGGAGATTTAATCTTCGACTTCACTGGGTTAAGGCTCATGTGGGTCATAGATGAAACGAAAGAGCGAATTATTTGGTAAAACAGGCCTTAAAATGTCTGGCAAGTGACATCGACGTGCGGTGCGAGTCGCGCTAAAAGGGAGTGAGGTTCGCAGACGCAGGGGTCTGCGTGTCACGTGCAGCGAACACCCAGTGTATTACTAGGCCCAAGTAGGGTTTTTCGGATCCGAGTACCCGGACTCGACGAGTCCACGGGTAATACACGGTACCCGATACCCGATCTAAGACTCGACGAGTCTCGGGTCGTCAATGTTTGGCATTGTCTAGTACGCCCCGTCGTAAAGAGGATCGACGATTTAGCATTACACTTGATGAATGGCCGAGTATGAAAATTTGAAAATATCTAAATATCAATTTGTGTATAGTCTGGGTTTATTGAGATTTTTTAACTCATGTACTGCTATACAATTAGTCGAAAAAGTAGAACAACACTTAAACACATTTGTTTATCTTGTTCATCTAAGTCCCACTTAACTTAATCGTACAGTATCGCTTGCTTTACCATATGCGTAAACATGAAAAATCCTTCCGTGTTTTTGTTTAAATTGCGAGACGGATTAGACCCGGACCCGGACCCGAAAAATAATCGTCAGCTCGACTCGGACTCGTCGAGTCTAAAAAGACCGGGTATTCCCAAACCCTAGGCCCAAGGTCTATGCTCCCGGGCCCCGTGATTGAGGGGGCCCCAATATGATCAAGAAATAAAATATAGTCTTGCACATGAAAACTACAATATTCCTATCGTTATCAGTATAACAAAAAGTACATTTTATCGTAAACATTTTTATTGTTGATCTGTGTTTTTCGACAATCATCAAACTAATTCTAATTAAAGGTCCCAGATGGTTTATTGCATCCAGGATAAATTGATTGCAAAATCCAAACAATCACACACAATCGGTGAATCTCTAATAAAGTATGCTTAAAGCTGCAGAAGAAAAAGCTGCCGTTTTTGGGCAGGAAGCTCCAAAGGAAATTCGTGAAATACCACTTGCAAACGACACAGTGAAGTCGCGTAATCAAAAAATGTCAAATGATTTTGTTATTGGCAAGGTAATATGTAGTCCTTATTTTATGCTACAATGTGATGAATCTACCGACGCGCGACTTTTGACAATGTTGTCATTTACTTGTATATATTCAATTTTTGAATGACAATAAAGCGTTTAAAGAGGAGTTACTATCTTCTCAAGAACTGAAAACGACGTCGCAAGGTGAAGATGTGATGGATTTAAGTTAATATTTGGAGAAATATCAACTTATGTGGCAAAACCTTGCGGGGTTTTTTTACGGCGGTGCTCCTGCTATGCTTAATTCTCGTTCTGATCTTGCAGATTATTTTTGATTTTATTGTTGATAAAAACAAAAAATCCAAATGCAATTACGAGGCACTAGGTTCGTTATTCATCGTCAAGCATTGGCTGCAAAAACGCTCCCTGAACGCTTTGCTATTGCGAAAACGGCGGTAAAAGTAGTTTACTATATTAAAAAGAGAGCAGTTAATACTCGCCTCTTCAACCAATTGAACTCTGAACACGAAACTCTGCTTTTCTACACAAGCAAACACACTGTCGAGATTGTGCGAACCGAGAGAAGAAAAAATATTCTTCTTATCATTAAAATTTTAAAACCGTTTTGCTTCTTTAGTGGATTTTTCGCACAGCAAAATAAATTGAAACTTCAGCTGAAAGGGGCAGGAAAGTTGTAAGGTACGAGGGCAAAGAAACTGATTCGCAATCCTTTCATTGTCGACGTTTCTGAGGTTCCTACTGAATATCAAGAAGAAATGATTGAAATAGCACACGATATTAGCTTAGAACAGGGGTTCCCAAAGTGCGGCCCGCGGGCCAAATGCGGCCCGCATAGCCCGTAAATTCGGCCCGCGATTTCGATACGATATATAATATTTTTTGAATTATAATCTTTGAAGAAAAGATACAAATGTTAATAGTTAAATGTAATTAAAATAAAAAAAAACTTGGTTATTGGTGGGGCACCCCTGCTCCAGTCTAATCTGTCTAGTCTATTCTGCCTAGTTTGTTTTGTCTATTTTGTTTTGTGCAATTTGTCTATTCTATCTAGTCTGCCTAGGCTGTTTAGTCTAGTTTGTCTAGTCTATTTAGCCTGGTCTCACTAGTCAGTCTAGTCTAGTCTGATATGTGTAGCCTAGTATAATCTTTCTAGTCTAGTTTGTCAAGTCTAGTCCACTTTGCTAAGAATATTCTTTTCTGCCATGTCTAGTTTGTCTAGTCTAGTCTGTGTAATCAAATCTGTCTAGTCTAGTGTATCTAGTAAGTCTGTTTTATTTGTCTAGTTTGGTCTTGTCTAATTTAGATTTGTAAGCTGTTATCGATTCTTGTCGACTGTTATCTAGTCTTAAGCGCTATTAGTCTAGTCTAGTCTGTCTAGTCTAGGCTGTCCAGTCTAGTCTGTCTAGTCTAAGCTGTCCAATCTATTCTGTTTTGCCTAGTCCGTCTAGTTTAGTCTGCTTACTCTAATCCATCTAGTCTAGTCTGTGAAGTTTGTCTAGTCTGTCTAGTCCAGCCTGTTCAGTCTAGTCCGTCTAGTCCAGTCTGTCTTGTCTAGTCTGTCTAGTCTAGTTTGTCTAGTCTGGTCTGTGTAGTTTAACTAATCTGTTTAGTTCTTCTAGTCCGGCTAGTCTGTTTAGTCCGTCTAATCTGTCTAGTCTATTTAGTTTAGTCTGGTCTAGTCTGTCTAGTGCAGCCTAGTCTATCTAGTAAAGTCTAATTTGCCTAATGCAGTCTTTCCTAGTCTAGTTTGTCTTGTCCAGTTTGGTCTAATCTAGTCTGTATAATTGAATCTGCCTAGTCAAGTCTTGTTAAATTTGTCTAATCTTGTCTCTATTATATTCAGTTTATCTTAGTCTAATCCCGACTAAATATTTTTTTAGATTGGGACTAAGGAGTTAATCTATAGGGATTATGCAAATGCTAATTGAGCAGATCGTTGGAGTCAGTCCGCGTCCAGGGCTAAGTCTAATCCATATTAAACTCAATTTATTATTATCGTAATCAAGACTAAATTTAGTCTAATCTAGCCGATCTACTGTCGGCTGTAAGAACGTTCAATGGTAATTAGGATTAGACGGTGGCATAGGAAACTAGACTAAGGCTAGAAACAAAGTTAGTCCATAATGTAATTTAGACTAAATTTAAACTAGGTTGGATAGACAATAGTAGACAAATTAGAGTAGACTAGATAGAGCTGAATAGACTAGACTATATTAAGAGACAAAATTAGTAAAACAAGACAGATCTGTATAGTATTGTCTGTTTAATTATTTTAGTTTGCCTATTCTTGTCAATCTTGATTAGTCTAGTCTAGTTTTTCTGCTATTATCTGTTTAGTCAAGAATCTCTAGTCTAGTCTGTCTAGATTACTTTGTGTAGTCTAGACTAGTTTGCCTACTCTAGTGTGTCAAGTCTCTCTAGTGTAGTCTCTAATCTGACTTGTCTAGTGTAGTCCAGTCTGTCTCAAGACTAGACTAGACTGTCTTTAGTATTCTAGTCTGTCTAGTTTAGTGTGTTAAGTCTAGTCTAGTCTATCTAATCAGGTCTGTCTGGTCTATCTGCCTAGCCTGACTAATCTAGTTTGGTCTTGTCTAATCTAGCCTTCTCTTTATTAATCCAATTTTGTCAACTGTCATTTAGTCTTATCTAGTCTTACCAGCTATTATCTAGTTTTGTCAAATTTTGTCAACAGTTATCAAGTCTTGTCTGCTTAATCTAGTCTGTATTGTTTTATCTATCTAGTTTGTCTGTCTAATATAAAACGTCTCATAGTCTAGTTTAGCCTAAGTAGTGTGCTCTAGTCTCGTGTTTAATCTGTCAAATCTAGTTTATCTAAGCTATCTAGTCTATTGTGTTGAGTGTAGTGTATTTAGTGCAACCTGTCTTGTCCAGTCTATCCAATCCAACTTGTCTAGTTTAATCTATATAGTCTAGCATAGACTCCATAGACCAGACCCGGTCTATAGCATGTTTAGTCTAGTGCAGCGTTTCTCAACCTTTTTTGGCCCACGGACCAGTAAAATTTAAAAAAAAGATTCGCGGACCAGTGATATTTCTTTGACCAAATTTTTCTAGGTATTAAAGAACTACTACACAAAGGTGAATTAAAGTCATTTAACACAAAATATCGCGAAATAACACGTAGCATGAGTAACTTTGATGAAATTTATGACAGTATGTGTACCAAAATTAAAACCAAATGTAGCGAGTTTCAGGAGAAAGATTCGGGTTGGTCACTAAGGGAGATTTCCCATTTAGAAATTAATATCAATAAATATAAACCAATACGTGGGTTGTCATTTATTGAACTGCCAAAAGAGATTAGGGATCGGAAAGCTTGTATCAATGTTCAGAATGTAGACGAATTTTGTTTTTTATGGAGCATTGTATCCGCATTACACCCCACGAATGTGAGTTCTGATCGCCCGGCATCATATCCCTACTTTTCTTCAATTTTAAAATATGACAGATTAGAGTTTCCGCTTAGAATCAAAGACATTCCTAAATTTGAACAGATGAATAATATTAGTATTAACGTTTATAGCTTGGAGTTTAATTTTAAATCTAAACAACATGACGTAGTAGCACCAATTTACCATACTAATGCGACTAGGGAAAGACATGTAAATTTATTATATTTGGAAAAAGGGGTTAAAGGTCATTATGTTTATATTAAAAATATTTCACGGCTTGTAAGAAGTCGAATCTCGGAAGATTGTAGAAAAAAATATTTATGTGACGGCTGTTTAACCTTTTTTTCAAATGAATTCGCGTTTAATCAACATCTTTTGAATGACTGCAGCAAAATTTACACTATTATGCCGACGGAAGACCTTGTAAAATATAAGAGAGGTGATATGATGCCGGGGAATATTTTAAAATTTAAAAATTTCGATAGAAAAATGCCTATACCCTTTGTTGTATACGCAGATTTTGAATCAATTTTAAAACCTGTTGATACATGCTCGCCGAACCCTGACAATAGCTATACTAATCAGACACATATCCATGTACTATACAGTTTCGCCTATAATATAAAATGTTCATTCGATGACTCATTGAGTAAATTTTTCACTTATTCCGGGGAAGATTGCCCGAAATTGTTTTGTCAGAACCTCTATGCATATGTTAAGGAATTATACAGGGAACATTTAAGCGTTATACTTCCGATGATTAAATTAACTGCAGATGAGCAATATTCCTACGATACGGCCACTTCTTGTCACATATGTAATTAATTATTACAAGTAACAGACAAAGTCGCCGATCACTATCATTTAACGGGTAAATTTCGGGGAGCCGCCCACTCAAATTGTAATTTGAATTATAAAATACCTAAAATGATCCCGGTATTTTTCCATAACATGTCGAATTATGATGTTCATTTATTTATTAAAGAATTTGGATCTGACGAGGAAAAAATTGATATCATCCCCCAAAATAAGGAAAAATATATATCCATCACCAAAAATCTACCTGTTGGTAGAACTACTACAAGTTAATTGTAACATTTTTATTATCATTTACTTACAATAATATTTAAATGTAAAGATATATACTAATCATAAATTACATAGAATTCAAATTAGTTTAAGATATTTGTATTTCGTAATTTTATAAATTAAAATTTAGTTTTTATAAGTAAATTTTTTTCGCGGATAGAAAAAATTGTCTGCGGACCAGTAAAATTTCTCCGCGGACCACTGGTGGTCCGCCGGACCAGCGGTTGAGAATAGCTGGTCTAGTGTGTCTGGGTATTATCTCAATCTGTCTAGTCTAGTCTGTCTAATCTATAATTGACTAGTTTAGGCTTGTCTAGTTTTGTCTAATCTGGTTTTTCCCTATCAAATCTATTTTGTCTGGTAGTGTATAGACTGGTCTAGTCATGTCGACCGTAATGTGGTCTTGTCAGCTATTATCCAGTTTTGTCAATAGTTTAATCTTTGCCTTGTTCAGTGTCGTCTAGTATTGTTTAGTTTGATCAACTTGTATCTATTCTAGTCTATGCTTCTCCATTTAGTTTCATTGAGTTTATCTAGCCTTATTTATCTAGAGAAAATCTATCTAGGGTTATCTATACCTTTAAACTTTAATTTAAAAAAATAATAGTGGGTTAAAAATTATTTACAAGCTTTGACTTAATTAGCTCTACAGAAAACAAAGGAATCCTGTTAAAAAAATAATGTGAATTATCTAGATCCAGATAACGCCAAGACGTTATCTAGAAAACAAATTCGCAGTAAATGCAAACATTATGTACATACTTCCGAACTTTACAGAGATACCGACGAAAATCTATCTAGATAACACTTAAAATCTGCTTAAATAGCAACTAAACTATATCTAGACAAAATATATAGTATAGACAATGTATAGACATCAACTAAACACTATTTAGGTAATTCGCGGGCTCTGCTGGCCGCATTTGACCCGCGGGCCGCGCTTTGGGAACCCCTGAACTAGAAAGACCAGACTGGACTGTCTAGCCCAACTGGTTTAGTCTATCTAGTCTAGACAGACTATGACTATGCAGCCTGATTAGACTAGACTAGTTTAGTCTAGTGTGTCTAACCTAGTCTGTCTAGTCTATTCTGTATAATCTGTAGTAGTCTGTATAGTTTGTCTTATCTGTCTAGCCTGTCCAGTCTAGTCTCTCTAGTTTAGGGGTTCCAAAAGTATGGCCCGCGGGGCAAATGCGGTCCGCAAAGCCCGTGCATTCGGCCCACGATATCGATACGGTATATTATATTTTTTGAATTATAATCTTTGAAGAAAAGATACAAATGTTACTATTTAATAGTTTGTTTTTTTTGGCTCGCCAAAAAATTCGATAATATTAAATTGGCCCGCCAACAAAATCGGTAATATTAAATTGGCCCGCCTAAGAAAAACTTTGGGAACCCCTGGCTTAGAAGATACATTCGAGACTGGAATTAATCTCGAAGAGTCAAAAAGGCAATTTCTTTCCGAAAGATTTCTCATACGTAATCTTCATACGTTACCTAACTTTGATATCATCGACATATGCGAGCAGAGGTTCTCGGCGCTTCTGATAATTCAAAATAAGCACCTAAATCGGTCCGATGCCAGTGCCGACATGCGTTTAGTTTTGCGCAGCACTTAACTAAGGATTCAGAAAAGTCCTGTGAAGTTAGCAACCGAATTTGCAAAATTATAATATTACGACGGAGTTCCCGGCAGATATGAAATAGTTCTACAGTACTTTGTGTAAAATTTCAATAGTTTGAATAGCACCCTAAGAGTTCTATCAATGATCCCTTTGTCATTTTTTGATAAAAACCTTAGTTCAAAAGATATTTGCAATAATAAGGCCCATTATTTTGAATGAAAATTTAAAAAAATTGCGGAACAGTTCTGTTTGCAGTACCCGATAGAACTCTTAGAGTTCTATCGAAAATCCTGATATTTTTTTTCTCTAAAGTTAAAAATTAGAAAGACTTGCGAAAAATTAGACTTCACCAATGCGACGAAGTGAAGATGAAAAAAAATCGCGCGACAGTTCTGTTAGTAGTTCCCAGCAGAACTCTTAGAGTTCTATCGAAAATCCTTAAAACATTTTTCTGTAAAATTAAAAATAGAAAATTTTACGAAAAATTGGACTTTACCGACGCCACGAAGTGAAGAGAAAAAATCGCGCAATAGTTCTGTTTGCAGTTCCTGGTAGAACTCTTAGAGTTCTATTGAAAATCCTTATAACATTTTTGTTCAAAGTTAAAAATTCGAAAGATATACGAAAAATTAGACTTCACCGATGCGACGAAGCAAGGAGAAAAGAATCGCGCAATAGTTGTTTGCAGTTCCTGGTAGAACTCTTAGAGTTCTATCGAAAATCCTTATAACATTTTTCCGTGAAATTAAAAATAGAAAATTTTGCGAAAAATTGGACTTTACCGACGCGACGAAGTGAAGAGAAAAAAATCGCGCAATAGTTCTGTTTACATATCCTGGTAGAACTCTTAGAGTTCTATCGAAAATCCTAATAACATTTTTCTTCAAAGTTAAAAATTCGAAAGATATGCTAAAAATTAGACTTCACCGATGAGACGAAGCAAAGAGAAAATAATCGAGCAATAGTTCTGTTTGCAGTTCCTGGTAGAACTCTTAGGGTTCTATCGAAAATCCTTATAACATTTTTCTTCAAAGTTAAAAATTCGAAAGATATGTGAAAAATAAGACTTCACCGATGCGACGAAGCAAAAAGAAAATAATCCCGCAATAGTTCTGTTTGCAGTTCCTGGTAGAACTCTTAGAGTTCTCTCTAAAATCATTATAACATTTTTCTTCAAAGTTAAAAATTCGAAAGATATACGAAAAATTAGACTTCACCGTTGCGACGAAGCAAGGAGAAAATAATCGCGCAATAGTTCTGTTTGCAGTTCCTGGTAGAACTCTTAGAGTTCTATCGAAAATCCTTATAACATTTTTCTGTAAAGTTAAAAATTGGAAAGATATACGAAAAATACGAAGTTCAGGATTGAATTTCAATTTCACCATTGAAGTGAAAAATTTTCCCATATCTCTCGAATTTTTAACTTAGGAGAAAAATGTTATAAGGATTTTCGATAGAACTCTAAGAGTTCTACCAGGAACTGCAAACAGAACTATTGCGGGATTATTTTCTTTTTGCTTCGTCGCATCGGTGAAGTCTTATTTTTCACATATCTTTCGAATTTTTAACTTTGAAGAAAAATGTTATAAGGATTTTCGATAGAACCCTAAGAGTTCTACCAGGAACTGCAAACAGAACTATTGCTCGATTATTTTCTCTTTGCTTCGTCTCATCGGTGAAGTCTAATTTTTCGCATATCTTTCGAATTTTAAACTTTGAAGAGAAATGTTATAAGGATTTTCGATAGAACTCTAAGAGTTCTACCAGGATATGTAAACAGAACTATTGCGCGATTTTTTCTCTTTACTTCGTCGCGTCGGTCAAGTCCAATTTTTCGCAAAATTTTTAATTTTACAGAAAAATGTTATAAGGATTTTCGATATAACTCTAAGAGTTCTACTGGGAACTACAAACAGAACTGTCGCGCGATTTTTTTTCATCTTCACTTCGACGCATTGGTGGTCTAATTTTTCGCAAATCTTCCTAATTTTTAACTTTACAGAAAAAAATTATTAGGATTTTCGATAGAACTCTAAGAGTTCTATCGGGAACTGCAAACAGAACTGTTCCGCGATTTTTTTAAATTTTCATTCAAAATAACGGGTCCCTTATTATTGCAAATATCTTTTGAACTAAGGTTTTTATCAAACAATGACAAAGGGATCATTTATAGAACTCTTAGGGTGCCGCAGAATAGAACTATTCAGATCCGCGAATAGAACTGTTTTTGCAAGTTTCAAAATTCAATTTTTTTTTGCAAAATGTCAATTTTTGCAGAACTTTTTGCAAAATTGATCAAGTACTCCAGAACTATGGTCAAAGTACAGGAATATGTAAAAAACGCACAGTTTTTCTCAAAAGTGGTTGCTAGCTCAATTTTGATATCCATTTTTTTCGCGAAATTCTGCAGAACTATTGCAATTTTTCACAAAGTACTCTAGAACTATTTCATATCTGCCGGGAACTCCGATGTAATATTATATTTTTTCAAATTCGGTTGCTAACTTCACAGGACTATTCAGAAATTAGTAAAAAGCATGCAGTCACAAAAATAACATTAAAATAATATATTTCTACTATACCATTGTGTAAAGTAAAATTTTTGGTACAAAACTTAATGTTATGGGTGTTTTATTTAGGGATATAGCAACTTTATTCATTTACATTTACAAAAAGTAGTTGGCCCATAGCAAGACCAAAATTTTGTCAAATGGTCCCTTATCACTTAAAGGTTAACCACTGGTCTATTCTGTCTAGTCCGTCTAGTCTTATTAAATAAAATAAATATTACTGTACTGTATATGTAATTTATACTCTTATATAAATCATATACTTATATTACATACATACATACGAATAAATTTCATCTATTGTATGTCTAGCTTTCTCTCGCCTGAGCCTTATTTATTTAGTATTGCCAGCAACTAGGTCCGTCCGTCGAATCTTATCAACTTGAGCTTGTCTTTCTAGCCTAATTTACAGAATAGGATATCCAAAAACTTGCACATTCATTGAAAAAACCTAACAAATAACAGAAATATAAAAAGATAGGAATGAAGTCAAAAGAAAAATGTTAACACAAATTAATTTTATTTACATAAATAGTACAAAAAAATAAATATTTTACAATGCTTCAAGCATTCAGCAAATTAATACTGGTTACATACGTCGCTTAAAACCTAATATCACAATCGTTATTTAATAAAATTACAAAAATCTCCTAAATTAAACGCTAAAATACTAACTAGACTTTAGTAACAGGCACTTGTCTTAGTCCCTTGTGGGTGAACGTGGGCCGCAGCACCTTATTCCAGCTCCTGAAAGTCTTATACGAGAACACCCACAAGCACGAGAAGATAATACTTGTAAATTTCGACGCGACTTTCACAAACTCCAGTCCGAAGTAACTGCAAATCAAACTGACCAGCAAGGGCACACAAATTCCGAAACTTATCATCCCCAATCTATAAATTAATCTCTCCAACTTAAACGGAGACCGGCCAGCGTGCACCAAAGTCCTTCTCACGTCCCTCAACGCCAAAGTCGTGAACACCGACAGTATCGCGCCGACGATAACAATCAGCCCTTCCACTACAAGCACCACATCCCCAACAGTTTCACAGAATCCTGTAGCTGGATTCGTCACAACACCGTTGAAGACAAGCGCGTAAACTATCGGGCAGACCGACAGCGTCCAAATGAAGGAGTGGAGCCGAGCCGAGATCCTCTCTATAGCTTCTGTTGACCATTCTTTGGAGGCGCTCAGGTACCACACGTAACTGAAGGTACACCACCAGAGGCAATAAGCGTAATCGCAAAATGCGGATAGGAGAGCTCCAGAAAGACAAATCCAACTATCGTATGGACGAGCAACAACTATAAAAGAAAGAGAAAATTTGTTATCGGTTATTAAGTTATCGGTTAAAACTTAAAGCTTCTTGGAGTTTGAAATTAGGATTTGAAATGACAGGAGGACTTGGAGTGATTAAAATATTTTGTGATGTTTACCTGAGCAAGTTAATGATCCAGCTATCCATCTGGCTAAATACGTGAGAGATGTTAGAAGTCCGCATATGGTTAAGTAGAGGATTGGTCTTGCAGGCCAACGGAATCTCTTCGGTTGTATGACGAAAGTCAAAAGCGCAAAGGTCACGACCATGATGGATAGAATAGACCAAACGGCAATCCAAACCTGTAGAAGAAGGCAACAACAAAATGTTAATATTTCTGTTCATTACAAAGCTTCCAGCAAATTAACAATTAGATCTTCTAAAGGAAATTTCTTCTAAACAAAAATTTTATATTTCTGTCGATTACAAAGCTTCTAGCAAATCAACATTTAGATCTACTAAAGGAAATTTCTTTAAAATTACCTCATAGCTGAACTTGTCTTCGTCAACGATTCCCATGTTGCAGAACTTGACGCACTTGTCCCCAGACATGACCATATCCGGCGGACAGACGGGCGCGATCTTATGACGATGCTGCTGCAATTCCGATGGTTCAAACCCAACCATCGATGATAATTCGTCTTCTGGTGGCTGCTGCATACACAGATCTGGAGGCTCCGGAAACCTTTAACAATAAAACAATAAAACATTACGTCTTGTCTTGTATCAGTTATCCATCTAGTCTTGTCTATTCTCATCGCGTTCCGGTTCCAATAAATTGCTGTATAAATTTGTGGTCGGCGCTTAAAAGGTCATAAGTCGTAGTCATAATGTCTACACTGTACTTAACTCTTTTTAAGCGCCGACCACAGAAATGTACATAGAAAATAACTTCAAGTTGTTGCATGTATTGTTTGCACTTCAAGAATTTGCGGGCACACAAAAGTGCCGCGCCACAGTGATTGCAAATCACAGGTTTACTCTTTCTAATATTTTTTGTGTTAAATGTGGAAAATTACCTGGAACAGTTGAGTTGTGAAGGCCAAGCTAGACCTGCGGCGCTAAGAGCCGGGGCGCAATCTTTCCGGACTTCTTCGCATAAGCCCCTACAGGCTGGAACTGCCCCAGGTACGTGTTCAGAACACAAGGGCACGTACACGGAGCAGACGAACAAACGGAGGAACGGCGAGCACTTGTGCGTGAGAAGTCCATCAAACTCCTCCAACTGAAATAAGAAAAGAGAAACGTTTAGAAATGTGCAAAACTTACTCCTACGTTTGAGAAAATGTGTTTGAGAGTTGAAAAGCTCAAAATCTAATATTTGTCGATTAAATGATCATTTATTGCTTCTTTAACGTATTAGTATCATTAATAATGTCCAATGTCCAATTAATCAATAACAATCAGTAATTTTGTATCGCATCAGAATAACATCCACAGGCAGTGTTATTACTCATGTAAGAGGAAAAAAATGTTGATGAAAGTGATTTTCGTTCTTGTAATTCTCCTTAAATTTGTAATAATAACTCGAACATGTTATTACCTAACATCACGGCGGAATAATGGGCACGGTGCTGTGCACGCAGGTGTATTCTTGCGTGAAACACATAATCAGTAGGCTATAAGTTAACAATAAAAAATTGGATAAAAAAAAACTCATCTTGGAATATTAATTTGATGAGGAACAAGTGATGAGAAATGAGGTGTGGAAGAATGCAAGATGGAATTTGATTTATAATAAATATATTGCGCTTGTTCAGTTTTTGTAATGGAAATATTTTGAGATTTTTCAAAGTTGTAATTTGGAAGATTCAATATTCACAAATGGAAATATGAAGAATTCGTGTATCATTTTCAGTAGTTTAATTCAGTGTTTCTCAAACTTATGTATATCATCGCCCACCTGTGATATGCTTAAGTTAATAACACCCCCAAATCTACAATTACAATCGTTATTATTTCGTTGTTAATCGTTAAAGAGTTTTTGATTTTTTACTACACAAACGGTAGAGTTGGGGTAATACGATCAAGAGAAACCAAGTCAAATTCTTCTCATGTCGAGGTTTCGATTTATTAATTAAATCTTTTTCAAGACCTACAAATTGTTACAAAAGTTACATAAGACAAAGTAAACGATTTTTATTACTCACAAAGAAGGTAATGAACAACTTATAAGAACGTATAACGTGGAAAAAACGTTGTAGATTACACTACAACTAATGCTTATGCTACGCAAGTTGTAGTGTAATCTGCAACGTTTTTCTTGCAACTTTCAAATGAATCGAATCTTTGAATCTCTTTTTCATGTAATTATGTAACAAGTCTAAATGATTTGTGAATATAAAAATATGTGCATCAGATATTTTTTAAGTTTCCTGATTTTCCATCAGATTTGGGAATTTTGGGAAAAAAAGGATAAAATTGACGCCGAGCCAAATTGTTTTGAAGAAATAACAATTTTTCTAGGGCTAGGTAGCCCCCTGGCTACCTAGCGCTCACAAAAACGACGTCATCGCCCACTGGGGGGCGATATTGCCCACTTTGATTGAGAATCACTGGTTTAATTGAATACCTTTAACTATCCGCGTCCTGAATTTTCGTGTAACTACCCGCGCGGTGTATTCTGTACACCACATGTATCACTATGCGACTGAGTACATATTTTATTGTATGTGGACAAGAAAATATATCGTCTTAACGAATTATATTATTTATTAGTAGTATAATAATTGATTATTAACAAAGAAAAACTAATAAGATTTTACATTTTTTTTTTAATAGATTTTATTTACGACCACTATTGTAAATGCCCATTATTGTACAGTTCGTGGACTATGTAAATACATCATAACACACACGTGTGTAACAGTCCGCGATTAATGATAAGTTATGATTGATAACACAGACGTGCATTTGGTTTACAAATTAGTGTGATCGTAGATAAAGTATAGTACATAACTCGAGTTGAAAGGCAATTACGTACTCGCGGAATTAACTGTTAAACATTAACTGTTCCGCTCGTACGTAATATGCTACTTACAACTCTCGTTACGTAATATTCTATTAAGCGGCCCATACACTATACAACTTGTTGTACAACTTGGTTCGGTTGTACGAAAAGTTGGACAGTGTATGTGTAGGTTGTACAACCAGATTTTGGTTGGACGGTTTGGTTGGACAAAATCAAACTACTTTTGATTTTCTGTGGGCGTGGCGTAATGTTGGCCAATCTGTCTGACAGTGTATTGGACAGTTGTACAACTTCACCACCAACATCAGTTTACATTTGATCTTGTCTCCTTCACATCGTTGTATTTAAATTGTGTTTCTAGTTTTTGAACGCATATTCTTTGAGGTTTTCAAAACTAATAATTACCATAAGTGATTAAAATAATGGCAAATATAACTGAGAATGAAAAGTGAAGAAATATTATAAAGCTTTTAACTAATTTAAAAGAAACTGATGAAACTGCATCTTTAGATGATGTAAAAAAAAAGAATAAACTATGTGAGGACTTATGGAAGAAAACGAAAAAAGATGGAAAAACTAAAAATCTGGTGTAGGAATTGATGATGTATACGAGCCAACATTATGGTATTTAGATGAATTAAATGATTTCTTAAGTGACCAAAAAATGATACTTACGTATTAACGCCATCACCGCTACTTTTTTAATTGCCGCCAATCTACATCTAAAATTTTGATGATAAATCATAAAATAAAACATTTTATTTAAAATTAAAAAAAAATTTAAACTTTGACAAACGGTTGCCCGCCGCGAAGCGCGAACTCTCGATCCAATATATAGCGGTAGTGGCGTTAATAAGTAAGTACCCAAGAAATATTATTGTAGCACAGCTAGCACAAGATCCATACAGATCAAATTTCAGCTCAAAACTAATGTTAGAAGACTTGGTATGACAGTGTAGGGCCTACAGTTACAACACGTTGGAAGACTTGGTTATGCAACAAGTTGTATAGTGTATGGGCCGCTTTACATTCGCTTCATTCGCTGCTTCGTTCACCATTTTTGCATGATTCGCATGTAATAACAGTGGTCATATGTTGTTTGCATACTGATTGCATATGATTGTTGTAACTCTTTTCTACCACAAATAAAACTTCTCGCTCATATTTTAACAGGTGGCTCCTCTTCACTTCATTCTTCTGGTTTGAATTTTATCAGGAAATACAGTATAATCTCGATAATCCGACACATATGGGACCAGACATCCGCCGGATTTTCAGAAAGAGCGCGAGCGGTCTCCAGACCGCCGGATTACTGAACGTTTCGTCCGATTAACCAACGGCCGAATTACCGAGATTATACTGTATTTTATGTCATTTGACAATGACTCCATAGTGGCACGTTTAGAAATATGCGGCTTCGTCAAAGCTAGGGAGACCATTTTCAAAAATTATTTTCTTTGCTTGTAAGCTGCATCGACATGAGTAGGATTATTAAGCATTTGACTATTGATTCGACAGAAAACGTTATACGCCGCGTTACGGTAGTCGCCGTGTTACGTTATACGCCTTTTTTACGTTATATCTCCTTTTTCTTTTAGATTTCTTTTAGACAGAATAGGTGCTACACATTTTACTCCGCCATTATATTAGAATATTATATCAGGTTTCTCCAAATTGGATCTATAGCTCAATCCTCGTGCATTGTTGAAATCAATACCACAGATATATTTTTCTTTGGTACATAGGAGACCAATGTTAAATTTTGTTGGAATCCAAATAATGAAGAACACGCAGGTCTGTTTTTATGGCGATTTTTTTAACGAAGTTCTTTTAGGGAGGGCTCGGTATGAGTGATTATATATACGCCGCGTTGCGTTATACGCCTTTTTCTTTCTCTCGGTGAATATTTCTATACCGTGCGCTCTCTATTTCTTTCTCTTTCTCTCAGTGTATATTTCTATAATGCGTGCTCTTTCTTTCTTTCGCAGGATGACAGACGAGCGTGGTAGGTTTATAACCTTAAAACTAAACTCGAAAAAAAATTGTTCAAACGTATTTGTTTTTTGTTGGTTTT
The DNA here is from genome assembly GCA_944588485.1 of Phosphuga atrata. Lineage (NCBI taxonomy): Eukaryota > Metazoa > Arthropoda > Insecta > Coleoptera > Silphidae > Phosphuga > Phosphuga atrata. The sequence continues at coordinate 25,232,011 of OX155893.1, forward strand.
AAATCATACGAGAGTTATATTATTATATTTATATTATAGTTATATTTATATTTATATTATACTCATTATTTGAATTAGGTTTTGAGAAATGGAAACTGAAGAAAGTACACAAAAGACTGAAAAGAGTAAGTGAATAAATATAGTAAGTGAATAGATATAAACTATATATTCATACATGACAAGGTGTCACGTGTGTGACATTATTAGTATTTCTATCATTTAGAATGAATACAAATAATAATAATAATGAATAAAAAATGGAGTGTATAAAATCCAAGTCGCGTCTGCAGTGGTAGCCACCGGCGATTAGCCAGCGTCTGTTCACTCAGTGAGTGCGGCTGTAACACATGCTTCAGGAACTGACAATCCCTGATTCTAACAACTCAGTGGGTGACCACTGAATACCAATGCTTACAATCAATCATGACTCATGCAAGTAATCACACCAATACCCCAGGTGGTAACCAATCTACCCGTCAACAGACGATAACCGGGCACTCGGATTCTGGAGAACACACGACTACAGAGAAAGTCGGAGTACTCTGGCAAACTGCCACAAGACGCTAATGTACATAGGTACCTTCAATATCAACACTCTCGTACAGACTGGAAATCTGCACAACCTAGTGACTCGATAGGCAGAAGATATTGATCCTTGCACTGCAAGAAACACGTATCACAGACTACGGCAAGTACCGCATCTTTAAGAGCAAAACTGATAGGCGAGTTGCCAAAGGAGCACCACTGTTGGGGATAGCCTTCATTGTCCGTAAGACCATACGCGAATCCATCAGGGAAGTCACACCAGTAAATAACCGGCTGATGACCATGCGCGTTCAGTGCGAAAACAAAAAATACATAGTGATCAATGCACGCGCCCACCCGCACTAGCCACAGCAACAAGAAATACCCACAGTCCACCGATAAATGCTGGTCAACCCACGAGAAAGCATTATCCAAAGTCCCCAAGGATGAGTCACTTACTGAATAATCAAATTCAATCATCAGTTAATAATGAAGCTCAGCAAGTAATTATTCCAAGTTCTCAATCATTCCAAGCAGCATACGAGGAGCATGATGCATGTTCAATGCCAAATGTCTTGTTGCATCATGACAGGAACATTACTGGCGATGGTAATTGCCTGTTTTCATCTCTTATAAGAATTTTACATCTTCAAATATTAAAAGAGAAGTTGTTAGATTCTGTTAAATGCGCGAGGAACTTCGTTCCTGACGGGGGTCCCCTGACCGCATACGTTATTTCATTGCTCCTATCATTCTATCTTATTTTGTAGTAATTCCTTAGCTAGCGAATAGTTTGAATACCAGTTATCGCATGTCAAATTTCTGTTAGTACCTTCTACGTCCTCGAGCTTTCTGTTACTTACAAGCTTCTAGAAAGATTGATCTTGAATCGAATAGCACCTGCAATTGAAGCAATAATTCCAATTGAACAACCAGGTTTGTTGTTGGTCGTGATTGTAGCGATCCAGCCCTTTCCCTGACTACCTTCGTGGAAGCTAGTTTTGAGAAGAAGTTGAAGAGCGTCTCAGTATTTCTGGACCTTTCGGCAGCATACGACACAGTTTGGAAAGAAGGTCTATTATTAAAACTGATGAAGATTGTTCCTTGCATAAAGATTAACACTGATAAACAATATGCTAAGTAAGAAAGTAAAAGTAACAGATTGTTTCAAGTGCACTCCGAGAACAATAGAAGCCGATTCCGAAAACTGATTAATGTAGTACCTCAAGGTTCCGTTCTCTCACCTGCTCTTTTTAATTTGTACAGTAATGATCTGCCTATAACTGTGGCCCGTAAATTTATATACGCAGATGAAATAAACATCACTGTTCAGCGAAATAACATTCAAGCACAGGATGTGCTCATCTTAGACCTTACAGCTTTAGATGATTACTAGTAGGAAGGATGATTACTAGGAGGAATTACTAATTACTCGGAAAATGGCGATTGCAACCCAACCCCCAGACAAGTGAAGCAACTGCCTTTCACCTGGACAATAAGATTGCAAACTATAGCCCAAAAGTCACTTTTGGTGATAGGGTTTTACAGTATAATACCACCCCTAAATACCTGGGAATGACTTTAGATAGATCTCTAACATATAGAGCTCATCTTCGCGAATCAGCTGCAAAACTGAAGAGCCGTAACAACCTCAGCGTCTAGCCGGAACATCATGGGGTGCTGATGCCAACACATAAAGAACAACTGCTCTAGCACTCGTCTATTCTTCGGAGTACTGCTCTGCGGTGTGGTTTAATAGCTACCACACTCAGCTTGTGGATGTTGAGCTTCATCACAGCATGCGTATCATTACTTGAACATTTACTCCAATCCAGTAGCTTCCGGTATTGAATAACATTCCACCTCCTCAGATCAGAAGAGAAAAAAATCTTGTTAATTTATGGTCAAGAATCATAAAGAACATGGCACTACTAATAAACGAGGACGTCAGACAACTAGGAACATCTAGATTGAAATCTCGCAAACCAGCCTGGCAAAACTGCCTTGAAATTGATAAATGATAACTTCAATCTCTAGGACAAATAGCAGAATGAGTGGAAATTATTTATACCGCAAAGGATTCTGACAGTTGAGTATCCCACATTAAAACTCCCTGGCTTCAATCTAGCTAGGCGTGCTTTGAGTCGGCTTAATTGTATCAGATGTTGCGTGTGAAGAACAGCCTCAGTTCTCCATAAATGGGGTTGGGTTTTTGATGAATGGGCTGACTGTCCCATACTGTGAATACTAACGTTCGTCCAACAATGGCTCATGTAGTGTTGGATTCTCCCCTTCGTGCCTTCCCTTGAAGTCTGGAGGACCTGAACTTGGATATATGAGCTTGGATATAAAAATTTAAGCACTTAGTTGTGTGTGAACAATGTTATTTGTATTGAACTTATGGATCTGTAATATTATTAATTTCGTTAGGGCCATCTATGGACCACGGTGCTTGTGTTTTAGCTGTTTCTTGATGTTATCATCGTTGTTTGCCACGATTCGTGTTCTTAGTTGTGGGTTTGGCAGCTGCTTTCTTGTTGGTACCTCGAGCTTTTCTGATGGCCCCATAGGCGTAGCCAGGATTTAGTTTCGGGGGGGGGGGGGGTCTTTAAGACCAGGATTTAGTTTCGGGGGGGTGTGGTGGTGGTTTTTTTTTTTAAGAAAATACAGTAACAGAAATGTACCAATTTACTTTTTAAACTGACACACAAGGGTTCCTAAACTTTACATCTACCATGCTCTCTTGAAGAGAGTCGTCTCTACTTGTCTCTTTATTTCAATATAACATTTATGTATATATTTTGCATATTTCGGGGGGCGGGAGGGGGGGTTCAACCCCCCCCCCCTGGCTACGCCCATGGATGGCCCAGTAGAGCTTCATTTTCCGGCTAAATTCAATCTTACGTTCCTCAGACCATTTCCTGGTCTCGTCTTTTGGTGTTTTTTCGGCTGGTTTTCGGCTAAGTCATCTATGAGATTTTCTTGGTGTTTATATAGCTCACGATTTGGTTGGCTTCCATCTTGTAGAATTCTTAATCTACTACCGTCTACATCTTCTATGCGTCTGAGGAACTTTCTTTGTTGCACCTCGAGGACTCTTATTGGGGTCTTCTTAGTTAGATATAGGCACTCTACTGAATAGAGGACTAAGGGTGTGACTACTGCATTGTAGCGTCTTAGTTTGACATTCATCAACAAATTTTTTTGAAGCATATAGTTTTCTACAGGCATAGATAGCCTTATCTAGTTAGAATCTCTGGATCTGTATTATTATCCTTTTTATGTTTATATGTTGTCCAGCATCATACGCTAAATAAATAAACTTCCTCGAGCAAGCTGCCCATCTGGTTGTTTTCCACAATAGACTTCCAACTTCAATACATTAACGGTTTTCGCGTCATACATTACAAAAACCTTCAACCCAGAGTTTGCAGGTTCATTTACTTCGAAAAGGTATCAACATTTCGTCAATGTTTACGAATTCATCTACTATCTATCTCATTGCACCTAACTTATCAATCTGCTTTCTTTGGTTCCTTGTACTTTTATCGTCGAATCTAATTTCAGAAAGCAAAAATTGAAATCATATTTGAACAAATTACACAACGCTATTACTGAATTTGCGTTTCAGCGATTTTTTATGCCAACTAGTCATTCTATCTTTAGCAATGAAGTGACTGATATTTTCATCCTCTTTTTCGAAATCATTCGAGTCATATTCATTTTTCGAGTCAATTTCGAGTCATATTCATTTTCTCTATATATTCGTCAGTAGACGTATCAGCATCATTGTTTGGTATTTCGTTTTCCGAATTGGAGTCGCAAATCACTTGGGCCAGCTCCTCCAATTCCGCTGGTATTAATTCATTTGGGTTTGTAAATTTTATTTTCTAACTAAAATATAATGAAAATGTTGGAGACTCAACTCCCTTTATTCCATAAACATTGGAGAAGCTTAATATGCAGATAGGGTTTGGGAATACCCGGTCTTTTTAGGCTCGGCGAGTCCGAGTCCAATTTTTCGTGTCCGGGTCCGGGTACGGGTCCGGGTCTAATCTGTCTCGCAATTTAAACAAAAACGAAATGATTTTTCATGTTCACGTATATGGTATTGCAAGCGATACTGTACGAACTTGTCGAGTAAGTTAAGTAGGACTTAGATAAACAAGGGATTTGGAGAATGTTATGGTAAATAGGTAAATAAAACAAAACTCCACAAGAGGCTAAGAGCGGAAGGCAAATGGATGTTAATTTAGGCCCTTCTAAATTGTCTAAAGTTAATTCAATTCAGTCAGAATAATAATTTTCATCTTGATCGTCATCAATACCATCTAGACCATGGTCATCGTTAAAAAAGTGTGCGAAAACATGGCGGAAATTGACGAATGCGCATAAAAAAAATTTACGAAAACTACGAAAAGGTCTATTTAGTAGACACATTGGGCGTAAGTTACGTGGAGTGGCATAAGTAGCGGGAACAACACCGTAATGCGACATAATTTCTTGAAGTATTGGTGTACATTTCACAGCAGTGCGGGTGTAATTTTTCAGTTATTTTCAAGAAAATGTTAGGAACTAGAAGCTGTTTTTTGAGAAAATCTAAGTAATTTTAGAATTCGTTAAAAAAATCTTTTAGGTAGATTAGAGGGCGCTCAAGTATTACATAAGCAGGTTTAGGGCTGGGGGTTAAAGTTTTTCTTACTTTTGATGACAAACCGTCCCCTTTGTGGGGTATATTATACATCTTAAGGCCGGTTCAGACGCTCCGTTTTGCACAACCTTTTGTCTGCGCAGTTCAAAACGTTGCAGATAAAACGTTGCGTGTAGATAGGAAAACTACGCGGTTTTGAAAACTGCGCGGAGACCGTACAGTTGCAGAGATAACTGAGCTAAAGCGCATAGATGTCCATGAACTGTGCAGACAAGTCGGCGCATGTAGACGGTAGCTCCGTTTTCAGATTAATTTTGTTCAAAAATGACCAGACTAGTACCTCCTACATGACGATTTCACTAAAATTGTGCGAAATATACAGATATATCTGCACCGTGTAGACGCTCTAGAAATTGCAACGTTTTCATTCCGTCTTAAGACTGCGCATACAAAAGGTTGTGCAAAACGGAGCGTCTGGATCGGCCTTTACGAAAGATAATAACAAACTAAATGAATAACAAAATAATGAAAATATTTTCAAAATAATATTTATAATTTAAATTAATAATACTATTTTTATAACGGTTATATCGAATTTCTTGTCATATTTCTCATCAGAAATAAATTCTTAAAATTCATAAAAAAATGTCTTACGTCTTATTATTTGGGAAAGGGAGACTTCATGATATGTTTATTTTTACTTTTGCAGCGTGGGTTAAGGGTTTAAAAGCATTGAAAGTTTTGCTTACGTAATACGCTCGTATTACGCTTATTATTAAAGCTTATTATTAAAGCTTCAGTCATTAAGATTTGTCGTTTAAGATTACAGTCGATTTTCATAAATTGTAATTTAAGAATATTTGATTTAGTTTAGAAAATTTTGAATTTAGCTTAACAAATTTATTGAAATTTTTTGTAAAACTGTGATAAATGTAATTTATGTTTTCTGTAAAATAAATTGTAAACTTTTGAGAAATAAAACCACAGGAGAAATGTATACGCCTCGAAAGGTTCTAAAGTGGTTCCGAGAAAATTAGGTCCTGACGTTTTTATACAAACCTATAATTTAGCTTCGAAGGTTTTCAAGGGTTTACTTTTCTATTACCTAAACTCCCCATGTGGCTTTTAATTTAAAATAATCTAAATATTTACATCAATTTTCATGGAAAATTTCGAAAAACAAGATACTTACATAACTACTCGCGCGGTGACCATTTTCAAACATTTTCTAGAATTTAAAGTTATAGATAATTTAATAATCTAGCTTTAGCAAATTTTATCATTCTAACTATTCAAGTTTTTAAGTTGTCGCGCGTTAATTAGACTGAAAATTAGATTCTTGTTATTGAAATTAATGTCTCTTCGTGGAAAATTTTGGAAAACCGAGAAAAGTTTCAGAAATTTTCAAGAATGTAAACTACTAGATAATTTAGTAAACTAATACTATAAGCAATGTATATAATAAATACTTTTTATTATTCATGCATTAAAAGTACTATCTTGACGCACGTTTTTTAGTACGAGAAATGCCAGTGCCGTTTGGTTGTATTACCACATAACTTGGGTAACGCAAATATTCAATATCGCTATGTTATTACATTACAAACATTAAAAAACGCAATTAAATAAAGACAATCAAGACACACCTCAATATTAAAAAAGTGACGTGAAAGTGACAGAATTTTTTTTCATTACAAAATAAAAATTACAGAAAACGTTTTAGTTTACAAGTGAGTGTAAATTGTAATGAGGATGTGGAGAATGGGGTGAATGAGGAGAGTTCTTATGATGAATCCACACCGCCGAAGACAATTGAAAAAGCAAATTCATCATTTTTATTTTATTTTTTTTGGGATGGCACCTGGATCCCAAACTTGTAAGATACATTCCCTGGCATGGGTAATAAAAATATTGTTTGCAACACGGGCTCACTTCGTTCGTGCGCCCAATTTCGCTCTCGTGTCCAATTAACAACCTACCGTCCTAGTTACAAAATATACTATAATAATATAATATATACTATACATTTCTAGCGATTAAACAACAGCTTTGAGTTGAACTTTAACTATTTGATTGGATTTATTTAAAGTTTTGTTATAAATTTCTTTTTATAGATTTAAAAACAACACAATTTGCAATTTTAAATCAAGATTTTCTAAGCTTTCTTACATTTTGACCATCATTATAGAGAAAAATGTAAGTAAGTCTGGAAAATCTTGGTTTAAAATTACTTATATAAAAATATTTGTATGCATTATAAAGATGGTCAATGGTCAATGATGGTCAAAATAAAACTTTCGCAAAATTTGATTTAAAAATGCAAAATATTTTTGTTTCGTCAAAGAAATTTAAACAAAACGTTAAAAGAAACCCAATCCAATCCGTTGTAGAGACAACGTTAAAATAAAATAACTTTTATACACTCGCACACCAAAACGAACACTTTAATAAACACATTATTGTACGTGAAGGATGCCCTTATTATAAACGTGTGTTCTAGAATTTAAACTTATAGATAATTTAATAATCTAGCTCTAGTGCAAATTTGATCATTCTAACTATTCTAGTTTTTAAGTTGTCGCGCGTTAATTAGACTGAAAATGAGAATCCTGTTATTGAAATTAATGTCTATTCGTGGAAAATTTCGGAAAATCGAGAAAGTTTCACGAATTTTCAAGAATGAAAACTACTAGATAATTTAGTAAACTAATACTACTAATAATGTATATAATACATACTTTTTATTACTCATGCATTAAAATAACTATCTTGTCGCACGTTTTTTAGTACGAGAAATGCCAATTTTGGTTGTATTACCACATAACTTGGGTAACGCACGCAAATATTCAATATCGCTACGTTACATTAAAAAAAAAAATAAAATAAATAAAATAAACACAATCAAGACCTCAATATTAAAAAAGTAACGCAAAAGTGGCAGAAATTTTTTTTCATTACCAAATAAAAATTAAAGAAAAAAATTTAAAGTGAGAATATATTGTGATACCGGAGACTGAGGAGAGTTCTTATGACGAATCCACACCACCGGAGACAATTGAAAAAGCATATTCTTCATTTTTCATTGCATTTTTTGATGGCACCTGGATCCCAAACTTGTAAAATACATCCCCTCGCATGAGTAATAAAAAATATTGTTTGCAACACGGGTTCACTTCGTTCGTGCGACCAATTTCGCTCTCGTGTCCAATTGACAACCTACCGCCCTAGTTACAAAATATACTATAATAATATAATATATACTATAAATTTCTCGCGATTAAAAAACAGCTTTGAGTTGAACTTTAACTATTTCATTGGATTTCTATAACGTTTTGTTATAAATTTCCTTAAAAAAACTCAACAGAAATAGTTTTGTTAGAAAGATTTAAAAATAAAATAATTTGCAATTTTGAATCAAGATTTTTGAAGCTTTCTTACAGTTTGACCATCATTATAGAAAAATGTAAGAAAGTCTTGAAAATCTTGATTTAAAATTATTTATATATAAAAATATTTGTATGGAGTTCTGTCATAGAAATGTAGAACTAGGGCTTCACACAAGAACGATATTTTTCTCGTCTTGTCTCGTCTCGTAAAAGCGAGACGAGAACGAGACGGGACCGCATGTGGTCTCACTCTCGCGAGAGCGAAAACGTATGCGGTCTTGCTCTTGCGAGAGCGAAAACGTATGTGGTCTCGCTCTCGCGAGAGCGAGAGCGCATGTGGTCTCGTTTTCGCGAGACATGAGAGTCTCGTTTCTGATCCCGGTCATACTTCTTCTTCAATCTTTGATTCTAATACGTTCAGCCGTAATATTTTCTTGCATAAATTTGAACTGCGGGCTCGGGAAAGTTACATTTCATTATATAACACTTAAAAGAGTAGATTTCGTAATATGAAACAGATGTCGGAAGACAATATCAAATTATGTACATTTTTATTATTAATTTTAAATCGTCAACAACATAGAAGGTTTATATAAACAGACATTTATGGCATGTTATCGCTACATTTTCATGTAGATGGAACAAAGCGAAATTAGAAGATATTAATAGTAACCAAATAGAAAATTTATGTAAAGAGACAGTGATTAGTTTACAATAAAATGAATGATTACATCGTTTTGGTATCTAAGTATAATAAGTTCTAGTAAGAACGATATTTGGCGAGATTAGACGAGACGAGACAAACGGTAACGAGAGCGAGACGAGACAAACGGTTACGAGAGCGAGAGCGAGACGAGACTAACGGTTACGAGAGCGAGATCGAGACTAACTGTTACGAGAGCGAGAGCGAGACGAGACTAACGGTTTCTAGAGCGAGAGCGAGACTGAGACGAGAGTAATTTTTTACACAACAAACGAGAGCGAGACGAGATTTTTGACACGCTCGCCTTATCTCGTCTCGTATGAAGCCCTATTTATAACACAACGTTAAAAGAAACCCAATCCAATCCGTTGTAGAGACAAAGTAGAAATAAAATCACTTTCATCTACTCACGCACCAAAATGAACTAATTAATAAATACATTTTTGTATGTGAAGGATGGCATTATTATAATCGTGTGTAAAAGTTTCCAAATCGTGCGTAAAAGTCCAATGTAAATCAAATGGAGTTTCATTATTAAACAATTTATGTTTGTTGTTACTATAGCAACAACTCGCGTCACGAAACAAAAAACATAGACGTAGTGAAAATAATTTTTTTGACGTTTATTAAAATTGAATTATTTTTTCTTATTTTGAATCTTGGCCTCTCCATATGGATTTATCTGGCTGTAATATAACTTAACCTAACCATAACCTAATCTAGATTAAATCTAGATTAACCTACATCGAGAACGACCAAGTGTTACCGTCACTGTTCGTTTTTACTAGTTTTTAGCATTTTTTGCCACGGAGGCGTTGAACGTTCTAACTTTATTGTGTCAGTGATTTGAAGTATTTTGTCTGTCAAAATCACAATGTTTCAATATTATCTGTAAGAAACAATAATTTGTAGATTCAACAGTCTTTTATTAAAACATGCTTCGTAGATAAAATGATGTATATGATACACGTGTGTGAAAGGCTTTTATGCACTCATTGCGAGAATTCACACGAGAACGATATTTTTTTTTTGTCTCGTCTCGTCTCGTAAAAGCGAGACGAACTCTCGTCTCGTCTGGTATGAAGCCCTATGTGTGAAAGGCATTTATGCACACTTGTATCATAAAGTACTATTATTAATGACATAACATTAATATTATAACATATATATATATATATATATATATATATATATATATATATATTGTTACATTAATAATAATAATCTTTATTGTCACCAACAGTAACAAATGGCTATCGACCACAAGATTTTTCTGCCATCCATAAAACTATTTTTTAGATATTTTTAAAATCATAAGAAGTTGTTAACAATATAATAAGAAAACTAAAATAAGTTTTAATATTGCAATGTATACGCAAATATATCGAATGCAATATATCCAAAGTAAATGTATCTTCCTATATATTCATATCCCTCCATGTTTCTCTTTACGGCCAATTAAGCAAACTCTATTTATTGCTCCCCTCATCGTTGACTCACATAACTGTTCCATAGAAAAGCCACTCTATCTAAATTCTAAATCATTACCTTCAAAGCAATCTCAGCATACACACAGCAAAATATTTGCCATTGGCAAAAACTAAATACTCTGAGTCACCATCGTAACGGCCGAGATTCTTGTCGCTGTTAGTTCACTGCTGAATGTTCAGTCCTGATATGAAGCTTTGCATATGTAACAAGGATTAGCGGAATTAATTTTCGCACGAGAGGAGCAGATTTTTCTTATCAGTATTGAATATTAGCCGGTATTTGAATAGTTTAACTGATGTAATATAGATAAAGATTTTGCAAAACACAGTTCTGTTTTGAGAGATTTGCAAGATTGTTTTCAATTTTCTGATATATTTGGGTTTGTTGAGTTTGAAGATTATATAACTAACAATAAGAAATGTAACACTTTTAGAGTATTCTCTTCAAAATTGTAGTTTATGATAGTGTGTGTGAACAAGGGCTTTTGTGCATGAGTTGCGAAGTTTAAAAACTTTAATCGCAATGCAATTTATTAAAAACTGTAATTAGTGCACAAAAGCTCACACACGTGTATCACACATTATTTTATCTACGAAGCATGTTAAAATACAGTTGAATCTTCAAAATAATTGTTTCTTAACGACAATTCTAATGTTGACAGACAATTTTAATTCTAAAATTCTAATTTTGGCAAACAAATTACTTCAAATCACTGACACAATAAGGTTAGAACGTTCAGCGCCTCCGTGGCAAAAATTGTTAACTAGTAAAAACGCACAGTGACGGAAACACTATTTGATCGTTGTCGATGTAGTCTAGGTTGACCGAGTTTTATCTAGATTAGGTTATGGTTAAGTTAAGTTATATTAGAACCAGATAAATCCAGACAGAGGCCAAGACTTCTTGAATCAAAATAAGACAAATTAATTCAATTTTAATATACGCCAGAAAATTTATTTTCACTACGTCCATATTTTTTTTGTGACGCCAGTTGTCATAGTAACAACAAACAGAAATCGTTTAATAATTAAACTCCATTTGATTTACATTGGGCTTTTTTTGGTGTGCGAGGAGATATATTTTTATAATAAATGTTTATATATTGTTGAGTTTGAAGATTTTGATATTATTAAATAGTAATATTTGTATCTTTTCTTCTTTTGGGAAAATTACAGGCTTATATAGATAGAACCCAAAAACTTGAAAAATGTAATTCAATGTCAGTCGTGGTGTTTGCCAGTGAAGTAGTTGTTTTTAAGAAATGTTTTTTATAGAAAGATTAGTTATACTAATGATGTCAACTTTGTTGACGATATGTCTTTGGTGATGACAACGATTTCTTAGAAATTATAGTCTTTGAAGAAAAGATACAAATGTTACTATTTAAAAATATAATAAATGTTTGAAATAAAAAAATGTTATAGCATATGTTATAGCTTAACATTGTTTACCTTTCGTTAACAATGTTTTAACATCATCAGTATAACATCAATTAATAAATAAATAATTTTCCGAATAAGAAAGGAATTAAGGAAACTATGTTCTTTAATTCACAAATTGACTATTAACATAAATAAAATATAATTATTAGTACGGTGTGGCTCCTGCATTTTACTGCAAAAAGGCAGAAACGCGTCTATGGATGTTCATAATTACCAGTTAGATTGTTTCTATGCTGAATCTTAAACATTGCAAGGAATTATTTTAATTTAATCTTGCTATTACTAAGATCCTTTTAATGTTGAATTCAAGGCTGGTAATAATCTTATATTTAGTGAAATCCCAGGCAAGTCGAAAACGAATTTTCCGCGAGCAATTTTTAGAATTCCTTCCGCTTTGAAGTCGATCAGCTGTTCCGAAATCGAGGGCGTTTGATTATCGCGTCGGCGGGCGCACTTCAAAAGCGTTTATTTGCGTACGCTGCCTTCGTAAAAACGGAGCGCCGCCGCCAATATAAACACAACGGAACAGGAAAAAAAATCGATTTATTTGATCTTGAGGAAGCATTAAAACGTTTTCGTTTCTTCGCACGCACTCAGTTTTCCTTTTGTTTCTTTTGTGTGGCGTGTAGATAACAGGAAGCGGCGCTCCCTTTGACATGTTAATGATGTAAACTAAAGCCGTTTGTTGTGTGACGAACATAAAAGTGATTGTTTTTCTTTTTTGGATATATATTTTTTTCGAAATTCAATTTCAAACAGACGCATTCGTGGAATTATTTATTTGTATAGTACGAAAGCTTACTTTTACTCCTTGATGATAAACGTTTAAAAAACTTCATCGAGGAAATACACAAATAAAAACAATATTTACACAGGCTTCCTCAAGGTTATCACGTGTATGATACTAAATCTTCTTAATGTTCTTAAAACTAATTATTTGATTCTGTCGCTTATATAAAATGTCTTGAAGGTAGTAATTATTAGGACCTGGCGAACTTCCTCAAGGTTAATTATTAGGTCCTTGCATACGTCCAAAAGTTAATTATTAGGCCCTGGCTTCCCAAAGAATAAATATCAGGACCAGATTTAGTTCTTCCAAGGTTAATTATTGGAGCTTACACTTAGCCTAGTTTTTCAAGGTTGGTGGCAACTGACGAAGTTCCTCAAGGTTAATTAATAAGATCTGGAGTCCTGAAGTCCTCAAGGGGCCGGCGCGAGTTGTGTAGTGGTGACGCTCGTGGCCTCATGTTAGAGCGCCTCATGTTAGAGCGCTCGGGACCTCTAAAGTCCTTGTTAAAGTATAGAGGTCCCGAGTTCTATTACCAGTGCCGGCCGCATTTGTGCCAGAAGACAAATGTGTGAAAAATACCTGACTTAGTTCCCGCAAAATTAATTATTAGAACCTGGCGCAGTTCCCAAGGTTAATTATTAGGTCCTAGAGTAGTTCCCAAGGATAATTATTAGGATAATAATAAGGCTAAGTTCGGCCAAAGTTAAATTTTAGAATCTGGCGGTTCCAAGGTTTTAGAATCTGGCGGAATCAAAGGTTATGTATTAGAACCTGGCTAACAATTAGTCCCCCCAAGGTTAACTATTAGAAGGATTTTAAGTTCGGAAGGGCTAAGGGAGGAATAATAACAGGGATATGTAACACCCTCAGGTAAAAAGGGACGCAGGAAGAGATGTGCGCAGGTCTGGTCACTAGGGGAATAGAAATTGGAGGGAAATGGTGGAAAGCCATATCGGTATACAATAATAATAATAGATTACTGGGGATACAACAAAAAATTTAAGAGAGCCTGAATGAAGGGGAGCAGAAAAATAGAATCAGTGGGATGTTCTTAATGGATGTTATGAGGGAGATTGGGAAGGGGACGTTCGTAGGGGCGTGTGGGGAATCCGTCATAGACCTGGTTGTGGCGAACCAAACAGCAAAGGAATCTATAGAGAAAATGGTAGTCGGCAGCAGAAGTGACTCAGATCATATGCCCGTAATCGTAACGCTGAAGGAGAAATCAAAACCGAGGACAGTGGAAGAAATGATAATATATCGGTGGGATCAGCATTCTCAAGAAAAATACGTAGATAGGATGAAGAGTAGACTGGTTAATGCTTAAGGACCTCGAAGAGATTTCAGAGCAAATGAAAGCTTCCTTAGTAGCACAGAAAATTAAGGTGCAAGGAAAGAAAACTACATGGTTTGGAGGGGAAAGTAGGCTAGCAAAGAAAAAAAATCCGGGAAGTAATGAGGAAGTGGAGATTGGGAAAGAGTAGTAAAGAGGAAGTTAAGAAAGAAAAATATAAGCTCAATGTATGTATGAAAACAATGTATGTATGTATGAGGGAGAACTGGGAAAAGAAACGGTTGAATGAAATAAAAAACATTAGGACTGAGGCAGGGCTATGAAAGGTACTGAGAAAAAATGAGGAGAAACGGGAAGGAGCCACGGATAAATTCCACATAGATAACTGGAAACATTACTTCGCCAAGTTAATTGTGGGTTATGTCGCAGGAGAAGAAGAACCAGGTAGGCAAGAAGAGAATAAGGAAGGATTCGAAATTTCTGTAGGCGGAACGGGGCAAGAAATGGAATTATCCCTAGAGGACTTTTTAGAGAGAGTAATTATAGTAAAGAGCTTGAAGAAAGGAAAAGCATCCGGACCGGACGGAAACCGAACGAGGCCTGGCTACTGGCAGACCAGCAGTGTCTTCAAAGAGTGACGGAGGAATTTAATAAAATATGGCGCAGAAAGGCCGACGTGCCGAAATGTTGGGAGGGTGGGAATTGTCGTCCCAATTTTTAAAAATGGGGATAGAGACAAATTAGAAAATTATATGGGAATCACACTTATGAACTTGTCATAGAAGATATTTGCAAAACTATTGGAGAGACGTTTAAGGGTTGAGATGGAGGGAAGAAAGCTCCTTCCGGAAGTTCAGGCCGGGTTTAGTGAGGGAAGGGGAACAATCGAAGACCTAGTAACACTGCGATAGTCGCAAATCCGAAAGGAAAGCTCTTTGCTCTGTTCCTAGACTTAAAGGCTATACAGTAGACTATACAGTAAATAGGAGAATGTTGTGGTAATGTTTGGAGCAAAAGGGTGTATCAAAGAATTTGAGAGAATGTATAGAACGATTGGGTAGAGAGACGTGGTGTAGAGTGAGAGTAAATGAGTGTAGATCGCCAGAATTTATGGGTCTGAAGCAAGGCTATCCACTATACCCCGCACTATTTAACATGTATGTGGCGGAATTACAAACAATTTTGGCGGCGGGTCAAGCTGGAGGAGTTCTAGTAGGGAGAAAAAAATGTGAAGCCTGTATTGGCAAATGTGTTAGCAAAGCTGCTGGGGAACTGACTGCAATGATTAAATGGCTGGAAAGATTCTTCCATAAAAGAGAACTGAGTGTAAATCGTCGGGAAAACGAAATGGATAAGATTTCGGAAAAGCGGAAGCTACAAGAAGAAGCGTTTTGAATGGAAGGGAAGCGAGATAGAACAAGTGCATCAGTTTAAGTACTTAGGGTATGTGTTTGGATGTAGTAATAAGGAGCACATTGAGTACGTGGCAAAGGAAGCGTGGGTAGCGGGTGAAAGGTTCTGGAAAGTATGGGGAGAAGTATTTAAATCGAATTACCGAGCGAAAGAAATGATATGGAAGCCCTATCGGAGTGGCCTGAGCGGAATATATTGATATATGGGGCAGAAGTGTGGGGAGTCAAGGAGGAAGAAAGGATTGAAAGAATTCAACTGCAATTTCTTAATAAGGCCCTGCAATTAGACAGGTCGATTCCCTCCTATATAGTCTTACAGGAGCTTAATACGTTTAAGGTGTCAGTATAAGCAAGTAGAAGGGCGGCAAGATATAAACGGAAGGTTAATGGAATGCAGGAGGAAAGAATTATTACAGAAGTGTTCAGAGAAGCAAGTAGGGAAGGAAGGAATGAAAGGAGAGAGGACCAATTGGGGAAGAAAAAAAAAGGGAAATGTATGAAAGAGTGGGTATGTCAATAACAGAGGTGGAGAACCCATGGGGGAAAGGCTTTCGAGTAGAGGAAAGGCTGGTGCGAGGCTGATGGAAGTCGAGCTGCAGAAGCGGTAAAATAAAATAACAAAGAGCACATACCATAGACAGTATGAGGTAATTCAAATACATGGAGACCTCCCGTAATATTTAAAAACGCCAAGGAGTTTAAACCCACAATCAATCCTAGCCAGATTTCGCTGTGGATGCGAAGAACGTGGACGTAAGTACGGGATGAAGGATTTGTATAAAAGACGTGTGGTGTGTGGAGAAGGGAAGGATAGATGGCTTGTACTGGATGAAGGATTTGTATAAAAGACGCGTGGTGTGTGGAGAAGGGAAGGATAGATGGCAACACTGGTTTGAAGAGTGTGAAAAAGGTCGTTGGAATGAAAAGGAAAGAATATCAGGAAAAAAATGGAAACAGTGTCTGATTGAGGACGCAGTGGGCTGGAAATGCTGGAAAAGGTTAAAGAATGGAAGGAGCAATGGGTCTATCCAAGTAGGGTATTGGGAACTAAAAATAAATATTACAGGGTTGAATGATTTTGTGTATATGTAGCATGTATATTTATAAATTGTGTTATATTGTGTTATAATTTTATTATATATTATTAGAATCTAGTCTAGTTCCCAAAGAATATTAGTACCAACTGAAGTCCTTCCACAAGGTAAATTATTATGACCTGACTTATCCATGCAACAATATGTAGGAAAAAACGTTAAGAGCAAAGTATGTCTTGTCTACCTAGGCTGGTCTATATAGTTTAACCTTTATCGGACGAATGTTACATATATGTAACATTTAAAATACATTACTTAATACGTAAAATACGTTTACTATCGATCAGAAAACCAGTACGATAAAGGTTTGTATCTAGTATTTCTAATGATATATCGTCGGTCCAGATGAACAGGGTATTAACTCAAAAAAGCCTGAAGAGCGATTTGAAGTTTTCAAATCAATATATTTCCATTTCTGTAAATAATTGGTTAACCTCTCTTATAATATCTTTTAAACCATTGATTAATGTTTATTGATAACGTTTTTGTTCACTTCCTGACTTTGTCAATTTTACTATTACTGATTGTGAGAAAAAAAAATTCTGCAGAGAACATTAGAGAACATTAGAGAACATTATTTTAAGAACATTACGAGTTAATACCCTGTTCATACAAACGAACGATATAATATTGCCAATCTTATTAGTCAAAAATTCTTCCTGTTAATTTTCCTTTTGCAATATTATATTTTATTTTTATTACGGTTAGTAATTAGCGAGTTCTTTAAACCGTTATGCAATGTCTGACGGCGGGATGATGCACAGTGTTTGCGGCTTCCGTTTGAGTACAATCTTGTGAACGGAGACGGACGGAGTATGGTACAGTGCGGCCCGACAGACCGACCGCACGCTCAGAGATTACGACGTTTCTTTGTTCGGCCATGGTTTCCCGGAATGTTCGTGTTTCCTTTCTAATTAAGCCTAATCGTCGCCGTATCCGAGCTTCTTTTACGACTCGCGCTTAACGACCCAGAAACATCCACCCCCGAAGTGTATAAATAAATAGTGGTGGAATGGTGGGTGTAATTGAAAAGTTTTGGGGAATAAAACTAAATTTATGGTTTACGTTTCGTGGAACCAAACAATTTTGTTTTTGTGAAGATACTACAAGTTTCCATCGTAAAGTCTTATATATTGTAATGTTAACAATTTATTGATTAAAATTTGCATTATTTGTCAAATGTACCCTATAATCAATGAACAAGTTTTTGCCATTTTTTTTTTAGAAATAGTAATTTTTTTCAATAATCAAACCCATGGTAGTTTTGAAAATATTGTAATTGTAAAAATAGGGCAAAGGCAAGGGATTTAAATTTACATAATTTTGTTACCCCCGATACTTTATCATCTTGACATTACAAATATGCCATTATTTTCTTATTTAGTTTGTATTTAATACTATAAAACTTAAATCCAAATATGTCCAAAATCCAAAGTCCAAAATATGAGAGCGAAATTCAAATTTGAAACGCATGACCTTTGGTCGATATGGTATGTGACGTCCACATTGACATTTATAGGCGTCGATGTAGGTAGGGTGGACTATACACCTACATTGGGAGTTTGTCAAACACTTTATCTGGTGTACTTATAATAGTGTTTTTGCATTCTGGTATTATACAATATCTATAAAATGTTTTCTTAGCTTTTTCCATTATCGAAATAGCAAATTCAAACTGAAAATCATTAACTGTCTATGCAAATAGGCTATGCAACACTGAATGTCAAGTGGTATGTGTCAAGTGGTATGTGAAGCATATAAAAAAATTGATGCATATTCCCTATTGATTGATTGATCATCTATTTTAATAAAATAGAAGAAATTTTAAGCAAGTTGAATAAATAAAGAGCATTTTAATTCAAGGTCAATTAATAAATCAATGAGTTCATCTTGCAAAAGTCTGTCCATGTTTTCAACTTAAGCAGAAAGTAACACGAGGCGCGATAATCCATTCTGGAATATCTATATATTCAATATCTCCAAAGAGTAATTTATAAGAATCACATATTTTTTTGGAAATGACTGAGATGTACATAAAATTATTAAAACCTTTAATAATTTTATATGATTGTATCTATAATTAGTTGGTTTCACCAATATTAAATTATCATTTAAATCAATAAGCTGCAACTAACTTCATGTCTTTCTCCACAAACGTCAAATTAAAACCTAACCTATCATGCACGAGGTGTTCAAGTTCATGTAAATGTATTGCAATTATTAATAATTTAAAACATTTATCTACACGCCTACACGGACATGCACCAGCTAATATCGCCCACAAAAACAACCAGGAAAAGTGGAAAAAATCTGGAATAAATTAGATATTATTCTCCAAAGTATCCCAAAAAATCATGTCAAAATCCTCGTTGCTGATTTCAATGCGCAAATCGGCAAAGAAAAGAGATATAGATACTGGGTCGATAAAGGGTCAGAACATCAGCAGACCAACAAAAATGGTATGCGACTCATTGAGATCTGCAAAAACCATGACCTGTTTTTCTAGTCTAATACTTTAAGAAGAAATCTTCTAAAACCAAAACATGGATCTCGCCTAATCCATTATTAAGTGAATATCAACCATGTAATGACCATGTAATGATCTCCCGCGAAAACTCAGTAGAAATAATGAACCTTAAAGTTCATAAAGGACTAGATCTAGATTCAGATCATAACCTCACAAAATTCTCCTTGTACATCATTCCTGAAAAGAGGAAGTTCACTCAGAAAGCGATGTATGTATAAATACGATGTACAAAATAAAAGGCAATGACGAGTTTTAAAAATTAAAGTCACAAAACTGGCAACAACTTCGAGTTCTTCAAGTCCAGTAGGACTTGTAAAAATAGCAGAAAACGTAGCACCACAATCCAAGACACGGAAACATGCATGGGGGACAGAGGAGTGTGATCAACTAATGAAACTTAGACAAAAGGCATGGCTAAATTGGTCATGCAACAAAAACCCAAAAACTAGGCAGGACCTCAAGGACGTCAGAAAAACGGTTACTAAATCTATAAAAACGATTCGTAAACAGCACGAGGACACAAAATTACAAGAAATAGAATCTCACTTCAGGAAACACAATTCACGAAATTACTTCAGAACATTGAAACAAAAATTAACCAAATTTTCTCCTCCATCACTCCAATTCAAAAATTAAGTAGGGGAAATCACTCACAACGACGCTGAAAACTGTGAAATCCTTGGGAAATACTTTTCCAAATTTTTAAATTCTGAAAAACCACAAGGCAAACTCAAATTTTACCAAGCACTACGAAACCCAGACTCAGAACAACCGAGTTTACAGGAAATTCACTCTGAAAAATGACAAAGCATCACTTGAGGTCTAGACAAGTTGCTTGATAGTTTTCTATGCTCCTCCAACTCCACAGGGCTGATTGATTATCTGTATCATCTTTGAAATTTGAAAGAATAGTGTAGCCAGAAATTGAAGAATTTGCTTCAGCAAGATGATCTCTAGGCAATTCTGGCTCCATAGATTCTGGGCATTCCTGGGAACCCTTTGGTTGTGAACTTTCTTTAGAACCCTTTACTTGTGGGCTTTCATTTTGGTCTTCATGGGATGGGCTAGATTTGGTGTTGCTTGGAGTTTCCATATCATCAGTCTCTGCCAATAACTCTTCTTTTCTTTCCACATAGTCACTTTGTTACAATTTTTCTTTTTTCTACAGTCTTCTCGACAACTTTTTCTATTGGAGGATGGTTGTTGTTGATTTTGTTGTTGTTGATCTTGTTGTCGATTGTTATAATATTCGCAAGTATTTCTATTGCAATTGTTTGAATCAAAGTCGTAATTTCTGTCATCCCTTTCAATAGTGTTGTATTCGTAAGACGATCTTTTATTTTTTATTGATCTTCTATTGGCATCTAATTTTTCTTCATCTAATTCATCTAATCTTCTTCATAGTAATTTTGACTCCTTCAGTTGTTTCTTTCGTCGTCTTGATATGCATAGTTATGTCTTATTGTATTTGAGTATGATAAATCGCCTTCTGGTGAATAGCTTGTCATATTTCTGCTTTCTTCTCCTGCATAAAATCTTCTACTCTCGTCATCACGATACATAATTGTACGCCGTCCACTGTCGTCTTGATTTGGAACATCTGCAGATGAACCGATCGCGCCTGCGTTCGTGTCTTTTACGGGCACATCGTCACAGGTACATTTCGGTAGTTGGTCTCGATCATCATTTCCGCATGAGCATCTTTGCGGCGAACGCCTTCTCGATTTTTTCCCTACAACAAAGACCTCCCATTGGAGGGAAACAATTTCGTTTCTCACATCTCGAATTGGATGAACAACAACATTTCTTATTGTTGCTGTTGTTCTTCTTCTTTTTACAGCAACATGGCTGTTGTTGTTGTGATTTACACGTGCACTTCGGCAATCCGCACTTGGGTAAGCAAGGATTACACTTGGGTGCACAAGGATTGCACCTAGGTGGATTGTATGATGAACAGAATTCATACGGTGGACAAGGATCGCATCTGGGTAGTGGTGGACAGTTTATCATGGACATCGGGAGACGATCAAATGACTGCAGGAACTATGGAAAAATGGAGAAAATTTCATCACAAAACTGAAAGAAATTATGGATCAAATCTGGCGAACTGAAAAAATCGCTGCAGAATGGAAAATGTCAATCATACATCCACTGTACAAAAAAGGAAGCATGACAGACCCCAACAATTATCGTGGAATTTCAGTACTTTCAATAGCATATAAAATTCTGTCCAGAGTTCTCTTGAACCGTGGAGAAACTCAAGTGGTTCCAGAAACCGGCGAATAACGGGGAGGATTAAGAAAAGGACGATTATGCGCAGAGCAAATTATAAATCTAAAGAACTGTATGAAATATTTCCACAGTTCATCAAACAAGAATTATGTCATCACATTCGTCGACTTTAAGAAAGCATACGATATTATAGACACATAATCACTTTTTAAAGTATTATCAGAATTTGGACTTGATCACAAGACAACAAACATTATCAAACAAAAACTCACGGAAACTATATCCAAGGTGAAATTTATGGGAGAACTGAGCACAGAATTTCAAATAGACACAGGAGTACGACAAGGCGATGGACTATACCCGTTGCTCTTCAATTGTGCTCTTGAGAAAGTTGTACGGGAATGGAGAGAAGCATGGAGAGGTGCACCAACACACCGACTGGGGCAAAAACTGAAAGGGGTAAAATTAGACTGCTTAGCTATTGCTGATGACATGGCACTAATTGCTCAAAATATCTCTGACGCGCAAAAACAACTTGAACTATTACAAGAACAAGTAGCGAAAATTGGATTACAAATCGCGTTTGAAAAAACAAAATTTATGACTGACATCAGAACCGCATCAAATGAACTACAAATTGGCAACAACAAGATCTTTCGAGTAAAAGAATTTAAATATTTAGGTGAATGGATTCCAGCAAACTGTAACGAAAAGAAATCAATTGAATCAAGACTTCAGCACAATCAAGACTTCAAGACTTTCAGTAAAATATGTACAATAAAAAGAGTCTCTCCTGTTACTGCAAAATCCGACACAACACATCTGTAATCAAACCTGAAGCTCTTTATGCTTCAGCGACACTCAATCTCCAACACAAAACCCTAAAACACCAAATAGAAGTGAAAGAACGTAAAATAAGGAAGGGAAATAAGGAGGAAAATGGCCTCCTTGGACCAAGAACAAAAATGATGGTATTGTACATTATCCAAAGCCTAGCTCAGAAATATATAAAAAAAATCCCAAAATCACAGACTCAATGCGAATGCGAAGAATCCAATTCATGGGACAGATAGAAAGGATGGACCCGAACAGACTGACACATAAAATACATAGTTTCTTAAAAAGCAAGGCTACTAGACCGAATTGGTACAAAATCACAGAAAAAGAATTGAAGGAATTAGGATCACCAATCTTACATAACCGGAATGAAATCAGAAAAATCACTTACACGGGGTTTCGAGGAAGAAGAGAAGAAGACCACATAACATCAGTGGTCATAGTGACGAAAACTGACCCAATCGTTGCGCATACAGGAATACTGGGACTACAGGAAGGCTAGAAAGTGATGATTTCGCGTGTTCCTAAGCGACCCATTCGCGAAGAAGAAGGAAAACAGCAAAGCTGCACTGATGAGAGATAAATCTCGAAACGCGTCTGCAGATGGCTATTCACATAACAAAGGAGTGACCTTAGAAACAATGTTATTTATCTGGTACTCGTTAGTGGCATAAAAATGTACTGGGGCTGATAATAACATGCAAATGTCTGTTGTATAATTCTGTATCCTGCGTTTTTTTAGCCAACGAAGTAGTTGTTTCAACATGTGATTTGTTTCGTAGTCTTAATAAGACTTAATTATATTATAGAGCTACGAACAGGTTGAATATATTTATATATTCAGGTTACATTTCGCCTTTAATAATTTTATAGAATTGTATCTATAATTAGTATGATTTCACCAATATGAGATATATTTTTATTCTTCGTCGGTTATCGGTAATTTGACAAGTATTGAAAATCTTAACGTAACAATGAAATAAAGCTGTTTGTAAACATGCACCTTGTGACTACATCTGTCTTCGGTGTGTAACAATAATTGGTTTGATAGTTTTACATCAACTCCTAATTGACCCCCTGGATCGGAACGACCCCTAATTATATTATATCAACCACCAAAAGTCGATATAGACAATTTGGCAAGCCCAGGTTTAGATGTGTGATCAAACAAAGTTGCCTGTGGCCCCTGGTTAGTAACTACTTCCGTAGTGATGTTCGTCTTCTTGATAGCCATATCTAGGACTATGTTAAAGAGTAGGAGCGATAGTCCATCTGCCTGTCTCATCTCATCCAGTCATGACCGAAAATTCCTCTGTTTTTTGTTTCCTACTTTAACACGACATATGGCATTGTTTATACATAACTTCGTGAGAGTGATGATTTTCTGTGGTATACCTATATTTGCCATGGCTATCCAAACACAGTCGCGTATAATGGTGTCGTAAGCTGCCTGAAGTCCATGAATAGCTGGTGCACGTCTTTATTGAATTACCAGTGTTTCTCCAATAGTTGTCGGATTGTGAATATCTGGTCCACTGTTTACTGAATCTTTGGTCTGAATCCACACTGATAGTCGCAGACGCGTTTCGAGATTTATCTCTCATCAGTGCAGCTTTGCTATTTTCAATTATTAATATTTTTTTTATCTTTTTAACAGGTTTTTATAGAGGGGACGATAAGGGATTTAGGAAATTTTAAATGGTCGATGATTAAAAAAGTTTGGTGGCCCCCGATGTAAACTATTGAAGGGGGCTAATAATAAAAAGTGCCATTCCCCCGATTTTCTATCAAACGGAAAATAAGAGATCCTTGAAAATAAGCGAATTGTCACTTTTCATGCCCCCTTTTAATAGTTTAGATCGGGGGCCACCAAACTTTTTTAATCATTGACCATTTAAATTTTCTAAATCCCTTATCGTCCCCTCTATAAAAACCTGTTAAAAAGATAATATATATATATATATATATATATATATATATATATATATATATATATATATATATATATATATATATTAACAATTTAAAACTTTAAACAAATTAATAAAGTTCAGATGTATAGAAAATATATTTTGGGCAAACATGGCCAAACGATAAAAAAAACGAATCTGTGGGGGCGGGCGACAGTTAAACAAAAAATGAATTAAAAAATGAGGGGCAAACATGGTCAAACGCAGTTTATTAAGATGCTATTATCAAATATAGAAACATTTATTTTGGGGGCCTTTCTTAGGCCCCAATAATTTTGTTTGGATATCTTTTGAACGGAATGTGGTCAAACAAAACTATTGGGTCAATCGTGGTCAAATCTTGTTCGAACGTATTCCATAAGTTTTGAATTTTTTCAATTTCGACCATCACACGCAGCTGTTTTAACGTTGCAGAACTTTTCGAAAACTAGAAACTGCGGGAGGGCGTTAAGGCCCAAAAATAATCTAAACCATAGAGAAATTGCATTCCAAATAAAAAATTAGGGGTTTAAAAAAAAATTGAGACCGAAGTTTTCTTTCAAACCCAACTAATGCGTATTAAATTCCCAAACTCGATTCGAACCTATTCAAATTTATAAAAAAAAAAAAAAATCTCCACGCTCGAAAGTCCTAACGCACACACAAAATATCATTAAAGCAATTACAATGGATTCGTTTCAAGCCGTAGAATTTCGTTTCGGCCGTGTGTCTATTACTAGCAGATCGCGCATCCGAATTTTCCACGGACACAGCGTGAAGTCCAATTAGTTCCAGCAGCGGCGTAAATCTCTGAAACCCCCGGCCGTCCCTCATCGAGGTACCCACGAAAACACATGTTCGCCGCACTTTCGGCATCTAATAATAATAATACGGTGCCCTGGTCATTTCTGAGAAGAGCCGGAAAGAGCGGAGCCAATCGTCAGGGACGCAGAGGCAGGGAAATGGTTGCGGTCTCTAATAACAGAGCGGCGAGGATCAAGGCGCCTTTGTGTACGGTCTTGTTTAATGGAACCATGTTCTCCACACATCTCTCTCTTTTAAAAGACTTCTCTCTATCCCTGGAGGTAATTCGTTTCCCTTTCTCGGCGTGCAAGAGCTCCGTCGGTCTCCGTTTTTGTGGCCTCGCTGCATCTGGTTTTATGACGTGAAGACGAGGAGACGTTGAAAAAGCGATTGAATAGGACGACTTCGATTGTTCTCTTGATGGCTTCTGTTTTGTAAATTCCTTTTTTCCAGTGACATTCTTTCGTATAAATTGCACCCTGTCTGTCTGTCTGCTTTTTATCTAAACTTAATTAGTTTAAATTCTATCTAGTTTTTATTTAACTTATAGCTTGCACAAACCATTTGAAGAAAATTGTCGCTTTTTGTTGTCGATTTAGGAAAAACACGAATAAGTTTCAACTGAAACAACACGATTAAGTTTCAATTTAAAAATTCAAAAAATTATTTAAATTTTTCTGCAGTTTTAAAAATTACTGTTACTTGAATCATTCAGATATTGAAAGAAGTTTGGTTTTAGTGACAAATCATATGAGTTTTGAAATAGTAATTCTTGTTTTGTTAAATTTTGAAATTTTGCGCATTTGTCGTTTATAACATATACACATTGCATTTAATTCAATGACGCCATAGTGGCGTCCACTGAAATGTGCTTAACTCCTTAACGTGTTAATTCGAGCGCGCTAAAAAAAAACTGCGTTAAATGGTTAAATTGAAAAAAAAAATAATTTTCAAAAATTTTGATAAAAAAATCTAAATTTTAATAAACATGATTTGTTTCAAATCCCAATTTTATTCGGCTTCGAGATTATTTTAACCAAATTGCCGAAGAATAACTAACCGATAAAACTAAAAAATACAATTTGATCGACTTTTCCAAATATTTAAACTGATATATAAACTCAATATTTAAAACACAA
This sequence comes from Phosphuga atrata, assembly GCA_944588485.1. Lineage (NCBI taxonomy): Eukaryota > Metazoa > Arthropoda > Insecta > Coleoptera > Silphidae > Phosphuga > Phosphuga atrata. The sequence continues at coordinate 25,258,287 of OX155893.1, forward strand.
GCTTCAAACGTTATAATCCCTATATAGAACTTTTCCATTCTAAATTAAATTAGTCCATTATTTTTTGTTTGCAAATAGTGTTTTCAACTCTTCAAAAAAGCGCATTTGGGCGAGCATCAAAGAGAACTGAAAGTATCTGAAACGCTCTAAGTGTCTGAACGGATCCCGAAATAGAAAGCCTTTCATCTTTCAAGAAGCCAATTTTATAATTGGTTTTATGTAACGAACACATATGTGTGGTCACAGGAAAAAGATACCGAAACAAACGATAACATCGTTTGACGGTAAAAGCTTTTTGAAATCAATGCCAGAAATGTATATGGTACACAGAGAGTCTTAAATATAACCAAATTGCAACTACTGAATTATGTTAGAATGAAACAAATAATACTACAAGTGCAATTTATAATATTCTTTGGGTGATTAATGTTAATTAAATAAAATATAGAATTTATTGTGGACTGTAAAAACTCGTATCTTAGTAAGCGTTAACGGCCGCTGACGCCACATATGTGTCAAAGAAAGAATCAATTTATATTCAAAAAAGTTAATCAATGTAACTTATGACCTTTTAAGCGCAGACCACAGATTTAATAAATGTTTTTAAAAGGAAAACTTGACTTTAATGATATTAAATATAAGCAATAACATCGTGTAATAGAGCGAATTTTTCAAACAAAAATTACTTTTAAATAGGACTTGTTCTAGCGTCGTAATAATAAGTTCCGTGCGTTTCCATACAATTTATTTCATAAACGTATTCAAAGCGAGTTATTATTGCATAAGTATTTCTTCAGCCTTCTCTTCAAACGACCAATTAAGCAATCTCTCTTTATAGCTCCCTTCGTCTTCGCCGAGTAACGTTATTATCGTTAACCGTTGCATAGAAAACGCAATTCCACTTGAAATTATTACCTGCATTGCGAACTTGCGGCAACGGAGTTTCGTCCTATTGGCGAAAAGGTCGAGTTAATCTCGAGTGAGTTTCTATGAACCCGTGTGATTTATCTGTTTAGTGTTGAATGTATATTTTTGATATATTGAGTTTTGGATTGGTTACATGGATTAGTGGAATTAATTTATGCACGAGTGGTGCAGATTTTTTTGTTTATTGTTATCAGAACAAATATGGACTGGATTTGCATTTACAATATTGGTATTGACAATAAAAGGATTTAAGATAAAATTAATTTACTGGCAACCAAAAATATTTTGGAACGCAGTTCCTTTAGGGAAGTCTCGGCAGGAGTGATATGGCAGAAAACGTTACGTTACGTTATAAGCGCATCTCTTTCTCTCAGTGTATATTTCTATAATGCGTGCTCTCTCTGTTTCTTCCGCAGAGTGACTGACGAGCGTGGTTGGTTTATAACCTTAAAACTAAACAAGAACAAGAAAATTGTTCATACGTATTTTTGTGTTTTGTCTTTTTAAATCATACGAGAGTTATATTGTTTATATTACACTCATTATTTGAATTAGGGTTTGAGAAATGGAAACTCAAGAAAGTATTCAAAATACTGAAAAAAAGTAAGTTAACAAAAAAAAACCTGTATAATTTGAAGCAATTGCTAACTGTTTAAAACTTGCAGTTAGTTTCCAAGCTGTAATTAACTTAGTAACTTAGTAACTCAACTTCATATCTGTCATTTATGACAGATTAGATTACACTTGATGACAGATTAGACTGTTTAGGTTAGTTAAGCGTATGCGCGTCCGCCATGTTTAAAAGGCGGGAATATGAAAGTTTCGAGCACATTTTGTTATTTTACGTCAAAAGGTGCCCAAAAACCATGGCGGAAATTGACATATGCGCACAAAAAAATATCAACTATGAAAAGGTCTATTTTAATGTTTTGTTTTTCATAGCAACTGGTCTTGGGCCCTAAGTTGGACAGGACACTCCTGATCAAAATCAAATACTCAACTACACATCTTATCTGTCATTTATGACAGATTATTTTCGCACACATTTTTTGCGACCGCAAGTTTTAATGTAATATAATAATCTCGTCTATACACTAAATAATTGTTGGATTTTAGTCTAAATCCACAGACTAATTACTTGCGTGGCGAAATTTGGAAACTTTTACTCACAATTTGGTGTCTGAAATAAATGAATGAAAAAAATTGTCGCTTTTGTTTCGGGCCGCATTTCAACCCCAGTTGACAATTTGTTTTTTATTTATTTACTAAATTTTGGACCGCATTGCAACTTGTTCGCATTAGGCTCTGTTTGAATTTGTTCATTAAATTAACCGTACTATTTTAAGCCGCGTTGCAACTTGTCTTGCGACCGCAGTTTGGACACCCCTGACCTAAATCAAATACTCAACCACATACGTCATCTGTCATATATGACAGATATTTTCGTAAATCCTTCAACATCCATGTGGACGATAGGCTTTATGTTAAGTACTTAGTTTACTCGCCTTTCATAATAGCCAATAAAATAGATAGAGACTAAATATTCGACGACAAAAACTTTAGTCTTGTGATTACGCTGCGAAATTGACTTTGTCTCTCCAGGAGAATTCGATGGAGTTGCTAAAGTCCTCGAGGCAGAAGGGGTCGAGGGCGATGCCCATCAGGGCGTGGTAGCCGAGATCTTGGTGGTTGTTATTGACTTTGATTTCGGAAAGCAGCAGAGATTCCAGCCAGTCGTCGGGGTTCATGGGCACGGTGGAGTTGTTGTTGGTCTGAGGCTGTGCGCCGAGCTCGATGAGTTGCGTCCATCGTCTCAAGCATATACAAAGTGTTTAACAGATCCGCGGCGTCTAATCCAAGCGCCGATTCTGGCGTTTTGTTGATTGGGTAAGGCTTGAGTTTGGAGTTAAAGGATCTTGAGCCGCACTTGGCGGCAGTTCTCCGTTAATTTTTAAAATCTCAAGCACGTCGTCGGCGGTTTGACTCTGATACTCTTCTCCTTTTTAATAGCTTCTTCGTAAATCGGCGGCGGAGGTTTTTCTTCCGCTGCTTCGACCACTATCGAGTTAATAAAGTTCGGCAAGGCGGGCGAATCCGCGTGTTATTCTTCAGCTTGTTCCTCCCTTGAACCAAAGGGACGTGGTTCCGATTCAACACCAAGTTCCCGTTTAAATTATTCTGATTCTGAAACGCCACGTGTTGTTCCTGTCGGATCTTCGCCTGTCCCTCGCTCTGCAATATCTGCTGCATCTGTATGACCATCGACTGCTGTTGCTGCTTAGCTTAGAGATGCTTCTTCAGCGCCAAACACTGCGCTTTGGGCTCAGCCCTTGTGAGGCATAAACCTCCCTCTGCAACTCCTCTATCTTCCTCTGTTGATCCCGAACGTTGTACTCGTGGAATTTGATTGTTCTTGTTTTGGGGATTGCTTTCGCTTTGGATTTCTTGCGGTTTTTGTCTTTGCCGGGGGCATCCGTCCTTACCAGGGATGGGATCGGGCGAGGGGTTAAGGTTACCAGTGCGGGGGCCGAAAGTTGAGATGGAGCTGGACTGGCTATTGAGGACAAAGGACTCAGCGTCGTAGTTGAGGATAGGGGAAGCGACGCCGGACAGGACGCTTGGTTGAGCAGAGGCGCCGCGACATATACATTATGGAGAGACAATAGTGAAATCACAAACACGGTGTCAAAAAGAGTATTGACAGTAAAAAAAAATGTTTTTTTTTTTGAAACTACAGATTCGAAACACTTTAAACAATTTAAATCAAAGAAGAAACGTGTTGAACCTGAATCTTTACAATGGTATGGTATTGAATCATCGAAAGAACACTTTCATTAGTATAATAATAATTCAAAAAGAGAAGTTGTTTGATTCTTAAATGCGCGAGGAACTTTGTTCCTGGCGGGGGTCCCCTGACCGCATACGTTTTTTTTATATTTTTTTGCGATCTCGTGATTGTTATCAGAATAATTTACAATTTACATTTTCATCAACTTCCTATTGCTCTAAAACCCTTGGTGGGTTTTGGCTTTAGCAACAATTTTCCTCCATTTTGCTCTATCATCGACTAGAAGTTTCCAGTTGGCTAAATGTCAGAGCCTTTTTAAGTCTTTTACGACGCCAACTATATTATTTATGGCTCAGTATTTTTAATTACTATTGTCATTTAACTCAAAAACACAAATTAACAACTAGGAACTTAATAATCAAAACATATGCATATTTGAAATAATGTTTATATTTTCCTGCATGTATGTACATTAATTACAATTAATTGAATATAAGAATTGCTATTTTGTTGAAATAATAAAACTAATTAAAAATAGATGAAACTGATAGTAATAGAGAGATTGAATTATTTAAAAGTGAACTTGGTGGAGAAGTTCAAGGATGGAATATGCGCTTGTTTTATTAATTTGAGCGTCGATTATGTTTGGTAAACAGTAAATGGCAGCGATTTGTAGCGTTTTGTTAGTTTCTTGACCTTGGCGGGTGTAAAAAATGTAAATAAATCGGGTCGCAGCGAACGTAATCAGTGCAAAAACGGTGAGCTTGAACACGATTCTGATGTTTTTAGTTATCGGCGTGCGGTTGGCGGGTGCGAATTAATTTTCTTGTAAGTATAAATTGCTTAAATTCAGTGAAAATTGTGCTAAAACTTTGTGGGATTGTTGTACAACGTTTTGTGAGTGTGTTTTTGAAATTGTTGTTGCAATTTCTGATTTGGTGAGTGAATTTTTGCATTGATTTATTAACTAGATTTAATGAAAGTTGTTAAAATTCCAATAAAAGAAAATTACAAGTCTTTTTGTTAAAATTGCTCAACATTCTGGAAAATTTGGCGGAAATTATGGAAACTCTGTTAGAATTTGTGGGAATGTGTTACGACATAACTTAAATGACAATTCGTTAAAATTTGAGGAAAAATATCGAGAAATTAACTGTTTTTTTTTTAATAAATTCAAGGAAGCAAAAGCAATTTCTGAAAACTAATGGGAAATTTAATTAAAATGTTTGTACTGTTAGATAATTTTTTTTTTAAATCTAAATATGATCCAATAAGGTTCTAATAAGATTGTGTAAATTATACGTAGTAGATAGGTTATATGATATTTATATGTAGTAGTGGTTAGTAAATGTAAGTTGAACTCACATTTACCATACAAGCTAGGAAATATGTACATTCACCAGTAAATGTGGAAGCAAATTATACGTAGCAGAAAATGGCTAGTAAATGTAAGTTAAACTCACATTTACCATACAAGCTAGGAAATGTATACATTTACAAATAAATGTTTACATTACACAACCCAGAGCAACCTAAAATAACCTGTGCTCATTACACAACCTAACCTAATATAACTAGGTACTTTTACCGTAACATATTCAAGATGTAGACCTTCAAATTTGAATAAAACCATGCTTCTGATACAGTCGAGAGCTAAATCGTAGTTCGATGCATGTAAGCCGTGGCAGAAATTAGAAATATCGTAAAATGACAATGTTTTACCGATTCCACGGCTTTAACCTTCTTCTTCTGTTGCCTTATGCCCGTTCTACACTCTCGGCAAGTAGCACGGAGTTGAGCGAGGAACGAGAGTGTAGTCAGGTTACTCGGTCCGTCTTGTGCTTCCTCGGCTCGCCTTGGCTAACTTCGCTCCAGAAGCGGTTTTTCGTACCCGAGTCAAACGGACACGAGGAATCTGTTTCGCGTCGGTTATGGCACTGAGGTTCTCGCGAAGTAAGGCGAGAGTGTAGACGCTTCCTCCGTGTAGTTTCTCGCCTCGAACAACTTCGGCGAAGATCCTCGCCGAAGTTACTCCGATAGAGTGTGGATGAGACATTACAACTATGTGCGTTAGCGAATTATCATTTATTGAAAAATTGCTTGGCACCTAACTTTTTGATTCCTGATGTTCCTAAGCCATGATAGCTGTTTATGTCCGATGCTACTTCTGCCTTCTATCTTTCCATCGAGTATGAGCTGGGGAATTCGATATTTGGCCCCCTTAGTAGGTGACCCAGATACCCGATCCAGTGCTGCTTTATGGTATTGAATAGTAATCTGTCCACTCCTACCCTTTTCAGCACCTTTCTTGTTGGTAATGTGGTCTATCCATGGAATACAGAGCATTCTTCTGAGTGCCCACATCTCAAACGCCTCGATGGATGCTACTTTTATCGTCTAGGTTTCTGCTCCATACAGTAGGACTGGCCAAACGTAGCATTTCACCATTCTGTAGCGGATTTAAATTTAGGTTTTTATCGTATAGCAAGGGACATAGTTTGTTGAATGCCTGTCTAGTTTGTTCTACCCTACTCTTGATCTCTTGTAGTGGGTCCCATCTGTCTTTTACTACTGTGCCTATAGTCCTTTTTTTTAAGAATGCAGTAACTAGATACCTGATTTACACTATGACAAAATATCGTCCGTGTGAACTTCTCTTCGATTTAAGCCAATCAGAGAACAAGGTCAAATAAGTCCTATCTTCCCTGTACTGCATTCTTACAAAAAAGGAACTATAGGTATTTTGTGCTCTTTCGATTGTTTCCCCCTCTACCGTGATGGACGCTCCTGACGGATTATTACGGCTTCTGCTTCTTCTTGAAATTCCGCTCCTATCGGAGATTGGAAATCATCACCACTACTCGGACCTTATCAATCGTCTGCCTGAAGAGTTCTGCGGACGCTGCCAAGAGATTCTTCTTCTGCCAATCGTTCTCTTGCCTTTTATTTTGCCTTGAATAATTATCTTAAGGATATTATATCTATCTCCTCTCATAACATGTCCTAGATATTCTAATTTTCTCCTTTTTATGGTGTTACTAATTTCTTTAGCTGTATTGCGGCTTATAACCATGAATTTTGTTTTGGATCTGTTCATTACTCCGGCCTCTGGACCCCTTTCTGTTTATGTTGTTCATTAGTAGCTATAGGTCTCGCTGGTTGCTTGCTATGATCACTGTGCCGTCTGCGTATCTTATATTGTTTATTGTGGTACCGTTCACTTTTATTCCAATTTCTGGAATCGAAGGCTTCTGAAAATATTTGTTCGACTTAGAGATTAAATAGCATTGGTGACATTATGCATCCTTGACGTACGTACCCTTCTTTTTATCTCGGTTTCTTCTGTCGTTAACTGGTTGTTGATTCTGACGTTGCAGATTTTGGATTATACTTACGTCTTTTTCATCTATAACATCTCTTTTTAGATATTCGATGAGACGTTCGTGGGTGATACTATCGAACTTTTCATAGTCGATGAAGCACAGGAAGATGTGCAGTTTTAATCATAGCAGTTTTGTACCAATGTGTGTAGGCAGTATGTTGCTTCTCGTGTACCGGTGCCGCTCTTAAATTCGAACCGAGTGTCTCGGCTTAGCCCTTCAAGCAAAAGTGACACATTAGCAATTGGTCTGAGATCTTTGCATTTGGTTTCTGTTTGCTTTTTGGGAAGCATTATGAACGTGGACTTTAGCCATTCCTTTGGAAGTTGTCCAGTGTCATAGATATAGATATATTATATAGTTTTAAAATTATGTTTATGTTTTCCTCATGTATCTGCTTGAAATAGTTTTTAACTTAGGTTAGGTTAAAGGTTAGATTGGGTAATATTAGAGCAGATAAATCCAGACCATATATCCAAAACCATGACCATATATACAAAATAAGAAAAAAAATAATTGAAATAATTTAACATGCACGCCCTCCTTACATGCGCTATATTCCGATATACCCAGTCGAGTTTGGGAATTTTATACGCATCAATGCGTTTTGTAGTTCCAAGTAGTTTGGATTCTGAATGTTATTTTTTTGTTAAACGAATCTGAAATCTTATTAAAGACGAAATATATCTTGAATATATACATATATTCAACCTGTTCGTAGATCTATAATATTAAATCTTATTAATGAACAAATCTCGGACTATGAACTATGAACAAATCTCGTGTTGAAACAACTACTTCCTCTCTAATATAACACAGTATATTGAATTATACAACAGATATTTGCATGTTGTTACTAGTCCCAGTACATTTTCATGTCACTAGCAGCACTAGACAAATAACATTGTTTTTAAGATCATTTCTTTCTATATCAATTAAGCGAATTAAGCGACCTATGTTTATATCAGTTCACCTTTGCTTTTTTTAATTATAAATTGGAATACACTTACATTAGCTTGAACATTAGCTTGAACATGAGCTTGAGCAAAGATTAGGTTTTGATTTGACATTTGTGTAGAAAGACATATTAGCTAGGAAGTAATGTTTCAATATGAGATTTGTTCATAGTCTTCATAAGACTTAATATTGTAGAGATAGAGCTACGAACAGGTTGAATATATTTATATATTCAAGCTATATTTAGCTTCAATAAGTTTGTATGATTGTATCTATAATGAGTATGGTTTCAAAAATATTCAATTATCATTTAAATCAATAACCGAAAGTGACTTTCTACACAAATGTCAAATCAAAACCTAACCTCGCCGGTCATGCACGAGGTGGTCAATAGATATTACAATAGAATGGTCAAAATGGAGTAGGACTAGTAATAACATGCAAATCTTTGTTGTATAATTCAATATCCTTTGTGATATTAGCCAGGACGTATTTGTTTCGACATGATATTTGTCCATAGTCGTAATAAGACTTAATATTATATAGCTACGGACAGGTTGAATATATTTATATATTCAACCTATATTTCGTCTTTAATAAGTTTGTATGATTGTATTTATAATTAGTTAATACCATGGTATGGTAGCGTATGGTTTTCATATTGAAACTGAAATCCTTCTGGGTTCATTTCCCAGTTTCATCTGTGGTTTTATTTCACTAAAGTTTTTAAAGCTTCAATACTCTAAAAACATTCTGATGAAACGTTCAATTTATACCTAAATGAAACGAACAGTTTGAAAAATTATTTAAAACTAGAATTACAAAATTGTTAAATTTATACTCAGATACAAAGTTTATGCCTCAACTCAAAATTTGTAGAAATTCTAGAGTTGACGTTGAATATTGAATAATGCCAAAGTTTCTGTATAACCTATAATCTAACCTAACCTAACCTAACTAACCTAACCTATATTCTGTATATATGGTTCTTTGTAACCTTTTCCATTTCGACTCACAAGATTATACTTACAAGATTTGGACCGTTTATTTTGAAAGTGGAATACGTTTTTACGAGAAAATCTAACGACACGTTCCTAAGCAATTTGCATTATTGGCCAGTTTTAAATTGAACAAAGCTTAAGTTACAAATAAAAAGTTTACATACACTAAATTAATCACTGAACGCTATGTTCGACTGCATTTGTTCCAATAAAACAGATTCGACTTCTAACGTACCATCTTCACAGAGAGAATATCGACAAGCCTAGACAGACGACAGAAACGTTTTGAACCCTAAGAATTATAGGAAGTATGTAATCTTTGTACCATATCGTAGGACAAAACCAGTCAAGACCAGACAAGATCAGAAAATACCTGATAAGACCAGGCAAGACTAGACAAAACAAGACGAGACCAGACAAGACCAGATAATTCTAGACAAGACCAGACAAAACCAGATAACACCATACAAGACCAGACGAGCCCCCCCCCCTGGCTGTACGATATCAAAGATAAGGGGCGGTATAATCCTAGTACTGGTACCATATCATAAAGCTGTGACTAGGGGTAAAAGTAATCTCCCAAATGTATCATTTGAAAAGAGAAATGGGGCAAGATACTTTCTGAACTATTATTGCAAAGGGTTGTACTCTTATAGCACACCTTCCTCTCTGTAAAAGAATAACATCCAAAGGATGAACATTGAAAATGTGGAAAAATACAATAGGCCACATGGTCGCAGTGTTTGAAGGGCTGAAGTAACGCGATATCCACATTGGAAGAGGGAAAAAAAATAATCACAAATTATATATCTTATTTAAAAAAAGTACCACTTTCAAAATAAACGGTCCATTTTTTAACGTCTATTAAATTAACTTCAAACAAAATTTGTTAAATCAACGCCTGCAAAAAATTTTTACACACAAAAGTTTATAATAATATTGATATACTAGGTGGTGCAAAAGTCATAATCCGATACGAATAACGTTAAGATTGACGTGTAACATATACGTTTTTGGTGGCGCAAAAGTCATAATCTGATATGGATAATGTCAAAATTGACGTATAAAATATGTTTAATTGAATAAAAAGTTAATAACGCTTTTTAAAAATATCTATTTTTTTTAAGAATGTTTTAATTATCATTTAGGTATTCTCTGTTCCCGTTGAAATTCGATGTTATTATGTATTTTCACGTCCCATCTATCGTTGGAGTTTATTAGTTTGCCTAAACTGACAGCAACATGCTCGTGGAACGTTAATAGGCCTGCTGAAAGATACCCGATATATAGTGTTGTAAGGTAGCACACGCGTCGGCTACACGTTGACTGAAACTACAGACGACATTGAAAATATTCATAAATCATTTGCACAACAATAAACTAGTGCTTAATAGTACACTACGTCTAGTTCCTGTCTGTCTAGGATTTTTTTAAACTAAGATGAATGTTTTTTTAAACAGTTAAACACAAATTGCATATATCCTAACACTTGATAGAGGGAAATTAAAATTGGAATAATCTAAATAGATCTTTTTAAGGTAAGTTAAACGTATGCGCATCCGCCAAGTTTGAAAGGTGGGAATATGAAAGTTTTGGGCACATATTATACGTCAAAATGTTCGGCCACTTTTTGTCGTATAACAAGTCGGAAATCACATGCGCACAAAAAATTTTAACTATGAAAAGGTCTATTAAAATTTGCTTTAATAATGAGTAGTTTAATGCCGAAAGTCAATAAATTTGTTAGTACCTTACTTGTAGGGCATCCAAAACCCCGATTAAATTTCAAAAACCGGTTTTCGGTTTTTCGCAGAGTATAAAACCGGTTAACCGGTTAAAATCCGGTTTCAAGTATAAAAATAACTAAATTGAGTTATAACCTTTCAAAACTTAATTGCACATAGTGTATTTCGCCGTATTTTCGGTTACTTTATGGAATGTTTCCCATACTCCTGCCTTTTTGTCGTTGTTCATATTTGGGCTAAAATTAAATTTTATAGGAGTTTAGTATATGTATTCAATTTTCAATATTCATTAAATATATTATTTGAAAGAACATTTTAAATTCAAATAAGAGAGAAGAAGTTTAATGTCCTTTCAAACTAACGTCAATTTCGTACCTAAAAAGACAATTTTTTTTAATTTCTACTACATTACATGGAACTACAACCTCTCTTGTAGAATGTAATATTTATTAACTTTGATGACTCTAGGCTAGATGTAGAGATGACACATGCTGCCTCGGTTGGGGTTTTTTAGTCTTGGAAGGTTAGGTTGTGCGAAATCGTGTTTGCAGGTCCACCGGTTCGAATTTCTACAGTCTCCTTGTGATTAATTCTCGGTCCAGCAAGCTGAGTGGCAGCGCGTTTGGACGCTTTTCGTAGTAAGTGCATAGCTTTTGGGGCTATGTTCTTGACTGTCTCGGTTCCCAGGTATTTATGTAGCATTGGTTACATACCACGGAGCATTCGCTAGGGTTCTCGGTGTTTTGGATTGGGATCTTTCTAGGATTTCTATGTTGGAGTTGCTGGCTGTCCCCCAGAGCTGAATACCGTAGGTCCAAATTGGCATTAGTATGGTCTTGTATATGAAGACTTATTGTGCAGGGATAGCTTGGATTTCTCTCCAATAAGCCAGTAATTTTTTTCAGCTGCTCATCCAGTTGCTCCCTGATATGGTTCGCCCAGATTAGCCTGCGATCTAGAAGCATTTACTTCTAAAGACGATTTTGAACTTAAAAGGACACAATTTAACTTTGAAGGACCAATTCAAATTTTGATTGACAAATTAAAAACGCTAGATAGGTCAAATTTGAACTTGCAATCATCGCAAGAAAAGAAATATTAAAGTTTGGCTTTTTTTAAAGGTTTTTGTTATATTGTTCGAAATTGTTCGTTGATCTGGGGCAACAAGACAAGCAATTACAAATATATGTCAAGATCAAGGATTCAACTAGACAAGAATCCCTATCTGTCTTGCGGCTTTGATTATTTCAATGCTTTCATCATTTTGGGGCGATTAAAAAATATTTTATTTTGTGTTTTGCTCTATGAAAAATGCATTTATAGGAGGTTTTCTTGTGTAAAATATTGCTGGGAATCCGTAACTGGTTGAATTTTGGCAAAATTTCTTCTAATTGTAAGGTTGCGTTAATTTCTTTTGGAGTTGAAAAGTTATTTACTGCTCTTACGTTTTATATGCAGTACAAATAAATATACAATATAATACTTCATGAATAACCCTAGAAAAATAAAATTATTTTCCACTTAAAGAAAAAAATTTAAAAAAATAAAAACCTACTTTCGGTTTTTCGAGAAAAAACCCGGTTTTACGGTTTCGTAAATTTTAACAGAAAACCCGTTTAACCGGGTTCGGTTTTAACCGGTTTGGATGCCTTACTTATTTGTAATAGTAACCTAAACCTAATATTTTGGGTATTTCATACTTTGGAAGCGATCAATTTTTTCACTATATTTTCTAAAATTTAAATTTGTATTTGAAAATATTTCAGCTGTAGATTTCTGATTTAGTGTTGAACAGATTTTTCAAAATTTTGCCGATAAACAAAAATGTTTCGAAAATATTGAAAAGTTTTTGGTAAAATTTGAGGAATAAACTTATTATGGATTTACAGTTGGAATTTTTGGAATAAGAAATTTGCTCAAATTTTTTAATAAAATCGTTGCCGATAGCGAACATTTGATTAGCGAATAAAAGACTCTTTTTTGTAATTTTCAATTTTGCTGTACAATATCTTGTTTTCAGCAAATTATACAAAAAAAATTTAAGCCAAAGATAAGTTGATTTAATTTTGACAAAATAAGAATAAATTTCTCACATTTTGAAAAAACAATCGTTGGTCAACCAGGACCTAGATTTTTTTTTAATTTTGGATTTTCTTGTAGTTATTTTTGCAATTGCATTGGTTTCAGGAAAGTTTTTTAAATTTTGACCAAATCCAAAAAAAAATTTATAAGAAATTTTATGAATAAATTTGTAATTAATTAAAAAAAAATAGATTTTGTTCTAGTTTTTTAAGAATTGTGAATTTTGTTGTGGTATTTTGCAATACCATTGGCATTAGCAAAGTTTCGGCAAATTTTCTTTCACCTTGCTATTCTTCTTTAAATTTGGACCAAAATTCAAGATTTTATGGTCAAATTTGCAAAACTTTTGCAATACCATTGGCTTTAGCAAAGTTTCGGCAAAACTTCTTTCACCAAATTTTATAAAGAAATTTACGTCCAAAAGTCCAAAATTTAGACCTTCAACTCCAAGCAAACCTAGATTCCAACAAAAAATCCAGAATCATCATTTTGAACAGAACTCAAAAATTAAGAAAGTTATCGCCAAAATTCAGCCAGTTCTGGATTCGCAGCAAAATTTTGCACTAATTTCCCACTAACAACAATAAATGCAAATTCTCATAGGAAAACCCAAAAGAAGTTTGAATCAGAAAGTCGAAAGGAATTAAAAATATTGATCTTTAGAGAATCATCAACGCTGTAAGCCAAATACGAACACATAGAACCGTCAGTTTGCAACCACTGATTTACACAATGTTTCTGATAATTTAGATAATATTTCTGCTACTTTAGTTAATATTGCTGCTAATTTAGTTAACATTTCTGCTAATTTAGATAATATGTTTACTAATTTAGATAATATTTCTGCTAATTTAGATAATATTCATGATAATTTATTAAACATTTCTGCTAAATTAGATAAGATTTCTGCCAATTTAGATAATATTTCTGCAAATTTAGATGATATTAATCCACATTTCTTTCTATTAATCCATATCATATTTTTGTGTCTACATAATATTTCTGTTGATCCAGATAATATTTCAATTCTGACTAGATGATTATTGTACCAACAATTTTATCTTAAAGCCGGCTCCACACATAGGCCATGTGATGTGGCATACGTCACATGGCCAATGTGTGGATGAAAAAGTGCTTGTGAATGGTCTGGTGGAGGTTGGCACATGCATTTGCGGCTGGCCATAGGGTTGTCGGTTTTTTGTCCCGCTTCAAAGGAATTGGCGCATGCTCCCACATGACAAGTTCTCCCTCCACACATTGGCCTTACAATAGTTGTACATTGTATGCAGCAGCTGCTATATAAAAAGCTGCTATATAAAAAAAAACCGCTAGTTCAAGATCAAGATCACCAAACATGTTATCATTGGCTCTACAACTTGTGAAGAAGTTGGCACTTGTGAGCCAATATGTAGACGTCCACTTGTGGTGTGTGAAAGAACAGCAAATGTTGGAACACACATTGTCCTGGCCGTGTGAGCCAATGTGTGGAACCGGCTTAATAAAGTCGGAACACAGTCTGAATATACAAATATATTCCAACTTTCCGGAGATCTATAATATTATTGTGTCTTTTTTGGACTACCAAAGCAAATCTCATGTGAAATTTGTAAGTTGTTTACAAGCCATCAGTCTACTTTCGTGGCACTAAACCAGAACCAGAGAACCAGAAAATAACATTGCTTTCATGTCTTTCTATTAACTTAAGTGAATAGCCATCTGCCGACGCGTTTCAAGATTTATCGACACGTTTCAGATTTATCTCTCAACAGTGCAGCTTTGCTGTTATGAATTAAAACTTTGTAAAACACTTACTTGCAACACTCGTGGTTGACTAGAGGTTGGATATTATTAATTTGAGATTTGGTGAGAGACACGTGAACTTAGCAGGCTATTGATTTAAATGATAATTTACTATTGGTAAAATCATACTACATTATAGATAATCTTAATAAAGACGGAACAAAGCTTGAATATATAAATATACTCAACCTTTCCGGAACTCTACAATACTAATGAGTCTTTTTAGGACTACCAAAAACAAATCTCTTATGAAATTTGTCCGTTATTCTATAGCTTTCAATCCACCTTCGTGGCACTCAACAAAAACCATAAAAATAACATTGAGTTTTAAGATCATGTCTTTCCGATACCTTGAGTGGATAGCCATCTGTGGACGCGTTTCGAGATCTATCTCTCATCAGCACAGCTCTGCTACCATGAACAATATTTTGTAAATCACTCACTTGAAAACCCATGCATGCATGCATGGGTTTTCAAGTGAGTGATTTACAAAATATTGTTAATATTGCATGCATGCATGGGTTTTCAAGTGAGTGATTTACAAAATATTGTTCATGGTAGCAGAGCTGTGCTGATGAGAGATAGATCTCGAAACGCGTCCACAGATGGCTATCCACTCAAGGTATCGGAAAGACATGATCTTAAAACTCAATGTTATTTTTATGGTTTTTGATGAGTGACACGAAGGTGGACTGAAAGCTATAGAATAACGGACAAATTTCATAAGAGATTTGTTTTTGGTAGTCCTAAAAAGACTCATTAGTATTATAGAAAGGTTAGTTCCGGAAAGGTTGAGTATATTTATATATTCAAGCTTTGTTCCGTCTTTATTAAGTTTATCTGATTATCTATAATGTTGTATGGTTTTACCAATTCAAAATTTATAGATAATCATATAAACTTAATAAAATCGGAACACAGCCTGAGCTCAGGATATTATAGAGCTCCGGAAAGGTTGAATATATTTACATATTCAGGCTGTGTTCCGACTTTATTAAGTTTATATGATTATCTATGATGTAGTATGGTTTTACCAATAGTAAATTAACAATTTTGTCCTTTACAGTGTCCTAAAATACTTATGTTTTATAACGTAGAAAGTAATACAAATTAATGTATCAAGTAGAATTAGTTTATTAGGTACAATTTCAGTCTACATAGTAAAATTTGCTTATTGTTTTCTATAACAAATATTCTAAACCAATTTTTTCTAATTTAATGAATATTTTAGTTATTTTCGCCTAGTTTTGTCTGTTTTTTTCATTTCACTAGAAATCGATTTTGTGTAATGAAATTCACGTCTGTTCAGGTATACAAAGAAAAACATGTTCATAGAAGGCAGAACGGCTGCTAATGTCACGCTATGATTTTCTATACAGCCAACTAACTATTGTCCACAAACAGCTGTTTTTGGACAATAGGACCACATTTGGGCGCAATACTCGCCGTACTTTGAAAAGCCAACATCAAATGCTTACAAATTTTTTTCCCGACTTGAGATAAATTTTGACCTTGAAATCGAGATGACAATCTGTATTAGTTAAACAAATCAAGAATACACCGAGTATATTGGAAACTAATTAACACGGTTTATTAGCGTTAAACGCACGTGGTTTCTCTTGAACTAATTGGATTAAGTTATTAGTTGCTTAGGAGCTCATATGGATGCTTTAGCTTTGAACTAAATTGTGAACTAAAACTGTATAGAAGAAATATTTATGCGTGACAAATGAAAAACGAATATCGACGTGCGAAGAACTGACATTACTTTACACCAGCGTTTCTCAAAGTGGGCGATATCGCCCCCTAGTAGGCGATGACGTCTTTTTGGGGGTCGGTAGGTGGCCAGGGGGCGATATGGGGGGCGGTAGGTAGCCAGGGGGGGCGATATAGGGGGCGATAGGTATTTGTGTTAATTTAAAAAAAACAAATACGTTCAACAAAATTGTTCCGTGTTCAGTATTATTCAACCGGCCACAAAAATTCATTATTTATAACAAAAAATTATTATATAATTTTATTTCTGTAAAAATTATAATGCTTTCACTTTATTTTCACGAATTTTTCTTTGTACAGGAATCCCCGCATTTTTATTTGAAATATTTCAAAAACTATCAGAATTTTTGTTGCTAATTTTTTAAGAATGCATTTATTATTAATCTAAATAGGTTCTCAGACCTAAACTTACAATTTATTTTGAATTTTGATGTTACAAGAAATTGCGGCGTATCCTCACTAGCGCGTGTATTCTTGATAAACAGTCGAACTTCCCTAAGTCGAATTGCCATAGTTCATGAAAAAAATTCGAGTTATAGAAAATTGGAGTTATAGAAATACATAACTATAAAATGAGTAAAATACACTATACACAATTTATTCAAAGTAAATACATATGTACATATGTATATATTTATAAACAAAAAACAAAAGAGAAATATGTATACATTATTAATATGATATAATTATAATTAATTAAAAATAATTTTAATTAATATATTATTTTTTGAAAAAGTCAGTAATTTTTAATTGTTTTTCATAATATATAACACCTTGTGGGCGATCTTCGATTATATCGTCTCTTTTTGGATTATCGATTCTCGGGAGAATAATATCCTGTCCTAATCTTCCTAAAGCACACCCGCTGGTAATTTCTTAGTTTTGCTTTATTTGAGTTTTTGGTGATAATAAAATATGAAAAATAAAATGTTTCGCAATCTGCCCGAGGATTACACTATCGACGGTTTATGGTAGGCAATATCCGGCATCATAAGTTTTGGAAAATACGCGGCGGTTAAAAAATTGGAGTTATAGAAATTATTTTGTATGTAAAATTTTACCATTGTACAAATTTTTACTACGAGTTATGAAAAAAATTGAGTTGAGGAAAATTCGAGTTATGGAAGTTAATTTATATTTAAAATCTTATCTAAACGTATCAATTTCTAAAAATATTCGAGTTATAGAAAAATTGAAGTTCGAGTTATGGAAGTTCGACTGTATATAAATTTTACTTTCAATGTTGCAAGATTTCTAGTGAATATTTAAGTATTTTCGTTGTTTTATAATAAAAATTTCGATAGAACAGAAAAATTTTCAGTATCCTATAAAATACTTGGTAAGTCAAAATACTTTTACTCTAGGAAGAGAAAAAAAAAAGATTTGGGGGGCGCTATTAACTTTAGCATATCAAAGGGCGATGAGACAAATAAGTTTGAGAAACACTGCTTTACACCTATTTATACAAAATCAAAACATCTTCCCATAGACAGACACACAAGATCCGATTTAAAACAATCTTCTCGTCTTCTTAAATACCTTACCAATATACCTTTTTACGGTTAGTTAAGCGCATGCGCATCCGCCAAGTTTGAAAGGCGGGAATATGAAAGTTTCGGGCCCATATTTAGTTATACGCCTAAAAGTTCGGGCACTTTTTGACGTAACATGGCGGAAATTGACACATGCGCACAAAAAAAACTACAACTATGAAAAGGTCTATTTCATTATCGCTTTATATTTTCTCAAAATAAAGTTTTCTCCCCGAATTCACAAAACTCAATCCTTCAAAACGTATCCATTCCTGTAATAATAAAACTCGATCTATAAATATATACATAAAAAAATAACTTTATAAATATCTAGTTGTATTTATAAATATTATATATTTGATTACATTCGACGCGTAGTGTATTTTATTGTGCGCGTCTGTATAAATACCGTCACTATCTACCGCCAAAGAGCGCTGATAAAAATATATATAAAAAAAAAACTAAAACTGTTTGTGTATGTACGGATAGAGAGCACGTGAGAGAGCGAGATGATAGACCGAGTAGTGGAAAAAAGTGCCAATTCCTTTTAATGCCGCGACCCGATCAAAGCGGACCGAACGCCGATATCAAATCTATATATATGTACATAATACCTCCATAAACTTTATTTTTACAGCGTACGAACCGATACCTGTTTTATAATAATTATATTAACATCATTTTTCATATACCTATACATTTATTTATTGAATGTACCGTCTTTTTGTATACAGAATGTTATTATTATAATACACAGGTAAAATTATTACTTGCTTACTAGTCTAACATTGTCATTTAGTTATGTAGTCTTCATATATTGAGGAAATTTTGCAACAAAATTTGTGAACAAAATGTCATACTATTTGTCTATCGTGCCTTGTCAGGCTCATATATTATAAATGAATTTAGAATTTTAACGTTTATAGACAAAATTCGAAAAGAGATTATATTAAAGAACGAGTTCGATAAGCGGTTTTGCAGCACGCGTCCATGTTTAGAAAATAATAGAAAATGATATAAGGAAAATGAAGAAGGCAATAATAGTTTAATAGACAAATAAGACATTTCTTTTACAATCTGCTTTTAAAACTTTGATGAAGACTCTTAATAAATAGATTAGACAAATAATAAAATGTCTAATGGACAAGTGCGAAAAACGCCTTATGAACGAGTTGTTTATTCTATTTAGCGCCCTTTTATGCCGTTTCTAAATAAAATAATTGCCAATACATATTGAGAAAATTGTATCGCACTCTGCGAGCCATAACCGCACGCTTATGAGTCCTGTTAGTCCATTACAGACGAAATAAATTACACCCTTTTGCGAGACCTGCGGCGTGAGTGTCCCTTCCTTCCCGTATGTTTTCGTCCACGCTTTCCCCTCCTCTTAGCTTCGCGAAAACCATTTGCCTTTTTCAGTTTAATCAAAACTTGGCCTAATTGACATTTTCCTCTGATCTTTTTAATCGCGCCGAACACTACTCCCTTCGCCAGAGTGCTCTGCAGATACCTTCAGTAGTCCTTCAGCGGGACATCGTATTCAGTTTTGATAAAATCCGTTATATCCTCGACGGATGACCCATGCGATCCTCGAAGATCGGAAATCGCTGATAAGACGAGAAGGGCAGTATTGTTCTTGATTTCGTTAGTTATACCTCGAGATACGAGTTGAATTCGTTCCGTAACCTTGCTCGTATGTCAATTTGCTCGTATCTCAAAGCAATTTTCCCCATTGAAATTAATGGAAATGCTATTAATCCGTTCCAGCCCCAAAAATGCTACACCCAATTGCTTTTGTTACGTATTTTTGAATAAGAAAAAGGTCTTTGCCTTTTTCGCCGGATTAAAAAAAATATTGTCCAAGGTGGTTTGTTTCTTCCTGCCTTTCAGAATGCTGCGGAAATGAGTTAGGCAAGTGCCATTAAATAGTTACGATGCACGACCAGTTGCAACTTTTCGGGGTGTTTCATTTTCACGAACTGTGAAACTCTCTCCCACATTCCCAAGATCTCTTTTATCTCACTTGTAGAGATAACCTCCTCCACCTCTGGCTATTCCTCGAAACCAACTTTTTGCAGAACCCCCGAATGCTGCAGCGATTGCAAATCTTGTAATTACTCGGTCGTCAGTTCCTCAGAGTGCTCCTCAACGAGCTCGTTCACGTCTCTCTCATCCATCACCAGGCCCATGGATTTTCCCAAAACACAACCTCCTCCTCCATTGGCACTTCGAATTCGAATCCTTCGAAGGTCCTTTCGGCTGCAGACTCAGGCCACAGCTTCTTTCATGCAGAGGTCAAGGTCCTCGTTGTAGCACTCAGCCAGGTCTGATCAATAATTCTGTGGCATATCACGATGTTAAAGTAGCCATTCCAGTATTCTCGAAGAGTGAGGTTGGTGTTCTCTGTCACCTCAAAGCAGTGCCGGAACAGATGCTTAGTGTACAGTTTTTTAAAATTATAAATCACCTGCTGATCCATGGGCTGCAGGATAGGAGTGGTGTTAGGTGGTAGATAGAGAACTTTTATATACTTGAACTCTTCGATGACATCTTATCTTGGAGGTTCGTTGGGTGATCAGGAGCATTGTCGAGGACGACAGTGGCGCACAGTGCGAAAGTTAGTATATCCTTCATGGGTTTGTGGCCTGGAATTATCTTCTCCTCTGCCGTTATGTAAGTCCTATTCGGAATCTTCTTCAAGAAAAGCCCTGTTTCGTCACAGTTGAAAACTTGCTGAGGGATGTATCATTGGCTTCTATCAGTTCGGAAAAAGTTTTGAGACAATCCTCAGCTGCTTTCACATCCGAACTTGCTGCCTTATCGTGCCTGACAACGGAGTGAATGTTGGTCCATTTCCTAAAGTTGTCAAACCAGCCTCGACTGGCTTTAAACGAGTCTTCGAAGCCTCGTCCGTGGAAGTGAGCGGGGTCTGATTGAGCAAATCACCGTAAATCGCTCGTGCCTTCTCTCACATGATGCGCTGTGTTAAGGCATCGCCTTTAAGCTGCTTCTCCGTCATCCAAACAATCAGCAGTTTCTCCATCTTTTCATGGAGTGAGCTCCGGAGCTTAGAAATTATTTTAACGCCCTTAGCTGGCGTTATACCCTTTATCGACTCTTTCTGTTTAAGCACAATGCATATCGTTGAAGTACTACGCCCGTACTGCTTCACCAAGTCACCTACTCGCACACCATGCTCATTTTTTTCTATGATTTCACGCTTTAATTCAATAGACATCATCTTCTTCTGAGCACTGACCTTTGTGATAAAGTGATAAAGTATGTAAATGCATGAAAAAAGCGCAAAGCCCTAGAAAAACTCGCTCGACAGCTCGTATCTCAAATAACTCGTATGTTTGGGCACTCGTATCTCGAGGTACCACTGTATTTAGAAAAATTGGGGCTCAGCACCGTATTTAACGATACATTTATATGTACTAGGAATGTTGCCACATTTTGACTTTGACGTTCGTTGATTTGAGACGCAATTTTGCAAGAAAATATTGAGGATTTTTTGAGAAATCAAATTTATTAAAAAATAGTTTTTATTTATCTAATCTAATGTCGCCTAATTCACGGTTCATTTGGCTTATATAGTCTAACTCGATTTGAAGGTTTGCTTTTTAGACCAATTTAGTTTATTGATTTGGAACGAAATTTTACGGAAAGAAAATATTGAGGAAATATTGCAAGATTTGCAAATAATTTTTTTAAAAACAAATTATTATTTGTCTAATCTATTTATTAAGAGTCTTCATCGAAATTTTCAAAGCAGATTGTAAAAGAAATGTCTTATTTGTCTATTAAACTATTATTGCCTTCTTGTTCCTTATGTTCCTTATGTTACCTAAGACAATTCGAAATTTGTCTTGTAAGACTAGTTTTGTTTGTAAATTTGGAACGCAATTTTGTAGAAAAATATTGGGGAAATCTTACAAGATTTGTAAAAAAAATCCAAGCAAAATATCCAACAATAGATCATAAAACACGAAAAACTGAACGATTGAAGTAACAAAAGTTTAAAAATTGTTTAATAAATTCATTAATTTAATAAATTCATTTTATTTATTTTATTAATTTATTCAGGTTTTAGTGCAAAAATCTCAGTTTGTATTTATTAAGTTTTCAACAAAAAATATGAGGAAAGTTGGATTAAAAGATTAAATTTATGTGAAGTTGGCAATCGAATTTGCAAAAATATATTATTTCATCAGAGCTCCAGCTAGATGTGAAATAGTTCTAGAATACTTCGTGCGAAATTTCAACAGTTTTTCAGAATTTCGCGAAAAACAATTGAAAATACCAATAATGAGGGTAGCAACCAGTTTAAAAAAACCGGCCAAGTGCGAGTTGTGACTCGCGCACCGAGGGTTCCGTACAAACTTGTAAGTAAGGTATCTTTAGGAGGACCTAACTGTATGCAACCCATATGCTTCTGGTGCCTGACAATACCACGCAACACATTAGTGTATTTTCATAAGTTTCTAATAGTAAATTCGTATTTTTTCTTATAATTAAACTATATATTTACGGTTTTCAGATTTTTCCCTTTACATGTGCTGTAAGACACCGCTTCTTGCCAAATTTCATGATTCTAGGTCAACGGGAAGTACCCTATAGGTTTTAATTCCCATGTGAAATCGCAAAATATGCGACATAAACGGTCATATCTTTTGATCGCGTTGACTTACGTTTGATTTTTTCACAGCTGAAAGAGACCGCAGACCCGAGTATTTGATACAAATTTCAACTTGTTACCTCTACGCGTTCTGAGAAAAATGGTCTTGACAGACAGATGGACGGACAGAAAGACAGACAGGCGGACAACAAAGTTTTTTTTTTTTAAACCCTAAAAACTGTGCGTTTTGACATTTTTCTGCATCTTGACCATACTTCTGGAGTTGATTAGACACGACTATTGGACACATACTTTTGAAACTTGTACAAACAGTTCTATTCACGGATCTGAATTGCACCCTAAGGCCTTCCGCGCACTAAGCAGCCTGGCTACCGGCTGCCAGTATACATGACGGTATATGGGAGCCCCCGCACTAAGCGGCCACGGCCGGCGCGAGTGGTGTAGTGGTGACGCTCGTGGCCTCATGTTAGAGCGCTAACTGACAGGTATAGAGGTCCGAGTTCTATCCCCAGCGCCGGCCGCATTTGTTCCAGAAGACAAATGTGTAAAATGGCTATTAGCGCAATTTACAATAACAACAAGTTTCTGGGCCTAAGTGAATGTGATAGAATACAATAGGCTACCAATAGGCCGACGTGTTCGAAGGGTCGGCAAACCCGGTATTCACATCGAACCAAAAACTTTTAAAGAAAAAAAAAAAAAAAAAAAAAAGCGGCCACGAATTCCTGGCTGCGGCAGCTATTAGAACACACCTAATTGAAGGGCAGTCCATTGGCTGTGCGCAGTCAGAGCGAGTGTTGCGAATGTATGTGGCTGTCCACGCACTTCGAGAACTCCGACGAAATATATTCTTGCAAATTTGGTTGCCAATTTATATGCAAGGAAACTACTCAGCTCGCATTTATATTTCTAATTAAACTTTTTTTATTTTTCAGAATATAGAAAATTGCTCACAAATTGCACCACCCCTTCGCCAGGTGCAGCTGTTTCAACTAAAGGCAGGGTATCTAGAGTAAACCTCGAAGGAAAAAACCCGCCCATACTTGGCCCTCACCGCTCAAACTGGAGCACCCGCGCGCGTCTGTTTAGACTAAATCTATCTAGGTGCCGTTTCTAGATACTGCTAAAGGAAGTATTTTATTTTTATCCGAAAGTCATCCTCCAGTCAACATTATCCGCAAACAAGGCTTAAAGTCGGGAGTGTTAGATTCGCGAAATAAAATGGTTAGGGAAATTGTCCGAAACGTTGCTAATAGTGCGCGTTTTTTTTATGCGTGTGTTAGATTCGCGAAACTTTAAACCCGTAAAAGTTAGGTAGTGATGGAACCTTTTCCTTTGGGTGGGATATGGTTGGGGGAGCGGCGCAGACTGCAGGAAGTGCCTATTGGACAGGGCAGCCGCCTGGTCCACAAGACTTCAGAAAAGTGCAGGCTTTCCCTCCACTGCACAAAGGTAGGCATTAGAGATGACTCCAAGACGCAAGTAGTAAGTGATTTTCTGATTAAGCGGTCGGGAAGTTAGCGAAAGTGTTAATGCTCGAAATGAGAAGATTTCAAGTATTAAAGATCCGTCCGAATACCGAATTTGTAAATCTTAAACGACATTTTCATCATGACAAATTCTCAACATTGTTTGATACTTTTACTTTTGAGATGATGTTAGATTAAACTTATATCAATTATACATCTCATAAATATTTTTTTTTAGAAGATGTATAATTGATACTATAAATGTTAAATAAAGCAGAGGAAATGTTTTTAATATGGAATAACGGTAGTTTATGATACAAGTGTGTGAAAAGGGGCTTTTGTGTATGAGTTGCGAAGTCTAAAGCTCGAGCCGAAGGCGAGTGATTTAATAGCAATAAGTGCACAAAAGCCCTTCACACAATTATTTGAGTGAAGCTTAATCACTTATTTTCGTGTTTATTGTTTTGACGTAAGTTTTGACAAAATTTTTACACATTTTGGCAGAATATATGTGATTAGACGCGATTTCATTCATTTTTTAGGGTTCCGTACCGAAAACGGAACCCTTATAGGATCACTTTGTTGTCCGTCTGTCTGTCTGTCTGTCCGTCTGTCTGTCTGTCAAGACCTTTTTCTCAGGAACGCATAGAGGTAACAAGTTGAAATTTGTATCAAATACTCGAGTCTGCGGTCTCTTTCAGCTGTGAAAAAATCAAACTTGCAAGTCAACGCGATCAAAAGATATGACCGTTTATGTCGCATATTTTGCGATTTTACGAGGGAATCAAAACCTATAGGGTACTTCCCGTTGACCTAGAATCATGAAATTTGGCAAGAAGCGGTGTCTTACAGCACATGTCAAGGGAAAAATCTGAAAACCGTAAATATGTAGTTTAATTACAAGAAAAATGCTATTTGAAACTTATGAAAATTCACTAATGTTGTCGTAGTGGTATTGTCAGGCTCCAGAAGCGTATGGGTTGCATACAGTTAGGTCCTATTCTAGGTTTATTCTGAATTTTCTTTGTTTATATTTGTTATGCATTTCATCACGTACGCTTTATATACATAATATATACAGGGTATATATTATGTCTAAATTTTGCTTTTTTATAACCGACATGCGACATACTCAAGTCCCGTAACATCCTGTATATATTATATTTCGTCTAATTTTTCTTTATAATCAACATAATAAGTTAATAATCTACATAATAATACTATACTATACAAGTTTGTACGGAACCCTCGGTGCGCGAGTCACAACTCGCGCTTGGCCGGTTTTTTTTTTTTAAATATTGTATCTACTCACACACCAAAATGAACACATTCATAAATACGTTATTGTATGTGAAGGATGCCATTATTATAATCATTGTGTAAAAGTTTCCAAAACGTGCGTAAAAGTCCAATGTAAATCAAATGGAGTTTCATTACATACATAATTACTGACGCAATAAGGTTAGAACGTTCAGTGCCTCCGTGGAAAAAAAGGCTGATTAGTAAAAACGCACAGTGACGGGAACACTATTTCGTGGTTGTCGATGTTTAATCTAGATTAGGTTACGGTTAGGTTAAGTTATATAAGAGCCAGATAAATTCAGACTGAGGCCGAGATTTCTTGATCCAAAATAAGAAAAATTATTTCAATTTTAATATTCGTCAGAAAATTTATTTTTCTATTTTGCGTCTGTAATGGACTCATTACAGCACTCATTTGCGTGCGGTAATGGCTCGCCGAGTGCTGTAATATTTTTAGTTAGTTAATTTATTCAAGGTTGGCACAGAAATTCAGAGCTGTCAGTGATGTCAAATTTTCGGCGAATTAGTTTTGAGGTTATGTGATGTGTGGAATCACAACAAAAATTTGCTCGCTGAAATTATGTATTTTTGTAATGGTATAAAGTTTATATAGAGAGAAATTTATAGTTAAAATTAACTTTAGATTGGTGTAAGTGTTAAAAATTGTTTTAAAAACAAAGTGAATTTGGTTTCAAGAAAATTATCGTTCGAAACGTCAAATTATTTTAGTGTCAAACATTCTTTTTCCTTCTTTATGGAACTTCATCACTTGTCCAAAAAATCATCACTTGTCCATTAGAAAACTTCTCGCTACGCTCGTCGTTTTCCAAACTTGGACGCGTGCTGTAAAATCGCGCTGACTGAACTCGTCCTGTAATATACTATTTCATTACTTCTATATTTTTTGTTTAGTGACTCAAGTTGTTGCCATAGTAACAACAAATAGAAATCGTTTAGTAATGAAACTCCATTTGTTGTACATTGGACTTTTACGCACGATTTGGAAACTTTTACACATGATTATAATAATGGCATCCTTCTTCACATACAATAATGTATTTATTAATGTGTTCATTTTGGTGTGTGAGTAGATAAAAACATTTTAAAAAACGAATTAAATCGTGTCTAATCACATTTATTCTTCCATGTGTGAAAATTTATGTCTTAAAACTTAAACAATAAACTCGAAAATAATGAAAAATTCACTCAAATATTGCAGTTTATTTCAACAACTTTTCAACAACTAGAACAATGAAGGAAGTTGGAGAATGCAATTTATTTATTTGCAGTAAATATGTAGTTTTAGTATTCAACAGGTAGAAACTATATATTATTAAAATATTTAGATGTAAATTAACAATTTATTTTCTTAAATTGTTTGTTTATATTTACTTTTAAAATTTATTATCGTATGAATGGTCATGGATAGGAATTTTTAAAATATCAACGAACAAAGAAAGGTATTTAATTGTATTATTCATTCATATAAATCCTTATATTAAAGCATTTATATTGTTCAAAATGCAAAAAAAAGTTAAAACTTAATTACAAATTCACTCGTAAATAATGAAGAATTAATTATGTTTTTCTACTCGCACATCAAAATGAACACATTAATAAGTAATCGGGTGTAAATATCATTATTATAATCGGGAGTAAAAGTATTAAAATCGTGCGTAAAAGTCCAATGTAAATTAAATGGAGTTTCATTCTTAAAAACGATTTCTGTTTGTTGTTAATATGGCAACAACTCGAGTCACTAAACCAAAAACATAGGCGTAGTGAAAATATATTTTCTGACGTATTTTCAAATTAAATTATTTTTTCTTATTTTGATTTAAGAAGTCTCGGCCTCTCAATCTCAATTTATCTGATAACCTAACCAGAACCTAATCTAGATTAAATCTAGGTTAATCTAGACTACATCGACAAGGACCAAGTAGTGTTCCCGTCACTGTGCTTTTAACTAGTTTGCCACGAAGGCGCTAAACGTTTTAACCTTATTGTGTCAGTGTTTTGAAGTATTTTGTCTGTCAAAATTACAATTTTTCAATATTATCGGTAAGAAACAATTATTTTTTTGTAGATCCAACAGTATTTTAAGATGCTCCGTAGATAATAGTAGATTTTGTAACTTGGGCGAAAGGTTGTTAATATTACTCGAGAGCGAAAATGTGCGCACGAACGAAGTGAGGGTAGAATTAACAACTTCGCCTGTGTTACAAACAATATTTTTTATTACTCATGCGATGGGATGTATTTTACAAGTTTGTGATTCAGGTGCCATCCAAAAAAAAAATTGAAACAAAAATGAAAAAATTCACTTCACGTCACTTTTTTAATAACGAGGTCTTGATTGTATGCATTTTATTTTTATTTATTTGTTTATTTTAATGTAACCTAACGATATTGAATATTTGCGTGCGTTACGTGTAATAGACTAATAGTGACATTTTATCGCATTACAAAACGTGCACAAAGATATTGTGCATGAGTGATAAAAAATAATGTATGCAACGAGTGTGTGAAGAAGGGCTTTTGTGCACTCATTGCAATTAAAGTCATGCATAAAAGCCCTTCTTCACACACTTGTATCATAAACTACTATTTAATTGTCTATTATGATATAATATAAAATTTCCAACTGTTCTTTTAAAACTGAGTTTTCAAAAATTACTAAAATTTTCCAAAATATTTTGTATTTTGATTACGATCAGAACTGAAACTGAACTCAATTAAAACAAGTACAAATATCTCAAATTGTAATCGCATTTGCCAAACATTATTTATTGATTCATGTTTGACTTTGCCCTAAATCTTTGTGAGAAAAACCGTAAAACAAGGAAATGGTTAACTAAAGAGAAGATAATCATTAAAAAAATAATGCAAATCCATAGAATACAAATTGAAAACTTTAGCAACAAAGTAGGTACAAATTATTCAAATTTTAAACTTAAGTAGTTCAAGTTTAAAATTTGAATAATTTGTACCTCTTTTGTTTGTTGCTTTTGGTTGTCCAAAACAAGCAGAAAAAAAGTCCAAATTTCCGAAAGTATCGAAATTTGTTTTGTCAAAATGTTCATAATATTTCAAATAAACCATAGAAAGTAACGAGTAGGTTGAAACAACGAAAATCATTTACAAACAGAAATACACTCGAAAATAACGCACGAAATTCCTCATTTAAATTTATTACATTTTTTCCTTCCGGCTAATAATTCAACATTTAGACACTTTAATCACAGAAACTAAATTTAAACCCCGACCATTTAGTCAAGCTCACTTAAGCTCACTAATTATATTTAAACCTCATTTTGTATCAGAAAAAAAAAACTCAAACAATGAACAAAAGTTTATTCAAATTGCCCCACAATTATCCAGCAATAAAGAATCAAAAATTTAAAATTGAAAACCTCATTATATTGAAACAACCGAATCACCCTTCAAGTTTAGTTTAATTAACAGTTTCTAAAAACTGTTGGGAATAACTTACCCCTAAAATAGCGTCCCTTTGGGTCTCGTGTTGTACGAAATTGGGCATGTGCGTTGTATTATACCCTAAACCTTGGCACATGGGCGCTGTGATCCTCTCGCAACGGGGTTGCGACATCCCACAAACACCGACAATGCCGACGACAACCAAAAATATCATCAACATTTTCGTAATAAAAACAAATCTAAGAACACTGGGATTCACATCACTTCATACAAGTTTCCGTAACACGCACAAAATATCTCACGCGACTATGAAACGAGGGAAATACTGCACGCTAAACGTATATTCTGTTTGTTGCGTAATGCGAGGCGATTTTTTTGTTTGGAGCGTGCGTTGCTTACGCTCGTCGGTTATGGAATGAATGTTGTCGGCGCGCTCTAGCCAGTCGAATGTTGTTGGACGAGAGAGATAGCGGAGGTTGTCGGCGGCGAGTTGGCCGCATCACAAAGATATAAAAAAACCCGGCTCGATCCCGAACGGGCAATAACTTGCTCGGCCGCTTCACGGCGAGTCGTACCAGACCGAGTATACTGGGTATAAATACCGAAAACATGCCGGAACGGACAGACCTAGTGGAATTGTGGGAATCGTTAAGATTACTAATTGATAATTAGCGGTTATAAAATGGGAAATATAAAATTTAATTAAACAAAAATAATCTTCTAGTTTCTTTCTTTGTGTCGAAACGAAAGATAGTTTTAATTATGGATTACTATGGTTAATGGATGATCGTAAATTTTGCAATACGGTTTTAGCTTTATAATTAACACTAACTTTGTAACATTGACACAAACTCTAAGCTAAAAGCGAAAATAATTATTACAAAACTTCGTCTAAATGAAAGATTACTAGTTTTGCATTGATCAAAGGATTAAACAGGGCGCACTTCACACTATCTTCAAGCAAGGATATGAGCTCCGACCACACACCTGTATTCATAGAGTATCTAAAAAATTCAAAACAACTACAACCCAATCCTGCACTATGCAACAATAACACAAACTAGCAAAAATTCGGAAAAATAATAAACGGACTACCTAACACAAATAATCCAAGAAGCAGCATGGTTAAGGTGGCCAGATTTTTTAAACGTGAAAGCAGTACATTGTACCACTTACTTTGTTGGTCTTCCTCATTTTTTTTGGTTTGTTTGTTTTTACGGGTGGCACACCGGTTCGTATTCCGCTTCGTTTAGCGTTCCCCATGTCTTCTAGTCCAAATTTGACCCTGCACAGGGGCTTTCGTTGATAGGGAAGTTGTCAGGCGGTTCCATGCTTCAAAGTTTTATATACTTTTTCGATGTATACCATCTCACATTCAATCTTCAATCTGACAATAATTAACGTACATGCACCGAGCGAAGAGAAAACAGACGACGAAAAAGAGATCTTCTACGCAAAACTAGAAAGGCTATTCGATTCGACACACAACAACGACGTAAAGATGATCTTGGGGGATTTCAATGCTAAGATAGGGAAAGAAGACGTATACAGACCCACGATTGGAAAACACATCCTACACGAAAATACTAACGACAATGGACAGAGACTAGTGGACCTAGCAGCATCTAGAAACCTTGTAGTCAGCAGTACGCTATTCCCACATAAAGACATCCACAAGATGACATGGAGATCACCAGACGGAAGGACACTCAATCAAATAGACCATGTCTTAATAAACACAAGATTTATGTCCAGCATACAGGACGTCAGAAGCTGCAAAGGAGCAGACTGCAACTCGGACCATTACCTGGTGAGGATTAAATTAAAACAAAGGCTAGCCAACTCGAAACAGCCAGCAAACAGCGGAATAGAAAAATGGGATGTGGAAAAACTGAACTTAACCAGGGTAAGGCAACGGTACGAAGAAAAGATCGCCGAAAAACTAGGAGTGTTGTCGGAAAATCATAGTATTGAAGAACAATGGACGGAAATTGCAAAGGGGATTAAGGAATCGGCAGAGGAGGCGCTCGGGAAAGTCCATAGGAAAAAACGAAAACAATGGTACGATGCAGAGTGTGAAGAAGCACGCGAGAAACAACAGAAAGCTAGGGCAGAGAATTTGCAGAGACCCACGAGAGCCAAACAAGCTGAATACAACAAGCAAAGAAAGAAAGCATCCAAATTATTTCGGAAGAAGAAACGGGCCCATTTTAACGACCGGGTGGCACAGATAGGGCACCACCAAGAGAAACACGAAATTAGAGAATGCTACAAGATAGTGAACAACCTGCGAAATGGATTTCAGCCCAGAGCAACAATAATCAACAGTAAAGAGGGCACCTTACTGGCTGAAGAAAGTAAAGTGGTAGGTAGATGGGCGGAATATTTTAACGAACTCCTGAATACCTCACTACGAGTGGAATTAACCGGACAAACAGCTGAAGACGACCCAATTCACACACCAGAAGTAAGAGATCTGAGAGAAGATAACGAACCATCACAAAGAGAAATAAGCGAGGCGATAAAGGCACTAAAGAACCACAAAGCACCGGGACCGGACATGATAACATCTGAAATGATCAAAATGGGAGGAGACGCTCTGAACTGTGCTTTACACCAGCTGATAGGAAGAATCTGGAGGACAGAAGAGATACCCGAGGAATGGCGGGAGGGGAAGATATGCCCTATCTACAAGAAAGGAAACAAACTGGAGTGCAAGAACTATCGTGGTATAACTCTTCTTAACACGGCCTACAAGGTGCTGTCATGGATAATCGGACGAAGACTCCAACCGTACGCAGAGAGCATTATAGGACAGTATCAGACAGGTTTCCGGAGAGGAAAGTCGACGACTGATCAAATGTTTACCCTCAGACAAATACTAGAAAAGACATGGGAAATGAACATCAGCACATACCAGGTCTTCGTAGACTTTAAACAAGCGTATGATACTATCGATAGAAGAACACTCATGAAGACAATGGAAGAATTCGAGATACCACAAAAGATCATTAAATTGGTAAATTGTACGTTAAAAAAGACTTGGAACCAAGTCGGTATCCAAAAAACGACATCGCACAAGTTTGAAACAAACAAGTTTCGCGCTCGAAAAAGCTATAAGGAAAGCTTAGATAGAATGCAACGGTACCATCTGCAATAAATCCACGCAACTTTTGGGCTATGCTGACGACCTAAACATCATCGGTAGATCGCTAACGGCAATGAAAGATGTTTACGGTAAAATGGAGAAGAGAGCCAAGGAGATAGGTCTGTCAATAAACAAGGATAAAACAAAAGTAATGATGGTAAGACCGGGAGCGCCAGCACACGCAGTAAATAATCTGGATATGGGAGAGTATACTGTAGAAGTCGTCAACAACTTTAAATATCTGGGATCAACCGTCACGGATCAGAACGACGAAGGGGTGGAAGTACAACATAGAATCATGCAAGCCAACAGGGCATACTTCACTCTTAAATCCATCCTTAACTCGAAGCTAGCTAGCAGACAAACGAAGTGTAATATATATAAAGCAATCATACGACCCATCCTCACATATGGAAGCGAAGCATGGACGCTGACCCAGAAATCGGAAAAGATGCTGGAGATTTTTGAGCGAAAGATCCTGAGGAAAATTTATGGGGCAATTAACAGCGAAGAGGGCTGGAGAATTAGGATGAACTTCGAGCTATATCAGTTATACAAAAGCCCAGATGTGGTATCCCACATAAAACTAAGCAGGCTAAGATGGGCGGGACATGTGTGCCGGATGGCTCCAACAGCAGTGCCGAGACAAATACTCAGAGTGCCGGAAGGTAGAAGGAAAGCGGGCAGGCCAAGGGCGAGATGGGAGGAAAGTGTGAAAAGGGATGCGAGAGAGATGCTGGGGGTGCGGAACTGGCGGGCGGCGGCAGAGGAAAGGGAACGCTGGAGACAACGTTTGGTGGAGGCCAGGGCTCGCTTCGGGCTGTAGTGCCATTGGAGAGAGACCATCTCACATTTCCGACTGATTTGAAGCTGTCATAACTTTTGAACGGCTTACCACAGAGACTTCTTGTCTTCACCAATCGATTCAGCGTCCCAAAATTAGTCGGAAGACGTATATAATATTCCTTAGCAAGCTTTCAGTTAAGAAATACCTTCGACACGGGGAGTCTGGACCGCGGAATCAACGAAAATGCGATTTTGTCAAAATCGTTATTTTTTGTTATAGCAAAATTTAAAAACGTTTATGAAAGCATTTTTGCTGCTGAGTACACATATTCAAATTACATTTTGCTAGCTCCTTCCGTTTACTATCGCCTGCAAGAATTGAAGAAATTTTTAAGAAATTTCGACGCTCGAGTAGACATCTCGGAAAGTCGTAAATTTCCCGAGGACAGTCTTAGCGTATTAATAGAAAAATCACCTTCTGAAAACGATGCCGCAATCCGTTCTTGATTACCTGCAACCGTTTCTGAGACATCTCTTAACAAATCGAGAATCGGGTAAATTTCAGTTTGAAATTTCTCGACGAATTAATTATTGAATCTTTCCGGACAATTTACACATTGTTTTGTTCGTCTTGTCGAGTAGTTTCTATGTGCCGAAAATGATTTGGCTGGTTTTTACCGTTCTCGAGAAAATCGAAAAAAAACGAAAAAGCACATATTTTTCGAACGAAATGATGGAATTTTTTTTGAAAAATTTGTTTGGAAATTTTTTCGTGATTTTTTTTTTTGATTACCCGAAAGAAATTGAAGTGCTGAGAACGGTTTTCCAGTTTATTTCGCTATAAATTTGCAAATAAACATATTTTATATATTTTATCGCTGTACACCATCTCGCATTTCCGATTGATTTGACGCTGTCATAACTTTTGAACGGCTCACCACAGAGACTTCTAGTCCTCACTAATCGATTCAACACATTGAAAAAGTTTAAGAATTCTTTTCCTTGACATAGCAATCGTCGAATTCTTGCTTAATTTTTTTTACGTGCTCTATAAACTTTCTTCTTTCACTTAGTCCTGCGAAGCCTGCTGCCTTGTACAATTGGTTATCTTGGTTATATTGGTTATCTTGTATAATTGGTGTTGGTTTCATGCAGCCAGTAATAATCCTGCAAGTTTGGTTTAAGAGGATATCGACCTGTTTTGCATGGCTTGATCTGCACCAGACTGGGCAGGTATATTCTGCAGTTGAAAAACAGAGGGCTTGCGTGGATGTTCTCTTGAACTTATATTTGAGAACTTGGACTTGAGGTTTTGCACCATTTTATTTCTAGCAACTACTTTTTGTCTGGTTTTGTGACAGTGCTTGTGACTTGCTTGTAAGTTAGTATTCTATCTAAGATTACACCCAGATACTTTGGTGTTTCGGCGTATTTTAGTTCTTAGTTTGTTGTGAGCCTTGTGGGTATTTAAATGGAAAGCACTTACTTGGGTTTTTGATGGGTTCGGTTTGTGATGGGTTAGGGATGGTTTTAGCGAGTTTTTTTGATAGTATTTGGACATTAGTTTCCATTGCGTCTT
Organism: Phosphuga atrata; assembly: GCA_944588485.1. Lineage (NCBI taxonomy): Eukaryota > Metazoa > Arthropoda > Insecta > Coleoptera > Silphidae > Phosphuga > Phosphuga atrata. The sequence goes on from OX155893.1 coordinate 25,292,636, forward strand.
CCAACCTTACCTCTATCTCCCCGAAAAAGTAGTGTTTGGCGTTTTCTGTTGTAGGCTGGTCACTGGTGTGTATATTAAATAGAGTGGGGTCCAGAACACTTCCTTGTGGGAGATCTTTTTTTTTGAGACCGGCTTTTTTATTTTGAAGTTCCACATAAAACCTTCTGTTTTGGAGTAAAGATTGAACTGCTTCGTAAGTTTGTAGTCTTTTGTGGTTTTGTAGACTTTGATAAGCAGGGTTTAAGACGGATCTAAAAAAAAAAATGGAGAAAGGAAATATTTGGGTCATTTTTATTTTTTATAATTATATTTTTCATTGCATGAATTTTTTCAAAATAAAGTTTCATTTTCATTTAAAACATTACAAAATGCTTCACATGTATACTGGAGATTCTCCTTCACTGAAGCCACTGCTGATAAGATTTCTATGTTTAATCTTGATGTTCAGCTGCTCCAGAAATTATTGATGATTGAAAATACTCGTTCAACTATCGCATTGGTACCCGGCAAACACATTGCAAATTCAACAAGTAGTTTTAAGTTCTTCCATTCATTTATTTCTTCCGTGGAGCAATACTCCGCTTACCTTCATTCAAGAGTTCATTATCATCGATAAGAATTTTGTGGTTTTCTATCACATAATGAACCTTCTTCATTTGACATTTTAATAATATCCATCCAAAAATGTGAAACAATCAGTTCATTTTTTTACTTATTCAAAGGAATTTTGAATAAAAACATTTCTTTAATAAATTTCGCCTCGCTTCCAGTGGTTGACTCTTCGATTGTATCGAGTTTCTGCGTTAACTTTAATGGAACAAATCCCGTATTATATCTAGCGACTATTTGCTCCAACAGATTATAAAAGACAGTTTTCACCTCGGACACTTCTTGAGAGCCTGAGAGCAAGAGCCTGACACTTCTTTAATAGTGATATTAAATCCAACAGTTTGTCTTGATTTTGGCATTCGCTTTGAAAATGCATAAAAACACAGTTATACATATTTAGTTTTACAATACCATGCAAAGTAGTACAAGCAGTACATTCTATAAGGAAGGCAGTACAAATGCAGTGCCTAAAAATTGGACAGTACAGACTATCTCAAAGAAGTACTGTACTGCCGAAAGCAGTACGTCTGGTCACCTTAAGCATGATCAGCCACTCCACTAGATAATAATAAAAAGAACAATTCCTCTGTTCCAGACCATATATTACAAAAAATCAAAACTAAAAGAAAAGCTAAAGCACGATGGCAAAAACATTAAACAAACGTCTGCTTAATGCCCTTACCAGGGAGACCAAGGAAACCATACGGGAACACTTCGATACAAAAATGATTAATTACCTCACTTATAAAACATCAAAAGAAGACTCAAACTACTCTCTATGGAAGGCAACTAAAAGAATAACCAGAGCAATAGCCCCCACACCAGCAACAAAAAAATCGGACGGATCCTGCGCAAAGACTTCTCTGGAACAAGCTACAACATTTGCAGAACACCTACAACAGATCTTCCAGCCAAACATCAGCACAACGGGAGCAGCAATAACAACAAATAACAACACTGCTAATGCAGAATAAAACACCACAATAAGAAAAACTTCCCAAGGGCAAATAAAACAAATAGTATCAACACTCAAAACAAACAAGACACCGGGATTTGACCTAATCAGCGGAAGAGTAATTAAAGAGCTACCTGATAAGGCCATTAGAATGATAACTATAATATTCAATGCCACACTTAGACTCCAATGCTTTCCAACCACATGTAAACTGGCTGAAATCGTAATGTTGCATAAACCAAATAAAAACATACACTAATCCTCCTCATACAGACCTATTTCACTACTACCAATCTTCTCTAAAATGCTAGAAAATATAATACTAAAAAGATTAAAGGAGACAATCAACAACAAACACCTAATTCCTGAACACCAGTTTGGGTTCAGAAAGAAACACGCTACTACTGAGCAGGTCCACAGACTAATTAACAAAATTATTTCATCACTGGAGGATAAAAAATACTGTACAGCACTTTTTCTAGATATAGAAAAAGCATTCGACAAGGTCTGGCATCTAGGACTACTTAAACCCCTAAAACAACACTTCCCTATGATATGTACAAACTATTAAAATTGGGACGTACTCTACGATGCAGTAGTTCTTGCTCCAACCATCGTCGGAAAAACGGAAAAGGGCATCATTCAATGGGCCAAGCAAGCAATCAAACAAATTTTCTGCCGGATGGGCTCAAAATCACTGCGCATAGCACCGTAGAAGACTGAAGCCATTCTGTTGACGGGATACCGAAAACTGGCACACATCTCCTTCCAAGTACTGGATTGAGAAATCATACCTAAACCACACATCAAATACCTAGGAATTATAATCGACAAGTGTTTGTCTTTTAAAGAGCACTTTAAAATGGCAGCAGAGCGAGCAATAAAAACCACGTCTGCCCTCGAAAAACTTATGCCCAATGTTGGAGGGCCTAGGACCAACAAACGCAGGTTGCTCAGCGCAGTTGCCCAGTCTGCGATGTTATACGGTGCCCCTATCTGGGCGGAGGCCACTAATATAAACAAAATTGAAAAACTAGCAGCTTATCAGAGAAAACTGGCTCTGCGGGTAAGTACTGCCTATCGGACTATGTCCAGAGATGCAGCGTTAGTTATCTCAGGCATTCCACCAATTGTACTGCAAATTAAGCTAAGGAAATACTTACATTATGCTTCCAAAGACGACATAACAAGAAACAAGGCAAACGATAGCCTCTAAAGGGAATAGCAGGAAGCATGGAATATGACACCAAAAGGCGAGTGGATAAGAATACTCATCCCCAATATAGAGACTTGGTACCGACGACACGGGGAAATAAATTACAAACTAACCCAAATACTCACGGGCAATGGGTGCTAAGGAATTCCTTCACATCATCGGGAGGGCATCAGATCCAGACTGTATATAGGTACTGCGGACAAATAGACAACGAAATTCATACGCTATACGATTGCCCGAGATGGGACAAAGAACGCAAGGATGTAGCAATAAACAACTTAAATCCAAAAAATACTATTAAACAAATGCTACAATCACAAGAAGACTGCGACACTATAAACGGAATGATAAACAAGATCCTATCCCAAAAAGAAGCTGATGAACGTATCTGGAAAAAGAGTCACCATGTACTACGATAGAAGACATTAACATATTTAACATATATTACTAAATGTAATGACAACTGAATGTAAATACAACAAGCGGCCCCACCCTGGGACCCCTGAGCACCCTGCTCAGGGTTATTAAAAAAAAAGTCTTGCCTGTCTAGTTTTATCTGTATAATTTTCTCTGTCTAGTCTTGTCTGTGTAGTCTTGTTTGTGTACTCTTATCTGTGTAGTTTTGTCTGTATAGTCTTGTCTATATAGTCTTGTCGGTCTAGTCTTGTTCGTATAGTCTTGTCCGTCAAGTCTTGTCTGTCTAGTCTTGTTTGTCTAGTCTTGTCCGTCTAGTCTTGTCCGTCTAATCTTGTCTGTCTTATCTTGTCTGTCTTATCTTGCCTGTCTTCTTGTCTTGTATTTCTGTCATCCTCAGTAATGTAGTGAATCGGGTAGACCGGGGTTCGATTTTCTCGCCGAGGCAGAGTATTTTTTAACCAGGGCGGCACTAATCGTCCGGGCTGCCTACCCTGAAGCTATGCGATATATGCGATATTGGGGTGGCGCATACTAAAATTCCAAGTGGAAAAGGGGGTTTAGTGAGACGTTCTCCCAATTCACAATTAAAGAAAAAGTCTTGTCTGTCTAGTCTTGTCCGTCTAGTTCTGTCCGCCTAGTCTTGTCTGCATAGTCTCATCCGCCTAGTCTTATCTGCATAGTCTCGTCCGCCTAGTCTTGTCCGCCTAATCTTATCTGCCTAGTCTTGTCCGTCTAGTCTTGTCCACCTTGTCTTATCCGCCCAGTTGTTAACTTTGTAAAAACAATATACATATGTACTTTCATGTCTTGTTTGTTTACGCTTATATTAAACCTAACCGAAATGCTGTTAATAAATTTAGTGAGTTGCCAAGTCGGTCGCGTTGGAAGCGCTTTGTGGTTTGACAAAAAATCACATCTTAAATCACATTAGGTATGAAAAAATTCCTTATAAAAACAAATTTTTAAAATGCGTGAAGTAAACGGGATCAGAGGAGAAAGAAAGAAACAGCTGCAAGAAAAACATCGGCTGCCCATATCGAGACATTCGTAGGAATCGGCAATTTCAAACAAATCTTTTGCTAAATAATAACATGGAATCGATCTCAGCCAGCTACCTTCAACATCAAAGTCGAGCCGACGCTTTACGGAGGCTTCGCCCATGCACTTTTCTTGTAATTTGTTTTCACAATGTAATACGGTTTCAAGGCTGCCTCTGCCGCAATAAAGTATTCATTTCGTATGTTTATCATTGATGCTACACAAAGATTATTTTTTATTTTAGTTAATAACTCAAATCTAAATCACATTTTTGTTCTTGTTTATTTCATTGACAAACTAAACTGCTATTTATATAAATACTACATAAACAATAAGAGATATAGACAAAATAGACAGACAAAATTATACGGATTCCCATAGACAAGGACAGTTTTAGTCTGTGAGTTTGCTAGTTGTCAGGTGATTTTTATAAGCTAATTTGCTAGTTTTACAAGTTTAATTTCAACACATGTATAAAAGCACTTGACAAAATAACAAATTGATAGACTAAAACTGTGCGTGTGTTTGGCACTTTAACTCTTCATCCAACGTTTTTTTATATCCAATCTAATGATTGAAAAAAATGAACAAGTTTATTGAGACGTTTTTCTTAAATTAATTAAATCTAAAATAGTAAGACCTAGTAAGAGCTCTATAAAAAAGTGGAGGACTTGAGTATAGTTTTAAATAATGTATTTAATTTGTTTAGACTATTGGGAGGCATATATATGCAATAAAAAGAATTGACAACTAAAAAACTCCTCTACCTCTTCATCCAATGTTTTATACATCCTATCTATAGATTCTTTATAAAGGCCGATTCTCATATACACGACACGTCACGCGACATCGCCTATCATTATTTAATGATTACATTGTTTTAAATGGCCACGTTCTCAGTATGGCTACGCGTCAGCTACGCGACGTGCCCATTTAAAATAATGTAATCATTATTTGACAGGCGATGTCGCACGACGTCGCGTAGCTGAGTGCCGCGCATATAGGAATCGACCTTTATGATTGAATGAATTAAACAAGATTATTGAGAAATTTTACTTAAACCAATGAAATCTAAAATAGTAAGACTAATTCTATAAAAATGTTAAGGTATTCATGTTGTAAATGATGTGTTTAATTTGTTCCAACTATTGGGAGGCGTTTATATGCTATTAAAACACTTGACAACTAACAAACTCGAAGACAAAAACTGTCCATGTGTTTGCGTCTGTAGATCTTCATGCAACGTTTTATTATACATCCTATATAAATGATTGAAAAAAATAATTTTGTTTTTTAATTTAAAATAGTAAGACTTGTTCTATAATAATGTTAAGGAATTCGTTTTAAATAATGTATTTAATTTGTTTGAACTATTGGGAGGTAGTTAATGGTCATTGTAATGGAATTAGTATAATATGCTACGCTGCGTAGTGGTTTAATACATATGTAGAATAAATTACTAGTACAAATAGAAAATGCAAACTTACAGTACGCATAGAAAATTCCGTTAAGTGCGTAAGATAATAATGAAGAAATTCAAAAGATTTTGATTGAAAGTCAAAGATTTCATTAAATTTGACATTCAATTTAATAATGTTGTTTGGACTAAACTCTGATTTCATAGAAAAGATTTAAACTAAGATTTTATATTAAAGTCAAAAAATTGACAAAGTTCACAGTTTTTGATTGATTGTGTTTGATTGAAATTTTGACTACACGAGAATATTGTATTTGAATGTCAGAGATTTTTAAGGAATGTCAAAAAATTTAGCGAATTGTGCGAAAATTCATTCGTTAACAAAGTTCAAGATAAAAATGTTTCTGTCTCCAGAGGCGGCTCTTGGATGATGTTTGTGGGAGGGCTGGAAAAACCAGCATTTTCATTGACATATACAGAAACATATTGATTTTTTTAATTCAGTGACAACCTGTTAATTATGCTTCATATAAATATTAATGAAATTAAATGAAATTAAATTTTCGGTCATAATTATTTGAACGACTTTGTGACACTGGACAAATATTTAAATCTGGAGTTAACCGTCCTAATGATTTAATTTCAATTTTTTCTTGAAATTCCAGTCGTGCAAAGTTGATCTTTTGCAAATGCATTATTGAATCTTTTGCTTCGTTCATTTCTATAAAAATGTAATTAAAATTAGATTCAATAAATAAATTCAAAAATAACTATCTTACTTCCTATGTGTATAGCTAAAAACTACTTATTTATTAATACTTTGTTTTAAATTGTCCACTTTTCAATTGTCCACCAATTAATTGTCCGCTTAAGGTTCTTTACCGTTGCCGAAACTCGAGTTCTTAGAAAGAGTGTGGAGTACGGACTGCAATGTTTGCAGCCCACGATATACATATTATAAAAACGTATATCGCGGGTGGGGGTAACCAGCTCAGTACAGTAATTAGTAATTTGTGTAAACTAGAATATTTTGTTTGACTATCAAAGATTTTTTAGAAATGTGAAAAATTTTACAAAATTGAGCAAATTGTGTGAATTCGCAGATTTTGATTGAAAGTCCAAGATTTGATTATATTAAATCAATCAAAGGATAGAAAGGAAAAAATCAAAGGATATCTTTTTCAAATGGGCTTAAAATTGATTAAACTCTTATTTTACTTATTTCGATTGAGACGTAAAGATTTGATTAAATTCGACATTCAAGTTAAAAATGTTATTTGAACTAAACTTTATTGGAAAAATTTAAACTAAGATTTTAGAGGAAGTAAAAGGGAAGTAAAAAGTTCACTCATTTTGATTGAATACGTCCAAATGTTGACCAAACTAGAATATTTTGTTTTTATTTTAAATTTTATTTGAAATTTTGTCTAAATGTAAAAAAGATTTATAAGGAACAATTGGACAAAATTGGGCGAATTGTGCAAATTCGCAGATTTTGATTGAAAGTCCAAGATTTATTTGATTAAATTAAATCAAACAAAGGGAATATCTTGTTCAATCCTAAATTTGGGTAAGATTGACTAAACTCTTATTTTTTTTTTAGTGATTGAAAGTTAAAGATTTGATTAAATTTGACGTTAAAAATGTTGTTTGAACTAAACTTTATTGTAAAGCTTTAAACTAAGATTTTTTATGAATGTAAAAAAATGACCAAGTTCACAGATTTTGATTGATTGTGTCAAAATTTTGGCTAAACTAGAATATTTTGTTTCAAAGTCAAGGATTTTGAAGGAATGTTAAGGAATTGTAAAAATTGAGCGAATTCGCAGATATCTTTACTTTAATTACCTTACATTTTACATTTACATTTCCTTAATTTACGATATCTTGATTCAATATTAAAATTTGGTAAAGATTGATTAAACCCTTATTGTTTAGGAGAGTTACCATAATTAGGAAATTTTGGTTAAGAATCCAAAACTAGACTAAACTCGGATATTTTGATTTAGTCTGAATTTAGTCTGAAAGATTTTTTAGAAAAGTAAAAAAAAATTATCTGCAATATTAATAATACATATCTGCAAATTTTTATTTAAATTTTGAATAAATTAGGATATTTTGATACAATGTCAAAGATTTTTTAGCAAAGTCTAAAATTTTACCGAATCTACAGATTGTGCGAATTCAAATATTTTGGTTGAAACTTAAAGATTTGATTCAATTCGGCATTCAAGTTAAAAATGTTGTTTGAACTAAACTTTGATTTTATTGGAAAGATGTACATTAAGATTTTATAGGAAAGTAAAAAAATGATCAAAAAGATCACAGATTTTGATTGAATGTGTCAAAAATTTGGCTAAACGAGAATATTTTGCTGGAATGTCAGGAATTTTTAAGGAATGTCACAAATTTGTAAAAATTGAGTGAATTGTGCGAATTCGCAGATTTTGATAGAAAGTTCAAGATTTGATTATATTAGGATAATAGATGAAAAAAAAATGTCTTCTAGGTCCGGGGTGATATGCCCAGTTTTCTAGGCATATCACCCCGGAATCTAACGGAAGAAGCTGCATTTTTGTATAGACCTTCATTTTAGCATTACAAATGTTGTCTCAAAAGTCACATATGCCAAGATGTGAGCGTCCTTAGAAATTCAAGGTCAAAGGTCGCAAAAATCAGTTTTCGAGAATATCCCGTTTTCTCTGCCTCCTATCGTATTTGCATTTATTATGAAAGTTGTAGAGAATAAAATTCTCTACAAATTTAAGCTGAAACCTTTTTTATACGTCAAACTGTTTTTGAGATAGAGAGCGCAGAGAGTGGAGCGTACCATACGTACCTTAGCGCAAGGTAAGTAAGTAATTACCGTTTTTTACTTAATTACTAATTAAATATTACTCAAATAACAGTTTAATACTTTATACTTATATTTCTTTTAAATCAAATAGTCATCAAATATTACTTAACTTTGAAATACAAATAATTAAATAATGAAGTAAATCATTATAAATATATTTTATCTTAATATATACTACTATCTTATATTTTAATCTAATTCTATTCAAGGATAATTGAACTTAGATTAGGAAAAATTAAAGAAAATATTTTCATATATCATCATCGATAGAAATGTTGTTTTTATTGATATTAATATTGATATTATTATTATTATTATCCTCGGATTGCACCCAAAGTGGATGGCGCTAAGTTTTCATGGTTTTCAAATCTTTTTCTTCTTCTTGGCCCAGATTTCCCGCATTTTCTGTGAGTGTGCATGTTTTCTTTCTTCGGTCCAGGAGGTTCCAGTCTTTTTTTTTGGTCTCCTTCACTTCCCACTGGTGTATTTGATGTCTGAGAGTCGTTCTGATGTTTGCTGCTTCTAGGTCTTGTGTTACTTGTTTCATCCACTTGGTACTGACTTTACGTTTCTGTAGGAAGTTCAGCATCTGTTTAGTTAGTTTGGTCTCCGGGAGTCTTGAGATGTATCCGTAGAATCTAAGTCTGCATTTTCTGATGTCGTTCTCTATGTTAGACAGTTTTTCCGTGGTTTCTATTGATTGTAGTCTATATCCTTCATCTGTGAGTTTTGGTCCAATAATTTTTCTGATGATTCGCCTTTCTTCTTTCTTCAGGGCTTCCATGTCACCTTTATTCGAGGCTATAGTTTCTGATGCGTATAGTATGGCGGGTTTGATGACTGTATTGTAATGTCTGATTTTTGTTTGGATGTCAAGGTTCTTCTTGTTGTAGATGTTTGCAGTCATGCCGTAGCCTTTTTTTACTTTCTCTATCCTTGTCTTTTGAGTTTCTTTCTCAATTCCTGTATGTTGTATGATTTCTCCTAGGTATTTGAATTTTGTAACTCTGTTTATTGTTCCGTATTTCGTCTGTAATTGTTGTGTGTCTTTTTTGTTTGTTGACATGTACTCAGTTTTCTCGAACGATATTTGTAGTCCAACTTTTTCAGCGCACTTTTTGAGGGCTTCTACCTGTTGGATCGCTTGTTCCTCAGTGTCTGCTAGAACTGCAAGGTCATCTGCAAATGCTAGGCATTTAAAGGTGATACCGCTTCTGCCTACAGTGGTGGGTGTTGTGTTCCATTCTCTAATTACTTTGTACAAAATGAGGTTGAACAGGAGTGGGGAGAGGCCGTCACCTTGTCTGACTCCTGTTTCAATTTTGAAAGGTCTTGAAATTTCTCCTATGAATTTCACTTTGGAGTATGTATCTGTGAGTGTTGCCTTTACTAGGTTCAGTGTTTTTGTGTCCAGTCCGAGTTCGTTTAGCGTGTTGAAGAGTGATGTCCGGTCTACTGAGTTGTACGCCTTTTTGAAGTCAACAAATGCGCAGACCGTGGGTTTGTTGCTGAGTGTTCTAATTCTTAGGCAGCTTTTGAGATTGAATATTTGTTCTACGCAAGATCTGTGAGGCCTGAAGCCCGCTTGGTACTCGCCTATTTGCCTTCAAGTTGTGTCTGAACTCGTTCTTGTAAGCATGCTGAGAAAATTTTGTATGTTACTTGAAGAAGGGAGATCCCTCTGTAGTTGTTCACATCTGTCCGGTCTCCCTTCTTGAAGAGCGGATAAATGAGAGCGCATCTCCAGTCTTCGGGTACTTTTTCTGTGTTCCAGATTTCGTGGATAATTTCTGTGAGTTCTTGGGGTGCGTTTTTGCCTAGGTTTTTCAATAGTTCTGCGACTATGCCATCTTCACCTGAGGTTCTGTTGTTCTTTAGCCGTTGGATGTGTCTTCTGATTTCTTCTGTTGTTGGGGGAAGTGATGGTGGTGTTGTGGGTTCTCTGTATTCGTGTTGGAATCTCTCTGGTGGGGGTGGGCAGTTCAGTAGTGAGTCAAAGTATCGTGCCAGGAGTTCGCAGTTCTCCGTGTTGGTCAGTGCTAGTGTTTTGCCTGGTTTTCTGAAACATAGATTTTGAGGTTGATATCCTTTAATTTTATTGGCAAATGTTCTGTAGAAGTTGTGTGAGTTATAGTTGCGGAAATCCTGTTCGATCGAGTCTAGTTGTTCGTGGATGTGTCTGCGTTTGATCTGTCTGATTGTTTTTGCCGCTCGTTTTCTGATCTCCTGGAATCTCTTTTAAGGTTTCATCTGATTTTTTAGTCGCGTATCTTTTGAGTGCTAGTTTGCGTTCTTCCATCGCGTCTTCGCATTCTTGGTTCCACCAGGGATGTTTGGACTTTCTTTTGAGTAGGATTGTCTGTTTGGCTGTCTGTGTGATTTTCTTCTGGAAGTCAGGCCAATTATCTGTGGGGATTTTTTCCCATTGTTCCTGTAAGTTGGATGTGTGTATTTTCTCTATGTCAAATTTTTGTGGTGTCTGCTTGAGTAGTGGTCTTTTTCTTGGAGTGAATTTGACTTTGGCACGTGTGAGGTAGTGGTCTGAGTCAATGTTGGCTCCTCCTAATATAATTATTATTAATATATAATTATTGATATTATTATTGTTTTTATTATTATTAGTCTTCTTCAGGTTGGCCAGCGGTTTCAGACTCATTGTCATCTACACTCTCCTTGTTATCATGGACATTAATTGACATATCTTCAATAATTACAGGGTGATATGCATTATCTTCATGAAAATCTGATCGATATGATTATGCATTGAGGCATGCATTTCCATTGCATTTACCACGAGCTAAAGAACATTGCATCCCTAACTTATGGCATCCACAACACAAACTTCAACCATTCTTGCAACCAGTTGCAGAATATCGAACTGAGTAGTTCATGGTGTAGGTGGTAAAAGTGTTACCGGCGTTAGGGTTTCATTTTGCAGTGCCCATCCCCATTCCTGGGGTTGGGTACTTCCCCCCCAATCATTGCCTAATCAAGTTTGAATTTGCTAGTAGACACGATTAATGTGTTGATGAACTGCTGCACTAGTTGGTGGTAGAAGTGGAAACTGCACAGGTTTATTTAATTTGGTTGATTTAAGATATTATATAAGTATAAGGTATTAAATTGTTATTTAAGTAATATATAATAATTAAGTAAAAAAAACGGTATAATACATTGGGATTCAGGATTTACCTTGCGCTAAGGTACGTATGACAGCGCTCCACACTCTGTGTGCGCAAAAACAATTCGAAGTATAAAAAAAGATTTTTTCAGATGAAATTTGTAGAGAATTTTATACTCTACAACTTTTATAATAAATGCAAATACGATACGAGGCAGAGAAAACGAGGTATTCTAAAAAAACTGATTTTTGCGACCTTTGATCTTGAATATCTAAGGACGCTCACATGTTGGCATATGTGACTTTTGAGACAACATTTGCAATGTTAAAATAAAGGCCTATACAAAAAATCAGCTTCTTCCGTTAGATTCCTAGATTGACCCCTAGATTCCTAGATTTGACAAAGATGACTTTAACTTAAAAATGTAAAAATTTGAATGAAATTTGCTAAACTCTTATTTTTTAGGAAGGTTACCAAATTTACCATGATTAGCAAATTTTGATTGAGAATCCAAAATTAGACTAAACTCGGATATTTTTATTTAGTGGACTAAACTAAACCCGGGTGGACTAAACTCAAAGATGTTTGAGAAAAGTCTTTTCTTTTACCATATTCGCAAATTTTTATTGAAATTTTGACTAAATTAGGATATTGTTTGATTCAATGTGAAAGATTTTTTAACAAAGTCCAAAATTTAAGATTGTGCGAATTCGCAGATTTTAGTCCTGGGTGGACAAAACTTAAAGATGTTTAAGAAAAGTCAATTTTTTACCATGTACGCAAATTTTTATTGAAATTTTTGATTGAATTAGGGTATTGTGATTCAATGTCAAAGATTTTTTTAAAAAAGTCTTAAAATTTAAGATTGTGCGAATTCGCAGATTTTGATTGAAAGTTAAAGCTTTGATTAAATAAAGATGGCTTGATTGAATGTCAAAAAAAATTGCTCAATTCGGATATTCTGAATCAATGTAAATGATTTGACTACACTCGAAAATATTTTAGGAATGTCAAGAATTTGACCAATTTCGCATTTTGTTGGAAGTAACTAAAATTTATAATATTTCGATTTATTTTTGATTTGTGAATTTATGAATTTAATATTGACTAAACTCTTATTTCTTAGGAAAATAAAAAATTATCAAATTTGCAAATATTGATTGAGATCAATCAAAATCAAATATTGATCAAAAATTTTATTAAATTCGGATATTTTGATTGAGTGTCGATTGATCTAAACTAAAAGATTTTTTCGAAAAGTCAAAAAGTTTGCTATATTCAGCAATTTCGGTTGACGTTTTGACTAAATTAGGATATTTTGATAAATGTCCAAGATTTTTTAGTCAAAAATTTGACCAACTCTACAGATTGTGTGAATTCGCAGATTTTGATTGAAAGTTAAAGATTTGATAAAATATCTTGATTGAATGTCAAGAACTTTGAATAAATTCAGATAATTTGAATCAATGTGAGAGACATCACCATACTCAAAGATTGTTTAGGAATCTCAAAAATTCGACTAACATCGCAGATTTTGTTGAAAGTAACAACATTTTCTAATATTTAGATTTAGTGTAGTTTATCTACTCGCACGAGTAGATAAACTACACTACACTTTTAAAAGTGTAAAAATCGTGGGTAAAGGTCCAATATAAATCAAATAGAGTTTCTTTATTAAACGATTTCTGTTTGTTGTTACTATGGAAACAACTCGCATCACTAAACAAAAAACATAGGCGTAATGAAAATACATTTTATGACATATATTAAAATTGAATTAGAGGTCCGATGCTACTAGAGAAAAAACAATAAATTGATCGCTTGCAAAGTGTGAAATGACCCAAAAAAATATAAGCTATTACAAAATACTGCAATATTAAAATTGAATTAATTTTTCTTATTTTGAATCAAGAAGTCCGCCTCTAAGTCTGGATTTATCTGGCTCTAATATAACCTAACCTGACCATAACCTAATCTAGATTAAAACTAGGTTAACCTAGATTACATCGACAAGGACCAAATAGTGTTCCCGTCACTGTGCGTTTTTACTAGTTAGAAATTTTTGCCACGGAGGCGCTGAATGTTCTAATCTTATTGTGTCAGTGATTTGAAGTATTACGTCCGCCAAAATTACAATTTTTCAATATTATCGGCAAGAAACAATTATTGTTTTGTAAAATCAACAGTATTTTAACATGCTTCGTAGATAAAGTAATGTATGACACACGTGTATAAAGAAGGGCTTTTGTGAACTTATTGCGATTAAGACACTCGCCTTCGGCTAGTGCTTTAAACTTCGCAACTCATGTCTACTCCTCTCATTCTTCACACACTCATATCATAAACTACTATAATTTGTGAATCAATGAATTTAATGTATAATAATTTTGATAATATATTTGATTTGTAGGAATTTGACTAAACTCGAAGATTTTAAAGATATTTTTGGTTATATATATATTTATTACTAATGCTTTAAAAGTATTATCTGGCGCACGTTTTTTAGTACGAGAAATGCCACTTTTGGTTGTATTTCCACGTAACTTAAGTAACACACGTAAATATTCAATATCTCTAAGTTACATAAAAAAAAAACAATAAAATAAACACAATCAAGACTTCAATATTAAAAGTGACGTGAAAGTGACAGAAATTTTGTTCATTACAAAATAAAAATTGAAGAAAACGTTTTAAAATGAGTATAAATTCTATGGTGATACCGGAGACTGAGGATAGTTCTTATGACGAATCCACACTACCGGAGACAATTGAAAAAGCAAATTCTTCATTTTTCATTCAATTTTTTTTATAGCACCTGGATCCCAAACTTTGTTTGAAAACTTGCGGTATTGTCAATTGCCCTGTCCAGCGAATGTACGCCCAATTTCGCTCTTGTGTCAAATTGACAACCTATCGCCCTAGTTGCAAAAAATATACTAGTATGAACTAATTTAACAAAATTTGAAACCACAACAAAGTTAAAGATTAGGAATGTCTGTCATTGTCAAAGATTTGATTGTGACTGAATCTTTTAGAAGGTTTCACGGAATAGATTGAAAAATGAAACCAATACTAGATCAGATAGAATTATTTTTTAAATTAATTTTATAGAATAATAACCTTAAACTAGATGTTTTTTAAATGTTATTAATATTTATTATTAATTCTTGGATTAATAAGGAATATTAATAAGATTTATAAACACCAAGCTTAAGGTTCAAACGGCAGTGCCTACGAAGTGAAATTATTCGTAAAAGCAAATAAATTACAAAAAACTCTTCCATGACTATAAAATAACTACAAAATATAAATAACTAAATTTGAAATTGATGCAATAAACCAACAGCAATAAAATATTTATTAGGAAGAACATAAAACCTTAACAAAACACCCTCTACAATTGCCAACAATTATAAACCAATACCTTCTCACCTAAACACAAATACCTCTCAAAACCAAACCAAACAAAAAATGTTTATTGCTTATTACATGATATTCGTGTTCGGCAACTGGCGGTAGGCTCGATGCAGGCGCGCAGGTAGTAGCGCTGTAATCGCGGCAAGCTTTGATCTCGCGGTTACATTCCTCATGAGCCTGCCACTTACATAGCCCGACCATTTCAATAAAGCAGCCGACGTTATCGTCACTTTTTGTGTTCTCGTAATTCTCCCCGCTTTCTGTATTTTCTTTTCAAAAATTTTCATAAAAATTTCAATGAAACATTTCAGGCGCAACTTCCCATTTATTACCATCAAACGAAATACCAAACCAAAAGACAAGACAGAAAAAAATATTGGAGAGAGACAACTAGACTTTATTTGTCTAGTTGTCTCTCTCCAGTAATGTTTTCTTGTCTTGTCTTTTGGTTTGGTATCTCTCTTAAATTGTGTGTGTTTAGTCTTGTCTAATATTGTCTCATTTGTCTAATATTAGTTTGTTCAAACAACAGTCAAAACGGTCAACAAACTGTCGACGCATGCGCAACGAATATTGGAACCGGCAATGATTTTATTTCATGTGCATGTATTGGACAGTTTGCTGACCGTTTTGGTTGTTTTTGGAACGAAACTATTGTATGTATATGATCAAACAAGTCTTAACTGTATAGTGTCGAACCTTTTCTTAACAAGTTTTAACTATAGTATTGCCCCCCGGGTTGTCCGGGTTTTACGTTGTGTCCGAGTGATCCCAAAAATGTTATCTTTGAATTATACTCACATTTCGGATTCATCAAAACGATCAAAACGATATTTTATTTGTGTATTTGAGCGAGAAAATTTAGTGGCGTAAACCTTTTCATGACCGCGTGCCAATTTTATTAAATTTTCATATTTGAAGAGCCAAATGCCGAGGTAAAGGTGCCAAGTAACTTTTACAATGAATGAGAAAAAAATTCTAAATAAAAGCTTTCTCAAAGCGTCTCAATTTTCACCTTTGAAGTTGCACAAAACTAGATAGCGAAAACTTTTAGAAAAGTATGTATGTGTTTATTTATTTCGCGTGCCAATACAATTTTTCTACGTGTCAGCTGTGACGCGCGTGCCACAGGTTCGCCACCTGGGCTAGGTAATACAGCGAAATTTAAAAGTAGTAATTATCTGCAATTTGTATTAGTCTTACTAGTTTCTTGTTATATTATTATATACTATTCTTATTATATACTATCCGTTTGCCTCTAGTCTAGTTTAGTCTGCAATTTGTATCTGTACCTTTGCCTTATCTGCCTTGTCTTGTCTATCTAATCTTTTCTGTCGAATTCACTTCTGCTATCTACGTTTTATTTTCTGCTTAATATCACATGAAAACACTCGAAAAAGAATTTTTTTACCATCAGTCGCGTTACGCAATCGGCGGCTGCACTCACGGCTCCGGCGGCAACGTTTGATCGATTGTCGGCCGTCCTTGAGACCCGGCTTAATTAGTTTTATTGTCCGGTTATTATAGAACTCCTAATTACAATAATAATAATAAGAAAAACAAAAAGATGCCAGTATGGTTTATTTCAATGAGAATTGACTGGTCGAAGAACACTGGACTAAGCAGACAATACTGGACAAACAAAATTAGACAGTTAATTCTAGATATTCAAGACTAGGCAGGTAATAATAGAGAACCAAAGATAGATAGACAAGACTAAACACACAAGACCATTCCACCTTGAACACATTGAAAGGGGGGTATGTTGTCAACTACTCCACCGAGGAGGACAGATAGACAAGACTAAAGAGACAAGATTAGACAAACATAGTCGCTATGCATAGTCTATCTGTTCACAAAATTTGATAGAGAAGAGTTATTGAAGCATATAAGGTAAAGGACATTATCTTTTACTTTATAACACTAAAATTATAATTAAATTAGTTGGGATTGAGTTGAACTAATTGATGGATTCCATGTTTTTCTTGTGTGTGCTAATTGAAAAGAACATCGAAGTAATAAAAAATAACGATGTAGCGCAAAATTGCTTTTATTCTTAATAAGAGACCGCTTAAATGTTGTCTAGAAAAAAGAACGTCTTGAACCGAGTTCTCATTAACGTTGCCAATTAAAATAATTGGTGTGGAATCGTTCTAAAACGTTTCGTCCAATTAATGTCTTTTTTTTCTAATAATAAAATTGTTCATAAAATTAATGTGATAAAAGTTAGCTATCAAAATTTAATATAAATGTTTTGTAAAATAATGTAAGAACTGGATAAATCAAAGTCGAAGGGACGTTCATTTTACTTGTTTACTACATTTTGTTTACTACATTTTGTACATTTTACTTTTTGGATTTTACGAGTTTAAACTGAAAACTAATGGTAAGGCCTAGGCCGCACTACGGCTAAACCGCCGCGGTTTTCAACCGCGTGATTTTATAACTCAAGTAAGTTAATACAAGCGGCCTCACTTGCAGTTTTTTCCCGCGACTGATTTTTCCCATCGCGTATTGTGTGTTTCTCGACTGGTTTCGCGGTTATAGCGAATTTCCCGCTCGCGGGAAAAAAACGTACTGCGGCCTCGGCCTAAGTCATCGAGTTTTTCGTTTGTGATGACATGTTGTAGCTACACAATTTGTTTGATGTAATTTCGAAAAGAGGAAAATTCGACGAGTCCTGATTGGGGTGCTGACTAGCTAATTCGAGTTAATGAGCCCTGACTGGTGTGCTGACTGTTTAATACAAGTTAACGACTCCTGTCTGGTGTTCTGTCTATTTTGAGTTGAGAGAGATTTGTTCATAGTCTTAATAAGACAACATTATAGAGCTACGAACAGGAATATATTTATGTTTTTTTCCTGTTACTCCTTGGAGGAGCATAGAGCCTCGACATCCGCAATCGAGTCTAGTTCTTCGCCAGCGCCTTTACCTCCAGCCAGATTTTCTTCTGAGTCGCAATCTCAGCCAGAACATCTCTTTTCCATATTTGCACTGGTCTCCATCTATTCCTCTTCCCTTGGGGGTTCCAGTCGAGAGCGATTTTGGCGATGTTGTGGTGGTCTTGGCGTATTGTATGCCCGACCCACCCCCATTTTTTGGCAGTGATGTCTACGGCGATCTTCTTTTGATGTGTTACTCGCAACAGTTCTTGATTGGAGATCTTGTCAGGCCAATATACAAAATTGCCACCTTCAGTTTGTCTTCAAGATATATGGACATTTTCCAGGTTTCGCATCCATAGAGAAGGACAAATGTGACATTTGATTGGAAGAGATGGATCTTAGTAGTTTTCGAGTACTGACTGGAGTCCCATACCGGTTTTAGTTGTCTGAATGCTTGCTGGGCTTTCCTAATTCACATCGGGATGTCGCATTCTATACTACCGGCCTCAATTATCAAACTCCGTAGATAGATAAACGTTTGCACGTTCTCAACTGGACAATCATTAATCGTAAATACCATCTTCTTCTTTGTATTTATCTGCATGGACTTGGTTTTAGCGATGTTGATTTTCAAACCAATCTTTTCTGCTCCCGTTGAGAGTGCCGAGAGGTTTTCTTGGACGTACTGGTAGTTATGCCCAGGGTGGGCTGGAGCCGGCTCGGTCAGGTGGGCGCGAGCCGGTTGTTAAAATTTTTTAAACTCGGCGAGCCGCTTGTTACCCCTAAAACAAAAAAACTAAGCCATTTTAAAAGTATGTTTATGCAAAATATGCACATCAAACATATCATGTGCGTAACACGCCACACTTCATGTGTGTACGTAAAATGGGTTTGAAAAATTATTTACAAAGAAATCTCATAGAATTTTGTTCACATGTCGCAACGACAATGTTAGGAATAAAATCTGGAGTAGCCACAAAATTAACTGAAATGTGTCCAAATATAATCGTGTGGCATAATGGTGTGGATAATGATGATAAGAATGAAACTGATAACTATGAAAAATTTGTGCGGCTCTTGGAGATTTTAGATCCTTCTACCTGGTCATTAGATAAAATTATCTCACCATGGTTAGAAGGTGAAGAAATGGTTAGGTAAGGTTAGGTTAGGTAAGTTTCAAGTAGATGCTAATGATTTTCGTGACTTTATAGACGCAAACATACAATCGAAAAATGTTCAGTTACCAAATTCAATTTTAAGGGCTGAAAAATAGCAAGCACCATTGCTATTAGCAGTTCAGAAGCTTATTTACACAATTACTGTACAAAAATAAATGAAGTAAATGTACTCATTTACCTTTTTTTTTTCTTTGAAATAATAGCGAGCCGGTTGTTCAAAATTTGGCAGCCCACCCCTGGTTATGCCCTAGCAGGCATATATCGTCCGCATGCTCTAAATTACTGAGCTGTGAGTTTAAAGTCCAGCGTATACCTTTAGAGATATTAATTTTCTCCAGGACGTGGTCTAGAGCTATGTTGAAAAGCAGGGGCGATAGCACGCATCTTTGTCTTACTCCAGTTTCACTGTCTCTTCCTTCATGAGATACACAACAGTTTGCTTTGTTGTACAGCGCCTTCATCATTGCGATTAAGTCTTGGGGAATGTTTCTGGTTTCTTGGACTACCCATAACGAATCATGCGATGTACGGTCAAAAATCCGAGCAAAATAGACAAGGATAAGTAGAAGTGGGGAGTTAAGTTCGCTTCATTGTTCCATAATAATTTTGATCGTGTTGATGTGGTCAATGCACGACTTTGCTCTTCTAAAACCAGCTTGGTTGGGCCTTAGCTCTGTTTTCTTTGGCATTCTAGTTTGAGTAATGCCTGTTAGGATTTTGTTTATCACGTTTAATATTGTTATGCTCCTCAAGTTATTACAGATTGTTAGATCGCCCTTCTTGGGAAGTGTGATGATTCTTCCCTCTGTTATACCTTGCGGGATTTTTTCATATATCATCATATCACCCATATTTCCCGTATTATCGGACCTAGCAGGAGTACAATGCATTGTAGGTTCGGCTTTAATAAGTTCTGCACAGAGTCTGTTTCCGGCGCCTTGTTGAATTTGCGTGTTTTAATTGCGCTCACTATTTCCGCTTTTGTTACAACATTTGTGGACTCCACGGGGTCGGTGCTTCGAGTTGGTTCTGGGGTGCTATCTCCGCTGCTTTTCAACAGTTCGGCAAAATGTTCCTTCCATCGATTTAATTGGATATATTTTTGGCTAAGAATTTCGCAGTTTTTTGATCTAACTAGATGGAATCTGCGATTTGATTTGTTTGTTAGCCTTTGCGTAAGCTGATAGAGGTCTCTTGTCCTATTTTGGGTTGCTGCTAACTCAGCTTGCGTTGCTAAATCCCGAGACCACGCCCTTTTGTCTTTGCTGGCGCTCCTTTTTACCATCAGATTTAATTTTGCGTAAACGTGTTTGGTTACCTACCTTTGCTCTTCAGTTCCTGCCTGCAATAGTTTCATGTTTTTCGCTTTACGTTTTTCAATTAGGGCCCAAGTGCTGTCAGAGATCCAATCTTTGCGTTTTTGATTCTCGTTTCCCGAGCTTATCATTTGCTATTTCTGTGAGAACCTTGGCGATTGATTGCCAATTTCTCATACTTTGGTGTTCATTTCTGTTTGCTACCTCTTCTCGGAAATTTTGCTTGACCCCGAGTGATTTGAGTCTCAGTATTGTATTTATTTATATTGTATTGTATTTAGTGTTTGTCGGTCTTGTGTCTTTGTTCATCGTATTTTTCGTTAGCTTAACCCGGATACTTGCCGCGACAAGGTAGTGGTCGCTTGCAACATTGGCTCCACGTTTGTATCGAACGTCTAATAGGGAAATTTTCCATTTTCTTGAGATCATAATGTGGTCAATTTGATTTGCTCTGGTTTGTCCTGGAGCTACCCATGTTACTTTGTGTATTGATTTGTGGGGGAATATGGAATATATTTATATATGGCTATTTATATTAGCTATTTTTCGTTTTAATAAGTTTGTATGATTGTATCTATAATTAGTATGGTTTCACCAATATTAAATTGTTCGATGTAATTTCGAAGCGTAGAAACATCGAATTGATGAGTCCTGGTTGAGGTGCTGACTGGCTAATTCGAGTTAACGTGTCTTGACTGCGGAGCTGACTGGCTAATTCGAATTATAGAGGCTAAGCCAGTGTCCTTCAACCGGGGTGCCGCCGCATCTTGGGGTGCTACCACGCCGGGATTGGAGTGCCCGAAAATTTAGGCATTTTCTTGTAAATTTACGTAGTTGTTCAAAATGTAGTAAGTGTAGTTCAAAATAACTCATCATCGATTCATTTTCAGCTTGTTTGCATTAAAATGCTACTTACGACAAATTCAGTCAATTCAAATCAATCAAATCAGTCCATTTTTAAAATTTCTCTTCCCACCACACCGTTGCACATGATATTCACTTTTGCAAAAAAAAACACCCGGTTCATTAACACCCACCCTTATTCAGATTTTAGATCCGCCGTTGGTTAAGGCTTTATTTTTCAGTCAGGGGTGCCACTCAATGTATAAGGTTGAAAAACACTGGTCTAAGCGTTCTCCTGACGGTTTTTAACACAAATCTACTTTTCAAAATTTACATTTCAAATCACATATTTAAGTAAATGAGTTCATTAAAAAAAAAAATTAAAAACGTTCTAACTTGAAACAAACGGAACACAGCCTGAATATATTCAGCCTTTACGTAGCTCTATAACAATTATTGAGTCTTTTTAGTACTACGAAAACAAATCTCAGTGAAATTTATTATATTCAGCCTATCCGGAGCTCTATAACAATTATTGAGTGTTTTTAGGACTACGAAAACAAATCTCAGTGAAATTTGTAAGTTATTTTATAGCTTTCAGTCCATCTTCGTGGCACTCAAAATGTGGTTCAAAATGGCACTCTCGGTTTGCAAAACTGTGTTGATGAGAGATAAATCTCGAAACGCGTCCACAGATGGCTATCCACTTAAGGTATCGGAAAGACATGATCTTAAAAACAATGTTATTTATAAGGTTTTTGTTGAGTGCCACGAACGTGGACTGAAAGCTATAAAATAACTTAAAATATTCACTGAGATTTGTTTTCGTAGTCCTAAAAAGACTCAATAATTCTTTAGAGCTCCGGAAAGGCTGAATATATTTATATATTTAGGCTGTGTTCCGTTTGTTTTAAGTTTGTATGATTATCTATAACATGGGATGGTTATACCAATCTCTATGTTAAAAACGTTGTTAATTTCGAGTTTTTTAATAATAATCGAGTTTTGATTGTAATTATTGTTGTTTAACATTCAATAACAAATAAAAAAAATAATTAACTATTTATTAATATTACAGAAAAAATTGGTCTATGATCAAAACATTGGTTTAAAACCAATGTCGTATTTGTCGTATTGCTCGTGTCTTTCTGGTTATTTTGTCTGGTCCCATATATATGATCTTGCCATTCTGATATTTCTATCTCTTCTATCTTTCTATTTTTATATGTTTCTTTTGTCTTGTCTCTCTAGTTCTAGTTTTGTCTTTCTAGTGATGTTCGTCAAGTTTTTGAAGTTTTGTCTTATCTCTCTACTTTTATATTCTTGTCTTGTACGTCTAGCTATGTTTTATTATTCTAATTCTCTTATTTATAAAAAAAGATTCAAAACTAGACCGAGAAGACAAGACTAGAAATTCGAGTTTAGTCTATCTAGACTGCCTTATCGACGTTCGTTTTAATTTGGCCAACTTAAGACTTTAAGGTTTTTCTTCTTTTCTCCTCCAAGAACCTCTTTATGCGTTCGCTTCTTTTCTTTCTCCCCTCATCGGAAATGATCCGTTTGGGCCTCCTCATTTTTGGTTTCTCCTGAAATGCTTTTATACTGCCTACTCTCTTTCTAAACTCTTTTCTGTTATGGGAAAACTGTAGTGTGATTCCAACTTCTTCATCCCTTTTCATCCCTTAGCATCCCTTTTCACCTCATCTACCCATTTAGGTGTGGCCTTTAACCCCATGATGTAGTTGAAGATCCTTTTGGTCAGTGTGCATTCATCCATTTTTAGTGGGTGTCCGTAGAACTTCATCTTCCGCTTCCTCAATGTGTCCGTAGTCTTGTCAGTGTATTTGTATGAGTTCTTCGTTTTTCCTCATCCTCGAAGTCGCATTAGTAGTTTTCTGTGGTCCGAGTATTTTCCGCAGAGTTCTTGATACTCCCTTTTCGAGTTCTTGATACTCCCCCTTTTTATTTAAAATAAGACACTCCGAGGCGTACAATCCTTCAGGTTGTACTACCGATTTATAGTGTCTGATTTTGGCCTTGTAGGATAATGACCGTTTGTTGTACTTGTTCTGCGTTAGCTTGTTGGCCAGGTCTAATTTTCTGGCTCTTCCTTTATTTGCCTCGTTATCTAGTCCGTTGGGTTGGATCCATTCCCCCAGGTATTTAAACTTCTCTATTCTCTTTATTTTCCCATGAATTACCACCATGTACCTCTAGCTTTGGTGTTTGTAAGTACTCCATATAGTTTTTGAGCTCTTATGACCGTGGCAGCTTCTTTCCTTTCATTCCTGAAGCCTTCCTGAAGTAATTTTTCATCCGTGTTATTGGAATACTACCTCTTCCATGAATATAACCTTCTTTCAAGTGCTTCATCAAATTTTTTATTCCACCACCTGTGCTTCTTTTTTCTTGGGGGGTTTCCCAAACCTTCAGATGCTTTGATCAAAGATTCTCTGATCTCATCCCAATTGTTCATCTCCATATCAGACAGGTTTTAAAGGTATTTACCTATCTTTGTTTTGTTTCAGAGTCTCAGTATTGATCTAGGCTTCTTGCTTTCTAGGTTTGGCTGGAATTTTACTTTGATTTCTGAGAGGTAATGGTCTGATTTAATGTTGGCACCTTTTCTCACTTTGACGTTCAGGATTTCCTTATGATTACGGGTTGTTATTGGACATGCTCGATCTAGAACACCCCTAGCATCGAGTTTGGAGAGACCCAAGTCTTCTTTTTCTTTGGTAGTGCCTTGAAGTATGGGTACATTAGTTACAAGTTGAATTGTCTACAAAATCTAATAAGTCGTTCGCCATTCTTATTTGTTCTTCTATGTGCTGGATATGTGCAACACAACTGCTTTATATTTTTTTTCTCTGCCCACATAAGCATTGAAGTCTCCGAACAAGATTTTTACGTGGTGTGGAAGAACTTTGGAAGTTGCATCCTCAAAAGCTTCCCAGAAGTCATCCACCTTATCGAAATTTATCAGTCTAGTAATTTAATATCTAGTCCTGTAAGTTTATTTTTATTTGTTTAAAAATCTAAACAAGTGGTATAAAAAGGTGTCGACTTTGTTTCAAGGTTAATTACTACAAACTTGAGAGACATAAAATTACTAGATAACAAGATTTCTTGTAGGAAATTTTATTCCGGACAAGTTTTATTTGAAACATTTTTTAAATTTCGCTTTGTTTTCGAGATTTGCTTGAATTTTTAAGACAAGAGAAATATAAAACAAAACAAGCCTTTTGTCATTGTTGAAGATTAATTATTATCAAATTGCCAGATTGAAAATAACTAGATAACAAGGTTACTTATAGAAAATTAAATTTTCTATAAGTTTTACTTGAAAGATTTTCCTAAATTTCGCCGAAAAAGTTTCTGTTTTATTTGAGAATTGTTGAGACAAGAAAAATGTGAAACAAGAATGTTTTGACATTTACCAACTTCATTGTTACCAACTTGACAGATTAAAAATTAATAAATAAAAAGGTTTCTTATAGAAAACTTAGTTTTCTGCAAGTTTTATATGAACATTTTTCAAAATTTCGTTTTTTTGCGAGAAAAGAAGAAAAGAACGGATATTTTTCCATCATTTTCAATCAAAATACGCCCAGGAAAAAGTAAATTATTTTTTCTTGTAGAATTGTAATAATTCCATAAGTCGATAGCAAAAGTAAATTTAATTAAAGCTAAATTCATTCCTAATGATTTTATAATATCATTACATTTGCGATCCTGAGCCTTTGTTCCACAGTCTTCATAGACATTTTTAATGAGATATTTTCGATTTTTTAAGACGAGAATTTGACTGTACTTGAGGTTTTAACCTCAATAACTTGAGGTTCTTTCAATAGGATATTTAATTCCCTACAAGTTTTATTTGAAACATTTTTCAAAATCTCGTCTAGTTTCCGTGTTATTTGCGAATGTTTGAGATAAGAAGAATGTGAAACAATACGCATATTACGTACGAGCGGAACAGTTACGCACTCCCCGCGTAGCGGGGAGTGTCTAATTCCGCTAGTACGTAATTGCCTTACAACTCGAGTTATGTACTATACTTTATCTGCGATCACACCAATTTGTTTCTATTTAATAAGAAAAATGTGTTTGATGTAACAAATTTATTTCTTATTAGGTACATTATTTAGCATTATAATAAACAAACAGTTGTATTTTCATATATAACTATTATTCTACATTATTTAACTTGATATAAATGAAAAGAAATATATTCTTAATGGTTACATACCTTATTATTTAGTACTTATTTGGGTTAAACTGGAGTAAGAGTGCTCATAGATATAGGCAACCCATTGTACGCAATGTCAATATCCGTTAGTTTGAATTGTGGAACGGGGGGCGCTGAACGTATGAGCACGTAGTAGCAGCTCTCAAGCAATCAACGAATCGTAAACCAAACGCACGTGTGTGTTATCAATCATAACTTATCATTTTTCGCGGATTGTTACATACGTGTGTGTTATGATGTATTTATATAGTCCACAAACTGTACAATAATGGACATTTACAATAGTGGTCGTAGATAAAAATGTTTTTACAATGTTCAAGGTTGATTATTATCAAATTGGCAGATAAAAAATCATTAAACAATTAGGTTTCTAATAGAAAATTTAAATCTTTACAAGTTTTATTACAAACATTTTTCTAAATTTTGTCTAGTTTCTGAGTTATTTTCGCAATTTTGTGAGAAAATATGTTTAAAACAAAATATGTTTGTTTCATCACTTTGGTTAATGACGAAAAACAAAACATTAAATTAGGCCCAGGAACAAAGAATTTTTTTGTAAAATTGGGATAAATAAATGATTGCATATTTGAGTCAATAGCAAAAATAAATTTAACAACACTACATGTGAAACAACACCAAATGCGAATTAAAAGCGGATATTTTGCCAGCATTTTGGTGCATGATGAATAAAAAAAAACATAAACCCATTAGCGCCCAGCGTCTTCTTTTCAGGACACCTTGTAAACCTTTTTTTAGAAAGCAGCTGATGTATTACATGCTTCTAATTTTATACACCAAGAGACAGAATATTGTGTTTACATGGCGTGCATTAATTTTGATATTATACCTCTTATTGTTCAACTTATGCGTTTCTAAACTTTATGCGTGTGCTAAATGCGTGTCCTGGTTAACATCTTTGTTTTCGGATAAATAAATATTGATATTAGTGTTTATTGATAGTATAAGTACACATCCAAATCCAATTTTCTGGATGATGTAAGATTTGATACAAACATGTTACATTTTGGATAAAATAAACGTGAAAACCAAGGAAGATTCTAGTACATTAGCTGCAAAGAAAAAGCGCGAACCTGAATTGTAGAAAGTGCAATGCAACGCTATGTATATCATGCTTTTCAATATCACAATAAATCTTTAAAATATAAATTGTTTACACAAATAAATATTTTTTTTTTCGTAAAGTAAAACCAAAATTATTATTTAGCCCTTTTATATACCATCGCCCAGCGTCCTCAAATGGGAACACCCTAACTAGGTAGAGAAAAATATTGAACTTAAATGTATTTTAATTAATTCGAAAGTGCTAAAAGCGACATTGGAGATTTTTATATAAAAATTCATCTTTTTTCCTCTTCTTTCTTTGGCATTACAACCCTGTTACAACCCTTAGCCTGCTCGCCGATCTTTTTCCATTCCGCTCTATCATTTGTCGCTTCTTTACAATTTCTCATTCCCAGTGTTTTGAGATCTTCCTTCACTCCATCTATCCATCTTTTTCTAGGTCTTCCTCTTACTCTGCTTTCCAATGGCTTCCAGCCTTTTTATTATCTTCCTTCCCCTTGTGTGTTATTTAATAATTCATACAATAGATAAATTGGGCGCTAATGGGCCCAGGTACAATGAAATTATTTTTATTCAAGTTTGCCTTATAAAGTGATGTTTTATTCCTTGGATACGGATCAATTAAACAAATTTTATTTCACTAGTGAAATAAAAGTTTCCATAGCAACGCATCAAAATAACTCACTTACGGGCTCCGTAAACACATAATCCATAATGTAGACTTCGCTGATGTTTTGATCGCCAATCACCAAACTTTTTTTTTGTATAAATCTCCTGATTTCTGCGGGAGTCTTTCCGCAATTGCGTCACCATCTAACAATAATTCTTCGGATGTATCCATTTATGATTAATAAAACAGAAATTAATTAAGCACAATACTCAAAACAGAATTTAACTACTTAAATCGAAAGCAAAATTGAATAGAAGTTTATATTACACTCGCGGGTAAAATTAAGGTTTAACTCGGCTATATTAGAGTCGTGTGAAGTTGGCCCCGAATTTTTGAAAAATTTAAATTTTTTTAGAGTTCTGGCAAGATTTCGAATAGTTCTAGAGTTCTTGCTTGAAAATTGCAATAGTTCCTGGGAATTTCGGGCAGAAATCGAGAAACACAATTTGGGGGCCAACTTCACGCAGCCCCCTCTTTTTCAGGAAAAAGAGTTCTGATGTAATATTCCAGTTCTTTATATAGAGTTCTAGAGTTCTCAATCGATAATGCATATAGTTCTACTTTTTTTTTCAAAATTTTGTAATTTTTGAAAAATAAAAAAAAATCTGATAACGGTTTTCGATTGTACTAAGGCAGATAAAAATGCTTATTAGACATTTTTGTAAAATCAATATTTATAAATTTATTTATAAAAAACTCGACGAAGATAAAAAAAAAATACAAGAGTTCTGATAAGAGTTCTGAGTAGCCCCCGGAGAGTTCTAAACAAATTACCAATACAATTTCTTTTATTAAAGAATGTTATATGTTTTATTAAACAATATTAAAGAAGTTATAAGCAAAAACGAGGCGCAAATTTTTTTTAAATTAAAGAATTAAAAAAAAAAAAATTCCATGAGTTCTGTTAAGAGTTCTGGGTAGCCCCTCGAGAGTTCTGAACAAATCTCTTTTATAATTACCACGTCCGACCAGTATTAGAGAAGTTATAAACAAAATATGCGGCGCTAAGTTTTTTGAACATTAAAAAATTGAAAAAAAACATTTTTTCATAAGTTCTGAGTAGCCCCCGGAGAGTTCTGAACAAATAACCAATACAATTTCTTTGTCAAACCCATATTAAAGAAGTTATAAGCAAAAACGAGGCGCTAATTTTTTTGAAAATTACAGAATTCGAAAAAAAAAAAATTCCATGAGTTCTGTTAAGAGTTCTGGGTAGCCCCTCGAGAGTTCTGAACAAATCTCTTTTATAATTACCATGTCCGATCAATATTAAAGAAGTTATAAGCAAAAACGAGAAGCAACATTTTTAAAAATTACAGAATTCGAAAAACAAAATTATTTCCATGAGTTCTGTTAAGAGTTCTGGGTAGCCCGTCGAGTGTTCTGAACAAATCTTTAATAATTTCCATGTCCGATCAATATTAAAGAAGTTATAAGCAAAAACTTTGCACTTCGTTTTTGTTTATAACTTCTTTAATATTGGTTTGACAAAGAAAGTGTATAGGTTATTTGTTCAGAACTCACCGGGGGATACCCAGAACTCTTATCAAAACTCATGAAAAATTTTTTTTTTGGAATTCTTTAATTTTCAAAAATTTTGCGCCTCGTTTTTGCTTAAAACTTCTTTAATATTGATTGGACATGGAAATTATTAAAGAGATTTGGTCAGAACACTCGAGGGGCTACCCAGAACTCTTAACAGAACTCATGGATTTTTTTTTTCCGAATTCTGTAATTTTCAAAAATTTTGCGCCTCGTTTTTGCTTATAACTTCTTTAATATTGGTCGGACATGGAAATTATAAAAAAGATTTGTTCAGAACTCTCGAGGAGCTACCCAGAACTGAACAGAACTCATGGAAAAACAAAATTTTTGAATTCTGTAATTTTCTAAAATTTTGCCGTTTCGTATTTGCTTATAACTTCTTTAATATTGGTCGGACATGGTAATTATAAAAGAGATTTGTTCAGAACTCTCGATGGGCTATCCAGAACTCTTAACAGAACTCATGGAAATTTTTTTTTCGAATTCTGTAATTTTCAAAAAATTTAGCGCCTCGTTTTTGCTTATAACTTCTTTAATATTGGTTTGACAAAGAAATTGTATTGGTTATTTGTTTAGAACTCTCCGGGGGCTACTCAGAACTCTAATCCGAACTCTTGTATTTTTTTCTTCTAATCTTCTTCTTTCTAAAATCTTCGTCGAAAGTTTTTTATAAATAAATTTATAAATATTGATTTTACAAAAATGTCAAATAAGCATTTTTTGTTTATCTGCCTTAGTACAATCGAAAACCGTTATTAGATTTTTTTTTAATTTTTCAAAAATTACAAAATTTTGAAAAAAAAAGTAGAACTACATGCATTATCGATAGAGAACTCTAGAACTCTATATAAAGAACTGGAATATTACATCAGAACCATTTTTTCTGAAAAAGAGTGGGCTGCGTGAAGTTGGCCCCCAAATTGTTTTTCTCGATTTCTGGTCGAAATTCCCCGGAACTATTGCAATTTTGCCAGAACTCTTGCCAGAACTCTAAAAAATTTCAATTTTTCAAAAATTCGGGGGCCAACTTCACACGACCCGATATTAAAGCGAATTTAACAATCCGCTCGTTAAACCTCAATTTTATCCGCTTGCAAAATAAAATAACTGTTTTTGAGGATTGTAATAATTCTATTAGTGCATATTTGAGTCGATGGCTAAAATAAATTAAACAAAAGATAAAAAAAAATGACTTTTTTTGTACAATCATGATGACTTAATTATTGAATATTTGAGCCGATAACAAAAATAAATGTATCAAAAGCTAAATAATATTTGATAATATAAAAATATATACCTAATAATATTAATATAATAATATTTGTGATCGCGAGCCTTTGTTCCACAGTCTTCAAAAACTTTTTCAACGAAAGAATGTGTAATGAATAAAAAAAAAAACGTATTGAAAAGTGAGCGTGTTTCCGTGTTTTTAAGTCGTCCGACGTCTTCGGTACAGCTGTTGTCGGACCGGTTTGCTTCATTGCCGCCCTGTGGCCGCACTGTCGGCGTCTTGATGTGTAAAACTTTAATAGTTTGTAATTACCCTTCTGCTCGGTCTGCGTCCGTTCCGAAGGCGCGCGTCTCCTCCCCGTCCCCAAAAAATCCGTCTCACTCTTCTAATCGTTCCGACACGAAAAAAAAAAGAAAGAGGAACACAAAAAAACTTGTAATAAAGCCCTTAGACTTGGAGAAAAATATTGATGTAATCTATTATGTCCACCGGCAATTGTTTAATATCCGTGGGGGGATGTAATTTTATTTCATCTCGGCTTTTTTTTCTTTAATTATAAACGCATTATGGTCGCAGTAGTTTGTAATTTACAGCATCATTTTCATCCGGCAACAATAAAGCCAGTTCTCTTCTTTCGCTGTGTATTCTTCTCTTCTTTTTGGCCTCCCATCAAGAGCGCGTATTCTTCTTCGCGGTCACGGAGCGCATTAATAACGAACGCGTCGATTGATTATTAATTACGCTCGGTCGACCGGCGGAAATTCGAACGATCAACGGACTATTGTTGATTGTAAAAAGAGAATTCCAAAATCGGCTTTAGATTGGACGAAAATAAAAATAAAGGAATAAGGACGGCGAACGGGTTTTTTATTAATCGTAAATTGTTTGGCGGCTCTGATATAGAAAGCTTATCTGTCGTGTTTGCTAAATTGTTTTTTGAATGGATAATATTTTTTGTTTTTAAAAGCTGCACCGTCAAAAGGTTTAATTATTTTAATCGTCTGCGTTTTATTTTCGCATATTTCTTTTTTTTTCACGATCCCAAATCCTCGTGTAAATTTAAAATATAAATTAAGAAAGAAATGTAGCTTTGTTTCTACCCATAATCTTTATTTATAAAAAAAACTTAATATAACAAACTTATTTTATCAAGATCAATATTCTGAATAGTATTTTAGAAATTCCATCGATACTATTAAAGAACCATTTCCCACATCCGTTTCCGTGTTTAATTGGCTTCATTACATAATTATCTCATTTACTAAAGTTAAACGTAATCAATTTCCTTCCTTTTCGAAATATTTTTTAATTACAAAAAATGATATACAGTCAAAAACGAAAAAAAAACTATCCATATTGTTTTGGACAATTAATCTGGACCAGAGAACGCTGCCAAGATCCCCTGCCTGGAAAAATAAAAGGACGAAGTGATATGAAAATATCATTTCTAGGAAAAAATACACAGCAATTTGTAGTAGTAAAGCCAAATGGAGCGACGAATCCTCAGCAAACCACATTGAGGAAAGTGCGATCAAGTGGTATACAGATGGTTCGAAGACGAAGGAAGGTACTGGTGCAAGAGTATATGGAATTGGTACCAAATACTCGATTCCAAGGGAATCTATCCAAGTATCTTCCAAGCAGAGGTACACGCAATCGAATGATATGCATAAGTTAACTTCCATAGGAAATATCGCAAAAACGAATTGCTATTCTGTCACATAGTCATCACATAGTCATCAAGGCTATTAACTCATACACCATCAGATCTAAACTGGTATAGGACTGCGTGGGAAAGCTATACTTGGTAGAGACATTAAAAGTAATATTATACTGGATACCAGGACATACCGGCATAGAGGAAAATGAATAAGTCGATAACCTGACAAACAAAGGATCTAGTAATCCTTTTATAGGTCCGCAATCCTATTGCGGTATGTGTATGAACACCATCCGCAAAAGCTTGAAGAAACAAGGAAAAATTGAATAAAAACCTGGAACGAACTTCCAGGGTTAAGACAATCCAAAGTAATGCTGGGATCATTTAACCAGGAAAGAACAAAATCTTTTCTGAATTTAAACAGGTAGGAGCTTAGAATTCCAATATGACACCTGAGGGGCACTGTAGAGTTATAAAATACCTCAGTGGCCTAGCCTTGAGGAAAATGAGAATTGCAGATTCTGCAGCTCGGCAGAGTAAACCTTCTTTATTTCACTTATAGTTCCTCATAAATATGCATAAAAAAGCAGATATTTGTTACAAAACATGTAGAAATATATGTACATACATCTTCTTCTTGTGCCTATCCGTTATGGATGTTGGTGACCAACATAGATATGTCAGTTTTGGATGTTCGGAATAGTTTCTTCACTCGTGTGTGAAGTCCATGTTCTTAAGTTTCCAAGCCATGATGTTCTTCTTCTTCGTCGTCCTCTTTTACCAGGAATCTTTCATTGAAGAATGTTCTGCAGCAGTTTATACCTGTATCCATTCCTCATTACATGACCTAAATATTGTAGTTTCCTGCATTTTACTGTTTTCAGGACTTCTTTTCCTTTCTTAATTTTATGGAGAATGTTATTGTTTGTAATTTTATCTCTCCATGGTACTCTAAGCATTCTCCTTTAGAGCCTCAAATGCCTCAAGTCATTTACTCATCGTCTCCGTTCAAGTCTAGGTCTCAGCTCCATAGAAAAGAAATTTTCGATTTTTTTCTATGGAGCTGAGACCTGATACAGCAACGTAGAAATCGTAATTTTGTTTTCATCGAGAAGTTTTCATCGAGAAGTAGTAAAATGGCTCTTAAACACAATAGCCATTTTACAAAATGCAGCTCTGGAGTTCTTGATACGAACTCTAATTTCGTGTGAATTTTCCCATTGGTCATTAATGTTGGTTCCCAGATATATGTTTTTGCTTACTTGCTCAATAGAGGTACCATTTATATTAAGAACGTAGTTTGGTAGGTCTATGTCTTTCTTGCTGATGACCACTACTTTCACTACTCACTAATTTCTCCGATTCGAGAGGTGTGGAAGACGAAAAAAACTTTAAAAAACAATTCTAGCCATATTGTTTATTGTTCCTCCGCAAACCACATTGAGGAAAGTGCGATCAAGTGGTACTGGTGCAGGAGTATTTGGACCACGTGCCAAATACTTGGAATAAGTAAAGCAAATCAGCAAATAATACAGTATCGTCAGCGTAGCGGATATTGTTCAGCTTCTCTCCATTCACGGGTATTCCTTCTTCCACATTTTTCAGAGCTTCTTTGAAGATATACTCTGAATAAATATTAAATATCAATGGTGACAAACTGCAGCCCTGTCTCACTCCTCGGCATATCTTTACTGTGTCAGATTTCTCATTTTCTACCCTCACGGCTGCATAATGATTCCAAAATAGATTAATTATGAGCTGTCGTTTATCCCACCGTTTTTTAGCACATCGGCCATCTTGTAATGTTGCACTCTATCAAAAGCCTTTTGATAGTCAATAAAACAGGCATAAACATCACAGTGTATGTAAGTTTATTTAAGTTGCTAGTCGTATTGCTAACCTGTCGAAAGTGAAACCTGATGTACACCATAAGAGGTTAATCAGACAAGAACTGTCCTTTATGAAAAGAAATTGCACTTCAACATCTTTTGCTCCTGTCACTGAAGACGAGCTTTTGGTTGCCCTAAAGGGGATGCAAAATGGAACAGCCCCAGGTATGGATGAAATACATCCTGAATTTCTCATACATAGTGGAAAGAATGCAAGGAAGTGGATGTCACAGTTCTTTTCTAACATTGTACTTACTGGGAAACTTCCCCCAGAATTCAAGTGTACTAAGATTATAGCCTTCCTTAAACCAGGAAAGCCTGTTGATAGTCCTGAAAGTTACAGACCAATTGCTTTATTAAGTGTCAAGTTATAAGCTACTTGAACGACTCATTTATGACAGGATCAGTCCTCAAGTTTTCAACATCCTTCCAGTTGAACAGGCGGGTTTCAGACCGCATCGAAGTTGTGAAGACCAAGTTTTGGCTCTGACAACCTACATCGAGTCAGGCTTCGAAAAACGATTGAAGAGTGGAGCTGGGTTTGTAGACCTCACAGCTGCATACGATAGGGTTTGGACAGATGGAGTTGTATACAAGTTCCTTAAACTAACATAATGCAATTTTCTGACACATTTGTTAAACAATATGCTATCCAATAGGAAGCTACAAGTGCTAATGAATAATTAGTTTAGCAAACTGAAAGTTCTCAATAATGGGCACCCTCAAGGATCTGTGATTTCACCACTGTTGTTTAATTTGTACATCGCGGATATATTAGCTACATCCACCCGCCAGTTTGCATATGCCGATGATCTAGCACTAGCTTTTCAAAATTCGTCTGTGGATGAGATAGAGATAAATATAAACACTGATTTGAGCATTTTGAGTGCATATTTTAGAAAATGGTATTTGACTCAACAGAGACATGTTTCTTTCATTTGAATAACAGGCAGTCAAAAACTACCCTAAATTTGTCACTCAATGGGACTCCTCTACCTTACAACTCTCATCCCAAGTACCTTGGAGTTACTCTGGATAGAACTTTGTCTTTCCGCAAACATCTAACTGACAGTGCTGCTAAACTGAGAACGAGGAACAACAGAACTTCTTCACAAACTCGCTAGTTCTACTTGGGGAGGTTCTGCTCCCACGCTCCGTACTTTTGTTTTGTGCTCCGCACATTTATTTTGCAGCGGAATACTGTTCTACGGTCTGGATGAACAGCTCACATGTTCGGAAGATTGATGTTGTTCTGAATCAGACTATGCGAATTATTACTGGCACAGTTAAATCCACTCCTGTCTTCTGGTTCCCTGTATTAAGCCACATCGAACCTCCAAGACTTAGAAGAATGAAGAACTTGGTCCGAGAGTTCCACTCTTCCCATTCACGGTGATGTAATTGGAGGATTTCATCGTTTGAAGTCCAGGTCTCCACCCATTCAAACAGCTCAAGAGCTCGCTTTAAGTAAATACAGTGCCAAAATAGAATGGGAAAGTGAATGGTGCAAGTTCCTCATGAGTGGCAGCTCTTATTTAATGCAAACCATCCTCCTGCTGGCTTTGACCTACCAAGGAAAATTTGGGTTGCTATCAAATGGTTCCAACTGGCCATGGTCGATGTGCGTCATTGCTTCATAAGTGGGGCGTAAAATCTTCCCCTAGTTGTGATTGTGGAGACGTGGAACAAAAAATTCATCACGTTGTTATGAAGTGTGAAAGAAGAGCGTTCTCCGGATCCATGGATGAGTTCATGAAGGCTTCAGTTCAGGCTACGCAGTGGTTGAACAATCTGGACATTAATTTATGAAATCACATAGTGTATTTTTATACTTATATAATATTTATATACTTATGTCATAGTATATTTTTTGTGTGTAATACCATAAGCTAATAATAATAATAATCACAGTTTATGTCTCTACACATCTGGAATAAGATTTGGATGCAGAAACAAAGAATTTGGATTTGAAACAAAGCTTCTCGGGTACCAACAGCATTTCTGAAGCCAAATTGTGTAGGTGAGATTTGTTCTTTACAAACTTTGTAGATTCTTTGGTGAATGATTTTCAAAAATATTTTCAGTAGATGGCTTATCAAACTTATGGTCACTGCATTTTTTAGATCCTCGTTTCTTCGGCAAAGATTATAAACTTTGATTGAAGCCATTTTTGCGGAATGTTCTCCGAATTATAAATTTTATAGAAGAGTTGCGTCAACCACTCAATTTGTTTTTCATGAAACAACTTATGGAATTCAGAATGTATCCCATCTGGTCCTGCTGCTTTGCCATCTTTCATTGCCTCTACTGCTGATTTTACTTCTTCTGCTATAATATCTGTCTTGCTTTTCCATTAACTGAAGGTGGATATGGTCTATCATCGTGAAAAAGGTCTTTGTTGTTGTACGGAAAGTTCCCAGTCATTTCGTTTACCTTCTTATGAACATTGAAGCTGTCATATTTAATTTGTAAAGTTTCAATCTCTGAGTATATTTGTTTCAGTTCTTCTTCTTTTGCTTCTCTAATTTTTCTCTTGATAATTTTGTTCAGTCTTCTGTATTCGTCTGGGTTTGCTTTGCGGCTTCTTCTTCGATCCATTATTTCTAATATTTCGTCAATCATCTTTCCTTTCCTTGTTTCAGGCTGTAACATTTCCTCTTTGATGCCTTCGATTCTTTCACATAAATTATTGATCATTTATCCTATATTATCCATAGATGATGTTCTGATATTTTCGTTCAGTTGATCTTGCTTCTCTACACTTCACTTCACTTCTTGCCGATGGTTCTTTCAATTTTAATGTAATTTTTTTCTTAATTTTTTTTCAATTTCACTGTGAACACTCCAACTAAAGGAATGTGATCTGATTGTAGGTCAGCTCCAGGGTACGTTTTGACTGAGGTAAAACTGTTCTATACCTTTCATTTATTAAAATATAGTCAATCTGATTTCGGATAATGTTATCAGGGCCATCTTTTGGTAATTTCCAGATATACAATCTTCTTGGAGTGAGTTCAAAGAATGTTTTAAGTATTTTAAGACCATGTTCAACAGCAAAAGTGCCTAGTCTATTACCACGTTCATTTCTTCTATGTACATACAGACATTTGTATATATATATATATATATATATATATATATATATATATATATACCCACACAAAACAGAGAACAAAAAGGACTCGTTTTGGCATTATAGGATTATATTGCCCACCTTTACACGAGTCCTAGATGTTTCATAATTTCTGGATTATGTTACATCTGTTCATGAATCATCCATGAATCTCCCAGATCCTAAAATTCTTAAAGGAATTGGGACTAAGAAAGGCGCTCTAAATTGGTAAATACAACAACGATTGGAGGAAGAGTGGGGTACAATAGATCTATAAAATTCGTAGTACCACCGAACAATTACAATCTATAGGGAGTATTTCTGGTGATATATTTAAAACCATTCTTCGACTATGATCTACAATCTGCTTCTAGACGACACAATTCAGCAGTGACAATCATTAATACAATTATTTTGCCAACAATCCCATGTGTTAAGAATCACATAATGTTCAATATGTTTACATAAGGAATTACGTATAAAATGGTAATCTGATTACATTTATTCTTAGGAAAACTGTAATTAATTGTATAAGCAATTAAAATAATTATGTAAAAAGTAGTTTGTACTTTCCGCATTTGAATTGTTCTCAATTATATTTCCTATGGTATGATTATCGTCTTTGCAATTAGATTAATTATTGGCTTGATAAAAACATGTTTAGCTGGAAGATAAAGATGAGACTATGTGAAATTAAAAGGACGTACGAAACAACTTAATTCATTTTTTAATTATAGTTAATTCATTTTAAAGACAAAATATAAGAATTCATTTTAATTCATTCTTCATCAATTCTTTATCATTCATTTATTTTGTCATCATTCATTCATTTCTTCATCATACGTTTATTTCTTCATCATTCATTTCCTCATCATTCTATCATTTTATCATCATTAATTCATTTCTTGAACATTCCTTCATTTCTTTTTGTTTCTAATAGATATACTTTGGACCAAGCTTGTTCAACTTTTGGGCTTTGATCTTTGCCCAGTATTGTCGCATCTTCCTCCGGTGAAATTCCTTTTTTTCTTCTGTCCACAGAGTACCTTTCCATTTTTCTGAAATCCACGGACTTGCTTCAGGATGGGTCTGACAGACTGTTTGTTTTGGAGATCTGTTGTTATCAGTTCTTTAATATCCTTCTCGGTTTCTGTCAACCAAGTGGCACGAACCGTCTTGTTTTGCCAGAAGGTGAACAGACGGTTGGATAGTCGGTTTGGAGGCAATCTTGCAACGTGGCCATAGAAAGCTTTTCCTTGCACAGTCAGAGAGCATCTCAATATGTTCCTAGAGCTCAGAGTTATGCCGCCTTCGGAATACCCCATGTTCCTTTACCGGGCCAAGGATCTTTCTGAGGATTCTCCCCTCTCTGACTTCCAATTTCTGTACCGGACCTCTTCGGTTTAAGGAAAGACACTCCATGGCATACAATGCTTCTGGTCGTATGACTGATTTGTAGTGCTTAAGTTTCAGGTTGTGTGGCAGACATTTCTTGTTGTAGGCGCTCATGTATAATGATGCTCTTTCTGATAAGTTGGGTTCAATCTATTCGCCGAGATACTTAAATTTCTCAGTCTTCTTGATGTTTCCCTGCTCTAGTAACATCTCTCTGTTAGTAATATCTCTCTGCGACACTTGAAGACCCACTTTGGCAGCGTGTTTTCTGAGGCAATTTATCTGCATTGTTGCCATTTCAAGAGAATCAGCAATTAGTGCCATGTCATCTGTCATCTCAGTCCATCGTTCTTACGTCCCAGGTAGATACCACTCTAAACGTCCAACTTGATCAGTTCCTTGCGCCATTCTCTCATAACCTTATCAAGGACACAGTTGAAGAGAAGTGGGGAAAGTCCATCTCCTTGTCTCACTCCAGTTTTTATTTCGAGGGTTTCTAAGATCTCCCCTCTAAATTTAACCTTGGAATGAGTGTTGATCAAGGTTTCTAGGATGAGTCTGCGGGTTTTGTTGTCAAGCCCTAGTTCCTTGTTAAGCGTTTCTCTATGAATGGAATCGTAGGCCTTCCTAAAATCAATAAAGGTGACGACCACCTTGCGGTTTCTCATCTTAGAGTATGTAGTATGTAAGTACAGTTTTTTAAGATTGAGGATCTGTTCAACACAGTTTTTTGTTCTACACAGTCATTTTTTTCATTCCTTCATTTATTCATCATACATTCATTTCTAAATCATTAATTAATGTCTTCATCATTCATTTAATACCTCATCATTCATTGATTTCTTCTTCTTCCATTCATCACATATTTCAAATTTTTTTTAAAGACGAGGTAATTATGAGTTGGTCCGTGATCGGCACGTGATCACTATTGCTAAAGGTCGCTAAATGTATTGCTTATTTCAGAGAAATCGAGTTACAGACAAAACTTATAGTTTAAAAACAAGAAATATATAATGCAAATAAGTAGTTTAGCGACAGAATA
This sequence comes from Phosphuga atrata, assembly GCA_944588485.1. Classification (NCBI taxonomy): domain Eukaryota; kingdom Metazoa; phylum Arthropoda; class Insecta; order Coleoptera; family Silphidae; genus Phosphuga; species Phosphuga atrata. The sequence goes on from OX155893.1 coordinate 25,331,786, forward strand.
TGTAGTTTAACTGCAAAATTTTACTGCAAAACTTTTCTAGCAGCAATTGTCAACAACTATAAATGAACGGAAAAAGTTGGTTAACATAAAATGTGCGAGAAAATTGTTCAAAATAATTTGTCGCTTGATATATAACAATTTTCTAATTCTAAATCTTTTGGGATTAATGGGATAAGCTTATAAAGCTTATCCTGGACCAGATGGGTTTTCCTCATATGTATTGAAAAGGCGCGTTTATTCCATGAGTAAACCTTTGGAAATTTTATTTAGTTTGTCACTTAAAAATCAAATATTTCCCACCATCTGGCGAAATAGTTATATCACACTAATTTTCAAGAATGGTTCTAAGGAAAAAATCGAAAACTATAGATCAACAAGTAAATTTTCCGCTATACCCAAATTATTTGAACAACTCTTAGTATATCATATTTCCTTTTATTGCAATAATCTGATAATAGAACACGGTTTTGTTGGTGGTAGATCAACGGTAACAAACTTATATCATATCCAAATGAAATTATCCATGCACTAGAACAACATGGTCAAATTGACTCAGTTTATACCGACTTCAGCAAAGCTTTTGATAAAGTGGACCACAACTTATTGATCAGCAAGTTGTCTGCTTTCCGCCATGGTTGACAAACTGGCTACATAATAATAATAATAATATTTATTTCCCCTACAGGGTTTCTTTATCCTTACAATCATATTTACATAATTTACAATATTTACAATTCCCTATCCAACCCTTCTCTCCTCTTCCATACTTCTTTCTTCCACTGTATCTCTTTTCCGTCTTCATTCAGTATTTCTTCTCTTTTATTTCTTTCCCTTTCTTTCATCTGGATACATTCATTCCACATCTGCTTCACTGTCTCTCTATCTCCTGATGTCTCCGGATGTGCTATCTCCTGATAGCACATCCTACACAATCTTTTTTCTTATTCCATCCAATATCTATTATCTCTCTCCTCGTTTCCACATCTGAACCTTGCCATTATCTTCCTTTCTTTCACACTTTCTCTTCCTACGTATTGCGGGATCTCTTGTATCACACATCTCTTATACTTCATACCTGGAGATAAACTGGATACATAGCTATCTTTATAATAGACATCATCTTGTCAAAATTAGGAATTTTGTTTCAAATTCAGTTCTTGTCACATCCGGTGATCCACAGTGGTCACACTTGGGTTCCCTGTTGTTTCACATTTTGCTCAATGACATACGTTCCATTTTTTAAAATATGGACATCTCAAATTCAATTGATGGTAACAATGTTCTGAACATCCATCAAGTTTTTGAGATATACCCTAACGTAAGCCCATTTTATAAACAATACTTTTAAAATGGGCTTAAGTTAGGGTACATACAATTATTCTCAAATTATCAATTAAATCAAATAATCAAAACTATCTTCGGATGTTTACCTTAGAATATTATTAAGTCGGCTCTATTCCTAGTCGGAATAGAGCCGACTTAATTTTATTACATAATAAAAATACACTAACCTAACCTGTATAGCAAGTTAATTTGTAGTATATAATCATGTCTAGAATTGTTGTCACAAATCAATTTCAAGTTTATTAATCCGCAGCGTATTAATCCGCCTACAATAGTAGCATACCTTGCATTATGACACTGGGTAATCTAGTTAATGTAAATGGTGTACGGATAACTGGGGTGAGCATGTATACTTAAAAAAATCTCTTAATAGTGTAGCTACTCTGTGATATCTTGTGAAACTCTACCCTTTTCACAAGATATCACAGAGTAGTATATACTTTATATTAAGTTATACTGTTGTACATTGTTCTAATTTTTGTAAAGAGGAGTTTGCCCTTTTAAATAAATATATTAATAAATAAATAAGTAAATAAATAAATAAATAAATAAATAAACAAATAAATAAATAAATAAAAACAAATAAATATACAAAATGTTCTTCATCTCTAAAACCATCATAGTTAATTTAAACCAGGGCTGGGCAAATCGCGGCCCGTGTCAACCTTTTATGCCTACTGAAAAACATTTTATAAATTATTTCATCTAAAAATAAAATATTTACATGTAATAAAAACAAAAAATGTGTCCTACGAAAATACTAGTTCAAATTTATCTATACATAGCACCACAGGTGGGCACAGTTAATCCAAAAGTGAACTTTGTTAATCGTTAACAAAAAAGTTTACTTCCTTAATCATTAAAGCGTTAAATTTTCGAAAATTTAACGCAAGTTAAAGTTAACCGTTAAAAGTTAATCATCCAAAAAGTATACTGCTTTTGGTACCTTTTGGGATGGGATACATTGGTAAAAAAAACAAGTAGATAGATTAATTGATTTAATTATTACAAGCAACATTAGTGGCTCGCCCTAAATTCGCACGGGTAGCAGAGCATATATGCACCTACTATGGAAGACTAACTAATATGGAAGAAAAAGGTAATTATTGTATTATTCATAATTTTTCATTTGTTGTATGTTCATGATGCCTTTCATGAACATAAGCATATTAAAATTCATCTGAACAGGTGCTGAGTGTTTAGATTTCAAAATATCTTTCCCTGTAGAAAAAAGTCGTTTTACTGTGGCGCTTGATGGGATTCCAGTATTATATTTAAAAAAAATTGTTAAATAAAACTTGTCGACCTAGAAAGGCAGCATCCGTAAAAGATTCTTTGACTTTGAGTCCAGCCAAATTCTCACCAAATTCTGCGCTTTGTTTTTCAGAGATTTTGGCGTCCTCTAGACCTATCTTCTTCAGACTGAGTAACAGAGCTGAAAAAATCTACTCCTTCTTCTTTATTGCTGCTTCCGCTAATACAGGCACTATCCTTTTCATTTTATTCTCTTTCTGTATTCAGTGCGTCTTCAACTTTTGCTTCCATAAGTTTCTTGACTTTTGATTACTTGCTGCTCATACTTTTGCAGCCACGGTAGTCAAAACTTCGGGTGGAAGGATGCAGCCAGATGGCATTCTTCATCTTCCAGAAACCATTCAAATCATTTTTTTTATGCCAGATAATATGGCATTGGCCAAAGGGGTACAAAAATGAACAGGATTTTTTGCTCTTTTGAGCAACAACGCCGCGCCGCGCCCGTGTTCCCGTGTGGCGCGTAATTTAAACAAAAAATGAAAACAAGTCAACAAACAACAATGTAAAGGACTAAATTTAACGGAAGTTAAGAAGAGCGTTAACATTTTTTTGAGTTAACTTAAAAGTTAATCTATTAAGCATTTTTTTAACTTCGTTAAATTCGGAAAACGATTACCGGATTAACGAGTTAATGCGAGTTAAAAAACTTATGCATAGCATCGAAAATGAATGATCATAATTCGTATTCTTACATAAACAAAGCTACAAAAATTCCCGAAAGCATGTCTATGACGTGCTCATTGTGTTTACCAGGCCTGATGTTTACTTTATTATCTACCTGCCACTATTTCATAGATACTGTACATTTCGGGTGTTACAAAATATTTCGTATTACAAGCAGTATATATTGTCCACTATGAGAAAACTTAACAATATTGTTGTGTCTAGGCGAGTATATATGCAACGGTCGTGTTATAGAAATATCCATTAAAATAGAAAATGTTTTAATGCGGCCCGCGTTCAAATTTTCATACGTAATATGGCCCGATAGTCAAAAGATTTGAAAACCCACCCCTACATCTAGACGTATATTATTTCAAAAGTTTTTCTTTGTTCATTGCATTTCATTGAAAAGTTTTTATAGACAGATTAGTAGAAATATAAGAAGTAATTATAGTTGTAGATTTATTGACATTTCATTCAACAAAATTTGAGGAAGCGAAGCGTAATTTTTGAGATTCCGAGCAAATTAGACGGTCAACAATGGACGCGAATTGTGTCTGCCATTCTCATTGTTCAAACATTGACAAAGAATACAAGACCAGCTCTATTGTCTGACTAGCGCCGAGCATCTATTAATATGCAGTGCGCACAATATACAATTTATAATTACAACGGTTTTAATAAAGAGAAACTCTTGTCTCCAGAGACTTTATTATCCAAGATATCTTCATTTTGAAATACCGTTTTTGTTACAAATTGTGTGACCTTTTAGAACTAATTAACAAAGATTAAATACATTTTTATAGCTAGATTAGGTATTAGACAACACTAAGTAATTCTAGACTAAATTAAATAAAACTTAAAAAAAGTAGATAATGCTATAAAAAACTTGACAAGGCTAGACAAGACCAGTCAAGAGCAGACAAGACCAGGCAAGACCAGACAAGACTAGACCAGACTAGACCAGACTAGATCAGACAAGACCAGACAAAACCAGACAAGACCAGACAAGACCAAACAAGGCCTGACAAGACCAGGCAAGAGCATACCAGAAAGTATATTTCGTTTCTGTTTTTCTGGGATCATTTAATTGTATCTAATTTTGTCTACTCTACTCTTGTATTGTTATCATTCTGTAATATTTTTTTAATGTGCAATGTTTAAATCAAAATCTATGCATGTACTTAATTTTGAAACTGCACGAAGTGAATTTTAAAACTGCATGGACTCGCAAATCAATATTAAATTATTTATTTATTTATTTATTTATTCACGAAATTGTCATAATTGTCAAGAAAATACAGTAACAGAAATGCACCAATTTACTTTCTAAACTGACACAGAAGGGTTCTTAAACTTCACATCTACCATGCTCGCTTGAAGAGAGTCGTCTCTACTCGTCTCTTTATTTCAATATAACATTTATGTATATATTTTGCATATTTCGGAGGGGTTTGAACCCCCAAAAATAAAACCCCCCCAATGGCTACGCCCATGGTATAGAATGTTTTAATCTGCTGAAAGTGATCTAATGACATTTATCAGTGTTCAACTGTAACATATTAATATCGCACCAACGTGAAAAATTATTTAAGTCATATTGCAATGATTCCACATCTCTTAAACTATCAATAATTAGGAACATCTTAAGATCATCAGCAAACAGAAGAAATTTACTCTGAAGGATGCTACAATCTACCTCATTGATGAATAAATTAAATAATATTGGTTCTAAATGTGATCCTTGAGGCACCCCTGAAGTTACTATAACCGCCATTGATTTGCAGTTTCCAGATTTAACAAATTTCATTTTTCTTCCATTGAGGTAACTTCGAATCCATTCCGAAACTTGACCACTTATACCAATAGCATTAAGTTTTGCAATTAATAGTACATAATTTATACGATCAAATGCTTTTGCCAAATCTGTATAAATTGCATCAACCTGTTTCCTATTATCCAAAGCATTTGTAATATAATTTTGATATAAAATTAGATTTTTGCAAGTAGATTTACCTTGACTAAAACAATGTTGTTGATTGGAGATAATGTGTCTGCAGTCCCAAGAATTTTTTTTCGTTATCAAGATATACAGCATCTTGGGAAGTTCTGATTGCATACTGCCCTGTAATTCTTTACATTATTATGACACCCATTCTTGAATATAGGTTTAAGATAACTATGTTTCCAAAAGTCAGGGAATTGTGTGGTTCTTAAAGACGCATTAAAGAGCGAGTGTATGGGTTTAGGCAATGTAAAAATACATTTTTTAATCATATAGAGAGGAATTCCATCAGGACCTGTTTTTAATTTCCAAGGCATTAACAAAGTCAGATCGATTATTTCTATAATATTTACTGTATAAGAACTAACATCAACAGTCTTACTGAATTTATAGTTGGGTATTTGACTGACTGTTTCTTTACTATAGACAGTTGGAAAATAAGTAGCAAACAAGTTTACTATATCTGAACTATGATCAGCAACATAATCCTCATAAAACATTTGTGATGGTAATGAATATGATCTCTTATTATCATTTATGAATTTCCAAAAGTTTCGTGGTTCGTTTACAATGCTATTTTCTATTTTTTGGGGGTATTTCTGGAAACATTCATCTCTTAATGTCTTACATTGGGTCCCAATACTACAAAATTCTTCAAACATTTGATGATTACCTTTTTTATATTCCTTATGAGCTATTTTTTTCTGAATGATCAATCTTCTAAGCTCTGAGTTATACCAAACTGGAAATGAAGATGAAATTTTTGAATTGGAACATATAAGTCAAGAGCTGTGAAAATGTTATCATAAAAATGAGAAAGTTGCACATTAACGTCACTTTCAAAAGTATCCCAATTTATCATTGCAAAAAAGTTATCCATACCTACATAGTCACCATTTCTGAAATTATAATAGTATTCAGTATAGGAAGAAACAGGTGCTAATTTATTTCGTAGATCAAAGAAGACTGCTGTATGGTGTATGGAATTATGAAATATTACATCAATTGCTTCTCTTGTGATTATAGGAGAAAAACAAAATATTAAATCTAAAAATACATTTCTAGAGTTTGGAATACTATTCACTTGATACAAATGATGGTAGCTGAAAGCATTCAGTAGTACCAGGGCTGGAGAATTTTCAGGACAATTTACATTAGCACCAAATTTGTCGTTACCCCACTTTGCTTCAGGAATGTTAAAATCTCCACAAATAATCAATTTGTGTTCAAGGCACTCTTCTAAAATACTATCAACAACTTTGACATGTTCTAATACCCCTCCAATAATGTGATTATCTTCACCTAGAGATAGACTGAAGAAAAGTTGTTCTACACTTCCCAAAGGAACCTTAATCATGTTTACAGATAAGCATTTTCTAACTGCTATTAATATTCCGCCACCACGGGTTTTTACCTTTACCGAGTCAGTTTCGTCTCTATCTAGCCTAAATAACACAAATCCTTTCAATCCCAATTCTAAACTAGAAATGTCTTTAGTGAGCCATGTTTCTATTAGTATAATCACATCGTAAACTGAACAAAAAGTAGCCTGTTGTAATTCCAATAATTTAGTTCGCATTCCCCCCTCATTTTGATAATAACAAGACACTTCATTGTTTTTTACTTTTTTGGAGATTGCTTAACTATCTGAGGGATGCCATTTTTGTACCTAATCACTTCTTTCTTCAAATTATTCCAGTTATCCATTTGACGAGGTATCAGATCAGCATTAATAAAAATACTTTTATTTCTCAGAGCATCCTTCTTCGATCTAATAACTTTGTTAGCCTCTTCTGCACACGTAAAAATTACCTTCATAGCACGAACTCCGTTTTTATTATTTTTTTCCCACTCTTTAAACCTTGCTGATGTTTAGGTCTTCATTTGTAACCTGTTTTACTAATTCATTTGCTGATCTGATGAACCGCCTTCAGGAAGATTGAAGATCATTACATTCTTAGCTCTTTTTTGGCTTTCATAAATTTCATCAATGATCAAATCTTCAGTGATTAAGGAACAGGGGTCTGCCTGCACCTTCACTTTTATTTGGTCTAACTCGATTTGGAGATCATCTATTTGTTTTATTAACTGTGATACCAACTTTATACCAGCTAAACAGTCATCGCAATAGAACCTAAGCAAACGTTTGCCTTTGAATAACTTTAAGCTCCGATGCATTCAAATCTGAGCACTCTGTATGCACATATCTTTTGCAGCTATCACAATTCAAGCATGGCTCAACACTGGCGATGTTACATTTAATTCATACCATATTTTATAATTTAAAATTCTCCTGAATCCTGAACTGTTTTGTTTACTTTCGTGTTTATTGGGTTCTTATCAGTTATTTTTTTACTGAGTTTCTTTTGGAGATCTTTTTTACAGGATTTATTTTACTGCTTTCTCACTAGGATGATAATAACTTTGTTAATTATTTAAATAACTTTTTGGGGTGACCATCAAATTTTGATATTCTTATTTGTATATAATCACTGTGAATTTAGGATTATTACAATGTCAGATTTACGTTTAAAATTGAGTTTGAATTAACCGAAATAGCAGGTTTTCAGAATACACGTTCACTTGACTTGACGGTTATTAATTCTATTTTTAATATATTATCTTTAAAATATTTATCATCTTTAATATATTCTTCAATATTCGGTAATATTATCTTTAATATATTCTTTAATATCTCCATTATTGGTTTTATAGCAGGTTGTGTGTATGCCGATCAGATTTAATGTACGCGACCAAGTACTAATTGTACACAAGATCCAGTAATAATATTAGACGGGATATTACAACATTTCTGCTACACTATCTGCTATTTTAAGAGAGGCATATAAATTACAGCAATAGCAAATAACATACAATTAAATTTTATATGACTTGTTTATCATTTTATCTATATTTAAACATTAATACGTAATTTGAAAGAAACGTAATAAAACTGTTAATGATGTCTCTGTAATTTACACAATAATGCATTAATATAAATTATACAGGGTGTTTAAGTTTGGACATTTTACAAATCGGCGTTTATATCAAATTGGAAGGCGTGAAAGTTTGCCTAAACTTTAGGTTGTTTTCACCTCCTCGTCTGAAAACTGTATTTAACACGTTGACTACCACGGTACGAGTTATCGCGTAGTTTACTACGAGTTTATCTTCCTAGGTAGCAGTGCCTACTTTGGTTTTCAGACGAGCAGGCCGAAACAACAAACTGTCTTGGCAAACTTTCATGCCCTTCAGTTCTGTGCAAATGCCGATTTCTAAGATTTTCCAATTTAAACACCCTGTATACTATGTACCAATAAATTATATAATTTTCGCAATTTTAAAGTGCAAAATACTGTTTACAAAAATTCAACTGCTTATTACTATTGCTATAGCATAAAGCTATGTTAAACGACTATTAAAACTATTAAATAAGTTCATTATAATAAATGGATGCTGTATCTTATGCGACGGCTTAATTTCTGTAATATAGTTATAAATTTGATTCAATTTCAAAATATAAACAAAAATTAAAAAAAAGTTATCATACTTTATTATATAAGCTGTTACGTTTTAATACGCTTCGCTTGTGAGTTATATGGCGGTTGCGCCTGGAGGAAACTACAAGATATTTCTTGATACACTGAATATATTCAGTTGCGAGAAAAAAGCAACTGTTTTCGTGGCTAATGTTGCCAGTAAATCTTAAAAGAACGTTCAGTTTTCTTTATTTTTAAATCTATCTCGTTTATCATATTATAATATCGAATTCATATTCAAACGTATTTCTTTGTCTAAATTTCGTAAACTGCTGAAATAATCCTGATAAATGCTAATCAATTATTTTGATAAGACTAGAGAGATACATTTGACAAGACTACAATGGATCTGTAAGGATCTACAATGGATCCTCCCGAGCAATAGGCAGCCGGGTTGCGCAGTCAGGCTTTTTAGGGTTCCGTACCGAAAACGGAACCCTTATAGGATCACTTTGTTGTCCGTCTGTCTGTCTGTCTGTCTGTCCGTCTGTCTGTCTGTCAAGACCATTTTTCTCAGGAACGCGTAGAGGTAACAAGTTGAAATTAGTATCAAATACTCGGGTCTGTGGTCTCTTTCAGCTGTGAAAAAATCAAACTTGTAAGTCAACGCGATCAAAAGATATGACCGTTTATGTCGCATATTTTGCGATTTCACAAGGGAATCAAAACCTATAGGGTACTTCCCGTTGATCTAGAATCATGAAATTTGGTAAGAAGAGGTTTATTACAGCACATGTAAAGGGAAAAATCTGAAAACCGTAAATATGTAGTTTAATTACAAGAAAAATGCGAATTTACTATTAGAAACTTATGAAAATACACTATGTGCTGCGTGGTATTGTCAGGCACCAGAAGCATATGGGTTGCATACAGTTAGGTCCTCCCCGGTTATGTCCGAAGGTTAAAAAGTATGTGTCGGCACCAAGCTGTTTATTCTGAATTTTCTTTGTTTATATTCGTTATGCATTTCATCACGTACGCTCTATATACATAATATATACAGGGTATATATTATGTCTAAATTTTGCTTGTTTATAACCGACATGCGACATACTCAAGTCCCGTAACATCCTGTATATATCATATTTCGTCTAATTTTTGTTTATAATCTACATATACTTAAATCACGTACGCCCTATATATTTTTGGTAGTCAATTGCCCAAAAGCAGTCAATTGAACAACTGAATGTTAAGAGTATCGAAATAGATCTAGAAATAGTTAATATATTAGTTTATATTAGATCTAGACATAGTTAGATCTTAATATAAGTTAGTGAATAAGTGTAATACTAAAATAAAGTTTTCTTTTTACAAGTTACTTTTTACAATATTCGCGTTATTTAAAGAAAATACCCTGTATACCTTTATACAGGGAACATAGGTATACAGGCAAAATTGAGCAGTAAAAACAAATAGTGAAGTTCCAGAACCCCTAAAAACTCATAGTGAATGGGGAATGTATGGTAATAAAATATAGGGTAGAATTACATCGTACGACAGCGACATCTTGAGGTTATGCTTGCAGCGGTACTAAGATGGTCGTGCTTTCGGGAGGCCCACTTGTTAAGTTAACTGAATGTTGCTTGCTACGTCCTAAACAAAAAAAGATACCTTACTTACAAGTTTGTACGGAACCCTCGGTGCGCGAGTCACTACTCGCACTTGGCCGGGTTTTTTACATTTTGGGGGACGTAGCAAGCCCGCGGTTTGCTTTGCAACAAGTGGCCCCTCTGAATTGACCGACCACACCGGAACCGCCCATGCATTACTTCGGGGTGGCGTCGTATGTTGACGTTTCCTTACTTCCCCGTCCTCTCTTGACAATGTAGGTTCAGGGGACGGTTTTTGGTTGTTTTACATTTCTCCTCCGCTGCTCGTTTCTTCTCTATGACGTGCCGTATTTACGTAATTACAGCCAGTTATTCTCATTGCATAGCATTGCTGGAACGAGTCCTTACGTTTATTTTCTCTTTAATTTTTGCTCTAATAGATTGCTTACCTCTTCGGTAACATTTAAAAACTGTGTGGTATGCGTCGCCGTTGGGATCTCTGCATAGCATAGCATAGAAGCTGCTCGCTTCTGTTAAATCTTTCCAAATACGCCATGAAACATTCATGTGCGGTGAGAGCTTGAGTGAGTTCAAAACTCATTTCGCCATGTGTTCTCTCGCACCACATGCTCATATTTGGTATTGGACGGTGTGTCCACAGTCCGGTTATGGTCGAATCCCACCTCACTTGGCAAGTTAGGCTCTCTATTAGTTTTTACGCGCCGTCTTCTCGGCTTCCGTCTTTTTTGCATTTGCGCAGTCATGCTACTGCTACGACAAGTGCTTGGAGACTGAAGGCAGCCACGTACATGCGCTATACTCGTTCTGGCTGGGCGCCAATGAGCTGCCGTTCACTCAGGCGTGTTCTAATGGCTGCCTCAGCCAGGAATTCGTGGCCGCTTAGTGCGCGGGCTCGCATTCGCCGTTATATGTTAGACTGCGAAGGCCTGGCTGCCCAGTGCTCGGGAGGACTAATTATTGCAGTACAATTGGTGACTTTTGTAAATACAAATGTATTTACAATGATAATAATAACCAACATTTATGTAGCATAGAAAGTTTAGATATAATCGTTGAAACTAGACAAAGCAAACTTCACCATTTTTGCCCGCCTGGCTTAGTCTGCTTTTGCCATTTTTATTGCAGCTTCATGATTATAGCGCGCTCATCGAAATTCTGATCCTTATAAGAAAATAACTGAACCAATATAATTACCAAGGGTAATTATCAAGGGTCATCGTCATTTGTGAAATACTATTCAAAGAGTTTTGCAACCTAAATGGTAATCAGATGGTGCCAGGTCAGGGCTGTGGGGGAATGCGTCATCACTTCCTAACCAAGTTCCAATAATTTCGCACGAGTTACCAAATATGTGTGAAACCTTGCATTGCCACGGTGGAACATAATTCCTTTACGATCGTCAATTCTGACCGTTTTTCTTTGATTGCTTCATCCAGTTTCATCAGTTGGTGACAGGAAACATCAGAATTGATTGTCCGGTTCGTTGGAAGCAGCTCAAAATACATAACACCTGTATAATCACATCAAATCGACAGCTTTGTCCAGTTTCATCAGTTGGTGACAGTAAACATCTGAATTGATTGTCCGGTTCGTTGGAAGCAGCTCAAAATACACAACACCTGTGTAATCCCATCAAATCGATAGCATGATCTTTTCTTGATTTTCTTGGTTTGTGTTGGTTCATCATGCTTTGATCATGATCGTTTTTGAATGATGTTAGGTGACCCATTTTTCATCAGCAGTGATGAGTCTTTTCAAGAAAGGATCGTTTTCATTGCGCCTAAGATGCACATCGCAAATATTAATTTGTTGTGTGAATATCTTTCATTTCATGCTGAACTCAAATATCGAGCTTCTTAACGAGTCCAAGACGTTTTAAGCGATTTACAATGGATGTGTGCGACACATTTATCCTTTTTGGAATCAATCGATAAGATATATGGCGATCCTCTTTCATAATGAGATTGATTTGCTCATCACCAAGTTTAGTAGATCGACCAGAACGTTGGTCATATTTAAGTGAAAAACATTCAGAAAATGCTGCTTCTTCATAGATACCTGCTACTTCCCCACGCAACTGCCCCGTAAGTGATCGCAGGTCTCACTATCATGGCGTACATCCATCGCACGATTGTGGGGTTACAACCCCAAGTTTTCCCTGCCAGATTTTTGCTCACCATTAGAGTGCAAGGATCTTTGATAATATTAAAAGTTCCTCAAGGATATATAAGAATACAGTCCTTTGAGGACCTATGAAAATAATCAGGCAGTTTCTCAAGGAACTATAAAAAGTCCAAGACGTTTTAAGTGATTTTCAATGGTTGTGTGGGATATATTTAACCTCTCTGCAATCTCTTGAACAGTTATACGATCCTCTTTCATAATGACATTGATTTGATAATCATGAACTTTAGTAGGTGGACCAGAACATTGGTCATCTTTGAGTGATCTTTGGTCATCAATCGTAAGAACGAATTTTTTAAACCTATTCTGACACGTGCGCTCTGTTAAGCATTCAACACCATAAACTTCACATATCTCTTTGTGAGCCTCTTCAGCTTTCCTTTTACCTTTACGGAAATAAAAAAGTAAAATATGCCGATAATGTTCGTTCTTGCAGTCTAATCTTAAAATTAACCCTCAACTAACAGCTACAAACAAAATCATTATCATCAGTAATGCTACAGCCCTACAGGGCCTCGACTTTCTTCAGCCTCGTCCGCCATCCTTTCCGGTCTCTGGTACGCACTTTCTAGTCAGCTGCACCAATTTTTCTGGCATCCTCAGAAACGCCATGTTTCCATCTCAGCCTTAGTCTCCCTCTACCTCTACTGCCGGTTGGTATGGCCTGTTGTTGTCATAGCCTGCTACATGTCCTGCCCATCTTAACCTGCCAATCTTGATTGTTGTTATTATGTCTCTGTTTCTTGGCCCCCTGTATAAGTTATAAAGCTCAAAATTATATCTTCTTCTCCAGACGTTATCCTCTTGGACAGCACCATAAATCTTTCTTAGGATTTTTCGTTCAAATTTTGATAGTAACGTCTCATCTGCTTTACACAAACAAAATCACATGCTTCAATTATTAAGAAAAATTAAGTTTATTAAGTTCCTCAAGGATCTATAGTATTACTAAAACTTCCTCAAGGATCTATATACAGTTCCTCAAGGATCTATAATAAAACTATAAGTTCCGCAAGGATCTATAATAAAACTACCAGCTCCTCAAGGATCTTTAATAGCATTATACTATCAGTACTCAAGGATCTATGATAACACTATAATAAAAAATTCCTCAAGGATCTATAATAATACCAAAAGTTCCTCAAGGATATATAAAAATATATTTCCTCAAGGATCTAGAGGTGGTAGGTGGTAACTTGTACTGCGACCTTCATAGATCTATTGTACCCATTGTGAACTATTGCACGTTCTTCCTCTAATCGTTGGTATAATTACCCATTTTAAGTCCTCCTTCTTTAGTCTTGATTCCCTTAGGAATTTGTGTATCTGAGTGGGATTCAAGTGCACATCTCTCGATTGCATGTAGCTCTGCTTGGAAGACACTTGGGTAGATTCCCATGGATTTGATACGAGGTCCAAACACTCCTGCACTTTCGAATCATCCGTATACCACTTGATACCACTTTGCTCTAAGTGGTATGCTGAGGATTCGTCGCTCCAATCAGCTTTACTACTACATATTGCTATATAGTTTTTCTCGAAATGGTATTTGCGTACCATTTCGTCTTTCGGTTCTTCCAGCCAGGAAATCTTGGTAGCGAGGCTGTTTCGGTCTCTGCTCCCGATTACTTTATGTCTGCCTATTCCTTCCTTGTTGAACCTTACAATCTCCGATCTGGCGGCCCCCTCCATCACAATGTGCAATGGAGTCAGATCCAGCAGCAGCTCTATAGTTACTGTCGGGCATGACCCTGTCGCCCAGCCTTTGAATATTCTCAAGCTGCTTCTTCATAGAGACCAGCTTGGTTCTACTTCCCTACGCAACTGCCCCGTAAGGGATCACAGGTCTCACTATCATGGTGTACATCCATCGCAGGATTGTGGGGTTACAACCCCCCGTTTCCCCTGCCAGATTTCTGCACACCATTAGAGCACAAAGATCTATGATAATATTAAAAGTTCCTCAAGGATATATAAAAATACAGTTCCTTGAGGATCTATGAAAATACTCAGTCAGTTTCTCAAGGATCTTTAAAAATCGGCTTCTTAATATGTACTATAATAATACTTTATGTTCCTCAAGGATCTATAATAGTATTATAAGTTCCCACAATCCTGCGATGGATGTACACCATGATAGTGAGACCTGTGATCCCTTACGAGGCAGTTGCGTAGGGAAGTAGAACCAAGCTGGTCTCTATGAAGAAGCAGCTTGAGAATATTCAAAGACTGGGCGACAGGGTCATGCCCGACAGTAACTATAGAGCTGCTGCTGGATCTGAATCCATTGCACATTGTGATGGAGGGGGCCGCCAGATCGGCGATTGTAAGGTTCAACAAGGAAGGAATAGGCAGACATAAAGTAATCGGGAGCAGAGACCGAAACAGCCTCGCTACCAAGATTTCCTGGCTGGAAGAACCGAAAGACGATCCTCAACCTCAAGAAAGAAGAAAGATTTCCTCAACGATCTTTAATAGTTCTATATGTTCCTATGCTAGTCTGTTGCTCAATCCCGTCAGTATGCCAGTCAGAATTGAATCCAATAGACCTTTCTATAGTTTAAATTTTTTGTGCGTATACGTCAATTTCACGCACGTTCGTATACGTCACTTTTTGACGTATAACATTTGAAAATAACAAAATGTGCCGGAAACTTTCATATTCCCGCCTTATAAAAATGGCGGACGCATACGCTCAACTAACCGTAAACAGGTCTATTGGTTCAAAAGGATCTATAATACCTGTCCTTCATAGATAATAATTGAGTCTTGATAATTAGAACATGAAAATCGTATTATATTTCAATCACGTGTTTCTAAGTTAACCTCGATATGACGGATGAATTGAACCCGTCATTTCGAAAAGGGCATGAGCCACACTTTTTATAAATATTACTTTTTTACGCCATTTTATTCATTGAAGCCTTTTACATATTCCATGCGAAAAGAGTACTTGTGTATACACCACAAGTCAACTTAAAAAGCAATGAAAAGGGCACGTGTCCTGGACTTATGCCCCTTTCAAGTGAAACGAAATCTGTCAGATATGACATAACATCACTTTATTAGTTACGAAAATGGAGCATCGTGAGCTTGCCGAAAATGCTTTTAGACCCTGAAAAATATAGCCCAGCAGAGCACCAAAGTTTCTATGAAGAGGTTTTTGCATGGCTAAAAACTTCAGCAAACCAGGAATACCAAGAAAATGAACAATTCTTGATCATTTCGAAAAAGGCCAAAAATTTGAATTCAAAATATCTTGATGAAAATTGTTTCCTTTTTAATAAATAAATATTGCAAAAAGCGTGTTTGTTTTTATTTCACAACCTCTAAATTAGGGCATCCAAAAAACCGATGAAATTTCAAAAACCGGTTTTCGGTTTTTCGTAAAGTAAAAAACCGGTTAACCGGTTAAAATCCGGTTTGTTTTAAGTATAAAAATAAGTAAATTGCGGCTGTAAACCAAATAAAATAAATATTTATTCACCATTTATAACTATTTAATATATAAAAAAAATATTTGTGTTTTATTTCATTATATTTACGTAAAGAATAAAAAAGTGGCACAATATTTATATAAATATTCAAAGAGGATTTAAAATAATTTTTATTAGATTAGGTATATAAAAAAATACATAATTTTATTATTTTATGATAAAAAAAAAGTAACACGAATTATAAAGTTTTTATTGACAACTATTTATAACAGTCACATAGACAATGCCTACTGAAAATTGAAAAGTTTTAATAACATCCACTTTGGGACAGGCTCACACAATGCATCTTGAGCGCTGTGTGCTAAAGAGTAACAGAAGATTTCCGTGTCCCTCCCTTGATTTAATTAGTAAAGCTGTCCCAAAGTGGATGTTATTAAAACTTTTCAATTATAAAGTTTGTTTTTTAATAAAATAATATTTCGGGAAAATTAACGCATCTAAGAGGTCATATTTCATTGACGATCGAAATTTTGTACAGAAATTACCGCCGACCGCAAAAACTCTGTCGCTATCTGTTGAGGTGGGTTGAATCGATTTAAGTGCATTAAATAAATTTTAGATCACCATCGATTACCACCAGGCTGAGTAGGCTGGAGCCTAGGGCGGCAGATAGCTGGAGCCTAGAGCTGTTAGCGGCATACGCCGCGTAGTGGCATTGAGTCTAAGAGAGAGACGGATATAGAGCGGCGATACAAGCGAAAAAGCCGCCGAAAAGAAAAGCCGCCTCTGTTGATTGAGTCATGAAACTTCTTATATGTATTAATTTTTCTTCCGCTGTGTGCTATAGAGGGAAAAATAAAAAGTTCAGTGATCCGAATAACGGAAATTGATTTTCGAACTGTTATCTGAATTCGATCTTTTTTAACGAGTCATGTTATATATATATATATATATATATATATATATATATATATATATATACTATATATATATATATATATATATATATACTATATATATATATATATATATATATATATATATATATATATATATATATATATATATATATATATATATATATATATTCTTAGATATATCTAAGACTAAGATTTTTATACATTCGACACAACGCTGGCAGAAGTTAATGACTTTAATTGGGAAAGAGAAAGAAAGAGAAACGCTAAAGAGAGTAAATTTGACATCTTGGTCAGCTAGAGAGAACGCATGTAGAAGTTTGAGAGTTTCGTGGCACGAAGTTCTTAAAACTTTGGAATCAAAAGTTGCTGAAAAACATCACGTGAATAATGGACGACCCCTTAAGTTATATTTTAGTAGAAATAAATCTACATTATAATACTTCATGAATAACCATAGAAAAATAAAATTATTTTCCACTTCCACTCCAAAAAATAAAATAAAATAAAAACCGACTTTCGGTATTTCGAAAAAATCCGGTTTTACGGTTTCGTAAATTTTAACAAAAAAACCGTTTAACCGGGTTCGGTTTTAACCGGTTTGAATGCCCTACTCTATATTCAGTTTCTTCAGCATCAATTACTTTTTTTACAAAAAACATATTTTTGTTGATTCTGAAAAGTTTTAATTCATTGACTCATGCCCTTTTCGAAATGACGGGTTCAATTGTCTAAAGCAGTAATTCTTAACCTTTTTTTGTTGCGGTAAACTTTTAACAATTTCAAAATTTGGCGGCACACCAACAATAAAATAGGTTGATATAGGTTGAATTAACACAATACGAGTTGTGCAATAAGTTGTAAGCACTGTTGTCGGCAATTTCTGTTAGTTATATAGAAAACCTATTTTGGCATTTATTATTAGCACTTATTTATATTACACTTATATTGTACAATCTTGACAATCGAAAATTTTAAGGACATACATATGGACATTAGTACATTACATAGGTACTCTACAGTTGTACACCTTTGTTATCTTTGCACTTAACAATGTTGCTCATGAGCGGCCGCCCCTGGCCTTTTTCTTCCATTATAGGCTCCCACCCCTTTTCCAGCTCGATCTTCTAATCTCAATGATCCCATGCCTTTCCCCATCCCACATATACGGCAGCTTGCTGCCTTTGGAGTAATCCAGTACCTCCTGCCCCTTTCTTCACTACCGCACCTGAATCTAGCGATCGGGAGTATTTCGGGAACGTTAGAGGTATCTTTCCAAATACTTGTATTTTTTGTACTTTTTGATGCTCGAGGTTGTAGAAGAGGGGACTTCTATACCTTTAACTTTTCCTGCATCTCTATCTCTATCAACCATTCTCCTACAATCATTTCTAAATTGCTGGCTCTCTTAATCATTCTTTCAAATTCTACACCCGACCAGCCTCTCCTTTTATACATTTTTCCTCTCTCACTCCACATTTAGTTTACCTAGCTTTACCTAGCCCTTCTTTTCTAACCGCTTTAAACACTTCCTTCGCGATCCTTTCATCTCCCATTCTTTCCACTTTACATTCATACTACAACGCAAACGTGGCACTTTGTACCACGGTGTCCATTTTTCCAGTTGCAACGCCCATTTCAATATTTGTACTTGCATTCTCTCTATTTCTTCCTCTTTTCTTCTACCTTCACATCCCATACTTCTGAGCCATACATTAAAATACTACGCACGTACGTCTTTATATGAAATACGTGCGTTTTTTGCTCTGAACTTTTCCTTGCATTCACTCTTCCATACACTCCAGAAACCGTTTTCAGCCACCCAGGATTTCCTTACTATGTAATTTATGTGCTCCTTAAAAGAACTATCCTGGCTAAAAGCGAATCCAAGGTATTTGAAGCTGCTAACCTGTTCAATTCCCTTTCCTCGACAATCAAATTTTTCACTCCTCTATTTTCCCTCTTTTGAAAAACAACAAATTTCGTCTTCTTTACATTCACCAGAAGCTTTCGTTTCTCCAAGAACATTTTCATCCTTCCTATCACCTCTCTCATTTCTGCAAACGTGCTAGCCAAAATACAGAATAGACAATGTCGTTAGCATAAGCCAGACTCCATACTTTTTTCCCAATGACTACTCCACTTGCCTCTTGCATAACACATTTTTCATATATGTTATGTAGATGTTCACCAGCAACAGACTTAGTGGAAACCCCTTGAAACGTTTAGACACCTTCTCTTCCACTTTCACTCTACAATATGTATTCCCATACAAGTTTCTAATACTTCCCCTAACTTGACTAGATATCTTTTTCTCCTTCAGGCACTCCCACATTCGTTCACTAATGATCGAGTCATAGCTGCCTTCAGGTCAACGAAGAGGGCATACACTTTACTCTTCGATTTTGTCAATTCTTTTTGCACTATGTAGTTAAAGGTGCTCAGTTGTTCCTCGTCCTTGTCGGACCTCAGCTTGAACTTCCGGTAAAACGCTTTTTATTTCACCTCTCCCTGCAGTTTTAACTGTAGAACCTTGGCGTATACTTGGTTCGACGCGTTTTTGCCGGCAATTGAGTCGGCATAACACTATTTCCGACGAAGTGCTGTAAAAATTGCGACATACCTCATTAGATATCTTTTCCCGTCGCGTTCCGTTTCCAATAAATAGTTTACATTTCTAAAATTTGGCGACACACTTTAAAAATTTGGCGGCACATAAATGTGCTGCGGCACAGTGGTTGAGAATCATAGACCAGTGATTCTCAACCACTGTGCCGCAGCACTTTTATGTGCCGCCAAATTTTTAAAGTGTGTCGCCAAATTTTAGAAATGTAAACTATTTATTGGAAACGGAACGCGACGGGAAAAGATATCTAATGAGGTAATCTAAAAAGGTAAAAAAAGCCATAGATCACCACTCGCAAAATTAATTTGAAAACAATTAAAATAATGCTCTCTATTTGTGACAACCGAAATTACTTTCTTGCCAATATAATAAATAAGCCAAACTAGACCATTCTTGTCTGACTGGCTTAATATCTTTAATTTATTGTAGTGTGTCAAGTTTGCAACATTTCCACATTTGTTATTGCAAATAATTACCAAATCCATATTTTGCGCTGTAAACATTCCTGTATACTTGTAGACCGATCTCCAATAAACATTTTAATTGATGAAATTAATTAGCTAAATGCAATTAGATAATTTCGAAACGGATTTATTGGAATGGCAGCGAAAGAGCGCCGGCATTAACCTTCCGTTAATTGTTTATTGCTTTCCGTGGGATTACTGTAGAATTTTTACTTCGAATCTTAATTAGAATTTCGTAGGCTTAATTGCTAATTAACAAACACTTATAGGCAGAAATGGCGTTGCGTGGCGTTATGTCTATCAATTAGTGTAAATTTAAAACAAACATAAATTTCCTTTAATGAATTGAATCACGATAAACGTAGGCGGTAGAATTAATAAAAATTGAATAAAACACTGAAAAAGCTACACAACAACAAGAGATAAATATAATTAAATAAATAAGATTAGATTGGACAGACAAAATCAGGACTTGCAAAGACACCCTGTATAATAAACGGAAAACAAATCTTAAATATTTATAAGGTTTCATTCTCATTACGTCCCATTTGTTGCTCGGCTCGCTCCTTCCAATAAAACTATCCATTATTAATAAATCTCCTTACAAACTTTTACACAATAACTGACAAAAATATATTCCGGCCGCGTCTCCACGAGTCTCTGTCCTTCCCGACGTCTCTAATAACTCTAAAGTTCTGTGACCTTAAAGCACATCTCTATTATCTCATTATCTACAGAACGCACGCTATAAAATTTCTATTTACCTAACAAACTCGACGTTTAATACGCACTCGACTCCTTTCAACAGCCATATGAGAACCCTTTATAGATGTAAGCCGAGTTACATAAGTATTCACCACTCGTAGGTAGATGTTTGCTAATTACTTCTCAAGTTGTAGGTAGACTAACTTGCCATATTTAGGTAATTGGCAAGACTCGGCAGACAAGACTAGATAGACAAGACTGACCAGGCAAGACTTTTTTCCACCTTGGCTTTAGTATGCGCCACCCTGGTATCGCATATTTTGCATTCATTCAGGGTGGGCAGCCCGGACGGTTTATTGAAAAACCGCCCTAGTTGTTGTCTCCCCGACCAGGAATCGAACCCGGGTCTCCCTCATTGAAAGGCGGGTATGTTGTCAACTACGCCACCGAGGAGGACTGACCAGGCAAGACTGGAGAGATAAGACTAGACACTGTCGCTGTATATGTTTCAAAATGTTTGTTCAATCTACGTCTCATATCCCTCATTCACGTTATTGTTTAAGGATTTAGAATTGGTTTCTATCTACGTCTTGTTACGTTCTTTCATCCTTCTCTTTACCGCTAATTATGTTTTGTAACATGTCCTCGGAGTACGCCCAGTCGGCAGGCGATCTCAGCATTATGTTCACTAACTTTGTCCCTTTCAGGTCGGATCGTGTCTGGTTTATCAATGTATCTCTTTCCGCGGCCCATCGCTCGAACTCAAGTATAGTGTGATAGACATTATCTGTGCAGCCAGCCACAGATTGTCTGCTGTGCAGCCGATGTTGCAGGTGTTTTCTTCTTCTTGTGGTGCCATACGCTGTCTAGCGCGTTGGCGTGTGTTCAGTGGGTAATGTTAAGTGTGCCTTCTTCGGCTCTTCCAAATATCGTTGCGGCATCTATTGCACCAGTTCCGAATATTGTGGAGCCATGAGTGTTGCCTTCGTACCGGTCCTCTTTTATCTTCGAATTTGCGCATAAGTATAGTTTTTAGCAGTCTGCATCTGACCTCGCAGGATATACCCCAAGTACGATATTTTTCTTTGCTTTACAATATCCAATAGCTGTCGATGCGTATTTGCTCTTTGTAAAACCTGCTCGTTTGATAGTTGGTCTACTCAGGAAACCCTGAATAGTCTTCTCAGAATCCAAAATTCTATAGCTTCGATTCTATTAAGGGATTTGGCCTTTAATGACCAAGTTTCTGATCCGTATAGCAATATTGGCCATATGTAACATTTAACCACTCGTAGCCGGAGACTTAGGGGTAACTCCTATTGTATGAGCTAGGTATGGAATTTAGCAGATGTATTTTTTAAAATAACCATGGCCGCTGAGTGCCTGAATATTAGATTAACTAATATATTATTGTAACCAGCAACATATTATTATGATCAACAAACAGACCTGCGCCATACAACCTGCGCCGCGCTGGGTGAGTTCTGTCGAACATCCATTTGGACATGCCGATGTACATACGACTCTTAAGAGAAAGAAATCTATGCACACCTAGGTGATATAATGAGAATAAAATTAGATTTATTTATCAAATGAGCAAACAACACCGAAGAAGTTGTTTATAAAGAGTGGGTTAGTCCAAGAACCTAAAAAAATAAAGTTTCTTTGGAAATATCCAAAACTATTCTTTTTCTATTTGATATTATCTTCTTCTACTTAGAGTGCCATATCCGTTGCGGATGTTGGCGATTAGCATGGAAATCTTGGCTTTATCAACTGCTTGATAGTTGAATTGGTGATTGAACAGTTAAATTGGTGTAAGGCCGAACCACTGGCGTAAGTTCTTAAGCCAGGAGTTACGTCGTCTGCTGGTCCTCTTCTCCCATCTACTCTTCCTTGCATGACTAATCGTAATATGCGATATTTGCCATTTCGCATTATATGCCCTAAGTATTGCAGATTTCTTTTTTGGACGATGTTGAGCAATTCTTTATTTTTACCGATTTATTGGAATACTTCTTCATTTCTGATATGATGGATCTATGATATACGCAAGATCGGTCAATATATCCTAAACTCGAAAGCCTCCAGCCTATTTGCCGTCGCCTCTGTTAATGTCCAGGCCTCCACGCTATATAGGAGAACAGCATGATATTATAGCACCTTACTATTTGGATTTTAAGGGGATGTGACAAGCCGCTGGAGGAGAACATTTTCTTTAGTTTGTAGAAAGAAGATCTGGACTGTTCTATTCTTGCACAAATTTCTTTGGAGTAATCCCAGTCGCCATTTATGAGGGTACCAAGGTAGACATATTTCTCTACTTTTAACTCGGTTCATTGTCCAGTATTAGTGTATATTGGTGTGGTCCCTCGTTTTTAGATATCACCATGTATTTTGTCTTTGAGGTGTTTAATCTGAGTCCATACCGTTCGTTTGTTATTTTGACCTTCTTCATTATACTCTGTACGCTCTCCAAGATGTTTGCTACTATGATGGTATCATCAGCGTTTCGTCTGTGATTGATGTTTTCGCCATTCATCTTAATTCCTTCGTTTGCGTTTAATGCTTCTTGGAATTTTTTTTGTCGGAGTATATTTTGAACAAGATTGGAGATAGTACAAAACCTTGCCTTCATACGAATCAATGTATCATATTGTACAGTTTCAAACGCTTTGGCACAAGTCAATTAAACCAACGTGTACATCTCGTGTCATGTCTCTACACCTCTGTATCATGACTTGGAGTGGCAAGATAGATTCTCTCGTTCCGAGCGCATTCCGAAAGCCTAACTGCGTCTCTCCCACATGTTCCTCACACCTATAATCACATGTCAGGATAGATCCTGGCATGTATGATCTTCAAAAATATCTTGATAATGTAGTTCATTAGGATGATCAGTCAATATTCGTCGCATCTCTTCACAGATGGCTTATTGGGGATTGTAACAAACATAGAGGTCATCCAGTCTACTGGAATTTGTCACGTATTGTAGCTTTGATTAAATAAGTCAGTGATGATGTTCATCTCAGTTGATGATGTTCATTACTGTATAAACAGTCAGACAATAAGTCAAGTAATTATGGGTGCGAGTTGCCACATAACTGAATCATTTCAGAGTGGAAGTTATATGGGTCGGCTGCTTTCGCATTCTTCATTGAAGTTATGGCTTTTGGAACTTCGTCTTTTGTAACGGTCCGTCGTTATTAGCAGCGGTAATATTATGGTGGTCTGATCTTGTGTCATTGAAAAGATCTTGTACATACTTTTCCCATACCCCCGCTTTGTTTGTAACTTCGGTTACAAGTCTGCCATTATCATCAATTAAACTTGATGGCGCTTTTTCCTGTTGTTTCTCGTAACTGCACTAATACTGGACAATGAACACGCTTAAAAGTAGAGAAATATGTCTCCCTTGGTACCCTTTCCTTTGCTTTGCATATTAAAGTTATCATGTATGGAATCCAGTTGTTCAATTTCATCACATTTAGCTGTTAGCCATCTTTCCTTAGCCAGTCTTATTTGAAGCCTTATCTTTTTATGGATCTCTTTATATCTGGTGGTATTTAGCTGTTTAGCATGTCCTTTGAGTTCCATTAACTGAAGAATTTCTTTCGTCATTCATTCTTTCTTTGTTGATTTTTGGTGGTTCAAGTACTTTTGGCTCGTATTTTGGATAAGGCGTTTAAAGACGTTCCACTTTTCTTCTGTTTGTGTTACTGATGTGGTGTTATTTATACCATCGCTTAAAGATTGACACACCTGTTCATTAATCTTTGAGTCCTTCAACCTACTCATGTCTAGTATCGGAGCGCGGGGTTTTCGTGTTACTTTGATATTATGGTTTAAAAAATGCGCAAATTATTTTTAATTTTTATTTTTTTTGCACACCCAAGACTTTGGACCGCCCAGCACTAATAAAAATTAGAGGGAACAATGCTTGTAACCCATGGTTCTATCTGTGGAATATGAAGCCTAGTGCACGATTCAAATTTAGCATTGCTCCACGTTCTTTGCCATTTTTTCATAGTGTTACCCTATACCGGAGCTCCATACAGGATGGTAGAATGAACCACGGCAGCTAGCATTCTTCTTATTGATATTTAATGGTGGACAAGAATATATAACACGGATTCTCTTAATAACCGTAGATGTTTATTGTAATTTCTCTTTAATTAAAAAATCTCTCTGTATCTCTGTAATTTTAAAAAATCTGTAATTTCATTGTTGATTTTTCTTCAAATTGCAAATTATCATGTGTCAATATTCGTCCAATTTCCTCAGGATGTTAAGCATCTTCCTCGCGTTGTAAAAGCGAACCTCTGTAATGGTTTGGTTAAAAAATCAGCTTGTTCTTCTTGTGATAGAATGTGCTCTAACAGAAACTCTTGATCCTGGTATTTACGTATAAAATGACAACGTACGTCGATATGCTTGCTTCTTTGATGAAATTCAGGATTTTTGATTAATTTTACCCCGCTGAGGTTGTCGTCGTACAAGGTCGTCTTCAGGTTCTTCAAGATGACTAGTTCTTTTAGCAATCTCTTAATCCAGATGATCTCCTTACCTGCTTGACATGCTGCTATATATTCTGCTTCCATCGTGGATAGGGCAAAAAACCTTTTGTTTAGTTGAATTCCAGAAAATTGTTGAATCTCCAAGTTTTACGACAATGTCTGTCGCCGATTTTCTCATTTTTACATCCCTCGCGTATTCCGCGTCGCTGGAAACTTGAAGATGCTCAGTCTTTTGCACTGGAAAGTTGAGTCCGTGATCCAGTGTTCCTTTCAGATACTTCAGTATCGTTTTGGCTGCATTCCAATGAATTTTGTTTGTTTTTCTAGATGTTGGCTCAAGCTATTGACAGCATAGGTTATGTCAAGTGTGGAACAAAACGAAAGGTAGATTAAGCTGCAAATGATTTGCCGATAAGGCACGTTTTGCACTTCAATGTCTTTTTCCTTGTGCAACGCTGTACAGAATTGATGATGTTGGAAATCATCTGGAATCAGCTGGAATTGACACAACGTTGGCTTCCCCCATTCGAAAACGACGCAAAACTGTCCTCACATAATTTCCTTGATGAAGAAAAATAGAACCGTCTTCCACATGACCTATTTGCGCTCCCAGGTAATTATGTCAATTGTGCTCGATGTGTCTTCGAATTCTTTCTTCAACTCAATAAGCAAAGAATTGACCGACGAACTTTTTATTGCAGCATTGAGCTCGTCATCCACATGGATGGCAAAGATGATCAGGTCTTCCTCATATTCGTTGGTAAGAGCGCATGGATCTGCATTTGTTGCATGGAGACCCATTTTCTTTAAAAATTCTGTGAGGCGACGATTCCAACATCTTGTGGCCTGCTTGACACCGTAAATACTTCGTTTTAATTCACAAACTCTATCAGTTCCATCATCATATCCTCGCGGTTGATCCATGTAGATCTTTTCGTCGATCTCTCCATACAAAAAAGCCGTTTTCACGTCAATCTGGAACATGTTGAGTCTTCTGGAGACTGAAATAGAAAGAATGATGCAAATTGAGTCGAATCTGGTAACAAGTCTGAAGGTTTCATTGTAATCAATTCCAGCCAATTGCTTAAACCTCCGTGCAACAAGTCTCACCTTATATCGTGGAATGCTGCCATCTCCGTTGAACTTGGTTTTTGTAGACTTAGCGGTTGTCAATAATTTGTTGATCTGCAGGTGGTTTAACGAGAGTCCATGTCTTATTCTCTTGAAGAGAGTTGACTTCCTCGTTCATTGCTTTCCTCCAGTATTTCACATTTGAACTTGCAATTGCTTCTTGGTAGTTTTCTGGATCAACACAATCTGAAGAGAAGCATTTGCATTCAAAAGACGTGAAGGTAATTTCAAGTTTTTTCTGTCCCTCAAATTGTATCGTTCTTTCTTAGATTCGTTTTCTTCTGTTTGTTCCTCGATTCCTCGATTTGATCTCCGTCATCGGATCCTGAAAGAGATCTTTCTACAGTTTGCACATTTACATCTGCTTCTTGGTCCGGATTATTCACGTTCTCCCTTTTGAATTTGCGATTGATTTTTCGTAGTTTTGTGGATCAAGACAATCTGAAGAAGAAGCATTTGCATTCAAAAGACGTGCAGGTAATTTCAAGTTTTTTCTGTCCCTCAAATCGTATCGTTGTTTCTTAGATTCGTTTTCTTCTGCTTGTTCTAACAATTCCTCGATTTGATCTCCGTCATCGGATCCTGAAAGAGATCCTTCTACAGATTGCACATTTACATCTGATTTGTGGTCCGGATTATTCACGTTCTCCCTTTTGAATTTGCAATTGCTTCTTCGTAGTTTTGTGGATCAACACAATCTGAAGAAGAAGCATTTGCATTCAAAAGACGTGAAGGTAATTTCAAGTTTTTTCTGTCCCTCAAATCGTATCTTTGTTTCATAGATTCGTTATCTTGTGTTTGTTCCAACAATTCCTTGATTTGATCTCCGTCATCGGATCCTGAAGGAGATCCTTCTACAGATTGCACATTTACATCTGCTTCTTGGTCCGGATTATTCACGTTCTCCCTTTTGAATTTGCGATTGATTCTTCGTAGTTTTGTGGATCAACACAATCTGAAGAAGAAGCATTTGCATTCAAAAGACGTGAAGGTAATTTCAAGTATTTTCTGTCCCTCAAATCGTATCTTTGTTTCTTAGATTCGTTTTCTTGTGTTTGTTCCAACAATTCCTTGATTTGATCTCCGCCATCGGATCCTGAAGGAGTTCCTTCTACAGATTGCACATTTACATCTGCTTCTTGGCCTGGATTATTCACGTTCTCCCTTTTGAATTTGCGATTGCTTGTGGTTGTTTTGTGGATTAACACAATCTGAAGAAGAATCATTTGCATTCAAAAGACGTGAAGGTAATTTCAAGTTTTTTCTGTCTCTCAAATCGTATCGTGGTTTCTTAGATTCGTTTTCTTCTGCTTGTTCCAACAATTCCTCGATTTGATCTCCATCATCGGATCCTGAAGGATATGCTTCTACAGATTGCACAATTACATCTGCTTCTTGTTCCGGATTATTCACGTTCTCCCTTTCAATCTCATCTCTGGAATTGATAGATGGAACTAATAGAGTTTGCTGATCTCCTGATCAAGGTGTACGATCACTCTCTATCTTGTGCTGTTGTGGTTTCGGAACTTTTACGGTATTACTTTCCAGTAAAAATTATGTCTCATGTCGATGAAAGCGCTCCGCTGATGAGAGCCTCTTGCCTGTCAGGGTTTTGTCGTTCTCAGGCTGCTTTTCGTTTCCTGCAATCTCGTATCCAATGTCCCGGTTTATGGCAGTAGTGGCAGGTTCCTTCTTTAAGGACCTTTTAGGAATTATTGTTTTGAAAATTCTTATGAACCGCGACAGCCGAGTTTTAGAGATTCTCGTTTGTATTATTGCGCGTTTCCGCTATCAAAATCTGGAAATGAGATTTTCGAGTGTTCGTTCATATCAGATTGCGTCGAATGCCAAGCGGTAACGAAATGATTTAAAGACGAAGGAAGAGTCATCAAGATTTTTGTTATTGCCATCTGAGAAAGAATATTCTTACCAAGATTTTTCAAACTATGCGCATCTCTTGACGATCTTACAGACGAGCAACGGGTAATGATATCATCTCCAGGAATTTTCTGCAAACTATACCACTGCTGTAGTAACATATGGACATTGGTTTCCGATTTCTGTTCATAAATTGTTTTCAATTTATCACACATACTCTTTGACGTCTAACAGTTGATAATATGCAGCAGAGGTTTATCCTCGACGGATGTGGCAATCACTTTTTGCACCAAACTGTCCCGTTTTATTCAGGCTGCAACTTGCTTGTTGCGGTCTGCCAAATCTGTGTTTCCTTCTCGAACTGGAAACAAGGATATCCCGCCAAAATTTTGCCAGGTGCCGCTGGTTTTGAGAGTTACACGAACTTGAAATTTCCACGTGGTCCAATTTTCGATCCCTTTCAATTTCATAATACGGGAAATTTATTTATCCATCGCGATAGTTTGATTTTCCCTTATTGCACTTAGGCTAAGAACAAGATTGTTTCTCTTTTTGTACGAGGAGTAAGAACAAATTAACACAACTCGTTGCACGTTGGCTGCGAAAATTTTTACTTCGCGAAATCTTGGATTCTGACAGTTTTTTATTGAAAATATTTGTTGTCTCGCATTCCTGGGCACATAACCTATTGATACTTAATGGTAAACAACAAAATATAACACGGATTCTCTTAATAACTGTAGATTTTAATTGTAACTCACTCGTTGTTGCTTATTATCTCGATATATCAAATACTACTACTGCATATTACAGAATATCTTTACTACCGACATACCTCTCTCAGTTGGTACGCGTGAGTGGTAAAATTGAATTCAACAATGTTTTCCTTTAATTTCAACACTTCTTTTGCTGCTTTTTGGACCGCCTACTTTAGAAATTATTTTTTCTAGTGCCTTGGTTGTTTTTAGCGCTTTACTCGTCACCTGTTTGATGTGTTCTTTGAAGGAGAGCCTTGGACAGACACGACTGGACTGACAAGACTGGACAAACAATACTAGATAGACAAGACCGGTCAGACAATACTGGACAGACATGACTGGACAGACAATTCTCTCCATACTACCCTAGACAGACAAGACTGGAAAGACAAAACTAGACAGACGAGACTGGACAGACAATACTGGACAGACAAGACTGGACATGCAAGACTGGACGGACAAGACTGGACAGACAAGTCTGGACAGACAAGTCTGGACAGACAAGTCTGGACAGACAAGACTGGACAGACAAGACTGGATAGACAAGACTGGACAGACAAGACTGGACAGACAAGACTTGACAGACAAGACTGGACAGTCAGGAATGGACAACAGTGGACAGACAAAACTGGACAGGCAGGATTGGACAGACAAGACTGGACAGACAAGACGGACCAACAAAACTAGACAGACAAGACTGAACAGACAAGACTGGACAGACAAGACTTTTTTGTTATTGTGGTTTGGGGAAGCCTCTCATTAAAACCCCTGTTCAACTTGGCTTTTTAATATGCGCCACCCCGGTATCGCGTATTTCACATTCCTTCAGGGTGGTCAGCCCGAACGATTAGTGGCACCCTGATTCAAAATGCCTCTTCGGAGAATTGATCCCCGGTTTTCCGCTTGTCAGGCGGGTATGTTGTGCACTACACTGCGGAGGAGGACGGACAAACAAGACTAGACAGATAAGACCAGACTGAGAAGACTAGACAGACAATAATAGACATACAAGACTAGGCAGACAAGACTATACAGACAAGAGTAGACAGACAAGGCTAGACAGACGAAATTAGAGACACACTATTAGACAGACGAGATTAGACAGCTTGACAGACAAGTGTAAACATACAAGTTTAGATAAACAAGACTAGATAGATAAGACAAGACAGATAGAGAAGTATGAGACAGACAATTCTATACAGGCAAGATTGAATTTTATAAAAAAATATGAACCCGATGTCTCTGAACAAAAGGAATTTTTAAAGTTTATTTGGTGTTTATGTGTATGTCCAAGAAAATATAAAGTTAATAATCTTGGTCAGAATAGTTAAAATATTTTGGAAGTTATTTGTTAGTATTTTCCTTGATTTATATTTTCCCTGATTAACGTTAGAGCGAGGGATTTGAAAAATGTCGTTCGACGTGCTTCTTTACGACTTGTTTTATCCGCCTTTCTGTCGCAATGTGGCAGCAATTTGGATTTGAAGAAGCAGAAGAAGAAAAACAAACAAACTGAGAGCGGATGCCGAAAAACGGATAATTGCAACATTTTACAGAATGCAGATGGAACAAACTTTTATTTTATTGCGTTATTTGGATTTCGGTGTCTTCGGTATTTTTGATGTTATTCGCCAGAATTTTATATAATAAATATTTAGATCGACTCTTGGATAAGTTTTTAAAAATGACTGCAATTAAACAAACCTAATCAAGTTTCTGCAGAACTAACTGCTACATTGTAACATGACTGCAAAAACCTCACTGCAACATTGTAATATGAAACTGGATTCTTGCCCATTAAACTGAAAGTGGTCAAAAGTTGCGAGACAACAAACAACATTAAGTAAACAAGACACATACTAGACAAACGTAGTTTAATGTTCATTACATTAAACTACTACATTGTATAATACTAGGTCGTAGACAAGATAAGTTCGGTAAAACTAGACGTTGAGTCTTCATCGGTGGTGCAGTGGAGAATATGAATTGAATATGAGAATTCGATTCCCCGCCACTTTCAACCAAGGCGGCACTAACCGTTCGGGCTGCGCACCCTGAAGGAATTCGAAATACGCGATACCGGGGTGGCGCAAACTAAAAGTCAAGTGAAAAGGGGGTTTGGATAGAAGAGATAAAACCTTTGTAAACAAGACGAAATTTAACAGACCGTCTGAATATATAAGATTAGACAAGACTAAACAAAACTAGATAAATTAAGGATGAATATATAAGAATAGACATGATAATTTAAGATGGTACATAACTAGACAAGATTAGATCAGATTGTATGTGACTAGATAGGAGACACTAGTAAATAAGACTAGATATCACTAAATAAACTAATTATCTTATTGTAATTTTTTTAAACTTTTTTTGGATAACAATCTGTGTTATTATGGATGTTTAGGGTGACCTAGAAAAGGGCATGTGCCACTAGACCAAGGGTCGGCAAACTATATAAATTTAAGAGCTTAAGGAGCTTCATAAAGTCATATTTTTTAATTTTATTCATAATTGCCGGTGATTAAACGCCTTTGCTATAATATTATTGGTTTTAGTACCAAAGCCAGTGTCGGACTGGCCATATGATTGAGGTGGCGTTTGCCAGCTGGGCCCTATCCTGCGCGACCCCCCAGCTTGCAGTGCCTGTCGCAAGCCAGACTTTTGACGACGTTTTCAAAGCTGCAAGTTTATTTGCATCCGATGTTCAAGACTGAATGCACGCTAAAAACATTGATATCGACAATATTAGGAGGAATATCTAGAAAATCAAGAAAACGACGAGTTATGCCAAGACGCAGTGGCAGTACTGGCTGCAGACGCAAAAATATTCTGTTCTGTTTCTGTCTAGAAAGTCATTAATACAGCTTTAGTTAAAATAGATGAAAAATTCAACTGCAACGAATATTTAATGAAGGATACCGCTTGTTTCAACCCGAACAACTTGAAAACTTCAATTAAATTAATAAAAATGGCATTTCTAAGACGCCTTAAAGTCTCTCGCATCAATTGCAAATGTCGATCGAAAGTCGCTATCAAAGGAACTAGAATCTTTTAACGGGGCGCGACGCGACGTAAAGTGATTTGACGGTAAACTTAACGGTAAGGTATTTTGAAACGTCCATGAACAATTTCTTTTCTTTCTGTTGTTGCAGTTACTGGCTATTCCACAATATAAATCACAACATAATACCACCAATCACAAAACACAATACCAATGTCACTTTTTAATTCGATTGCATGCGCGCAAGAATCGAGATTGTTGATTTGGCAAAAAGATTCATGTGAATCAGCTCGACTTAACGTAAAGCACAGCGAAGTTTTTTGGTAGCTCTTACGTTGCGTTAAGTTCTGATATGTACATCGCGTCGGCCGTAATCGGCCGCAAATAAAACAACGTGTTTAAGTTTTACGTCACTTTACGTCCCGTCGCGTCCCGTTACGTTAAGTTCATCGGAATCTGGCCATAAGTCTGTCAAACTTATATTCCCAAACACGTCATAAATAGCAACAACATTCTTTGTATCTATAGATGATTATGTGAATTTGTTTAATCAGTTATTATTAACCACTAAAGCCACATTTATAATTTCAATCTGTCAAAAGTGGTAATAATCGTAAAATAGTTTATAATTGTCAAATAACATTGATAATAACTATCAAAATTGCTAATTACTGTCCAAAATGACGATAGTTGATAAAAACTGTCAAAAATGACAGTAAATTATACACACTTTGCCACACTTTGCCGACCCCTGCACTGGACACTAATAAATAAGACTAAACGGAACTAGATATCAATAAATAAACTAATTATCTTATTGCAATTTTTTAAAACTCTCTTGGGATAACAATCTGTGTTATTATAGGGATTTAGGGCGAGCGAGGAGGGTGAGTGGTTTGTGTAATTCGTACAACCAACCGATGTTTGTCTGTAAGTTTCATTTTCGCTTTAAGTTCTTTCAGATTATTTAAACTTGTACTAACAATAAGTATCCTATTGAGGCTTAGAACTTCAAACAGAGGGGCAATAAACACAGCAGGTGAAAGCCCATACCTCGATTTGTCGAACTGCATTTTTGCATTTCAAGTTTTGTAAAATTTGAACGCACTTTGTCAGAAATAATTGTTTTGTCTCAAAATATGAGCAAAATTCCTATATTTGAACAATTATTTGAACAAAAAGAATATATTTATTGTATGCTTTATGCAAAGGACTATCGACCACGAGGTCCTTCTGCCCTTAGGTCCTTCTGGAATTATTTGTTATATTTCCAGCTAGTTCTATTTTTTTATACTCCTAGTCTTAACTTGTCTCTCAAATTTTGATGTTTGTCTTACATTTTTTTTTACAACAAAGTTCTTTTTCGAAGTTTAACCTCCCTCTATTATTCCAAGTAAAAGTTACAAACTTTTAAGAGCAAAGTTTTACTGCTAGGGGATAAAAGCCAGCCAGCTAAAAGCTCGTACGATAAAAGCGAAGATTTATCCACATAGACAATATATAAAAGGCAATCTGTTGGAGTTTGTTTTTGTAAGAAATCTAAGACGAGCGGTATCTAAAGCTTACCAATCATTGTCATATTAGTAATCTTTTTTACTAAAATCACCTACTCAGGCATAATTTATTACATAAACTAGTTTCCTTATGTGCATCAAATACATAACAAATTTGTACTAGCATTACAAATCACCTCTTGCATAAAGATATTGAAGAGAAGATAAGAATACAAGATTAAATCTAGACATGAATAAACTTTATGGTCGTTTGTCCAGTTTTGACTGTCTAATCTTGCCTATCTAGTCTTGTAGGTCTAGTCCTCGCTGACTAGACCAGTTTATTAACCTTATCTGTTTAGCCTGTTAATTAATCTGTTTTTGGTTTATTTTAATTGTCAATTCTTCACCATGTAGCATTGCCTGCGTAGACTTGTCCGCCGAGTCTTATCCAGCTAGTTTCGTCTGTCTAGATTCGTTTGCCTAGTCTTCTCTGTTTAGTTTTGCTTGCGCAGTCTTGTACGCCAAGTCTTGTTTGTCTAGTCTTGTCTGTCTAGTCTTGTCTGTCTAGTCTTGTTTGTCTAGTCTTGTCTGTCTAGTCTTGTCTGTCTAGTCTTGTCTGTCTAGTCTTGTCTGTCTAGTCTTGTCTGTCTAGTCTTGTCTGTCTAGTCTTGTCTGTCTAGTCTTGTCTGTCTAGTCTTGTCTGTCTAGTCTTGTCTGTCTAGTCTTGTCTGTCTAGTCTTGTCTGTCTAGTCTTGTCTGTCTAGTCTTGTCTGTCTAGTCTTGTCTGTCTAGTCTTGTCTGTCTAGTCTTGTCTGTCTAGTCTTGTCTGTCTAGTCTTGTCTGTCTAGTCTTGTCTGTCTAGTCTTGTCTGTCTAGTCTTGTCTGTCTAGTCTTGTCTGTCTAGTCTTGTCTGTCTAGTCTTGTCTGTCTAGTCTTGTCTGTCTAGTCTTGTCTGTCTAGTCTTGTCTGTCTAGTCTTGTCTGTCTAGTCTTGTCTGTCTAGTCTTGTCTGTCTAGTCTTGTCTGTCTAGTCTTGTCTGTCTAGTCTTGTCTGTCTAGTCTTGTCTGTCTAGTCTTGTCTGTCTAGTCTTGTCTGTCTAGTCTTGTCTGTCTAGTCTTGTCTGTCTAGTCTTGTCTGTCTAGTCTTGTCTGTCTAGTCTTGTCTGTCTAGTCTTGTCTGTCTAGTCTTGTCTGTCTAGTCTTGTCTGTCTAGTCTTGTCTGTCTAGTCTTGTCTGTCTAGTCTTGTCTGTCTAGTCTTGTCTGTCTAGTCTTGTCTGTCTAGTCTTGTCTGTCTAGTCTTGTCTGTCTAGTCTTGTCTGTCTAGTCTTGTCTGTCTAGTCTTGTCTGTCTAGTCTTGTCTGTCTAGTCTTGTCTGTCTAGTCTTGTCTGTCTAGTCTTGTCTGTCTAGTCTTGTCTGTCTAGTCTTGTCTGTCTAGTCTTGTCTGTCTAGTCTTGTCTGTCTAGTCTTGTCTGTCTAGTCTTGTCTGTCTAGTCTTGTCTGTCTAGTCTTGTCTGTCTAGTCTTGTCTGTCTAGTCTTGTCTGTCTAGTCTTGTCTGTCTAGTCTTGTCTGTCTAGTCTTGTCTGTCTAGTCTTGTCTGTCTAGTCTTGTCTGTCTAGTCTTGTCTGTCTAGTCTTGTCTGTCTAGTCTTGTCTGTCTAGTCTTGTCTGTCTAGTCTTGTCTGTCTAGTCTTGTCTGTCTAGTCTTGTCTGTCTAGTCTTGTCTGTCTAGTCTTGTCTGTCTAGTCTTGTCTGTCTAGTCTTGTCTGTCTAGTCTTGTCTGTCTAGTCTTGTCTGTCTAGTCTTGTCTGTCTAGTCTTGTCTGTCTAGTCTTGTCTGTCTAGTCTTGTCTGTCTAGTCTTGTCTGTCTAGTCTTGTCTGTCTAGTCTTGTCTGTCTAGTCTTGTCTGTCTAGTCTTGTCTGTCTAGTCTTGTCTGTCTAGTCTTGTCTGTCTAGTCTTGTCTGTCTAGTCTTGTCTGTCTAGTCTTGTCTGTCTAGTCTTGTCTGTCTAGTCTTGTCTGTCTAGTCTTGTCTGTCTAGTCTTGTCTGTCTAGTCTTGTCTGTCTAGTCTTGTCTGTCTAGTCTTGTCTGTCTAGTCTTGTCTGTCTAGTCTTGTCTGTCTAGTCTTGTCTGTCTAGTCTTGTCTGTCTAGTCTTGTCTGTCTAGTCTTGTCTGTCTAGTCTTGTCTGTCTAGTCTTGTCTGTCTAGTCTTGTCTGTCTAGTCTTGTCTGTCTAGTCTTGTCTGTCTAGTCTTGTCTGTCTAGTCTTGTCTGTCTAGTCTTGTCTGTCTAGTCTTGTCTGTCTAGTCTTGTCTGTCTAGTCTTGTCTGTCTAGTCTTGTCTGTCTAGTCTTGTCTGTCTAGTCTTGTCTGTCTAGTCTTGTCTGTCTAGTCTTGTCTGTCTAGTCTTGTCTGTCTAGTCTTGTCTGTCTAGTCTTGTCTGTCTAGTCTTGTCTGTCTAGTCTTGTCTGTCTAGTCTTGTCTGTCTAGTCTTGTCTGTCTAGTCTTGTCTGTCTAGTCTTGTCTGTCTAGTCTTGTCTGTCTAGTCTTGTCTGTCTAGTCTTGTCTGTCTAGTCTTGTCTGTCTAGTCTTGTCTGTCTAGTCTTGTCTGTCTAGTCTTGTCTGTCTAGTCTTGTCTGTCTAGTCTTGTCTGTCTAGTCTTGTCTGTCTAGTCTTGTCTGTCTAGTCTTGTCTGTCTAGTCTTGTCTGTCTAGTCTTGTCTGTCTAGTCTTGTCTGTCTAGTCTTGTCTGTCTAGTCTTGTCTGTCTAGTCTTGTCTGTCTAGTCTTGTCTGTCTAGTCTTGTCTGTCTAGTCTTGTCTGTCTAGTCTTGTCTGTCTAGTCTTGTCTGTCTAGTCTTGTCTGTCTAGTCTTGTCTGTCTAGTCTTGTCTGTCTAGTCTTGTCTGTCTAGTCTTGTCTGTCTAGTCTTGTCTGTCTAGTCTTGTCTGTCTAGTCTTGTCTGTCTAGTCTTGTCTGTCTAGTCTTGTCTGTCTAGTCTTGTCTGTCTAGTCTTGTCTGTCTAGTCTTGTCTGTCTAGTCTTGTCTGTCTAGTCTTGTCTGTCTAGTCTTGTCTGTCTAGTCTTGTCTGTCTAGTCTTGTCTGTCTAGTCTTGTCTGTCTAGTCTTGTCTGTCTAGTCTTGTCTGTCTAGTCTTGTCTGTCTAGTCTTGTCTGTCTAGTCTTGTCTGTCTAGTCTTGTCTGTCTAGTCTTGTCTGTCTAGTCTTGTCTGTCTAGTCTTGTCTGTCTAGTCTTGTCTGTCTAGTCTTGTCTGTCTAGTCTTGTCTGTCTAGTCTTGTCTGTCTAGTCTTGTCTGTCTAGTCTTGTCTGTCTAGTCTTGTCTGTCTAGTCTTGTCTGTCTAGTCTTGTCTGTCTAGTCTTGTCTGTCTAGTCTTGTCTGTCTAGTCTTGTCTGTCTAGTCTTGTCTGTCTAGTCTTGTCTGTCTAGTCTTGTCTGTCTAGTCTTGTCTGTCTAGTCTTGTCTGTCTAGTCTTGTCTGTCTAGTCTTGTCTGTCTAGTCTTGTCTGTCTAGTCTTGTCTGTCTAGTCTTGTCTGTCTAGTCTTGTCTGTCTAGTCTTGTCTGTCTAGTCTTGTCTGTCTAGTCTTGTCTGTCTAGTCTTGTCTGTCTAGTCTTGTCTGTCTAGTCTTGTCTGTCTAGTCTTGTCTGTCTAGTCTTGTCTGTCTAGTCTTGTCTGTCTAGTCTTGTCTGTCTAGTCTTGTCTGTCTAGTCTTGTCTGTCTAGTCTTGTCTGTCTAGTCTTGTCTGTCTAGTCTTGTCTGTCTAGTCTTGTCTGTCTAGTCTTGTCTGTCTAGTCTTGTCTGTCTAGTCTTGTCTGTCTAGTCTTGTCTGTCTAGTCTTGTCTGTCTAGTCTTGTCTGTCTAGTCTTGTCTGTCTAGTCTTGTCTGTCTAGTCTTGTCTGTCTAGTCTTGTCTGTCTAGTCTTGTCTGTCTAGTCTTGTCTGTCTAGTCTTGTCTGTCTAGTCTTGTCTGTCTAGTCTTGTCTGTCTAGTCTTGTCTGTCTAGTCTTGTCTGTCTAGTCTTGTCTGTCTAGTCTTGTCTGTCTAGTCTTGTCTGTCTAGTCTTGTCTGTCTAGTCTTGTCTGTCTAGTCTTGTCTGTCTAGTCTTGTCTGTCTAGTCTTGTCTGTCTAGTCTTGTCTGTCTAGTCTTGTCTGTCTAGTCTTGTCTGTCTAGTCTTGTCTGTCTAGTCTTGTCTGTCTAGTCTTGTCTGTCTAGTCTTGTCTGTCTAGTCTTGTCTGTCTAGTCTTGTCTGTCTAGTCTTGTCTGTCTAGTCTTGTCTGTCTAGTCTTGTATGTCTAGTCTTGTATGTCTAGTCTTGTCTGTCTAGTCTTGTCTGTCTAGTCTTGTCTGTCTAGTCTTGTCTGTCTAGTCTTGTCTGTCTAGTCTTGTCTGTCTAGTCTTGTCTGTCTAGTCTTGTCTGTCTAGTCTTGTCTGTCTAGTCTTGTCTGTCTAGTCTTGTCTGTCTAGTCTTGTCTGTCTAGTCTTGTCTGTCTAGTCTTGTCTGTCTAGTCTTGTCTGTCTAGTCTTGTCTGTCTAGTCTTGTCTGTCTAGTCTTGTGTGTCTAGTCTTGTCTGTCTAGTCTTGTCTGTCTAGTCTTGTCTGTCTAGTCTTGTCTGTCTAGTCTTGTCTGTCTAGTCTTGTCTGTCTAGTCTTGTCTGTCTAGTCTTGTCTGTCTAGTCTTGTCTGTCTAGTCTTGTCTGTCTAGTCTTGTCTGTCTAGTCTTGTCTGTCTAGTCTTGTCTGTCTAGTCTTGTCTGTCTAGTCTTGTCTGTCTAGTCTTGTCTGTCTAGTCTTGTCTGACTAGTCTTGTCTGACTAGTCTTGTCTGTCTAGTCTTGTCTGTCTAGTCTGTCTAGTCTTGTCTATCTAGTCTTGTCTGTCTAGTCTTGTCTGTCTAGTCTTGTCTGTCTAGTCTTGTCTGTCTAGTCTTGTCTGTCTAGTCTTGTCTGTCTAGTCTTGTCTGTCTAGTCTTGTCTGTCTAGTATTGTGTGTCTAGTCTTGTGTGTCTAGTCTTGTGTGTCTAGTCTTGTGCGTCTAGTCTTGTCTATCTAGTCTTGTCTATCTAGTCTAGTCTATCTGGTATTGTCTGTTTAGCCTTTTTGTCTAGTCTTATCTGTCTAGTTCAACAATTCTTGAAAATCTATTCGTTTTGGGTGGTCTTGCGTATTTTTTTTTAAACTACTTGGGCTGGAGATAAAGGTTCACAGAGGATCAATTTTAGTAAGCGGAAAAGAAGTATATATAAAGGAGTGCCCTTTTAGTCGCCTTTTACGACAGACGGGGCGTACCTTGGAGATATTTTTTAATCCCTCTCGACCGGTAATAAAAGAACCGAACGGAGGAAGAAGATAATTATCGAGAGACGTTGGTTATAAGACTAGGGACACGTTTTTTTTTTGAGTGTTTGTAATCGTATAGCAAAGTCTCTGTGGTGAGGATTACTTACAAAAGACTGGGAACATTTTTTTAGTATGCTATATACTTTTTTTTAAAGAATGGAAATGCCGTTTTGTTAAGTTTTATCATTTCATATTATGAAGTATTATTGAAGAAATTTAAACTTAATAAAGAAGGAACAAATCCTGAATATAGAAATATATTTAACCTTTCCAAAGTTCTATAAAACTAATGAGTCTTTTTAGGAGTACCAAAAACAAATCTCTTGTGAAATTCGTCACACAAGAGATTTGTTTTTGGTAGTCCTATAATATATATATAGGTATATATATATATATATATATATATATATATATATATATATATATATATATATATATATATATATATATATATATATATATTAGGGTGGGCCAAAAAAAAACTTTTAAATTTTTTTTTTAAGCTACTACGAAAATATCGTCCAAGATGACGAAAAAAAAATTCTAGTAAAGTTTCAGCCCTTAATATTAATATTAAGAGGTGGCTCATTGTGATGTTTGATTTCCCATTTAAATAACATAAGAAGTTATTTTGTTTTTGTTTGGATTTTTAATGCACTCGAACGAATAAATGCCTCGTGGAAATAAATACATATTCTTGTAGGAAATTTAACGTTCTACAAAAAAAGTCTGAAATGATTTTTTGCTAAGTTGACTCGTTTAAAAATTATTCGAGGTTAAAGTCCAACCTCAAATAGTTGAGGATAACTTTTACAATTTCTTATACTCTATCACAAAATAATGACGCAAAAACATAAAATATCTTAGTTTTCGTAAATCGTATCGAGTTTTTTTGATAAAACAATAAAATTTTTACAAAACATCGATAATCGTAAGAAAAATCGATAATTTCATACCTAATTAAAAAAAAACACTCG
Source organism: Phosphuga atrata (assembly GCA_944588485.1). Taxonomy (NCBI): domain Eukaryota; kingdom Metazoa; phylum Arthropoda; class Insecta; order Coleoptera; family Silphidae; genus Phosphuga; species Phosphuga atrata. Next base: position 25,371,660 of record OX155893.1, read on the forward strand.
GAACTGTACTTTACCTGGGAGCATCAGATATTTTATGTTTTTGAGTCATTATTTTGTGATAGAGTATAAGAAATTGTAAAAGTTATCCTCAACTATTTGAGGTTGGACTTTAACCGCGAATAACTTTAAAACGAGTCAACTTAGCAAAAAATCATTTCAGACTTTTTTTGTAGATCGTTAAATTTCCTACAAGAATATGTGTTATTTCCACGAGACATTTATTCGTTCGAGTGCATTAAAAATCGAAACAAAAACAAAAAAAATTCTTATGTTATTTAAATGGGAAATCAAAAATCACAATGAGCCACCTCTTAATATTAATATTAAGGGCTGAAACTTTACCAGAATTTTTTTTCGTCATCATGGACGATATTTTCGTAGTAGCTAAAAAAAAAAAAAATAATAATAAAAAAATAAAAGTTTTTTTTGGCCCACCCTAATATATATATATATATATATATATATATATATATATATATATATATATATATATGTATATATAGGTATATATATATATATATATATATATATATAGATATATTAAGTATGGTTTTAATAATTCTGAAGAAGTTTATTATTTCTAAAAATCGTTTGATTTAGTCCTCTTTGGCGGTGTCCGGCTATATGCTATATCCACGCGCGACTAAACAAAGCGTTGAAAATATTACAGCGGCATATTAACGCACCTCTAAAACAATACTCTATCACAGGGATTCGTAAACTCCTGTAGTTTAAGGACCCCCTTTTTAACAAATTTTTAATTGCGGACCCCTCTTGAACTTTGTTTTTTTACGGAACCCCCTCACCCCACATAACTCTAGGCATTTCCCGTTCTTCTTGAGACTTAATTTCTGGCTAAATAATCTTATAGGCACTACGTTATAATAAATATTGGTAAAAATGTATCTTTGGTTATTCTAATAAATGGTCATTCTTATTAGGACACAAACATTTTTATTAGGATATAAGATAACAAAACATAAAATGAATAGAAATAATAGCAAAAAGAACTAAAAAGTGTATAATATATCATCCGTCTTCTAGAACTGTTTCCAACCATCTCCACGTCACTCGCGGATCCCTAGCAAAAACTACGTAAGGTAGCTACGTGGACCCCCGTTTAAGAACCTGTGCTCTATCACATCCTAAAATATTTTTTCTTATTAAAATCCTTTGAATTTCTTGTTCGCCCTTTCGGGTGTAGTAATTATAGAGGCCCTTACAGTTTTTAAAACTTTTTTTTTAAGTTTTTAAAGTTGGGCGAGCCGCTATTTTTAGGCAGATTTATTCTGTGATGGTTTTGCCAGAATCATGCACAGGAGGATGGTGGCTTATTTTTATTTGCGTTCCAGGATTTGAACCCGAGACCTATGGCTTAGTAACTGATGTACTGATGTACTACGCCACCACCGCCTCATCCTAAAATATGTGATAATAATATTAAGGGGTAACAGGGGTACGTGCCCTGGGCCCAGACGGAAGGGGTCCCAAAAAGATAAAAAAAAATCATAATAAGTTGCGCCTTTCAACAGTATTTTGGGAACCTGTTCGAAAATAGTATATTATTTTAGGTAAATAAGTAGTTCATTACATACAATCATTAAATACAATCAAATCAATCAATTAAAAACAATACAATCATTAAATTTAGTGTAGGAGGGGTTCATTGATAAGGTCTTGCCCAGGGCCCCAAGAAAGCTAGTTACGGCCCTGGTTTTTTTGACCTGGTATTATTTTCGTAGAGAGTTGTTATGTCGCTATGATATTTTCGACGCGTGGTTTAGTCACACGTTGTTTTCATGGAACCCTATTTGGCATATGCTTTTTATATACGGAAGAACTTTTATAATGAAATAAAATATTTTGAATTTAAATTTCTTAAATATGTACATAATGTGCATTCAGTTAATTATCTGTTTGTCTAAATTTCAGTGTTCTAACATAATTAATTCACTAGATATTAAGTTTTTAGTAAAACTGGTGATCAATGAACACTTAGTTCATTAAATAATAATTTTTTTGAATTTTTAAGATTAAAAGTGAACATAAGTTAAGTAAGCATTAAATTACCAAGATTCTTGTCCAGAAAGTTTATGAAAAATTTCACAAATTCTAAATAATCATGTTTTAAGAATCTATTATCTGAAAAGAAAACGTCTGAAACGTTTTGATGCAATTAGTTCCAAGGGAATAGAAACCTTTAGATATCCGCAGAATGTTACACTCAATTCAAAATACCACTACGATTCGAAGAGATCTAGCGAAAAATAAAAGTACAACCGCTGATTAGTTGTTTGCTGATACTGCAAAACATAATATCATCAGGGGCGGATTTTTCTATAAGATAAACAAGCTATAGCTTAGGGCCCCAACTTTCTTGGGGCCTCCAAAATACACCCAATAGGTATCCGAAAATCATATTTGGCACTGACAAAATGGCCCTCTATCTCAAATAGCTTAGGGCCTTATCAAGTCTAAATCCTCCCGTGAACATCATCATCATCAATAACACTGTGGGCTTTCCAAGATATGTTGGACTTTCTTATTTCGTTTATATTCGATACTATTATCTTGATGAATTATATAGCATATTAAATTGATCATTCTCAAGCGTATACAACGTCAGCTTCAGTTGCTGCCTATTTGCTTGCTGCCAAGCGGTCGATTCCACCATTGTAGATGGTAGATTGGTTGTATCTGAAGAATTGTTGTTCCACGATCTTTATAAGTCTTTTGTATTCTACCCTCTCCCTCTTATCGTTGGTATACTTACCCATTTAGAGCACCTGCTCTAGTCCTGATTCCTTTAAGAACTTCATGATCTGGGTGGGTTTCAAAGTGCCACCATAGAAGCGCTGTTTCTTCGAAACATTATAATCGTGCCATTATGAGCTTACATAAGCCTTGTGACACTGTGTTGATACGCCTTTATGGGCTTATAAAGCTCTTCAAGCTAGTAACACTTTAGAAAGTGCGCCAATGGAAATACATTGTCAGTGTTGATTGGTCGCATCGTTAATATCACAAGGCTATTGCCATAATGTAACAAGCTTTCATAGTATTAGAAGAAGAGTGTCATCACTTGACAAGCCTGTACAACGATTCTTCTTCAAACAAGGATATGCCATAGAAAATGTTTAGCATTATACTTATACAAACAAATCTGTACGATGTTCAGTATAGTTTAATTGCTTGTAACGTTTCTACAAAATAATGTCTCTTCATAATCTCTTCATAAACCGATAATGTTTTAGAATAAACGTAATAATTCCGGATGAATCGGTAATATAATCCGTAAAGCTTGTAATTAGATTGTATTTTTATGTTGTGCAATTCCTAACATCTCAATTCATAATAAATAAAAAGGAAGGGTCCTCCCTTATCGACCAGAACACTTAACGACCTAGCCACAGACGACCTAGCGTAGCAACCAGAGACAAATATCTCGTATTTTTTATAGGAACGAAGCTCAGTGGTGAAATAAGAGAAATAAAGAAGAGAAGAAGACGGATTTGTATGAAAGATTGGATTGACAGAAGGGAAAATTTTGGAGCAAGTAGTCGTCTGCTAACAAAAATGGGACTATACTCGGGCCGGCGAGAGAATGCAGCTGTACTGCGCCGAGGTATGAGGAGCGAGGGACCCGCCGAACTGTGCGCGCCAAATTCAGTTCTTTAAAGTCCTTATTGACTGCGTTTCTTCTTACATTTTTACTTATTACTTACCGAATAGATTATTTTTGAACAGAAAGACTTGTATTATTATATAGTTAATAAACATGAGCTAGTTACGTTTTCAAACACGTGCAGACAACTAAACACCGCGCGCTCGGAATAATGTGGGGGTATGCGAGAACAATGCTAAACTCGTCGAGACGAGATGCTTTCTCTCGCCGGCCCGAGTGTAGAAGATGTAGGTGGTTACAAAAACCATTTAAAAACGCTTCCAGAAAAATTTTCATGAATTGTGCAAAAATTGCGGACAAAATTAAAAAAAATTATACTCATATGCGAAATGCAATCCCGGCCAGAACGGAATTGGAAATAACTTTTAGTTACTGGTAATTCATTTACATCTCTAGAACCTTTGTATAGATTAGGAAAATGGACGATTTCACAATTTGTTCCAGGTGTGTGGTGAAATAGCTACGGCGACAACTCACCATCTACAGGCATGCCTGTAGCTGTCGCGTACGTTCACCCGTGCCGCTTTTGCAGCCCCCGTATCCATTCCCTTATATTGCATGCCAGTAAAACCAATGTTGTGCTATCTACATGCTTGCCACCAGCGGCGCTTTTAGGCATAGGCGCAATAGGCGCGCGCCTAGGGGGGCTCCAATTTTAGGGGGCCACAAATTTCCAACTAAGCAAGGTCAAACCAACTTTTGACGGTTGACGATAATAAGCGGCACAATTTGAAAAGTGTGGTGGATAAATTGGCACTTTGCGGTGGTTAATAGTGAAAAAAATATTCAGAAAAAAAACTAAAGAAGTATCATTGCATTGTTGTTATTTTTTGTATTGTTATTGAAAATTGATCGCATGACTATTTTTGCTAAAGGACACCACCGAATCTTACAGAGAATTCAAACCCAAAGAATGTAGTTCATTCCCCTTCCACCACGTCGTCCAAGTTTAGAAAACGACAAGCGTAGCAAGGAGTTTTCTAATCGACAAGAAACATCCAATGTCACTATAAACGTTTTTAATGATAGTACCATTGATGGACAGAATTTAAATTATATATGTGTTATATCGTTTATTACCATTAATTAATTAAATTTGTGTATTCGCGATTTCCACACATCACATAACCTCAAAACTATCTCGTCGAAAATTTGACTCTGACAGCTCTGAATTGTAGTGCCAACCTTGAAAAAATTAACTCATAACAGCACTCGGCGAGCCATAACCGCACGCAAAAGAGTGCTGTTATGAGTCCATTACAGACGCAAAATAGAAAAAAATGTGATACCAATTCGCGATTGAAATGATTCATTGATTAATTTATTAAAAGTCATGCTTGACATTTATCAAATTATTACTTTTTTTTATAAATCTAAGTAAATTATTAATTTATATTGTAGGTAAAACTTTGTACGATACACGTATCGTAAAAAACTCTTACGTACCTATTGTTATTTTTTTAATGTGGATTTACTATAATCTCGCATATTGAGATTGACTCCCAAGACTAGGGCCACATAGTCACCTTGCGGCTAGGACCACAAGTAATGTAAACAACGCGCCCCTGCTTGCCGCATAGGCATGTCTGTTAGTGTATACACATAAAAGTAGGCGATACGAGCAAGGAGCCGTTATGCAAGTGTGTATAGTCATGCGTATTCCTGTCTTTATCTCTTATGTACATAGAACCTAGGCAACCATGTTATAAGATTTTTATTTTACAATTACAAACTGTGAAATTAGGAATGGACTATTCTATCGGATGGACTATTGAGTTTCTTTAATGAATCCAGCTGACAAATTTTGTTTGTATAAATTATATTTAAAGTAAATATGCAGTTTGTTTCTTAGTGTAGTCCAGTTGTTTCTTAGTGTAGATACTTGTCTCTGGTGTAGTCTCTGGTGTAGTCGACTGGCAATACACTAACAACTCGTTTAGTGTAGCTCCTTGTCTATACGATGGCGCTAGTGCATAAATCTTAATTCTTAAACAGGAATTTAAATTTGTCTTGCTCTTAAATTATGTTTGAAATCTAACTAGAAACTAAGAACGCCACGATATTGGGCGCAAAAGTGGACTGACCTCAATTCATATAAAACTGAATAATTTGGAAATTAGTCCACTATTTTGTACAGACAATATAACGAACATTTATAGCAATAACTCGTTTTATACTGCCACCTAATTCGGATTAGGAAAATGAATTAACTTTTGCTCGATACATGCAGTAAAATAAAATACATTAATGCCAAATGCAAATTTAGAAAAATTGTGGCTTAGTAAGCTTTTGTGCTTATTTAACTAAAACAGCTGCACAGTTGCAAATTTATTTCTTTGACCAAAATTGGTTACGCTCACAATTGGTGTCACAACAATATTCTATACCTTACCAGAAAATTATCTAGAAATTGAAATCCTGTTTGATATGTTAGATCAGCGAATCAAAGATATTAATACGAATGAACGAAGTCCTTATTTCGAAAATGTGTGGTACCTAAATATCGAGCTTTGAGTCAAAAATGGCCGAATTTAATTTCGTAGCAATTTCTCTTCTTTTAAACTGATTAAGGGCGAAATGTAACCTGAATATAGAAATATTCGTAGGTCTATAATATTAAGTCTTATTAAGACTACAAATAAACAAATCACATGTTGAAACAACTACTTGCCTGGCTAATGTCACGCAGGATATTGAATTATACATACAAAATATATATTTGCATGTTTTTCCATTTTCTTTTGCATTTCCAGCCCCCAGTACAATTTTCAGGCCACTAAAAGAGTACTAGATAAATAACATAGCTTTTAAGATCATGTCTTTCTATTTAACTTAAGTGATTAGCCATCTGCAGATGCGTTTCGAGATTTATCTCTCATCAGTGCAGCTCTGTTGTTTTGAATTATAAATTGAAATACACTTACTTGAACACCTCGTGCATGACTGGTGAGTTTAGGTTTTGATTTGACGTTTGTGTAGAAAGACATGAACTTACAGTTAGTTGCAGGTTATTGGTTTGATAAATGATAATTTAATGATGACTGATGAGAGATAAATATCGAAACGGGTCAGCAAATGGCTATTCACTAAATTCAATTTCCTGCTTGGCATTAGCCAGGGAAGTAGTTGTTTCAATATGGGATTTGTTTTGAAGTCTTAATATCTTACTAGTATAGAGCTACGAACAGGTTGAATATATTTACATATTCAGGCTACATTTCGTCTACATTCTTAATAAGTTTATGTCTTTAATTAGTATGGTTTCACCAATATTCTCTTCTTTTTATTCGGTGGTTTGCTTCATGCAATAATACCTTTATTATGTCTTCAACTGACCTTCTAGAAAGTGATCATCTTCAATAATGAAATTATCATCGAATTTTGCAAATCTGCAAATAGTTCAATGTTTTCTTGCTTGAACAGCATACTTTCTTTTTTAGTAATTAAAACGCAAAATATGCCGAAAATGCTCCTTTTTACTTACCAGAAATGAAATAGGTATAAGGAAAAGTAGAAGTAGAATATTCCGAACCTGTAGACCTTTTTACGGTTTACCTTTTAGTTAAGTGCATGCGCATCCGCAATGTTTAAAAGGCGGGAATGTGAAAGATTCGGGCACATTTTGTTATTTTCACTGGTTATGTGTCAACAAATTTCGGGCACTATTTTGTACATGGCAAAATCGACGCATGCGCACAAAAAAATTCAACTATGAGAAGGTCTATTGCAAGCATACTAATGACACAAGCGATTTTTTATTAGTATATGAACTTAGTCCTACTACTTTGAACTTTTTTGAAGTTAATTAGTATATGAATCCAAAATCTCTTATGAGAGACATATGGGTTTGATGTGCCAAATTGGGACAATTAAGACAGCTGGACATAGTATACATAAAACATATACAATAGCAAAACAAATATGAATCATTGATAATGTTTATAAAGATTGCATTGCGGGAGTTAAAAAAATGACAGTGTCTGTTTTGAACTTTTCTTTCTTCGTTTCTTTTAACACTATACAAGCCGCGTGATGACAAAATAAAAAATCTACAAATTTGCAAGTTTTCTGATTCAAAATACTATTAGGGCTAGTTTTTCCGAGAGAAAATGGAAAGTTTTTACGCTCTTGATATTTTCGAGGGATTTTCAGTTCTTCTGCTTAGGATTCAAATCTAAAATTCGACCGTCAACAGTATCCAAAATTAGAAAAACCTAATTACTTTTTGGTTCCGCTTAAAGTAAATTTTTTTCGGAGAATTCTTTAGTCGGTCAAGGCTCGGTACAAAATGCTAGGCTGTAGTTTTTCCAAAAATCAAGAAGAATTTAAGAACTTTCCAACAATTTCAAATATGGTCCAAGTATCAATTTTTTCGAGAATCGTGACGAAACTCCAAATCTTCCAACAACTTTAGTTACAACAATTTTTTTAATTTAGTAAAAACTGCACTTCCCTTTTTTTCTCCCTTTGCAATGATGGTTCAAAGAAATCTTGCCCCAATTATCATTTCTGAGGATAGGTTTTGGAAGATTCCTTTTCCCCCATAGTCACCGCCCATCATCTTTTAATATGGTACCATTACTGCCCCTATCATTGATATGGTACCAGTACGAGGTCGTTGAAAGTTGCCACCTCCCTTGTCTATGAAAGGGTTCCAAAAAAGGGTTCCAAGGTTTCCAAATTATTACATAATCCCCTATCATTGTTAGGTTTGAAATGTTTGTGTCGTCTGTCCAAGTTTGTCTCTTTGTAAAGTTGGTACGTTGGTAGTATTTGTTTTATTCGAACAAATGCGTTCGGATATCGCTCGAATTGAATTCGGGACCTCAGATTCGGAAGCTACCGGCTCTTACCTCTAGGCTACGATGCCTACAACTTCTCTTAGTCTGGTACAAAATCAATAGAAAATTTTAAATTACAATGATGTCTTCTGTTCATCATGGTTTGATCCGAAAATCGAGGAAAATCTCCAAACTTCTTCATTTCCCATGGTCTTGTCCAAAGCCCAAATAACAGTTTCCCGCAAAAATAAGAAAAAAACTCTATATTTTCATCAAAACTAAAAATGGTTTTCCCAAGAATCTTAAACGAAAATTTCTCAAAACTCCAGGAAATCAAACAGATTCTCCTTCCGTTCCTTCAAAAGATTCACGGACGAAACGGAAAACGGCCAAAGTTTTTCAGTCGCTTTCTTTGGGGAAAGGTTCAAAATAAGAAATAATGTACTGTTACGCCACGGCTCCTATATGATTATAAATTGACATTCTTCTATTTCGTCCGCGGACTGCAATGTATTAATGAAAAATAATTACTTACAATTAGTTATCTAGGTTACTAACAAATACGTTTCTTTCCATATTTTCAAAAATGTTTATGTTGATAATAATATTGATTAGAGGTGAAACAGATAGCAGTTTAGCCGGATACCTGATATTCGGCCAACCTTGAGGCCGGATAGCCGGATATTCGGCCGCCGAAAATGCGGCGGAACGTTGCCATTTGGTGCATCGCACGAAGCACGTTTCGCTAAGGTGGCACATGAACAATCTGGTGGACTCGGTCAAATTCGGGTCTTCTCGTTGATAAAGAAACTGCTGACGATTCAAAAAGAGCTAAATTTATCCGAGCATCAGTTAGTGCAAGACATTAGCACTAGGTGGAATTCCACCTAGTTTTTAGTAGGATTTCTGGCAGGTAGGTTTCTAGTAGGATTCCACCATTTTTTATATGATTGAACGTTTCTTAGAACAAAAGCGGGCTATATCATTCAATGTTGTTGATCACGATACACTCTTAAATTTGACAGCTCAACAGTGGAGTTTAATGGAGCAATGTATAAATTTATTAAAGCCCTTCGAAGAAATAACCAAAATAACAAGTTCTGGTCTATTCTCCGTATCGGAAGTATGTAATACCACACGTTGCTGCTTTAAATAAAACTTAGATAAAGATGAAACTGAGCAAAGAACTCCTGATTTATCACATATGGGCCTCGTTAAAAGCTGAATTAGAAACTCATTTTAACTCCATTAGTCAAGACTTAAAATACTCGATTGCAACTTATATATAATACACCCGAGATTCAAAACAAACTACTTGGGGGTGCTTGATGCTGAAATAGTGCGATAGATAGAGGAGATTCTATTGGAACATTTAAAAATGTCTTCTGAAGACTCTTCTAGTAGCAGTTTAACACGTTTTGGGATTGCTTTGATGAGTTAGCAAATGAAAACAATGCAAGCCAGGTTCAATGTGAAGAAAGAAACGCGATAGCATGTGAGCTTGATTTTTATCTTAAGTCAGTGCGAATTAATCGCAACTGTGACCCTTATTCTAGGTAGGCAGCTAACGCTAAACAATACCCAAATTTAAAAAAGTTTGCCAAAATCTGTCTTTCAGCACCTTGCAGTAGTGTGTACAGCGAAAGACTTTTTTCTGAAGATTTCTGAAGAAACCGCTTGATACCTCTTAATGCAGAGAAATTAGTATTTATCCACCATAATTTGCCCTTAGTGCAGTATGAGTACTAATTCATTTTTCTAAGTTGTAGGATTATCTTGTGATTACCGATTGTATTTCTTAAAGTAAATAAAGCAATTAATAAACTAAATAAAGCAATTAATTACCTAAAAATATTTTTTTAAATCCACACGGAAAAAAATACACCAAAATTACATAGTATCAGCGGCCTTACGAATGCAAATTTGTAAAGATTGCAGTCGCACACTGTAATTTTTAAAACGTATTTACTAATAATATCGGAAACTGTAATTTTAATAAAAGCAATATGTAGTTTTTACAGTTTCAAATTCGTAAGGCCGCTGCTACTATTTGAAACTCTAATTTACTTTGTCCTTTTTTCCGTGCAGTATTCGGCCGGATAGGCGCTAGTTATCAGGTATTCGGCCGGATAGTATTTAGGCCGCCGGATACCAAATAGTTATCGGATATCCGTTTCATCTCTAATATTCATTATTTGTAAATAATTTGATATATTTGTAGGGTTTTTTTATATTTAAAAGTTCTTCAAAGATTTACTAAAACGTGTTTTTTTGGACAAACAAAACATACACACAAAGTTTTTTTTAAATAAGAGATTACACAGCCCATACAAACAACAAATTTATTTTAATTCGTGTTTATATTGCAATTTCAATAACTACATCCAATTCCTGCAAGTAAATTGTGTTTGTAAATCTGTAAAATATCTACCTCTACAACTTAAATCTTATATTTATTAAAAAAATACATAAAAACATTGGTAATTAAATTATCATTAATGACTAAAATCCACACAAAAAGCAATCAAATATAATTTATTAACATAACCATAGAAAATGTTGTGGAATCTCGACAATACAATTACAAATTTCATTACGATGTAGAAAAACACCTTTAACCTACCCCTAAAAGCTATGTATTGTTAACAGCATTCATAAATTGATACACTCGCACTCTAATTATGTGAATCCAATCGCGAAGCTATTTTAAAATTATTTTCTGTCTATAAAACCTATTTACAAATGAAACTTCCTAATTATCAGTCGAATCAATCGTCTTTAAAACCAATTTCTTGCTTCCACAATAAATTGTTACTTTTTTCTCCAATAACGTAAAGCATTATTGACAATACCAGGAGGCCAGCAAAGAAACCAATCCTCAATGGCAACGACAGTACTTCTAATACTGGGTACACCCACACGTTTGTATAACTGTGGATGATGTGGATCCAGATCAAATAGATGAGCATGAATACGGATAGGATTGTAAATCCTATCCTACGCTTTGGGTAATTCGCACGAGTTCCTAGCATTTCCAAGATCATGAATATCATTATGTTTGTATGCATGCACTGGTTTAGCCATGATGGGAAGTATGGGTCCACAGCTTTCGGCAGGACTAGTTCCCGGTTCACGAAGTACAGGGCCCAGAATGTTGTTCCAACGAAGAAAGATAGTGGGAATGCCAGAGAACCTTGAATCTAAAAAATAGAACAGTTTAGGCAACTTCGGCAATATAATAATTAGAATTAAGGCAATACAGACTTTATAATAACGTGTGAGTTATTTATCGTTCGTTTATTATTATCTTCAAAAATAATTATGACAATATAGATAGTTACATATTGAAAGTTTCCTTTTTGCTCGGAACAAGTTTTAAAAGAACTTACGAAAGAAAAAGAGAACTTGATTTGATTCATCTGATAATTGATGTCTGATATTTCAAATAATAAAATTAGAAATTCAATAATTGCATAAAATCAAATTATTGCATAAACATTAAAAAAAATGTTTGCTTTGTAAACATCTTCCTTGTAAGTATTCGCAGAAAATGTTTTCTCATCAGTGATTGGTGTTGTGGCAAAACAATATTTCCTATCTCATTCAAGGTGATCGCTAAGGAAATCACTCTCCGGATGAATTAATCACGAAACGTTGTGAAACAGCGAAAACAAATACTTTCTCGTTTAATTAAACTTTATTACAGAGAATTAGAAAGGTTTGTATAAGTCAGTAGATAATTACAAGCAACAATAATATAAACAAAATAGAATAAAAAGTTGATACTAAACAGGCAAAGATGAGAAATAATATTAAATAACCATGGGTAGTATATGGGCTTATCTGAGGTGGAAAAAGGCATTGCCAGGACGCTAGGCAATAAAAATAATACTAACATTATTTGTTGTTATGCTAAATAAAAGTAACTTGAAAATCTGTTGGGTGACTACGGATGATTTTCTTCTTTATCTTTAAATAGCAGGGAGTTAATAAGGAGCAAACTCGAACGCGGCATTATGTAGCGAGGCAAAAGCAAAGCTTTAGGTAATCTTCTGTTCTTTCCCAGCACATCTATCTTAATTGGAAAAAGATTAGAATCAAGGGGTTTTATCAAAATTAGGTTTCTGCCTCTCGGATACTACACCAGTTATACAAGAAATAGATTAGTAAATAAAAAGTATTATACCAAAACTCTTTCTAAATACGTCTCGAAATTGTTACCAATATAAAAGACTCTCAAAGAATTCAGACAAGACTAGACAGACTAACTAGACATACTAGACTAGATAGACAAGAATGGACAGACTAACTAGACAAACAAGCCCTTTTTAAATGTAGCTTGGAGGAACCTTGGGCGGCCCGGACGGTTAGTGACGCCCTGGTTGATCGGCGTTGAATGCCCAATCGGCGGGGAATCTAACCCCGGTCACCCGCTCGTCAGGCAGGTTAGTTGTTCACTACGCTACCGAGGAGAACAGACAGATAAGACTAGACGGACAAGACTAGACAGACAAGACTTCTTTTTTTTTAGAGCGGCTTAGAAGGTATATCATTAACCTGACAAATGGACCCCCGGAATCCCAAACATCCTGGAACCGCTCTTTACACAGCATTAACCTCAAGGATGTCACCGCTCTGCTCTTGGCATCTACATATTTTTTTCGGACGTCCCCCTTTCACTGTAGTGTTTAGGGGTTCGGGAATCTGGCCCTATGGTTTTGGTTTTCCTTTCTGTAGTTTATTTTATTCCTTTCGTCTTGTTCTTTTTGTGTCAGGATTCCACGTATCATTATCTTAGCATTGATCTTAGCATCACGTCTACTAGTGTTTGCACCTCTAGGTTGAGGCCTGTCTGCTTCTTCCATCTGTCCCTCTCGGATATCCACCTACTCCATTCAAATACGGTATGAGTGCACTATCCACGTCGCCGTAGTATACACACATTGCGTCACTTGCCCTGCCAAAACTATGTAGATACTCCCTGAAGCATCCGTGGCCGCTGAGGGCCTGTGTTAGATGGTAATTTATTTCTCCATGGTTCCGTGTTACACAAGGTTTCAGTTTTGGGATCAGGATAAATTTGGGATTTTGTCCATTGTCCTGTTTTGGACATGCTCCATTACTTTTGCCAGTCTTCAAGTATTTGGTTGTTTGCTTTTTTTTTTCTTTCTGACCTATTTGCCCAGTTTGTCTTATATAACTGGACTCTCTCATAGATTTTGCACTCCATCGGGGCGATGCCAGCAATCGCCAATACAGCTTCTCTGGAGATAGTCCTGTATGCACTGCATACCCTGCTGGCCATTTTTCTCTGTACTGTAGGTGAGCATCTGTTTCATGTACGACTTTTCGATGGCTCTAGCCCAGATCGGGTCTCCATAGAGAATGGTCGAGTGAACCCAAGAGCACAGACCACAAATAACTATCTTTTACTGCTTTTCGGACTGCCGGTGTTAGGAAAATTTTCCTAGGGCCGATGTAATTTTTAAGGTTTTTTCTGTAGTTTTCTTAAGATCTGCTTTGAAAGGCAGTTTCTGGTCAATAGTCATGCCTAGGTACTTCCTAGGTCTTCTTGTTTCGGTGTGATGTCCACTTTTTCAATTTTGAATTTTATAGATCCTATTTTCCTGTTGCCAGTGAGAAGTACGGCTTCTGTTTTGTCAGGGGCTAGCTTAAGCTTTTTTCGCACAAGCCATTCATCGGCGTGCTTTATGGCGATGTTTGTCTTCCTCATTAGTTCTTTTTCAGTTTTCCCTGTTGCAACTATATGTAGGTCACCGCGAATCCTACTATTTCCACCCCAGCGGGGAAAACGAGTCTTAACACGCCATCGTATAGAATGAATTCTCCATCTGTATTCTCCTATTTGAGAGGTAGCTGCGCACTAGCTGCAATAGGTATGGGGTAAAGTTTCTGTCAGTTAGCTCTTCCGTAATCTTTACCCAGGCTGCAGAAAAAAAGCATTTTTTTATGTCTAGCGTTATCAGCGCTGTCATCTTTACGTGTCCTCCGTTTGCCGCTTGTGGCTTTCTTTGCCACTTTGATCACCCTCAGAACGGCATCGACCGTGGGCTGACCCTCTCTGAACCCATATTGTCTATCGGAAAGGCCTCTTGACCCTTGTCCAATTCCGCTTTAATTCTGGCAAGAAGCAGTTGTTCAAGTAGTTTCCCGAGAACATCCAGCAGGCATATTGGTCTGCAACAGGATGGTTCGTGTAAGGGCTTTTTACCTTTCCGGAGGAGGACCAACCTTGCTATCTTCCACCTATCCGGGAATCTGCCATCTGCTATTACAGGCATGAGTAACCTTTCTGGGAACTTGGCCAAATTACCATTATTTGTTCCAGTACAGGAGCGACAAAACGTAAGGCGGCCATATTGGTCCGTTTATTAAAATTTGGTGCAGTAGAGTAGTTTTCATTGCGCAGGGAAGCCGGCACAGATATTATATGCGGCCCGCGGTTTGCTTATGAATGCCGTATTATATTGTTCATAAGTTCTAGAACAAATTTTGGTTGTATGTTTACGGCAAACTTTACAGCTTCTGGTGGGAGATTGTCGGGTCCTGGTGCTCTGCCATTTCGAAGCCGAAGCTGGCCCTGTTCAGCTCCTCAATCGAAAATTCAGGAGTTTCTTTAACTACCGGTAAAACCCACTGTAGTTTCTTTTGCTTGAGGAAGAGAACCTCCACCACTTCTCGCACCTTTTCAATGGTCATTTTCAGGTTTGGAGATCTTACTTTGAATTCTTGGGTGGCAATGGAATATGCGTCACCCCCACACGTTTTCATCTATTTTATCGTAGAGTTGACACCAGTGGTCCCTTTTAGATCTGTTGATTTCTGTACGTTTTGTAAGCTTTTTTTTTAAGTGTTTTTGTAAGTGCGTTATGTAAGTTTTTTGCTGTGGCGTAAGAATTTCTGTACGTAGCTCCTATGTCTGGGTTTGGATTTATCTTCCCTTTCCGTTAGTAGGCACGTCTTTTAGCAAAACAGATCTTTCTCATCTCGGCAATTTTCGCGTTCCACCAGTATACCTGTATTATTTTCAAAGGCTTGCTTGGCATGAGGATATCATTGCAAGTTTTTGTAGTACAGAGTAGAGAGCACCAGGTGAGCGGTCATTTATGTTATGAATTTCAATCCACCAAAATCACAGTAATGGTATCTACAATTTAATACAAAGTACCGATATCGGTGTGCCACACTGGAGTGTACTCGCCCCGACACTATACGCAATCTATACAGCCGATATTATCAAATTTATAAGTGGGATGCAAGCTTCATAATATCAGAAGAAACTGTGATTGAAACGGAATTGGAAGCAAACAGGCTACTGCATAATATAATACAATCGGTTCTCTAGTAACAATATTAAATTTAAACAGTATTAAAACAAATTACATAATTTTTCAAACTGGAAGAAGGAAACGTAAACCTTACACTAAAAATTCGTCAAGACGAAATACAAAGAGCGAGCAATACCAAATTCAATTCATGGAATTCATTTTATCTTAGATGGAACATCACCGCAGAAACAATTATTAACAAGATCAACAGCAAGATTTACATGTTAAGAAGGATAATGAACGTAGTTAACATCCCTGCGTTTATAAACATATATGTACTTTGCTGAAATTCACTCGAGGATAACATATGGGATTATAGGGTCATTCCATGTCAAGTGGTCTAATTTAAAAAAAAGTGCCCCGCGCGACCAGCACGGATTTGGCTGAATTTTTTTGTGAAGGACTTCCTATGTCCCAAATGAACTTTGGTAACATTTTAGGTTCACTGGTGGAATATTCATGGAGCTACAGTCCTTTGTTTCACCCCATACTGGAACCCGCGACAGTATGCCAGCGAGATTTCAACAACTTTGAATCCCAATATCTCATTCACAAGTTTTTCATAATGCATAAAATTTTGGCATCTTGTACAACTTTATGGGCTTTATTCAATGAAATTAATCAAACATTTGATGCATTGCACCCAAAAAGTGTAGTGCTTCAAAGTTGGCCTAAAATTTTACTTTTCAAAAAAAAATTAGTTTCGGTTTGCAAAAGTATAGCTGTAGTTAAGCTACAGGCTTGATACTTTGCACATAGTGTCTCTGTATAACTTTGTTTTCGAATGTGCAGTTTGAACTTCCTAGCTACTCATGTTACCTTACAAATTGAGTGTAAAGTTTGTGATTTGTGTAATGCGGCCAATAATAGGGTTTTTTCAAACCCATTTTGCAAAAAGAGTCATCCAGAAACTTTTTGAAACCTATTCCATTAGAAAGAGCATGTTTTAAACCCCCTAAAAAAGTTGGATAGATGTTTCAACGCGGATATATACGGCCCTAAAACCAGGTGCAAAACAGCACATTCCACAACATGCAATCTTTTATCTTTCATATTGTTAGTTGTTTTTGTACTATGTACAGGTACTGCATAAGTACCCATGTCTTATTCTCCTACTGACCCCATTGCATTGGTAACCTCCTGTACCCAAAACACATTTCTATGGCAATTGTAGCCACATTGCTACATCACAAACAAACCGCACTAATAGTAGTATTAACGCGCAATTAAAGCTAATGCTTCAAGGTGCTAATATCAAAGATGATTACAAATCGCTAATGGAAAAAATGGTGTGCGATTTGAATGCGAAAGACTGTATGTTGCAACGATGCCAGGACTGCCCTGGTGAAGAAGCACTTGCCAAATATTTGGAAGAAACGTTTCAGTAGCATGATTCAGAGGAGCAGATTGAATTTAAACAGTGGGTTCATACTGACCGTGAAACGTTGGAAACGTGTATTTTGACAGTGGATAATTTCATCGAAAAGTTGACAAACAAGATTTGGAAGTTAACAGCCCATCATTTCGTCTCAAAGCATCAGAGTGAATATTTGAAGTTATTGAAAGAAAGCTTGAAAGAAACGGAACTGATTGTCTTGATGGATTTTGCTGAGAATTACTCGTTCATTGTCCAAGACGCTGCCCAGGACTTTCATTGGGAAAGTTCACAAACCACGGATGTACTCCGGTTGTTGTTTATTACATCAATGCAGAGGCAAAGTTGCAAATTGTAAATTTTTGCATAATTTCCGATCATATGCAACATGATACAGTAGCCGTTCACGTATTTATTCAAAAAATGATTGAGTTTTTGTTGACTCAAACAGACATCACAAAAATACACTACTTTAGTGACGGTTCAGCTGCACAATATAAAAACTACAAGAATTTTATCAATTTGTGCAACCACAAAAATTATTTCAACATTGAGGCCGAATGGATTTTTTCGGTACCAGCCATGGAAAATCGCCCTGTGATGGAGTTGGTGGCACTACTAAACTCTTAGCTGCTCGCGCAAGCCTCCAACGGCCATCAGCTGACCAAATATTGACACCAAAAGATTTGTTCGACTTTTGTGACTAAAACATACATGGAATTAAATACGTGTATGTTCCAAAAGAAGAAGTTGAAGAAATCAAGAAAATTCAAGAAGAAAGGTGGAAAGAAAGTAGCACAATAGCCGGAACAAGAGAACACCATCAATTTATACGTGTCGATTTGAATTCTGTTCGTGCCAGCAGAATTTCAAACGATTCAATAAATTTTGTTGCCAAAGTTTCTGCTGCCATCACGTTTGAAATTACCCAAGCTGTTTCCTGGCTGTTATGTTGCCTGTATTTACAACAAATGGTGGGTTTGTGGGTCGGCAACAAATGTCGGCAACATAGTTTAAATTTCAGTAGAACAAAACGATGCATTGGTAAAATTTATGCACCCAAATGGTCCGACTGTTTCATTTTGTTGGCCAGAAAAAAAGATGTTTGCTGGGTTCCTGAACAACATTTCATTTGCATGCTTCCTGCTCCTTCTGTTACATCATCTGGTCGACAATATCAATTTGCAGAAGCCGAACGGAAGAACGTGGCTAGTAAATACAAAAAGATGTAAAAGAACTGTTGGTAGCTAAAATCAAATTAGACTTCGGCTTGGGAACCCTATAAGATACCCAATTTAGGCTTGGGAACCTAGGATAAGTAGTCCAATCATCGGCTTGGGAACCAGAAAGATACCCACACAAGGCTTTGGAACCTCAACAAAGAAACCGAACTACAGGCTTGAGAACCTGGATGAAGAAACCCACCCGTGGCTGGTATTGCACAGCTATTGGGCGTGACCCCTATGGCGATGGGATTGCCAGTTCAAGCTTCTGAACTGGTAGTGCAAAGTCACCATGGACCATTGCAAGACATACACTTATTTAATGTACCTCTGTTAAAGCAACTGACAATCTTGAAAGATAAATGTGAATTATATGTTGTAGCGTACAGCGTCGCCAAGGCAATGACGCCCTGCTTTGTACCTGATTTTAGGGCCTTATATATCCGCGTTGGAACATCTATCCAACTTTTTTTAGGGGGTTTAAAACATGCTCTTTCTAATGGAATAGGTTTCAAAAAGTTTCTGCATGACTCTTCGGTTTGAAAATAACCTATTATTGGCCGCATTATGCAAATCACAAATTTTACACTCAATTTGTAAGCTAACATGAGTAACTAGGAAGTTCAAACTGCACATTCGAAAACACAGTTATACAGAGACACTATGTGCAAAGTATCAAGCCTGTAGCTTAACTACAACCATAGTTGTGGAAACCTAAACTTAATTTTTTTTTTAAAGTAAAATTTTTGTAAAGGCCAACTTAGAAGCACTTTACACTTTTTGGGTGCAATGCATAAAAAGTTTGATTAATTTCAATGAATAAAGCCCATCAAGTTGTACAAGTTGGCAAAATTTCATACATTTTGAAAAACTTGTGAATGAGATATTGGGATTCAAAGTTGTTGAAATCTCGCTGGCATACTGTCGCGGGTTCCAGTATGGCAGGGGTTCCCAAAGTACGTCCCACGGGCCAAATGCGGCCCGCGAAGTCCATGAAATTGGCCCGCGATATCGATACGGTATATTATTTTTTTATTAAATAATAAATAACTAAATAGTAAAATAAATAATAAATATTAAAAATAAGATACAATAAAATATTTTAATATTTTAAAAAAATTCATACAGAACTTTAAAAAATATATTTTAGTATGTTTTTTAGTCTAGTTATTACACATTTGTACAGAAATATAATGTAGTAGTCTCAAATAGATGCAGAACTGTTCATGTAATAGATGCATCATTTAAGACATGCAATTAAAATTGATAGAATTACAGGAAAATATCGATGCTAAGAATTCTTATCGGAACAATTCCTTAATTATTTTTTATAAGGATTCATGCGTGAATTATCAAAAATACGAAAACATGCTCAACAAATGTTTTCATTATTATAGATAAAGACATTATTATAGATAAAGACAGAAAAAAAAGATAAAGAAATAATACAAAATTGAGTGATAATCATTTGCAAGCAGTATTAACAGCTAAAGTTAATTCCCAGTGTCACTTCTAGGTGACGGGACTTGCAAGACATGCAATTTATTATATTTTAAAAACAAATATATTACTACTAAAATGTAAATACTTAGTTAATACTCAGTAGTGTTTGTGATTTGATTTTGGGCAACACTGGATTTATGTTATCTGTCAAATTAATTCAATTGTTTCAAACGGTCTTTTGAATTTTTTGCTCGTATGTGTTTTGTGAAATTTACATTGTTGTAAAAATGCCAAAAGGGTAACTACTGTAATTGTTTTTATTGTAAATTATTTTTCAATAATCAAACTAGTGAGTGTTTTTTGTTAAAAAAATAATTAGTTTTGTATTCAGGTGCCACCTGAATTTTAAAAACTAGGGGATAGTTTTTGTTTCTTTTTTCGTTCTATATTTTGAACACCCAAACACGATAATTAGCACAAAATAAAAATAAAAATTTCGTAGATGGTGGCTTGGGAATTAAAGAGTTAAGAATACATTCGACGGACATACAAGGGGTCGTCCATAAACCACGTGATGTTTTTTAGCAACTTTTTTTGTTTTAATAAGTATATTATTATATATAAGTATATATAAGTATATTAATAATTTTTTAAAAATGTCAAAATCATATAATTTTTAAAAAAATTAGGTGAGAACAAATAGTTTTTAATTTATCCTATTACAAAATCTTTTACCTAATATAAAAAAAAAAAAATTATTATTATTGTAAATTGTAATTTTTATATACGCATTTAAGAATTTTTATAATTATGTTATTTTGTAATTTTGTTTTTTCTTTTGTAGCCTTGATAAAGACCGAATACAGGTCGAAACGTTGGCATAATTTTAATAAAAAATACTTGAAAAAAATTTGTCCAAACACCTGAGTCAAAATACAATAATCATTAAAACAAGATGGACGTTACATCAAAAAATAATTATATTATTAAAGATTTATATTTATATTAAATTGAGCATACTAATAAAAAAAAGAAATAATTAAATATATTTAAAACAAAAAGATCGTTTTTATTGCTTTGATTTTATTCCGTTTTTTTGGGCCCGCCAAAAAATTCGGTAATACTAAATTGGCCCGCCTAAGAAAGACTTTGGGAACCCCTGCAGTATGGGGTCAAAGAAAGAACTGTAACTCGTAACTAACTTGTAACCTAACATGACTATTCCATCAGTGAACCTAAAATTTTACTAGTTCATTGGAGTCCTCCACATAAAATATCAGCCAAATCCGAGATGGTCGTGCGGGGAGCCCTAGACTACTTGACATGTAATGACCCTATAGTATGGGGTTCCTCCCCGATTTATAGAATCTTTATTGCCCAAAAAAGAGCGATCAGAGATTTTACAGGAATTTCAAAGACGACATACTGTAAAGCATCAATTTAAAAATCCTGACTAGACAGACAAGACTAGATAGACAATACTGGGCAGGCAAAACTAGACATACAAGTCTAGACAGATTATTTGTTGTTTTAGCAAAATTTGATCCGATCTTACAATATTTATTTAACTTTACAAATAAATGTACTAAACTCTCTCTTATTTATCAGCTGAAATGTGTGATATTTTTTTTAATTAAAAATATTGAATAGAAATGTTAGAAGTTTCATTATCTGGGAATAAAAAGTGTAAACTCTGAAAGTGTAAGGGAGAGTGAAAATTATAATTTTTGAATGAAAGATTCTTTTCTTTGGACGAAAGTTGTACGATGAAGGTCGTGTAATAAAACGACGCCACAAAAAAAATTACAAAAAACATGTATTGCTCTTTTCTGGAGTAATTTCTCTGTGTTTATACTTTTATCGTTCGAGCAAATTTCCAGGAATATCTATTTGAAGAAAAAAATAATTTGAAGAAAAAAATTTTTTTACGCCCAAGTTCATAATAGTAAAACGGCGCTACATAAAATTCCAATCTTTATAGCTTCTTCCTGGAAAGAATTAATTGGATTTTAAAATTTCGTTCAATTCAATTTATATTTTAGAACCAAGCTTCATTGTCGAATATCACCCAATATAAATAGTTATTTATTATATTATACAAGCGGATAAAATAAACCTTAATTTAATCCGCGAGTGTAATACATATTTTTATACAATTTTGCGTTTGAACTAACAAATTAAACTGAAAGAAAACTTGGATGTTTCGTGATTTTTTTTTAATTTGTGACATGTGTGAGAGTCTTATTAGTCAAGTATGTGACCATGTTTCTGTAAGAACCCTAAAATCAGTTTGGAGTGATATATCCAAAGAAGTATATAGATAGAACGTGAAATTCAAATTGATATTGCAGTGACAGTTGTCTTCCTGGACAAGACCATGCATTTTTAAAGCTTCGTTTAAAAAGGGAACATTTCTTTTTCGTTAAAAAAAAATGTTTAAAGCTTCTAAAACACTGCAGAACAATCTTTCCTATTAATCTGCGAACAGATTCACTGATTTCCTATAAGATATAATGGAAAATTTGGTTCTTAAATAGATATTTTTATCAAGATACGAATTAAGTTCGTACATCGAGGCACCATAGTATAAGTATAAATTACTATAATCCTGCTATGAAAAGGAGAAAAAAAAAATAGTAGTCTGAACCATGTGTAATGATTCTTAAGATTGTTTGATTGTCTACTTAGGTTTTGTTTTGCATGATGTATTTACATAATCCACGAACTGTACAATATTGGGCAATTACAATAGTGGTCGTAGATAAAACATTTAACACAATGCGAGTTTCGACGGGTGAAGTTCATTTTCAAGTGGATTATAATTTGATTAGTTTGAATATATACCTATAGTTTTCATAGGGAGGATCGGTGTCTGTTTGTATTTAAGGACTTATCAACAGAAGATTACGCGAGATTAAGAAGTTGGGAGAAGATTAGGTCGGTTTGTTCGTTAAGGAGATTAAGTGAGGTGAATTGGGTTTGTTTGAAAATTTCCAATGAGTTTAACTCCAAGAGATTAAGTTTCGGGCCTTTGTTGCAATTATGCGAGATTTTAAGATTAGTTATTAGGCCAATTTGTCATTACATTTTAGACAATGGTTAAGAATAAACTTATTCAACTAAAAACTTATTATATAAGAATAAACTTATTCAACTTATTCATTCATAATAGGTTTGTTATAAAACCTATTCTGTGGATTGAAAGGATTTATAAAGAAAACATTATTACAAACAATTTAAATGAATAGGATGCTGCGACCGTTAGAGAATGAACATGTGTCTTTTTTAAGACGAAAGGCGCGAACATGTTGCGAAAGTTTATTCTTAACCATTGTCTAAAATGTAATGACAAATTGGCCTAATAACTAATCTTAAAATCTCGCATAATTGCAACAAAGGCCCGAAACTTAATCTTTTGGAGTTAAACTCATTGGAAATTTTCAAACAAATCCAATTCACCTCACTTAATCTCCTTAACGAACAAACCGACCTAATCTTCTCCCAACTTCTTAATCTCGCGTAATCTTCTGTTGATAAGTCCTTAAATACAAACAGACACCGATCCTCCCTATGAAAACTATAGGTATATATTCAAACTAATCAAATTATAATCCACTTGAAAATGAACTTCACCCGTCGAAACTCGTATTGTGTTAAATGTTTTATCTACGACCACTATTGTAATTGCCCAATATTGTACAGTTCGTGGATTATGTAACAATCCGCGATTAATGTTATTTAATAATTCAAAATAACACTTGTTTGTTTGGTTTACAATTCGTTGATTGGT
This sequence comes from Phosphuga atrata, assembly GCA_944588485.1. Lineage (NCBI taxonomy): Eukaryota > Metazoa > Arthropoda > Insecta > Coleoptera > Silphidae > Phosphuga > Phosphuga atrata. The sequence continues at coordinate 25,395,306 of OX155893.1, forward strand.
TAATAGCTACACGTTGATACTATTTTTAAATACAGTACTCCGTGATTTCCAAACAATCATTAAACGTCACATCATTCACATAGAAGCTGTCAAACTACAAATAAGTACTAAATATAACGGTATATAACCATTATGAATGTATTTCTTTTCATTTTTTTATAGTTAAATAAGGTCGAAGGTGTTACATCAAACATATTTTTCTTATTAAACAGAAACAAATTAGTGTGGTCGTAGATAAAGTATAGTACATAATTCGAGTTGTAAGGCAATTGCGTACTCGCGGAATTACGCGCTACCTGCTACGCGGATCGCGCGTAACTGTTCCGCTCGTACGTAATATGCTTCTTACAACTCTTATTACGTAATATACTATAAATTTATATAACTGTGAATAACAAGTTATAGAATATTTTTTGATGTTAGGTGTGGTTAAAACATAGTGAATTTTTCAATTCAGTGTCAGAATTTAAATGATTATTGAACACGTTTATTATTTATGGTTAATAAGTAATACTTACTGTGTCCTTAATTTTGCGCAGTTTATTGTTTCCATCGGTTTTAGTATCACCAAATATGTCGTTAATTAAGCAGAATGTGAAGAAGAAGGCTTGAAGTAACTAGAAAGAATACAAAAGATTAGTCAATATATAATAATTGTTAACAAAATTTTAATTATATAAAAATGAAAATATATAATAAAAATTATGAAAAAATGGTAACTGTATTTTTTCATTTCTGTATCATAAAAACTATACTTAGTCATTTGCCAATCAAAATTTCAACATCGTTCGTCCTACCCTAGATAACTAACCTCCTAAATAACCTAGTCTTATTGTTTGAAACAATATTAATAAACTATACTTTCAAATTTTAAGGTTTTTGTAAGCTTTCCCTGTAAATATAACAAGGTGTAGTGTTAATAGATTCAACTTATGAGTTAAAATGTTACCTGCAAGTCACTCATACAACCTTAAATGCATCATGGGGATAGCACCTAGGTCAGGCTTAGTACCTAGGTCTAACTAAGAGCTTTATACTAATATCCTATAACCTTTCGAGGCCCGGCAGTATTAAAAATGTACCACCTTTTTGATGCGTAAATGTAATGGCCTTTTTGATGGCAATGAGCTAAGACAGTGGTTTCCAACCTTTTTGTACCAGTGCCTTCCTTCTTATAAAAAAATTCTTGTCACCCTCATATTTTCGTAACAATCTAATTTCATAAATCATATTTATTATCAGTAAGAAACATGGCGATCTCTTCTTTTAGATCAAACACCCTTTGAAGTAATTTGGAAGGAGAAAGCCGACGTGTTTCACAATAATATAGAAGTGTATATTTTGCCGCCATGCCATCACACAATTTTGCGAAAAGCCTTCCTCTTAATGGGCTATTTTTAATAAAATTTAATAAACCCTCATAATAACTTAAACTAGTGTTAGTAGTTTGGTGTATCTTCGCCCGTATCTTTGGAAACAAGTGATTGTCTATGAATCATGCAATGTGTCCAAATTGTTCCACGAGTCACCTTTTAAACTAGTGCTTGTAGGACCAGTGTATTTTCGTGCAATTTCTCCCCCAAAGGATCATTTTCATTAAAAAAAATATCAATGATCTTGAAACTTCACTTGCTGTACTATTGCATGTAATAGGTTTACAGAATAACATATCTTCTTTAACATCAATTTCTACAACATAGCTTACATTTGTAATCCAGTGGGCATCTATAACTACATAGACTTAATCATAAGTCATACATTGACTTAAATATATGATTGTATATGAATAAATTGTTGTATATGAATAAATATATTCATTTTACCTTTGGAGTGAACACGCCCCGCCGCATTTGTAGATATATACTAAAGTGTAGAGTAGATATATACTAAAGTGATACCTTTTTTGTTCAAACCTGTCCAGTGTAAGATTTATAAATTTGCAGTTATGTCATTGTTACTCCGGATATGCGATTGTGTTGCTTCATCTACTTGCAACGCGACAGAAGGTTTTATTTTTTCAATTAATTGATGGCAAAGATCTTCACATAATCCTTCTTCCCACCGTATTATCTGCAAGTGGAATCATTCTACATATAAGTTGATCAGCATACGATTCACCGAGAATCGTAGTCTGTCAATAGCCATCTGTCAATACCCGCTGGTAGTTCCAACGTTTCTCCTATTGAATATGGTTTATTTTGTTGTTTATTTGAAAATACAAAATATTTCAAAATTCAACTCTAATTTGCTTTGGTAAAATGCTCTTGTCTTACCAACGTGGTGTGCATGTACTTTTTCAAGATGTCGTTTTAATTAATAGGGATTCATGCTATCTGAGGCCAAAATATTCGTACATAGCAAATACATTGGTCTTTCTTAACCACTAATAATCTTTTAAATCCCAATGATAAGTACATTGGATCATATTTTCTACATTTACAATCTTGTGAAGTTGTATTCCTGCTATTTTCATTACTTTTACTTGTACGATAAGTTTTTAGCGAACGCGACAGCTACAAAAATTATATTTTGGTAAGAGCTGCCCCCCCCCCCCTTGCAATGGCCTGCTCTGGCCCCTAGGGGGGCGCGCCCCACAGGTTGGAAACCCATGAGCTAAGCATTTTAATGGTTATTTTTTCAACCACCTTGAAATATTGCGTATTTACATGCAGATTAACCTCATAATAATGCAACCTTAAATGCATCATGGGGATGGATGGCAACCAGAGACAGTCAAAAATAATTCAAATAATGGCCTAAGACTTCGGTCATTGGAGGTTGATAGTTATGTACTTTAAACCTTTGAGGCACGGCAGTATTAAAACAATACCACCTTTTTGATGTTTAAATGTGATGGCCTTTTTGATGGCAATAAGCCAAGTAAGTATTATAATGGTGGGTTATTTGAAATATTGCAATAGCTACGTGCATATTAACCTTATAATAATGCAATCTTAAATGCATCATGGGGATGGCACCCGTACACCCGGTCTGTATTAAAATATATTTCAAATAATGACTTAGGTTCTAGGTCATTAGAGCTTTATAGTAATGTCCTTTAACCCTTTGAGGCACGGCCGTATTAAAAATGTACCACCTTTTTTATGTGTAAATGTGATGGCCTTTTTGATGGCAATGAGCGAAGCATTCAATGGTGGGATATTTCTCGAACCACCTTGAAATATTGCAATAGCTACGTGCCGCGGCCGCGCACTAATTTTTCTAAAGTTGCGCAGCCGTTTTTGTATTCCGCGCACAATAGGCTTGTTCATCTGGACAAAAAAATTTAGTGGGTCAAACAAATTTTTGAAATCGGATATTTATACTTCAAACGAAATCTGTTTTGTTTACATGAACTACGTCATCGAACGTTTGCTAGGTTTGCTTTATGTTAACACATTGTGTACAAGGAACGACTTAAGTCCTCGTATACTTATACATTAGAGAACTAGTGTCGACAAAACATCGCCTGCGTTTCGACGTGGATTGGGGCAAAATTAATACAGCATTTAACATGCAAACACAGCATACACCTTCTCTGTTTGAACTACAAAACAGAATTTGGAAGTATTTTGAAGCTAACACAGATAGCCAGTGCTTAGCAAAATACAGTATAATCTTGCTAATTCGGCGGTTGGTTAATCCGGTTCAGTAATCAGTCTTTTCTTTACTCTGCCCCGCGCCGGATATAAACCTGTCGCACAGAAGAAATAAAGTCAAAAACAACACGATCCAGTGTTCTTGGAAAAAGGTCTGGCCAACACACCCTGCTTAACTCCGAAAACTTGGTTGATGATTCTGATCAAGTAATTGTCTTACTATCTATTCTAAGTTTGTATTTTTTTGTATGTACACATTTTCCTATATAGATACATATTTTATTCTTTCTGCAATACAATTGCACATAAAATATGTAAAATTGTTATTGTTTTGTTTCAATCCCGATATTCCGGAATTTTTTGATAATCCGTCGGTTGTCTGGCCCCATATGTCTCGTATTATCAAGATTATACTGTATAGCGATACATTATGATATCATGGGAACTTTTCGAGCTTCTAGTGCTGACTGCGAGAAAGGATTCACAACGAATCTAATTAAATTCAAACTTAGGAACAGATTAAATGCCGATCATTTAAATGATTTGATGAGGTTTAAAATATACTTGGTAAATGAAAAAAAAAATGATGAAGTTTACAAAGAATGGACAAGTATGAAATACAGGCGAGAAAAAAATTCAGCACTAAATGCTTATTATGCGTCGTAAATATAATTAATTAACTTGTATTGTAATTTTAGATATTATTAACTATAATATAGTTTATAATATACTATAATAATTTTTGAAAATTTCGCAATGTAATAAATAGGCTTGATTTAAATCTATAAATTTAATTTAACAACTATACGATATATCCAAAAAAACCTTTCGATGATTTTTGCACAATCATACTTTTGTGCCGCGCAGTCAGCGAAAAATTGTGGAGAACATTGCTGTTAATATCTTTTATAAGTTTTTACAAATAGGTTTTAACAATTGATTATTAAGCAAAATTACATATTTTATGCAAATTACATATTTATTACATCATGTATACTGTGATTATTTATTATATTATAATTACAACATACTAGCAATGCATACAACTAAGATATTATTCCATGCTTTTAAATTCTTATTCAAATTATCCTTATAATTATCGCAACCTTCAATATTTCTGCTCACTTTACATTCTAATGCAAACATTGGAAAACCTTTAATGATTTAATTGAAAAAGCTGAACGAATATAAATATTTATTACGCACACGCTTGTGCACTTGTCATTCTCAGGCTTGCCTAAGCACTGACAACTGATACTTTTCTTATTAAAAAACAATTACATAACTCCGATCATGCGAAGCAAATTACTTTTTCTATTGTCGCTGTCGATTTTAACAATCCTCCTAATGGGTTGTGAAATTATACAACAAGCAGCTACAGACTATAAAAGATTAAAACGTAATAAGGATATTGTAGAAACATCACGTATTTAGATAGTCGGAGAATAATTGAATGAACAAGCCATTTATTTTTCGTTTTTGATTCGTCTATCACAGTAACAGCAATTACGAAATAAATATAAATCCTTTTTTGCACTAAAATAAGAGCGTAGGACCGAAAGTAAACGAGATGAAGATAAACTGTAGAACACTCTGTAGGAGAAAATAAATACCCAAGTATAAAAAACCCAAGAATAGGTGTGAATAAAGTAGCAATTAATCCGAATTAAAAATAAGCTAAATGAATGAAAGCTGGGATGATTTGGGATGATTTGAATCGTAGGACAGTCTGTAGGAGATACTAAATACTCAACAAAGTATAAGTATGAATAAAGTACCAAGTAATCCTAACGAAGTATAGTTTTATACTGTTATGTTATACTATTAGTTACTGCTACTGTAGTGTTATACTGTTTTTATAGTCTATTAAAGAACGAGTTCAATAAGCGCTATTTTTCAGCACGCGTCCATGTTTAGAAAACGACGAGGGGAGTGAGAAGTTTTCTAATGGACTAATTTGGAAGTGCGAAAAACGCCTTATGCACGAGTTTTTTTGTACATTGTTTTTTTGTACATTTTTTTTTATTTTGCAACTTATACCCTTATATCCTATTTATACCCTATTTTGCACCTTATATCCTTTTATGCCATTTCTGAATAAAAAAAAAATTGGCGATACATATTGAGAAAATTATATCGCATTCGGCGAGCCATTGACGAACCCATTTGAGTGCTTTAATGACTTCATTATAGAAAAAAGCTAAATGAACGTAAGCCCGGGGCGGTTAGAATCCAATCGTTCGGTCTGGACTCGTTTTCTACGGAAGAGATTATTTTAACACGTTCGTTAACGAACAACATTTTCACTTTTTTTTATTGCATGGCTGCTACAAGATAAATTAAGAATTAAATGTAAACACGCATACAACACGTGTAAATTTTAAAAGCATACATCACTTATGTCCACAGATTTATTTTTTCTAAAAATAAGTGATAATATGATTTAAACCAGTAGTTCTTAACATGTTGCTCTGAGTATATTCATATATACCAGGCATGTCAAACTCATATGATGTTGCGGGCCACATTTTCTATTTTGTACTAAGTTGGGGGCCGCTTGTTTTTACTGTTCAAGCACTTAATAAAACATTAATTATAACATTAAAATAAACGATAGCTAGAATGATTATATTATGTATTTATTTTATTCATGTTATTTTTTACACCGAAATTATAAATATTCTGTATTAAAAAAAAAAAAAAAAAAAAAAACTAACATAAAAGTTATAATATACAAAATCACAGTTTAATACTAAAAAGATTGTCTGAAAGCAAATCATCAATATTTGGTTGAATATCTTTGGTTGAATAACTGTTGCAATTTTTAAATTTGATGATAGGGGTAAATAGTACAGTTGTTGATCAGTAGGTAGTGATTGGTCATAATTTGAAAACTATGTAACTATATGACAATCTTTTGGTGATATAATTGTTTATTAACAGAAGAAAATTCTATATTCTTTTCTGTATTGGATACAACCCATAACTTTGTTATAACTTAAAGTTTCATGTGTGTATTTAATTAATAAAATGACCAGTCCGAGATTTACGTCAGTTTAGACAGAAATGTACAAAAAGTAACCTTACTATTTCTAGATATTTTCATGATTTAAAAATGATTTTTGTGCTGATTTTTGACATTTGTAAATGAATGCAGGTTTAAGTTATAGAAACAAAAAGTTTTTTGATAAAAATAAAGTACTGATTGTGAAAAATATGATAAGACAATAAATATCGCACGATAAACAGTTTTTATAGTGATTGATCATCCGACCAATTAGTATTTTGACGTTAGAGTAACTATCTGACAGTTATTCCTAGTGTGTTTAACCTACAAATAAGTGAACAAGATTCAGATGTTCAGTACACAATTTTAAAGCAATTAAAAATGAAAAATTTATTTTGAATATATTTATGTACTTATTTATTGTAGTAGTGAAAATACTAATTTATTTATTTCTAGGTTAAATACGCGAGTGTTAATATACATAAAATGGCAAACGTAAGAAAAGGTACAAACTTAAAACAATCGGAATACAGCCTGAATATATAAATATATTCAATCTTTCCGGAGCTTTATAACAATTACTAGAGTCTTTTTAGGACTACCAAAACAAATCTCATGTGAAATTTGCCAGTTATTTACTGGTTTTATAAAAAAATATATGGATAATCAAATTGAATATGCTATTAATGCAGATAAAAATAGGATGTCACAATGCACAGCTTCAAAAAAGCATGCTATTCCCAAACCAACCATTCAATTTAGACTTAGTATGTTGGATAATTGATTGTCAACGAAGAGGATTTCCTAGAAGGAAGATCAATATTGAAAGATTTCCAGAAAGAGCAACTAAAGCCAGCTCTTGTGTTTTGTGATTATTTATCAAAAATTAAATATTTAAACATATTAAAAGTTCCGACTCGTGTTTCCAGTGGTGATGAAACTTATTTTATGGAATGTCCAAAAATGAAAAACATAATAATAGCCCCTTGTGGGGCACAAAATGTTTATGAAATTGATCACAGCAATTTCAAACTTAATGGAAAGATATGATCATAAAAACAATGTTATATTTATGGTTTTATTTATTTATGGTTAAGTGTCACAAAGGTGGACTGAAAGCTATTAAATAACTGACAAATTTCACATGAGATTTGTTTTGGTAGTCCTAAAAAGACTCAGTAATTATACTCAGTATATTCAGGCTATGTTCCGATTGTTTAAAGTTTGTATGATTATCTATAATGTAGGATATGGTTTTACCAATTCGAAAAAAAAAACAAAAAGAAAAAGATAAACAAAAAGAAAAACTGGCGGAAAAAAATCAGAGAGTTGATTGAGTATCAAGAAAATATTGGTGGCAATTAAATGAATAATCATAACATTAATTATAAATTTATGTTTAAATTGTTTTTTTTTAACAATAATTAAATATTTTTCTTTTATTAGATCACTGGAGTGTTCATCACTGGAGTGATCACTAGTTCATAATAGTTTTTTCATATTTTCAAATTACTTTTATTTATTATAAAGTGTTGACTAATTACTGTAAATATTTATCTTCTTATTTTCTATGAAATTTAAAATTTTTGATTCGAATTATTATTTAAATAGAAAAATGACGTTTTTTACAATTACTAGCACTATAATAATTCGTAAATTCATTTTATACGAGCATGCAATTTATTGTTTTCATTGTTCGATTCCTAAAATGACCGATCACTGTACTGTTTACCCCTATGTGTGATATGTGTTAATCTCGACCTTTCTGAATTTTTGTTAGTTTTAATTAAAGAAAATAGTTGCTCGCATAAATAAGTGCTTCCGAACATAGCCAGTATACGCGTAACTACCGATAACATTTTAGGAAATCGATCTACAGATAAATATGTATACAATTCTGGAATTCCAACTTCCTTAAATTCAAATCAGCAAAGAATCACACTGAATATCAATGAATTCTATTTGTAAGTTTTCTATTTGAGCTTTTCAAATCAAGAAATCTTCGATCGAATCCCATTTCTAATAATTTAATTTGGTGAGCATATCTTGTAAATTTTGATTTAGGTAATTTAAGCAATAGATATTGACAGTTTTCAAAGTTTTCTTTTTCTATTTAAAGAGGAATATAGCTTGAATATATAAAAATATATTTAACCTTTCTGTAGCTCTTAATATTATTAAGTGTTTTTAAGTCTACAAAACAAATCTCATTTTGAAACACAACAGATATTTGTATTCTATTTATTAGTCCTCAGTCCACTTTCGTGGCAATAAACAAGAACCAGATAAATAACGTAGTTTTTAAGATCACGTTTCGAATGTTATTTATCTAGTTCTGTTTAGTGCCACGAAATTGGACTGAGGGCTAGTAAATAGCATACAAATATCTATTGCGTGTCAACATGAAATTTGTTTTGTAGTCTTAAAAAGACTTAATAATATTATAGAGCTAAGGTAAGGTTGAATATATTTATATATTCAAACTACATTCCGCTTTAATAAGTTGGTATGATTGTATCTATAATTAGTTTGCTTTGACCCCAATATTCAATTATCTTTTTCTATTAGTTTTTTGCTAATAATTTTTGTTTGAAAGCGTGAATATTATAAAATAAAGTTGTAAAAACATGATGAACAAGTTTAAGATTAAGTTGATTATGATGACTTGTAATATCAACGGAGGAAGCTAAGTCTTTTATACATTGTCCATCTTGAAATTCTGCACATTCATAATTTTTGTTTCCAAGAAAATTATGATTTCATCCAGCAATTTAAAAAATTGTTTTAACACGTTATGAGTGGAAAGCCATCGCACTTCCGTATCATATGGTAGATCGGTGTATTCACATTCTATATCTTCTAAAAATAAAACAAATTGACGATGATTAAGCCTACGTGCTCGAATATAATTTTGGTGACTTGCTGGTGAATAATACCATGAAAATGTTCAAAATATTATCACCACGGTATTTACATACATATTTTAATCCCTGAAAAACTCCTTTAATAATACCGGTGATGGTAGGTGCACCAACTTTTCCAATGGTAACTTATGTTTCTTCAAAACTTCCATAAGCGCAACAAAAATATCAGCTTCAGTAGTTGTATTATGCATAGGAATGGCTTCCAAAAGTTCTTCACTTAATTTTAAACTAACATCGCATCCGCGAATAAAAACGGCCAGCTGAGCGATATATGGAATATCGGTACTTTCATCAATTGCAACAGAGTAGGCTTGAAATGTTGATATTATTTAGTTATGCTGATTTCTCAAAATTTCGGCTATTTTATCAGCTCTGTTTGCTACAGTATTTCGACTTATTTGTGCTGGACATAATACTTCCGCCGTTTATCAAAAATATTTTGAAATGTCTCGGCGGGCCGCAATATCTGTATTGTCGGGTCGCATGCGGCCCGCGTATTTGACATGCCTGATATAAACTCTTATCTTTCTAAAAGAATCAATAAAAAATTCGGTTTAAAATGTACGAATCTGTACTGCATCGTTTATGTGCAAAAAGTGTTATAGATATTTAAAATGTTTCGCGGCTAACGATAATTAATAAATTAATATGTTAATTATACGTCATTAAAACTGCAAAATAATTATTTAAAAGATTGCAAATTAAATACATTTTAAATTAAATACGTAATTAATAAATACGTAAATAATTTTGTTCATCGTGAATAATCGTGAATGTAGGTAGTCGGAGAATAATTGAATGGACTAATAATAATTAAATTAAATAATATAAATGCAAATAATTCCTTGCAGAAACACCTTATGGTCGATAGCCATTTGTTTCTTTTGGTGATTTTTGAAGATTATTATTATTATTGTTATTGTAAATAATTGTAAAAAAAAAACAACTATAATTTGATAATCGTAAAAATGTATCATTGACTTGTAATAAATTGATTAGGAGTATAAATTAATATTTGGAAAATGAAGGATGTAGAGAAGAACTTGTTGCAAACATAGAAGTTAAATTTTGGAAGAGACATTTTGTTAATATTGTTTGTAACTGTTGTACATAAATAAAAAAGAATATAACGATTTTTTCGATATAGGTCATGAGTTGTTGAGACGAGAAACATATGAATACTATATTAAGATAATAATCATTTAGTTTTTTTAAAAGGGATCGCAGACATACATCGACATAAAACAGTCATATAAAAGTTACATGCACGACAATTTTCCCATCCGAAGTTTTCAAACCGTGTTTAACGCAGCAATAATAAATCCATCATTGCTCAACGTATGTCTAAACTATGTGGCGTGAGAAGTTGCAGGTGTACCGCGTAAAATTTCATAATATAGGGTCTTCCAAGAGGTTTCATTTTGATATGTAAAAAACGAGTATTTTTAAGCGAAATCATCGGAAGTTTATTCAATTGTAAAGAGGAGGATATGCTATTAATAATGGAAAACAATATTAGCCAATGAATTATAATAATATTAAGAATATTATATATAGTAATAAATAGTAGCCAAGTAGTAGTCCTGCAAGCGTAGCCACTATCCGCTTGCAGGACCATATTCTTTTCATGAAATTATTCATCACTAATTCGCACATTTGCGACTGTATGTCCTCGATAACTTCACGAAGTCCATCTTGGAGGTCTTAAATCGAATGTGGGCCGTTGGCATAGATCTTATCTTTCACGTAGCCCCAAAGAAAAAAGTCTAGAGGTGTTAAATCACAAGATCGTTACTCGCGTGGCACGTAGCGCCGTCTTGTTGAAAATAAACGTAGTCCATCAATATCTTCCAATTTCAGATATACAAAATTATTAATCATCGTTCCATAGCGCAATCCATTTACCGTAACAGTTGCTGCAGCCTCATTTTCGAAAAAGGACTTTCGAAAATGAGGCCCGCCAGCCCGCAAAAAACCGCACCAAACAGACACACGTTGAGGATGGAGAGGCTTTTCAATAATAGTTCTTGGGTTTTCCGAGTCCCGAACGCGACAATTCTGCTTATTAACCAAGTCTCCGAGGTGAAATTGGGCCTCATCACTCAAGATAATTTTTCTATCAAATTCCGGATCAGTTTGATGCATTTCAAGGACCCAATCAGCAAAGACACGACGCTGTTGATGGTCGGTAAGCGTGAGTTCTGGTTTTAATGGAACTTTAAAAGCCTTCAGACCTAAGTCTTTATGCAAAATACGGTGCAATGTCGTTTGTGGAAGGCTCAGTTCCAAAGATCGACGAGAAATGGACAAACCTGGGTTTTCCTCAACACTATGGACCACAACAGCAATATTCTCAATAGTTCTTGTGCGACGTGCACTAGTTCGGTTCTTCACAACACTAACTTGTCCCAAAAGCTCAAACTTTTCCACCAGTTTCACAATTGCTGGCCGAGAAGTTGCTTCACGACGACCCAAAAATGCTTTAGTTTTACGAACTGTGACCGCAAAATTTTCACCATTTTTGTAGTGAATTTTAATAATTTCAATGCGTAGTTTTTACTTGTCATCTGTCAAGTAGTTACAGGTTGACTCATGACAACTGTTAAAATGGCGGGCTAATGAAAATGAAACCTCTTAGTGGAAGACCCTTTATATGTAAAAGTTTGAGCATAAAACGTTGCTAGTTCAAAAATTCAGTTCGTTCATTAACATTTATTATATAATGTATATTGATTTGTCAGCCCACATATCTCGTGAAATTATGATATTTTGCGAAACATTAATGAACAGCTCTGCACAAGGAAAACAAGGGTTTTATGGCCACGTTGCAAGATTGGCTCCAAACCGACTAACCAACCGTCTGTTCAGCTTCTGGCAAAACAAGAAGGTTCGTACCACTTGGTTGACAAAAACCGAGAAGGATATTAAAGAACTGTGAATAATAGATCTCCAAAACAGACAGTCTGTGAGACGCATCCTGGAGGAAGTCCGTGGATTTCATGAAAAAACACGAAGGAAAGGTACCCACTGGACAGAAGAGAAAAAGAGAGTCTCTCTGGCGACAATAGAGTTACAGCGGCAGAAGATGCGAAAATACTGGACAACGATCAAAGCCCAACAGTTGAACAAGCATGGTCCAAAGTAGGCCTATTCGAAACAAGAAGAAGAAGAACAGTTCTGCGAACATATTCTTGAAGCAAAAATTTAACTCGAAAACTTCACAGGCCTTACTAAGAGTTGTAAATAATCAGCAACAAAGCTCAGCTAATATCATTCTCTAAAAAGTAATTATATCACAAGTATTTTCTTTTGCTGTGTCACCCAAGACGTCACACAGTGGGGCCAAATATAAAAAAGCTGTCCAAAAATCGAAAAAGTTATATAAGATGTTGAAAGTCAGTACTCGTGGGTTTTGGGAGTCGCTGATTATGAATCCGAAGTCAAAATTTGAAATAGGAAAAAAATTGCGGATTTGATATGAAACACTTATAGAGAAAGTTCAAAGTGGTACTATAATACGATAAAACATATAATCGGTTGATTTAATGTTCATGAATCGTCACCCGAAGGATTCAAAATCAGTTGATTCAACATATAAATGGCTGGAGCTTCCTGTACTTGCTCTTTTACGTGGCACAACTAACAACCAAACTGCTTCTAGGTGCAACGATTTTTTTCGAGGCGCAAACTTAAAATAAATGGAACGGATATTAATAATGGGCCTCATCACTCAAAGATGATTTTTCGATGAAATTCCGGATCAGTTTTATGCATTTCAAGGACCCAATCAGCAAAGACACGATGCTGTTGATGGTCGGTAGGTGTGAGTACTGGTGTTAATGGAACTTTAAAAGACCTAAGTCTTTATGCAAAAGTCGGTGTAATGAAGATTGTGGAATTCCCAATGCCAAAGATCGACGAGAAATGGACAAACCTGGTTTTTTCGCAACACTATGTACTAGAACAGCAATATTCTCAGTTGTTATTGAGCGACGAGCACGAGTTCGGTTCTTTTGTTTACAACATTAACTTTTCCCAAAAATAAAATAATAAGTGTGGAATAATGTCTTCCAATGTTTTGTCTCGGGAACACTTTCTTGCAAAATCATCACACTCTTGCGCGTCTTCAGATATCTGTCTGCAATATCAATTTTAGGTTTTTTTTAGAATTTTTCACTTCTGCGCCAATCAATAATATCTTATATACCGAAGTTGGTATGTGGAACCAAGGATATAACTGTATAAAGATGAGCAGTGTGTAAGGTATAATCTAGAAATTTTATGAAATCGATTTTATCGCCCCTCGAAATTGTCTGTAATATAACATGGAAAAGCTAACATGGAAAAGTCCCGTCAACCCCTGTAATAGCAGCAGAAATGCTAGAGTTTTCGAAAAAATGTCGTGCTGTATTCCCATCATTCGAGCTACCGAACCAGCCTTTGGATCACTGCATATGTTTCAGTCACTTTGTCATTTAAATTTCATCGAAATTTTTTTCTCTCTTATCACATGTTGCACATGCTTCAGGTTCACCAGCGACAGATTCTAATATTCCATATTCAACATCGTTATAACTATTTATTCCAAAATATTCGATATTAAAGACGAAGATAATATTCGTAAAAGTGAATTAGGTATCATAGAACTCAATACAATGAAGAAGAAAAAGAGCGGAAACATTCCGAGTCGTTAATGTACGAAATTAAGAAAACTATGTTTTAAACTGAAATAACTCGCACCAATAACGCAGTTGCAGCTAGATGCAGGAAGTTTTTTTTTCATTCAGTAATAGTTCCATCTACAACATGCGAACTTACAAACTTTTCTCTAAGTGTTTAAATTTTTGCGATGTAATCTTCCGTTAATTTTCGTACGAATGATTAGTTTATTGTTATCTGATTATAGTTTATTGTTATAGTTTTTTGTTATTTATTGCATACTGATTTTCTACTTACTTGCTAATTTCATTTTGAAAAATTAAAATCGATTGATTTTTAGAGATTTGGCGTGCACTCGAATATTTGCTTACTGCACGGCGCGTCTAGCTCGATTGAGTGTTCCCTATTATTTGTTATACTGTAGCAGGTTTAAGGAATAGGGGATGCTGAAGTCTGGAATTCGACCTTCGGACCCTTACCCAACGTAACCCACGACTAGAAATTAACGGCTTTTTGGGATTTGGCCCACTGTGGGTCGTATGGCGAGTTACTTGGAGATTTTACAAGGCAAACATCGAAAACAGGTGGTTTAATTTCTTCAGCCGATATAATCTCACGTTCAAATTGCAGTACACATGTATGTCTTTTATTGTCTCCAGGCGAGACCCAACTCTGAGATGGTAATGCTAACTATGGCAGTCAACGTGTTGAATAAAGAATTTTATTAAACAATGTCTGCATCTGTTTTGTTCGATAAGTTTTCACTATTTTCACGCAATGTCAAAATTACATGCTTCCAGAACTAAAAGTTTTCTGAGCCAAAAGTTACTCAAGGTACATATTTGTTGCTTCCAAAGAACAAATTTTTCCATTTGGAGATTTGCGATTTTGAGATCTGCATAAGTAAAAATCTGACGTTGCTAGATCAGATGGGCTCTCCTATGCTTCTACTCCTCCTCCTATCTCTACTTGAAGATCTCCTCCTGCCTCGCTTCTGCTGGTTAGATTTATTTCTTAATCTACTCCTGGATCTACTCCTTCTTGACCTAGATCTGCTCCGAGAATATGAACTAGAACTTCTCCTAGATCTTAAACGCTTAGATCTTGATCTAGAAGGTCTGGAAGAGTTTCTTCTTTTTCTAAAAGCCTCGCGACTACTGCTTCTCTCTTAATTATAGTAAGATCACTGAAAACTAAACGATCATCAGCTTGATTCCATAATTTTCTTAATCGATCTCCAAATTTGAGCTTCTTCTTCACCGCCAAACGAAGTTATAAAAGTTATTTTCCTTGTGTTTTCTGGAGATGAAGATCTAGATTCAGAATTATCATGTAACGTCATATTGTTATTGCTTGGTGATTCCCTAGCTGCATAACTGAGTGGACTGATATTCGCAAGTCCTTTTTCTCTATGGGCTCTTCGTTCTCGCTGTGATTTCCTTTCAGAAAACAATGCTTGTTCATGCTCTTCTAAGTTTCTTCCGTGTCTGTTCATTTCATGATGCCCACATGAGCATACAAATCTGTTTTTAAAAAGAAAATTCAGTTTATATAATTACGCATTTATTATTTAATTACGCAACTCAATACACAACGAATTCCATTGGAATTCCATTTAGCTATATTAAAATTCCTCTCCACTGATACTCACTTAATTAAATCAGGAATCATTTAATTTATGATTCAAAGGCTTTCGAGTGAACATTAAGGGTATAATTTAATTGCGGAACATTCTAAACGGTTAAATATAATTATTTTACATGTATTTAGTAGCACACACGCTTGAATACATATGTTGATGAAACCTCATACATCATTAACTCTTGACCTATATTCATTAATTACAATTGCTATCCTAAATTAGTGCGCATCATACGTACCATTGAATACGAATTATAAAAAATAAATGACATTTTATTAAATGATGTGTGTAAATGATTAAGTGATTAAATCATAAAGGCATAATGTAAAATATTTTATTATAAAATGTATAAATTACCTGAAGAAGTCAGAGTGTTGGTGGAACATATTTTGTATTTATACAATAAATTTGAAACAAGTTATGTTTTTATTTTTAATAGAGAAATGAAGTTTCAACAAGTAACTCAAACAATTAAATATTATTAATTATACGTTTGTTAATTATATAACTTAATAACATAATTACTGCTATAAAATATATATAATTACTGATGCAATTTTAATAAATGTCTTGGAACCAATATAATTCTAATATTTATTGACCTTTATATGAATGTCCAGTTATACTTTCATACAGAAATGAAGAATACATTAGAATCTATACATAGCACCTTTTGTTAATTGTGCCTTTCTATACATATAAGCGTGTATGACCCGACTTAAGCAATTTAAATAATAGGTATAGAATAAATCCAAATTTGAAATTCTAAATTAATGTAGAAATAAGTTTTTTTTTAATATTATTTATCATATAATAAATAAAAAATGAAAATAAAAAATAAGTAAACGTACTCAAACAAATACGAAGTAAAAACAAGGCCAAACATTAATGTGATAATAAATAGTGGGTATAATGATGATATGTCACAATGTAGTATTGTTAACAAAAACCCAATTATTATTTTATATATAATTATATAACGAAATTTTTTTTTCTTTTAAAATGTCTTATACAGTGAACTAAAAAAATGATTATTATAGATAATTATATGGGTATATATGTAGATAAATTAGTGACTAAAACCTACATAATTTAAAATTAATAAAACTTCATTTTAAACATCACAGTTCATTATATTAGATCAGGGCTTCTTAAACTATGGGTCTCGACCCCATTTGGGGGTCGTGCTGAAAAAAGTTTAAGAAGCTGAATTAGATCTATAAGTTCGAGATTATTGATGAAACTGTATTCTTTCCTTAGTTTTCTAAAAATTTAGGGGATATTAAAAAAATTATTTTATGAAATATATATCTACATGCCTTTTTATATAATTCCAGTAATTTGTTTTCGGCCTTCTGTTTCAAGTTAAGTGCCCAATCAAATATTTTTAAATATTGGTGATACCATACTAATTATAGTTACAATTATATATACTTATTAAAAGACGAAATGTAGCTTGAATTTATAAATATATTCAACCTGTTTGTAGCTCTATAATATTAAGTCTCGAAACGTGTCTGCAGATGGCTATTCAATTAATTTAAATAGAAGGAAATGATTTAAAAACAATGTTATTTATCTAGTACTTGTTAATAACATGAAAATGTACTGGTACTAGTAATAAGATCTGTTGTAATATCTGTTGTATAATCTGTTGTATAATCCAATAACCTGCGTGGTATTAATCAGGAAGTAGTTCTTTTAGCAGAGAGATGTGTCTTAGAGATGACAGATATTTGTCATAGTCTTAATAAGACTTAATATTATAGAGCTAGCTACGAACAGGTTGAATATATTTATAAATTCAAGCTATATATCGTCTTTTAATAAGTGTATATGATTGTATCTATAATTAGTAGATTTCACCATTATTCCCTTATCATTTAAATCAACAACCTTAACTAAGCTCATTTCTTTCTGAACAAATATCAAATCTAACCTCGTCAACTAAGCCCGAGGTGTTCAAGCTAATGTAAGTGTATTCCAATTTATAATTCAAAAAAGCAAAGCTGCACTGATAAGAGATACATCTTGAAACGTAGAGATACGAACAGATTGAATATATCTATATATTCAAGCTACATTTCGCCATAAGCAAATATTTTTAGGAAATCGATTTTTTTAAAAAAAATTTACGTTAGGTCGAAACTTTAAACACCAGAGTTTGAAATTGCATTTCTTTTTTTGGTTAAGAAGTACAACAATTTTCTTATTTTAAATACATTTGCATGGCTTTTTATATAGGGTCCGCCAAAAGTATTGCACCAAGTGATATAGAATTAATACGCGTGCGATTTAAGACATCATATTTTAAGGTTGCATACAGTATCCACCAGCGCATATTTTGACGATATTTTTAATTTGTTAGTAATAATTGTTTTCGCGTGGTGGCGCTACATACGTTTTTTTTTAATGACATTATGGGTCGTTTTTGGTTTCACTGGATATCGTTTTTGGTATCATTTGATATCATTGGATTTTTTTGAGAAAAAGAAAGTCTATAAAAAAACGTGAGGTCACATAACAAAATTTTCAATAAATAAAACAAATGAATGGAAAAATAAATATTGTTTTCATTCTACGGTCTACATTACAACAAATAAAATAAGCAAGATGAATTAGAGAAGATGTTCAAATTGTTATGCATCTACTTCCTGACAATAGTTAATTCGGGTAATAAAACTTTTAAAAGCATTTCGCAACCATACACGAGGAATGCGTGCTATTTCGTTTCGTATTCTTGCTTCCCTAATGTTACTGGTTCAAGTTCTCTAATGTTACTGGCCTATTTACGTACACAACGCCCTTTAAATGTCCACAAAAGAAATAATCGGAAAAACGGTGTCAAGTCGGGGGAGCGTGGGGGGCACTCAACGTATCCTCTTGGTCGAATCCATCTTCTATGAAAAGTTACATTTAAATACTCGCGCATTTCCCTACCAAAATGTGCGGGTGCACGATCTTGCTGAAACCAGACATCTGTGTGGATGAGATCATTATTACATTATTATCAGGGTATCGTCGAATTTAATTTATTCGTGGAATGATATGTGTACGTAACATTCGCAGGTACTTTTCAGATGTTAGTCTTCCATCTATAATAAAAGGGCCAATTGATTATAATACCATCTAATATCCTAGACCACACATTTAACTTTTGCAGATATTGAGAATGAACTTCAATTTTTACGTGTGGATTTACTTGATGCTAGTATCTACAGTTGTGTCCATTCATAAAACCATTCAATTGGAACGTGGCTTCATCTGACATCACAATGTTCTTCATAAAATTATCGTTATCATTTATTAGTTGAGACATAGTTTCTGAAAATTCAACTCTGCGGTCAAAGTCATCTTCAGATAATTCCTGAACTAAATGGGATTTGTATGGTTCAAACCAGGGGTTCCCAATGTGTGACCCGCGGGCCAAATGCGTCCCGCAAAGCCTGTGAATTCGGCCCGCGATTTCGATACGATATATTATATTTGGAGGAGGAGGCCCAGGTCCAAATAGGACTGTAGGGCCACGAAGAGGGAGACAATCTCAAGCAGGACCTAGACACAAGTATAATTTGAATTTGTTGACAGACAAAATTTCTTAGAAAGTTACTAAAATTTGGACAGACAAACAATTGCAGGAATTTCCCAAATATTTGATTTGGTTTTGCATTTGTAGACAGACACATTTTTTTAGGAATTTTCGAAAATTTGGACAGACAAACCAATTTAAGTACTTACAAAATATTTTTGAAGTTGCGGTAAAAAATTGTCGTGTCCTAATTATGGTGCCTTGAAGAACCAATACAAAATTTTGAAAATTCGCGTTTCAAAATCGTGTCTTAGTTGTGGTGTCTTGAGGAACCAAGACAAAATTTTGAAAATTCGCGTTTTAAAATCGTATCTTAGTTGTGGTGCCTTGAGGAACCAAGACAAAATATTGAAAATTCGCGTTTCAAAATCGTATCTTAGTTGTAGTGTCTTGAGGAATCAAAACAAAATTTTTAAAATTTGCGTCTCAAAATCGTGTCCTAATTATTGAGTCTTGAGGAACCAAGACATAATTTTGAAAATTAGTGTCTCAAAATCGTGTCCTAATTATGGAGCCTTGAGGAACAAAGATATAATTTTGAAAATTCGCGTTTTAAAATCGTATCTTAGTTGTGGTGCCTTGAGGAACCAAGACAAAATTTTGAAAATTCGCGTTTCAAAATCGTATCTTAGTTGTGGTGTCTTGAGGAATCAAAACACAATTTTTAAAATTTGCGTCTCAAAATCGTGTCCCAATTATTGAGTCTTGAGGAACCGAGACATAATTTTGAAAAATCGCGTCTCAAAATCGTGTCTAAATTTTGGAACCTTGAGGAACCAAGACATTATTATGTAAATTCGGATCTCAAAATGGTGTCCTAATTATGGAGCCTTGAGGAACCAAGACATAATTTTTTAAATTGGCGTCTCAAAATCGTTTCCTAATTATGAAGCCTTGAGTTACCAAGACAAAATTTTGAAAATTCGCGTCTCAAAATCGTGTCTTACAATTAGTTGTGATGCCTTGAGAAACCAAAACAAAATTTTGAAAAATCGCGTCTCAAAATTTTGAAAATTCGCGTTTTAAAATCGTATTCTAATTATGGAGCCTTGAGGAACCAAAACATAATTTTAAAAATTCGCGTCTGAAAATCGTTTCCTAATTATGGAGCCTTGAGGTACCAAGACAAAATTTTGAAAATTCGCGTTTCAAAATCGTGTCTTAGTGGTGATGCTTTGAGGAACCAAGACAAAATTTTGAAAAATTGCGTCTCAAAATCGTGTCCTAATTATGGAGTTTTTAGGAACCAAGACATAATTTTGAAAATTCGCGTCTCAAAATCCTGTCCTAATTATGGAACCTTGAGGAACCAAGATATAATTTTGAAAATTCGCGTCTCAAAATCGTGTCCTAGTTTTGGAACCTTGAGCAACCAAGACATAATTATGAAAATTCGCGCCTCAAAATCGTGTCCTAATTATGGAGCCGTGAGGAACCAAGACATAATTTTGAAAATTCGCGTCTCACAATCGTGTCCTAATTATGGAGCCTTCAGGAAACAAGGAATAATATGCTCAAAAACATAGATTTTGAAGAAATGATTAACGATTTTGCCCATGTCAAATCTAGGGTACCTCTTCAATCAACATAGTGTTGTGAGGCTGCCACTAATGTTGTGGGGCTGCCACCAATGTTGTGAGGCTGCCAACAATGTTGTGAGGTGTGAACCATCGCCGACTTCAATGTTGAGAGGGAAGGACTGCTGGCCAACAATTCTTCGGACTCCGAGATATATCTAAATATCTCGTGATCTTGTAATGTAATGTTCACTGGGATTCGCAAGGCACGTAGTTTGTCGAATAATAGTCGAGTTGGTTTTAACAATTTAATTAAATAATAATACAACGAAATAACTTAAGACTTAAGAACTCATAGCTTACCACTCTACTATCTTTTCTCTTACTTCTTACCTCTTACTTGTTTCTGACAACTGAGGAATGGTATTTATATCATTCCTAGTATAATATATCAGTAAGAGGGGTTAAATCATCCCTCTAATTCAAATAAGGGGGAGATTGAATATTCTTGGCTCCTCCCACGAACAATCGAGGCTTAAATTCTCCAAATCCCTGAAAATGTCTGGTCCTCTGGTTAATCTCTATAAGAAGGTTTTTATAGGCCTTCGCACGTTTTCTAATATGTTTGGGGGAGGTAGATTTTAGCGTGGTAATAAAAACCCTTAGTTTCTGGACAAACTATAAATCAATTGCATTTATCCAAAACGTGGGACAAAGGGCACGTTTTGGAATGTGCGCTAATGGCACAGATGTCCAGTCCTGGTTTTTATTACAACAATAGATTTAAGCACTAACCTGTGAATTCTAAGAGTTACTTTTGTGGATTATATTATATCTATTCATTTAATCGACTATAAAGAAATTTAAAAAAATCTAGAACTTTGATTATCTACTTTCTTTGCCTATTCCAACAATATCGTGCTCTATCAAGGTCATAGGGGCTCCATTATCGTAATGTGCCCAGAGCCTCCCATAGGTTAAAGACGGCCCAGCTAACAATTAAAATTAATTGCATCAATATCACTCTATTATTCATCAGGAAAATCTTATAGCTCAGGTGTTGAAAATGTGTAATGTCATGAATGATATTCAGACAGTTAATTTTATCAAAAGGCATCAATCACCGTCAATTTAACTCTTTTAGAAGAGTCTCCATTTGGAGACGTTGTATATTTTTCAGAGGTCAGATGGTTTTCGAGAGGACGAACATTAAAAAGGTTTTTCAGTTTAAGAAAATAAATTACAGAGTTTTTAACTGAAAAAAATCGTGATATTGCTTCATTACAAGATATTAACTGGTTATGCGACTTGACATTTCTAGTAAACGTAATTGGTGTTATGAACGAATTAAATTTAAAACTGCAAGGTAATGGTAAGCTTATTTATGATCTTCTTAGATGTGTAAATTCCACAGAAAGAAAATTTCATTTATTACAAGAACAGCTTCAAATTGGTATCATTTGTCATTTTGAAAGATGTGGAATATTAGTAAAGAAAAATACCGAGGCATCAATTATTCTTCAACCGGAAAAGTATTACAAAATCATACAGTTTTTTAGAAGATTTTGACAAACGTTTCGATGATTTTAAGTCACGCGGACAATTACATTTTATTTTCAGATACATTTTCTTGCAATCCGCGTGACGTTTCTGAAGACATGCAATTTGAATTGATAGAAAAATTTCGATGCTAAGAATTCTTATCGGAACAATTCCTTAATTGATTTTTATAAAGGATTATCATGCGTGAATTACCCGAAAATACGAAAACATGCTCAACAAATGTCTTCATTATTTGGCCCGCCAAAAAATTCGGTAATATTAAATTGGCCCGTCTAAGAAAAACTTTGGGAACCCCTGGTTTAAACCTTTCCTTTTTTAATATTCTTCTCACTGACGCTTTAGAGATATTATGCTCTGCAGAGAGCTGACTGATGGAATTCTGTGGGCGTTCGGCTTCATCCAGCAAAATATTTAGTGCCCTATCAACATTTATTGCCGTCCTAGGTCTAATAGAGGAACAACGATTTTTCACACTTTGGTTTCTCCAATTGTTTTAACGGTTCGTGTCACTGTGGACCTACTGATAGGGATTATGCTTGGATGAGTGTTATTAAATAAATGACACACATCCGCGAGAGTTCCCGATCTCTCACGATCCCGATAACAAACGATTACCAGAATTTCTTTCCTTTCTGATTCTATTAAATTTATTTCTTAAACTTGATGTGCTAACGGTATTAACCTTGACAAGGTGTCACGTGTATCACATTATTATTTCTATTCATTTAGAATGAATAGAAATAATAATAACGAATAGAAATTTACATTCGTTCAATATTTATTTTTCCATTTACTAGATTTATTTCTTAAAAATTTTGTTATGTGACCCCCACATTTTCGATAGACTCTCCTATTCACAAAAAAGTCTATCCAATGATACCAAAAACGACCCATAATATCATTAAAAAATAATGTATGTGCGCCACATACATTATTTTAGTGGCGCCCACCACTCGGAAAAAATTGTTACTAACAAATTAAAAATATCGTCAAAATATGCACTGGTGGATACTGCATGCAACCTTAAAATATCTTAATGATGTCTTAAATCGCACGCGTATTAATTCTACATCGCTTGGTACTACATCGCAATACTTTTGGCGGACCCTGTATAATCTCAGTAATTTGTTTTAGTTGTTCTATTTTAGAGCAAGTTACGTGGCAAATATAATATTTTTAGAAAATTGATTTTTTAAACAAATTCTATATTAGATCGACACTCAACATCTTACATCTTCGATCTTTTTTCAACTACTTTCCTGTGCATTTGAACCTAGCTCGGGTTTCAGGTTACTGGGCTTGGCATTTACCTCACACTTCGTAAAGAAAAGGTTTTTTTTTGGCACTTAACTCAATTTTAACTTCAACTCCTTAATTGTATTAACGAGGTCTTTTGAGATTTCAAAACTAATTTAAATTGTTTATTTTAAAATTGCGAAGCCGCAATCCTAGCGGTTTTAGTTATTAAAATTAGCGAATAAAATTGGTAAAATCGAGAGAAATTTTGTTAGGCAGGGAAAGTAATGAATTGTTGTGAAAAATAGACAGACAAATTGACACAAAACAGAAACCTCCTGCAAATATTCCGCAATCCGTTTTTAATTATCTGTAACCGTTCTGGAGATATCGACTTATCAAATCGACAATCGCAAAAATTTTTATTTGAAATTTCGAAATGAAAAATTGAATTATGCAAACAGTTTACACATTGATTTATTGCCTTGTATAATTGCAGTGTGCTAAAAATGATTTCGTTGCGATTTGCAGTTTTCGAGAAAAACTTTTTTCTGAACAAACTGAAGATCTGAACATTTTTGACGATTTTTTCAGAACGTTTTGTCATTATTTTTTCAGGTCATTATTTATTCAGCAAATCGAAGTGCTCAACATGTTTTTCGAGTTTATTTCGCTAGAAAGTTAAAAATAAGATATCGGCGATTTATCAATTTTTAAGGCATTTCCTCCAACTTTTTGCCAAGTTTTTCCCACAGAATAATTTAACTGTCTTCCGTACGCATCTTTTGAGACTAAATTTATGAAAATCGATTAGAAGTTTCACGAGAGGTCAATTAAAATCTAAGTCTCTTAATGGATTGATTATTGGGTTGTTGCGACCTCTTAAAACTTAAGTTTTCTATAAAACCGTTATTTATTCTCTGGCTATTTTTCGGATGCTGAATCGATTGGTGAAAATTATAAATCTTTTCAGAAGTTATGGCATCATGACATTAGCGGAAATACCGTCAAACTTCCATAACTCGAACTTCTGTAACTAAAATTTTTCTACAACTCGAATATTTTTAGAAATTCATACATTTAGATAGCATTTTACATATAAATTAACTTCCATAACTCGAATTTTCCTTAACTCGATTTTTCTATAACTCGTAGTAAAAATTTGTACAATGGTAAAATTTTACATACAAAATAATCTCTATAACTCCAATTTTTTAACCGTCGCGTATTTTCCAACTAAGAATTTACCAGCGGATGTGCTTTAGAAAGATTACGACAGGATATTATTCTGCAGAGAATCGGAAATCCAAAAAGAGACGATATAATCTAAGATCACCAATATTATCCAAAACAATAAAAAATTACTAACTTTAAAAAAGTTATACATTAAAATTATTGTTAATTAATTATAATTCTATAACATCATATTAATAATCTATACATATTTCTTTTTTGTTTATAAATATATACATATGTATTTACTTTGAATAAATTGTGTATTGTGTATTTTACTCATTTTATAGTTATGTATTTCTATAACTCCAATTTTCTATAACTACAATTTTTTTTCATGAACTATTGCAATTCGACTTAGGGAAGTTCGACTGTATATCGTTATTTATCTAGTTATTGGAAATTTTTAAAGTGTTTCTGAACATGTTTTACCCATTGATTGCAAATATGAAAATTTGACAAGACTTTGATTGAATTGATAAAATCGAGAGAAATTTGGGGAAATGTTATCGCTCGGGCAGAGAGCGGAGCAAGCTATGAATTTTTGACGAGGAAAAACGTATTTGTAGGAAAATGACCTCCTGAAAACGACGTCACAATCCGTTTTAACATTAAATATTTCAACATTATTGACAAATAAATTCTAGATATTCTTAATTTGTACACAAATCTAATGGTTTAACAAAATTTCTGATTTATGAACAGAATTAATTTTCTGATTTATGAACAGAATTAAAAATCGATTGCAAAATTTCAAGACTAAAAAGCAGAAAAACTTTTAAGAAACCACTTTTTTTTATTAAAATATACTATAAAGTAGAACATATTTTTTTTCAATGTTGACTATAATTAAAAGTGTGGAGAGCATCCATGAAGTTAACGTTTATTTAGTTTGACCCTTTTAATCATAGTAAAGACGGAAAACACATTTCAACTTTTTAGTGAATTGTAATAAAAATATAATAATATATATATATATATATATATATATATATATATATATATATATATATATATATATATATTATTTCTAAAATATACTATAGGTTAGGGGTTGGCCGACTTTCAAGTGAGAAGAAACCACCCAATAAGACAGACCATAGGGTAAAATAGTATATTGTGTAACTAGTGCGGAAAGTTGTCAATTGCCCACTAGAGCGAAATTCATTCGCTCGAGAGGGCAATTGACAATACCAAGATTGGGATCCAGGTGCCACCAAAAAAAAAAAATAGAATCAAAAATTAAGAAGTTGCTTTTTCAATTCCTCCGCCTCCGGTGGTGTGGATTCGTCATAAGAACTCTCCTCAGTCTCCGGTATGACCATAGAATTTACACTTATTATAAAAAGTTTTCTTTAATTCTTATTTTGTAAAATTTCTGTCACTGTCACGTCACTTTTTTTAATATTGAGGCCTAAGACAGGCCTTAGCGATATTTGCGTGCGTTACCCAAGTTATGTGGTAATACAATCAAAAGTGGCATTCCTCTTACTAAAAAACGTGCGCCAAGATAGTACTTTTAATGCATGAGTAATAAAAAAGAAGTTAGCGTAGAAATCACCCCACTAAAATATATTATAATACATAATAGTCAGCCCACTAAAAAATATTATTATTAACAATTCACTCGAATACGGAATTTTCCCAGACAATTTCAAGATATCTACTATAATACCAATCCATAAGACTGGAGACAAGCAAGATATAGAAAAATACAGAGCTATAAGCTTACAACCATCTGTCTCTAAATTTATGGAAAAACTACTTACGGTCAGAATATCATAATTCCTAGACAAGAACAAAATCATTAGTAAACAGTAACACGGCTCAAGGACGCCCAGTGGAAACAGCTTGCGTCAATTTTATGAAACACATATATGAGAACATAAAGAATAATAAGCCAAGCGGAATTTTCCTGGATCTATCAAAGTCCTATGACACGATGAACCATGGTATTCTTATAAACAAACTAAATAAATATGGGATGAGGAGACAAGTAATCGAACCGATAACATCGTATGTAACCAATACAAGGCAAATAATTCAAAATAATACGTCACAAGGTAACATTAGATAAAGTCACTCAAAACAGTCACTATTGTAATACCATAGGGACAAATACTATTTACATTATATGCAAACGACCTAGCAGAACATTTAAACACCACCCCGCACAAAATAGTAAACTACGTCCGCATAGTTTACTATTTTGTGCCAATTTTATGACAATATATTTCCAATAAACAGAAGGGCAGAGGATATACCAATTCTTAAATGTAACGAATGAAAATATTGGCAGCATGGTTCACAGCTAATTTTGAATAAACAAAAAAAACCAAAATAATTACTTTTACACCATCAACATCAACCATCAACAACGCTAGAATACAGTTCCAGTAGCAAGTGATGCTGCTAGGGTTTAAATTAGGAGAAAACTTAGAATGGACATACAATATTTATACCTTGTCCACAAACTAAACAGGACTGTATTCGCTCTAAGAATTTTAAAACGCTACATGTCGACCGAAAGCCTTATGAACGTATATTTCGCTACTTTCCATAGCAATTTAAAATTCGGAGTAATGTTTTGGGGAGGAAAGAATATTTCCCAAATATATAAAATTTAAAAAAATGGCAATTAGAACAATCCAATCCCTAGTCTACAGAGATACTTGCAGAGGCAGGTTTACTCAGGCAACAGCGACAGGGACTTTCATTTATGAAACACTAAAATTTTCATTAAAAAATAAATATTTATTTGGGACTTTTTAAAAAAGAAGTTCGCAGATTAATTGTAGATATTGAACCGTACAACATGGAGGAATATTATGAGAGGATAAAGAAATCAACATAAGCATGTGATAGAAATTGCTGACACATTTAATTTTATTATATTCATTTCACGTTATATACCTTAGATAGCGAAATATTTTAAATTTTGATTTGCATTGAATTGAAAAAAATCCACTATGTTGTAACCACACATAATATGTAAAATTGTTATATAACTTATTATTCACAGTTATATAAAATTCTTCTTCAGTTACTGTGAACGCAATTTTATTACATAACTCTTTTTATATAATTTTTATTATATAATTTCATTTTCTAGATAATTTAATTTGGTCTAAGCACATTATTAAGTCTTATAAATATCGACGGCCCCTACGTACATAAAGACATGTCAAAAATGGATTTTTTTTAAATTCCACAATTGACTTTAGATTTTCCATATGCACATACCTGTATATATATATATATATATATATATATATATATATATATATATATATATATATTTTAAATATTACGTTTTTAAAGTCATTTACAAATCGTATATGAGAACAAGTATTATACTTACAACGAATAAGTGTTGTAGATGCGGATGTCTAGGCGGATATCGTTTCGTATGGTGTTTTCAAATGCGGTGTTTTCTTATTTAAATTCTATTTTATAAACTGTTTTCTTCTTTTCTGTGTATAAAAAGGTATCATAGACATGTCTGACATGCTTTTATTTTAATATCAGCGTAGTAACATAGTCATTTGTCAGTTTTTTTCCAAGAAAATATAAAAAAAGAAGATATGTTAAGTTATTATAAAGTTTTTAAAGCTAATGAAACATTATAGAAAAAAATATTTATAATTGTAAGTACATAGAATTATTT
The DNA here is from genome assembly GCA_944588485.1 of Phosphuga atrata. Lineage (NCBI taxonomy): Eukaryota > Metazoa > Arthropoda > Insecta > Coleoptera > Silphidae > Phosphuga > Phosphuga atrata. The sequence continues at coordinate 25,423,942 of OX155893.1, forward strand.
CTAGAGCGGTTTGAACATAATTAACGCTCTCCTGTAAACCTCGGTTTTTGACATGTCTTTATGTACGTAGGGACCGTCAATATATTGTTCGTATGTTAGGAGAAATGAGGATCTTGCGAAATTGTTACGTATGCGTCATCTGCAATTTTCAAACGGTGAGAATTGCGAGTTTTCTACAAGAATAGTTAAAAATTACACATTTAATTTGGAATCTAAAGGTGTATTCCGCGACTTCCTAGCGTGTATAACAAAAGAATTATTGTTGAAAAACGGTCAGTTCTACCACTTGACGGCTGAAGGAACAGCTATCTCGAAATTTATCCGGATTTTCTTTTTAAAATCGAATAGTGCTCATTGAGGCCTATTGATATGTGCTACATGAACTTTTTGCGGCTGATAGCCTCAACATGACGAGCGTTTAAAAATGTCGTCTACTTTATATAGTCTATTTTTCTGCTTCATCTTCGAAAAATCATATGCCTCATTTCCTTGAGTTTGCAAGAAATAATTTTAACACAGATCTATAAAACGCATTAATTTCATCGTTCCGCTGTTAATTATTGGGCCATGGGATTTTTGTTCGTTCAACTCCGGATTCATTCTCCATTTAAACCCATGTAAAATGTAAATCCAAATTCAGAGAAGGGGTATCCAAAAAAATATTGAAAAAAATATCATTTTTCACATTTGTGACAAAACCAAATGACTTTATAACCACATACCAGAATTCCACATACGGTGCATCAAATCCCTATTTTCTGTTTCGAGACACTGCAGAGATATTTGGCAAAATCCTCCAAAACTAAAATAATTTCTCGCGTCGTCACCAATGGCAGCGGAACGTTGAATTTTCGCCTGAGTGTACTTTTTATAGGTATCCATGTACAGTAAAAATTTCGTTAGAATCCTTTGAGGTTAAATGTATTTTTTGCCATTTTTGGGTATTTTGAAATTTCCGCGTGCGGTTTTGGATAAAATTCGTGATTGACAGGTTTGATTTCCTTAAAAAATAGCCTAAACGAATTTCATCCCACGTAGAACAATAAAATTATACACATTTGTACACAAGGCATCGTTCTATGAAATCACTTTGTCAATTTTGCAAAATATTTTATCTGGCGGTGGCCGTCACCTCTTAAAGCCAAACCGGAAGAGAAAACAATAAATTCAAATATCTATTGGTTGATAACTGTAACAGATTTTTACAAAAAATATTTAAGTTCTATATAGACCATACATTTTTCTATAGAAATTGATATTTTGACATCTTCGCGATTCTGGCCTTAGACTTCTGTCCTCAACTTCATACCATTACAGAGAGTAATAAATTCTTATAACGATATTTTGAATTGAAAAATTTACTATGTTTTTACAACTAATTACACGCAATGAGTGCTAAAAACATAGTTATTTTTTTAATTCAGAGTAAGTATAGATACTATGTAGTAACATTCGCAAACCATACTTTTTATCAAATGACTATAGCTTGAAAAGTTTAAATGGTGCATTAAAAAAATTTTCAGTTCTATATAGATTATACATTTTCTATTTTCGTTTTGTTTTCTATTTTCGACATTAACGTCAGTTTAGTAATTTATTGGTTATTATTTGTTTTTGTGAAATTTTTGGAAACAAGTGTTGCTAATTGTCTAAAAGCAAACTTACTATAATTGGAGGAGTGATATTGGAAATCAAGAGTTGCCAACCTTCATAAAAGGAGGTTACTATATATGATGAAGTGACATTAGTAACTAAGGCTTACAACTTTGACGAAAAAAAGTCTTAACACCTGACTTTTTCTGACTTGGTTATGTTATCTGTCAAACTTGACAAAAACAACGTAACTTCCACAAATAATTGGTGAGATTATGTTTGAGTATGGTAACTCAACAACACGATACACAACACGATACCAACTTGATTAAAACAATATGTTCGTTATGTTGAACGTTAAAGTTGGCAACATCAATGTCATTTAATTAATTTAAAGGTTGTGAAAGTTTTAGTGAGATTTTCAGTAACTTACTCCACAGCTGTTTTTTTTATCGTCGTCGATGTACACCTTAGTAGCTAATATCACATCGTTAGATATACTAACTTTTTTATGAACGTTGGGAGCTTTTTATTTCTAATATCACTCCTTAAATTAAAGTCACTTTGATTTCAGATAATTGGCAACACTATGATTAAGTACATCTCAAAAGTGTTTGATTATATTATTTTACAAACCTGACACCATTCAAATCATTTGAGACGAATGAATTATTAGTTAATATTTTGTGCAGTAGGAGTTATACATCTTGCAACTCATACAACCTGAGGTGATGCGCTTTTTACAAGAATCGTGCAGCTCACAACTATGCTTACTCTTTCATATGCAACTTCACGTTCCACATATATCATGTGGCGCTGAAAGCGCCACAAGTGTCAAAATTTATTATACAATTTCACCCTCATCAATTATTCCACCTTTAGCAACTATTCAATTCTTTTCAACTCATCCATCCACAATAACTATTCCATTCCAAAAATATCGATCCAAAAATATCTAGTTTATGAACCAATGAAATAATGATGAATGATTATAATTTATGAAGTAATGGGATGGATATTTATGTATTACATCGATAAAAATCTAGTTATTTCATTTTCAATAAACTACCTTCTGTTACAATTATAATTATAATTTTAAATAAATTATATTCAATAATAACTGATATGGTTAGACATACATATACATGGTCAGACAGATAAGGCTGTACAGCAGAAAACGGGAATTTAAAGCGACACAGAGTATTCGAAACAATATAGAAACGTTTTTATAGACAAAGCTATAACTATAAGACTAAGGCCATCTGCATACGACTCCTATCGTCATCGTCGCGTCGTGCATTTGTCATGCAGCGACGATGACGATGCGCCTGTTCATCCGCATACGAAGCGATTTTCAATCATCAAATTATAAATCGTGAAGATTCGAAGTCGAGTGATGAAGAAGAATTTGTTTTGTTAAATTATCTTTGCCGCCGAAAGAAAAAGGAACCATTGGGTGCATCCCATATATTACAAGAAACTCAACTAGGAGATTATTTATTGCCACGGAGGTGTTAGTGGAAGATGATTTCAGACATTTCAGACATTTTACAGAATGTCTAAAAATACTTTTAAAGGGCTTAAAAGCCCTAGTGTTATTTGCGAAGCCTGCCATTCCAAAATAAAATACTAACATGTGCGAATGTATTAGTCGTATTGAACAGGAAAGAGTTATCTTCTGAGCTATTTCTACCCAAGCTCTTTTAATAATATTGTTATCCTCTTAAGTAAAATATTGTTGCAATACGTATAACTACATTATTTTATCTGTTTTACCACATCATATCTAGTTTTATTCAGTTGGTTTTCTAGTTTTCCAATATCATTCTTAATTTGTCCACTTTTCTTATTCGTATAATCCCTCCTTAACTCGTTGTTCAGCAATTTTCTAATCTCCTCAAAATTCATTCATCGTTCATGCGATTCTTCGCCGAACTTACTCTCTTCGACGATCAAATCCTTTTTCTCGAGACTTTTAGGAATTTCTTCTATTAATCCTAGTGCAAAATCAAATCAAGAGAAGATTGTGAAAACCGATTACTAGAGTTTTTTGCCAATATGGACCAAGACTTCTATGAGAGAGGCATTATGAAGAACACATTATAGAGCCAAACCATGGAGAAAATATGCACCATTTGACAAAAAAATGGTAATCCCAAACACGTTTAATAGTCTTGAAGTTGACGTAAAAACAAATGATTTCTTTTCCCAAACTATTTTACAAATACATTGTTTTCATTCGCATTTCAACATACAATATCTACCGAGATACAACTTGAACTAAACTTTGTTCTGCTTAGTCATCACATGTGCACAATTGCACCCCCATATATCGACCTTATGGCACGTTCTTTATATGAGTCATTATTTTTATACAAAAAGTGATTCAAATTAAACGTTTTATAAATTTTCACGCATTTATTTAATTTGTAAATAGATAGTTAAGTTTTGATTATTTCACAATCAAGAGCGAATAAATAAATAACAAATTAATTTGTTGCAAATTCGTTTAGCTTCATCTGAATTTTTAATTTTGATTTGAAACAAAGCAAATTCGTTATTATTTTTTTTTAAACTAAATTAAAATATTTTTAGATTTCAGTTAATTTCCTTGAACAAATTAATTCATTTTGATCAACAACAAAAAAAAATAGCTTTTAAGATTATTTTATTAATTAATTATTTGCAATTTCCTTTAACATTTTATTACAATTATTATTATTACATATTATTATTACAATTTTTGAAAAATTGTTATTATTGTATAACATTATTGTTTACATAATAAACATATTATTGTTTACAGTTTACATAATTGTAAACAAACAAAAATTATTTCTACATTGCAGATGAACAGTTTTTGTAAATCTATGCGACAGATCAGTTTTAATTTGCATAATATCAATTTAAATTTGCATAAAGTTTATTATAAACTGACTATTATTTACTATGCTGCGAAATGATGTGTATAGGTTAGGTATTTGAGCTTACCGCATCCCAGTAGGTAAGAAATTTGAGTTTGTTTGTGGGTCCGAAAGTCTCGCCCATGGGACTGATATCGCTGGGCACGTGAACGTACACCCAGTCGTAATAACAAGCCCCCCAGAAATGCGCGGCGGCAAACAGATGAAACGCCGGAAGCATCCCGCGCTGTAGCCTCTCGAACATCATTTATCTGTTTCTAAACCGTTATCAGACGGAGATCGAGCGAGACTGACCGGCGGCGACAGCGAACGTCTGAACGTGGTGAGACGGCGACGTCGGAGCCCCGAACGCGATTCGACCGACATCCGCGGCGATACAACTGCAGACAGACGGATTGGGAACGTGCGTGGAGTTTTACGCTTCGCGTGACAGGCTGACAGAAATAAACGCGCATTGTTATTTTTTTTGGCTCACTAGGGGCGGTTGTTCTGGTTACACCAGAGAGGGCGTCACCAGAAACGTAAACACACCGAGTATTTATCAGTTAAATTTCTGTAATACCAGAGAGGACAGAAAGTTATAAAGTTTATCAGAACTAAATAGGCAAGACTAGTTATGACTAGACAATACTAGATAAGGACATGCACAGGACTGGACTAGACAAGTAGCGTAGCGAAAGGTGGGCAAGGGGCTCTGTCATGCCCTGGGCCCCACTCGCAGGGGGGCGCCAAATGTTCTCAAAAAAAAACCAGATTTGCCGGAAAATTTCAATTGTTACTTTAATCGATTTCGGGGCAATATATATATATATATATATATATATATATATATATATATATATATATATATATATATATATATATATATATATATATATATATATAATTTATTTCGTTTCTTGATTTGTCGCTAATAAAGTGTCGTGCCCCGTGCGGAAGAAACAAAAATATTCGTCGAATTTAAACAAGCCTACGACGATAGTATAGAATGTGATCAATTGCACAAGATTTTGCTTGGCCTGGGAGTACCCGCGAAACTACTCCGTCTAACCACAGCCAGGATGAATAACTCATCGGCCCAAGTAAAGTTACAGAACTCGCTAACAGACCCATTTGAAGTAAAAGAAGATCTCAAAAAAAGGGATGGCCTCGAACCAATACTCTTTAATCTAGTACTGGAACATGTCATCCGGTAAACCACAGTCAACAAATAGGTGCAAGGAATAAGATATGCAAATGACGTTGACATCATGGATAACACATCACAAGCAGCGGAGCAGTGCTTCATCAAGATGAGACGGCAGCCAAAGAAGTTGGTCTGATGGTTAATCAAAACTAGACCAAAATGCTTACATCATGTCGAAACTCCAGAACCAGACAAAGAAGAAACAACATAGCAAACGGCAATATTCAAACAGTGAGATGTTTCACTTACCTAGAATCCACTTTAACGGCCTGCATCGAACCCGACGAAATGCAGCGAAATGAATAAGTAATACAAATAAATCCTATGGTGCCATCCTATCCTATCAGCCATCGTATAAGTTATATACTCCAAGCTTGCACACCGCAAAACAAAACTAGCTCTGTACAAATTGCTCATTTGACCAGTTCTATGTTATGATAGTGAGGCGTGGGTACTTCTTCTTCTTTTGGTTCTATAGACCAGGAGGGGCTTTGCCTTCCTTAACTATCACCTTCCAATTCTATCTGTCTTCACAGCTGGCATCCAATCTCGAACTTTTAAGACTTCATGTCTTCTTCTATCTTATCCTTCCATCTGGCTCAAGGGCTTTTTTCTACCTCGCGTGTGTGAAGTTTTGCCTGAAATATTTCTTTAGGGGCTTCTTAAGGGATGAGATTGAGATGGGCGGGACATGTCCAAAGATATCGAACGAACGAACGGCAAAATTGGCATGGGAGAACTACCCCACTGGTAAACGACCGCTGGGAAGGCCGCGTATGAGATGGCGCGATAACGTAATCAGCGACCTACGTACCATGGGATTGGACTACGACACAGATGATGATGGACCGACAGGGGTGGAGACGCATTGTGTAGTCAGCCAGAACCCACATAGGGCTATAGAGCTACGGATAAATAAATAAATAAAATAAATTGCTTCGAGAGGAAAATCCTGCGACGCATAATTGAATCAGTATGTGAGGATGAAGTGTGGAGGATAAAGTACAACTTCGAAATATATAAGAAAACGGATGTTGCTTCCAATATCCGAATAGGAAGACTAAGATGCGCTGGTTATGTTCAGTGGATTGACCCAACAAGGACGCCCAAGCGAACGATGCAGAGAGCGATAGCAGAAAAAACCTGTCGGCAAAGCCTTTAACTGCTTCGAGAGTTTTTTTTCTCTGTCGATACTCTTTTCAATGCTGAGCTTCTGATTCATTGTCTCTCTATAATATATATATATATGTCGTAGTCATATAGTGAAATCCATAAGATTGTATAAAACTGAGTTATTTTATGATCTGCCGACAGTTCATGTATTCTATTTGAAATATGACTAGCTAGTTCGTGAAACCATCTCAAATATGTTTCTTTATTTATCTCTTTATTAATAGGTGTGCTCATTAAGACAAGTTGCTTTTTACTATCAAATGACAGCAATTTGGCATTTTTTTAAATTTCATTTTCTTTTTTTCTTTGTCGATACTCTTGTTTACGCTGAGCTTTTGATTTTACTGTTGCCTCTCTACAATGAATATAAATATATTGAAAAAAAATAGCAAACACTGTAACCACATGTACGATAAGTCTATGTAAACAGTAAGCTATTCCTTCAAATTATAATATTTTAAGAACCTACTTTTCTGAATCAGTATTTTGTATAATTTTCTTTTTCCTTTTTTCTCTGTCGATACTCTTTTTGATGCTGAGCTTGTGATTTCACTAATGTCTCTCTATAATGTAAATGTCATAGTGATATAGTGAAATCTTTTAGAATGTGTAAAACCGAGTTATTGCATGATCTGCCGACAGTTCGTGTATTCTATTTGAAATACTTGATAGAACTAGCAAGTTCGTGAAACCATCTGAAATATGTTTCTTTATTTATCTCTTTATTAATAGGTCTGATAATTAAGACACGTAGCTTTATACTATCAGATGACAGCACTTAGGCATTTCTGGAAACGTCGAATCGGTAAGAATGATAGTGTAAATGCCAGTTAGACTAGTCCTCTTAAAATTTCACGAGCTGAACTTGCATGAGATTTCATGAGCTACACGAATTAGATGAACTACTCGAACTGCCGACAGAGATCATGCAATGGCTCAGTTCTAAACAATCTGACTGATTTCACTATATGACTACAATATATATATATATAAATATAGTAAATATCAATCACTCAAATTACATGTACGATAAACATGTGTAAACAGCAATTTATAAACTGACTTTTTTCAGTATTTTTTATCCTTTCTTGACTTACCATTTCTCAAAGACTAATTAAAATAATTAGTATAATATAAACAATATAACTCTCCTATGAATTAAAACAACAAAAAAGAAAAATACGTTTCAACAATTTTTATTTCTGCTTCTTGTTTAGTTTTAAGGTTATAAACAGATCACGCTTGTCTGTCGCTCTGCGATTGAAAGAGAGGGCATTATAGAAATATACAAATGAAAGAAAGAGAAAAAATGAGAGAGAGAGGGGTATGGAAATATACACTGAGAAAAAGTGAGAGGGCGCATAACGGACACCGTACGAGGACAGCGTACGTTACGTAACGTTTTCTGCCGAATCGCTCCTACCGAGACCTCCCTAAATGAACTTCGTTCCAAAAACCTGGCGGCAGACTCCGCAAGCTTTAGGACGGTGAGGTGTAAAGAGTTGCGATGTCGCTTCTGAAGGAACTCGGCAACGGAGAACCGGCTTAACTGGAGGCAAAGCATAGGGGTAGGCCAAGGCCCGATTTGGGCTGTAATTCCATTGGAAGGAAGGAATTAGGTAAGACAGTGTCTGCCAAACTTTTTGAACTCATAGTACAAGAATAAGGAGAATTTGTTTCGCCGCACACCAAACAAAAATTTCAACAAATTTAAATCTACTAGTACAAATGGAAATAAATAATTAATAAATAAAATAATTAATTGAAAAAGATTGTTTTGAATTTCATTTCCATGGGAGTTGAGAAACCTAAATCGTAAAGATACGACGACCCTAATGTCAAAAGAGATTTAATGAATGTAGTAGGTAATCGAGGATATCTGGTCCAAAGCGAAATCCAAAACTCTAACAGCTCTAGCACATAAAATGAAGCATAAGTTCGTTTTGTAAACCGATTACATTTTCTTCCTCTCTAAAGACATGCGTACTGCCGTATCTTTCGAACAGTTTGACGAAACACAGACGGAAAATGGAAATGAAAAAACAAGTGACGAAAAATAGATGGAAAATGATACAGAGAGCTCTTCAATTGTTTTCCACATTTCTGCTTTTATTAAAATTTGTTTGGGAAAACCCAGACGGCAATCGAGCTTTAAAGTTCCGTGATCTACAGTTCTAGTTTGCTGCGAAGTCTTCCAACGTTCAGCAATATAAATCAGTTATCTTCGTGAAGAAATTCAAATCTAGAATTTGCAGCACCGAATAAAGATATTATTTCCGTTTGAAAAGAGGTAAATCGTAAAATAAATGGCATTATTTTAAATAAATGGCATACATTTTGCGTCTGTAATGGACTCATAACAGCACTCATATGCGTGCGGTTATGGCTCGCCGAGTGCGATACAATTTTCTCAATGTGTATCGGCAATTTTTTTATTTATAAATGGCATAAAAGTGCACAAAACCAAAAAATGCTATAAAAAACTCGTTCGTAAGGTGTTTTTCAGCACTTGTGCATTTGAAAACTCCTCGCTACGGTCGTCATTTTCAAAACTTGGACGCGTGCTGTAAAATGCCGCTTACTGAGCTCAGCTCGTCCTTTAATATACTATTGCAGTTTATTTTGCTCTAAAATTACAAATAAGCACTATATTAGCTATTATTTCAGCTTTCAAGGTTTTTTTTTGCTGTTTTAACATTTCAAACATGTCTTCTAACTTCGCCCAAGTTTTACATAGAGAATAATTTAGTATTATTCCTTACGCATCTTTTGAAACTAAATTTATTAAAATTGGTTGTAAATTTCTTTGGAAAGAAAGAAAAACTCAAAAGTTCTCCAAAGGTTGATGACTGGGTCAAGGCGATTTTCGAATTTTAAGCTTTCTAGCAAAACTGTATATGTTTTCCGTCTGAATCCCATGATGGAAAGCTATAAGTCCATAGGAAAACCATTCTCAGTTGCAGATAATCTTACAACACTAAAATAAAAATTCAAAAGCAGATTGTAATAGTAAGTAATTAGTGATAAAACGAATGCCAATGTTGAATGCCAAACATTTGCGAATGCTAATATCTGCCGCCGATATTCGCGAATGCGAATGCAAATATTCAGTTAAATTAATTTTGAGGTTAGAGTGTGATGAGTGATTTCTTAAAATGAGTAAATCAGTTTCTACTTCAACTGAAATATGGATTTCCTGCTTTGCGATGCCAAACGAGCTAGATGCAAGCAAGCTCTGTATCAATAAATATTCTCGAAAAGGAAGAACTACAACGTCTATGAGAAATCATTTGAAGTCAATGCATAAAAATGAGTTTGCTGAATTGCAAAATGCAAAAAAGTTAAGCAGGATGCAATTAATGGGATGCAACTTGCACTTGCATCATCTTCCCACGAAAGTACTAAATCTGACGCTAAACAGATGTCACTTCAAGAATGTGTCTAAAAAATGAAACAGTGGGATAATAAATCGTGAGGGTCCTTGGCAGTTGATAAATCAATAAATGAAATGATTGCGTGGGAAGACTTGCGATTTAGTTTCGTGTAATCTGTTGGATTCGTAAGACTAGTGAAACTAGTTTAAATTATTCGATGGACATAGGAATAATTTAAAGTCTGGTCAGTATTTTACCTCTTTCATCTGCGATGAATTATATGGCAAAAGTGAGCCAGAAATTACTAAAGCCCTTTACAAGTCATTTACTAGTGACAACTGGTCAGATTCTTGTTCTGGGGTTTCACTGCTTAGTTTTATTTGCCATGGCATTACAGAAAAATTAGAAAGAAAATGAAAAGTGTTAAAGGCAGATGTGTTCAATGACAGCCGCCATAAAAGAGAGAAACAGATGAAAACATTGCTCGTAAACTTGAAGGAATGTTGCCGACATAGAAAATACCTAAAGAAAAAGTGAAATGTGTAGGGTAGGTAGTTTCCTTATTAAAGTGGTAGTTGTAGTTTCCTTATTAAATGTTCAATACATGTTCAAAAAGATTTTCTAATAAGAATTGGAAAGAAAAGAAAATAAGAAATTAAATTTTTTTTGTTTATTTATCTAATATTATTTACGCATATGTATTTTTTCTGATGTCCATGTTATCAAAATATTCGCATTAGTTTTACGAATACGAATTATGCCAATATCAAGAAATATGCGAATATTCGCGAATGCTAATACGTTCGTTACATCGCACTAGTGAGTAATAGTCTCCTTCAGATTTTGTGTTCGCTTTGAATGTTTAGAGAACTTTAATATGTAACTGCGCAAATGTCTTGTTTATCTAAGCCACATTTATCTTGTCACATTTTTTCAACATCTACTTTTCACTAGTCCCCTCTAGTTTGTTTCTTATTCTGATTAAAAAAAATGTTGCAATTACATTTTATAGACTAGTGGAAAATATATACAATCAAATCAAAAATTCTGAGTAAACCCACAATGTTGTTATTGTTTGAGGTGTTGCGATTAACTAAAAGGGGGCGCCACTCCCTAACATTGAATTATATGTAAATTTTATTGGTTTACAAGTTACATAACTAATTTGTACTGATTTCACTTTTTTCTGATAACCTCATTTGATAACCTGATAAGTTCACAATGCAACAAGAGCGAATGCTAATTTTTATTTTGTTGTGGTAGGTTTTAACTAAATATCATTTTCCATTTATTTGTGATTTCGTGTTGGAGGTGATTCTCCCATTTGAGATCAAGTGATAGGCTTACCATATTTTTATGGGTTTAACCCAAATTTTCAAAATTATATAAAATTAATAGCCTAAAGCCCCCCATTCACGCTCAGTTAAACTGATCAGTTGAACTGACGTACATCCAAATACTCACTGTGAGTGTGAAATCTTAACGTCAAAATTTTAATCCACGGATTTACCGGACCATCACGCCAAACTGACCGCATGTGCTTAGTCAGTTGTAGTCAGGTTGTAGTTTAACCGTCACGGCATCAGGACGTGCAATAACTGAAGAATTTATAGAAAAGTAACTTGAAATATGTAGATTCGTCTATTTTCAAATAGTTACGCCAGGCACTCGGTTTCAGTGACAACTAACTCATTTAACAAATTAATATGAGATAACTGATTAACCATTCTTTCGTAAATTTTTTTTTTGTTGGTTTTTATATTGATTAAACGGCTACAACAGGGCCGTAGCTAGAGTTAATTCTAGGTAGGGCAACAGATTTTTTAAGGTAGGGCGGAAGTAAAAATTTGTATCTTAAATTATTGTACTGGGGGTGAGTGGGGAAGTACTTAGTTAGGGAGAATAAAAGCAAACAACCATTTTGTAGGTGGAAAAGTAGGTGTAATAAGTCTTTAAATAATAATAAAAAGGCCTTCTTTAATAAAGCTGAATTCTTCGATTCGCCAAACTATTAAAAATGCGAAGAACTTCATTCAGATCAACTGACTTCGTTTTTTTCTTTTCGAAGGCCAGAAATACCATGCCTGCCATTATTTCATGACCCATTGACAGCCTCTTAGGCCGATTGATTGCGGTCAACGTTAAAAATGTAGATTCGCATACAGCAGTGCTACATCCGATGGTTGCCACAGAGGCAAAAAGTTCGTAGGTATCTTTAAATGCCTCTCGTTGCCTGTACAAAACTTGCAACTTACAAAACTTTTCTGTTTCCTCCTCGCGACGACTCAAATAAGCTTTGACCACAGTGACCTCTTCCCTTGATGGAATTTTTAGACCTAAAAAATAAGTTTAAGTGGTGAATTGGACATAAATAACATTAATATTTTATAAGCAGTGATATAGTTTAATAGTTTTATTTAATTTTCTCACACTTACCTAAATTTTTCAGCGGTTCCATTTTTTCTACATCCAACTCATCAAGACTCGCTAATGAATTTAGTAGATCATCGTTGTCCGAAAATCTTCTTTGCAATTCAGCAATTAACATGCCCAAGGTTTCAAAGTACTCAGATTTAAATGGCTCAGTGTCAGCGTCCTGGTCTTCTATATTTTGTCTCGCGTAGGAATAGGAAGGACTATACATTAAATAGTCCTCCATTGATTTTGGTTTTTTAACTTGCCTCTTCTGAGCCGCGATACTATTTTCAGAATCGCCGCTTGCCGTAGACTTAGCTTCTTCCAAAATTTGATGATAGATTTTGTCTGATTTCAGTTTCGTAATTTCATTTTGGACGCATTTTACGATTGTTATGGCGTCTTTCAATCCTGCGCTTCGGGCCTGTAAAGCTGCGTCTGCAGGCTGAAGCATGGATAAGATTTTTTTGGCCACAACCATTGCGATTCGGAATTCCATACTGAGCATAACTTTTTTAATTCCTATACTTTTAGCAACGTCGTGGCCGTTAAATCTGTCATTTTTAATTTCATCTAAAGTCGTCAGAATGGATGAATAATTATCGTTTACAACTTTTGTTACAGCCAAGTAAAACCAACCAAAAAAAAACCAACGCTGCTCGAGGAGCCGGCTAATCCTTTTTCCGGCATACAAGGCAGCTATTTTGCCGTGGTGAAAGAATTCATGTAATATAATGCATTGATCAAAAAATAAACGAATGAAAGTCATTTCTGAGATAGTCCTGATAACTATCAAATGCAAGCGATGGTTGTAGCAGTGGACGTATGGAATTTTCCGGCCCAATTTTTTTTCTATTCTGGTCGCAACGCCCGAAGCTTTTCCACTCATTACAATAGCGCCATCATAGCATTGGCTCAGCATACGAGAAAGGTCAATGTTATTTTCCGTATGGGTATTTAAGGTTTATTCCGTAAAAGTGGCTGCATCAAGGTTTTTAGTAGTTGTAAGTGCCAGCAACGACTCATTGACGGTTCCGTCCTTAACGTAACGTATTGCTATTGCAATATTTTCACGGTTATTTTTATCTCTCGTCCCATCTTCCATTAAAGTAAACCAATTTACGTCAGATTCCATAATATCTTTAACAATGGAACTTCGTACTGCTTGAACCATTGCCTGAATTATTTGATTTTGAATTTCAGGTGAACGATATGTTGCATTTTGTGGTATATGACTGAGAGCCTCTTTCAAAATTGGATCTTTCAGGCAAGTGTATTCAAACAAATTCTGAAATAATCCTTGTTCTTTTTCTTCCTCCAAAATATAATTTCCACGTAAAGCTAATTCGTTGATAACTAGAAATTGTATTATTTCAATTATAGACTTCACATAATACCTGTTTTTCTCTAAGGCGTTTTGATATAACAACGTTTCAACACTGCTAGTTGTAGATATTCGATGTAATTTTTCCTGCCACATCGCCATGGCTTGTATATGAGAAATAGATTTTTCGTGTTTTGGAAAACCAGTTTTTGAATCAGTGGCATTTTTCCAGTTTCTGAATCCTGTGGAAGTGTACGAAGTCTGTTTGCTCCCATGAGGTAAAAATTGCTGGCAAGCATAGCAAAAAGCAGCATCTTTCTCTTTCTAAACCGCTTGAACCAGTCGACTACAAAAGCCCTATTATTTTATTTTGGGTATATGTCTAAAATAACTTGCTTTATCGGTTTTCCGATTTGTGCAATTTCAGAAGGAATACCGTAGCTAAAATTGCCCACATGTCTAACTGAATCTGTTTCCTTAGAACTTGTAGGAGTAACAATTGTATCGTGTGCTTCTATTCGTTTTGAGGAATGTGGTTCTTCTAGGTCAGTTTCCTCTTCAAATCTTCGTTTTTTATTAAAGAAAGCCCGTATGTCCATCGCGAAATTAATAAATTTACAACAATAGTTAATTCTTAGTTTCACAAGAATCTTCAGTTCACAACAATATGACAAACAGTGGTTAATTCGGAATTGTTTAAATAGATGTCTGTTGAGTCGTGGTGGTTGTTTGTCTTGAGACAAACGTTCGCGTGATCGAATCTATGGCGGTTAATTTAGGGTTGCCAATAGATTGGATCGGCACTGAAAATTTAATGTTTGTGCGAAATAAAATTTCGTACGCCTCGATAACATTTGTTTATTTAATTATTATTAAAACACTTATGACGACGTGCACTGCCGGAATTTCTTCTTAGTATCTTGATGGCAAGAAGGTTACAATTTAACTGAGTATGACAACATATTTTTAAAAGCAGGAAAGCTCAATTCCCGCTGCTGTTTGCCAGCCCCCACTGAACCAAAAAGAGTTCCAACCCCAAGTGCACGTGGTCACTTCTTTATTTAATCTTTAAAACTACTAGAATACTAAAAATCCTTAAATATAAACATTACATTGTAAGGGTGCATTTAAAACTATTTATCTAAAAACCATTAGTGGTAATAAATAGTTTCCATAACCGTAGCGGTCTTAAACAGCTTTAAAACGCATTTAGAAACTATTCACGACACTACGACCAGATGTTGGGACCTTTTGGTCGCTTATCGTAATCTTCATCCATTTAAGAAAAGAAAATTAAAATGATTTTAAGACCACAATAAAAAATAAAATTGTTAGGTCTTAACAATGTCGTTAGTAGTAAATGAATAGTTTTTTTATAATTTTCTTATCATTTCATGCTATGAGAAAACAATTTACTTATCATATTATACCTTAGTTTGTGGTATATTTTAAGGTAGGGCATTAATATTTTAAGGTAGGGCATTGTCCCACATTGCCCCCCTCTAGCTACGGCCCCGGGCTACAAGCAGCAGCCGTCATAAGTAGAATATCCTCTTCAGAATCCGAATCCATTTTTTAACTTACGCTGTGAGAAATTTGCTAGTCAGATACAGCACGCGACAATCGAGAAATAAAGGCCGGGTTTAAGCCAGTGAGTGGGGAAATTATTTTGGCTTTCATCCGTTTTAACTGATCAGTTTAACTGAGTGTAAATGGCGGGCTTTAACAGTTTACTGAAACATAAAACCTTTATCAATTATACTTTTCACTGGACATGACTTTTTGTAGAAATGGTTTGTTTGTTTCGATAAAATTATAAAATTCGCAACAAGAAAGTTCTGAATTGAACATTTGCGAGATGTTTAACTGTTGTTTAACTGACTAAAAGTCTACCCCTTTCTGTAGACCAAATGTTCCCCATAATCGAAAAAATTCTCTCAGCTGGAGCAGATGTCCCAGCCAAAGATAATGCTAACTCATTTTAGAAATAATAACCATTTTAGAAATATTGCAACAACATCCTTCTCATAGGACAAAAAAGGTCCAACCAATAAAATTTAAAATAGAAAGACTGACGATAACCCCAAAGCATCAAATATACCTGGGCATAGTAGCCCAGCTTTGACACCCTGCGCGGTGTGAAAGATAATAGACAAGGCATTATCTTTCGCACCGCGCATAGCAGAAGCTGCAGCAAAGGGCAGCAATACAGCAATTAATGCCCAACATTGGAAGTCCCAGGAGCAGTAAACGCCGACTGCTCACCTACGCGGTACAGGGATGTACGAAGCACCAATATGGGCCAGAGCACTGGGGCACTGGGAAAGCAGAGCAATACGCAAAAGCTCCTTGCAGTGCAAAGAAAAATGGCACTACGATTCTGTAGCGCTTACCGCACTATATCAGGTGAGGATGTCTTGACAATCGCGGGTATCCAGCCAATTGACTTGCTGGTGGAAGAGCAAAGAAAACTGCAGGAGAGAGGTCACAACAAACGGCCAGGAAACAACTAATTGAAGAATGACAGCAAAGGTGGCAGCAAGGCATTAAAGGAGAGTGGACCCGACTTCCCTATTATCTGGTACTTTTTCAGTACTTGAACCACAACTTTCCTTTTGGTTTTGAATGAATTACCTGGTTCAACAATATACGTTCATCAAATAGATCATCAATATTTAAGGAATCTTTAATAATTTCATTAATAACTTGAGCACTTTCTTTTAAATCACACCAGGCAATTTCATTTTGCATATTTATCCACTGAAACTTACCAAATTTATCAAAACTGATTCTCCACAACTTTAAGTATCCAATACTAGAGTTATATAAATTGTTTACACTTGAGAAGAATTTTTGCTCCATTACTTTCTTTTAGAGTGCATAGAAATCCATTTGTAGAAGATGGTATAAATTTGTGAATTTTTCTTTCATGAAGTTGACAGATTAATTCAGAATATGTCTGAAATGCTTCTGTTGCTGTTTAGAATTAGCTTCCAATTACTGAACAACATATAAAACATTTAAAAACAAAAACATTTGCAAAAATACATAGGTCGGTACCCGTATGTGCCGCCACTGGTTGGCTAGGAAGACGAAAATAAACACAAACGGTAAACATATTGTGTGAGGCCACCCCCTTTTAAGGACCATAAACTCTGTTAGAAATAGTTTTCGGACACAATACTTTTTTTATTTTGGGCTCTAGAGTACGCCCTAGAATTTCTGCCGGACAGTTATGAAAAACCCTGTATAGGTCTAAAATTAAAAAAAAAATCTTTACCCATCATAAAATTCTTAAACCCGGATATATTTGCAACCCAGGACATTTCGCCGGACAGCACTGGAAAACCAGGACTGTCCGGGCTAATCCCCGACGTATGGTATGTCTATCTACCAAAGGACTACTCATTTATGGTGCGTCCACACGTTTGCCAAACATTTTCCACAAACTCCAAACTCCACACCTTGAAAACACAAGCGTTTGAATAAGGCAACAAACGCTCGATTAAACAACACTCGATCGAATCGGTCGCAAGCGCTTGCAAACCAAGGCAAATGTTTACCAAACGTTTGGGTTTGTGGTTTGGATTTGTGAGTTTGCCAAGCGTATGGACGCAGCATTAGACACACTACTTACACTACTCCCTTCACCTACGTGTAGGAGTATAAGAATGTTACAGGTTTTGACTAATATTTTCCCTTTTATTTATGCTCTCATATTTGAGACAGTGTCGGCTATCTGGGGAATGGGGCCGATGCTACGCACCGGGGCCCCGTGATTGAGGGGGCCACAACATGATCAAGAACTATAATGTACTCTTGCACATGAAAATTTGACTACATCGAATTATTAAGTTATTATCGAAAATATTATTATTGATGATCTGTGCCTTTCGACAATCTTGAAACTAATTCTAATTTAGGGCCCCAAATGGTTTCTTAAAACCAGGCCCTTTTATAGAGAAGGCCGGCTCTGAATTGAGGTGATTCTTCAATTTGCAATACAATTTTAAATTTTAGTGCCCCAAGAAGACAATAGATAAAATGAATTAAACACAATAAAAATGTAGTACATATTCTAGATTATTTAAGAGGGACAAGAACTATATCAAAATAGTTATGCTGATTAGTTACTATTGAGGCAAGCTCCACAAGTTCTATTTAATTTAAAGTGTTTGGAACAGCCCAGAAATTTTTTCTTATCTATTTATCGTACAAAGGTCTATTAGTTAATTTCGCGATAAACAAATTCTGTAATTATATAGAATGATAATGTTTTTTAATATTTTTTGATTTAATTGACCCAATTAACATATTTTACTATTACTATTTATGCGTTTTTTAATGAAGTTTGAACCAAGAAAATATGTTGTTTTTTATCTATAATTGTTTAATTATCTAATACAGATACAAAACAAATAATATTTTCATCTGAACGATTTCAACATTTTATTTGAGTTTGTTCATATTTTCTAATATAAAATATTGTATATTGTTGATCCACACGTTTATATTTTTGACTATTTTAAGGTACAGAGTGGTACCTCGACTTACGAGTTTTTCGATATACGAGTCACCTCTTGGCTGATTTTTTGCTTCGAGTTGAGAACTCAAATTCGATTTACGAGCTTGTTAAAACTATTGTTATTTGTTCTGATCTTAAGCCTTTGCATACAACTATTTATCTTAATACATTTTTAGGTGTACATGGGTTTAGATATCTTAAAATAGTGACAATACTTAAATATAAAAATCAACAAGGGAATTATGTTATGAGCCACTATTGACTATTTAAACTTTTCGATATACGAGTCGTCTCTCGGTTCATTTTTTGAAATAATAAAAATATTTATGCTGATTAGTACACGCTCTATTTAATTTAAAATGTTTGGAACAACCCATAAAGTTACTCTTATCTATTTATCCTACAAAGGTCTATTAGTTTATTTCGAGATAAACTAAAAAATAAACGATAAAATTCAAATTATGTATTTATATAGAATGAAAATGTTTTATAATATCTTTTGAAATTTTAATTGACGCAATTAACATAATATTTTACAATTATTTATGCGTTTTTAATGAATTTTGAACCAAGAAAATGCTGTTTTTTATGTAATAATTGGTTAAATATTATAATCCAATCCATGGGAAACAACACGGAAAAAAGTACGCTCTAAAAATTACAGTTTAAATAGTAGCAGCGAGTATAAGTAGCCTTACTACTAATACTATTAATAGTAGCCTTACGAATACAAATTTGTAGAGATTGCAGTCGCATACTGTAATTTTTAAAGCAATTGTTAATTTTTACTATTTCAAATTCGTAAGGCCGATGCTACTATTTAAACTGTAATTTTTAGAGTGTACTTTTTTCCATGAATCAAGCGCCGGGAGAGGACCAGTTCGTTGAAGAACTATGGAAAAGAGTAGGTGAAAACCTCATTATCAAACTCAATGAAATTATTAATGAAATCAGGGAAACTGAAAAAAAATTCCCCAGATTGGAAGATGGCGATCATCTATCCAGTATACAAGAAATGTGGCAAAACGTTTCCAAAGGTATCTTCAACTGGATCCGCAGATTGGTGAATACCAAGGTGGGTTCCGGAAAGGCCGATCAAATTATCAATCTGAAAAACTCAATGTCTTACTTCCATAAAATGTCAAACCAAAATTATGTCAATGCTTTTGTTGACTTTACAATGCCTTATAGCTGTACTCTCAGAATTTGGGTTAGATCGCAAGACAACATCAATCATCAAAGATACAAGTTTAAAAGTTAAATTTATGGGAAGATTTATAAGCGCAGAATTTTCAATTGATACAGGAGTGCGTCCAGGAGATGGATTATCTCCATTGTTGTTTAATTGTGCGCTTGAAAAAGTCGTCCGAGAGTGGAGACGAGCAGGTGCACCGTTCCATAGACTAGGACCAAAACTCAAAGGGATAACACTCGACTGCTTTGCATATTCGGATTACATGGCGTTAATTGCTCCAAACATTTCTGATACCCAGAAACAACTTGAATTACTCCAAGAACAATTATTATTGCCTTATCTGGTCAAAAAATGGCTTACGGATTTCTTTTGACAAAACAAAATTTGTGACGGATATTAAAACTGTTCCGAATACACTGCGCATTGGTAATTGTAAGGTTTTCCGAGTGGAAGACTTCAAGTATTTATGTGAAGGGATCAATGAAACTGGCAGCGAAAGAAAATCTATAGAAGCAAGACTACAGAAAATGGAACTGCTTTCCATTTGACAAAACAAGTTTATAACAAAAAAATGCCTCTCTTGGAATTGTAAAATTCAACATTATAAAACAGTAGTCTTACCTGTAGGCCTTTATTCAGCCGGGACACTTAATCTACAACATAAAACACTGAGAAATCAATTGGAGATTAAGGAACGCAAAATCATGCGAAAAAATTTGGGACCAAGAATCGAAGAATATTTACCCTTCCAAAACCTAATGCTGACGTCTATTTGAAAATTACTGAAATCACAGACACAGTGCTTATGAGGAGGATCCAATTCATGGGACATTTGGACAGAATGGACCGAACTAGGTTAACACATAAAATCTATACGTTTTTGCAGAAAAAGGCAACAAGGTCCAATTGGTACAAACAGGCGGAAAAGGACTTGACTGAATTGAGTTTTCCCCATCTCGATCTCGATCCCCATCGAAGGATCGAGAGGGAATTTAGAAATTTACTCATACACGGGGTTTTGAGGGAGAAGAGTGAAGACCTACCAGACACGTCTGGTCACAGCAACGAAGACTCGTTCAATTGTTGCGCATGAAGAGATATTGGGCAAGAATCAAGGGCAATAAATGCTGATTCCGCGTGGTCTCAGGAAACCCATTTGTGCAGAAGAAGAATTAGTTATTGGATTGGTTATATTGGATATATGTTGTTGTCCCACACATTTTTGACTATTTTAAGGTACACAGTGGTAACTTGACTTTCGAGTTTTTCGATATACGAGTCGCTTCTTGGCTAAGTTTTTGCTTCGAGTTGCGAACTCAAATTAAATTAAATTTAATTAAATCGATTTACAAGCAAATCCAACTATTGTCATTTGCTCTGATCTTAAGCCGTTTACATACAACCATTTATCTTAATATATTTATAAGTGTACATGGGTTTAGATATCTTAAAATAGTAACAATACTTAAATATGAAAATTAACAAAGTAATTAAGTTATGAGCGACTATTGACTATTTTAACTCGGGTACCTCGGCTTACGAGTTTTTCGATACGAGTAGCCTTTCGGTATTTTTTTTTAAATAATTAAAATATTTATGCTGATTAGTACACGCTCTAATTCATTACTTATGTAAGGTTCATGGGGTGTGGAGAATAAGTTATTAACAAAAATGTTGTTAATGCAACGTTTCGGCGATTTATTTTCATCTTCCTCAGGCTTCAAACAATATAGGCGTTAAATACACAATATTTTATGACATTATTTCTTACTTAAACAACTAATAATTTTCAATTTAAACGAAAAATGTATTGGTAAACATTGTTACATTAAATTCAAATTAAAATTAAATATAAATTAAAATTTTCACTGTCATGTTGGGGAGGGAATTGTCAATAAAATGTTGCCAACCTAATTTTGTTGTTGAAATACTGAGTTGAAATATTGAAATACTGAGGGTATTTTTAAATTTAAATTTCTTCTGTCTCTCAATAGGGAATATGCAAGAGAATTAGATTTACTTGATTTTTTTATTACCGATACTTTGTGATCTTGAGATTACACCTATACCAATATTTTCTTATTTAGTTTATATTTAATTCCAAAACATAGGCATTTATCAATCAAAAATTGCAAAATATGCGAGCGAAATTCAAATTTCCGAAACGCATCACCATTGGTCGAACCGAAACAGGTACTGTGACGTGCACGATATGATATTGATCGCCGTCGATATTTACTGTGCTGTTTTGTTGTGCAATATTTCTGTAGTGTTTTCTAATACCTAGTGCGATTTTGGTATATAGTGACATTATAAATGATCAAGAACAATGACTGAAAGTGGTTTTTTTAAAGTACAATCGGACAATCTACCAAAAATATATACATGAAAGCATATTTTGTAGCATAGTTTGATAGTTTATCCCCCACTACATGCGCAAAATATGTGGGTAGGGTGGACTATACACCTCGATTGGGACTTTATCCAACAGTTTATCTGGTGTACTTATAATAGTGTTTTTGCGTTCCGGTACTAGACAATATCTATAAAATGGTTTTTAGCTTTTTCAATTATCGAAATAGCGATTCAAACAGAAAATCCTTAACTGTCTATGCAAATAGTAAACAACACGGAATGACAACGAGAGTTGTGTCGTCATCCAAAGCGCGCGATAAATGGAACCGTTCAAACATGTCAAATTTAATCGGTATTTTATATATATATATATATATATATATATATATATATATATATATATTAAATTAATTAAACCACTTTCAACATTATTTATATTTTTTATTATGTTAAAACGAGGTAAAAAGTGAATTAAGCAAATAAAAAAAATGGATGCAGTTTCCCTATTATACCTGTGTAATGACTAATATTTTTCGTGTCGCTTCTGTAATTCATAAAATTTTGATATTTAATGTAGAACATTTCTCCAATATTTCTTTTGAAGTTATTTGGTTCCTCAATCTAAAATATTGTATTCTTCAAAATTGAAGATATGTCCTTCTCTAAATCTGTGATTTGACAGAGCCGTTTTATTCTCATTACCGGATTGTTGAGGTTGGCAATCCATTATATGTTTTTTTAATCCTGTTTCGTACCAATTGTCTCGTTTGGCCAACATATTGTTTATCACCGTTTTTACATGGAATTTTGTATATTACAGTACTGAGAATACGTTTGTCTGGTTTGTCTTTGAGGTTATTAAAAACTTGTTTATTTGTCCTCAAATTATACATTGCGAATTTGCTTGTCTCTGTCTTCTTTAATATACGTGTGAGTTTGAAGGACAATTGGTCAACATAAGGTAATCTAAACGTTGTGAAGAATCTAGCATGTAGAGCGATAAACCTTACAGACGACAAGTTCAAGGATGATATTATCACTAAACTAAATTATCAGGATTAAAACAAAAAAAATGACAATTTTACATATTTTATGTTGTATTTCAGAAAGAATTAAATAAGTATCTATACTCAAAATATATGTACAATCTAAGAAAAGATAGTAACTAAAAATAACTAAAAAAACGTATTCGGTCAGGGGACCCCCCGTCAGGACCGAAGTTCCTCGCGCATTTAACAGAATCGAACAACTTCTCTTTTAATATTGGAAGATGTAAAATTCTTATAAGAGATGAAAATAGGCAATTACCGTCGCCACCAAGGTTTCTGTCATAATATATATATATAGTAAATATCAATCAGTTAGCAATTGCTTCAAATTATACAGTTTTTTTTTGATAAACTTACTTTTTTTCAGTATTTTGTATATTTTCTTGGGTTTCCATTTCTCGAAACCTAATTCAAATAATGAGTATAATATTTATAAACAATATAACTCTCGTATGATTTAAAAGAAAACAAATACGTTTGAACAAATGTTGTTTCTTGTTTATTTTATTGTTTAGTTTTAAGGTTATAAACCACGCTCGTCTGTCATTCTGCGAAAGAAAGAGAGAGCACGCATTAAAGTAATATACACATAAAGAGAGAGCGCGCGGTATAGAGATTTACACTGAGAGAAAGAGAAAGAAAGGAACGCGGCGTATACGTTTTCTGCCGAATCGCTCATACCGAGACCACCCTAAAGGAACTTCGTTCCAAAAAATATTATGAAAAATAATTTCGCATTTTGTTTCTTTGCCTTACACATTTTATCAAAAACGCGCTCTAACAACCTTTTCCGCACTAACGCATCATCACTTGCGGTGGCGGTGTCCATTTCGAACAAACATTGAATACGTTAAACGCGTCACCGTTTGCTACAGTTCGCCGAGTCCAAACATTCAAGTCATCGTTAGCTTCATCGTCATTCGGGGAACAAATTAGGTCGAGGATTTCTTCGTCAGAAAAGAAATGAACATTTTCCTGGCTTGTGCCTTGAAGCCAAGCTATGTCATCGTTTGTCAGCGTAACATCCATTTCACATTTGTTGAAAAGCTCTTGTAAAACATCCGAAGACAATTGTAGAGTAGAGTCAGCTTGGTGAGAATCGTGAATCAAGTTTTCATAGTTTGAGGGTGTCCTTTTTAACATTATTTCTGCTGTGCGCGGGGCTTATATCCGACGCGGGACAGCGGAAAGAAAAGACACGTGTTTCCCCAGAGCGGATTACTGAACGTGCCGGATTATCAAGATTATATTGTATTTTAACTCGGTTACCTCGGCTTCCGAGTTTTTCGATGTGCCAGTCGTCTTTGGGCCGATTTTTTTGAAATAATAAAAATATTTATCTACGACCACTATTGTAAATGCCCATTATTTTACAGTTCGTGGACTATGTAAATAATCATATCACACACGTATGTAACAGTCCGCGATTAATGTTAAGTTATGATTGATAACACATACGTGCGTTTGGTTAACGATTATTTGATTGGTTGAGAGCTGCTACTACGTGGTCATACGTTCAGCGCTCCCGTGCCACAATTCAAACTAACGGAAATTGACATTGCGTATGAGCACTGTTATTCCAGTTTAACCCAAATAAGTACTAAATAATAAGCTATGTAACCATTAAGAATGTATTTCTTTTCATTTCTATGAACTTAAATAAGTCGAGTAATGTCGAGTTATATATTAAAATACAACTGTTTGTTTATTATAATGTTAAATAATGTACCTAATAAGAAATAAATTTGTTACATACAAATTAAACATATTTTTCTTATTAAAGAGAAACAAATTAGTGTGGTCGTAGATAAAGTATAGTACATAACTCGAGTTGTAAGGCAATTACGTACTCGAGGAATTACGCACTACCTCAGGAGTGCATAATTACGCGGCACAGTGCTCTTAATCTTAAAAAAGATGGCCAAAACTCGAAAAAATTATAGTCACCGAACGGGTTTATTTCTAAAGAATCTTATAAAGAATACTTTTGTGTGAGTTATTCTAATAGAAAAGTAGGATATCTTTTTTCCCTGAGACGCTACGCTCCTTCAAAGTTACCCTTGTCGGCATAGCGCGAGCAAGTGTAGCGGCTTCGAAATATAATTGTTAATTCAAGTGCGTGTAACTTTTTACTAGAGTGTTCTTTTTCATTTCTGTTTGATGGAGGGTGTTAAGGAAGTTATGTATAATTTTTACATATATAACGTTTTTATCAATTAATACTCGGGTGTGTTACAAATCATGTCAAAAACAAGTCTACATAACGGTTTTTCTTTTAAAAAAATTCGTAAATTAGCAAAAAAGTCACCGCAGCGGAGCTTAAGAAGTTGAGATATAGAACATATAGATTCCAATGTTTTGTAATAGAATCTAAAAGAAAATCTTGCCCATGTCTGCCTCTGTACATGTGACATTAGAAATACGAGGCGCCGGCCGGCATGGGGACGCGCCGGGCAAATTCTTTGTTGGTTTAGGATCTACGCAGACACAGTTGGGGTGCGGTACAGAACTTTTGCGTTTCCCTGAAGATGATGAGTCTGAAAGTTTCCTAGAAATTTACGATACAATTTTTTCCCTATTTTTTTCATTTATGGTTATTTTTCCACAATAACTGCCACATAAACTGTTTATTATTTCGCAATTTTAATATTCCAATTGTAATAACCAATATTGAATACCCTTACATACCTATTTATATGAAATTTCGTACAATTTTCAAAGAAGTAGTCGGTCATATTGGATCTGCCATATTGAATTTTAAAATTGCATTAAATTCATAATCAGTGAACTAGAAAACACTTATATACCAATTTATATGAAATTTTGATATATTTTTAATTAAGTAGTCGGCCATATTGAATCCACCCTTTTAAATTTTAGAATTATACCATGAAATTCGTTATCATTGACGTCGAAAACCCATGTACCAATTTATTTGAAATTCCGATCAAATTTTAATGAAGTGGTAGGCCATATTGGATCCGCCATTTTGAATTTTAATATTATACTATGAAATTCGTATTCAGTGAGCTTGAAAATCCTTATATACCAAATAATATGAAAATCAGATCAAATTTAAATGAAGTACTCCGTCATATTGGATCCGCCATTTTGAATTTTAAAATTATACTATGAAAATTGTAATCAGCGGCCTGGAGAACCCCTATATACCAATTCACGTTTAAATCTGAAACATCTTTCTATTTTTTTCAAACTTTTTGGAAATGTGAAAGAGACCACTGTGTGCGGGTCGTAACTGTTCCGCTCGTACGTAATATGCATCTTACAACTCTTGTTACGTAATATACTATTATGCTGATTAGTACACGCTCTATTTAATTTAAAATGTTAGGAACAGCTCAGAAATTTACTCTTATCTAGTTATCTTACAAAGGTCTATTGGTTTATATCGCGATAAACAAATTATGTAATTATATATAATGATAATATTTTATAATATTTCTTGATTTAATTGATATAATTAATTATGCGTTTTTTATGAAGTTTGTACCACGAGTATATGTTGTTTTTTACGTAATAATTTTTTAATTAACCCATTTAGATACAAAACAAATAATATTTTTCTCTGAACTATTTCAAAATTTAATTTTTGTTAATTTACATTTTCTAATTTAAAATAGTACATATTTGTTGTTGATCCACACGTTTTTAAACTTCTGACTATTTTATGGTACAGAGTGGTATCTCGACATACGTGTTTTTCGATTTACGAGTCATCTCTCGGCTGATTTTCTGCTCCGAGTCGCGAACTCAAATTCTATTAACGAGCTTGTTAGGATCCAACTATTGTAATTTGTTCCCTTCTTAAGCCGTTTAGATACAAACAGTTATCTTCATACATTTTTAGGTGCACACGGGTTTAAAATAGTAACAATACTTAGAGGAGGACGAAACCGCCGCCCATATAATCTTCCACTGTGAAGCAATTGCACGTAGGAGACACAAGCTTGATATTACAGTTGAGAGAGTCCCCGTGAAAAACATGGCACATAGAATCCTGGACCTAATAGAGGGACTGGATCCATTTGCATGAACAAAACAATGTGGGGAAATACAATAGTCCAATGGGCCGCAGTGTTTTAAGGGCTAACCCCCCTGAACCCACATTGGTTAGAGAAAAAAAAAACAATACTTAAATTTAAAAATTAACAAAGAAATTAAGTTATGAGCGACTATTGACTATTTTAAGATATACAGTGATACCTCGACTTACGAATTTTTGGTTATACGTTTCGTCTCCCTGCTGATTTTTTGCTTCGAGTTGCTAACTGAAATTCGAGTTGCTTTTAATAGCAGGCGAGCCTGGAGTATACTGAAAAACCTCATGGTGACTCCACTAGTGCCTCTTTGAACTTCAGCACGGTCAACGCCGACCAGCTGCCCACCCAGCTGCTCCTTAACGGCAAACCACCGAGGAAAAATAACAAAGCCAGGATAACTCGAAACAGAGCAGAGGAAGTCGACTCTTTTCGAACCCCATTTAGCACCGAAGAACTTACTAAAGCAATTGCCGCCATGAGACCAAACAAAGCAGCGGGTCTAGATGATATCAGAGCAGAACAGTTTAAGAACTTTGGCCCAGAAACACTTCAGTGGCTGTTCAAAATGTTCCACACGTGTATCAATACCTTCAAGATACCAAAATTATGGAGACAAGCCTGGGTCGTTGCTTTCCTAAAGCCTGGAAAAGAGCTAAATGAGCCTAAAAACTGCCTGCCGGTTAAGCTAATGGAGCGAATGATTCTGAACAGATTCTCAGCGACTATCGATGAGAAGTTAATACCGGAAGAGGCTGGCTTTAGACCGGAGAAATCTTGTGGCGGACAGGTCCTAAACCTTGTTCAATACATCGAGGATGGCTTCGACGAGAATAAGATCACACCTTCATTGACCTATATGCCGCATACGATACGGTCAACCACGGAAAATTGCTATGCAAACTGTATGAAATGACAAATGATTTCCACATCACGTCGATTGTCGGAGCCTTTCTCCAAAACCGCCGTTTCTTTGTCAGCCTGTTCAGGGAAAAATAGTAGATGGCGCCTGCAGAGGAACGTACATCCGCAGGGCAGTGTACTGGCCCCATTACTGTACAATATCTATACCAACGACCAATCCATATGGCGGGAGATAAGACACTTTATATATGCTGACGACAAAGTGCTAGCAGCCCAAGGAAATTTGATCCATGAGGTATATGGAAAACTGACAAATGCCCTTGACGACCTTGCCGCTTACTACGAGCACAATCTCCTCCGACCGAATCCAGCAAAAACTCAAGTGTGCGTCTTCCACCTTCGCAACGGGGAGGCAAGGAGACAGATGAATATAGTGTGATGTGGCCAACAGTTAAAACACTGCCCAATTCCAAAATACCTCGGAGTAACACTAGATCGAGCTCTCACATATAAGCGCCACTGCTTCAACACCAGGAAAAAGGTAGCAACAAGAAGCAACCTTCTCCAGAAACTGACTGGTAGGTCATGGGGAGCATAGCCAGTAACTTTGAGAACCTCAGCCCTTGCATTAAGCTTCTCTACAGCCGAATACGTCGCTCCAGTATGGTGTGCATCCACTCACGCAAAGCAAATCGACGTCCCTTTGAATCAAGCAGTCCGCCTAATAACAGGTTGCTTGAATCCTACGTCACTTCATCAGGTATACTCTCCCGCTGAGATAGCACCGCCTCAAATCAGGCGAGAGGTCCCCGCTGAGGCAAAAAGGGGGCGACAAGAGAAAGACCCAAGGTACCCGGTCTATGGCCACCAACCAGCTAGACCCAGATTCCGATCCCGCCACAGCTTTTTGGCCAGAACAGCCCTTTTGCAAGTCTCTTAGGAAGCCAGACGGCTTCAGAAATGGCGCGCTGAGGCCCAAGACCCAATCACCTAACAAAAAGAGGAGCTGGACATTTCCTCCCATACGCAATCTGAAGAACGCTCAACAGACTTCCAAGTTCCAGGAGACCACCAGGACGTCCACCCATACGTTGGTATGAAGGTTGGAATTCATCATCCCAGCTACAACTCTAAGAAATTAGAGAACAAGGCAGATGCCTTACAAAAAGGAAGAAGAGAAGAAGAAGAGATGCTCAACCGACCAGGACATGGAGTCTCGAGGTGCAGAGAAAACCTACAAAAATGGGGAATGCTACCGTATGACGAAAACCCTCCGTGTTCCTGCGGAGAAATCCAGAATTCTGCTCACCTGCTGACCTGCACCGACATGGGACAAAGCTGCACAGGGAACGACCTAATTTTAGCAAATGACAAGGCCATCAGAGCCGCAAACTTTTGGAAGGACACATTTTTGTGTTGTTGAAGAACACACTTTTGTGATCCGGACACGAATAGTAGTATTCGAGTTACGAGCTTGTTAAAATCCAACTTTTGTAATTTGTTTTCTAGTCTTAAACCGTTTACGTACCACCATTTATCTTAATAGATTTTTAAGTGTACATGGGCTTAAATATCTTAAAATAGTAAAACTACTTAAATATGCCAATTAATGAAGGAATTAAGTTATGAACGATTTAATCGTTGATAATCACTTCTTAATAGTTATTTTCGCAACGTATTTACCAAGAATCAATACAAGCAATTGGATGCGGGATTAGCTTTCTGCGCATTGAACAGATTTGTATTGAGAATCCCTGTAGATAAAATTGAAGAAATCGTGTCCAGAAAGGCAAAACACAATCAGTGAATAAGATTCGCTTATTCCATTAAGCCTTTCTTCTCCACCTCTGTCAGCAACGTCAAGTCGTCACATCTGATTTACCTTGCAGAACTGATTAATGCCATTTGAATTCAATTTTTAATGGAGAAAACTGATTCGACATATGAGCAATTCGAGTTACGAGCTCCATCACAGAACGAATTAAAGTCGAGATACAACTGTACTATTGAAGATGAAATATTGATTGAAAACAAAAAGTCAACCAAAGGCTAACGACCACCAGGTCTTTCCGCCTCTGTACTATATTTAATTAATTTATAATGTTTAGAATCAACTGCTAGTTATAAATTTAGTTTTCTAAAAGACCACATTTACTGAAAATATTCAAGATAGTTGTCTCAATATTGAAATATTCGTATTTGCTGACAATTCAGAAGTTTATAAATTTTTGCATCCTAGATTAAAATATTACGTTTAAATAATTATTTATTTTATTATTTCATAAAATTATTTGATTAGTTCATAATTTTTAGACCGATCAACTGCTTGTTTTATAAAAAACGAAGTTTACAGATATAGTTTATTCAATTAATTTATTTAATCTACTTTTCATTTATTAATTATAATTAACGTATAATTTGCGAATAATCTAATTTATGCTTATTAAGTCTTATCGAG
Organism: Phosphuga atrata; assembly: GCA_944588485.1. NCBI lineage: Eukaryota > Metazoa > Arthropoda > Insecta > Coleoptera > Silphidae > Phosphuga > Phosphuga atrata. The sequence goes on from OX155893.1 coordinate 25,454,435, forward strand.
CTTTGTATTATTTTGTCCAGTCTTGTTAGCCCTTCTCTAGTTTTATTACCTTGTCACACCTCGTCTAGCTATGCCTCGTGTCTAGTCTAGTCACCTAGTCTTGTTCATTTTTTCAACACATTAAATCAATAATATTTAAAATGATTTTTGGAAAACTTACCAAGTTCAAAATAGTCAAGAACCGCAGTCTACCTGTCATAAGAGTGTATTCACTTTTGGGCACGACTGCGCTGAGATCGACATACCACACCACAAAAGCGTTATGGCATGCCACAAAAAGATGCAGAAACACTAACAAAGCTCCCATCTTTACGTTTTGAACACTGAACGTCTACTGTCTGAACTTAATTTGAAGTGGTCTGATATCTATGCGTATGATTAAGTCTGTAAGGCTGAAAGTTGCTTGTAATTGAGATGCAAGGTCGAATTTAATGAACACGACGAAGTGTATTATTTGGGCTATATATGATTTCTTTTAATAGAAAGTAGTATTCTTAATTGTTGTGTTAATGACCAACACAACAGACAGAGAAAACGATAGGAAAGATGTCTAGTATTCTCTACTGGACAGACAAGGCTGGGTAGTTAAGTTTAGGCAGACAATACTACATATATAGATATAGATATATATATATATATATATATATATATATATATATATATATATATATATATATATATATATAATTATATATATATATATATATATATATATACATATCTAAAGAGACAAGATTAGACACTCATAACTAGACAAACGAGATTCGGTAAATAAAACTAAGGTTTTGAAATGATTTTGTATGATTTACATCACGTTTAACTCATCACGAGATGAGATAGACGGGATTAAACATACTAGATTAAACAGAAAAAAATTAAACTGATAAAACTATACAAACAAGACTATCAAGAAGACTCAAAATTAGATTTGATTAGTCATTATTTGATTATAAATTAATTAAATATAGCACAGTTGTACCTCGACTTTAATTCGATCTGTGATGGAGCTCGTAACTCGAATTACTCGTATGTCGAATCAGTTTTCTCCTTTAAACTGAATTCAAATGGCTATAATCCGCTCTGCCAGGTAAAGCAGATATGACGACTTTAAGATACTGGCAGAGGTAAAGGAGAAATGTTTACTTTAATAACGGAATCCTATGCACTGAACTAGAAAGGCAAACATCTTTCTGGACACGATTTCTTCAATTTAATCTACAGGGATTCTCAATAAAAATCTGTTCAATTTGGAGAAAGCTGTCCCCGCATCTTATTGCTAATATAGACTCTTGTAACTGTTAGGTAGCAATTATCGGTGAAAATCGTTCATAACTTAATTCTTTCGTTAATTGGAATATTTAAGTATGTTTACTATTCTAAGATATTTAAACCCATGCACACTTAAAAACCTATTTAGACAAATGGTAAAAAATGTAAATGTATGTAAACGGTTTAAAACTAAAATAAACTACAATGGTTGGATCTTAACAAGCTCGTAGCTCGAATTTGAGTTCGCAACTCGAAGCAAAAAACAGTCGAGATACAACTTGTATATCGAAAAAACCCTAAGTCATAAGTCAATCATAACTTAATTCCTTTGATAATTTTTATATTTAAGTACTATTTTAAGATATTTAAACCAATGTAAAATTTAAAAAAAAAACGGCCAAGTGCGAGTTGTGACTCGCGCACCGAAGGTTCCGTACAAACTTGTAAGTAAGGTATCTTTTTTTGTGGAGGACGTAGCAAGCACATTAAGTTAACTTGACAAGTGGCCCTCCTGAAATCACAACCATCTTAGTACCGCTGCAAGCATAACCTCAAGATGTCGCTGTCGTACGATGGAATTCTACCCTATATTTTATTACCATACATCCCCCATTCACTATGAGTGTTTAGGGGTTCTGGAACTTCACTATTTGTTTTTTCTGTTCAATTTTGCCTGTGTACCTATATACCCTGTATAGAGGTATACAGGGTTTTTTTTTTAAATAAAGCGAATATTTTTAAACTTATAAAAAAAACTTTATTTTAGTATTACACTTATTCACTAACTTATATTAAGATCTAACTATTTCTAGATCTAATATAAACTAATATATTAACTATTTCTAGATCTATTTTGATACTCTTAACATTCAGTTGTTCAATTGACTGCTTTTGGGCAATTGACTACCAAAAAATATAGGGCGTACGTGATTTAAGTATAATATACTTAAATCATATTATCTACAACATATTATGTAGATTATGTACATTATAGTATAGTATTATTATGTAGATTATCAACATATTATGTAGATTATAAAGAAAAATTAGACGGAATATAATATATACAGGATGTTACGGGACTTGAGTATGTCGCATGTCGATTATAAACAAGCAAAATTTAGACATAATATATCCCCTGTATATATTATATATATAGAGCGTACGTGATGAAATGCATAACGAATATAAACAAAGAAAATTCAGAATAAACAGCTTGGTGCCAACACATACTTTTTAACCTTCGGACCTAACCGAGGAGGACCTAACTGTATGCAACCCATATGCTTCTGGAGCCTCACAATACCACTACGACAACATAAGTGTATTTTCATAAGTTTCTAATAGTAAATTCGCATTTTCCTTGTAATTAAACTACATATTTACGGTGTTCGGATTTTTCCCTTTACATGTGCTGTAAGACACCGCTTTTTGCCAAATTTCATGATTGTAGGTCAACGGGAAGTACCCTATAGGTTTTGATTCCCTTGTGAAATCGCAAAATATGCGACATAAACGGTCATATATTTTGATCGCGTTGACTTACTTTTGATCGCTTTTGAAGTTTGATTTTCTCACAGCTGAAAGAGACCGCAGACCCGTGTATTTGATACAAATTTCATCTTGTTACCTCTACGCGTTCCTGAGAAAAATGGTCTTGACAGACAGACAGACGGACAGACAGACAGACAGACAGACAGACAGACAGACGGACAACAAAGTTATCCTATAAGGGTTCCGTTTTCGGTACGGAACCCTAAAAATGTATTAAGATATATGGTAATAGAAAAACAGCATAAGATCAGCACAAATAACACTAGTTGGATCTTAACAAGCTCGTAAATCGATTTTGAGTTCGCAACTCGAAGCAAAAAAACAGCCGAGAGTCGACTCGTATATCGAAAAACTCGTAGGTACGTACCACTCTGTATTTTAAAAGTCAAACATATAAAAACGTGTGGATCAACAACAAAAATTTGAATGTGTGATATGTTGTCGATGTTGATATGAAGTTGATGGTGATGTCGATATTGACGTTGATGCTGATATTATTGTGACGACATGAATTTAAACGTTGGATTTTTAATTCTCCAATCTCGATTTTTATTTTTCTAAATTGAAACCAATTAGACTAGGCACACTAGATTATAATAGAATACGAATACTCAGGCCTAAAGACCGTAACTTGCTATTTTTGAATTCCTGCCAAGTTTCTGCCGTAGTAGATCGGATGTTATGTTATGATCTCGATCTCACTCCAGCTAATATTCTTGCCATTTTAGCACTACCAATTTAAGATATTCGGCTTTTTATAATCTACACTTCAAACCCTACGGCCAAGTGGCCCATTGTATTTTGCCCACATTTTACTCTTTATATGCCCAGAAACCTAGGTGTTATTTAAATTTGCATTAATTAATTATAGATTTGTCTTCTGGTACAAATGCAGCCGACACTCGCTCCCAGGATCGAACCCGGGACCTCCAGATTTGTGGTTAACACAAACGAAGAGTAGTTAGGGCACTCTGTAGACTATGAGGCTGATATATAATATATTACGAATTATCAGGACCCCCTACCGTCTGGGCCCTGGGCACGTGTCCCTGTTTCCCCTGTCTAGTTGCGGCCCTGAGAATACTGATGATAATACTGATGCTAACACTGATGCTAATACTGATACTAGCACGGATGTTAATACTCATATTAATAGTGACGCTAATACTTATGCTACTACTGATGTTAATACTGATACTAATACTGATGCTAATGCTGATGCCAATATTGATGCTATTACTGATGTCAATACTGATGCTAATACTGATACTATTACGGATACTAATACTGATCCTAATACTTATGCTATTACTGATGCTAATACTGATACTAATACTGATGCTACTGATGCTAATTAATACGATGGTGGTGTTAATATTGATGCGGCGAATGTAATGTTTCAATTTTAGATTCCTCTTGCATGAGTTTTGTAAAATATATCAATAATTTTTTTCTTACAGCGTCCCTAATATTTTCCAATCATTTTCAATCTTACAATTAGATTTTGTTTTCAGATTTCAATTTTCGATTCAGGTTTTGATGAGAGCTCACGACGCTACACAAATAAGACTAATTCATTTATTAAACTAATTTAACAGGACTAGTAAAACACATTGAAAAAGTTAAATCTTAAAACAGATTTGCTGAATTGTTCTATAGTTATGTGAAGTGTTTTCTCTGTTTTTCTGTAAAACTATTCAAATTTAGCTCTGGAGTAAGTGTCAACCAAAAGCTATTTTTATGAAACTTTTTTAAAAAACGCTCTTCGCCCACCTCAATCATTCCCAATTTATTGAATTAAGCTTTGCAATTTTATAAAAAAAAATTCAAAATATTTGAAATTAGTTCACAACTTGACATTTTATATTGGTAAAACCATACTAATTATAGATACAATCATATAAACATATTAAAGGCAAAATATAGCCTGAATATATTCAATCTGTTCGTAGCTCTATAATATTAAATCTTATTAAGACCACAAAATAAATCTGATGTTGAAACAACTACTTCTCTTACTAATACCGCGCAGGATATTGAATTATACAACAGGCATTTGCATGTTATTGCTAGCCCCAGTACACTTTCCTGTCGCTAAACGAGTACTAGATAAATAACCTTGTCTTTAAGATCATATCTTAATATTTATATTAAGTGAATAGCCATCTGCAGACGCGTTTACAGATTTATTTTTCAACGGTGCAGCTTTGCTGTTTCGAATTATAAACTGGAATACAATTACTTGAACAGCTCGTGCATGACTGGCGAGGTTAGGTTTTAATTTGACGTTTGTGGAGAAAGACATAAACTTAGTTGCAGTTTAGTGCAGTTTGCATTATTGCAGTTAAAATTAGTGACACGAAAGTGTACTGAAGCTATTAGCATGCAAATGTCTGTTGTATAATTTAATGTCCTGCGTGGAATTAGCAAGGGATATAGTTGTTTCAACATGGCATTTATTTAGTTTTTGTTTAGTAGTCTTAATAACGGGTTGTATACGGTTGTATACTGGTTGAGTACGAACGAGTTGAATATATTTATATATTCAGGCAACATTTCGCCTTTAATAGGTTTATATTGACATTTTATAGTTTACTAAATGCAGTTCAGTATCTATTGAATTAATTTTTTAAGACTTAAGTTATTCCAGTAGAAATGAAAATTTGTATCAATAGTTATGTTTACTATAGTACAACAATACTTTTAAATTTACAATAGTACAATAGTACTTTTGTAACGGCTATCAGAAACATTAATCAGATTACTATTTTGTAGGAAACGACATGATAACGACACGTTTACGAGCCGACGAGAATGACAAGAATCAATCATATCTTCGGCTACTAAACTGACGTGTCGTATATTTTAGCTAACCAGTACAGAAAAGTTAGCTCAAGTTCAAGTTTTCCTTCCATGTCCATAAAAACAAAGACCTCTTCTGTCAAACCATAAAATCGTTTCAGCATCTTTTCCTTACACAATAATATGTTAAATATTCTTATTCCGACTGAATATCTTTAACTTGATGAAATGTATATAATAAACATCTCTTTTCATTACTTGCGTAAAATTGATTGGTTAGCATACACTTGCATTTTCTTGCTGTAGAATATAGAGGGGTACAGTTCTTACTACATAATTCTAATTTCATTATCCGCAACCAGGATTAGAATTATCGGTCCAATAATTTTCTATGGTAATTTAAACGCTGCCACTTATAGAGCCACTATTTTGCAACAATTTATTAACGAACTTCATGAGCTTCTTCCAACAAGATTATGCTAGACGGTACATTTGAGATGTGCATGGGATCCCATCGTCCCATCCCATCCCATCCCATCGTCCCATGGTATGGGATGAGTGGGATGAACGTCGCGTGGGATGGGATGGGACGACAATTTTGTATGAGACGGAGTGGGACGGATTTGGTAATCTAATGAATCTAATTCGTGCATAATTAATTGCTTTCATATAAGAATCTATTTAATTTCATTTGCTTGTAGACACAGTAGGCTTCCAAATACAATCACTGTATTTTTGTTAGCTATTTCAAGTTTTTGTTTTTTTTTGCAGCGCATATCTATTGTGTAGGCTTTAGTTAAGTTTTTTCACGACTCGGCGCGGCACTTTGTCGTTTACCGAATCGCGCTTGCGCAGTTCGGCTGGTATTTTTCTTTTGTGAAAAAGAAAAGTCCTATTTTATCCTTGAAAATGGTTTAGTTTTGTTTTTAACGATTTTAACGATTAGTTTGAAAATATACAATAATCCAAAATTAACGTTTATCGTGCCAATACGCAAAATTTTAATACATGTCCAGCTCAGGAGATTTTTCGGATAACAATGTAGTTCCTGAAAAATCTTCCGATCCATCTGCGACGAAAATTTGACGTTTGTGGGATGGGACTGTGGGACGAAAATGTGATGGGATGGAGCAGTGACTGGGATACGTCCCACTGGATGGGATTTGGGACGAGAAACTCGTCCCATGCCAATCTCTACGGCACATTTCCCGTGGAACATTAAATTATCTTAAGGAATTCTTCGACGACAGACTAATAAGCAAAGACCGTTCTTGTGATCTAACTCCTCTGGACCTTTTTCTTTTTCCATATTTAAAAAAATCAGTATTCAGCAGTCCAGTGCATACAGTTGAAGATCTGCGAAACAATGTAATAAGAAAATGCGAAGAGATAGACAAAACAGTATTACAATGTGTATGTGTTCGATAACATAAAACGGCGAATTAATTCGTGTATTCGTGAAAATGGACAACACATTCAACACCTGTTGTAATGTTTGTTCTTCTTTGTTAATTTTATAATTCACAACACTATAAAATAAATCAGTGTTAAATTTATGAGAAGGCTTTTTTTTATAACTAATGAAATTGTTGAACTTAACACTAAAAACAATGCGACATAACCTCAAGACCACTGACAGCTACCTAAAAATGACATTTGATAATTTGTTTAATTTCATGTATGTGAATTAAGAAATGACCCTTCAAATACATGACAAGAGTGGATTCCAAGAATTTTGGGACTCACGTTAGAAAGAAGAAGCTTAGTGATTCACAAGTCCTAGCTAGATATACACGCCTGTTAAAACGAAGAACTACAAAAGTCTCAGATGCCACATCAAATCAAGTTAGAATTGAAGAAGGATCAAAAACGAAAAACAACCTTTATTTCGTAATAGATTCATTTACAGTGGATCACTGTGATGGTGAAATCCAAGTGGAAATAACAACTTCAAGAACTGTAATGACAAATAATTCAAGAAAGAAAGATAAAAGGTTGCACTGATGAAAAATAGCACGTGGATCAATCTACCGAAATAAAAGACTAAGAATTTGTTGCTATTTCATTTCAAATCAAAGATAAAGGACTCCTAGATCTTGTTGGTGCGGCATTTAGCAATTTTGAGTTTTCATTAAGAAGATTAAATATGAAAAAATGTATAGTGTCCATTAAAGCACTGATTTAAATTTTTTTAATGAAAATGAAAACTGGCTAGACATTTTCAGCATTTGGTGTACATAGAACCACAATCTAATGTATAATTCATTCAATCTTACAAAATCTAGCTTCTGCAACTAACTGTTAATTTAGTCTTTTGGCCAGATAGAGCCACTGTACGAGCAACAATTTATCTTGTGTTTCACACTTTCAAAACCATTTTTTATAATAACATCTATTTTCTATATATTGTTTTTGACAATGTCCTCTAAAAATACTATTTTCCATCTTCCTCTCTTTGGCCGAGGCCGCACTACGGTTTTTTGCCGCGAGCGGTAATCGCTTTAACCGCGAGACCGCTCGAGAAACACACAGTACGCTATGGGAAAAATCAGTCGCGGGAAAAAACCACAAGTGAGGCCGCTTGTATTAGTTCACTTGAGTCATAAAATCAGGCGGTTGAAAACCGTGGCGGTTTAGCCGTAGTGCGGCCTAGGTCTTTCTTTTGATTACTTTATGCATTATCAGACAATAATAAGCATATGTATAACATTATTTGACATAATCCCGAATAGTTGCGAATGCTAGGCTAATGTCGTGCACATGTCCAATACTGACAACACGTAAATTTTACCCAACCTTGGCTGGAACATCATCGGTAGAGATTACACTTACCTTCTCCCAGGTCTAGTCTACGCATTCAGTGTAGATTATTAATAGTCTAGTCCCGATGAAGTCTAGTCTACACAATCTAGTCTACACAATCAGACTAAATTTAAAGTCTAATCTAGATGAAACCTTGAAGACGAAGTCTACACACTCGGCCAGGTTTAATAAGATTTGAAAATTGTAAACCACAGCCTTCAATTTGATTTTATGTCCTCGCAAGAATTTCCAAATCTTACTTATAGTCTTATCTTAATATTATGAATAGGATGGTTGCGACAGTTACTACGTGGTAATTCATACTTACATTGAATTGAAAAATTCACATTGTAAAAATGTTATACAACTTGTTATTCACAGTTCTATAATTTCTACACATATCACGACTTAAGTTTCGACGTTTGACGGTCATTTTCAAGTGAAAATGACTTGAAATGACTTGAAAATGACCGGCAAGCGTCGAAACGTAAGTCGTGATATGTGTAGAAATTTATATAACTGTGAATAACAAGTTGTATAACATTTTTACATAGTATAAGTGTGGTAAAAACATAGTGAATTTTTTGTGAATTCATATTACTTTCAAGATAATCAAGATTGAAGATATATCAGATCTAGACGCTACACGTAATGTGTTCTGCAAGTATGAGTCGCCTTTTCTGAGTTATTTGTTAACTTGCTGACATGTACAAGTACTTCCAATTAATGCTATTTTCTTCTGAACAAAAAATGAACGAGTTTTGAAAATGTATGGGCTGGAAACTATTTCCTATAAAAGTCAGTTATGGCACCTTTCTTGCTGTTTAATTAGTTCCATTTGTAAAGAAAGTAAAGCTTGTGTCATCAAATCGACCACAAATGGAGATGAACAAATTTGGAAACTTGCTTCTTGGCAGCGAAAATTTTGATATACGGTGTTAACTTTTCATTTATAGATTTTAGATAGTTTGCAAGTGTTTCTACTTGTATATTTGTGTAGTCTATAAATTAAACAGCAATGTTTAAACAGAAATGGTTACATAATTAAGTGGATCTGAAAGACAAACATTATTAGGCAAGATCAGACAGTTCAAAGTATGTAGACCCTTGAGACAGAATCTGACAATTTTGGGAGTCGATAAGAAATACTAATTTGGACAGAATATACTAACAATATAAAACTAATAGGTATAGACAATATTAAACCAAAAATACCAAGTAGAGAAAACTAAATAGATGTGAATAGGATGGTTGCGACAGTTACTACGTGGTAATTCATACTTACATTGAATTGAAATATTCACTGTTATCACAAATCACAAATTCACTGTTATCACAAATCACTAATTACAGATTATATCATATGTGGTAAAAACATAGTGAATTTTTCAATTCAATGTAAAAACATGTGATTTAACGGACAAGATTTGTCGAACAAAACTAGTCTAAGACTAGATAGATACAAAAACTTGACAATAACAAGACTAGACTAAACTAGTCAGACAGATTAAACACACGAAACTAGATGAAGCAGACTAAACATACAAAACTAGACATGCAAGTCTACACAACCAAACTTGATAGACAAGACTAGACTAAACTAGTCATACAATACAGATTAGAAACACGAAACTTGTTGAGCCAGACTAAATATACAAAACTTAATATGCAAGACTAGAAAAACAAAAACTTGACGGACAAGACTAAACTAAACTAGTCAGACAAGATTAGAATAAGACGAATAAAGACTAAACAAAATAAAGACTAAAAAAACTAGACGAATAAGACTAAATAAACAAAACTATATAGTCAAGTTAGATTAAATAAGTAAGTCAGGATTGGTCGTACTAGACAGACCAGAATATTAGCTTTCAATCGCTAGATTTATTATGCTGGAAATCTGTGGTTGTGAATATGTAGGTCAGATGTAATGGCGAGTTAAGTAAATTGTAGTAAAACATTTGTTGGTTACTGTTAGGTTCAGTGCTAACGGAAAGATGACAATCTCAAGGCAGGGAAAAGAAGAAATTATAACGTTACGGATAAGTTATTGCGATGCAAAAGGAGATTTTTATATAATCATAGTAAAACGTTTTTCATTCTCGCAAACCATAAATGCGAAGATTATGTTCGTTGTTTTTTTCTATTCTTGTTGTTGTTTAATTGTTCGTGTTTAAGTGTCCGTTAGTTGCGAGAAATTATTAATGGATTTGTTGGGGATTGTTATAGAAGACAGATCTCACCTTGAACTTGCCTTTATTCCCTTCGTTCCTAAGATTTATATCTTGGATTAAATTTTTTTTTCAGTTTTTTTTAATGAGAATCTATTGATTTTTATTTATTTTAAGCAACAAATTTTGAAGCCAGGGTATTTGTGGATGAATATACAACAATGTACATCTTTATATTATTGTACACTAGCTATAGCCCGCGGCTTTCCTCGCATGAATTTTTATATCAGTCAAATTCAAAATCAGGTCAGCTATATTTACCAAATATTGATAATCTTGTGAGTAATGTGAAGATTTATATTAAGATAGATCGTAAGTAAGATTTGAACGTTGTTGCGAGGGCCGGATGGAATCAGAAACAAAATAAACATTATTTTCTTTTTCAAACTTATTTTATCCAATATTTTCGTATCGATTTTATATGAACTTACTAACGAATCAAATTACCTACGAATCAAGTAAAAAATATGAATAAGTTTTAATGAAATCGAGTAGTAGGTTTTAAAGTTATTGCTTGTTGCAGACAAATTTTCTAAATTACGACGTCGTTTTTATCAGGGTTAAGATAATTATAATCACCTCATTTTAATCAGTGAATAAAATCGTGATTTAAATCAAGTGATTTTTTTTAAATCGTTGATTTAAATCAATACTTTTTTAATGCAATAAAATCAACCACAATTGTTCGCTTTGCTCTTCCTCTTCCCTTTCAACTTGCGCTTCATCTTGCATTTCAACTTGCGGTAGCGCATGCTGTTTGACGCCTGATAATGGCCTAATGAACTTAACGTAACGGGACGCGACGGGACGTGACATGACGTAAAACTTAAACACATTGTTTTATATGCGGATAATTACGTTCAACGCTGGTAACGTATTAGAACTTAACGTAACGTGATAGCTACCAATTTTCAATCTTCATGAGTCTTTAAGTCGGGTTGTTTCATGTGAAGTGTCTTTCAAGTGACATTTGGTATTGTGTAGCAACTACAGCAACAGAACGAAAAGAAAATGTCATTGAACAACAATTTATTGATTTTGTGCATTACCAAACTGTATTCTTCTCCGAAAAATTTCTTTCACACCAAGGGTTCCTACTCGTTTCCTCTTCAGCAGTTTAAGATACAAATATCCGGCCAAAATTAAATTGAACAATCGATAATGCCTCACAGCAGAATTCATTTTGAATTACCAACGCTGTCAAATCACTTTTCAAATTGTTGTCAATGCACGCTGTTTTGCGGTACGTTACTCCGAGCGTAATTTCACAAATAAACCTTACCGTTAAGTTTATGTCCAGTCACGTCCCGTTACGTTAAGTTTATCGCAAACCTGGCATAAGAGGCATGCCTTATGGCATACTCAGGGTCCGGGAAGGGTCCGGGTGGCTCTCCACAAGCTCGAGGCCCGGTGCGGGTAAATGGTAGATGTGATACTATCGCAAAATAACGAAATATACAAATAATAAATTATCCACGATAAATATTATTAGGTAAATATAGTTCCAATTGCTTATAATATAACAAATCTGAAGCTAGCCACTCAATATTTTTTTTAAAGCGGAGAAGTTTCAGCTAAGCTGTCAATAACTCGATCGTAAAAGCTGCTATTCTCGTCATCCTTGATTAGATCCGACTCATTGTTTAATATAATCAACGAATCGAACAGATTCTTTGCGATAGATAGCGAAGTCTCGTTTCAATGGGCTTCAGCGCTGAAAATTGTCTCTCGCAAGTCACTTGCGTGATGGAAATTCACAATGAGATTCACAATGAGATGAATTCACAATGATGAGAATTGCACAATATGCAACAAATGAGAATTACACAAAATGCAACAACAAAACACATGGCGTACTTTGTAGTTTGATCTAAGACATCTTCGTCATGTTCTTCCTAACTCTGAGAATCTGAGTCATTCATATCTTGCTGCCTAGGTGGAACCTGCTCATCCCAAAGAGTTTTAGACATTTTATTAAAACAGGTTTTACGAACAGGTTCTTTTGGTAGCAATTCTTGATCGACATTTCTAATTGATGCTAGAGACTTTAATGCGTCATTAGGAATCTCATTTTTGTTAATTTCATCGATGTTTTTCGGGTCCAAACTAGCGGCATTCTTCATACAATGTTTGTTGCAGTTGAATTTATTATCTATTTTAACTAAGTCTGAATTGATGACTTTATAGACAGAATTTAATCTCTTTGGGTTTGCAGCCAGTAGTGCCAGTGTGTCTTGGCATAACTCGTTGTGCTTCTTCGGTTTTCTAGATATTCCTCGGAACGGCAGCGTTATCGGCTGCAAATAAACTTGCAGCTTTGAAAACGCCGTCAAAAGTTTCTAAATTATTTGCTAAAATTCATGTTTAAACTTTGATGAGCCCACAAGCTTTAAGATCATTTAATGTAGGTGTCTGGAGATATTGGCTTACTGAGGTCAAACATTTTCTTGAATACGAAAGCTGTGGAGATAGCTTCAAATTTCAAAAAGTAATCCAGAAATCCAGCCTTCGCTTGGAACGAAACCTATCGCTCGAACTCCATGGTGGAAGATATGGTATTTAACGTTTTTATCAAAGCGACGTATCGAGATTTCTACACAACAGTGATCAAGGCTTTGTGTTTAACCCACCATCACGTTTTTTCGATGTTCTATAATTTGTCTTGTCCTGTTGTTACATGAGTTGAAATTTTGTCTTTTTCCTACCTACCGCCTGGCTTGCGACAAGCCGGCCGCAAGGACCAGGCTAGCGGCCGGCTGGCAAACGCCATCTCGACTATATGGCCAGTCCGACGCAGGGCACATTTCTTTAACTTTTGGTCGTCAAGAGTCTGTAACCTTGTGAATTGATGGGTGGTCTTACATACGAAATGACCCTAACATTTGCATTTGTGTTTCAACGAATGGTGATAAAACTGGTCTGGTTGATACCATTGATACGGCCGAGGACCATCACTCCGCCAACTACTTAGAATCTTTGGCAAATGAAAGTATACAAACGCAGAAAAACTTCTTAAACATAAAGCTAGAAGTGTTGTATCGCATAATGCAGGTAAAAATGCGTAAGCAGCTTCAAACAAACACTATAATGGTTCAGAAGTTAATGCACCTATAGTAACGTACGGATGTTCTGCGCATATTTTTAATCTACTTTCTAAAGATTTACAAATTACAGATTCTACAACATATGTTCTGAAAGTTATCAAGTACATACTTCAGAAATATCGCGCATGCTAAATATTCACTCACCAAGACGAATAATTTAGTAATGCTACAAGAAGTAGATGGATAACAATGTGTAATTCACTAAAGAGCTATGTTGGTCACTAAACTGGTCGATTTTGATAATTCAAATAGCAGATGAAAATAAAGAGGAAATTAGCTCTGACATTAGAAACTTCATACAAAATATAAGTATTAGTAGAAATACAGTGGGTCTAATTGCCGGACTAGAGCCAATAGTCAAAGCTCGGGACAAGATTGAAATCAACAAGTGTACCATTTCAGATATTTAGATATAAATTAACTGATCAATTAGAAGAGGAACTTGATACAAATGAAGATTGTCATGAAACGTTATCACCAAGCGATTACACCAGCTCATTATCGGGCTTACATGGTGATTCGAAAACTGCCCCAAGAATAGTTGTCGAACTACTAAAGTCATGCAGCCTTACAATTTTTGCGAGGAAGCTAGATATGAACCATAGAGATATGAACCAGTTTGGTGAATAGCATAATTCACTTGAATGCAAAATTTGCTCCTTTCATGGGAGTATTAGATGATGAACAATCATCTTCTACTTGATCAGTTAATTCCTACCAGACAACTATCTGAAATGGTACACTTGTCGATTTGAATCTTGTACAGAGCTATTGGCTCTAGTTCTGTAATTAGACCCTCTGTATTTCTACTAACGCTTATATTTTGTATGAGGTTTCTAATGTCAGAGATAATTTCCTCTTTATTTTCATTCCTCAGCGGAAAACGCGCTGGAGTGCAAAGAAAATTTTCAACGTTTAATTTGGTGCATAACAAAATAAGAAATAGGTTAGGTACCGAGAAGGCAGCAAAATTAGTTTTTCTTCTAAAGAAACTGAATGGGAAAAAATAATTATGTAACCAGTAAGAACATAAACATCAAAATATGTTAAGTGACTGCAGCAATACCCAAATGGTTTTTGTTAATTTTAAGTCGTTGATTTTCTTAATTGTTCATTCTTGATTTTTTGTTTGAATGAGGCTAATATTGATAATTTTAGAAGAATTGCAATGTTGATTCTTTTTTATGTTATAATTAAAATATAATTAATTGAATTCAAAATGAAGAAAAATTGGATTATGAAAATAAATTTAAAAAAAAATCTAATAATATAGGGTAGAGTACTCTATGTTAATTCAAATCACATGTCGTAATTATTGAAGTTGAAATAATAGTATATTGTGCAACTAGGGCGGTAAGTTGTCAATTGCTCACGAGAGCGAAATTAGATTTTTTAAAATGATGATTTTTATCAACCCTGTCTTATAAACAGTCTACCCAGTCTTTTTATTTGAAAATATTAAAAGATTATACTTCAAAATGGTAAGGGTTTTTTAAACTTTCAGAAAATCTAAAACTAATTTCGCTACTTTTATTCCTTTTTTTCAATTTTGAGTCCTTAATGAAGTCATAAAAGCACTCATATGGGTTTGTTTATGGATCGCCGAGTGCGATTCAATTTTCTCAATGTGTATTGGCGATTTTTTTATAGCTTGGATTTTTTGCGTACAATAAATAGATGTTTTTTCACAAATAATATCATCACAAACAAATTCATCCAAAAAAAGGTTGCTTCGTCCAAAATAAAAGGCTTGGATTTTTTGCGTACAATAAATAGATGCTTTTTTACAAATAATATCTGGAAAAATACAAAATTCGGTTTATTCATACAAAAAACGATTACTTCATCCAAAAAAGGTTACTTCCTCCAAAATAAAATATAAATGCCCAATGATAGATTGAATCTTACAAATAATAATGGTTTAGTACAATAATTGATAGATTTGTACAAAATAAAATCAATTCACCCAAAAAAAGGTTTAACTGTACAAAAAAGGTTGGTGCATCCAAAATTTGATTGCTCTTTACAAACAATTTTTTTTATACAAAATACAATTATATCTTTACAATAAACGAATTTTACAAACAAGGACTTGATTCCATCAAATTTTATTTCTAACTAACGCGGCGTCTAACGAAAGAGAGAGCGCAAACACATCAGTCTTACGACCAGAAACACTATATGCCATGGAGTGTCTTTCCTTGAATCGAAGATCTCCGGTAGAGAAATTGAAAATCAGAGAGAGGAGAATCATCAGGAAGATCCTAGGCATTCCCTGTAAAGGAAGATGGGGAATTCCGAAGACGACATAACTCTAAGCTCTACGAACATATTGAGAGGCTCTCTGACTGTGCAAAGAAAAGAAGGCTAGCTTTCTATGGCCACGTTGCAAGATTGACTCCAAACCGACTAACCAACAGTCTGTACACATTCTGGTGAAACAAAAAGGTTCGTACTACTTGGTTGACAGAAACCGAGAAGGATATTAAAGAAGTGGGAATAACAGATCTCCAAAACAGACAGTCTTCTATGAGATGCATCCTGAAGAAAGTCCGTGGATTTCAGGAAAAACACTGAAGGAAGTCCGTGGATTTCAGGAAAAACCCTCTGGAAAGGTACCCTCTGGACAGAAGAGGGAAAAAAGCTATACCGGCAGAAGATGCGACAGTACTGGGCAAAGATCAAAGCCCAATAGTCATCAGAAGCACTATATATACTATATATAAGCAGATAGAATAATGCAATTTATTTCCGAGCTAATCCACTCATCAATAAGGTGAACAGTTTTTTCCTTTATTTTTTCCAGTATTTTTATGCATATAATAAAAGTGTGAAGAATATTAAATACACTCGTAAATTTGCATTTTGCACTTATTAAGTAAAATAAAAAACCTTTTTTGGGTGAATTTCGAATATGTTGAACGATTCAATCGATTATTGTAAGGAAAAATATAGTTTGTAAGAAAAAATCAATTATTGGATGGTTACATTTTAATTTTGATGAACTAACCTTTTATTTGGATGAAGTAATTTATTTTGTACGGAGTAACCGAATTTTGGATTGATTAATTTCTTTTTGTATTTATCCATCTATTTATTGTAGAACTTCATCCATTTATTGTATGTTGTGTTTTGTATACTTCTAATCGAATATTGGATGAATAAATTTTATGTGTTTTTTTATTTAGAAATGGCATAAAAGGGCGCAAAATAAAAAAAATAGTATACAAAAATCGCTTAGTTTTTCGCACTTGTCCATTAGAAGGGCGGTCGGCAACCGGGCCTCTGTGGCGAAATTTTAGGGGTCCGGAAATATATTCAGATAATATTAAATTCTTTGAGCTCATGTAATAAAAATTTTAATACAAAATAAATTTTGTTAAGGCTCTATGTAAAATAAAACAAGAAGATTATATTGCGAATTGATTTCATACAAAATACTACTGTGACTTTCCAAAATTCTACCTCAAAAGCGTTTAAATAACTTTCCTGAAGAAAACACAATCTAACAAGCAGATATATTAAAATAAGCAGATAATTTTCAAAAAAATGCCTGCGGCGCTGTTTAGAAGTCCGAGAGAGTTTCAGTTGTAAATTTGAAGGTTCGCAATACCTAAAAGGTTGCCGTCTGCTACATTAGAAAACTACTCGCAACATTCGTCGTTTTCTAAACATGGACGCGTGCTGAAAAACCGCGCTTATTGAACTCGTTTTTTAATATACTATTAAGATATCGTTATAAACATAACTACTATATTCTACCGATCTAACATAGACTTGACTTTTTACCACCTGTCAGAATATACTGCACAAGTACATTAATATTATTTTCTAATGAATAAAAATTGTATCATAATCATTAAACATTTTAACATAACCATTAAATGCATTTTTTAATTTCTGGAAAACACACCATTAATATTTATGATCAATAAATTAAGGTTGTTGCTCATTTGTTGTATCATACATAATTGCCGATGCAACTGCGTTACAGAAACAATAGAATTGGAATGGAAATTAAAATTAAAAAGTTTTTTTAGTTGACTGGAATAAATAACGAGATTCATATTTTTATTATTGATTGATTGAACTTTTAATCGTTATCTATAAGACCTAAGTCGCCCCGGATTTGACTTTTAAGTCAAATCCGGGGTCAAATCAATCTAGCCTATTTATTGTTATTAAAAAATAATATATCAACAAAAATGTCTTTTTTAAGTAGACAATTGGCAATATAAATCATTTTTAATTTACATTTATCAAATGAAATGTTTTCTAGTGCAGCAATCAAATATTGATAAACTGTAAATAATCTGTAAATGTAAATAAACTGTAAATAAGTAAATAATCCACAGATGGCTATCCACTTAAGGTATTGGAAAGACATGATCTTAAAAACAATGTTATATTTATGGTTTTTGTTGAGTGCCACGAAGGTAAAATAACAAAAGCAAACAATAAAATAACTGACAAAAGCTATAAAATAACTGACAAATTTCACACGAGATTTGTTTTGGTAGTCCTAAAAAGACTCAGTAATTGTTATAGAGCTCCGGAAAGGCTGAAAATATTTTTATATTTCGGTTGTGTTCCGTTTGTTTTAAGTTTGTGAAAAATATATCCATAAGGAAAAATTAACTTTTAATTAAAAAATAAGGTCGAAAGTAGTTCAGACTTAGAACTTCAGACTAAAGTTAGTTAAGACTCTGTTAATGGCGTGGCTTTTGTGGGACGCAGCGTCGTAGCTGGGGTCGCCCCTGGCAAGATTCGAATTTTGCGGCAACCCCCCTCCCCTCGATACTTATTTTCTAGGAAGAGAAACAACGCAACATTAATGAAGTATAATTCAAGTTATGTATAACAAGGTTATGTTTTTAGCTGCTTTTGTTATACATTTAAACTTAACTTGTTATTCATTTAATCTTACTATTACTTCCATTTAGGGTTTCTGAATATCCGCAGTTTTTAAAAACCGCGGTTTTCGAAAGTTAAAAACCGCGGTTTCGGTTTCGGGTTCGGTTTTTAAGAACTTTTGGTAGTAGTGTCTGATATTTAAACGAGATCTTAGTTTTATACAAACGTTGGCGCTAAGGGAAAATTCTTTCGGCGTAAATGGATGTAGCTTGAATTCTAGAGAGTGCTCGAAACAAAATATTTAACCTTTTTGTTCTCTCAGAAGTTCTTTTATATTTATCAAACTTCTGTTTCATAGAATTAGGATAGCGATTTGTTTTCATATAATTATCTTTGTTTAATACTTCTTGAATAGAATAGTTACAAGGAATTAATTCTTCTAATTATTGCAAGGAATTAATTCTTCCAATTCTTCTGAATTTGCCGGACATTCACCTTCAACTTCAACCTTATAGTTGAATGGATAAAATTCTTCAAAAAGATTTTCGGCCAATATTAAAACAGAGTTTGTTGTAACTTTCGAAGGATCTAATAAGCATCTAGCCAATTCTGTTAATTTCACATTTTCACGGGTCTTCAAACCTTCCATGATATTTTTCATTAAAGCTTTTCTTATATCAGAACCAATTAATCTTTTCCAAGAATCCTATTACACCTTGTGCCATAAATATGTTATGTTAGGTTTGTTTAATCTTTAATCTTTTCCAAAAATCCTATTACACCTTGTGCCTTAAATATGTTAGAATCATCTGATCTTAATGTTGTTACGATTATTGGAGATAAAGATGCTTTTATGTTACATAACAATTGAAAATTATCATTTTCTATATAAATTCTATATTTCAATGATACAACGATGCAAACTAAACTAAACAAAAATAAATTGTCATAAAAGTCTCTATACCGCAACGTGAGTAAATATTTAAAACCTAACCTAGCAAATACATAAGTTTAGATTTTTAGAGCTTGTAAACATTGTAGCTCGAAGGAGCACTAATTCAATGTATTTTAATATAGGGTGAAACTAAACTAATTATAGATACAATCATACCAACTTATTAGAGCGGAACTCACCTTGAATATATAAATGTATTTAACCTTTCCGAAGTTCTATAATATTAATAAGGTTTTTTAAGACTATAAAACAAGTCTCATGTTGAAAGACATCATATATTTATGTTATTCACTAGGACTCAGTTCACTTTCGTGACACTAAAACAGCCCAGCACATGATTTTCAAACTAATGTAAGTGTATTCCATATTATAATTCAAAAGAGCAAAGCTGCACTGATGAGTCGTAGATCTCGAAACGCGTCTGCAGATCGCTATTGAGTTTGGGTTAAATAGAAAGATTGGATCTTAAAAAACAATGTTATTCATCTAGTTTCTTGTTTTAGTGTCACGAAGAGTTTTAAAGTCCTAGTGAATACAACAAATATCTGTTGTGTTGCAACATGAGATTTGTTTTATAGTCTTAAAAAGACTTAATATTATAGAGCTTCGGAAAGGTTGAATACATTTATATATTCAAGCTGTGTTCCGCGGCAATAAGTTGATACAATGTATTTTATTTTTAGATAAAACCGAAAACCGCGGTTCTTTATGACGGTTACGCGGTTTCGGTTTTTGCGCAGAAAACCGCGGTTTTGCGGTTCGGATATATCCGAACCAGAAACCCTACTTCTATTCTTACTATTATGTACGAAACGGAGCAATGCAATACGAGTTCGTTAATTAGGACATTATGTAGGCAAAATACGCCTCCTGAGCAGCGCCGTCGTTTGAATTTTGAGGTCCCGGGCATAAATATCGAGGTGGTAAATAACCAGTAAATAAAAAAGTGAATAAACAAAAAAATTCTTTAATTTTTAATACATACAAGAAAGGAACATATGTAGGGGAACCCGTTGTACCTAGGCACTATGTGTACCTAGGCCAGTTGATTCGTTTCAAATGTTGCCGCGCTATTAAATTATTTCGTATGTGCTATTCGATACGTCACTGCAGACGATCTAGTGTGAAGTTAGTCGTTTACTGCCACTAAGGCAGTGCTTGGTGTTATCGAAGAAAAACAAAATTTGTCGAAAAAAGTAACTATTTTTAATATATTTTGAAGTCTGTTAGTTTTATACATTTTATAATAGTCACTTATCTTTTATATGCAATCGGTTCTTTGATTTATTAAGTCTTAAAACAACAATAAACTTCAAAGATATATAATCTTAAAATATTTTAAATTTACAGTTTTCAACCATAAGGAGCAGTGTTGTACCTTGGCCACTGTCGATCAGTTGTACCTTGGTCGGTGGCCTAAGTACAACCTGGATGTTGTACTTTGGCCAGAAAGATTTATCTTTATTTATTTTATATTTTAAGAATAAATTCTTAAGGACACTTCCTCAGAAGTCATGCTTAGGAGTAAAGATAAGAAGAAGGCGTTATTAATGTGAATGACTTCTCAAGTGCCATTAAAATGATCAAGGACAAAAAAATCACGACTTTCGGTGCTTCTAAACATTTTGCGTTACCCAAAACAACTTTGCGTCATCATTTAAAGCACTGTATGGAAACAGGTAACAGGAAAATTACACGATATACTTTCAGTTAATCAAGTTAATCAAGAGCGCAGTCTGGTTGACTATATTAAAGACGCGACATACTTACAATTTGGACTGACATTGAAAGACGTGAGAATACTTGAATATCAATTTGCAAACCTACTACCCTTAGAGCTGGGATACTAATAAAATGACAGGAGATTATTGGCTGAGCTTATTTAGGAAGCGATACCAAAACGAATTGTCTTTAAGAACATGCCGTAAGCTTACCATTTGATAATTTCAAGAAAACCCTTTCTAAATGTGTTGATATAAAAGCAACTGATATCTGGACAAAATTACAATATTGGATATTGGAGAGAATATTGGAGACAAAATTACAATATTGGATTATATTATATTTGTATACGAAGGTTCATATTCTGTTAAACAGATAGAATCAATATCTGAAGGGGCTATACTGCTTAAAGCCAAGCAAAAGTCATTCAAAAACTGGAACTGGCCTGATAAAGAAGATTTAAATCTGTACTCAATAAATGAAATTATAGAAAAAAATAAAACGCATAAAAAAATTGAGAAAAAGAGAGGAATTTCTGCTAAGGGCTTAAAATTAAATAATTTATCCATATATTACTAGTATTCTTTTAAAAGCTAGTCCTACTGACTGATTAAAAACTAAAGAGGTACCTACTGTGTCTAGGTACATACTAGTCTTAAAGTGTGTTTTGTGACAACACAGTGATTAAATAGTTAGTTGGTTATGTTTAAAGATGTTCTATCTTAAGTAAAAAAAATTCTATGAATGTTATATGTTGGTACTTTTAAGAATTTGTAATTTAAATATTTAACTAGAGTCAGTAAAACGATTTTAGTAAATAAAATTCCCCCAATCCTGGATGTGTTCTAGGTACAACGTGGTACTGGCCGAGGTACATATGTTGTGTTGTACCTTGGCCTCATTTACGATTTTCTTTTAAACATTTTAAGCACATGTACGTATAAATTACGCATTGCTGATATTTTAGTGGTGTATACTCACATAATTTACCTTCAAAAATAAGTAAATACGGCTTGTGTACAATACATCAAATTACAGGAAAAAAATAGTATTTAAAAAACTGTCCTAGGCACAACAGGTTCCCCTATAGAAGAAATATAATACAATAATATATTAATATAAAAGAAAAACAAGATTAATTGAACTTTATTTTCCTTGCTTTAATTTCGGCAAATTTATCTATTATCTCACTTAAATTTGAGTCCTGGCATAATTAATTTTCTATTGAAAGCAACGCTACGTTGGATAGTCTTTCTTGTGTCATTGTGGATCTTAAATAGTTTGTTATTATTATAAGTTTTGAAAAACTACATTCGGACTTGGTTCGCAGTGGATATCGGATTAGTTATTAAAATTCTTAAGATTATAATTAAATTGGGAAATTCATTTCCTGTTTGGTTTTTAAGGCATTCTAATGGTGACTAATCACATATGCCTTCATAGAAAATGTTACAGAACACTTTTATTTCTTCATAGAAATCATTTCCGTTAATGTCTCCATTGTTGTCATCATCGTAATGCTAGATGCAAATCAATACAAAACTTTATTTCAATTTTTAAAACATTTTAATTTGTCATTTTCTTCATATTTGGTATAATATATATATATATATATATATATATATATATATATATATGTATATATATATATTGTATATATATATATATATATATATATATATATATATATATATATATATATATATATATATATATATATATATATTTTATATGTTGTATTAGAGGTTTTCGCGGATAGATACCTGTGTTGTATTGTTCTCTCGGGGATTCCGCCTTGATGCTGAGGGTTGGCTCTGAAAAGAACCGGATTCTCGACGTTTCGGCGAACTAACATTCGCCATTCTCAAGAGATATATGCGTCCGTGTGGGTCAACCGTTAGACGCATATTGAGAATAATCTTTTCATCATATTTTCATCATCGTCACGATCAAAAATATGTTTTCTATAAGATAAACCGATTTTGAAATTTATACTTATTTTTTATTCTATATTTTAATCTATTCTAATATATATATATATATATATATATATATATATATATATATATATATATATATATATATATATATATATATATATATATATATATATATATATATATATATATATATATATATATATATATATATATATTTTATATGTTGTATTAGAGGTTTTCGCGGATAGATACCTGTGTTGTATTGTTCTCTCGGGGATTCCGCCTTGATGCTGAGGGTTGGCTCTGAAAAGAACCGGATTCTCGACGTTTCGGCGAACTAACATTCGCCATTCTCAAGAGATATATGCGTCCGTGCGGGTCAACCGTTAGACGCATACTGAGAATAATCTTTTCATCATATTTTCATCATCGTCACGATCAAAAATATGTTTTCTATAAGATAAACCGATTTTGAAATTTATACTTATTTTTTATTCTATATTTTAATCATTAAAAGATTTTTTGCAAAACTGGCAATTAATAACATTATGATAATAATGATAATTAATTTTTAATAAATTAATGATTACGATAATAATTGCCGGTGGCGCCTGAGAGACTCCGATCGGTATGTATAGCTGTTTTGTTATTAAATGTTTTTATTTATTATTATTATTATTTTTATTATTATTGAATGTTAAAAAATTGAATGTTGCTAAATTCTTATCGCATCTTGGGGAAGAATTAAGAAGGTAAGTAGGAGGGCAACATCCCACTCTTTCCTTTTCAAAAGTTGTGATAGTAAATATAATCACCAGCGTCCCACCAGCGGCGTAGCTAGGAGCTAGCGAGACGGGCGGCTGTCAGGGGCACAACACTCAGGGGCAGTAGCGTCGCTAGCGTCGGTCAATCGGGCGAATGCCCGTGGCCCACGGGCTAGGGGGGGGGGCACAGAGCCAGCTTATTTTAATCAACAATACAGACGATTTGAAACCGTTTGCAAACGTCAAATATGCGCAATAATAAATGAGGAGGTAACTTTTTGAGGAGGTTTTATTTTTCTGTTTAACAATTGTTAATTGTTCCACAAATGTTTTTACAATCGTTAACCATTCTACCACAATTGCATATTGATACATTAAAAAATAAAATATTCGAATTAATAACGTAATGGCGAGTATTTACAGAAATACAGATATTTGTCAAATATGTAATTCGAAATGTTCAATTGCCTTATGAAAATGATATTGAAATTAAGGAATATGTTATTGGTGTTATGTTACAGCAAATATTTTATTTATTTGAGAACTACTGGTTTTGATTTAACTGAAGTGTTAAAAACTCATTTAGCCAATTTGGGTATTCCTCTTCAAGATTGTAGAGGACAGTCCTATGACAATGGGGCGAATATCGTTGGTAGCAAACAAGGAGTTCAAGCAAGAATTTTGTCAGAAAATCCAATGGCATTTTTTGTGCCATGTGCAGCGCATACTTTAAATTTATTATTAGGGGACATGGCTTCGATTGTTCTAATGGCAATAACATTTTTTGGTGCAATTCAAAGGTTTTATACAACTTTTTCTAGCTCAGCTGCAGGATAGAACATTTTAAAGAGACATCTAGACACTACTTTAAAGCCCCTATGCGACACTGGGTGGGAGTGTAGACTAAATGCTGTACAGGCTATTAGGGACAATTTAGACAAATTAATGAACGCACTTATTAAAATTAAAATAAAAAGCGAATCAATATCATTGTGCCAACATGGTATGGATTTTGAATTTGTGCTGTCAATTATCATCAGGTACATATTTGAACGAAAATACCGTTAGTAAAAGTTTACAAAACCCAAAAACCGATCTTTAGCCAACAGTTTCTCTTTTGAAGGGCTTGGAAAACTTTTTGAAACACTTTAGAAATGTCGGTTTTGCGGAATCAAAAGTCGAAGCTGAAAAATTATGTGAAAACTGTAATATATTCCTCCAGAATTTAAGAAAAATAGAATTAGAAAAAGAAAGCGCCATTTTGATTACGAAGAAGAAGATTCTTCAGTTAACGATTCTGATGACTTATTTGACTTCCTTATATTATAGTATATCATATAGTAATAAATATATCATTATATATATATATATATATATATATATATATATATATATATATATATATGTTGTATTTGAGGTTTTCGCGGATAGATACCTGGGGATTCCGCGTTGATGTTGAGGGTTGGTTCTGAAAAGAACCGGATTCTCGACGTTTCGGCGAACTAACATTCGCCATTCTCAAGAGATATATGCTTCCGTGAGGGTCAACCTTTAGACGCATACTGTATGTTAGACACATAGTATGCGTCTAACGGTTGACCCGCACGGACGCATATGTCAACGCAGACGCGTTGCAGACGCAGAAGATTGTGATTCCTATGTCCGCAATGCTGAACACTTCATAGACATACTGAAAAATCACCAACTCCAGCCCGGCCACCTCCTTGTGAGCTTTGACATTGTATCTTTATTCACAAAAGTACCGGTCCCTGAGGCCTTAAACATCATAAGATCAAAATTTAAAAACCAGAAAAGTATGTATCAGATCTGGCAGAACATTGTTTAAAGAATACATTCTTTAGGTACGATGGTCAAATATACAAACAAGTCCTAGGAGCACCAATGGGTTCACCTCTATCCCCAGTAATAGCCAACATATTTCTTATAGATTTTGAGTAAAAGGCAATCACATCAGCCACACTTAAACCTACACTCTGGTTAAGATATGTTGACGACACATTTGTAATCTGGCCCCACGGCAGACCAGTGCTGGACAAATTCCTTAACCATCTTAACTCCCAACACTACCAAATTAAATTCACAATGGAGATAGAAAAGCATCAACATCTTCCTTTCTTGGATGTTTTGGTACAGAAGAAACCTGACGGCGCTTTGAGCCACACTGTGTACCGGAAACCAACCCACACAGACAGATATCTGAACGCTTCTTCGCACCATCATCCCAAACAACTAGCATCTGTAGTCAACACTCTTACCACCCGATCCAAAAGACTAGCCGACTAGCTTAACTTACCGAAAGAATTGAGGAACTTACGAGAAGCTCTTTCCTCAAATGGATATCCAAACAGCTTAATATCCAGAGCTTTCCGTCGTACAGAGAACAGTACCCAAAGAACTGAAGAACGTCAGAAACCCGTTAGCACAGCATACCTACCATATGTTCATGGATCAACTGACAAAATCGCCAGAATACTCAAAAGACACAACATCGACACCATTTTCAAACCTAACCAGAAAATATCCTCCATGCTACGCAGCGTTATAGACACCATCCCGTTAGAATCCCATGGAATTTACGAAATACCTTGCGGAACATGTGAACGAACCTACATTGAACGTACCAACAGAAAAATATCTGCTAGGATTCAAGAACATGTAGTTTCAATCAGACACAGAGACAAAGTTTCATCGGCACTTGTCCAACACACAAACACCGGTCACTGTTATTATATATTGTTGTTATGTATTGTTTTCTCGGGGATTCCGCGTTGATGTTGAGGGTTGGTTCTGAAAAGAACCGGATTCTCGACGTTTCGGCGAACTAACATTCGCCATTCTCAAGAGATATATGCGTCCGTGCGGGTCAACCTTTAGACGCATACTATGTGTCTAACATACAGTATGCGTCTAACGGTTGACCCTCACGGACGCATATATCTCTTGAGAATGGCGAATGTTAGTGCGCCGAAACGTCGAGAATCCGGTTCTTTTCAGAACCAACCCTCAACATCAACGCGGAATCCCGGAGAAAACAATACAACACAGGTATCTATCCGCGAAAACCTCAAATACAACATATATATATATATATATATATATATATATATATATATATATATATAAATATATATATATATATATATGTATATATATATATATATATATATATATATAAATATAATGATATACTTATTACTATATGATATACTATAATATAAGGAAGTCAAATAAGTCATCAGAATCGTTAACTGAAGAATCTTCTCCTTCGTAATCAAAATGGCGCTTTCTTTTTCTAATTCTATTTTTCTTAAATTCTGGAGGAATATATTACATTTTTCACATAATTTGTGAAATTCAGCTTCGACTTTTGATTACGCAAAACCGACATTTCTAAAGTGTTTCAAAAAGTTTTCCTACCCCTTCAAAAGAGAAACTGCTGGCTAAAGATCGGTTTTTGGGTTTTGTAAACTTTTACTAACGGTATTTTCGTTCAAATATGTACCTGATGATAATTGACAGCACAAATTCAAAATCTATATCATGTTGGCACAATGATATTGATTCGCTTTTTATTTCATTTTTAATAAGTGCGTTTATTGATTTGTCTAAATTGTCCCTAATAGCCTGTACAGCATTTAGTCTACACTCCCACCGAGTGTCGCATAGGGGCTTTAAAGTAGTGTCTAGATGTCTCTT
The DNA here is from genome assembly GCA_944588485.1 of Phosphuga atrata. NCBI lineage: Eukaryota > Metazoa > Arthropoda > Insecta > Coleoptera > Silphidae > Phosphuga > Phosphuga atrata. Next base: position 25,482,149 of record OX155893.1, read on the forward strand.
TAAAATCTTCTATCCTGCAGCTGAGCTAGAAAAAGTTGTGTAAAACCTTTAAATTGCACAAAAAAATGTTATTGCCATTAGAACAGTCGAAGCCATGTCCCCTAATAATAAATTTAAAGTATGCGCTGCACATGGCACAAAAAATGCCAATGGATTTTCTGACAAAATTCTTGCTTGAACTCCTTGTTTGCTACCAACGATATACGCCCCATTGTCATAGGACTGTCCTCTACAATCTTGAAGAGGAATACCCAAATTAGCTAAATGAGTTTTTAACACTTCAGTTAAATCAAAACCAGTAGTTCTCAAATAAATAAAATATTTGCTGTAACATAACACCAATAAAATATTCCTTAATTTCAATATCATTTTCATAAGGCAATTGAACATTTCGAATTACATATTTGACAAATATCTGTATTTCTGTAAATACTCGCCATTACGTTATTAATTCGAATATTTTATTTTTTAATGTATCAATATGCAATTGTGGTAGAATGGTTAACGATTGTAAAAACATTTGTGGAACAATTAACAATTGTTAAACAGAAAAATAAAACCTCCTAAAAAAGTTACCTCCTCATTTATTATTGCGCATATTTGACGTTTGCAAACGGTTTCAAATCGTCTGTATTGTTGATTAAAATAAGCTGGATCTGTGGCCCCCCCCTAGCCCGTGTGCCCCAGGCATTCGCGCGATTGACCGACGCTAGCGACGCTACTGCCCCTGAGTGTAGTGCCCCTGACAGCCGCCCGACTCGCTAGCTCCTAGCTACGCCGCTGGTGGGACGATAGTGATTATATTTACTATCACAACTTTTGAAAAGGAAAGAGTGGGATGTTGCCCTCCTACTTACCTTCTTAATTCTTTTTAAGATGCGATAAGAATTTAGCAACATTCAATTTTCAAACATTTAATAGGAAAACAGCTATACATTCCGATCGGAGTCTCTCAGGCGCAACCGGCAATTATCGTAATCATTATATTATTAAAAATTAAATTATCATTATTATCATAATGTTATTAATTGCCAGTTTTGCAAAAAAAAATTAATGATTAAAATATAGAATAAAAAATAAGTATAAATTTCAAAATCGGTTTATCTTATAGAAAACATATTTTTGATCGTGACGATGATGAAAATATGATGAAAAGATTATTATTTATTTAAATTTGGTCGTTGTTCTCTATTTTCTTTTAGTTTCCGTGGAATAAACATGTTGTAAAGTTAATATGTTGCATTTATTATCCGTTCCAAATAAAAACAGTTTTCAATTAATCATTTGCTAACGATTTATATGCCGGCGTCCCACAGACGCCACGCCATTAACGGTGTTACAAAAAGTCGCGTCAGTAATCGAGTGTTAAGACTTTTAGAGTTAAACACAACATTTCCAAAATAAAATTCAGCTGGTTTAGTTTTTTTCGGAAATTACCGAGGTGTTTCTTTGTGCAAGCGGAGCAGGTCAACGTGCCAGCGAACATCGGACACGCATCGGAAGCGGAAAGAGCGCCAACTAAGCGCAACAATGCTTACGGCTTCGGCGTGGAGTTGCCTACTAATAAATCACAAGGAAAACAAACGTCGGAAGTGGTCTAGAACCGGGCACGACGCTATTATTCTTTTTCGAAGGAATTCACTGAATCGATAATGCGAAGGGCACCAAAAACCGTTCAACAACAACACAAATAGAGCTTTTCTCTCTCCTCCTAGGTATTAAGTCTTAAGTTGTTCTTACATCAGCTTCTATTATTGTTAAAAAAATGCTAATATAGTTGTGTATGCGTGCACATTTCTCTTTACTATTTAGCATTTTCTCGGTGGTGTTTTCTATTGTTAACCCTCCCAACACGTTGTAAAACCGGCTTCTTCCTGAGCTCGATCTTGTGCACCTGTAAAAGGTGTGTTCTGGTGTATATTCCACATTACAGGATATACCTGAAGGCTAAATAGATAGGACTGGACAGACAAGACTAGAGAGACAAGACTGGACAATCAAGAGTGCACAGATAATACTGGACAGACAAGACTGGACAGACAAGACTGGGCATACAAGCCTGGACAGTCAAGACTGGACAGACAAGACTTAACAGATAAGATTGGACAGACAAGACTGGACAGATAAGACTGAACAGACAAGACTGTACAAACAAGACTGGACAGACAAGACTGGAGAGACAAGACTTGAGAGACAAGACTGGACAGACAAGGCTGGACAAACAAAAGTGAACCGACAAGACCTTACAAACAAGACTGCACAGACAAGACTATACAGACAAGACCAGACAGACAATACTATATTCTACTGTTAAGAATGGAGAGACAAGACTGGGCAGGCGAGACTGGATTGACAAGACTGGACAGGCAATACTGGACAGACAAGACTAAACAGACAAGACTGGACAGACAAGACTGGAGAGACAAGACTGTACAAACAAAACTGGACCGACAAGACTTTACAGACAAGACTGGAGAGACAAGACTGTACAAACAAAACTGGACCGACAAGACTTTACAGACAAGACTATACAGACAAGACCAGACAGACAAGACCAGACAGACAAGACTAGACAGACGGCACTGTACAGGCAAGACTAGACAAACAAGACTCCACAAACGAGACAAACAAACAAACAAACCCATATATGTTTCATAAGTATGATTCACAGTTTTGTGGAAATGAGTAATGCTGAGGTGTTTTTAAAGGTTTTTTTTTACAATCTTAACAAAGGCGTGCTAGTACAATTTTGCTTTCAAGCAGTTCACTCATTTAGTAAACGCAGCCTCAATTTACTTCGTAGTAATGATGTAAGTGAAATAAGCACACATTTCTTTCTATTTTGTAATTGTTACTTGCTGATATGAATAGAATGGACTAATTCTACTTACGAAACTAACAATTATATTGCTTTCTGTTCTGTTTCGCGTGTCTAATAAATCTTGAAATTGACTAGTCAAGATAAATCAGATAATAGTTTTCTGACAAGACTGAGTAGGCAGTCATGACAGGAATCGACGAGACAAGAATCGACAAGACAAGAAGTTTGATCCATACATATGGAATATGAAAACCAACAAACAACCGGTGACAGGTAAAGGATAAATAAATAAAACTTTTTTGTAAAAAGACTAGTGAATCATAAGTCTGCTTTTAGAATGAATAATCTCGATGGAGACTTGAATGTCTAGTCGTAACTCATTATCATATTATATAAAACCTTTACATAAAATCTCGTTTTTCTTGTCCACTTTTGTCTATTTTTATTTTGTCAATTTTTTCTTTTCTTGACTGTCTAGTTGCGTCTGGCTAGTTCATCAGTCTAGTTTATTTATTTGCACATTTCTGTTTATTCAGATAAGCGAGTCGTTTATTTTGAAAGTGGTGTAAGTCAATTTTCAAAAATAAAAAACTAACTCTACTTTATTTTTAGATTTCTACGTTACCTTTTCGTTTTGAAGAAAATTGTCGTCAAATATATTTAAAATATCAGTGATTTTAAATATATTTGGCGATAAGTTTCTTCAAAATGGAAAGATAACGCAGAAATATAAATATAAAGTACAGTTATTTTATTTTTGAAAATTGACACCACTTTCAAAATAAGCGATTCAAGTATAGACTTGCGTCAATATTCTTCTACGGGGATGGCCATAGAAGAGTTGGTAGTTGGGAAAACTATAGACAGAGATACTCTTTCAAGGATCAAATCCATTGTATTAAACGAAGAATTCCACTTTGCAGCACAGGCTCCAACGAATTCAACCCGTTTCGTTCTCGTTACACTGACTGTTTTTATCTTATCCCTCTAGTTTATTATATCTAGCTCAGTCTTGAATAATTAAATAAAATCAAGTCAAAATTTATTTATTTCAGAATTTTTTTGTGTATGATACAAGCAGTCCCGGACTTAAAGACCCAGGGCCCCTTCTCGAAGCTATTTTGGAAATCTAGAAAATTAAATGCACTAGTACGGAACATATAATTTTTAAATGACTTTATTAAACAGCAGAATAATACACTCTTTGTTACTATAGTTACGTTATGCTATAAAATTTATAGAATCATACGACGAACTTTCTTCTGACGTCTTCATAGTCAATTGACTGCCTTATTTCTGAAAACGACCGTTATGCTGAGCAGTTTGACGCTGGTGTACACAACAGCATTCGGAGCACAATTATTCTACGTTTGGATAAATGTCCAAAAAGCCTTTTTCCCATAAGTATTTGTATAGCTTCAGTGACGATAACTCTATAATTTCATCATTCGACGACAAATGAGCTTGCAGGTGCAGACACTCGTTTTCCAAAGTCCTATCCAAATCCCCCGAATAAAAAGTTAAGTTTATAAGAGGGATCCTCAATACGCGGCCCTCGGAACGATTTCTTTGCGGCCCTCGGCTGTTAGGGAAATAAATAAGAACCTAAATTTAAAAACGTAAATTAGGAATGGGCAATGAATGGGCATTGTGAATGAACCTGACTCGATTTCAAGGAGACTACAACAAAATTGTACCGAAAATGATGAGTATTGTTTTTTCACAGGAACAAAAGTTCAATATGTATATTGAAGAACTGTCAAACGGTAATTATACCAGCTTTCCTGCAGTTAAAACTCTGATGAATTTCCAGATGAAAAGCAAGATGTTTCTGATTTAATAAAGCTGTTGACAAACCTAAAAGACGAAATGAATGTGAGGTTTAGTGACTTCAGGAAGTATCAAGAACCGTTTCGCTTAGTGAAAAATCCTTGGACAGTAACAACAGCAAATGTAGCTCAACTTTCTGTTTTTGGATATGAAACTATAGATTTGAAAAATGAGTTAATTGAATTTCAGCATGATACAGTACTTAAAATTATTTTTGAAGAAAAAAAGAAGTATAAGGCTCACTATGAGTTTTGGAAAGTAGTTGAAAAGGACCAATTCCCTAACCTAATTGACTGTGCTCAGAAAGTCGCTCAAAAAGTGTGTTTTTGCATCTACATGTTTGTGTGAATCTACTTTTAGTAAGATAAAGTTTATGAAAAACAGGAACAGACCCAGATTAACGAGTGCAAACGTTGACAACCTTATGAGAATTTCAGTTTCTTCCCAACCTGCAAATGTGGATGCTATATTAGAGAGTTGTGAAAAATTTCGCCCATCAACTTCAAAGAATTAACGATTTCAAGTATGCCTGGAGCTAAGTAAAAGACATTTAATTATCTGTTCATTACATTATTTCGTTACATGTGTTCATTGTTCATTTACTTGCGCCCTCATGAAAATCTGAAAAAAACAATTAGGCTCTCTAAAAAATCCTACTGAGGACCCCTAGAAATCCTAGTGATCAGTTTATAATAAGGTTTCTGACTTAATAAGGTTTCTGGCTCCTTCATGGATGTCCATAGATTCCAAACGATGTAGTTTCATAAGAAAGTAAGACTTTTTACTTAACTCCTAATAAGCAGAACCGCGTCTCCGTATTTCTGTAATTAGTCTATCTATAATGACGTTAAAACTGGAAACTCTGAATCTTTCCCTGCCAGGTAGTTAGGTCTCGTTTCCTTTTACTTTGTCGAACTGGACTTTACGCTTATGTTTCCTCTGCATGTCATATGCATAACTATTCTCACAGGATTTTTCAATAACTTGCGACTCATAATGATCAAAAGTACAGGTACTGGGTTTCCTTGAGGGTTGTAGGCAGTGTTCCCTCTAATTTTGTGTGACCTGTGTGCGCACTTTTTTAAGTATGTGCAATTTTTTCCAAAATAAAAATAATGTGTGCAGCAATTAAAAAAGCGCATATAATAAAAAATACAATAATAATAAATAATAATTAATATTCAGCTAAATTTTGTACCTACTTATGCGCATTGACTCGATCTTACAGCATAGCACTGGCACTACATACATTTCAATGGAACACAATGAAAAAATATGCATAATGAAAAAATCAACAGAATTTAGCTGATTACTGTGACTTCCCCTTTCCATTCAAATGGAAGATTATCAAATTTAATAATTACGTTGTCTAGTCTAATTTTTTCAATTAACACATTTGACAACACAAACAAACAATAATTCCCAATTACTTATCATTGAACAATTTTAGAATTAAGGATTACATTTTTTATTACTCCTGCGTTAAAAGTATTATCTGGTGCACGTTTTTTTATTACGAGAAATGCCACGTTTAGTTGTATTTCCGCGTAACTTGGGAAACGCACCCAAATATTCAATATTGCTAGGTTACATTAAAAAAAGCAAATAAATAAAAATAAAATGAACACAATCATGACCTCGGTATTAAAAAAGTGACGTGGTGTCAGAATTTTTGTTCATAACAAAATGATAATAAAAATTAAAGAAAACGTTTTAAAGTGGGTGTAAATTTTATGGTGATACTGGAAACTGAGGAGAGTTCTTATTAGGAATCCACAGCACCGGAGACAATTGAAATGTCAAATTCTTCATTTTTGATTCCAGTTTTCCTGGATTCCGAACTGTTATTCCAAAAAAATATTGTTTTTAGCACGGGCGGAATTGTCAATTTCCCTCTCGAGCGAATTCCCTCTCGAACTCACTTCGTTCGTGCGCCCAATTTCGCTCTCGCGAAAAAATTGACAACTTTCCACCCAAGTTACAAAATATGCTATTTTATTAATGGCTTTTATTTTATAACTTCTCTTTCCTGTCTTTTATTTTTAACGACTGTCTATAGACTTTACTTAAATTTACATTGTTTCCGTCATTCACATATGATTTTACTCTGATCAGCATATCAGCATAGAGTTTTCACTCAACCTATTTCTTTGTTTCGTTTTTCTGGACCATCATTAAATTATGGTCATCCAACCATCAAATGATATCCAATCTTCTACTTCATCCGTTGGAAACATATCATCTGTTTTTATAGTTATAATTAAACCATTAGCCTTTTTTAAAAGCACGCTTATTTTATTGCACCATGACATGTTTCCAAGATATTTTTTTTCTTTATTTTATTAATTCTTGCATGAGCAAATTGAAAAGCATCTATGGGTGTTGATTCACGGCGTTGGAAAATTTGACATAGCACAGACATTCTTCTAAAATTGAAGACAAATTCGAAATTTATTTGAAATTCAACAATGTTGTTTAACCCTTTCGCGACTCCTGGTACACATATATACCACTAAGTTTTATGTCAGGACTAACACACATTAATACACACTTTAAATTCGATTAAATTTGGTTTATAAGTATACCATTTACTTTTCTAATGCATTAGCATAGTGTCAGCAACTGTGCCAGAATAAAATGTTTTGATTTCTTCACATTTGTGAAGAAAACAAGTCACAAAAGAGGTCCTTATGTTGAACAATTGCCATTCTGCTAATGTTATGTCTGTCAACAAAACTTTGAAAGAAACCTTGAAAGCTACAAAATCGGTGTTCCGTATCCAGAAATGGTTGCATCATATAGAGAGATTATGGGAGGGGTTGATTTGACGGACCAGATGATGGGATTATGCGATCTATCAAGACTAAACAGTACTAGGCGGAAAGACTAAGCAAATAGGACTAGACAAGCAATACTGGAAAATTCTAATCAAGAATATAGAGATAGAACTAGGAAAACAAAGCTAGTCAGTAGATTTTAGATAGTCTAGAATGTTAGACAGCCAAGAACGGTTTAAAACATTTGGCACTACGTCCTCACTGGCCTTACGTCCCTCTAAGGGATTTTAACTTTGGTTAACTACACAAAACTTGGAAATTGGATCATCTATATTTTGATTAAAATATTCAATTAATGAATCGCAATTTGTAATAATTGCTTTTATTGCAAAATATCGTGATAACCACCTTATTTTATATATAGCTTGGAAAGCTATAGAGTTATTTTGTAAAGCTTCAATAATCTCTTTAAATTTACTTGTTTTCGTCGCGGATCTCAAGAATAATGTGTAAAGAGTTCTCACCACCATTTAGATTTTTTTTGTGGCTTCTACTTCTTTCAATGCATTCGAAGTATATAAATTTTCTCGGTATGCACACAATGTTGTTGTACCAAGTTCTACTTTAATTTAGCTGCTACACCATTTCGTCTTCCAAGCATTACGGATGCGCCATCAAACATAACCAGCTTTTGCAAATCAATTTGGATATCTTCACAAAATTGTAAAATTTCAGACTAAATTGAAGAGAAATCTTTAATTGGATTATCCCACCAAAAACAGATTTATATTGATCAGATTTTCTAAACTGAACTTGTTTTTTTATCACTTCTCTGGAATGACATCTTGGAAAGGTTCAACAAAGTAAGCAAATCTCTCCAATCTGTTAACAAAGATGTCATTCCAGAGAAGTGATATAAAGCAAGTTTCCTTCGAGTCTAATGAATTCAGAAGACCTGAAGCCTTAGAACGCGTAGATGATTTTTCATTTGCATTATTGGCAATTATCTGAAGAGCTGCCATGATCTCTTTCCAGGAGCAACATAGACTGCGACAGGAGTCAGCTCGAGAAAACCATCTTCATTCACGACGGTTGAATTTGACTTCAGTTTCGCCCCCGGGGCCTCTAGGCTGATTGGGGCCCCTAGGCCGCGGACTTGTAGGCCTAGGCAGAAATTCGGACTCGAACTGGATACAAGCTTGTACAAAAAATAGAAAATTAAAATTAAATTAAATTGAGTATATATTTATACCGCTTTAATAAAATACTTCCAGGCTGTTGAATGGTTAAAATGATGAGTACGGTGGCTCTTGTCTTAGCTGATAGGGAAGACGATTATATATACGATTATATTACCTATTCGATCCGGAGTTTTTCCACAGATAGTTAGATTTGATTTTTGAATTATTAGATTTGAACAGCCTCTGGTTTTATGGTGATGTTGATCCTTGATTGTTGGTAGTTGAGATTTGTTTTTATGTATATAGAAGGCAAGCCAATAATCTTTTAAACCTTTTTTGTCTTTCTCGTATTTTTGTTTTAATTAAGGATTCTAATTATTTTATTTTATATATGGCCATCTCTTTGTCTATTCTTGTTATTTTATCGTTTGAATTTTATTTGTGGATTTTATGTATTTCAATTTATATACGGGCAAGGAATGAGATTAAGTAAGGTGTCGCCTGGTAAATGATGTTGAATTAATGCTGCGAATAATATTCCACTTTATGTGGGATTTAAATGAGATAAGACAAGTATGAACAGGTGAAGAGGCGAATGCGAAAACACATTTTGTTGGGAGTCGTGTTGGAAGTCATTTACTGCTAAAATCTAAAGTGTAATGTTGAGATAAAATTAAAATCAGGATTTTATTTTTAAAAAATGGTTTCAATTTGGTTTTATTGTGACTGTGAGTTTAAGGAAATTTACTATTTGCTTATAATACTTGCTTACAAATTTGTAACAAAATTTAAAAAAAGACAAAGCATATTACAAAATGTTTATAAACATTGCATATTATCTTATATTTTAATAAATATAAGATAATATGCAATGTTTATAAACAACATATTTTCAAACTTAGATTTCACAGAAAATGAAGTTATTTTATATGTTAGAAATATCTTATAATTGTTTACATATTGCAATAAGTTTATATAAATTGCAAAATAAATATCGGTGCCTTAAATTTGCTAAATAAAAATATTATTATTTATTTTAGTTTGTTTGTTTTTGTACAAAATGAAAAATATTCTTCTAAAGATGCCAATATAGTAACTTATGATACGAGTGTGTGAAGAAGTTTAGATTTATGATACAAGTGTGTGAAGAAGACTTTCGTGCAAATACAGACATGCACGGACGCTAATTGCATGCAAGTTTAACTTGCAAATGTATGCCAGTCACTTCTACATGCCATTAACTAGCATGCACGCTACTATTCCGTTTTATAGCCATGTGTATCTCCGAATTAACGCTGGATTACCGTGACGTAATTACCGACTGTGACGAAAATAGTGCCCGTTGATCAGAATATGTATAAGCAGCCGTTTCAAAACTTTCGCGCCGGTAATTGAGATCCTTAATTTTTTTTAAATTAATTCTTATAATTTGCACGCTACTGTTCCGTTTTGCAGGCATGTGTTTCTCCGCATTAACGCTGGTCTACCATGTCTATGACGTAAATCGCGCGTTGATCGGAACATGTATGAGCCGTCGTATCAATCGGTCCGCCGCGATATCGCACGGGTAGCGGCAGCGAAACTTTCGCGCCGGTCCCTGAAATCCTTAAGGCTCCTTCAGACCGCCGCGGAGCGTATGCGTCGCGAAATTTCCGCAGCGAAAAATTTGCTAGCGGCGCGGCAGCGAAATGGCAATGCCCACATCAAAACGCAATTTTTACGAGTATATAGTAGTCATATTAAACTGGCAATAATATGTTAGTTATTAATTAATATATTAAGCAATATATTCAAATATTAAACTGGCCTTGTTGAATACTTTAGAGAGTAAAGTCGGGAGGGAAGCAAAAAGAGCGAGGAAACTCTGGATCACCAATGAGATCCTGGAGAAGATGGAGGAAAGGAGGAAATGTAAAAATGTGAACGAAGCGGAATACAGAAGACTTAACAATGCACTCAGGAGAGAAACAGACAAAGCGAAGGAAAAAATACCTAGAAGAAATGTGTGAAGAAATAGAGGAACTACAAAGGAGAGGAAGGTACGACCTGATGTATCAGAAGACGAAGGAGTTGGGAAGTAGTGAGAATAAAGGAGTAAGGAACTTCGGAATAGAAAACTCTAAAGGGGAGATGCTGAAAATATAGGAGGAATACGTAAAAGAACTCTACGATAAAAAACACCGCCCGCAAGTAATTAAAATAGAGACAGAAGAGGCGGTTGATGAAGACGAAAAAGGGCCCAGCATATTGAAAACAGAAGTAGAGAATGCAATTAAGGACATGAAGAGGAGAAAAGCTACAGGAGAAGACGACATACCAGTGGATTTGCTGAAGGAAATCTGAGATGGAGGTTTGAAAGCGTTGACACAACTCATCAACAACATCTACGAAACTGGGGAATGGCCTAAAGACTTTTTAGATGTCACAATGGTTGCTCTAGAAAAGAAACAGCAAGCCCAGAAATGTAGCGGTTACAGAACAATTAGTTTGATCTCACACGTGGCGAAGATCATTGCAAAAATACTCAATGGACAGATAGAACATAAAATCGAAGAAGTAATGGAATATGATCAGTTTGGATTTAGGAAAAGAAAAGGAACCAGGGACGCCATAGGCATGATGAGGATATTGTCGGAGAGAGTTTTGACTGTTAACGAAGAAGTCTGCTTGAGTTTTGTAGATTGGCAGAAGGCCTTCGATAGAGTTAACTGGACAAAATTGATGAATATTCTTAAGGAGATTGGTGTCAACTGGAGAGACCGGAGAACAACTGAGAGACTGTACATGAGACAAAGAGTAAAAGTACAATTGTATTACGGAGAAACAAACAGCGTAGAAATAGAAAGCCTATCGACTAGTATCTTCAATTAGTATGGTGAATGGCTGGCGAGAGAAGCTTTGAAAGGATGTGGAAATTTCAAGAACTCCATAAAATATGCAGATGACCTGGTAGTACTCGCCAAGAACCAAAGACAACTACAACACATGATGAACCGGCTGGTGAAAACTGGAAGGTAATATGGCATGCAAATTAACAAGGAAAAATGTAAAGTGATGAGGTTATCAAAAAGGGAAAAACCTTTGAAGATAACAGTCGACAATCAAGAACTGGAGAATGTAAAACAGTGCAAGTACTTGGGAAGCCTGTTGACAAAGGATGCATACTGCACAAATGAAATTCGAGCAAGAATCGCCATGGCCAAAGCTGCATTCAACAAGAAGAGGGCTCTAATGACCAGCAAGTTGAGCTTGGAACTAAGGAAGAAACTGGTGAAGTGCTACATCTGGAGCATTGCACTGTACGGAGCAGAGACGTGGACCATGAGGAAAAGGGAGAAAAAATACCTCGAAAGTTTTTAAATGTGGTGCTGGAGGAGAATAGAAAAGATCAAGTGGACAGATAGGGTGACAAACGAGGAGGTACTAAAAAGGGTAGGAGAAAAGAGAATTATTCTAAATACAATTCTCCTCAAGGCCAACTAGATCGGACATATAATTAGACATGAGGGGCTCATACATGACGTCATTGAAGGGAAGATTAAAGGAACTGCAGGTCGAGGAAGAAGAAGAATACAACATCTGGATCACATGAAAATAAGGAGGAGATATAGCAGGCTAAAGGAAGAAGCTGAGGACAGGGAACATTGGAGGCAGAAATTCGTACAAAGACAAGAACCTGCCACTAGGCAGAATACTGTATAATATAATAATAATAGTAGTCATGCTGTCCTCAGAGCAAGAAGCTATGCTATTTTAAGCATTTACTGCATATGATAAAATATGTCTTTTTGTATTTATTTTAAATTTCTAATATACATAAAACTTATTTCAGGATTAAAAATAGGTTCATGTGTTCATAAAATCATTGTGATTACAGAGATCACCATTTCAAAACACAGCGGCAGCGAAACTAACCGCGCATGCAGCGTCCTTGTCGTGCAACGCTGCACTACCGCGACTATGACGGAAATCGCGCTTTTTGATCTGAACATGTACATAAGATGCCGTGTCAGTCGGTCTGCTGCGATATCGCACCGGTGGCGGCAGCGAAACTTTCGCTCCGGTCTGTGAGCACCTTTAAAAGTTTTTCTTAATTAATTCTTATAATTTCTCATTTTATTAAAAAAGTTTTTTAATAATTTATGAGAAGAAGAAGAAATATTTATTGAAAACAAATATATAACAAACGGCTATCGACCATTAGTTCTTTCAATCCGTTCTTTCATAGTCGAAATAATTTTATACTAAACATAATAATATAAATTGGACAGAGTGCACAAAAAAATGTACTGATTGTGAGTGTACATGTGAGTATCATACAATATTTTATCTACGAAACATATTAAAATACTCTTGAATCTACAAAAAAATAATTGTTTCTTACCGATAATATTGAAAGATTGTAATTTTGACAGACAATATTCTTCAAAACACTGACACAATAAGATTATAACGTTCAGCGCCTCCGTAGCAAACATTGCAAACTAGTAAAAACGCACAGTTACGGGAGCACTATTTGGTCGTTGTCGATGTAATCTAGGCAAACCTAGATTTAATCTAGATTAGGTTATGGTTAGGTTAAGTTATATTAGAGCCATATAAATCCAGACTGAGAGACTTCTGCATTCCGAGATTAATACCGATTTCAGACAGAGACTTCTTCATTCAAAATAAGAAAAATTAATTCTATTTTAATATACGTCAGAAAATAAATTTTCGCTACTTCTATATTTTTTGTTTAGTGACCGAGTTGTTGCCATAGTAGCAACAAACAGAAATCGTACAATAATGAAACTCCATTTGATTTACATTGGACTTTTACGCACGATTTGCATACTTTTATACACGATTATAATAATGGCATCCTTCACATACAATAATGTATTTATGAATGTGTTCCTTTTGGTGAGTCAGTAGATAAAATATATTTTTTTGAATTACTGGTCTACTTTCATAACTAAATTATAATTCGCATTTCATTCGCAATTTCTCAAATTAATATGATTTAATATTAACTGAAATTTCTTGTTTTAATTATATTACCTTACTTGAATTATCTTATTACTTTCTCGTATTATCTCATTTGAAGAGTGTTATCTGATCTGAAGAGTGTTATTTGAAGAGTGTTATCTTATCTAAAATTCTGATATTATAATCGAAAATTCAGTTCCTTGTTCGGAGATTAGGAGAAAACAAAAAACTGAACAAAACTATGACATTTGCAAAATTCTATAAAAATACTATCTCTGTACTACTCTCGGGCAGAAGGACCTAGTGGTCGATAGCCTTTTGTTGACTTTTTGTTGTCAGTTAATATTTCTATAAAAATGTCGAAAATTATATTATTAACAAAACGCATTAAAATCAGGAGACTTCATCAATAAATCTTATTCTAATTTTTTTTAAATATATTATTCTAAAATATTATTCTATTAAAAAATTATAAAAATCTAAAATATTATTCTAATTTTTTTTTATTTCAAACTAAAATATAATTTTTTTAATTTCAAAAATCATCATATACTCTCTTCATAAGTATACTTCGCACTCCTAATTACAATTTCCATTACGTGTGTAAACTCCATTGTACCGCAAAATGTATTCCGGTATAATTGTCTGTCGCTGTCCTTGCAGTTAGTCCATGACAGACATTAACTCATTATATTTATCAAACCGTAATTTTAGTTAATTTACCTGTTCAGCGTTAATCTTCATAAAAACAAACAGCACATATATTAAATATTTCTTTAGTTATTGGGAATGGGCTTTTATACATTTATTTACAATTATTTGCCTTACAATTTACATTTATTTGCCTGTCCAGTTTCGGTGCCTTTGTGTCACCTTAATCATAGGCTCTAAATAACTTAGTTTTTATGGTTTAAATTAAAAATCACCAGGTTTTCTTAACATTTTTGACATATATGACAAAAATATAATTCAAATGAAATATGATATTAAATTTAATATCATATTCCCAATAACTAAACAAATGATGAATACTAGGAATGATAAAAACCAACAAATACTTGATATTTGAAATAACTCGTGTTAACTTCGAGGAGCAACGAAGTGTTTCCGAGACAAACGAAGTATCGTCAAAGTGCAACGAAGGGATTCTGAGACAAACAAAATGTCGTCGAAGTGCAATTAAGTGTTTTCGAGACAAACGAAGTGTCGGGCGGCACAAATGTCAACACTTCCCTGACACTTCGACTACACAATAAAAAAGATCAATGAAGCTTCGCTGTTAAATTTCAATGTTCCAAAAGACGCTTTCTTAACACTTCGTTGACGCATATCGACACTTCTGTGCTGGTAATGGTCATTGAACTATCATTTAAACAAATTCTCTATTAAATGTCTTCTTAATATTAAGAATAATATGAAGATATTAATTAATTATATTACAAATATATACATAATATTATATTACATAATTGTTAATTCATTTTTTAAGTTATTGGAAGATTTATCAGCTAGATATTTTTTCAAGATTTAGTGAATTTTAATTTTTGCGCAGGTTTATTAGTGTATACTTCTAAAACTTCTTCAATGTGAATCTCGCTATATGACCGAAAAGGCTAACAAAGAGCATAATGAGAGCAAAGAGCTAAATGGATAATTATCATTAATTCTAGCATAATTTTATTTGTAATTTTTACTGCATTTGATATACAAATTCTAGGAATTGTAAATGCTACAGCTAAAATTAAACTATCTATACTAATTAGTATGTAATTGCTTAAATAAACGCATAAACGTTACTGATACATTTTTAGTGTTTCAGCAAATTGGAAAAAAATTGCTTTGTTTGTCAATAATTTTCTTTAACAACCTTCATTTCATATTATTACCATAAATTAGCATATTCGTATTATTATCATAAATTTTATTTTTATCGAAATTAGCCAGAATTGTAATAAATGTGTTTAATATTTATTGTCTTAAAATACTTTTGAGTCTACTTGTGTCTATTTATCTATCAGTAGCAGGGTCGGTAGCTTGAGTCTATCAGTAGCAGGGTCGGCGCGTAAAAATATGCCGCCTAAGGCGAATACAACTTTCGGCGACCCCCCCCCCCCCATTTAAAAAAAAATATTAACCGATGACTTATTTTATTTACATAATAAAAAAAAATGTTATTTTGAATTTATTTGCTCAAATAATGAGAACATTTGGTACTAATAAATGGATTAAATTTTGCCAAAAATTCGATAATTTTCAAAAAAATTCCATTATTATGTCCGAAAAATTCGCTGCTACAAAAATATGCCGCCCTAAAAATATGGCGCCGTAAGGCGATCGCTTGTCCGACCAGGCGCACGTGCCGGCACTGATCAGTAGCCTGCACCCTAAGTCTCAAAAACTGTCTTGTCTATCAAACCTTGCCTGACTAGTTCCGTTTCTCTAGTCTTTTCTTGTTGTTGCACTCAAGTCTAGTTTCGTCCGTTTTGTAGTGTAGTAGGTACTTGTTTTGTTTATTTAATATTATCTGTCTTGGGTGTTTGTATAGTTTTGTCTATCAATTCGTGTTTACCATATCTTGTGTGTCTATTCAAGTAAATTCATTTATTGGCTAGTTAGATGTATATGAGGCTCCCGGTTCTACATCAGAAAAATGTACAATTCCGTTTTGCGCAGCCGCCTCTTCTTTAGTCACTTCCGCAAAAAATCGACTTTTGGGGGGGTTCTGACCCCCTGGAGGGGTGAGTCAGGACGGAGGAAGAAACTGGAAAATACGTAACGTGCGGATGGACATTCGTAGTGAAAGCATCGAAGACGCGCGGTTACAACACCGAACATCTGCCGCTCCCGGCGGTATAATTATGCCAAATTTGCCCTTCCCAAGAACCCAGGTGGTACGGCCCCCAGGTGAAATTTTGGAAACGGCACACTTTAGTCGTTTCGGAATTGATCGAAAATTTGTGATACCCTGGCGATTTCGCCCTAACGCTTCCACACGGACCCCAAAAGTTTGCATTAAAAAAATTAACACTTTTTCGGAGGCCACGGCGAAGATGCCAAGAAAAAGTAAAATTTTCCTAAAGATTTCTGTACAAAATTTCGAGACGAGTCCTCCGAGAATACTCTCTCTGGAGCAGCTCCAATGCTGCTGTCGGACACGACCCTATCGCCCCCGTGATGCAGACACACGCCAGTCTTTGAATCTTCTCAAGCTGTTTCCTCATAGAGGCCAGCTTGATTCTACTTCCCCACGCAACCGCCCCATAAGTGATTGCAGGTCTCACTATCATGGTGTACATCCATCGCAGGATAGTGGGGTTACAACCCCACGTTTTTCCTGCCAGATTTCTGCACACCATTAGGGCGCGTTTGGCTTTACCTACCACTGCCTCAGCGTGTCTATTCCATAGGAGTTTGCTATCTAGTGTGATACCCAGATACCTTATCTCCTGTTGGTATTCTACTGCCTTCCCATCTATGAGTATGGGATGTAGGCAGTTTAGTTTTCTTCTTCTAGTAAATGGTATCACCGTGGTTTTGCTCGGGTTGAGTCTCAATCCCACTGTTTGACACCATTTACTAGTTACTTTGAGGCCTCTCTGAACAATTTCACAGAGCGTTCCTTCAAATTTTCCTCTGGCCATTATGACTATGTCATCGGCGTAACCTTGACATTTGATGTCTAGGTCGTTTAGCCTAACCAGTAGTTCATCAACTACCAGGCTCCACATTAGCGGTGATAGTACACCTCCCTGTGGGCACACTCGAGTTGTGGAGATCTTAATTGTGTCTTTTCCCACTTTTGTCTCCGCCGTTCTAGTTCTCAGCATTTCTCCCATCCACTTTGAGATAGTGCTGTCGATATTCCTTCTTTCGAGGGCCGCCCTGACAGCCTCGTGTGAGGTGTTGTCAAAAGCTCCCTCTATATCCAAGAAGGCACATATCGCTACTTCCTTTATCTCTAGTGCTGCTTCTATTTCGTTTGTCAGCTGATACAGGGCGGTTTCTGTGGATTTCCCTGCTCTGTAAGCATGCTGACTCCTGTGTAGTGGTGTACCAACCAGCACTATAGTCCTAAGGTAATTATCAATCACCTTCTCCATTGTCTTTAACATAAAAGATGTTAGACTAATGGGTCTAAATGACTTCGGTTGAGTGGTGTCTTTCTTCCCCACCTTCGGTATAAATACCACCTTAGCCCTTCTCCATAGCTCCGGTATATATCCGAGCGCTAAGCTACTTCTAAAGATATTTAGAAGATACGGCATTAATTCTCTCTCTCCCTTTTGTAGGAAGGCAGGAACTAGTCCGTCCACACCTGGGGCCTTAAAAGGCTGGAAAGTGCCGATAGCCCATCTGATTCGGTTTTCCGTACAGATGGACGCTGCCCTCTTCCAGTCGGCCCGACTTGGTTTCCGTGGTTGCATCAAGCCCTCGGTCTCCCTGTATCCTCTACATCCCGGAAAATGGGTTTCTAGTAGGAGGAGAGCTCTTTGCTCTTCATCCTCCGTGAAGGTCCCATCCGGTTTCTTCAGAGTGGTTGTCATTTCCACTCTATCCTTCGCTAGTGCTTTGTGCAGTCTAGCTGCCACCGGCGTGGATTCTATGTTTTCACAGAAGGTCCTAAAGTTTTCCCTTTTTGCCCTTCTGATCTCTTTGTTGTAGGTGGTAAGCACCTCAGAGTATTCTAGCCAATTTCCGTATTGCTTGGCTTAGTTGAAAAGCCTACGTACTTTTGCTCTTAATGTAGACAAATTTTTGTTCCACCATTTTTCGTCCTTATGCTCCTTCACGGTTTTTACCGGGCAGCTGGATTCAAATGCCGTGGTGATTGCTACATTTATTTCTCCTACAGCCTGCTCCAGCACGGTGTAGTGTTTGATACTACCCCGCACTGTCACCTGCTCTTGGTTTTCTTTTAGTTGGGAACTAAACATAGGCCACACAGTTTGTCTGGGGTTTCGAATGGGGGTGTTTTTCTCAATGGCTCCTTCCAGCTCAAACTCTATGATCCTATGATCTGACATTGAGGGCTCACTTGAAACCCTCCACTTTTTAATTAGTTTACTTACGTTAGCGCTACCTACCGTAATATCCAGTACCTCATTTCTGACTTTAGTGACAAATGTTGGTGTGTTCCCAACGTTGTACACAATTAAGTTCTCTTTAATGAGGTATTCTAAAAGGTACTCACCCCTCTTATTAGTGTCCGTGCTGCCCCACATCTCATTGTGTGCGTTCGCGTCACATTCCAGGATGAGTGGCAGCCTTCTCCTAATACAGTGTTCCACCAGCTTTTGTACTTCAATGGGTGGTATGCTGTTACCATCGCCAGGGAAGTATGCTGATGCGATCACTACTTCGCGGTGGAGACCCTCGATCTTGATGAGGGCCTGAATCGGTACTAAATCCCGCGTTAAAAATTCTGAAAGACATAAGTAATTTATGCCATTTCTTACCATAATGCAGGTTCTAGGGGAGACCTCACGGCTGTCCCATACCAACTTACATTCCCTGTTGCTAAGGCCTCTGATCTTACCTCCGTAGGTCTAGGGTTCTTGAAGCAGCGCTAGCCCTAGGTGCTGCTTGGTGAACATCCTAGCCATCACAGCTGAAGCTGCTTTGGCATGATGGATGTTCACTTGGGCTATTTTGGTGCGCCTGCTGGTCATTCTTGTTTTGGGGCAGGAGGCGGCAAGTCCTCCTCTGTCCCTACAAGAACATCTACCTCTGCCTCTGTAGACATGGCTGGACTGCTCATGTCTACGAGTGTGAGGTCAAGGTCGTCTTCCCGGGAATCCGGGCTGACTTCCTTGTTCTCTGTGTCGGTTAGGTCCCGTACACATGGATTAATTTTACTTTTGGAATTCATATAAATCCCACGAGTCGCAAGGGAACTAAAGGTTTTTTCAGGTTGAACATCAGAGCCCCGCTTGATAGTGGTAAGGCTGGATACCCTCTGAGGTCGCCAGGTATCAGAGGGGCTCCGTAAGCGATGGCCGCTTATATATTATAGCTTACAGTGACATGTGTCAAAGGACAAAATAGGAACATTAAAATAGCTTTAACATGGCTAAAACTTGGTTCAAGTTTTAGCATGGTCCAAACTGTTGAACATAATGTAGAAATAATAGATCACAAATTCCTAATATCAGGACATTCGTTTTTACCGAATGATAGAGATTTTAGCGTCGTAGAAATGTCATTAAAGAAAAATAATTTAATGTTTGTTCCTCAAGATTATTATAATGTAATCAAAAATTGCCGGAAAGGTAAAAACTTTCTTCTAAATGAAATGAAACAAGAGGATTTCAAATCAACAAGATTATTGGAGGACGCAGTTTTTAAAAGGTTGAAGAATTCTAACGGAGAAGCAATAAATTGGTTACAAATAGACTGGATGCGTTTTTTGAGAAATGAACCATATACAATTTTCTATAAGATATCAATGGATGAGAATGCTGAGTTTAAAATCCTGGATTTATTACCACGTCGGGGTAGACCAAGAAAATTTGAAAATATTATATCGACACCACTTTATAGAAATGTAAGACCAATTACGACAGCGAAGTACAAGGACATGATGGACTTACTTCGATATATACCACCGGAACACCATGACTTCTTTAAATTTCTCCCGCATACACAAAATGTAAATGAACAGTAAATTTTTATGTAATTTATATAGTTAGAACATTTCTTGAATAGTATAAGTTGTGTTCTTAAAGTATTGTGAAGATATATAAAATAAATTGAGTATTGTTTTTCAATTTGAAGCAATTTAAAATATGTCGAATGGACTTAAGCTCCTTCAAATTTTATAACATATATAGGTGTTAATTTAGAAACTGGCTTAAATCCAATTGTGGTAAGAAAACAAATATTATTCACTTAATTTTTGGTATTATTTTAATAGGAATTGTAAATTTAACTCTCTTAGATAAATTTAAGCAGTGTGGAACATTGCTATCCTATACGTATATTTTTAATATTCATGAAATGCAAACTTTAAAATATCTCAATTTAAACATAAATGGACTTAGGTCACTTTCAAAATAAACGGCTCATACGAGGGGCAAGTAAAAAATAAGGTTCCCACATTTTTTTCAGGTGTAAGGCATTTTTTATTGAAATAAATATGTATACAATCTGAAAGCTTGTATTTTAAACTATTTTTCTACATAGTCGCCAGATCTTTCAACGCATTTTTCCTGACGAGTTATCCACTTCTGTAAACCCGCTTCGAAGAACTCCGCCGCTAGGCCGCGGATGTACTTGGTGACCGCTTCCTTCACCTCTTCATCTGTACTGAAGCGTTGTCCACCCAACTGTTGCTTCAATTTCGGAAACAAGTGGAAGTCGCTGGGAGCAAGATCAGGGCTGTAGGGGGCATGATCAAGCAATTTCCAGCCGAATTTGTCCAGTACGGCGGTGGTCTGTCGAGAGACATGCGGTCGCGCGTTGTCGTGGTGCAACCTAACGCCCTTGCTCAGTCTTCCTCTCCGGCGATTTTGGATGGCTCTTTTGAGTTTCGTTAACGTCTCGCAGTACCTGTCCGAATTTATTGTGGTCCCTTTAGGCATAAACTCGGTAAGCAAGACGCCTTTTCGGTCCCAAAACACCGTAGCCATCACTTTACCTGCGGACAGCGTCTGCTTAAACGGCGCCATTGTTTCGAGTCTTCATTTGTTTCCGGAGTGACGTAGTGACACCACGTTTCATCTTCCGTAACAATGGAGTCCAAGAATTCTTCGGTATTCTCGGCGCATTCTCGAAGAAACCCCTCGGCACACTTAACGCGATTGTCTTTGTGGGTTTCTGAAAGCATGTGCGGGACCCACCACGAACTCACCTTGTGATAACCAAGTTTTTTGGTCAAAATGTTGTCGATGGTTTTTTCACAAACCTCAGGAACCTGATCAGCCAGCTTCCGAAGCGTTACCCTTCGATCCTCGAGGAGAATGCGCTCAATATTCGCCACGACTTCGTCGGATACCGATGGCCTCCCGCTCCTTTGCTCGTCGTGAACGTCTGTGCGTCCTTCGGAGAACTCCCTGCACCATTTGCGGACGTGTTGGACGCTGATGCAAGCTTTGCTATAAACTTCTTCCAACTGTCTATGATTTTCAATAGGTGTAAGCTTCTTCGCGTTTAAAAATCGAATCACTGAACGGATTTCACACCTGGCGGTGACGGCGATTGCGGGCTCCATCGCGGATGGCTGTTAGGCCGGCACTAAGCTTCGAAGTGATCTTCCAGGTAGTTGGAAAGGAGTGGGGGGATCAACAATGAAGGTGGTGTTGCCGGATTTCGCCTAGTATCTCGCGCGGCGAGTGTACAGCGTTGGGAACCTTATTTTTTACTTGCCCCTCGTATAAATATTTTTTATATAATTTTTAAAATTATCAATTTTATGCCCCCTTGTAGTACATTTGTTGTAGAGTGACTGACGGCACGTTATTCTTTTAAAATAATATAAATAAATAAATCGACTAAGAATTCATTTAATTTACATGGACATTTAATTATAAGAAAATTCTTCATAGTTTTTTCTGAATATTTTGTTTTAAGGTTTCTGGGTGCTTTCTATTGCAAGCATATTATAGATGTATACCAAAAATATCCGGCGCTTTGTATATGGTCGTCCTTGTTTGTTGCATAGATAATTTTATACAAGTTCGGATGTAATGGTCGGGTTTATTATTTTTTGTTCCTTGGTGTTTTTGAATATCGCTCGTTGTTTCTAATGCATACAGAACGGGAACTGTAAGGATATCAAGTACACTGAAGTAAATATCGGGAGGTCAAGCATGGCTCGTATGATCCTTTTTGGGCCTTTGGGACTTTTATTTATTCCGAGGATGAGCCCTATGCAATGATTCCAGATAATAAAACTGACTGAACTTTTGCTAAGTAGAAGCTTAGGAGTTCTTGCATGGTTAAGAAATTTCTAATACTCTATGGGCGAGGGACCTACATATCTTATAAATTGTAATATTCCACGATAAATATTGTTCTATTTAGATGCCTAGAAATTTGGTGAAAGTCGATCGTTTTAGATTAAATTTATCTGATTGAACAGAAATATTATTCAATTCTCTTGATCTGAAATATTTGCCGAGAACCACTTTATTAGAGCTTTCAAAAGTCCATCTTCTAATCCTCTAAGGCAGCGTTTCTCAACCTTTTTTGGCCCACGGACCAGTAAAATTTAAAAAAAAAATTCGAGGACCAAACAAAATTTTACTAAGTATTAAAGAACTACCACATAAGTTAATTGTAATATTTTTATTATCATTTACTTACAATAATATTTAAATGTAAAGATATGTAATTATTTTTCTTTTTTTTTTCTTCAGTACCGTACTAATCATAAATTACATAGAATTAAAATAAGTTTAAGATATTTGTAATTTTATAAATTAAAATTTAGGTATTTTTTTTAAAAGAAAATTTTTTTCGCGGATAGAAAAAATTGTCTGCGGACCAGCAAAATTTCTCCGCGGACCACTGGTGGTCCGCCGGACCAGCGGTTGAGAATAACTACTCTAAGGTGTTTTGAGATATCATCAGCATATAATGTGCAGTAGGCTTTTTCTGTACGAAACTAAATCGGCCATATATAGAATAAATAGGGTCGGTCCTAGAACACTTTCTTGAAGGACACCAGTATGCGACGCCATTTTTCGATACTAGTAGGGACGACGAGGATTTTGGATATTAGTAGATTAGTAGTAGTATTGAATATATTTTCTCTTCAGTTTTTTACAGATTTAATGATTTATTTATAAATTTAATCATGGTAATTGATTATTTCATCATTTATTGATAATAAACATCAACATCTTGGACTTGAGAGCCTTTGGCCGCCCATTAAATTGGCACCCAGCATTTGCCCTCCACTAAGAACAGCCCCGTATTCATCATTGATATAGTTTTAGCTGATTAATCTTACAATTAGTCTCATCTTGGTTTCAGTCTCGTCTGTTTAGTCTTGTCGTTCTATACACGTATATATAAAAGAAAAATTCTAGGCACAGTCGCGCTCTCCATCATGCTTTATGGCGCACAGATATGGGGGATGTCCTCAATCACAAAATCTACAGAAACGTGCTGTGAGCACTACAAAGAACGATAGCTATAAGAATAGCATGCGCCTATCGAACAATATCAGTGGAAGCTGTAATGGTCATCGCATCGATCACGCCCATCGAACTCATGGTCGAACAAAGGAAAATGGAAACCAGGAAAACAAAGAAAGAAAAAGTCACCAAAGCGGATATAATTCAGAAATGGCAAAGGAAATGAGCGCAAGACACGGGAAAAGCAGCCTGGACCAAGAATCTCATAAGATACTTAGCCAAATGTATCACCAGGAAGCACGGTAATGTCGACTACCATCTTACTCAATTTCTAAGCGGACACGGGTGCTTCAATGCTTATCTTAAACGTTTTAAGATTAACCACGATGACCTCAGCCCCTACTGTAACGTGGAGGAGACAGTAGAGCACATATTTTACAGGTGCTCAAGATGGAGCTCAGACAGAAGTCGGCTATATAACGAGGTGGGAGAGCTGTCTATAGAAAACACTATCGAGAAGATGCTAAATAGTGAAGAGGAATGGTCGCACATACATAACTTTATAAAGAACATAATAATATATAATAACAATAAATAATAACAATAAATACTTAATAACTAGGGGGCGAGAGAAAAGCTCCTCCGGGCGATCCACCCTGAAGATAATAATGATTCCGGGGTGGAAAAACAATATCGCCAAGTGGACTAGGGGTTTAGCGGATGAGAGCTCCCCTGGAACTCAGGCTGGTAGAGCTTCCCCCAATCACCATAAAAAAGACACGTCTATATAGACCCGTCGATCTTCAATTGTCAATATAGTTTTACCTGTTCAGTTTTATCTGTATAATCTTGTCTATCCAGGCTAGTTTATGTACCTGTTTAGCCTTGTCTGTCTAGTTTTATCTATTTACTCCTTTTATATTATCTTGTGTGGCTGGCCGCGTTCTTGCAGTCTTTTCAATCCATTAATAATTAAAATTAAAATAATTTCCATGAGAAAGTTGTCTTACATAAATTCGGAACATATAAAAAAGTTTCTAAAACTAATCTGATTTTGGTGTGGTTTCCTGTGCTAATTATTTAAAAAATCAATAAACAACATAAATAAAAAAACTTATAAAACAACACAGATATGGTCTGGTATGGTCTGGTCTGGACTGGTCTAGTATTGTTTATCTGTTGTCTGTAGTTTATTCAGCCGTAAAAATGACTATCTAATCCTCTTTGTTTCTCTAGTCTTTTACATTTAATTTTGTCTTTCTTACCTGTGAATACAAGTCGTATTCACATTGAATTGAAAAATTCACTTTGTTTTTACTACACTTATAATATACTACACTTATAAAAATGTTGTATAACTTATTATCCACAGTTATATAAATTTCTACACATATCACCACTCGAGTTTCGGCAGTGATGACAAAGTGATTTTCAAGTGATGACAAATTAATGTTGGAATGAATTTATACTACGAATTCTGGGGCGGAAGGTGGTTTTTTTGCAATTAATGCAAATTAGGCGATTGAGAAAGATTAAAGAGTTGTGAAAAGATTAGGTCGGTTTACTCATTAAGAAGATTAACGGATGGGTTACTGCTTTGACCGCTTTGTTTAAAAATTTCTAATGACTCGAGGAGATTAAGTGTCGGGCCTTTATTGCAATTATGCAAGATTTTTAGATTATCTATTTCTGGGAATTTATGATTGCATTCGAGACAATGGTTAGAAAAAGAACTAGTGTCTTTTTTTCAGACGAAAAACGCGAGAATGTTCTGAAAACCGTGTTGAAAAACTTCGTCCTGTTTGACCTATGTACACGCTATTGCATTCGGAACAATGAATTTCGTATACGCCGGAATTTTTGAAGGGGTAGATTTTGTCTTTGGCATTAAACAATATGTGAGACAACTTTGAGGAGGGTTTAAATTAGAGATGCCACGAATATTCGGTATCTATTCGGTATTCGGCCTGTTCGGGCACTTTTTCAATATTCGGTATTTGGCCGAATATTGCTAACTATTCGGCCGAATACCGAATACCAAGTCATGATCAAAAAATCACACATATTCAAAAATAGTTATGTTTTCCAACGAAACATTACAATTTATTAATACTTAAAATTTATCAGAGGTACATTGTGATGAATGAAAACAATTTTTTTATTACTCATGCGCGTGAATTACTTCCTGACGTACGTTTTTTAATACGAGAAGTCTCTTATCCTATCTAGGCGAGCCGTTTTTAGATAAAAATCAATCTAATTTGTAATAGCACTTTTCTGTCTCCATATTTTCTGTATTGACTTCCTTAAAACAATTCCAGAAACTGCCGTGTATTTCAATGGTTTTGTCATTTTCATTTATATGTATTTTCTTACGAAGTGGAGAAGAATCATTATCGGTTCTACAAGACCCATCACAACTCATTTTCAGAGCTTGTAAAAGAATTTTTTGTTTTGATCTTTGTATTTGAACTAATCCCAGGAAATTGATTTTGAGACGAGGGTCAAGAAAATTGGCAACCAAATATTTGTCATTATATTATCATGTCATTATATTATCATAATATTTGTCATGCCGCGCACTCACTGCCGCAGTCATTTATTGAAAGTTGAACATTTTACGCAAAAGCTGCGCCGAATATTCGGCGCTTCGGCCAAGAGCGTGGCCGGATATTCGGTATTCGCCAAAATCACTATTCGTGGCATCTCTAGTTTAAATGCTACTTGATGGTAGGTAAAAACATAGTGAAATTTTAAATTTTTCGATGTAAGTATGAATTACCACGTAGTAAATGTTGCAACCATCCTATTAATAAAGTCGTATTCATTCAAACTTTTCTAGCAAGTACTATGTATCTATTCCTACCTTCTAGCCCTTCCTGCTTCGACTAGTATTGTCTATGTTTAATCCGTCTAATCCAGTTTGTCGAATCTTGATTCATTATTTATTGCAGCCTTAAAGACAAAAAGAAATGTCTTCCTCATTCACACATTTCCAAGTATATGAAAATGTTTCGTTTCCACTTAAAGATAAAATGTTTTACCACTTTGTGAAACTTATTTATTGGTTTATGTCGTTAAAATACCTAAATAAATTTAAAAAAAAACAAGAAAAGATTAAGAAAAATTATTAATTGACTAATAACATAAATAAATATAATTTCTAGTACGATTTGACTCCTGCATGTACGTGCTATGAGAGGCTATGTGGATCGTTAGAAATGACATAAGCTGATAAATAATAATAATTATGAACATCCATAAACGCGTTTCTGACTTTTGGCTTCATCATCATTTTGATTTGGGCAGCATTGGAATTTGTCTTGGGCTGTATGCAGCCGCGTGCCACGGGTTGGTCATTCCTCGTCTAGTCTATCTAGTTTAGTTTGTTTAATCTTGTTTGTCTAATTGTGTTTGACTAGTACTGATTTTATTTGAGTAGTACTGATTGATATTTAGTCTGAAATTACGAAAGTAATGAACTGGTAAAGCAAAACTGATCAAAATCCGTAAAAATCAATATCTTTCTAACTAGCCTCGATAGACAAATCTTGTTTATCCAGTTTCCTCAAAGATAGTAGACAACCACTTAATGAAAATTGTGTTACATATTTTTCTTATAAAATACTCCTTGTAGTATAGATCATTGTGATCAGACAGATGTAAAGAAAGTCTGCTTTTCATTCAATTGCAATTGCGTCTTAAGCAATTGCGACAAAGTAATGACCATCAATAAATTTTTAACATTACTGTTGGACATTGGACAGGACAGAGAACTGTTCATTACTTATTCGCTCCGAGCGCAACATCACTAGCGTGAAAGGCGACACTTTTAAGAACTTCATGAGCGAAATAGGAGAAAATATATTTCCTTAAAATCATTATTTATCGAGTCAATGGAAAATTTCAAAGTGTGTCTGAAAATGTTTTCCCTGCTGTTTGTAAATATATAATTTGCATTTTGCCAACAGCTTCCGTTGATAAAATTGTCAAAATCGAGCGAATTTTCGCGAAATTTGGTCGCCCGATCAGAGTATCTAATCAATATTTTTAAGGAAATCTGAGTGCAGCTGAAAACGATGCCGCAATCTGTTTATAATTATCTGCAACCGTTCTGGAAATACGGACTTGTGAAGTCGAAATTCGCGAAAACTTGACTTCAGAATTTCGCAGTAAAAAATTGAATCTTTCGAAACAATTTACACATCGTTTTGCTCATATTGTAGCCTAGTTTTAGCGCGCCAATAGGCTCGTTGAGATTTGTAGTTTCAGAGAAGTTTGTAAAAAAACGGACGGCTAAAACGAAAAGACGACTTATAATAGTGGAACAATATATATCTCGTTTATTTGTAACTTTAGAGTGAAATAAACACGAAAATCGTTTTCAGCACTTCGATTTCCTTCGGGCCACCTAAAAAAAATCACAAATAAATTTTCTAAAAAATTCGCCAAATTTTTTTTTTTTATCATTTCGGTCTAAAAAATGTGCTTTTTCGGTTTTTTTCAATTTTATCAAAAACTGTAAACAGCAACGAAATCATTTCTGACACACAGAAACTACTCAATAAGACGAACAAATCTATGTGTAAATTGTTCGGAAAGATTCAATTTTTCATTGAGTAATTTCAAACTGAAATTTTGAGATTGTCGATTTGATAAGTCAATATCTCAGAAACGGTTGCAGATAATGGAGAACGGTTTGCTGCATCGTTTTAAGAAGATCATTTTCATATCAACACACTTAGATTATTTGCTAGAAATTCATTACTTTCCAAGATCTCTAAATTTTACTAAATTTTAGCAGGCTATCGTGAATGGAAAAATCTAGCGAAATATACTTTGCATATTTGTAATCAGCAGCAAATATTCTTTCAGAAAGGTTTTTAAATTTTGCTGTAACTCAAAAAATAACGATTTTAGCAAAATCGATTTTCTCGCATTTTATCGTTTCCGCAAACTTGACATCCCAGTTCGAAGGTATTTTTTAATTAAAAGCCTTCCACGAATATGATATACGTTTTCCGACTAATTTTGAGATGGTGAATCGATTGGTGGCAACTAGAAGCCTTTGTGACAAGCCTTTCAAAAGTTATGACATCGTGAAATCTTCGAAAAATGCGCAAAAATGTATTTCCTGAAAATCATTATTTATCAAGTGAATGGAAAATTTCAAAGTGTGTCTGAAAATGTTTTCCCTAGTGGTTGTAAATATGCAAATAGCATCTTGCTAGCCGCTTTTGGATTCCGAATAAGGGGAATAGAATAAGCGGAGTGTGGTTTTCATTTTGCTGGCAATAAAAAGACCGTAAATCCAGAAAGCCCAAGTTATCCGACCTTATTTGACAATTCAGCAAAGACATTGGAGAGATCAGAATCTCCAGTTAACCGGTAAAAAAAGTAATTGAATAAAAGATCTAAAAGTGATCTTCCTACAGCATTGTCGGCTTCAACTCTATTAGCCAATACATCTTCGACATATCGTAAAACTTGATCTAAGAGAGCTCCCATTTTAAATCCAGCTTCTGAAACTTGTGCTAACTCTAACATGGGGTGTACATCTCTGGGCTTGGAGCTATCAGGGCACATTGTTTGCTGACAAAGTTGAAGTCCTAAGACTTCTCGGTCATAAAAACTGACTTCCTCGTTAACTGGTGTAAACGTGAGCTGCATGAAGATAGCCCCACAAATTGAAAAAATAAAATAAATAAAATGGGATACGTTTGACCAAGATTTCACCTTGATTGACCACCAAATAGTTTTGTTTGCCCACATTCCGTTCAAAAGATATTATAAAAAAATGATTGGAGGCCTAGCCCCCCCAAAATTCATTTTTTTTTTGACAATGTCATCTTAAAAAACTTCATTTGACCATGTTTGCCCGTTTGCATCGTTTTTTTTTTAATATAATATTTTTTATTGTTTTTTTCGTTTGGTGTAGAAGAACTTCGCTTGACCATGTTTGACCATCATTTTTTTCAATTCAAATATTTTTAGGAACCCCAAAAAACCTCGAAAATTAATGAAAACGTATTTCACGTATGCCAAAATAGTTTTTACGTTTGCCTATCCTTGCTTTTTTACTGCATAAGTGGTGAAAAATTGTTAGAGGTTCAATAATTTCCGGAAGATAATAAGCGTTTGGTCGATCAAAATTGGAACATTGTTTCGCCTCTTTTACAGCGCAAATCCGAATGCTTTCTACGAAACGACGTGGGATGTACGTCGTTTCCAGAAAATCTCAACTTCAGAAGGCTCTTTGTCGATACACTGCTCTCCATCTTCTATCGATGAGTCTTGTTCCTTGTAGGTGAACGTTTTAATCCTGTCGAAAAAAAAACATTGCCCTTTGTTGACTGACAATGTCATCCTGACCATCGCATTCGCTTAGAGCAAGTACAAGAACGGCGAGTACAAGGTTTTCGAATTCTTGCAATGTTTCACAGATTATCATGACTTAAATGCATCTGACGTAAAAGACTTTCAATTTTCCATTAAAAACTTTCTTCCGGCAGATCATCTTGATGAGGTGGGCGATATCCAATCGAACGATACATTGAAGCCGATGTTGCAGGTTCTCATTATGCAACCACTCTAAACATACTGATATATACATGTCCAAACGACATTCGTAAATGCATCTGACGTAAAAGACTTTCAATTTTCCATTAAAAACTTTCTTCCGGCAGATCATCTTGATGAGATGGGCGATATCCAGTCGAACGATACATTGAAGCCGATGTTGTAGGTTCTCATTATGCAACCACTCTAAACATACTGATATATACATGTCCAAACGACATTCGTTGAAACTCAATGTGATGGCGTTGAGTAAGGCCAGCGAAAAATCACATGAAACTTCGTTTGGAATGTGATCTGTTAATTTAAAAATGTTTTCAACCAATATTCGATGGTGATTGTATCATGCTGGGCTGAAATTATTTAAAAAATGGGGTTGATTTCTTCTTCACCTCCCATAACCATTTGATACAAGAAAGAACATTTCGTTTCCCCGTGAGGTTTTCTAATGGATTTGATGACGCCACAAGTTCCATCAATTTAAACTTGTTTCACAGTCTTTTGTTTTTGTACAGAGCAATTTGTAAAGGTGAAGCATATTTCTTCTTTATCTTATGGCAAGGTCGTGATTTATGGGTTCTTCGCGGAGTTTTCTCAAAACACCAGGAGGTGTTGTGGCTAGAAGTAGGGTCGCCAAAATCAATGCATTTTGTAGATTCTTTGTGCCATAAAGATGCTTTTTTGTTTAACAATGCTCTTCCAACATCGTAACATGCCGATCCTAAGTTGTCTACTTTTTGAATGTTGAATACCTCTAGTATCGGATGTAGTGATTGCTATGCTGATTAAAGCTCCTGGTTGAGGTTTGTTTAGACAATGGTCTTCAAATATTGAATTACATTCGTTACACTTGCTATTTATCCTTAACCATATGCTATCCTCTGAACTGCATATTTTTGCTCTTTTAAATTGGTATGTAAATGACAGTTTCGCTTTCTTGTAGCAATACTTGACTACATCAGTCCAGGATTCCCGAAGACATTCGTACGAACGTATTTCTTGATGTTCCTTGTACGATTTCGTTACATGTGATATTTTTTCCAATCATCGTCTTCGATATCGATTATAAAGTTTATTGAAGGTAGCTTACCTCCTCTTTCTGTCTGAACCACGGAAAATGAGGATCACTGTTTTCGTCTTCATCATCATTCGTTGTCGAGTGGAATATTTTGGGTAACTCTTCTATTGCAAAATTTTTCTTGTCCAGTATTTGATTCCGATTTAATCTTGCGTAACAATTCAAAGTCTTTGAAGTTAGTCTACCTCCAAGAATCATACTAGCTGTTTCCCATACTCGGTCATTTCTATCTTTAAGGGTTAAAAATTCGTCTGTAAAAATGTAAAAATATTCACTTCGCTGAATGCGTGAATTATTCCTTCGTTTGTAGCGTTTGGTTTTGCAGACATTTTCAAAAATATTTAGTGTATATAAACGGTATAAACACTTGAACTGAACTGATTATATATTTTAGAGAAGTAGGGAAAGATGGTTCCTTCTAGACCCACCTCCTTATGTGGAAATTAGGAACTACATGTAAAATCTAGTCCTAGTAATAATACTTATAACTAAAATTCCTAAATTTAAACGTTGTATTGTAAAAACTCATTGAAAAACGATTAGTGGTCATAAAGAGTGTCCAAATTCGTCGTCCAAAACAGCTTTAAAAAGGCACTAAATTGCCATTCACGACACCACGACCAGATGTTGGTACCTATTGGCTGCTTTGCCGTAATCTTAATCTAATCTGCTATGATCTAATTTTTAAAACCTTTAGATACCAAAATTTAAAAAAATTAAGACCACAATAAATAAAATATAAATACCCAAATATAACATAACCCAAGAAAATCTGTACCTTTCAACTTTTCATCCCATATGCAGACAAACAAAATTCAAGGGTGTATACGCAACTCTTTTAGTATACGTGAAATATCATTTAATCAATTTTTGAGGTTAACCCATTTTCCTTAAAATTCTCCACCTTTATGTTTCAATTTTTCATCCCGTATTCGAATAAAACGGTTTTCGAAGTGTGGGCAGACTTCAAAAGCTATTTTTGCATGTGTGAAATATCATCCTACGAATTATCAAAAATCGCTTATTATCTGTTTGATAGAAAACCTCTGGGGAATAGGTATGAAAAGTTCGGCAATCCATTTCTTTGGGGAATTGTTAATGCTCTTCATGGATATCAAACACAAAGAATCGATTTTGGGGCTGTTAAAAATATTTTGTATTAAAAAAAAATGATGGACAAACATGGTCAAACGAAGTTCTTCAGCACCAAATGAAAAAAAAAAACAATAAAAATAATAAAAAATCTAATATTAAAAAATTGATTTTGGGGTTCCTAAAAAATAAAATTATTGAAAAAAATGCTGGACAAACATGGTCAAACGATGTTTTTTAAGATGCCATTCTCAAAAACAGGAAAAATTCATTTTGGGGTGCTAGGCCCCCGATCATTTTTTTATAATATCTTTTGAACGGAATGTGGGCAAACTAAACTATTTGGTGGTCAATCATGGTTAAATTTTGGTCAAACGTATCCCATTTTATTTTTTTCAATTTCGGGGAGCCATCTTCACGCAATTGTAAACATGAATTGAAAGAAACATATGAATCTAGTCTTTATTCGTACCGGCGAGAGAATGCATCTCGTCTCGACGAGTTTAGCGTTGTTTTGCGAGTTGTTTAGTTGTCCGTATTTGAAAAACTGACGCATATTTCTTAACTCAAACTAATCTGCTCGTACCTCGACGCGTCCTTTACCCCTCATACCTCGACGCAGTACAGCTGCATTCTCTCGCCGGTTTGGGTATAGTCCGTTTGGTCTTGACCAGCTTGCCTGTTTCTTTGTTTTGTCTGTTTAGTGTTAGGCATGGGCATAGCCGGGTATTTCATACCTCCTCCCGAAACAAAATGGTAGATGGTAGATATGATGGTAGATATGAGGAACCCTTAAGTGTCAGTAAACCCCACAGCACCCCCCGCCCCCGGAACTAAACCCTAGCCATACCCGAGGTATTAGGTCTTTAGTTTTATCTGCTTAGTCTATGTCTGTGTCTTTTCTACTTAGTCTATGTCTTTGTATGTCTGTCAAGGTTTTTTTATGTGTCTAGTCTTGTCTTATCTTGCTTGTGTATTCCTGTTTCTAGTCTAATTTTGTCTATGTTTCTTTGCTGTGGATTATATAGATTAATATGATGATATTGATATTGAAGAGCATAGTAATATTTACAAGTAGCATAAGAATAAATGTGTTAAGTTGCTGTTACAGCTTAAATTGAGAAATAAATATGCTTATAAAAAAAGTGACGAATAGAGATTATGTACGGTTTAACTCAATAATTACATCCAACAAAGTAATATGAAACAGTGCGTAAGTGCGAAGCCACAAAATAAAGCAGACGGCTGCAGTAGCCATATTATAATTAATCCAGAATTCCACCAATAAAAAAAAAAACGAAACCAGTTTTTGAATGTCGAAGGACCAAGCGAACATCTGCCGCAAGATAAGGATTATCTTCACCGGAATAAAAAAAAAACGAATCAATAACGAAATAATAACAAAAAAAACATCCTGTCGTCATTGGCATCGATTACGCAATAATCCGGTAATCACCTGAATGAGTCAAATTTCACAATGAACAAGAGAGAAAGAGCGCGTGTCACATTAAAAAGTACCGTAACATCGACCGGTGCAACGTCAATCGACCAATCACAGTTCTCCTCTCCGTCCCCACGACGGCCAGTCGGTCGCCACAAGAACAACTACCAATATGACTCAAAGACCGACACAACCACGGAGAGGTACTCTGTATCCGAAGAGTACCTGAGAGCGATTAGCTACAGATTAACAGATCTCCAGTGATAGTCATGATAACAGTTTGTACGTGAAGTAAAATTTAGTGTTGATTGCAGTGATTGTGTGCTATTGTTAAACGTGGATTAAAATACAACGTTGTGAATTACTAGGTTAGTATTGTTGGTAATTAGTATTTCGCGAAGACCTTGGGAGTGTTTTGTTGAGACGCGTATGCAAATTTTAATCAATTCTTTTCATTGGTAGAAAACAAAACATAATAAAATCTGTTTTTCGCATTTAAATTTTCTTTGTAATTTACGTTTTTATTTGTGGCAATTGCTCGTTGATTATCTTTATAACAATTTCACTTTCTAATGCTAGAACTTGATTTATATAAATTTATTTCAAGTTTATTTAAACAACGTTTTCGTATTTATTATTGTTAGTATCTGTGAATACGTTTTCCGATTTAAGAGCGAGAACGCAATAAAATTTTATTACCACTAGAGCAAAGTCTATTGCTGTGCGTTTTTTTCCATTTTGAAACTGCTCCGATATTTGCAATTTGGAAGATTTTTAATTAAAGCGATTTTTTATTTAATTAGAATGTCATTATTATTCATTAATTTTTTATTAAACCTTTGAAAATATGTTGCTAAATCTAGTAGCCGTTAAATTACGATAATTAATTTGTACTTTTAATTATAATATCAAGAATATTTGAAAGTTTATTTTGTAATAAATGATATTTATTGGAAACTTTGGAACCATTAGAGGAAAGTCTATTTCCGCTTGTTTTATCCATTTTTGAAATTGCTCCGATATTTGCAAGTTTGGAAGTTGGTTTGTAATAAATGGAAACGAATGGAAAAGCTTTAACCCTTTGAGGCAAGGTATTTTAGACCATTTTAAAATATCTTCAAAGGTGGGACACTTTTAATACTGCCGAGTTAAAGAGTTTTAAAATTTGGCTGTCGATACAAATTTTTGAAAATTAAAAAATTTGCAGCAGCGGTGATATAAGAAAATCCTGGAATAAATTTATCCTTCGAGCAAGTGGAACGAACATATTTACATGATTACTAATGCTGTACTTCATTTTTATTTTGCGAAAATTAAAATAATGAAACTTTATAAATAAGATATTCCTGTACACCGATCCCTCAATTTGTACAGCAGGTTCATTTCTCAAAACGTGTAATTCCAAACGGTGTAAATCGAGACCAAGATTTATAAAATTGGTTCCAAAATAGTGCAATTTGTATTTAGTTTCTGAAAGCGTGTTTCCTATGAGATAAACCCATGTTTGTCCATTTCTCATCGATCTTTGGAATTGGGCATTCAACGAACGACATTACACCGTATTTTGCATAAAGACTTTTGCATTAAAGGCTTTTAAACTTCAGTTAACACAAGAACTCGCGCCTATCGACCATCAACAACGTCGTTTCTTTGCTGATTGGGTCCTTGAAATGCATAAAACTGATCCGAAATTTTTTTGCAGAAAACTGATCCGGATGGCCGTGGCGGCCATTTGGTTAATATTGTTTTGCATAATTAATGGCATACCCTCCTCTTTACAATTAAATAAACATCCGATGATTGCGCTTAAAAATGTTCGTTTATTTAACATATCAAAATGAAACCTCTTGTTGGAAGAGTCGATATTTTATTATCCCATGTATTTACAAAAAACGACTTGAATGTGGCGTTATCCGAAACTATATCTAAAGGTTATTAAGTTTGTCAGGTGGTATTATAGCTTCTCGTAACCTGGTGTTTTATTTCGTTGTTAATGGGGAAACTTTAACCAAAATATTCTCCCATAGACCTTTTCATAGTTCATTTTTTTCTGTATGCATGTGTCAATTTCCGCCATGTTATACGTCAAAAAGTGCCCGAAGTTTTTGACGTATAACTAAATATGTGCCCGAAACTTTCAAATTCCCGCCTATCAAACTTGACGGATGCGCATGCGTTTAACTAACCGTAAAAAGGTCTATTCTGTAGAGGTCATTCTGCAGATATTCTAAAACTGTATCCCATCTTCCAGTATTAGCTCACTGGCTAACATAGTATACGCAAGTGTTTTCTTTGTTTTAGGAACTGCCTTTGCCATCAGCTTTATTTTCCATTTTGAGATTCATTTAAAAGTAATGTATATGTACTTAAACAAAGAAAACATTCCTCATCGGACATTCAATACTCAAAAAATGTATCCTAAAATATATTTTATTTATTAACATTACCTTTAACCCTTTCGTTCCTAGTGGTATCTTTAGGAAACCATCTTTATAAAATTTTATTTCTTGAGATCCAGGGCTAATTTCTTGAGGGAATTTTCAGGGAATTTTCTAGGTAATAGTATACAAACGGTGCTATATTTTAATATACAGAGTAACAATATAACAAATTCAAATATGTGATCTAATGTCAAGATAAATATTATTATTTCATAAAAATTATCAATTTTGTACAATGGGTAACATTAACATTTTCGAGTAAAATATATTAGTTTTATGTTAACCACTTCGTTCCTAGTGGTATCTTTATAAAACCACCTTTTTATATTTTATTTGTTGTGGTTGAGAGGTAATTTCTTGTAATAGTATGCAAATTTTGTCATATTTTAGCTATCAATAACTATAAATTACACTAAATTGATGTCAGTATGTTAAATTTTCATAAAAACATATTGAAATGTAATTTGAGTTGCAAAGGCTTAAATAAGGAGATAGAAACAATATCAATAATTTCCGACCTGTAGCTCTTATCTTAGTCTTAACCAAAATAATCGAATACTGCATGGAAGACAGACTTACACCATTTCTCTAAAAATATAAAGTGATTACATCTCAACAACATGGGTTTCGTAAAAATAAATCCACTATCACAGATTTTCAAGAACTGCATGAAAATATAATATAGGAGGTGGATAGTGGAAAATGTCCACTGGTTATCTTTTGCGACCTCACTAATTCAATATTCACACAAATTCTCATACATGTTTACTAATGTAAACGTATACAAGTATAGATACATCCGAGTATAGATACATCCGTTCGCGGGATAAGGTTCGACAAAATTGATAAAATCGAGTTAAATTTCAAGAAATTCGCGACATGGGATGATATTTATTATAAACTGAGGAATTTTCCGAGGAAAATTCAATTGTGTATACAGGAAATATGATCTTTAATTACCGCCAACCGTTTTCTAAATATCGACAATTACAAAAATTTGATAATTCACAATGAAGAATTTAATCTTTACAAACAATATATCCTAATTATACATCGATTTGTTCGTTTTATCCACCAGTTTTGGTGTGCCAAAAATGATTTCCCTCTGAATTGTTGTTTTTGAGAAAATCGAAAAACGGAAAAAATTTCCGACCAAAATAATTAAAATTTTGACACGATTTTTTGGTTACCCGAAGGAAATTACAGTTCTGGAAACGATTTTCGAATTAATTTCCTTGCAATAAGCAAGATATTCGCTCGTTTGAACTTTTTCCTCTAACTTCTTACGTCTCCTAAGTTTTTCCTAAAGAATAGTTTATATTTATATTTATATATTATGCATTCTTTAACTAAATTTCTCGAGAATTGGCAGAAAGACCTTATGGTCGATAGCAATTTGTTCCTTTTGGTGATAATAAAGATATTATTTTTCTCGAGAAATAGTGATATTATTATTTTTCTCGAGAAATCAAGAAAAATCTAAAAAACCTCCAAATATTGATGACTGTGTCGATGCTATTTTCGAAATTTTAAGCTTTCTAGCAAAACTTTATATGTGGTCCTAACAAATTTCAACATGCTGAATCCGATGGTGAAAACTAGAAGTCTTTAGAATATACCGCAAAAAAATTGCGAAATCGGCCGAAAATGCAATAACATTAATTTCACTAAAAATGTTTATTTTTGAGTCATAGACACGTATAAACACGTTTTTGAAAATATTTTTTCTACTGATTACAAATATGCAAACTAACATTTTTAACTACATTTAGCTGTTCCCGCTTACGAGATATTGCCTGATAAATTTGATAATATCTTGTTACTGTCTTGGAAAGTAAATTTTCCAGAGAAAATCCAAGTGTGTTCATAGGAAAATTACCAATGCCGTAATGTTTAAATAAATCTTTTCAAACAATTTATACACGCATCCCTCGATTTACACGGTACTCAATATACACGGTTTCGCTTTTACACGGTTTTTTTAGAAACCTTTTTAAAACGTCATAGTTATATGTATTATATTTCCGTTCTAATGCAATTAAAGAAACGAGAAAGAATTAAATAAATGAATTCCAATAACAGGCCTCTTCTTCTTTAGCCATTAGGTCCATCCTTGGACATGTGCTATTTGGATCCGTGCTAGTCCGGGTGTTCCTTTGAGGTCATCATACCAGCTCATATGTCATCTAACTCTTCCTCTTTTGTGTTCATATTGTCTCCATTCTATGATTCGTTTACCCCATCTCATTCCATCACTTCTTGCAACGTAATCGGTTCAATATCGGCGATTTCAGTTATAACCCGTATTATTTCGTTACGATATCTGTCCCTTTTTATAATAAAATCACATCATTGACCTCTCCATTCCTCTTTGTGAAGTTCTCAGTGCTTCAATATTTTGTTCAGTTGCTGTCCAGTTCTCTGCGTCATCAAAGGTAAAATCAAAAACTCTTGATTTTAGGTGTGGAACTATTTTCTTATTTCGCAGAATGGATGATACTTTGGCGAATGCCACCCATCCTAGCCTTATTCTCCTTGCTATTTCTTCTTTCTGGTTGGTTCAGTCTATAGTAAGTTTGTGTTCTAGGTATAATGTAGTCTTCCACCTTTTTGATTTTCTGTCCTCTCACTATTATTGCCTCTTCTGCTACCTTGGTACATTATCTGGGTTTTTGAAACATTATCTGGGTTGATTTTCAGCCCTAGTTTTTTTAGAAAATCTTTGTAGGTCTGCAATCATTGTTGTTAGATCTTCTGTACTCTGTGCCAATAACAATTTGCAATAATATGTATGCACTTCTGAATTTTTCCAGGAACGTATCTGTGTAAATCGAGGGATGAATGTACATCGATTTGTTCGTGTAGTATTTTTGAGTGAACAATAATTTCGTTGCGATTTGTAGTTCTTGAAAATATTGTAAAAACTGAAAACTATTTGAACGTAGACTAGACCAGGGGTCACCAAACTTTTTGAGAAATGGGCGGATTGAAAATTTAAAAAACGTGGGGACCTGACGATAAATACTGTTAGAAAAATCCTTTTAGAACATTAACTTACATAATATGAGCAAAACTAAATTTGTTCCATTTTAAATCCCAATAGTTTATCTTGGAATTTCATCATCACTGGCCTTTAGAAGACGTCGCCATCGTGCTCTATCCCGGGTTACATGGCGCCAATTTCCTAACAATTTTTTTGTCTTGGTTGACTTCTCCTCCCACCAGAGTTTCAGTTCCTGGTTTTCTTTGCCCTTCCGGTTTTAACTCCCTTAACAGTCGTATCTGTACCAGCACCTCGCTCATTCTGTTCAATTGTCCAGTCCATCTTAATCGTCCTATTTTTATATACTGTATTACGTTGGGATCTGTAAGAAAAAAGTACACTTTAAAAATGACAGTTTAAATAGTAGCAGCGGCCTTACGAATACAAATTTGTAAAGATGCAGTCGCACACTGTAATTTTTAAATATTATTTACAAATTATATCGGAAACTGTAATTTGAACAAAAGTAATTTGTAGTTTTTACATTTTTAAATTCGTAAGGCCGCTGCTACTATTTGAAACTATAATTTTTAAAGTGTACTTTTTTCCGTGTGGTTGTAACGGATGCGCCATATGCTTCTTTCTTGGACTGCTCCATAGATCCTTCGTAGAAGTTTCATTTCGAAAATGAGCAACCCGTCCCCGTCTTTGACATGACAGGTTTCCCGTGCATACTCCAAGCCCAGTCTGAGTAGGGTTTTGTATATTAGAACTTTGGTCTTGCAGCTGAGAACTCTCGATCGC
The DNA here is from genome assembly GCA_944588485.1 of Phosphuga atrata. Lineage (NCBI taxonomy): Eukaryota > Metazoa > Arthropoda > Insecta > Coleoptera > Silphidae > Phosphuga > Phosphuga atrata. Next base: position 25,522,223 of record OX155893.1, read on the forward strand.
ATGTGTCTTTGTATACCACATATACCAGGGGTGAGCAAATATTTTGGCTGTCGGGCCACATTAAGCATAAAAATTTGACTGACCCTGGACGCATTACAATTTTTTCTATTTTAATAGTTATTTTTATACCACGACCGTTGCATATATACTCGCCTAGACACAACAATAGTTATAACAATATATAGTTATAATAATTATGGGCACACTTATAAAGGGTGAAGGCCCATCTCCACCACAGACCCGAAACATGCGCAACAAAGCACCCTACCACCATACTAGGCCGTCCAATGTGAACTGGATGACCGCGTTGGCGTACTCCAGCGTCTCGGGTGGCTTGGGGTAGGTCACTAGCGGTCAAAGCTGCAGCAGTTCATCACCCAGATGAACTTCCCGACCGTCGTGCAGAACAGCTTCGCCTCTACGTACGTTGGTATGTCCGTCAAATCGTCACCTTGATACCTGTGGTGCTCGAGATTTGACTTTTTAAAGCTAATGGAGGCTGGTACACCAATTGGTAGATTCTAGAAGAAAAAAAACAGTCTGTTGTGCATCGGCCTGGCGTGTCCGATGGTCAAATTGTGCGATATCTCAATTTTGTTAGGTTTTCTCATGGTGGCCAATATATACTCCTTGTAAAACAAAATATTTTCAGAGAACACCCACATTTACGGGCTGTGTCTATAAAATAGTGGCAGGTAGAGAATAAAGTAACCATTAGGCCTGGTAAACATAATAAGCATGTCGTTCGGGATTTTTGTGGCTTTGTTTATGTTGGAATACGAATTTAGATCATTCATTGTAGGTGCTATGTATAGATAAATTTGTAATTGCTTGCTCAGTGAAATATTATTTTCGCCAAAATCACAAAAGCAACTATTTTTGTTTTGTTTTTATTGTTTATGTAGTTTATAAAATGCTTCGTGGGCCGCATAAAAGGACGACGATGTGGCCCGTGGGCCGCAATTAGCCCTGGTCTGATATATACCATAGCATATACCATGTCTTTGTATACTTAGCAATGCTGTCATCTACGATTCTTCTTCTTATCTCGATACTGCGGTCATTTTTGACATTTACTTTGGATCCCAGATAGACAAAACTCTTGACCTTCTAAAAGGAGTGCAGCCCTATGGTTAGAGTCCTGATCTCGGGTGCTGTATTTTGGTTTGTTGTTACATTCAATTATTTAGTTTTACTGGCGTTATCTTCAATCTTTAATCTATTTATTTAAATGTATATTTAATCCCATCCTGGAATTTACGATGCAAAATAAAGCCCGGATGAAAATCTTTGGAGGCTTGTAGTTTGGTGACTGCTGGACTAGACTAAAATTTAAAAGTTAAATGGCGATAAAGGCAGCATATACATTTAAGTCTAACTTTATTTCTTAAAAACTGTTTGCTTGCAGTTAATACGTAAATCTAACTTCCTGTTTTTATCCTGTCTAGTTATCTGTCCAAGACCAATTAGTTTGGCTACTATTAACACAATTAGAAGCGACGAGCCTTAATTAAATCTTAATTAATTCTGACGACCTGAACTAAATAAAATAACCTTGTTTATATATCGTTTATATATTTATATAATGAATTATCTTCATTAATTCATTGACTCACGCTTATTTTTAAGATAATCTTAAGATCGTAAAAATTGAAAATCTCACGCAATGCCACAAATAGATTTCACTTCATGCAATTTTCTCTAAATGCAAGTCTTTAAACAAGATTATTTGTAATTATTATAAGAAGTCTAATATAAAATACAAATCAATAATAACGTTGCTCTTCAGGCTTCTATAATAGTAATAAGAAACCATCTTTATTGTTATAAATAAACAGAAATATAACAATTGGCCATCGAAGTTTCAGGCTTCTATTTAATCTAAAAAACGAGATTTTAAAAAATCGACACAATATTAACATTTAATAATAATAATAATATACTTTATTAGCAAAAGCTATACATATACAGCATTTTCTAAATAAAACAGTTTTATTAAATAACGTCTTAATAACTAAGATGACACCTTAGTAAAAATTTAAAGCTGCTCAGTTTTTTTAAATTTTTTGAAGTAGTTGAATCTCATAAGTGTAGAAGAACAGCGAAATCCTCTACATTCCTTAAGTTCTAGTTAGTTTTATGTTTGACCAGTGACACCTTGTCATTTAGATACTTTGGTATAAGATTATTTTTAATTTTGTGTAAAAGTATCAAAGTGTTATATTCTATTCTGACTTTAATAGGCATAAGTCCCAAGCACATTAACATAGACCTTACAGGTGTGTATACAGGGCATCCCAACGAAAATTTGACCCCCCCTATAATTGGAAAACCGAATAATATTTCAAAATACGCCGAGACCCGTCGATTTTTGTTCTTGGGGGGAGCTTTTTTGACAGTCAAGCCAACTCCATATGTTCATCCCCCTAATGCCTAGCAACCCCAACTTAAAAATTTCAAATGCAACTACCCCACTTGTGGCACATCATTTTAAAGCCCTTTTCATTGCGAATACAGTGACGTACCGTTTTTAGAAATCGGTTGAAATTTGACAGAATTATTGGTTACAAACGAAAAGATGACAAACCAACTTACGCGTAGTAATTTCTACACAAATGCCGACCACTAATAAGTTTTTCATCTACTACACATGACCGCATTACCTAATTGTTATTGATGTGTCTATCAGTTTACAAAAAAGTCAGAAATTAAATAAAAAAGCTGAAGCAAATAAAACTAGATACTAAAATAGTTATTAGTAGAAGATACTTAAGTTTATAGGAATTCAGACCTTTTCAAAATAACAAAAAATCAGTACTACAAAAAAGTCGGTTAAAAACATAAACAAAAAAACAAACAAAAAAAATCGTTAGTTTCAGCCGTTATTGAAAGTATTAACGTGTGTTCGAAATGCTTTATTCTATCGCGGAAAGAGTAGAAATTGTTGCAATTTATTATCGAAATCACGATTGCGCTAAAGCTACAGCACGAATTTTTAATGCCAATCATCCTGAAAAAAATGTAAACCACCAGTACGTTAAACACCTGATTGACAAATTTGTTGCAACAGGTTCGCTTTTAAACAAGAAACGTGAAGTAATTGGGCCAGTTCGAAATGAAGCAGTTGAAGTGGCAGTATTGGGTCATGTACAGGTGGTTAATAAGCAATCGATTACAACTGTGTCTCAAGCTTCTGGCGTCTCCCGTTCCAGTGTTCATCGAATTTTGAAAAAACACAAGTTTCATCCATTTAAGATGATGCTGGTTCAAGAGTTACATGAAGATGACTTTGATAGCGAAATCGTGAAGTAATTGGGCCAGTTCGAAATGAAGCAGTTGAAGTGGCAGTTTTGGGTCATGTACAGGTGGATAATAAGCAATCGATTACAACTGTCTCTCAAGCTTCTGGCGTATCCCGTTCCAGTGTTCATCGAATTTTGAAAAAACACAAGTTTCATCCATTTAAGATGACGCTGGTTCAACAGTTACATGAAGATGACTTTGATCGCCGTAACCAATTTTGCGAATACTTTAGTGAACAACTTCTACTGAATCCATATATTCTCTACAATACATGTTTCTCCGACGAATGCACATTTATGTTGAATGGCGAAGTGAATAGACACAACTGTCGTTATTGGAGTGATACTAATTCGCATTTAATCAGGGAATTTCAAACTCAGACACCTCAAAAATTGAATGTTTGGGCAGGCATTTTGGGCGACCATCTTGTTGGACCATTTTTCATCCAAGGTAATCTCGATGGAAACACCTATCTAGAATTATTGGAAAGTACAATTGATCCTAGGATAACAGAGATTTTAGAAAGTGACGACAATTTACTAGAAAATGAAATAACCTTCCAACAAGATGGTGCGCCCCCGCACTATGCTGCTGCTGTGCGACAATTTTTGGATGACCATTTCCCGGGGCATTGGATTGGCAGAAGAGGTCCCGTCGAATGGCCATCAAGATCTCCGGATCTGTCCCCTTTGGACTTTTTTCTGTGGGGCCATTTAAAATCACGAGTGTACGCTACTCAGCCGGAAACATTGCAAGTGCTACGTCAGAGAATTGTAGAAGAATGCCGATTAATAACTGCGGATGTCTTTAATAATGTTCGAACAGAATTTGAAAACAGACTGTATTATTGTTTGGAAGTTAACGGGGGTCATTTTGAGCAATTCATCAAATAAATCTGATTTATTATTTGCTTCAGCTTTTTTATTTCATTTCTGACTTTTTTGTAAACTGATAGACACATCAATAACAATTAGGTAATGCGGTCATGTGTAGTAGATGAAAAACTTATTAGTGGTGGGCATTTGTGTAGAAATTACTACGCGTAAGTTGGTTTGTCATCTTTTCGTTTGTAACCAATAATTCTGTCAAATCTCAACCGATTTCTATAAACGGTACGTCACTGTATTCGCAATGAAAAGGGCTTTAAAATGATGTGCCACAAGTGGGGTAGTTGCATTTGAAATTTTTAAGTTGGGGTTGCTAGGCATTAGGGGGATGAACATATCGAGTTGGCTTGACTGTCAAAAAGCTCCCCCCAAGAACAAAAATCGACGGGTCTCGGCGAATTTTGAAATATTATTCGGTTTTTCAATTATAGGGGGGGTCAAATTTTCGTTGGGATACCCTGTATGTTGCATTTGATTATTTTACGCATACATCTGTTTTGTATAATCTACAGCCTTTTTATCAAATATGCAGGAAGCTTATACAAGACAGACGCATAAAAATTAGCATGTGGTAGTATCAATGATTTATATAACAACAATTTAGTTTGTAAGCTCAGTCTTTTGCCAATCCTACCTAATAAATATGATTTCTTTGACATTTTATTCATAACAAAAGCTGAATTTCGAAAGTTGATTCTATTATCAATAATGACACCTAGATACTTGTACTCTGGATGCCTCTTCAAGGGGAACATTTCTAAGAAGTACTTTTGAACCATTGGCAACTGCAGGCAAACTTAGCTTATTGTGTATTATCATATATTTAGATTTATTTACATTTACACTGAGACTGTTACTAGATAAGTTATTCAGTTATATTTACAAGATCAAAATTGACTTTTTCAAACAGTTCTTTTAAATCCGTACCAGATGCATATAGCATTGTGTCATCTGCAAACATTTCTATATTACAGTGTTTTACAATTTGCATTAAAATTAATTATATTTAATAAAATATTTAATAAAATAATATTTAATTGTTAAATAGTAACTGTAAAGTCTATACAAATAGTGACTAGTAAATGTAATTTCCATACAATTAAGGTTGCAAATCAATTTACACACGTCAGTGCCGTATCAGCTCAGTTCAGTGAATTATATCAGTAATAAATTATATTTAATTGATTTTTAATTGAGTGATCTACACTCATCCGGCACGGTGCCCAGTATTTAAGCGTCAGTGTCCGTTCCGGATCCATTCTGTCATTGAAATTGATGGGAAATGGGTGCCGTGGTCCGAAGTGTCAAAACACTTGTAATGGATCTTAAGGAAGAAGGGGGGGGGGGAAGCAATGGACCGGAAAGAAATTGTTTAGATGTTATTGTGGAATGTGGAGTGTCAATTCATATACAGTGGATGCAGGAAAAGGGAGACAGTCAGGAGTAAACTACCAAATGATTACAGATGCAATCAATAGGTGGAGAAAAGAAGTTGATTTGTAGGGCGAAAGGAGTAAATAGAGGTATGACGGAGAAATGGGTGGCTAGGCGAGATAAGGGTGCGTGAGAGGAATACAGGACGAGATTAGAGGTAATAGAGCACAATAGATAGTCTAGATAGCAAAGAAGTTGGAATCAGCTTGGGTCTTCACGAGCGTGTTTATAGTTAATGGTCGTCCAACAAGGTATTATCACGTGTTATGACTTCCATTTTAATATCAGAATAACGCAGCCTAGGGAATATCAACAACAAAATTCTGCAACAGATTTGGATAAGGATCTCCCGTATATATTATATTTTTCTGTACGAAAATGAGTGGCCAACAATTTATTCAGTTTACTCGGTATTGTATTCTTACTCGCTCCCTGTGGTTAACAGCCGTGAGGCTGGTTGGCAACAGCTCGCTATTCTTCCCGTCTCGCCGCCTTCCTCGTCAGTTTACAGTATGAGCCACAACTCATATCTTCCAGTATTTGACTCATATACTCCTGTCTGGGTATTCCTCTATAATTCATGCAGTCTACTGTTCCCTCAATTATAAGATTCAGTAGTCCATTGTGTCGCAGTATGTGGCTCACGAGGTGATTCCGTCTTCTTTTTAAATATTCAAGGAAGCATCTTCTCTCTCCCACTCTTCTAAAGACTTCCTCATTTGTGATCATTTCTTTCCAGCTGATTTTCATAATCTTTCTATAGCACCAGGTTTCAAATGCTAGTAGTCTTTTCCTTTCTCTCTCCCATATTGTCCAAGATTCGCTGCCTTATAGCGCGACGCTCCATACATAGGGCTTCAACATTTGTTTCCTCACATCAAGACTTATATTCTTTGCAGTAAATAGGTTCTTCTTTTTATAGAAAGCGTTCTTGGCTTGGACAATCTTACTTAATATCTCTCTGTTGCTTCTTCCATCATCCGTTATTTTACTCCCCAAATAATTAAACTCAATTACTTCTTGTATTATTTAATTTCTTAACTCTATTCCTGTCTGGTTTTCGCCATTTGTACTGCAGACCAAAATTTTTGTTTTCTTTGTATTTACTTTCATATTCAATTTTTCTTCCATTATTTTGTCCATCTTGCTCAGGATCTTTTGTAAGTCTTCTTTATTTTCTGCAATTAGCGCTATGTCATCAGCAAACCTTATCATGTCAACTTGTCAAATTCCTCTCTTACTCAGTCGATCTGATTTTGTACATGTATATTGAATAGGTATGTGGACAAGGAACAACCTTGCGGTACACCCTTTCTGATGTGTGATGTTTCTTCCTTGCTATCACAACAATCTATTCTAGTTTCTTGCTTGTAGATATAATAGATGAGTCTTCTTTCTCTAAAGTTGATACCTGTTTGATGAAAAATGCTGAATAGAACATTCTAGTTTACATTGTCATACGCTTTATCAAAGTCGACGAACGCTAAGAAAGTAGGTTTGCCTTTCTTCATCTGCTTCTCTATCACTTGCCTCAATGCCAAGATTGCCCCTCTTGTTCCGACTCCTTTCCTAAACCCAAATTGATCATCAGATAGGTTTTCATCAATTTGTTTTTCTATTCTCTGATATTGTATTATTTGTCCCATATCAAATTATAGTAATTATTTATACTTTTGTGCCTGTAAATTTGAAAAGTGATCGTTAAAAGCCCTCATAAATTTATACTCATATATCACTGGCACTGCACGGATAAGTGAGTGACATCATCTTTGTGTACATTGTTAAATATAAACATTAAGTTTCTATATCTACGCTTTCAAATTTTGGTTTGCGTCTTTAAGCATTATAAAAGTTGTTGACCGCTGTTCTAATGCTAGCTTGTAGGCGAACACGGCTTCTAACGTGCTAATTAACTAGCTTGCTAATAAAAAATGATCTTGTGCATCCTGTTTAAGATTGCATTTTATAATCTTACAAGTTTATAAAATAGTAGTTTATTATACAAGTGTCCACAAAAGCCTTTCACACATGTGCGTCATACATTATTTTATCTACTAAGCATGTTAAAATACTGTTGAATCTACAAAAAAATAATTGTTTCTTACCGATAATATCTAAAAATTGTAACTATGACAGACAAAATACTTCAAAATACTGACACAATAAGGTTAGAACGTTTTGCGCCTTCGTGGCAAAAGATGCTAACTAGTAAAAATGCACAGTGACGGGAACACTATTTGGTCCTTGTCGATGTAATCTAGGTTAACCTAGATTTAATCTAGATTAGGTTCTGGTTAGGTTAGGTTATATTAGAGCCAGATAAATTCAGATTGAGAGGGCGAGACTTCTTAAATTAAAATAAGAAAAAAATAATTATATTTTAAAATAGGTCAGAAAATGTATTTTTACTACGCCTATGTTTTTTGTTTATTGACGCGAGTTGTTGCCAAATTAACAACAAACAGAAATCGTTTATTAACGAAACTCCATTTGATTTACATTGGACTTTTACGCACGATTTGGATACTTTTACACACGATTATAATAATAAGTATGCCATTATTATAAAAAAGTGTGTAAAAGTATCCAAATCGTGCGTAAAAGTCCAATGTAAATCTAATAGAGTTTCATTATTAAACGATTTCTGTTTGATAAATAACTAACCTAACCTAAGACATACAATAATTTAATTATTAATGTGTTCATTTTGGTGTGCGAGTAGATAAATTAATTTTATTCTGAATCTGAATGCAATAACTGCAATGGATGCGATTAGATTAACGAATCCGAATGAAAATAAATCATGAATCTGGTGTATTCTATTATTTAAATTACCAATTTTACTTTCAACTGCGATAAAATAGTTTATCAAAGCAACAGTTTTAATTGGTTTTGCTATTACAGTAATCGGTCGAGACGTTTCCTGCTTTTGTGATAAAGCCAAATAAATTATGGTTGCTTCTAGTGTTCGTTTCGTTCAAAAACTCTAGTTACAGTTTGACTAGTTTATTTGCCAATTAATTATGAAATACGGCATAATGAATTATGGTCAATTTTGCATGTGGGAAAATATTTCCGCAACATTGGAGCAGCTTCAAGAATATAAATTTTCTTTTTTTGAACATTCTGTAAGTTATGAATTAAATTAACTTTGTATTAAAATGGAACAAGCTGTTGTAATTTATTTCAAAAGTATTGGCTCAGAGACATAGAAATCGTTAATCAGAATTGTTTCATTCTCATAAATTTTGTTGCCTTGATAAGTTTAACATTACTTGCAATTAGTAAAATGAGTTGCAGATAATATGTAGTATAAAAGGCGTAATTTATTACAGATATAATTTATCGTATTTTATAAATCTAATTTGTCTAAATTAGAATTTGCAATTGCTTTTATTCCCGCAGTAACGAGTAGAGAAGATGTTTCCGTGAAGAGCTAACGGAATTTAAATGATTGTTGCTACTGCTATTATTAAATTCTTTCAAAGGTCCGACAGCTTTGCTAACAGGAAAGAGAATTTTATCGCCGACTACCACTTTAAGTAATTACCAGTAAAACCATTTAACGTAGCAATAGAAAGACTTTTAAGATGATGATAATAAGAAATACTTACTTACTACAAATACAATTTAAATGTGGAATTAACTCGTACCGATAGGGCAATGGAAGAACAAACTGTTTAAATTTGTTACTAGTTGCGGCGATTTAAAATGTAATTAAACAATTTCGGCATCATCAGGCTACAAATAAAAAAGAAAAAACAGGTTAATTAAGTCAGAAACATAAAATATTTTTTAACTCACCAGTTAATTCCACATTTATATTTGGTGTCAAATTACAATTTTTAAATATTATCGGTAAGAAACAATTATTTTTTTGTAGATTCAACAGTATGTTTACATGCTTAGTAGATAAAATAATCTATGATACACATGTGAGAAAGGTTTTTGCGCACACTTGTATCATAAATTATTATTTTATAACTTGCAAGATAATAAAATTCAATCTTAAACAGGATGCAAGATCATTTTTTATCAGCAATCTAGTTAATTCGCACGTCGTGATCGTCTATAAGCTAGCATTAGAACATCAATTAGCAACTTTCATATTTAATAATATACACAAAGATGATGTTACACGCTTATCCGTGCCGTGTCAGTGATGTATCAGTATAAATTTATGAGGGCTTTTAACGATCAATTTTGAAATTTACAGGCACAAAAGTAGAGATAATTACTATTATTTGATATGGGACAAGTCATACAATACCGAGTAAATTGAATAAATTGTTGGCCACTCATTTTCGTAACGAAAAATATAATATATACGGGAGATCCTTATCCAAATATGTTGCAGAATTTTGTTGATATTCCCTAGGCTGCGTTATTCTGTTATTAAAATGGAAGTCAATCCTGTATACGTGATAACACCTTATTGGACGACCATTAACGTGTTTATAGTTAATGGTCGTCTTAATTGGTGAAAACCCTAGCCGATTCCAATTTCTTTGCAATCTAAAGTAAAATTTCTATTGTGCTCTATAACTTCTAATCTCTTCCTGTATTCCTCTCACGTACGCTTATCTCGCCTGGCAACCCATTTCTCATGGGGGCACGGAAAGAGCCTCCACGCGTGCATTTTCTCCTGTATATGCAGAACATGCCAGCGCCCCCTGGTAACGCAAGAAGTCTCGGTGGTATCCCACCAGACAGTGGCTAATACTTCCACCACCTGAAAACACCGGTGGCAAAAAAGTAAGTAAAGTACCCATTTTTCCGTCCTACCTTTATTTCCTCATTTCGCCCTACCAAATATAATCCCTTATTGGACATCACATAGTACTAACTTAAAATAATGTTATATATTATACAATATTATTAAAAATCAAAATAAGACTCCAGCCTAGAAACACTAGATTACACAGAACCTCCAAAATAGTAAGATTTGACGTAGAGCGACTTAAGAACAGTCAAGAAGTAAGTCAGAGATTGAACAATACAGATCTATACAGCTGGGACCAACTGAAGGAGAGGTTTGTCAAGTCGACCAATGGACTCGCCCCTCTCGCTAGAAGAAGGAAGCATCTGTGGTGCACTGAAGAATGTGACAATGGAATAGCCCATAGACCGACGGCCTGGGTGAACTGGAATTCTAAAAAGACCAAGGAAAATTGGCATAAATTTTTGGAACAAAGAAAGGTTACAGCCAAGATAATTCGAGGAACCAAACGGAGCTTTACACAAAACCAACTAACCCAAATCGAAGAGAGCTTTGCTAAGAATAACCCCAGAGATTTCTTGGAACCTTCAAGCAGACACCCAGAAAATACGCTCCAACAAGCCTCCACTTCAGAGACTCACAAGGCAAACTGGCTTTTAACGACAAGAACAACTGCCACCTTTTAGCTCGGTACTTAAAAAAAAAATCTACTCAACTGTGATCAACCCAGCGAAGACTTCGCCTATAAACAAACCACACCAAACCCGGACTCGCTGCCCCCTTCATTTGAAGAAGTTGGCTAGATCATTCAACTTCTTAAGGATAATAAGGCAGCTGGAGAGGACTCTATCGTTGCTGAACTGTGGAAAGGTGCTGGAAGCAATGCCGTGCGCAACCTAACCGAGATCATCCAGGACATCTGGGAAACAGAGAAATTACCACCCGATTGGAAATCTGCTCTGATCCATCCGCTTCACAAAAAGGGAGATTTTACTGATCTCAACAACTACCGTTGAATTTCTTTCGTACCGGTAACATACAAGATTCTCTCGAAGGCGTTACAAACAATGGCAGAAAATCAGCTGGATGGTCAACTGGGAGAATACCAGCGGGGCTTCAGGAAGACCCGATCCTGTGTTGAACAGATCCTCAATCTTAAAACTGTACTTGCATACTCCAAGATGAGAAACCGCAAGGTGGTCGTCACCTTTTTTGATTTTAGGAAGGCCTACGATTATATTGATAGAGAAACGCTTAACAAAGTACAGGAACTAGTGCTAAAAAACAAAAACCGCAGAATCATCGTAGAAACCTTCACTAACACCCATTCCAAGGTTAAATTTGGAGGCGAGATCTCAGAAAGCTTCAAAATAAAAACTGGAGTGAGACAAGGAGATGGACTTTCCCCACTTCTCTTCAACTGTGTCCTTGAAAAGATTATGACAGGATGGCGCAAGGAACTGATTAACTTGGGTATTCTAGTGGTAACTACCTGGGACGTAAGAACGATGGACTGGTTGTAGATTACCTCTCCTTTGCAGATAACATGACACTGATTGCTGATTCTCTTAAGATGGCAAGAATGCAGGTTAATTGCCTCAGAAAACAGGCTGCCAAAGTGGGTCTTCAAGTGTCTCTGGAGAAAACAGAATTTTTCACCAACATTAAAAAAGCAAACAGAGAGATATTACTACAGCAGGGAAACATCAAGAGGACTGAGAAATTTAAGTATCTTGGCGAATCTCTTGAACCTAATTTATCAGAAAGAGTATCATTATCCATTAGAGTCAACAAGTTAGAACTAGCCTATTGACTGACCAAAAACACCTACAACAAGAAATGCCTGTGACGCAACCTGAAACTTAAGCACAGATGTGCAGATGTGCTGTCCAGGCTTCTGGTCGTAAGCACATCAGTCTTACGACCAGAAGCCTTGTATGCCATGAGTGTCTTTCCTTGAACCGAAGAGGTCTGGTAGAGACATTGGAAATCAGAGAGAGAGGAGTATCCTCTGAAGATGGGGAATTCCGAAGACGACATAACTCTGAGCTCTACGAACATTTTGAGGTGCTCTCTGACTGTGCAAGGAAAAAAAGGGTAGCTTTCTATGGCCACGTTGCAAGATTACCTCCAAACCGACTAACCAACCGTCTGTTCACCTTCTGGCAAAACAAGAAGGTTCGTACCACTTGGTTGACAGAAACCGAGAAGGAAATTAAAAAACTGGGAATAACAGATCTCCAAAACAGACAGTCTGTGAGACGCACCCTGAAGGAAGTCCGTGGATTTCAGGAAAAACCTCGAAGGAAAGGTACCCCCTGGACAGAAGAGAGAAAGGCGTTACACCGGCTGAAGATGCGACAATACTGGGCAAAGATCAAAGCCCAACAATTGAACAAGCGTGGTCCAAAGTAGGCCTATTCGAAACAAGAAGAAGAAGAATACAATATTGATGAATATTATTTACGAAATTTGCAAACAATTTTGTTTTGTTCAGTTTCTCCAATTCTTTAATTTCTCATTAAATATTCTAACTTTGTGGCAAACTTTCACGTATTTCACCATATTTGTCATTCGTTATACTAATTTTGTCGTGGTATTATGTATTCCATTTTGGTATTAGTTAACTTCAAAGTAAACGAGAAATTTCCAAATTGAGTATTTTTCTAACTAGTAATTAGTAGTTTAGAATTCATTTTTCTTTTTTTTCCTTTTTTCGTTGTTTTATGTTTTGTAAAAATGATGGATGATTGTATTATTTTGCTTCTAGTTGCATATAAAGCACAAAAAATGCCAATACAGGTAATAATTAAACTAGTTTATAATTAATCGCTACAATATATTACGAAGTTTGTTGCAAGTAGATCTTTTACAGTAATAAATTGGTGGTATAAATGTTCATGGAGCATTACATTAAGACATTAAGCTTTCTATTGCGATAAAATCGATCGTTACAAAGTGTTTATACACAGAAAACATGATTTTCTATATCCATTGTTTATTAGCTTGTCGTGACTGAACATCGATAAAAACTCCTACTTTCTTAACTGTTGCTCAGCTCAAATTAATTCATTACACTTTATATGATTATTAGTTAATTTAAAAAAAAATCATCATCGAAGTGTTGGATGATCGAAGTGAATTGTTGGATCCGACCAAATTTCTATGGATTCGGCCGGATGGTTTTCGAATGGAAATTCGGTTGATCCGATCAGGATAATTTTCCTTTTTCGTTCCAAAATAGACTGTTTTTAGGATAATCGAGTGAATATATTATATAGGTAGTTTACACACAGACACATTTTTCTATAGACAAACATTTAAAAATCTAGTAAAGTGTAGGTCAGGGATTCTCAAACTTTTCGAAGTCGGGGAACACTAAACTCTAATATATTTTTAAGCGGAACATCTATAATCTACAATATAATATAAACGTTAAAGCAGGGAGCGCGGGTAGCTAACTTTTTTGAAACCAAAAGAGTAATAACAAACCAAAAGAGTAAATGTATTTTTTTCATTGAGCATAATTTGTCGGTCGATATAAGAATGTTTTGATCTTTTCCTTACATACTCATATTGACAGTATTAAAGTAAACAAAAATATCAAGCCAAATATACGCCAAATTATTGCAGCAATCATCATTTTTTAGATAATTCACAAAAAGGTTTTCATTTTCTGTTTCAAAAAAACAAGTAATTCATTTTTTAATGTGAACGCACGATTTAAAACCTTTCGTCGTGACAACCACCTCACTTCAGTATGAAAAGGTAAACACTCATAATCTGCTTCCATCGATGAACAAAGTTGTTTGAAAATTCGGTTCTTCATCAGTCTCATTTTAATAAAATTAACCATGGCATCTACTTGGTCAAATACATCGTCTAATTTTTTCTTCTCGTACAAGAAGTACTTGGTGCAAGAAACAATGATGAAATATTCTATTTGAATTTATGGTTTTAGCTAAAGTCACAAATCCTTTGATTGATCCCGTCATACACCCTACTCCATCGCGTATCGGACAAATACTGACACAATGATCCCATTATATTTTTTAAATATTCAAATACGTTGCATCAAACAAGTCCTGACCAGTTGTACGACCCAAAAGTTCTTTGCAGCATAAACATAAACATTGATTTATTATCTCTTCTTCATAAATAAATCGTACAAAACCTAAAAGCTGCGCCTTGCCACTTATATTAGTTGATTCGTCTACTTGTAATGCAAAAGACATCTTAACAAGCTTACTTGCGACTGTTCTTTCAATGCTGCAGGACATGTATTTGGACTTGCCTATTCCTTCCTTGTTGAACCTTAGTATCGCCGATCTGGCGGCCCTCTCCACGACAAGGTGCAACGGAGTTAGATCTAGCTGCAGTTCCATTGCTGCTGACGGGCACTCATTCTTCTACGAATGGTATCATCAGACACCGGAATCTTCAAAATTTTGCTTCTTCCCCAAGCATAATTGTCACTATTTCACATCAGGCAGGCAAAATGAGAGATTCTGCTATCGTGATGGCTTTAATTTTAGTGCTACTAACTCGGCAATTCCATACTCAAGTTGAACTTTATCACTTACTTTTCATCATTGTTTTCTCAAATTGTTTTCTTTGTTTGCCTTGAATTTCTAAAAGTATATTAAAATATTCTTTGTTTTTTGTTAAAAGATTTTTATGTTCAGTTTTGAAATGAAACGCGTCATTTCAAAACTTTACGCTTTAATTTAGCGGGCGCTATCGCGCTATTGGCAAGTTTCTTTCAGCATACCTACAATGCAGGGATGTTGGACAATCTGTATTTCCGGTCCAGATAAATAAAAATTTTAAGTATTCTTCTTCATACAAACGATTGACATTTCGAATTTATTTCACATTTTTTTCTGTACTAACAGATGCATTGTCATTATCGCAATCAAGACGAGGTTTCTTTATGATCTATTATGCGTAGTTGCGGATGTCGGGCCTACTGCATGCTTAATGCACCCTAATAATAATATCGCTACCTACGTTTGTTGTTCTTTATTAATTAAAACTGTCATAGCAAAGAATATAGGTTAACAGTTAATGCGCACGTGCCATGTGCGCGTTCCACTCATCCACTAATTCGTCGCAAGGGATTCCCCGTAGCCCTAGCCGCTAGGGGTAGAGCCTTTCGAATTCTAGAATTGGATTACGCAGAATTTTGATAACTGCAATAATATTTTTTAATATTGATTTTTTCGTGGATTGCATCGTGGAACACCAGTGTTCCGCGGAACACGCTTTGAGAACTCCTGGTGTAGGTAACTATACTCGGGCCGGCGAGAGAATGCATCTCGTGTCGACAAGTTTAGCATTGTTCTGCGAATACCCTCACATTATTACCCAGCCCATTACCCATTACCCAGCGGGCGGTGTTTAGTTGTCCGTGTTTGAAAAACTGACGCATATTTCTCAAACTAACCTGCGCGTACCTCGGCGCGTCCCTCGCCCCTCATACCTCGGCGCAGTACAGCCGCATTCTCTCACTGGCCCGAGTATAGTTAAATTTCACAGATAGAATTTTAGTATTTAACTTTATTAAATCTTACGTAATAAACTTTACTTAATCTACTGAGATCACAACAATTAGGTATGACATGCTAACAAGTCTTATTCTTATATTTATGACAGACATCATGATGAATCTATCTAATGAATGGCACAATTATCACAATAATGGGTTTATAACTATTTAGTTTAATCAACTCATTGTAAATACCGTATTTGCCGGTGTATAAAGCGCACCCTAAAATTTAACCTACTTTTTGTGCGCCTATAACGCTGACCTATGTTTTAGAGGCATGTTTTTGGAAAAAAAGTGCGTAAAAAATTATTTTAAGTATACATTATTTATCACAAAATCATTTTTGGTTTTGAAACAACCATGTGGCGTCATGACCGCCATGTGGCGACCGGCGCGGAGCGTTTGCGTCGCGAAATTTACGCAGCGAAAAATTCGCTAGCGGCGCGGCAGCGAAATGTTCATGCCCACACCAAAACGCGATTTTTAGGTGTATAAGTTCCTCAGAGGAAGAAGCTCTGCTAATATTAGTATTGACCACAGAAAAAGAAAGTTTGTTATTTTTTATTTGTTTTTGATTTATAAAACACCTAAAACTCATTTAAGAAATAACATAAAAATAATGTGGGTTCATAAAATCAACAAACTTAATTTTCAACATTTTCTAATCTCGGCATTTTCTTCCAATTCTAATACTATCTGTTTACAAATTTTGTCCGTTTTCGTTATATTTTTATAGTTTTCATCATGCCGGTCATACAATATAGGATATTTTCTAAAATTATGAATCAACTTCTCTGTAATCGCTATTTCAAAAAAAACGGCGACAGCGAAACTGCGTTCTTGTCATGCAACGTTCTTGTCGTGCAACGCTGCACTACCGCGGCTATGGCGGAAATCGTGCCTGTTGATCTAAACATGTACATAATGCCCGCCATAGACTTACGGTCTACCGTACAGGTTACATGCGCAGGTTTGCCTGCGCAGGTCAACCGTACGCAAGAAACGGCACAGGTCTATTCCCACACACGCTCCGGTCTACCTGCGCAGGCAAACCTGCACAGGTAGACCTGTCATGTGGACCGTTGTGTGAATGGCGGGCCGCCACATTAATCAGTCTGCTGCGATAACGTACCGGTCGCGGTAGCGAAACTTCGGCCTCGGTCTGTAAGCTCCTTTAAAGTAGTAGGTACTTTAAAGGAAGAAAAACCCTGCAACAGCGCGATTATTTACCAAAAATTAGCATCACCGGATCCGGTATATTGGGCACTACACGGATCCGGTAAACGTTTAGTGATGCTTACAAATGTTGTCCTTTCTCGTTATATTTTTATAGTTTTCATCATCCAGGTCATACAATATAGGATATTTTCTAAAATTATGAATCAACTTCTCTGTAATCGCCATTTCAAAACAAATCATCATATTGACAACAGAAGAAGAAAATCGGTCAGATTGACCGATATGAGAACATATGATGATTTAGTGTTTAGTGATGGTTTTCCGGATTGCAATACCTAGATCGAAGTTACTCAGGTGAAGTAATTAACACAGTTATTTGAATTAATCGAAATAATTAGAGTTGAACTTTTGTTAGAAAAATTTTCTTTGCCTAATCTAAGAAATCTTATTAGTATTTTAATTTAGAACTAATAGAGTTATTATTAATCTTGGTATAGTGAAAAAACGTGTTATGTAATAAAGAGTCAATGGTGGTAAAAATCTTCAATATTTCCTGTAAACATTTGCCTTACTTGAAAGTAGAACAAATCAAGTTGTAAAAAAATTAAGTTTCTAGGAAACGGTTGAAAGTAACAATGGGAATAGTGTAGTGATAAATGAAGCTAATATTAAAAACAAACGGTCTTTGTTTCACACTTTTACTTTCTCACCAGTTTTGTTGTTATCTAATATAATGCCTGGAGTTTTAAATATAAGCAAACATATTTAAGATATATAATAGATTAGTTTCATTCATAAAAGTGTCATATTATATTTATTGTTTGTATTCACTTTAATTGGCTTAAATAATTGAGTTAAACGAATAAATAAATAAGTTAAATATACTTAATTAAAATTAAACTTAATTAAAAAAAATGTATTTAAAAATTTACAAATCATTTATAGATTTTCAAAAATTAATCGATGAAGAGAATCTAGTTAAATTAAATATAAAATCAGACAGCATAATACTCTATCTAGGCAGCAAATTTTACCAAAATTAAGCTTAATAAAGTCGAAACACAGCCTGAATATATAAATATATTCAACCTTTCCGGAGCTCTACAATATTGTTGAGTCTTTTTTGGACTACCAAAACAAATCTCATGTGAAATTTGCCAGTCATCTAATGGGTCTCAGCCCACCCCATGGCACTAAACAAGAAACTGAATAATAACTTTGTTTTTAAGTTCATATCTTTTTATTAACTTAAGTGAATAGACATCTGAAGACGCGTTTCGAGATTTATCTCTCATCAGTGCAGCTTTGCTGTAATCAATTATAATTTGGCAACACTTACTTGAAAGCCTTAGTTGTTTGTCAAATTATAATTCATAACAGAAAAGCTGCAGTAATAAGAGATAAATCTCGAAACGCGTCTGCAGATGGCAACCAATGTAGGCAATGTGTGCTAAGAATGTTTATATAAATTTCGCGGATCGTACGATATCTGGGCCTGAGATTTTAAAACTACGAAACCTAACATACGAACTACGTAACATTTACACATTTTCAGAAGAATACGAAAGTAGCAGAATCGAGACTAGCTGATCAAACAATGTTTGAAATCGATTTTGCTAAATTACATATTTTTTCTGTAAATAATTCCGGCTAATTGTTAATTTCTAACAGATGTAATAAATAATTTAGAATTAATGTCTCTAATATAGCCTATATTATCTGAGAAAAATTGCATTATGGAATGAAATAAAGTGTGACAAATTAGGAGTGTCCTAATGTTAAACTGCGATTAACAAAGAACGAAATAAGTTGGGCACCAATATTTTTGTTGAAGATTGTTGAGTAGAATCTAAAGTTCAATATTAGTTATATAATTTAATTAATAAAAAAAAATTATATAATATAAAGTTAAATGCTTAGTTAACAAATAATACTTAAAAGTTACATCAATTATTTGACGTTTGCATCAATGCATGAGTGAGATCGTTGCAACAATGAATGCATTGAACACTGACAGATTTCTGGTTTATTCTCACCAACAGCTTGTGGAATGTTTCGTTTTAAGTCTTCCAAGGTTTCGGGTCAGTTCTGATAAACTTTAGATTTAACATGAACCCATAAGAAATAATCCAAAGCCGACAAATCTGGGGAGCGAGCAAGCCAGAGGCGACTCCACACTGTGAAATCAGACGACCAGGAAAGAACGTAAGATTCCCATCGACGTGTTGGATACATGTTGCTTGTACCATCTTTCTGATACTACTTACTTTTACTTTTTCGAGTACGAAATCATTCCATTCAAAGTTTTTCTGCCCAGTATCGGGCTACGTCTATGGTATTTTCATTTGTAATCCACATCCTCATCGATGCAGATGACCCATGTTTCGTATCTCTACATTCAGAGAGGCATTGTTGGTTTTCCTAAATTTTCCACTTTTGTTTGTTTGTTTTTACGGGTGCTACGCTAAACAGAACGCTAAACAGAATATGAACCGGCATATTCTGTTTAGCGTTCTCCATTTCTTCCAGGTCCAAATTGGACTCTGCACTTTCTTTGATAGGGAAGTTGTCGGGCGGTTCCACGGTGGTACATTGATGAAATTTTTTCCTTGATTTGAGTCTTTTCCGTTGCTGTTCTTGGTCATAAAGGACATGGCGATCGTCAAAGATTTTCTTAAATTTGTATATGTGCTCTGTAGCCATTCTTCTTTCACTTAGTTCTGCGAAACCCGCTGCTTTGTAAAACTGGTTGATTGGTGTTGGTTTCATGCAGCTATGATAATAATCCAGCAAGTTTGGATTAAGGCGATATCGACCTGTTTTGCATGGCTTGATCTGCACCAAACTGGAGAGGAATATTCTGCAATTGAAAAACAGAGGGCTTGCGCGGATGTTCTCAAAACTGAAGGTTTTGGAACCCATTTGCTTCCGGCTAGTTTTTGTGAATGGCTATTTCTAGCAACTACTTTTTGTCTGGTTTTGTAACAGTGCTGTTTGTAAGTTAGTGTTCTATCCAAGATTAAACTCACTTTGGCGTATTCTAGTTCTTTGCCCTCCCAGGACACGTTTAGTTTGTTGCAAGCCTTGTGGGTATTTAAATTAAAGCACTTACTTGTGTTTTTGATGGGTTCTGTTTTAGCGAGTTTTAGTGATAGTATTTGGCCATAGTTCCATGGCGTCCTCCAGCCTTACCTTTATCTCCCCGAATGTTTGACCTTAAACTGTGACAAGTAGGTCGTCAGCGCACACGTAGCATGGGCGTAGCTAAGGGGGTTAGTGTGTTTGATTTCAAACAGTTGCTAAGAAAGGCCAGTAGCCAAGTTTTAGTCTTCACTCCGAAATATTTGATCTGTTCCGTAAACATGCCCTCTACCCCTGGAGACTTTCCGTTTTTCATGGTGTTTATTGCTTGGTTAAGTTCTTTTATAGTAAAACCCTCGCCCAGCAGGTTAGTTTCGTTGCCAGCTTCTCTGATTAGTTTCTTTTTAGCGTG
Source organism: Phosphuga atrata (assembly GCA_944588485.1). NCBI lineage: Eukaryota > Metazoa > Arthropoda > Insecta > Coleoptera > Silphidae > Phosphuga > Phosphuga atrata. The sequence goes on from OX155893.1 coordinate 25,542,787, forward strand.
TATTTTGTTGTGTTTTCCAATTTAGTAGTAGCTGTTGGGCTACTTGATTTGGTGTAACATTGGTTGTTTGTTTCGGTGCTATGGGGTCGCCGCTTATTTTCTTGATTGTGTTCCGGGCCATCTTATTACTATGTGCCATGTCCAATTTCTCCAGTTTCCAGTTTCCAGCCACTTCGTTTGTCTTCCTTTGCTCAGTTCGGTTAGCAGTGCTGAGCCGCATTCGATGGTATCGTCGTTAAAAGGATCTTCTTCATATAGTTTGTTATATCTTTCCATTAGGCTTTTAGTGTCGTTTGATACTCCGGGTATGTACTGCTGTCTACAATAAAGTTACCACATTTTCATTGAGACAAAGCGGGACAAATGGGATGAAATGAGAATTATAATTTGGTTATGAAAGCAGACCAATAATTTAATGTATATATTCATATGCATGTCTATAAATATACAAAAATGTATTTATTATTAATTATTGGTAACTATAAAAATATTTTTAAAAAACAATAATTTGAATATAAAATTGGAAAAAAAATTCTATGTGAATTTCCATATTACAAAAAAATAATTAAGAAATTACCATGTTCTCTAATTCAATCATGACTTAATAAATAAATAAATATAATGACTAGTACGATTTGGTTTCCTGCACGTTTGTGCTACGAGAGACCATGTGGGTTGCTAAAAAATACTATAACCTGATAAATAATAATAATGACATGATCAATTGACAATCACACATGACAATGATCATTTTCGCAAATATTATTATTCGGAAAATGTTTACTAATATATTCAAAAGATTTTTCCACATATTCCCATAAAACCTCTTTTTTAAATGTCACTCAATGAAAATTTCAGAACAAGGTGCCACGGATTTGTGGCACCTTGACCGGATTTTCTGAAAGAAGTAAGAAATTTTTATAAAATCTGCTTGAATATCTTGAAGAATGGACATTTCAATTTGAGTATCTTAAAAAATTTCATTGGTTGACATTAAAAAATTGGGAATTATGGGAATATGTGGAAAAATATCATATTATATATTACAGTACATTTAAATCAAGAAATGCAGATATTTTCTAAAAAGCGGGACGTTTTAAAAATCGGCGGGACGTGGGACAGGCCTCCAAAAAGGACTGTCCCGCCAAAATCAGGACGTGTTAATATAAAATTGGTCACTTTAGTCTACAACCACTTGGGATGTGTTCTTTAGATATGCGCTTGACCAAGTCCACAAAAACTTCGTAGTTGTTTGGAGTTGATTCGATTGTATGGATTTCATTGTCGAGAGTTCTTATGAAACCATTCAAGTATGCCCTTTTAATTTTAAAACGTCTTCTAAATGGGATTCTTGGTGTTTTTATAGCGTTGTAAAAGTATATACCAATGGGACGGTGTTGTGTCTTTGGTATGGGGTTGTAAAAAACCTTGGACACTGTTGCTCAATGTTGCCAGATGCGAAACAAGGTCCGGGTTGTAGCCTCGTTTCCATATCTTGCTATTAAAGGAACAGGGTAGTTTGGGGTCATGAATTAGTGATATACCGTTTGACTCAGGTCATTGTTCCACAAGCTCTCCATTTGAGTCGTTGTGGTCATATCCCCACGTAATATGGTGACGGTTAAAATCGCCAATAGCGAAATTTGTGTTTTGTGTCGGGAAGTTGTTTGCATGGGAAAAACTGTAGTCTTTTCCTGTTGGTTTGTGTACAGAGTAGGTTTTCTAATTTCTACCGTGAGAGTTTCAATGTCGTCTTGGTGTCGGTAATTTTTTGTTACCGAGGTTTCAATGCTTAGGTTCATTCCAGTAACAGCCGGTCTACTCGAATTTTAATCGCTGTGTGATTCCTGATTGCACAATATGTCGTAATTTGTAGTCTGATATAACTGAGAGAGTATGTCCTGCTTGTTCTTCGTGATTGCCTCGATATGAATGCTGATTATAGGTAAAGTTGGCTCTAAGGAGAGCCTGTTGTGGTTTTGCGGTGGTGGAAAGATAGATGATAGGAAAGCCGTCTCTTGTGAAGACGTTTCCAGGGAGCGCCACAATGCGTCTACAGATTTGTTTGGTAATTTGCTCCCCTGCTGATACTAAATATCGTTTATTGGTAATCGGAATTGGGCAATGGCATCCATTAAGTTTACGTTCCCAAGCAACAGTCGTGCCGCTTTATAAAATATAGTTGAGGTGCAGTGTTCATTTGGGTACCGCTTATCTGTGCTGAAGTTATAAAATACTTTCGTTGCGTCGTTTCTCCGATCCGACAACATGGCATTCTAACTCTATATTTTTATGTTGTTGACATGCGTAGCGTTTCGATATTTTGAAAAAAATTAAATATTGGATATTGCAAATAATATATTAATGATGATCTCTCGATTGAAGAATGGTAGATTGCTTAAAAAAAAAAGACTAGTGGTACAATAGCTAAATCTCTCGCGGGTATGTCTGAGGCTAAAAAACAGTGTAACGTTGCCAAGTCGCCATCTCCCACTCTTCAAGTTATATAAATAAACATGAAAACCATCAAAAGTGCTTGGCTTTCAATATTATAACAAAATCAATACCGCTTGGTAATGTTATTTTTACAGAAAGATATTTGTTATATCTTCATTTACTGATTCTCAATTTATCAAAAGAATATCAAGAAAATTACTATTGATATTTAATAAAACGTGTGTAATAATCCGGGAATGGTTTACATGTTAAACATGCAAATTTTAACCGTCAATATTTACAAATTTTCAAAGGACTATTTAAACAAATTTCTACGGGTAAAGGGTACTTTTAACTATATGTATTCAAAATTACAGAAGAATTTAAAGAAAACTAATTTTCTTGGGACGTCCTTAAGAACGTTTGTAGCATCTCCACATAACGTTCACTGTTGACAATTACTGGGTCTCCCATTTCATCTTAAAAAAATACTGTCTGAAGACTTCAGCTGAGCATATGTCACACCATACAGATACCTTTGGGGAATGCAGCTTTGAAGGTTTTTGCGTAGACCAGTAACGTAAATTTTGTTTGTACCTCTCCCAATTCAATTGAAAATGTACTTCACCACTCATAATTATTTTGCTGACAAATTTATCTCCTCTGCCTAAAATCCATTGACTGAATTCTAAACATAAGTTTCGGTATATTGGAAGAAGTTTTTGGACTTTCTGCCATTTGTAAGGAGTAAATTGTAAAGAGTAAATCTTTCTTTAAATTTGTTCCTACCGACTCAAGTGAGCTTGCTGCGACAAACTTCGCATGGATTGATTGGAATATTCTGCAATTCTGCTCCTAACTTGCAAAGTATTCAGTTCTAGCAGTTTTTTTCCTCTCTGCAAGTTTAATTAATATCCTTAAGAGAACCCGTTCGACGATATTCTTCGACCCATCTTGCAATTGTCCTTCGGTAAAAAATGAAACTGTTGTCGAAACAACCTCCGAGTTTGAATAATGAGTTCGTTCGTTCGTTCAAACGGCCACCGCAGTATTTTCAAAAACACTTGAAAGTTCAAGGAATATTAGATATTTAAAAGTACTCACTTAATTTGACACCCTTTATGTACCTACTATATTCATAGTTTAAAAAAAATCTTTATCGAATATGTTGAAACAAAGAATTTAGTCTAGAGAATATTAAAAACTGTAATAGCTGTTATTGCTTTTATGAGCCACGTAACTAAATAGCCCATTACTTATTTTATTCGAACGATAATTCTAAATTTCACACTACTGTAATGGTTTACTGCCGCTTAATATTTGTCGTTTATTGTAATGAATGTTCCAATGTTTTGTCAAATTATAAAGCCATTTAAATTGCTAAAATAAAACCTGTTATTCGAAATATATTCACTACATTTGTTAGAAAATAACAATTAAATGGAAGAGAATCAAAATTTGATGCAAGTAGATAACGTTTATTTGCAATCTGCATATATAAAAACCCTGCATTATAAAAGCTGATATAATATAGTATTGCGGAGATAAGATAATCGTTTAAATCGTTTTTATCTCAATATAATTCTAGTAAATTAAATTGAAAAATGCAATGTTACGATGATATTAGCCTTGACATCTGGTAAATGTTCTGACGAGTTTAAATTTGTGCAATTACTTTATAAGGTAGTCGCAGCAGACCAGGCAGTACGCGTCATCCGTATCGGTTTTGAAATGCGAAAATGAAAAGTTGTTCAAAAATAATGTTCAAAAAACTTGTAACAATTATAAAATTAATATTTAACCTAATTAGGTTTAACGTAATTAGGTAATTAGGTTTAGGTTCGCAAGGTTCAAGTTATTCAATTTAATAAGTCACACCCATTACTCGATTAACACGGTAGATACTTTCTTGGATAAATCCAGAACTGATCTATCTTATTAGATTTCTTTCGTTTTCTTCCATTCCTTGATTACATTATAACGGAAACATAAAACATATGACATTGACGTTTACGGGTTTCGAAAGAGTGAATTATTATTAGATCTTTATTCCTTTTGTTATAATTAGATCTTTATTCGTTTTATTATTATTAGATCCTTATTCGTTTCTACAAAAAACAGATAATGCAGCTATTATAACAGACATATTACTATACATTGCCAAGGTTTAGAATTGCCAGATGGTGGGTTCAATAGGTCATTGTTTCAAATTGGGGATGTTGGAACACTCACCAACAGGAAATGTCCGATACGAATTGACACAATGTCCTGTTCCTTCTCTTCCTGCGGGACAGAATGTGATTTTTCCAGTGGGTGACTGGCAAAGGTGGCATATGCAGACATTCACTGCTTCATGATATTGTCGGTTGACGCTAGAGATTGCAATCCGGAAAACCGGATCCGGTAACCTGGCGGATCTGGCATCACTAAACGTTTACCGGCTCCCGTCACAGAATCTGGTAACGCTAATTTTTGGTAAAATATTCGCCCAGTTGCATGAGGTACATTAAACGCGTGGTACGCATGTTGCCACATGGTTTTTTCAAAACCAAAAATTGATTTTGTGATAAATAATGTATTCTTAAAATAATTAGCGTATTTGCTGGTGTATAACGAGCACCATTTTTCCAAAAAATTGCCTCTAAAACATAGGTACGAGTTATAGGCGCACAAAAAGTTGGTTGAATTTTAGGGTGCGCCTTATGCACCGGCAAATATGATATTTACAGTAAGTTAATTAAACTTAAATAGACATTTAAATAGATATTATATTTCATTAGACAGATTCATGGTGATGTCCGTTAGGGCTTTCAATACCGGAATCCCGGGATCCCGAAAACCGGAATTTTAGTCTATTTTTTCTGGTATTAGAAAATCGGTATTACAAGAAAAATACCGGTATTTCGGTATTTGTGTAAAATATCTTACTTCTTATTTATATTAGTTATTTCAATTAGCAGAACAGAATAAGAACAAGAATAATAAATTCGTATTTATACCTTTTCAATGCATAGTGAAGTTAGTCACTGAATTTCGTTAAGAAGAAACTTGCTTTCCTGTTTACGCGCCATCTCTCATCTCACACGCACACGATTAACAACACATACATTTAAATATAAGCTATATTTCTGAATTTATAATTTGCTGTAAATTGTTGTAATGTTTGTTGTTTGAAACCGTAAGTAAGATCCTGCCGGATCGGTGGAAATTCGGACACCGGACTGCAATCCCTAGTTGACGCATACGAGGTGGTGAAAGCCATGCCAGGTGGTGCGAGTTAATATGTGTCGGTGTTTTCGATTTGCACCCTTCTATCCGTATGTTTGGAACGCTGGGCCATCGGTATATCTCTCAATCGTAAACACCATATTTTTCTCTTCTATTTCCTTTCTGTAAGTGTCCTTTTAGTTGAGAGTGGGACACCTTCGAAACCCGGTACATGATAAATCGGCACCGGATAAGTCGGCACCGGACGACTCGACACTTCCAACTCGGCACCGGAAAACTCGGCACCGGGAAAACTCGGCACTGGCTAAGTCGGCACCGGGCAAATCGGCACCAGTCATCAGAGTTTGAATATATAAATTATTCTATTATAACATAGGTTTTGGTAATATAAAAACAAAATAAATCTTTTTATAATTAAAGAATGTAACGCACGCCCCTTGAAAGATAAAGGAAATTTTAATCTATTTATTTAGTCACCTTATAGCCAACAGTAGAATTCATGTTGACATGAAAACAGCGTTAAATTAAAAACTATGAATAAAACATAAATAACTTAAAGGTTAAAAGGATAAGAGGTTAAAAGAAAATTAAAAATACGAGTGCTGAAATGTCTCGGTGCCGATTTGTCCGGTGCCGATTTGTCCGGTGCCGACTTATCCAGTGCCGAATTTTCCCGGTGACGAGTTGTCCGGTGCCGAATTATCCGGTGCCGAGTTGTCCGGTGCCGATTTGGAAGTGCCGAGTCGTCCGTATCCGTTCGAAACCTTCTTGAATATTCTTCCCCATTGTCGCAGAGCCTGCTAGGTGGAATGTGAAGGTAATTGATATGATTTTAGGAACCAATGGCCGTTCCACATATTTGAGGAATCTTCATTTAATTTTATCTAGCTCTAGCAGGTGGTTAGATTTTAGAAATGGGCTTATAGTTCACCGGATCTGGTGACGCTAATTTTTGGTAAAATATTCGCGCAGTTGCATGAGCAGGTTAAATGCGCACCGCATAGCGCCACATGGTTTTTTCAAAACCAAAATCGATTTTGTGATAAATAATGTATACTTGAAATAATTAGCGTATTTGCTTCTGTATAACGCGCACCTTTTTTACAAAAAAAATTGCCTTTAAAACATAGGTCCACGTTATATGCGCACAAAAAGTTGGTTGAATTTTAGGGTGCGCCTTATGCACAGGCAAATACGGTATTTATAGTAAGTTGATTAAACTTACAATTAAATAGACATTTAAATATATATATATATATATATATATATATATATATATATATATATATATATATATATATATATTATATTTCATTAGGCAGATTCATGGTGATGTCCGTCATAAATATAAGAATAAGACTTGTTGGCTTGGTCAAATGCCTAATTATTGTGATCTCAGTAAATTAAGGAAAGTTTATTATGTTAGATTTAATTCCATCGATCCGGCCGGATTGAAAAAGACACCGGATTGCAATCCCTATTTGTTAGTATTTTGAAAAATAAGGCAACGACATATCAATGAAGATGAGGTTGAAATTTTATAAAATCAACATTTGTAGCCTATCACTATTTTCCTGACTGTCCAACTATTTGCAGGAATTTTGTAAATCTAAGTATCACAAATTACTATAACTATCACAAATTACTACTAAACCGAGAAGGTCCGAGTGATTCTTAGTGATTAGACATAACTCAGAAGGACCGAGAAGTCCAAATTTTTATAAACTTAAACCGTTTTGTTAATATTTTGAAAAATAAGACAAGCCACATGTCAATGAAAATGGGGCTGAGCTTTTACAAAATTAACATTTGTAGACTCTCAGTAGTTTCTTTACTGTGTGATTATTTGGAGGAATTTTGGAAATCTAGAATCCACAAATTTCTCAACAAGGTCCAAATTTTGAAAATCTGAAACCGTTTTGTTAATATTCTGAAAAATAAGGCAGCGCCAGATCAATGAAGATGAGGTTGAGATTTTACAAAATTTACATTTGTAGACTCTCACTATTTTCCTCACTGCGCGACTATTTGAAAAACTTTTAGAAATCTAAATACACAAATTTCTCCAGAAAGTCCAAATCTTAAACCGTTTTGTAAATATTTTGAAAAATACGGCAGCGACAGATTAATGAAGCCCTCGTCTTCATTAATCATTAATCATCTTCATTAAGATTTGACAAAATTAACATTCATAGACTTCGCTATTTTCTCTACTGTGAGACTATTTCGAGGAATTTTGAAAATATTATAACCTCGAATTTCTCCAAAAAGACCAAATCTTGAAAATCTGAAACCGTTTTGTTACTATTATTAAAAATAAGACAGCGATAGATCAATGAAGATGAGCTCTAAAACATAGGTCCGCATTATAGGGCACAAAAAGTATGTAGAATTTTAGGGTGCGCCTTATACACCGGAAAATACTGTATTTATAGTAAGTTGATTAAACTAAATAGACATTTAATTAGATATTATATTTCATTAGACAGAGTCATCATGTTGTCTGTCATAAATATAAGAATAAGACTTGTTAGCGTGCTCAAATTCCTAATTGTTTTGATCTCAGTGGATTAATTAAAGTTTATTATATTAGATTTAATTTCATCGATCCTGCCGGATCGGTGGAAATTCGGCCGGTTTCGGCTGGATTGAAAATGACACCGGATTGCAATCCCTAGTTGACGCATAGGAGGTAGTGAAAGCCGTGCCAGGTGGTGCGAGTTAATATGTGTCGGTGTTTTTGATTGCACCCTTCTATCCGTATGTTTATAACGCTGGGCCATTGGTATATCTCTCAATCGTGAACACCATATTTTTCTCTTCTATTTTCTTTCTGTAAGCGTCCTTTTAGTTGAGAGTGGGACACCTTCGAAACCTTCTTGAATATTCTCGCCCATTGTCGCAGAGCCTGCTAGGTGGAATGTGAAGCTAATTTATGTGTTTTTAGGAACCAATGGCCGTTCCACATATTTGATTAATTTTCATTTAATTTTATCTAGCTCTAGCAGGTGGTTAGAGAAATTAGATGTGGTTAGAGAAATGGGCTTATAGTTTTGAAGCAATAGGTTATTGCCGGCCAGAGTTTCATGTTTCATGTTATCAAATAATTTAGCTGCTGTGTCTAGACTTTGAGTAAATTACGTAACATTTAATTGAGCGTTAAAAAATAAACCGTGTAGAACGAAACCGTATGTTGAATATTGGAGTTAAACTATACTAATTATAGATACAGTCATACAAACTTATTAAAGCGAAATATAGCTTAAATATTAAATATAAATAAATTATAAATATATTCAACCTGTTCGTAGCTCTATAATATTAAATCTTATTAGGACTATGAACAAATCACATGTTGAAACTTCCTGGCTAATATCACACAGGATATTGAATTATACAACAGGGATTTGTATCAATATGTAGAAATTAATAAAAGTCTACATACTGTATTTAAGTTATTAAAAAAAAAAACTTTGAGACATAGATCGATTCAATGTTTTTTAAAAAGGGATTTGTATGTATTTGAAAATATCAATTAGGTTGCGGCAGCTTGCCGACGTCATAACTGCATCATAACGCGGCGAATTTGAATTGTTTAATAGTAAGGCTAGACTGTGTTTTCTTTGTTAAAAACATGGTAATTAAATGATCATGATAATTAAAGCGAAATATAGCTTAAATATTAAATATAAATAAATTATAAATATATTCAACCTGTTCGTAGCTCTATAATATTAAATCTTATTAGGACTATGAACAAATCACATGTTGAAACTTCCTGGCTAATATCACACAGGATATTGAATTTATTATACAATTGGGATTTGTGTCAATATGTATAAATTAATAAAAGTCTACATACTGTATTAAAGTTATTAAAAAAAAAAACACTTTGAGCCATGGATCGATTCAATGTTTTTTATAAAAGTATTTGTATGTTATTCCTAGTTCCAGTCCACTTGCACTAACGGAGCTAGAGAAATAACTGAATCATAATACAAGTTCATAATCTTAATAAGATTTAATATTATAGACCTATGAACAGGTTGAATATATTGAAGCTATATTTCGCTTTAATAAGTTTGTATGAAACCGTGTATATTGAGTACCGTGTAAATCGAGGGATGGGTGTATTTCTCAATTTTATTTTAATATTGAGTAGTTGCAGAGAACGTTCATTGAAACAGAGGTGTTGTTATAAAGGGACATCGATCATGATTGTAACAAACAATTATTCAAATATATAAAATTAATTATTAATTACTGAAATAATTTCATCAAATTTAGTTTAATTTTAGCAAAAAATTGCTTTAATTTTTAATCGCAATCTCGGTTTGTAATTTTGGTTTTGGACACTTCACTTATAAATCATCTAAATTTTCGTAATTTGTTATTTATTTACTTACGTGTTTCAGGTAAATCGCCAAGAGATAAGTATTTCATTGATTGCGATAATATTATCTCAAATACTTTAGTCGAGTTTTAAACTTTCCGAGATAAAGAATCAATATTTTTTGCCAAAATGAGGAGGTAACGTAATATTTGTCTTTTGTTTAAACTAGAAGAATCCAATTGGAATTGAAATGTAACACTCAATTTTTTTTAAATATAGCTTTAACTTTGTTACTAATTATAATTCTTTATATTTTTCTTAATTTAATTTTTTGATTAGCGAATTTGTAAAGAATTATTGGTTCAAAATTCTTCTCATAATCCAAAAAGAATTTTCGAAAAGACGAAATGTAGCTTAATTATATAAATATATTCAAACTGTTCGTAGCTCTATAATGTTAAGTCTTATTATGACTATGACGAATCTCATATTGAAACATACCACGCAGGATATTGAATAATACAACAAACATTTGCATGTTATTACTAGTACCAGTACATTTGCATTTTATTAACAAACACTAGATAAATAACATTGTCTTTAAGATCACTTCGTTCTTTTTAAATGAAGTTAATGGTCATCTGCAGAGGCGTTTTATTTACTACAAAAAAGAAATAAACTTAAAAACATTGTTATGTATGGGATCGTCCATTAACCGATTCGAGCCGACAATTTTTTTCGATCACGGTCCCCAGGAGCGAATTTTTTTTTTATAAATCACCCAATTCGTAAGTGAATAACATCATAAAATAACATCATAAATAACATCATTGCACACCGGGTGTGCAGCTCGCTCCTCGGAAAATTTAAATAACTAAATAACATAATTGAACTGAAAATTAAAATAACTGATAATTGCACATTACTGTCATTGCACACCCGGTGTGCAGGCCGTCTTATAGCCTCGGAAATCAATTGCACACACGGTGTGCAATCGGTCTCGAATGGGTTAATCACGTGAGGCTCGAAAGGGGGGGGGGAGGGGTTTTGTGATAAATCAACGCGCGATTTTTAAACCGAAAAGTTATTTCCAGTAGAATTCTGTGATATGTTTTGTCTCAAAACAATGTCTAAATTAGGAGACAGTGCTGGATTTACCAGCAGGCTGAGTAAGCTGGAGCCTAGGGCGGCAGATTTTATGGGCGGCAAATTTGGGGCCAATATTTTTTTTTGTCGTACAGAAATTATAAAGATTCATTTTTATATACCTTAATGTAAAAGTTATTAGGTCCACACAAATAATTCAACATGTAATACGTTTCACCACATATTGTTAAATTATTTTTTTTTACAATTTGCGTAGTAATGGTTGGTCCCAAGCAGGATCGACGGGGCCGAGCTGTTAGCGGCATACGCCGCGTAGTGACAAACTAAAAAGCCGCTGAAAAGAAAAGCCGCCTCTGTTGATTGAGTCATGCAATTTCTTATATGTATTAATTTTTCTTCGGTTGTGTGCTATAGAGGGAAAAATGAAAAATTCAGTGATCCGAATAACGGAAATTATTGTATGATTTTAGAACTGTTAGCTAAATTCAATCCTTTTTTAGTGAGTTTTTTAGTTTTTATAAATTCGACACAACGCTGACAAAAGTTTATGACGGAAATTGGGAAAGGGAAAACGTTAAAGAGAAAATTTGACACGTTGGTCAGCTAGAGAGGACGCATCTAGAAGTTTGAGAGTTTCTTGGCACGAAGTTCTTAAAACTTTTGAATCAATCAAGGATGATCGAAATGTATCGAAAAGCCTGTAACGCGAAACGAAGCGACGGGAGTACTTTTAAATTTAGAAAAACTGGAAACGGCGGTAATGGTTGTGTGTGGTGTGTTTTTTTTTGTTGAAAGAATAAACAAAGTGAATATTCAAATGCAGGCTTTTACCGTAGATGTGATCACTGTTGCCGATCTTTACGAATCCCTTTGTAAGTTTTTCGTAGCTGAACGAGAGAATTTGAAGCATTTTGAAAAAAAAGAAAAGGCGTTGGAATTAAACGTGTCGAAGCAGTAAACAAAATACATGGAAAAAGACAACCGAAAAGGAAAAAAATATGTGCTGAAACAAGCGATGAAGAAATGAGGGTTAAAAATTTCCTAAAAAACATCACGTGATTAATGGACGACCCCTATGTAGTGCTTGTTAGTAACATGCAAACGTAATGGTACTAGTAATAACAAATTAGCAAATAATAGCAAATGTCTGTTTTAATTGTTGTAGTTCAATATCCTGCGTGGTATTAGCCAGGCAAGTAGCTGTAATACTGTTGTGATCTCGTGAGTTAGTTTCCAAGAATTCGAGTTTCTCGCGGGCCGGCAAGGAACCTTAAGTGGACACCCGATTAGTTTGTTTTATTTACGATGCTTAGTCTGTTTTATTTCAATGATGCATGCATGCGCTCGCATGCGCTTAAGGGTCCTGTCGTGACTATAAGATTCTTTATGTAATTTAGGTATATAGGAAATTTTCCATTAAAATTAGGAGAGGACTTACATCAAGACCGAGGTGATGAGGTAGAGGAGAAGTGGAGTTTAGTTTACTCTCGAGTAGAGTATTTACGTAATTTCGCTATTTACTAATTTTCGGGTTTTGACCACAAGTTCGTTAGCATTAATTCTAATATTGTTTAGTATAAGTTAGTGATTAGTTATACATATAGTATTAATAAATAAGTAGTACTTAGTAATACACATAAAGGACATATTTTGCGTATAACATCCATTGTCCTGATCCTGGAGGAGCACCATACCAAATTACCATTACCATACCAAATTACCATACGAAATACTCACTTAAGTCACTTAATACAAATAAAAAGAAATGATCTTAATGTTATTTATCTAGTGCTTGTTAATAACATGCAAACGTCTGTTGTATAATTCAATGTTCTGCGTAGTATTAGCCAGGAATGTAGTTGTTTCAACATGAGATTGTTATATTCTTAATAAGACTTAATATTACAGAGCTACGAATAGATTGAATAGATTTATATAATCAAGCTGCATTTCATATTTAATAAGTTTATATGATTGTATCTACAACTAGTATGGTTTCACCAATATTCTAAAAGAATTGGACAATAGTTTATCAAACACTTGCATCCTTCACTAAATTGTGCACGAGATTTTATTACTTGATATGTTTTATTCTTCTTCCATTTGAAGCGACAGAAAAATCCGGAATTCTCAAACTATTGAACGCACCAAGTGTTATTCTAAGTACTAATTGTGCATTTTAAGTCTATTTAAATGTGGTAAACTAAAAACTCTGATAAAAGAGGGTGGTTCATGTTCCCAGCCGTTTTAAGGTCGATTCCCATATGCGCGACACTCAGCTACGCGACGTCTTGCGACATCGCCTGCTAAATAATCATTACATTGTTTTAAATGAGCACGTCGCGTAGCTGTCGCGTAGCCATAGTGAGAACGTGCCCATTTAAAACAATGTAATCATTATTTGACAGTCGATGCCGCATGACGTCGCGTAGCTGAGTGTCGCGTAAATCAGAAGCGGCCTTTAAAGATAAGGATAATCGACAGAAATGGCCATCCAACGGTTTCACAAAGTTTACTTAGGAGTTACTTGTATTTGAATTATTGTTAGTTTAGGTGACCGCCGCTTAGATGTCTCTGTTGTGAAACCCTCTCTGCTAGTATGTCACCAGTGTACCCTTTATTTAATGCATTTATTGCTCTAGTAAAACACATTTAGTTTTATATAGCTTATGTATTTGTTTACATAAGTTTACATAGGTAGCTTATGTGGCCAGCACTCCGTCTGTTGGACACGAACAATGAGGGCAGTCTATTACTAATCTTTATACTTGTTTTAATTTTCTTAGGTTAGATTATTATTTCTTTAGTTTTATCTCCTTGTTGCATTTTGTAATTATTTTTTCGTGGGGTTCGTTGTCCATTTTTTTAAATTTAGTTGCATAATCTGTCCGAAGGTTTTCCACCAATTTATATTTTTCTTAATTTGATTAAGATGTTCTTCCTTGAGCGGCCAGGAGCATTCTGCGCTGGGGAATCTTAGTTTTGTTTGCCTCCTCCATTCAAATGTGATGGGGCATTTGAAAAGGACGTGAGCGGCAGTGTCTTCCTCTACACAAACGCACAGAGGTGATTGATTGTCTTAGTTCGAATCGGTGGAGGTAAGCCTGGAAGTTACCATGTCTTGTAATGAGCTGTACTACATTGTATGAGAGGCCCATGTCTATATCAATCTATATTGATCCATTTGCTGATGGTTTTAATAAATTTGTTGGTCCATTGCCCGGTTTGGGCGATGTTCCATCGTGATTGACATTCTTTCTGTATATTTTTGCTTATTCCATGTTTTTTTGCACTTTATTAAAGCATATGCTGATGTCTTCATTCCCAGAGGCTTCCTTAGCCAGGCTGTCCGCTTTTTCGTTGCCCAAAAGGCCAGCATGCGCCTTGACCCAATGCAGTTGCAGTATAACTTGACCGAAAACTTCCTTGAGTAGCAGCCATGTGTCAACTAGTAATTTTGTTGGAGATCTCATGTATCGCAGAGCATCGAGAGCAGATCGACTGTCCGAGAGAATCGAACATTCCTCCATATCAGAAGTTCTTTGACAAATGTATTCAAGGGCTCTATTAATAGATGATGGAACAAAGACGGACACTGTGCAGTGAGGGAACAGTGGGTAGTCAAGAATACAGAGACCTGCAAAAGCAAATCCGCAGGAAGACCCGAAGCGATCTGTTGAACCATAACACTCGTCTCATACAAGAGGCTTTAGAAGAGAACAGCAGCCGAAGAGTTCTAAGGCTGAAACTGAGTGAGGGCAAGAAGCACCTCTTCAAGTTTCTCGACGTGAATGGAGAAGTAGTTTCAAACAAGGAGCAGCTGCTTGAAATAGTACAGGACTTCTATTAAAGACTCTACGAAAGCAAAGTATAACCGAGTCAGCCACTGGCAGCTCGAGGGCAAACACGACCACGTCGAAAACAACGGATCCGAAGAAATTCCGGATGTCATTCCAGAGGAAATAATGCTCGCTATACAACAACTTAAAAATAGAAGAGCCCCTGAGGAAGATGACATATTTCCAGAGATGATCAAAAGCAATGACAAGGTACTTAGTGAAGTGCTGGCAATCCTATTCACAAAGTGCATCCTGGAAGGTAAGTAAGTAAGGCAAGTACCTGCATTATGGCATAACGCAGAAATCACCCTAATCCACAAAAAGGGGAAATAAAGAGGCTGGAAAACTACAGACCTATCAGTCTACTTTCTCATGTCTACAAGCTCTTCTCTCGGGTTTTAGTTAACAGACTTGACAGGAAGCTAGAATTCCTTCAACCCAGAGAACAGGCAGGCTTTCGCTCAGGCTTCAGCACCAATGAGCACCTTCAAACTCTTAAAACAGTCGTGGTGAATTGCAATGAGGATTACAGGAAACGACTCATCCTAGCCTACGTCGACTACGAGATAGCGTTCGACTCCATAGAGTGGTGGGCCATAGAGCAAGCTCTAGTTAAATGCCGTATCGATGAAAGGTACATACAGATCCTCAACCACCTGCATCAGAACGCAACTGCCTGTGTCTCCCTGCACAAGAAATCCAACAAATTTCATCTAGAGAGAGGTGTCAGGCAAGGGGACATAATATCACCGAACCTGTTTACCCTAGCACTAGAATGTATATTCCAACAGATGCAATGGACAGAGAAGGGGATGATGATTGATGGAGAGAGATAGACCAATCTGAGGTTTGCTGATGACCTGGTTCTGGTCTCAGAGAGCATTGGAGAGGAGATGCACAATGCTGGAGGAATTGAGAGTCGATTCCGAGAAGACGGGTCATAAAATGAACATGGGGAAAACCAAGATTATGACCAACATTCCCGAAATCACAGACTACCAGCTTCCAGTGGAGAAAGTAACCGAGTACATATATTTGGGGCATAAGGTTACACTGGGCTTTGAGAACCAGGTAGTGGAAGTGTAAAGGCTGATCGCGCAGGTTTGGGCAGCGTTCGGTGCCATTAAGCAGATTCTAAGTGGCAAAATATTCCTGGATCTCAAAGTGATAGTCTTCGACCAGTGTGTCATGCCCGTGCTCAACTACGGTACAGAGACCATGACTCTTATGCAGAAGACCGCCAAGAAGTTCCAAGTCGCGCAGAGGGGCATGGAGAGAGCGATGCTCGGGATCACCCTTCGTGACTTTCGTGACACGGATGAATCCGAAATAAGACCAAGGTGAAAGACGTCATGACTGTCATAGCAAGGAAAAAGGACATGGGCAGGAAGACGCGGCAGACCATCGCAGCTCTGGATGGACCACATTCGACGGCAAGTAGATCGAGACTGGATGAGACGGGCACAAGATCGCCAAGAGTGGAAGAAGAGGGAAGAGGCCTACGTCCAAGATTGGATCACCAAAAGGCTATGATGATGATGACAGTATTACACAATGAATGTTACATGATAGAAGTAATGGACTTGCTTCTCTTGTAGACAGTCTCAGTCTCCTGCAAGCCCCCCTAATTTGTTACTGAATCTAGAATAATTTGTTAAGTGGAAACTTTGAAACCAATTTGATTTACTAAGTATGTAGTTAGGTTTTAGGTTTTAGTATGCAGTGGTTTTCAAACTGGGTGCCGCGGCACCTTGGGGTGCCGCGAGCGTTTGTCTGCGGTGCCGCAGCAATAATCAAGAAATGTAAGAAATCTCAAAAGAAAATTGGATGCGGAGGTAAACGATTTATTGCTGAATTATGGACAATTGGCAAAAATATGGGTGTTTAAAATGAGAAGGTCATGAACTCACTGAAGCTTCTGAAGCGACTGATTCAATGACAACCAGCATCGTCGGAGGAGACGAAATATCCCCGCAGACACCCGCGAGTCTAAATCATTCAAGTTCGTCTGCCTCAGTTCGCGAAAACGCAACTCACGACCAAAATATAATCCGAGCAGAATAAGGGAATATGATCCTAACTACTTCACATTGCTTGGCTTCGTTTCTATTGGGAACGAATAAGCACCGGAAGGATAATGCGTTATCTGTCATAAAATTGTTTCTAACAGCTGCTTGGTTCCATCCATATTAAAAGGCATCTGGAATGCAATCAACTGATTTAGTACATGAAAAGGTGAATTAATCTTCAAACGTCGCACTTCTTCAGGCAGGGTCATCCATGATGGAGAGAATTGTATTGTAAGTTTTCAAACATTTTTAGGGTAGCTGTGCCGCGAAATTTTTGTAGCCCGACAAGGGTGCCGTGATGTAGTTCGTCAAAAATCAAATTGCTTATATGAGGCGTTCAAAATGATAGCCATAATGTGTGTTATTAAAAATATTTATCGCTAAATATTGCTTCCTCGATAACACTAACACGTTTTGTTTAATGCCATTTCGATAACAAACTTAATAAACGTTGTTAGAGCGCACAAACGATATACAAAGCGGAAAAATAATCTAAACAAATATTTTTCAATTGTTAATTGTTGTTAAAATTCAATTAGTTCTTTGTTGTTAAATTAGTCAAGACTTTTAGTTCGATATAAATCTGATGTAAATCATTTTGACATTAAACTCGAGTTCAATAACTGTTTTAACAATGTAGATGTGTTGTGCTTGAGTGGAATATAAATCAGGGGAGTTTATTGGACGTTATCTAATTTGCGTTATTTGTTTAATTAATGCAAGGAGGAAACGGGGACAGGCTGCGGACGTGCAAGAAAACGATGTTATGTAATATATGAAATTTATTATGCACGGTTTATAATTGTGTTTGATTTATGGATTCGTGACTTGTATACAAAACTGTGTTTGTAGCAAATGCTATAAAAACAGATTGAGTAATTATAAAATTAAAAATTAGAACTTTTCTGCAAGTTTTTAGGAGGTTCTTGTAGATTTAGCTCTGTTAAATCAGATCTGATAATATATGAAACAGTTGTTTATGATACAAGTGTGTACAAAAGCTTTTCACACACGTGTATCAAACATTATTTTATCTACGAAGCTGATATTAACTTACCGATAATATTAACAAATTGTAATTTTGACAGACACATTAATTCCAATCACTGACACAATGTAGTAGATTTTGTAACTAGGGCGAAAGGTTGTCAATATTACTCTATAATATGAAGGAAGTGAGCATTCGTTCGAAAGTGAAATTGACAATTTCGCCCGTGTTACAAACAATAGTTTTGGATCCAGGTGATATCTAAAAAAAATGGAATCAAAAATGAAAAATTTGCTTTTTCAATTGTCTACGGTGGTGTGGATTCGTCATAAGAATTCTCCTAAGTCTCCGGTATCACCATATAATTTACATTCACTTTAAAACGTTTTCTTTAATTTTTATTTTTATTCTGTTATAAAAAAAAATTCTGACACTTCACGTCACTTTTTTAATACCGATGTCTTGATTGTATTCATTTTATTTTTATTTATTGGTTTATTTTAATGTAACCTAGGGATATTGGATATTTGCGTGCATTATTCAAGTTATGTAAAATACAACTAATATTGACAATTTATCGCACTAAAAAACGTGCACCAAGATAGTACTATCGTGCATGAGTGATAAAGAAAGATTATAACGCGTCTCCGTGTCAAAAATTGCTAACTACTAAAAACGCTCAGTGACGGGAACGTTATTTGTTCCTTGTTGATGTAATCTTGGTTAATCCAGATTTAAATTAGATTAGGTTTTATTATAAATCCAGTCTGAGAGGCCCAGACTTCTTGATTCAAAATTTTAAAAATATATTCCATTTTAATATACGTCCAAAATGTATCTAGTCTTATTGTATTTGAATAATTATGCATCAAAATTTAAGAATTTTTTAGGCTTTCAGGAAATTAATCCCTAAAACTAATCCCGCCACGTTTATTCGTTTTTAAAATATCGCTGTAAATGTAACAACCTGTTTTTCGGTGGTTGATTTTTTTTAGTTTTTTAAGATTTGTTCGCTTACTGTAAACTACATAGCGTAATGATTGGGCAATTGATATTGGCGTAATCTGCGTAAAATTCTGCGTGTTTTGATATATAATATGTAAAAATCGGAGAGGTGTTCTTCGAATTCGCGAATTTTGACAAGTCTTGATAATAAGTTACTTTTTGATAATAAGTCAAAAGACGCGAAATTTTGTATAGAAGCAATAACAAATAATCGTTTTCTATTTCGGTGAACTGTAAGTCTGATATCTACTACTCAAAGATTTAAGATTTCTTCTTCGGCTTCCAAAATTCATGCGATAGTTCTACATTCATTAGTCCAAGTAATCAATAAATTAGAAACTAAGAAAATGATATTTGTTTTCTAGATATTTAATTACTTGATTGACCAAAAGCCGGTAAAAAATAGGTCTGATCAAGTTGCGCATTTTTAAAATAGATTTGATACGGACTGACTTTGTATCGAGTTTCACCGCATTGAGTCCTTACGCAAAACTTGTTTTTAGAGGCTGAATCGTAAACAAGTAGGTATAGTAAAGGTCGATTTCCAATTTACAAACGTTAACGGCGAACTTTTATTCGATGGTTAACACTCGCTGGACTTTCGGCAATTGAGCAATAAATAAAAACTGTGAAATATCTAACAAGATAAACAAATACATCTAAGAAATCCACAAAGTGTTTAGTTTATTAATCAACTTCAATTCAAAATATTTATTTCATTATTTAAACATAACAAGTTGACACAGTACATAAACAAAATTTGCGACAGTCGATATGTTAAATGAAATATATCCTGGATTATTATTTGTAATCTTATTCTTAAATGCCTATCCTCTGTGGATGTTGGCTATCACGTTGGTCCAAATCACTTTATTCATTGCCGCTCTGAATAGAGCTCTGTTGATGTTATTGTTCGTAAATTTCGCAGCCACGACATTCGTCTGCGTCCTGTTGACCTTCGACCCTCTATTTCCCCTGTAGGATGAGTTGAAAAAGGTGGTATTTTTCACCTCGCATGATATGTCCGAAGTATTTCAATTTTCTGCGTTTGAGGTTTGGTAGGTAATCCAGTTGTCCAACCATGCGTTGCAGTACCGTGTCGTTTGGCACGTGGTGCATTCATGGCATTCTGAGTATGCGGCAATATGCGGCACGACATCTCAAATGCATCTATGCGCCTACATGAGGTATCGGTAAGTCCACGCTTCTGCCCCATATAGGAGGGTCGAGAGTACATATCATTTTACAAATCCTTATTCTCGTATGGATGTTGAGAGATAGGTTGCACAGTATGTTACGCATCTTGTTAAATGTACCTCTTGCTTTTTCGATTCGGCATATTGTTTCTCGAGAGTGATCTTAGTCCTTTTTCAAAGTGCAACCCAGGTATGTAACTGTCTCGGCTATTGTGAGAGCTACATTGTTAGCGGTAAACTGTAGGTTTTCGATGACTTTTTACTAATAATTAATATGCGTGTCTTCTTACAGTTGTTACACTTCATACCGTATCTATTACATGCAGTCTCTACACGGTCTTTAAAGACGTCCTTCAGGATTATCTGCTATAAGTACCGTATCATCAGCATATCTTAGGTTATTTAATATTTCTCCGTTTATTACAACTCCATCCTCTATGTTCACCAATGCCTCTTTAAATAGATGTTCTGAATACACGTTGAATAGGAGGGGCGACAGTATACAACCTTGAAGCACTAATCTCCTTATGTTGAACTCTTCCGATGTTTCGTATATTGTAATGGTTCGATCTAATTCTGATGCAGAATTATTGTAGGGAATAAGATTTCATTTTTATGAGCATTACTTCCTGCTTTAGACCTTTTGTTTAGTAAATCGATTTAAATGCTGTGGGAGACTTAAATAACTTGATATTACTGTATGGTGGGATCTTCAACTTCTTCTTCTTCTTAGACTTTTGTATAGGCACGTGTGCCTGTTTCTTTAAGTTCCTCCTTAGTCTCTAATCTCCTGTGATATGATTGTGTTTGTTGATTATGATTGTGTAGTTATTGGTGTTAATGTTTCTTATTAGGTTGGTTAGCTTTCTCCCCGTTCTTCGTTTTTTGAGTTCTGAAATCATATCAGCGATTCGGATTTTGTCGAATGCTTTGCTCAGGTCGACGAAGCACAGATAGGCGGGTTTGGCAAACTCTATTGCTTTCTCGGTGATCTGTCTTACAGTAACTAGTTGATCGATTTTGTCGCAATCCTTGTTGTTCATCATTTACCGTTATTCGTTCGTTTATTTTTTGGGCCAGTATTTTTGTCAAAAGTTTTGCTGTGGTGTTTATCAATGTGATGCCTCGGTAATTTGAGGGGTCTGTTTTTCTACCTTTCTTGAAGATCGGGATGGTGATTGTGTTTTTTCATCTTACCGGCACTTGTTCGGATTCGACAATTTTTTAAACAAGGTGTAGATTTCTGTTTCGAGTTTGTCGTCGCCGTATTTTAGGAGTTCGTTAGGAATCATATCTTCACCTGGTGTCTTTCTTGTTTTTAGGTTCCTGATTTCCCGATTTATTTCTTCTTGGCTAATAAGCCAGTATGACTCCTCTATTGTCTGTTCGTGCGTTACGGTAGTGGTTCCTTCCTTGATGTTGTTGCTTTCTGTTTCATACAATTTCTTAAAGTACTTGGCCCATTCTTCAGGTGTTATACATTCGGTTTGATGTTGTTCGTCAACTGGTTGCTTAAACTTCCTGAGGAGCTTCCAGATTTTCTTTTGACCGCCATATAAGCCGTGTTGCAATTCAATGCTGAAGTTCTCCCAGTATTGATCTTAGGTGTCGCACTTCTGTCTTGCACCTGTTCCTCACCAGTTTGTATTGGTCGTAAGCTTCCTGAGTTCTCGTGTTCATATATTTTCAGTAGGCTTCTGATTTTTGTCGGGCTATTTCTTTTAGGTCTGGGTTGTACCACGGTTTATAATTATGTCATGGATTATTACTGACTGATCTGCAGCCGATAGCCTCGAGAACGCTGTTTGTAATGTTAGATTTCAGCTTTTCCCAGGCTTCATCTGTGTTGTCCTGGTCTTGTATGCTGTTGGATGCTATTTTTTTGTGCAAGTCTGCTTTCCTATAGTATCCTTATGCTCTCTGTTGTTAATGCCTCTATGTTAAATTTGCCGCATTTTGTCGGCTCTTGTTGCTTGTGTCTCATTGCTTTGAATCGGTACTTGCATACGACGATGTAATGTTCTGTGCCTATATTGGCTGATGGTATCACTGTTACGTCTAGGATCTTATTTGCGTGGACTTTTCTGTTAGTTATTATATGATCTATAATGGATCGCTGTCCTCCAGTGTTTTGATACGTGCACTTTTGTTGGTCTTTGTGTTTAAAGTAGGTATTATTAATTCGTAATTGGTTTTGAATGCATAAGTCAATAAGCAGCATGCCGTTGTCGTTGATTTGCTCTCTTCTGCAAATCTATTCATTACTTCTGGTATTATGTTGTTACCAATTCTTGCATTTGTGTCTCCGATTATAAATATTTTGTCATTGGGGTCGATTTCATTGATAGTTTCGTCAATTCTATTGTAGAATGATGCTCTTTCGTCTTGCGTTTTCGACGAGCTACCTGGTGCGTATATGCCGATGATGTGCATTTTTTCTTTTCTAAACTTTAATGTCAATAGTATTATGTTATGATATATATACTTAGTTGTTTCGATCTGCATCTTGTGTACCGGTATTCTGTATCTTCTTCTTCATGTGCCGTTTCCATTCAGGAGGTTGGGTGTCATCATTGCTATTTTTATATCGGAAACTGCGGCCTTAAATAGGTCAGATGAAGTGACATTAAACCATTTTCGCAGATTCCCAAGCCAGGACCTTCTTCTCGCTCCAATAGATCGTTTTCCAATGATTCCTTGGATTCTGAGTCGCAGAATTTCATATTTAGGACCTCTCATAATGAGACATCGCGAAATATTGCAATTTTCACTTCCTGTAGGATCTCTCTGTTTTTCTCCATTCTTCTCAGAACCTCCACGTTGGTCCCTCCATGCTTTATGTCCATGATACTCTCAATAACCTACAGTAGGCCCACTTCTCGAAGGCTTCTAGTCTCCTCTCGCAATACACGTCGAGGATCCAAGCTTCTACACCATACACAAGCATTGCAAATACGTAACGTTTGAGCATCCGAGTTCTTAAGTCCAGACTTAGGTCGCGGCTACAGAGCAGATTTTTAATCTTCTCAAGGATCCGTATTGAGACAGTAATCCACGAAGCAGTCGACGCTTCAGTCGACTACAGTCATACCTCTCGACTCTTTCCAACCTTTCGCCTTCCACATTGTTCATTAGGAACTTTAGTTTCGGGGACAACATTGAGTGTCAGCCCAGACTAGCTGTGACAAAGAAAGCTGTGTGATAAATTGTTCTGAGGAGTGTCGTTAACTCGTATTCCACCAGCATCCATTTCTAGGGCATCGGTGAAGATTTCTTCTGAATAGATGTTAATGAGGAGTGGCGAGGAGATATTCTGTATATAAGATAAGATATTTCTGGTGTCTCTAATGTGATTGAATTTATATTCTTCGAAAAGGTGTTTGTTCTTAAATAAAAATATTAGCGATTCGTATACGTTATTGCCTATCACCGTAAGGATGTTCGCCATTTTAAACGTTCCTCTACAAGATTCAGAATACTTTAATTTATATATTAATCTGAGGACGGGCTTTTGAATTTTAAATACCTCATTTATTTGTGAGCCGCAGCCTTAGGAATTATGCTGTAGCGACAATAGGCCGTCCATAGTAAATGCTTACAGAGAGGGATTACTTTTACGATAGGGTCATCGCTATAATCCCACTAACGATTTACAAGTTTAGATATTTTTTGGGGAATATACGATAAGAAATAGCGGAGTACAAAATTGTTTACGTAACCACTACGTTACGTACGATGCTACGTGTTTTCGACAATTTTTTATGGGCTCGAATCGTGGACGCTTACGGAGGCCTCCAAAAATCTTGAGGCATTTGAAATGTGGCTGTACCGAAGAATCCAACGAATACCTTGGACAGAGAGAATAACCAATACGGAGGTGCTGAGAAGGATGGGAAAGGAAAAGTCCTGAATACAGTTAAGACTCGAAAGCTACAATTTCTGGGATATATAATGTGTAACGAGAGCCGAAATGTCCTTTTGCTGAAGATCCTCCAAGGCAAGGTATATGGAGCTAGAGGAGTGGGCAGAAGGAGATCGTGGTTGCAAAAATTTAAGAATGTGGTTCAACCACTCAGCGTTTCCGTGCTGCTGTTAACAGAGTTCGAATAGCCAACATGATAGCCAATATCCGGAACGGATAGGCACTCTAAGAAGAAGGAGTACAAAAAAAGGTAACTTGATCCGAAAATCGGAATAGATCCTAGCATATGCGGATGATATCGGTATACTGGGAAGAAGTATGCAAGCGGTGAAAGCAACATTTAACATGTTAGAAGAGCAAGCAATTAAATTAGGGCTGAGGGTAAACGAAGGCAAAACGAAAGTTATGGTGACAACAAGCGGAAGAGAGAAATATAGCGATAGAGGGCAGAAATTTCGAAATAGTAGATACTTTCAAATACCTGAGCACTAATATCGTTAAGAAAAAAATAGGGAAATGGAAATGAAAAGTAGAATCAACCAGGGCAACAAAACAACAGCCGGCCTCAAATTCCTGCTTAAATCCAGCACACTACAATTGACAGCAAAACTTAAACTTTATAACTCTCTAGTGAGGCCAGGTATAACCTACGGGTGTGAGTGCTGGACGCTAGCCCAAGAGATCAAGAGCAGAAGCTACTTTGAACAGAAATAATAGTTTTGGGAACGATATACGGCCCCATACGAACAGCAGATGGGTATAGAATAAGAATGGGTTTCGAGCTGGAAGAGCTGATAAAAGGGCAAACGATAGTTATACACATAAAAACCGAAAAGAGAATAAGATGTATCGAACATGTACAGCCCAGGGAGAGTAACAGAAACATCAAGGAACTTCTACATGAAGACCAGAGGGCAGAAAACCAGCGAGGGACCTGGAGAGACGAAGTGGGGGCAGATTTAGGAACGCTGGAAATTAACAACTGGAAATGAGCGAATGGAAAAGGATAGTGTCGGCGGAAAAATCTCTTAAAGGGACGTAAGGCCAAGTGGAGGATTTTAGTTTGGATGTTTTACGATAGGGTTTTTGCTATAATCCCACGAACAGTTTATACCATAAATTTAAACATTTACATTTAAACATTCTATGTGGATAGTTCCTAATACCTGAAAAGACATATAAATACAGTCACCTCCGACATGCATTAAGTTATCTCTGCTACTTCAAGCGATACACACCCACAAATTGGTGGCAACGACGTGATCGGTACTAGAAACATATAAATATGGAACCAAACGCATCTGAAGTCTGCTACATCGTTGAATCACTCCTTGCACCTGTGCCAAGGAAACCTTACACGCGATACTGAACACACCGCCTCTCGTACGTCTCATGATGCCGCCTCCACCCTACAACATCAACCAAGCTCCGCTCGCTTGCCGCAAACCGAAATTCAACTTCTTCCTGGACGACAAGAATCTCACGTATAACGCAACAACGACTACGATGACGCATTCAACTGTTTACGAATACGCCTGCAACAACAAACTACGGCAACGATGACAGACAGGAACTCCATACGCCTATCAACTAACGCCACAACAAGGACTACGATAACACCTTCAATCGTCTACGGTTCCTTATACCTGAAAGGGCAGATAAATACAGTTACGCCCCGACATGCAATAAGAAAAAATAAATGAAGCCAAAAACCTCAAAGGACCAAACTAAGACACCAGGACTAACAACAAAACACACAAACAAGAAACAAGTACCAACCGAAGGCTGCGGAAAAATGAGGCACCACAATGGTTTGTTGAGTAACCACACAAAAACCATACCTACAATAAGTTATCTCACAATCAGTTACGTCAAGTGATACACACCGAAATAATTCCAGCAAAGAAGGTCCGCCAAGACAACCATTTGTACGTCACTAGAAAGTCGTTGCAGTTATAATGGAGATGTGAGAAAGATAAACCCGATATTTTTTGATTGCATATAAAAATTATTGAACCAATATTTTGGTTGTGGTTCAAATTTTCTTTGTCGATTTGTCTTTCTTAGTACATTTTGTTTAATTCGCTTTACCGTGTTACGTTATTTAGTTTAGTTCGCTTGAACGTCCTTCGCTACAGTAAAAGATTTCTTGAAATATTTCTAATTGCCTTTTGAGATTACTCGTTAATTATGTCTATATATACATGCCGTGGACTTGAACACCGTTTAGCATAGAATTGATAATTTGTGTTATCGTCGAACGCAAAGCCGGCGTTTAGTTGGCAAAACATACTTGAACATAGTTGAACAAGCGTATTTATAAATATTTATAAACCATAATTCGTTGTTAAACAAAAAACTTAAATAATAATACAATGAGGCGGCGGTATGGAAGAGGGTGAGTTTTTAACAATTTTATACAAGATTTTACACAAGAAACAAGATAAATGTCATTGCATTAAATTTAAAGGATTAGACAAGAGTAGGCTAGTAATAGTGATCAGAATAGACTAAATGTAACTTTAATTAACTTAAGTACTAACTGTTACATGAAATGTAACTTAAATCTTGGGACACATTTCTACGTTGTATTTTAGATAAACGTTAATTGTTTTAACAACTGGCTTCTGCAGATATTTTCTCTTCCGGGATGGTTTGCGATGTTTGTTGATTAGCGTTGGAATTTTAAGTAGATTTAAAGAAAACGCGAGTAATACATAAATGTGTATGAGAGCACATTATGTGTGTGCAAATTGTTGTTAATCCGCGTAATTTGACTAGACTAGGACTTGGCAACGCGCGGCTCAAGAGCTCTTTTATTTAAGTTGTGTGTTGTATTGTATTTAAGTTGTTTAAAATAAAAGAGCTCGTGAGCCGCGGGTTGCCGCGTTTATAGAAACAAATTCAAATTTAATTTATTAAAGTAAAGATTCTGCGAAATTTGATTATCTGTTAAGACAATTCAGGATTCACTCAAAATGACAGATAATGTCACATCATTATCAGCAGTTTTCTGATTTAGAATTCTCACCTGAATTTTCTTTAGCGTACGATGATGAGTTGTGTAATGCACTCTCTCATGGTACCCAAGACTCAACTTCTTACTTTGACTCAACTCAAAGAGAACCCATGGTGGAGACATTTATTCATCAAAATCAGATTATTTCATAAAATAATATCAATTTTCTAGAAATACGAACGAAATAAGTTTTAACCCCTTCCAGAAGGTTGGTAGAAAGCTCTTCTTCAGTTAATAGATTTAAAATCAGAGATGTGGTCTCCAAAATGTACATTATTACAAACAGAACAAGAAAACATGAAAAGAAAAAAAAGTTGATAGTAAATGGATTAATCTTAAATTGCTTAACTTTAATTACTTAATCTTAATTATAAAAGGAAGATCAACTTACATTTGCCTTCATAAGAGTTACAATCAGCTTAAGCTGGTGTAATTTGGACTCTTGACAATTTACGGATACACATATTATTATGAGCCGATTTTTAACAACGTGAATATCCGTTAAAGTAAAATAAAAGCTCAGCTAAACGACGATAGCCTTAAATGTTTTTTAAAACTAAAGACCTCATATTAAGAATGTTTATCGTTTATAAGCGTAGCAATCGGTAAACTAAACGAACGAATTTATGTGGTGGTTACAACGAAAACAAAAAACTTGCGAAAGATAGTAATTATTGCCTTTACAATTGAAATTTACACATTACTCGCTTTTCATAATTTGATTGGTTTTCAAGAGTGTTAGTTTAATAAATACTACACTGCAAAAAGCTGACCAAGTTTTTGTACAGGTACAGGTAGAAGGAGATTTACAACGGTTCGGGATGACCGCTTTATTGTGTCAACATCATAAAGAAATCGTCACCTTAATGCTGTTCAACTGCAACAACAGCTCCGTGAAGTACGAAGAGTAGCTATTAGTTAGTGGGCTGTAAGACAAAGACTACAGGAAAGCAACTTGGCCGCTAAAACACCTGCAGTTCCTTAAAAACTTACTCCAGCTTATCATCAAGCAAGCCTGCGAGACCAGAATATGCCTTTATGGTAGCGACCAAAGGAGAAAAGAGAGCGATTTTTAGAATGTTGCATTGAAGAGCTGACTGCTTATGGCGGTGGTTCCTGCATGATCTGGGCTACAATTTCTTGGTCACGGGAGAGGAGGTTTAACGAGTGCTAAGTAGATCGAGGAGATTTTAGCAGTTCATGTTGTACCTTATGGAATTTATCTTTATGCATGACAATGCGAAACCGCACACCGTAAAAATCGTGCAAGATTACATCACAGAAATGTAAAAATAATTCGGGTTATGGGTGGCCAACATGCAGTCCCGACCTAAATCCGATCCAATATTTATGGGATGAGCTTAAATTAATAATTCGAGCTAGGCTCCCTGCCCCTACCTCCATCCCAGAGCTTATTGTTGTAGTAGAAGAAGAGTGGCTTAACATATCACAAGAAACAATAGCGAACTATATAAGATTTGAGACGTTCTCACAATAACATTTCACAGATCCAATGATGAATTACTAGTGCTAGCATTGGTGGTTAATGAAAGGCCTAGAGGTTTTATCCAGTTGACATGATCTGGTCTTAATATTGAAATTTGCAGAAGAACTTACTCGATAGAACTAGACTAGAAATATGCTTTATAATTACTAAATTATACTAGCTTGTCTAGTGTTGTTTATATGGTCCTGTCTGTTTAGTTTTGTTTTGTAAATCTTTTTTATGAGATGTTGTCTGTTAACTATAAGTAAATACAAGAGAAATTTATCTCAATATACACAAATATAATTAACAATTCATTGATTAATTAGCAATTACTAGTGCAATTAAATAGATATGTTTATAGCGTGTTGTGTCGTCCAGTTGTTTATTTATTTAATTGCGTTTTATGAATTCGCGGAATGTTGTTGTTAATTATCTTTGCTAAAATTAGATCCGCACTTAATTGATCGGTTGAATTTTGCCGTTTATTAACATTACAACCAAGAGCCGCAAAGTAAACCGGACCGACAAACCACGATGTCAAAACGCAAACACAGTTTAATAACGTTGCCGAGATTAACGAACGAGTATACGATATATGCATAATAAAACAAACAAAACCTTTTATGAATAATGTAGGCTCTCTTTTCTTTCACTCCTAACAGTTTTATTAACAACTTCATATATAATATTCATATTAAATAGCAGAGTAAGTTTTTAAAGCTTATACATGTATTACTAAAGATTAAACAACTATGACTGTACAGACAAGAATAGACATAAGAGTATACAGACAATACTAAGCAGGACAGGCTAGACAGATAAAACTGGATAGAATAGGCTGGACAGACAAGACTAGACAGACAAGAATAGATCAAACAAGACTAACCAGACAAAGGTAGATAGAAAAGACTAGAACGAAAAGATTAGACAAGTAAGACTAGACAGACAAGACTAGACATAAGAGTATACTGACAATACTAGGTAGGACAGGCTAGACAGATAAGACTTGATAGAAAAGGGTGGACAGACAAGACTAGACAAACAAGAATAGATCAAACAAGACTAACCATACAAGGCTAGATAGAAAAGACTAGAACGTCAGGACTAGACAAGCAAGACTAGACAGACAAGGCTGGACAGACAAGGTTGGACAATCAAGGCAAGACAGACAAGATTAGACAGACAAGAATAGATAAACAAAATTAGACTAAACAGAGAAGACTAGGCAGACAATACTAAACGTACATGATTGGTCAGAAAATATGACGATATATTCAATTTGTGTCTACTTAAAAATTCATTAATTGTACTGTTTTATGAAACTAATTAACGTTTTGTTTTAGGACCATGGCAGAGTATTTGGAGTACGATTGGAAGGGAGCGATGTTGGCTCGAGAGCTGCTGGCCGAAGTGGCTGCCCAGAAGCGAAAACCGATCGACGAAGAAACTTCCCTGCAAAATCTCCGCCGACAAATGCATGAAACGGACGACGCAGATCTCAAGAACAACATCCAGTACGACGACAAAACTCTCTTGAAGTTCCTCTACGCCAGAAAGTTCGTGGTGGATGAAGCGTTTGCTCTCGTTCAAAGTTACGTCGCGTACCGGCGCAAGAACCCCGAGATCTTCAAGAACTTCAGTTTGGAAGCCAGCGATATCCAGAAATCTTTAGAGAATGGACTGCCGGGTGTTTTAGATTCAAAGGATAGGAAAGGAAGATGCGTGTTAATATTGAACGCGAACAACTGGGATTGTTCTTACACTCTGTTAAGTGTATACAGAGCGTTGCTTTACACCTTGGAAGTATTAATAAACGAGAGGCAAAACCAAGCGAACGGTTTCGTAGTTCTCGTAGATTGGACTGAATTCTCCTTCAAACAAACCACAAATCTGAAACCTTCCGTTCTCAAATTAATGATAGAAGGTTTACAAGACTGTTTTCCCGCTAGGTTTAAAGGCATCCATTTCATCGGACAACCTTGGTACCTAGAAGCCGCCCTCACTGTCATAAAACCTTTCCTCAAAGACAAAACCAAGGAAAGGATTTACGTACATGGGAATAACTTGAGCACGTTACATGAGTATGTCGCTAAAGATATTTTGCCTACAGAAATGGGAGGAGAAAGAGCTGGGTATAATCCGCAAGTTTGGCTGAAAACCATTATGGGAGCAGAGAAAATCGAAGTACTTTCAGGGTTTTAAAAGGAACAAAATGTTAATAAGCAATCCGTCCAATATTGTAATGTCTGCTGCTGTGGAGCAATTGGTGGTTCCTAAGAATTAAAACAGCTAAAATTTACGGTCTGATTTCGCTAAATAATTTTGCTACTAACAATGTATTTTTTAAAGCTGAAAGCTTTCGACTTTTTGTAAATGTCGCTCTCACTTTGCGGGTTCTTGTGCTAGTTTTGATAGTTCTGCAATGTTGGTCGTAATATCTCTAAAAGTTTCGAGAATATTTAGAGAACAAAATAAGCGTGTATTTATTGCAAGAATCAAAGTTGAACAAAGTGTGAAATTGTCGTAATTGTAATCGTTTTTATAATTTGTTCATTTGGTTTCTGCAAATTCCAATTTTAGTCATTAATATTTTATATTATTCTTATTTAGTGTAAAAATATGTATTGCAACCTTGTCATCGCCATTGTATATTCATTGCATTTTGTAAAATAATGTTTAGGTCATTATTTTGAATTATCGTTTGAAAACCGTTTTAATGCCAATTTATTTGGGCCTTTCATACCTTCCTTAGTCTTGTATGTATATCTTAGGTTTATTTATTTATGCGTGTTTAAAATACATTTAGTTAGTAAATTCAATAACAAATTTCGAGGACAATAAAAGCAGTTGTAACAAATAATGGCGAATAAAAAAGTATTTTTGGATTTTTTTACAATTCTTTGTATTTTATTGCGTGTGCCGATAAGCATGTATCAGTACAAAATTATTTATTATCAAATAAAGTGTAAAAATTAAAATTATGTTGATAAATTATAGCGATCATAAATTGAAAACGGACGAATTACTCGTTAATTTTCCATCATTAATGATTTTGATTAGAGATGAAACGAATAGCAGTTTAGTCTAATACCGGATATTAGGCCAACCTTGTAGACGGATATTCGGCCGCCGAATATCCGGCGGAATGTTGCCGTTTGGTGCATTGCACGAAGCACGTTTGCTTAGGCGGCGCACGAATGATCGGGTGGACTCGCTCCATTTCGTAATTGATTGACTGTGAAAGCCATGAAGTCACTTTTTTTTTAATTGCAATTTGTTGATTATCTATCTATCTATTCGTAGGGCACAGTACGATTCTAGATGTTTTATACATACGCTTCAAAGAGCTATAAATGAGTCGCTCAAAGTCCAGGCTCAAGTGACAACAATGATTGCTACTGCAAGACGACTCGAAAGAAAAACTGCTGATGATTCAAAAAGAACTAAATTTATCCGAGCATCAGTTAGTGCAAGTAATATCTTGCACTAGGTGGAATTCCACTTTATATATGATATGATTGAACGTTTGTTAGAACAAAAGTCGGCCATATCATTATATGTTGCAGATCACGATACACTCATCAATTTCACAGCTCAACAGTGGAGTTTAATGGAGTAATGTACAAATTTAATGGTACCGGGTGTCGAAAGTAATACCACACGTTGCTGCTTTAAAAAAATACTTAGATTAAGAAGGAACTGAGCAAAGAACTCCTGATTACAAACTCGTTTAACTTCATAAGTCAAGATTTAAACTACTTAATTACATAGACCCGAGATTCAAAACAAACTACTTGGGGGTGCTTGATGCTGAAAGAGCACGCCAGGAGATTTTATTGGAATATTTAAAAATGTCTTGTGAAGAGTCCTCCAGTAGCAGTTCATCTTCGACACCGGCTAAAAAAAAGAAGAGGAGAAGAGACAGAGTCAACTTTATCTCGCAAAGCTCATGACACGTTTTGGGATTGCTTTGATGCAATTGCAAATGAAAACAATACTACCCAGGTTCAACGTGAAAAAGACACACGATAGCATGTGAGCTTGATGTTTATCTTAAGTCAGTGCGAATTGATCGCAATTGTGACCCTTATTCTTGGTGGGCAGCTAATACTAAACAATATCCAAAGTTAACAAAGTTTGCCAAAATCTATCTTTCAGCACCTTGCAGCAGTGTGTACAGGGAAAGACTTTTTCTGAAGATGGCCTTATTTACGAAGACAAGCGAAACCGCTTGCTACCTCTTAATGCAGAGAAATTAGTATTTATTCACCATAATTTGCCCTTAGTGCAGTATGAGTACTAGTTCATTTTCTAAGTTGTAGTAACTAAACAAAGCAATTAATTACCCAATTTTTTTTTAATCCAGTATTCGGCCGGATAGACGCTAGTTATCGAGTATTCGGCCGGATAGTATTTAGGCCGCCGGATAGGCCGGATACCGGGTAGTTACCGGATATCCGTTTCATCTCTAATTTTGATGTTCAAAAAGCACGATTTGGAAGCATCAAACGAAAAAGTCCACGATTTCGTTGTTTTTGTAATTTGGACAAAATTCTGCTTCAAAGAAATAGAAAATTAGAAGATTTATAAATTAACCAATGTTTGACCACAGTACACAAGAACGTACGTACGCTAGTATTTATTATACAACAACATTATATCTTGGAGCAAAAATTAATGATGGGTTAATAAGTGTTGATAATTTGTTTTGAAAAAAACTGTTGTTCCACTAGATGTAAAAGTATCCATTTCATCGTCGTATCAAGTCGCTCTCAATCCATAAAATCTTTCTTAAAATATAATAATAATATATTTATTCACTTAACCATAACAGGACAATATAAATAAATAAACAAAAGAAGTAAATAATTGAATATAAATATCATACTGTGGATGCGATGGTCAATGATGCGTAATTAAATAAAACACATTAAAAACACATATAGGTAACAAAATAACAGACTACACATTATAACTACATTAGAATTCAGTAATTGTGTAGTATGGACCCTCCCCCCCTCGTATTTGCTTTAATTCACATTTTAATTCAAATTGATTATAGTTTTTAATTTTGATCTTGGAATCTAACATTTTATAGTATAAAACTAACAATAAGAAGAGAATTTACATACATATATTTTGTCTATAGAAATGGGAGGAGAAAGAGATGAATATAATCCAAAAGTTTGGTTGAAATCGAAAGTAAATGGAGTGTTAAGAGGAACAAAATGTTTGGATTCTAGACAGATAAACACTAGACAGACAGAAAATAAGACAAACTAAACCGACAAACCAGATTAGATATACAATAGTAATAAGACATACTAGACTAAACAGATTAGACTATTTTTTGGGAACCTTTCCCACTTTGGAAGCGATTAATTTATTGTTTTTCCTTTACAATTAGTAGCATCTGGCCTCAGGCAGATCAGACTAGACAGACAAGACTAGAGATACAAGATAAATAAGACGGACTAGACTAGACTTATAATATTATACAGACAAGACTAGAGAGACAAGATTAGAAAGACAAGACAATATTAGAAAGACAAGACAAGATTAGATAGAGAGAGACAGGACTTGACAGACAAAACTAGACAGACAGACAAGACTAGACAGACAGCACTGGACAGACAAGACTATACTACACAGACGAGACTAGACAGAGAATACTAGACCGAGAAGATTAGACAGTCAAGACTTAACAGACAAGACCAGACAGACAACACTAGACAGACTAGACGAGGCACCCAAGACTAGAGAGACAAGGCTTGACAGACAAGTCTAGACCGATAAGACTAGACATATATGGCTGGACACACTAGACTAGACAGACAAAAATAGAGGGATACGCTAGACAGACAAGACTAAACAGACACGACTAGAGGGGCAAGACTCTCACTAAAAAAAGTGGTTCGGGTAAAGCTCTCACTAAGCCCCCTATTCCACTTTGGCTTTTAGTATGCGCCACCCCGGTATCGCATATTTTGCATTCATACAGGGTGGGCAGCCCGGACGGTTAATGAAAACCGCCCTAGTTGTCGCCTCCCCAACCAGGATTCGATCCCGGGTCTCCCGCATAAACGGACAAGACTAGACAGTCGATAATAGACGGACAACACTAGACAGACACCAATTGTGACATCTAGTTTTCAGAAATATCAGATATTATAACATCAGTTTAACAGTATCTTCACAATCGCCAAAAAGCAAATTTAAAAACAATTTTTGCAATTAATTTTTTGAAACTGTCGCTGAGACGTTAATACTTGACATTTTAAAACATTTCTCTTGTTACATTACTAAATGTGACATCTAGTTTACTGAAATATCAGATACTATAAAATTAGTTTAACAGTTTATTCACAATCGTGAAAAAGCAAACTTACAAACAATATTTCTATTCGTTACTTGAAACTGTAGCTGTGGCGTTAATATTTAACAATTTGACACATATCACATTACTCAGTGTGGCATCTAGCTTTCAGAAATAGCAGAAATTATAACATCAGTTTAGCATTTTCTTCACAATCACAAAATAGTTATTTACATTAGAGTGCGGAAACGTTTATTTTACAGCGAAACAGCTCATTTGGGGCTCCTTCGGGATCGTTCCCCATTAGCTGGTGCTTTGTAAAATCATTTCCGCACGAAATTTGTTTAAGATTTTTTGGTCGACAATTATTATTTAAGAAACAAATAGATTTAGATTATTTACAATTTTGGAAATTATTTAATTTTTTAATGTTGGTACTAACAAACTTTGACATTTTTACCAATTCAAATTTATTAGGTACATAATATGTTATTTTCCAAAATGTCATACGCTATACTTTATAATAAAAATTCACTCTTATTTTCTACATTATCGTGTCAAATATGGTGTAAAGTAGCTTCTTGTAAATTAGATTTTATTGTCTTATAGTTAATTTATTTTGTAAGTGTCCCTGAAAGGTTCAAATTTACTGGTCACCAGAGGCGGATTTAAGGGCGGGCGCAGCGAGCGCGCGCCTGGGGCCCCCTACCTCTAAGGGGCCCCGCAAAAACCTAACTTTACACTTTTTTCTATTGACAACAATTTGGGTTTCATATGTGCAATTTTAATTACGTACTTGATCTTTCAATTAATCACCGATCTAAAAATTTGTATATTTTCTTTTCATTGGTGTCTGGAAAATGAAACGACATCTTTCAGGAGCCAAAAAAGACGCGAGCAAGCTGCCAACCAACAGAAAGGAGCATTGGACAAATTTATAAGTGGCCCTGGTCACTCAGGCCATCATAATTCGAGCAACAATTAAAATGAAGAACAAGGGGTTTCCATCAGTCAACGTAAAGAGTTAGTTGAAGTTGGAAACCAAGGTATACAAAGCAACAATGATGACCAAAATGAAGAACCAGTCAATAGTCAACCAGGTGAAAAACATTGAAACGCAAACGGAAAATATACCATTCGAAGTTACATTAAAAGATATTGCTGTCTGGACCTAACGTTTTTTTCGATATGATTAAAGGCGATATAACTACACTTAAATCGGTCTATAAACACGGTGATCGCATTTACTGCAGAGGCTTGTGTAAAGATCATTTTTACACAAAAATTTTGAATGGTGAAAAAGTAGAAAGGACGTGGCTAATTTTTTCCGAAACATCCAAATCAATTTATTGTTATCCATGCAAAATGTTTTCGGGCTTAAAGTCCAGGATAATTACAGGATTCTAAAATTGGACACATATTGGAATAACTTTCCGAGCATGAAATGTCAAAAGAGCACGTCTATTCAATGTGTACATTATACGAGAGCTCTTTTTCATTAAATCGCATCGATGTTGAAAATCTGTAAATTACATTACAAAAAGAAAAATATTGGAAAGAGGTTCTGCGAAGAATTGTAGATATAATAAAATAAAATTCCTCGCAAAGTTGGACATTGCTTTTAGAGGCCATAATCAGAGTAGTTTAGAGTATTTGAGCGAATATGACGATTTTTTAAAGATGCACTTACAAAAGTATGGTAATCAAGGTAGCAGACATGTAAATTTCATATCGCATCAGATGTGTGATGAACTTTTGAAAATAATTGCCGATTCTCTTATGTCACACATTGCGGAGGAAATAAAATGCGCAAAATATAATAGTATCATTTTAGATTCTACACCCGATGTAGTGCATGTGGATCAACTTACCTTCGTAGTGCGCTATCTATCAGAAAATGGAGATATTAAGGAAAGATTTTTAAAACTCTTCCCTATAGACAGACATGATGCGAAGTATCTAAAAGAGACAGTTTTATCTACCTTGCAAAATTTGCCGGTAGCTATAAAATATTGTCGTGGACAATCGTACGACAATGCAGCAAATATGTCGGGCAAGTACAATTGTCTGCAAACAAGAATAAGACAACATGCTCGATCAGCAACGTTTATTCCGTGCTCTAGTTATTGAATTGTTGCTTTTGTGTGTGATTTAGTAGTATGGAAAACTTAATTTAGTTGGTAATGTTGCTGCAGAGAGTTGTAGTAATGCGTCCAGATATTTTTTATTCGTGCAAAAGGTTTTTTCTCTGCATCGCCGATTCGATGGAACATGTTATGCAATAACTTAGATCAGGGGTCTCCAAACTTTCCAGCCCTAGGGCCATACTGATTACTCCAGTAAGTTCCGAGGGCCAAAACCATATTATCATTGTTGCCGGTGGTAAAAAGTGAAATAGTCCACTGATGAACAAAAAGTCCGAAAAAGTACGCAACGTTTAAAAAAGGCTGCAAATCGGACTAAAGTCCGCAAAACGGCAACACTGCATATTATTAATTTTCCTGTCATTATCTGTAATTTCTAGATTAGTCGTAGAGTACGAGCCATGAGGATTAACGTGACACGACATCTGGTGGACACAAGCGGAAATAGGTAGTACCTTCTATCGCTAACAGATGGCGCTAATAGCACGTACAGAATAATCTCGTTGCTTCGAGAAAGTTCTGGTGTCTTCCACTCACTTCTAGATGGCAGTAATTGGAATATATAAGAAGGCTAGTGGCGCAACCACAAGTCAGTTCCTATCACACTGTTGTGAAATAAAATAGTGCGTACCTCCTTAAAATGTGTTTGTGCGTGTTTAAGTTTAAGACATCTTTGTAACAGTATTTTGATTTGAATTGTTGCTTTTGTGTGTGATTTAGTAGTATGGAAAAGAAGCGAAAAATTGATAGTGAATGCAGAAAATTCAAAGATCAGTGGAACATTCAGTATTTCGTAATTGAGTCCAGTAACAAGGCGCTATGTTTGATTTGCAATGAAAGCATAGCCGTTCTCAAGGAATATACCATTAAACGTCAATATGAAACAAAACTTTTCAAAATTACTCAAAATATACAGGAAGTTTGCGGACAGAAAAATTCGAAGCTATGAAGCGCGGATTGAAATCGCAGCAATTTTCATTTACAAAACTCAAAACTGAACAAGAGGCTGCAACTCGTGCCAGCTTTCGTGTGGCTCTTGAAATTGCAAAACCTGGAAAACCATTCACCGATGGAGAAATGATCAAAGAATGCATAATTGCAGTAGCCGAAGAAATGTGCCCTGAAAAGGTAAATTTATTAAAAACTGTCAGTATGTCAGTAAACACTGTGGCTCGAAGGGTAGAAAACATCGCTGAAAATATATCCTCTCAACTGTACGACAAAAATGGACATGTTGAGTGGTTTTCTTTGGCCTTGGATGAGTCAACGGATGTGTCAGATACTGCTCAGGTGTTGATTTATATTCGAGGAGTAGATAAAAGCTATGAAGTGCATGAAGAACTTCTTGATATGTATAGTATTCATGGCACAACTACTGGTACAGATATTTTTAAAGGAGTTGAAATGGCCATTAATCAAAAGAACCTTCGATGGAAAAACTTGAAATGTATTACAACTGATGGAGGCAAAAACATGAGTGGGAAAGATAAAGGAGTGGTCGCTCTTGTGTCAAAGGCTGTAGAAAATGACGGTGGTTTAAAACCATTAGTCTTACATTGTATCATTCATCAACAGTCTTTGTGCGGAAAATGTTTGGATATGTCTGAAGTTCTGAAACCAGTCATATCAACTGTTAATTTTATCAGATCTTTTGGGCTGAATCACCGACAATTCCGACAATTTATTGAAGAGATTGGAGAAAATGACTTACCTTATCATACTGCCGTACGTTGGCTTAGTTGTGGGAAAGTCCTTTAGCGCTTTTTTGAACTTCGAGCAGTGATCGAAATTTTTTTGAATG
This sequence comes from Phosphuga atrata, assembly GCA_944588485.1. Classification (NCBI taxonomy): domain Eukaryota; kingdom Metazoa; phylum Arthropoda; class Insecta; order Coleoptera; family Silphidae; genus Phosphuga; species Phosphuga atrata. Next base: position 25,581,679 of record OX155893.1, read on the forward strand.
ATAAGCATCGCCCTCTTACTGAATTACAAAACAACGCATGGCTGTGGAAGTTAGCATTCTATGTTGATTTGACAAAACATGTGAACGAACTGAATTTGAGATTGCAAGGAGAAAACCAGCATCTTCCTGATTTATACACTAATATCAAATGATTCCGGAAGAAATTGATACTGTTTCAATCACAACTACGAAGTAAATGTTTTTCACATTTTAAAACATGTGAAATATTCAGCCACACCACTGAGACTGAGTTTCCTATCGACTTTGCAATCGTAACTTTGAGTGCTTTGAAAATAAATTTTTATACTCGTTTCTCGGACTTTGATGCCATTGCGAATCAAATTAAGATTTTTCAGAATCCTTTTGATACTGACATTGAAACCCTAGCCCCGGAACTTCAAATGGAAATGATTGATCTACAGTGCAGTGATATAATTAAGAACAAATATCAAAACTCATCTTTGTTGGAATTTTATCCACTGAGTCTTCCACTGACACAATTTATAATTTGCATAAATTTGCTCGTGGGCTGTTTTCTGTTTTTGGTACTACTTATTTGTGTGAGAAGACCTTCTCCAAAATGAAGTACACAAAAAATGTTTACAGATCTAAATTAACTGATGAGCATCTTAAATCTCTTTTAATAATTGGTACAAGTAAAATTAGTCTACAACTACAAACTATTGTCAGTGGAAAATCTCAATTACCTAAATCTCATTAGTATTTCATATGTCATTATGCTTGTTATAAGTTATGTTTTTATTTAAAATGTATAAAATGTTAGTTGGATTCATTTCAATAATTTGTTAGTTATTATATACTGAAGTTAAATTTTTTGCATATTATACATTTCTTTACTCATTACAATTCTGTGTTTCTTTATCCAACTTATCACAAAAACAATAACAATAAGCCTACAACAATGTTATGAGTAGTTAGCCCAGTAGTTACCCAGTTAGACCATATCAATGTAGATGTCATATTAATAATTATTCAACATAAAATTAGAATACTTCAGTAAACTAAATTTAATTTGCTATAAAAAATATGTTCTCTAAAAGGAGTTTTCAAGTATGCTAGCTCTCCGCGGGCCGGACAAAATCTGTCCGCGGGCCGGATGTGGCCCTCGGGCCGTAGTTTGGAGACCCCTGACTTAGATAAAGGGTCTTATACATTAAAGAAAGTGCCAGATACAAGATGGTCTGCCAGTTTCAGTGTTAAAATGTGGCTACAAAAATATCAGAGGGGCATTAGATGAAATATGCAACTCCACAAAAGAAAAAAAAAATGGTTGTTATTGAAGCAAAATCATCACTTAAAAAATTAATGATTAAGAAACTTCTGTTATGACAGCCCTATGAAAAAAAAATTTGCAAAGAATCAATGCAACAAGTAAATCTTTACAATCTATTGACTGCACAATTAATTGTTAAAGATGCGTCATTATTAAAAAGTCTAGAAATTTTTATTAATGAAAAAATCAGACATAATTTTATCGAAATAGAATAGGAAGTTAAAGAACTTACAAATAAATTATTTGAAGAAGTCACAAGAAAAGATTTTTTCTTACTTTATATACTCTACGTTATATGCGATATCATTTAGTAGCAGAACTGAACAGACGTGGACAAATCTACGAAATTGTTAATTATTATGTTAATGGTAATTTAGAGTTTTTTTGAAACTTGTGTGTAGAAGAAAGGAAAAAATGCGTTAATAATTTAACAGAAATGTACAAAGTTGACATGATTCGAGTAATTTTAAAAAACAGTTGGAACAGTTTTTAATATTTTTAGATGAAGAAGACAAGCAATAAATTGATAATATATTATAAGGCATTATAATTAATGTCTTAATGCATATATTTAATGAAAGCAACTTTTCCAAATGTGGAAATAATTTTTAAAAAAATGTTACCAATTTCAAACGCATTCGGGGGAACTATCATTTTCTTGTTTAAAAGGAGTTAAAATTAATCTAAGAAATTAAAAAAATACCAGTTCAAAACTTGAATATTATTATGCTATTAATACACATATATTATATTCAAATATTATTGGAAATAAAATTTTAGTAGTACTTAATTTTTTTTTTTTTAATAATATGGTTTTTTATACGTATTTTTATTTTCCTTGTTTTTCTCGTTTTATTGGAGGATCCCAATATTTCTTCTGCGCCCGGGGCCCCAACTGTCCTAAATCCGCCACTGCTGGTCACTTTACCGCATCGTAGCCGTACTTTGCAAGTTTGTGTGTAAATCTCTTTCGCTGGACGTATACACGATGTCAAAGCTTGCTTTACAATTCAGGAGGCCAAAAAAACAAATTTACAATTTATCTATTCCTTTTTTGAAAACTGTCACTGTGGCGTTGTTAATATTTGATATTTTGACTCAAGTCACTTGTAACATTACTAAATGTGACATCTAGTTTATAGAAATGTCAGATATTACAACATCAGTTTGATAGTTTCGTCACAATCTTGGAAAAGCAAATTTACAAACAATTTTTACAATTCATTTTTTGAAACTGTCACTGTGGCGTTATTATTTGACACTTTGACACATGTCACTTCTCACATTACTAAGTATGACATCTAGTTTACAGAAATTTCAGATATTATAACATCAGTTCGACAGTTTCTTCACAATTGTGAAAAAGCAAATTTACAAACCATTTTTCTATTCCTTTTTTGAAACTAGACAGACAACACTAGACTGAAAGTGCTAGAGAGACAAAACTAGACAGACAAGACCAGAGAGACTAGATCAGTGAGACAAGTCTTACACGGAAAAAAGTACACTTTCAAAATATCAGTTCAAATAGTAGCAGCGGCCTTACGAATACAAATTTGTAGGCAGTCGCCACTGCAATTTTTAAAACTTATTTGCTAATAATACCGGAAACCGTAATTTTAACAAAATGCAATTTGTAGTTTTTACACTCTTAAATTCGTAAGGTCGCCGCTACTATTTGAAACTGTAATTTTTACAGCGTACTTTTTTCCGTGTACCATATAAGACTAGACATACAAGACTGAACAGATAAGACTATATAGATAAGGCTATATAGACAAAACTAGACAAACAAGACAAGACAGACGAGATTAATCAGATAAGACTAGATAAACAAAACTAGACAGATACGATTAGATTGTCTATCAATTAGTACAAAACGGTCTCCTCTAGATCAAGAAAATTAATCAAAATCTATCTAATCTATGAATTAGTAGATTTGTCACAAAATAAATAATCTAATCCAGTTTGAAGAGAATTAGTCAAAATCCATCTAGTCTATCGATATCAATCTAGTCTATTTACTTGACCCTCTCAATCGAAATAATGTTATTAGTAATTTTATGTTTTATATTTTTTTTGATTATTTAAGAAATATGAATTGTTTTCCCACATTTTATTAAGTCGATTTTTTCTCTGTCTGTTCTGGGCTCTGTCTGTTATGAGTTCTAACTTTTGTGAGCTCTGTCTGTTTTGGACCCAGTTCTCCAAAATTTTCAGCAATGTCGCAATGCAGGCAACCATATGTGCTACGAGTGCTTTTATATAAGCATGTTTTGCATACATGATTGCCTACATAATGGTAGATTAGTCTGTCAATATCGGTGACCGCACGACATCTGATTGTGAGCCTGAACATTGTTTATAAACATCCGGACTACGTAACATTTACACATTTCGCACTAATTGTAAGCGGAATCGAGACTAGCTGATCAAACAATGTAAAATCGATTGCAAAATTTCACACAATCGAGCTTAAAAAGCAGAAAATAAAATAATTAAAAAAAAACTGTGGTATTACCAGGTTATTTTTGCACTAATGTGTTTTCCGTGTTCAACATAAATAAAAGCGTTGCGCGCTAAAGTATAAAGGTGCTCACAGACCGGAGCGGAACTTTCACTACCGCGACTGGTGCGTTATCGCGGCGGACCTATTGACATGGCGGCTTATATACACGTTCAACACGATCAACTGCCGCGTTTTCCGCCAAAGCCGCGATTGTGCAGCGTTGTACGACAAGAACGCTGCATACGCGGTTAGTTTCGCTGCCGCTGTGTTTTGAAATGACGATTACAGAGAAGTTGATTGAGGATTTAAAAAAATTTCCTATATTGTTAGACCTGGATGATAAAAACTACAAAAAACATACGGAAAAGGGACAAAATTTGTAAGCAGATAGGATTAGAATTGGAAGAAAATTAAGTTTGTTGATTTTATAAACCCATGTCCTTTTTCTTTTATTTCTTAAATGAGTTTTGGGTCTTTTAAAAATTAAAAACAAATAAAAATTAACAAACTAACCGATTTTCTTCTTCTGTGGTCAATACTAATAATAGCAGAACTTCTTCCTCTGAGAAAATTATGACTACTATATACCTAAAATTCGCGTTTTGATGTTCCGCGCAGCTAGCGAATTTTTCGCTGCGGAAATTTCGCGACACAAACGCACCGCTCCGGTCTGAAGGAGCCTTAATGGTGTCATCTTCGGACGGTCCACGTTTTTATTTATTGTCAACACGGAAAAGAAAGCTGTTTTTGGTGCATTTTAATAAGAACGTGGTTTTTAAAAAGTCTTTTTATATACATTTTGTTCTCTAATTAACTTAACATTAATATTCAGTTTGGGCATCGAATGCGCAACGCGTACCGCATGACAAGAGCTTGGAAGAGATGTGTCGCATAGGCTTTACCCTGGTAACCAAACCAACACCGCGAATAAGAACGGGCAAAATGGTTATCCGAAAAAAGGGTTGCGCGTGAGGCTAGATCACCTTGCAAAATAACACTTGCTACGAACATTGAAAATGAAGCCTCGAACTATGATAGAATTAAACAGAGACGACCAAAGCAACGAGAAACGACTGGAACTTTGCCACGTGTAATGTGCGAACGCTCCAACAAGTAGGATCAGCGTGGAGAAGACGCGAGTGCAGTCTAGATGGCAAATTGGAAAGTCTTTGCAAGAAACCGACCAAACACCCCCGCCCCCGAAATATACAAAATAAAACTTAAATATAACATATATTATATTGAAATACGGAGGGACGAGTAGAGACGACTTTCTTCAAGAGAGCATGGCAGATGTGGAGTTTAGGAACCCTTGTGTGTCAGTTTTAGAAAGCAAATTGGTACATTTCTGTTATTGTATTTTCTTAAAACAACGACTCCCACCCGAATGGTCTGCAGCAAAACAGAAACTGAAAACTCTGAATTGAGAAATTCACTATAATATATACAATAATATACAATAATAATAATATTCACAATATAATGAATTTTATAATTAAGAGATAGTATTGATTATCATTAGAAGGTTTTGGCCTTTAAAATGCCACTCTTGCCATACGTGTTGGCGAGTAAGTTGTGGTCCGCGAGAGCTATTTTTACCCGACTTTTACCTTTCAAGGAAGCTTGACGAGCTTTCCCCAATCTCCCACCCAGGGGACACGTTCTTTGGGGGTTACAGGCTCCTCCCAGGGAGTCAGGAGTCCGAGCAATATTATGGTCACCATCGGTAATCATACTCTTAATGAATATGTATATCTGGAACACAACATCAAGTTTGGGAAGGACAACCAAGTAGCCGAAATCACTAGACTTTTCGGCTTGACCTGGGCGGTGCTTAGCAGGCTCACCTACATTTTCGGAAAACTACGCATCCCTGAGGGGAAGGTTTACTCATACCAAGAGGAAGGTTTACTCATACACCTTGCCGGCCTCAACGTATGGGCTCGAGGCTGTAACTCTAACGATGTACGCCGCAAATTGAATTTCAGTCTCAGGGACACAATTCGAAATGAAGAAATCAGGAGGAGAACATGGGTCGTGGATGCAGTGGAGCGAGTGGTGCGTCTTAAGTAGCAATGGGCGGGTCAATAAAAAATTGAGTTTTGGTATCCCACATGATTCTTCATAAATGTCTCAAAAAATGAACCAAACTTGATAATGATCCTTAAAATCACACTAAATATTAGAGAGATAAGACTTGACAGGCAAAAAATAGAGTTTGGTATCCCACATGGTTCTTCAGTAGTGCCACAAGAAAATGTATACAATGCTGATAATCATCTAAATATTAAAGAGACAAGACTAGACAGAGTTTGGTATCCCTGATCCCACATGGTTTTTCATCAGTGTCTCAAACAAAATGTATTCAAACTTGAAATCCTTTAATACAGACTAAATATTAGAGAGACAAGACTAGAATGGAAAAAAGAGGAGTTTGGTATCCCACAAGGTTCTTCATTAGTGTCTCAAGAAAATGTAGACAAACTTGATAATGATCCTTAAAATTAGACTAAATATTAGAGAGATAAGACTTAACTGGCAAAAAATAGTGTTTAGTATCCCACATGGTTTTTCATCGGTGTCTCAAGAAAATCAAGTATACAAACTTGATAATGATCCTTAAAATCACACTAAATATTAAAAAAAACAGGAGTTTGGTATCCCACATGGTTCTATATTAGTGCCACAAGAAAATGTATACAAACTTTATAATCATCCAAATATTAAAGAGATAAGACTAGACAGAGTTTGGTATCCCTGATCCCACATAGTTCTTCGTCCTTCAACATGGTTCTTCTATCCTTCAAATCAGACTAAATATTAGAGAGTTAAGACTTGACAGGCAAAAAATAGAGTTTGGTATCCCACATGGTTCTTCATCAGTGTCTCAAGGAAATGTATACAAGCTTGATAAGGACCCTTAATATCAGACTAAATTCAGAGAGATTAGACTTGGCAGACCAGAAATAGAGTTTGGTATCCCACATGGTTCTTCATTAGTGCCACAAGAAGATGAATACAAACTGGATACTGATCCTTTAAATCAGACTAAATATTAGAAAGATAAGACTTGGCAGGAAAAAATGTAGAGTTTGGTATCCCACATGGTTCTTCATCAGTGCCACAAAAAAATGTATACAGACTTGATGATGATTCTTAGAATCAGACTAAATATTAGAGAGATAGGACTTGGCAGGAAAAAAAAAATAGAGTTTGGTATCCCACTAGGTTCTTCATCAGGACTAGATTTACAAGATTAAAGACTAGAACAAATATGCTAGAGACGCCAGATCGGTAAAACTAGACAGATAGGACTATACGGATAAGACTAAATAGTGAAATGCTACGTTTGGCCAGTCCTACTGTATTCAGCAGAAACCTGGACGATAAAGGTAGCATCCATTAACAAGATCGAGGCGTTCGAGATGTGGATACTCAGAAGAATGCTCCGTAGCCCATGGGTGGACGACATTAACAACGAGAAGGTGTTGAGAAGGGCAGGAGTGGACAGATTACAATGCAATACCATAAAGCAGCGCAAGATCGGGTATCTGAGTCACATACTAAGGGGCCCAAAATGTCGAATTCCCCAGCTCATAGTCGCAGGAAAGATGGAAGCCAGAAGAGGCATCGGACGTTAACAGCTATCATGGCTTAGGAACATCAGGAACTGGACAGGAATCATAAAGTTTGGTGAATATCGAATTCCCCAGCTCATTCTCGCAGGAAAGATGGAAGGCCGAAGGGGCATCGGACGTTAACAGCTATCATGGCTTAGGAACATCAGGAACTGGACAGGAAGTAAAAAGTTTGGTGATGTGCCAAGCAGAAATTAACCACACATTAACATTTATTCAATAAATGATAATTCGCCAACGCACATGGGTGCAGGCAACATAAGAAAAAGATAGGATGAAAAGCTTGTCTTAAGCTGTTTGTTAATTCATCGTCAAAAACCTCATAAATTGTTTTATTCAATCTATTATTGCTACGCTAAGACACGCAAAGAGGACAAGAAAAACTTGACTCAAACGGTTCTCCAATTCTTTGACACAACCTTGTAAAAACTTGCAGTTTTATTTACTGAATCTAAACGGTAACAAAGGTTTGTGCATCTGAGGTTTGCTGATGACCTGGTTCTGGTCTCAGAGAGCATTGAAGGTGCTGGAGAATTTGAGAGTGGAATCCGAGAAGAAGGGTTTTAAAATGAACATGGGAAAACCAAGATTATGACCAACATTCCCGAAATCTCAGACTATCAGCTTCCAGCGGAGAAAGTATCCAGAATGCATATTATACAGAATACATTATATAGACGAGTACATATATTTGGGGCATAAGGTTACACTGGGCTTTGAGAACCAGGAAGCGGAAGTGGAAAGGCGGATCGCAGTGTTCGGTGCCAATAAGCAGATTCTACGTGGCAGAATATCCCTGGATCTCAAAAGTGAAAGTCTTCGAGCAGTGTGTCATGCCCGTGCTCCCCTACGGTACAGAGACCATGACCCTTACGCAGAAGTCCGCCGAGAAGTTCCGCGTCGCGCTGAGGGGCATGGAGAGAGCGATGCTAGGGACCACCCTTCGTGTCCGGAAACGTAACGAATGGATCCGATATAAAACCAAGGTGAAAGACGTCCTGGCTTCCATAGCAAGGAAAAAGGCAACGACATGGGAAGGACACATTGAACGAGAGTCGCTGGACGAGACGAGTCCTTGAATGGAAACCCAGAGCGGATACTCAAAGGCGCGGCAGACCACCGCAGCGCTGGATGGACGACATTCGACGGAATGGAGGTCGAGACTGGATGAGACGGGCACAAGATTGCCAAGAGTGGAAGAAGTGGGAAGAGGCCTACCTCCAAGATTGGATCACCAAAAGGCCATGATGATGAAAGGTAACAAGAAGCTTAACCTAGCCTCACTCAACGCGTTTAATTGGCAGAAAGTTTTAGAGGAAGTCACGCGACCTAGCTTTCTACCATATCTGATAGCAATGATAGATAGTTATCTATCTCAAAGGGCAATTTCCGTCGAATCTGATTGCTACTACTCTACGAAGAAGGTTCATAGCGCTGTTCCACAGGGCACAGTCATGCGTCCAAAGAGAAGACGCCAGAAGAGCTCGTCGAATCAGATAGCAACTGCTCTAGGAAGAAGGTTCATAGCGGTATTCCGCAGGGCTCAGTCATGCGTCCAACGTTGTGGAACAAAGTGTATGATGAGGTTCTCAGACTCAAGACACCAGAAGAGCTCGTCGAATCAGTTAGATACTGCTCTAGGAAGAAGGTTCATATTGGTGTTCCGCAGGGCTTAGTCATGCGTCCAACGTTGTGTGGAATTCATAGCGGTGTTACGCAGGGCTCAGTCATGCGTCCAACGTTGTGGAACAAAGTGTATGATGAGGTTCTCAGACTCAAGACACCAGAAGAGCTCGTCGAATCAGTTAGATACTGCTCTAGGAAGAAGGTTCATATTGGTGTTCCGCAAGGCTTAGTCATGCGTCCAACGTTCCGCAGGGCTTAGTCATGCGTCCAACGTTGTGTGGAATTCATAGCGGTGTTCCGCAGGGCTCAGTCATGCGTCCAACGTTGTGGAACAAAGTGTATGATGAGGTTCTCAGACTCAAGACACCAGAAGAGCTCGTCGAATCAGTTAGATACTGCTCTAGGAAGAAGGTTCATATTGGTGTTCCGCAAGGCTTAGTCATGCGTCCAACGTTTCGCAGGGCTTAGTCATGCGTCCAACGTTGTGTGGAATTCATAGCGGTGTTCCGCAGGGCTCAGTCATGCGTCCAACGTTGTGGAACAAAGTGTATGATGAGGTTCTCAGACTCAAGACACCAGAAGAGCTCGTCGAATTAGTTAGATACTGCTCTAGGAAGAAGGTTCATATTGGTGTTCTGCAGGGCTTATCATGCGTCCAACGTTGTGGTTGAAATGTGGTTCAAACTAAAATCCTAGTACAATGGAGGCCGCGAAGATCGAAGAGGAATGTTTGCAGACCTCAGGCAAGCGCCATCTTGCCTGAGGTTTGCAAACATTCCTCTTGCAAACAGTCCTCCGACCACATCCGACGCCACGCGGGAAGAAACTGGATGAAAGTAGCCCAGGGAAGATAAATATGGAAAAATTTTGAAGAGGCCTATGTTCAGGACTGGACGAAAACAGGCTAAAAGAAGAAGAATCCATCTTCAAGTCACGTATTAACGGTCGCAACCATCTTTATCAGAAAAAAATATTTAAACTTGAACAAGAAGGTAATTATTTAATCGAACTTTCATGCAACATTACTTTTAAAAAATAGATTTGAATCTATACTATCTATACCCTAACTGTATATTTATTAATTGTAAGTATTTAAAAAGATATTGAACACAAAAATAATGTTTTAGTTCAAATGTCCAGTCAATAAAGATTCGGAAAAAAAATATTTGAACCCAATTTAAATTTCATGCATATTCCCTATTGTTATGATATAACAAACAATATCCTTAAAATAAGCATTACAATAGATTAGATATCGAATGAGATTCATAACATGTATCTCTAATAATTTGCAATTAATAAAATTACAATAAAGCACAGTTTTACACGTTTAAAAAATTATTTGTAGAACACTACATATGTTTCACCACACTGTGGCTTCATCACTCTTTTTGGTGAAACATATTTATGTAGTGTTCTACAAATAAATTTTGAAACGTGTAAAACTGTGTTTTATTATAATTTTATTAAAATGAAGTTTCTCCACAACAAATCAATTATTTAATTTGCAATTGTTAAGTGATGACAAACATCATCCTTCACACTGGTTCTAAAATATGTAACATTTTAATCGCATTACACCCGAATCTGCGGCACTCATTTGAAACGCGATTATCTATAAATCCATAAATTTGAAAAGAACTTGGTCGTCTATACTCCACATTCCCGGTATATAATATCTATTTCAATTGGAATTTGTTTAAAAATAATTATGAACGGTTTTAGACAACCAATTCCACACCTGTTACAAATCGTACCTTTATCTAGTTCTAGTAAATAGAGTTGAGCAACGTAGACGCGGCGTCATACGTCACTGGCGCTAGTTAGATTCGTTCGCCGATTTCGAATTGCCGCTTAGAACGCGCTAGTATGCAAGTGTATCGCACAGTGAACGTATTAAAAGTCCGATCGGGAAACGCGACGCGATAAAACATGATAATATAATAGAAACAATAAATTGATTAATAAATACGCGGATGAAATAAAAAGTTGTGAATTGTTTTCTGAAGCTAATCAAAGGTAATTTTTTTAAATTTGTGCGATATAAAAAACAAAATATTGTAATTAATTTGTATGACAGTGAACATTTTTATAAAACAGATTTAATAATGCTAATTTTTTTAAACTATCAATACAGATTAATTTGCGATATTTTTTTGAGATTAGTTCTAGTCTATTTAGTCCTGGACGCAACTTGTTATTACTTTCACTACTGATGTAACAATCTTATTTTTTCATGCGAAAAACGCAGTGGCGAATCGTTGTGGCGTCTTCTCAACGTGTTTTTTAACGCTCCAATGAAATTTCCCTTTGTTAATTTACCCAACAATTATTTCCTCATTCCAGGTTAAATAAACCAAGTTAATGCCTTTTTGTAAATTCACGATTCAAATGCCAACGCTTATTTCAAACACTAAATCTTTAACATAATTACAAAATAATACTTGATTCATCTAATTAAGGAATTTTATTATCCAAAACATAAATTATTTTTCATAGTTTTATAATAATTTATTTTTTTGCATAATGATTTTGTTAAATAGACTAGAAGAGCTTTGCATGCCGCGCGTAATCCGTTTATGCAGTGGGATTATAATTTTATTATTAAATTAATTGGGAAATTGAGTTTAGTAACGTTGTTAGTGTAGTTGTTCGCGATTTTTCTTCGTAATCGTATATAAAGTTTATTGGGCTGTGGGAGATTTCAAGCGTGTTGAAATTATAATTAAGTAATATAGAAACGTAGTTAAAACATGGCAAATGAAACATGTAGACGCGTTTGTAGATAAGGTAAAAAAAATATTGCATTACTTTTTTAACATAAAACTGTACGTCAGAAAGAATAATTTGCATAATTGTTTTTTTTTATTTGTGCAATTATTGTCTAAATTAGACCAATTTTATTCTAATAAAAACGTATTTTATTCTAATAATAATAAACGCCGCACTCTAATAAGCGCCGCAGTCCAAATAGGGAATATGAATGTTTTTTTAAATATTTTTAATCCACTGTTTAAACCGTTATAACATATAGAAAATATAAATACTGCTGTAATTAACTTTAAAAAAATATTTAAAATAGAGAAAAAATTTGAGCTGTTTAAACGCCGCAATTTTCGCGCGGTTTGTTGATGACGTCAATTACTACTGACAGTTCAGTCCACTGTATACTTCAACTGTTCTGATTTTTAACTTCATGTTTCTGACGTTTGTTTTCTAACCAAAAGACTGCAATGACTTACAAATATAAACAAAACGAACTTGTTTATATAGTATACTACTTCACTTTCGTTTTAACCAATGGTGTTGCGTTTTACAAATCTGAATTTCCCTCGCTTAATTTGCATTATTAATTAATTTTAGGTAAGGTAAGTTCTACCAAGTGCGCGCACGGGGTAAGTGCGAGTTTGAGCTCCTGGACTCAATGTATTATTTTAAACTTGGCGCTAAAGTCTTGCATTTGTAGAAAATTTTCTTATTGTGGTAATTTTTATGGGGGAACTGAGCCGAACTCGCACTTACCCCACTTTGCCGGGGAAGTACACATCTAAAAAAAAATAAAAAATTATCGTTATTCCATTTATACTTTCATATTTTGGTTTATCGATCCAAGAAGAACAATGTTTAAAGTCTTTACATTTAAAATTTTAAATAAAAAAAATTGATAATAAGGGCTACAGCTTTATTCGAAAATGTACTATTGGAAAACGCGCGCGCACTTGGCCGAACTTACTTTATTTAAAAAGATATTAGTTACAAACATTTTGGTTTAGTTCAAATGTCCGGTGAATAAAGATTCGGAAAGAAAATGTTTGAACCAAATTTAAATTTATTCCCTATTCTCACTGTTCAAGATCTAGTTTTTGAAGAAGAATTGCATAAAAATAATTGCCTTATTAGAACAATTTGATGAAGAAATTATTACTATTGAAGTTCTATAAATTATCATTTTTTGTTAATGTTTTTGTAATGGCTTATAAAGATTGGTAATAACGGTGTAAACACCGCTCCATAATAACCATGAAACCAAAAATGTAAAAAATAAAAGCCGCATCATTTACTAGAATAAATACGTATATTAACTATTTTCAATAATAAAGTATTATTTGTGTATTTGACCATCTTGAAGTTTAATATTTGTGTTTAGCTTTATTTTTTATACTTAATTTGCTTCATCAAAAGGAAATTTTTATACTTAATTTCCTTTTCTTGAGCAAATTAAGTATACAAAATAAAGTAAACACAAATATTATAAAAACTGTTTTGCAATAAGTGTATTTGTTAAATAGTTTTTTTAAAGGTTCCCTGGTCTAATCTGACTGTTGGGTTCTTGAGAAAGTAATTTAGTTGTTATTTGTTGTGAAAAATATTCATTTATATTCATTCTTTATATATTGACCATTTTTGTATTAATGTAGTCATCAGCTTAACCGTTTTAGTGGGGAGGTTTTTAAAAATCCGTGTCGGATCGTTGGTACCATGCAGCGCTATAGCGCTTCTTAAATTTATCTGCGAGTAATGCCGATTGACGTGATAGCGCTTGTACGCGAACAGCGCGATTGCACAGCGTGGCGCTAAAACTATTGAACTAGTCTTGTAAAGAACATTAGAACATTTCTTTATAAAGAACAACATTTTGTCAGATCGAAAAATTATAAATCTGTTTTGGCATTGGTATTCTGTTCACAATTCACACTTCACATAATTGTTAGCTTGCTTGGACAGCATTCTTATCTTTGCGGTAATAATAAAAAAGAAAATATTTCGAAAATACTTATTTTAAATTTCATTTTAATAAGACACCAACAAAAACAGAATCATTTCTTTGAAATAAATAAATCTTAAAATGTAATTCCTTTCTTTCACTGGTGCTACAGTCCAAAGCAGGACCTGGACCGCTCCCTCTGCCTACACTTGTGTTTTGGTGTCTTGATTTTCCTGAAGTATAGGGAGCCCTTACAGTTTTTAACGTGAATGGCTAGCCACTATTAAGAGAGGTTTTCGAGGCAGATTTTTGCTGTGATGACTTTGCCAGAGCCATGCGCTGGGGACTTGCTAGTCTTGGTATGACTTGCTAGTCTCAACATTCTGCAAGGATTCCGCATTGATATTGAGGGTTGGTTCTGAAAAGAACCGGAAACTAACATTCGCCATTTTCAAGAGATATACAGGTCCATGCGCGTTAGGCGTTGACGTATACTGAGCGCTCGGTCGTGTGACGCATCTATCTATAGCTGTTTGGCTTCTGGTCATGCGCGTTGTTTGCGTAAGCATCGCTTGTTTGTTCATCTTGTTGGTCGTATATGTGTCTGGGATCTTAGGTAGGTTGGGTGAGGTAACTGGGATAGCATTTTGAGGGTAAATATAATCGGTCGCCATGCTGGGGGGAGTCGCAAGGAATCATCTCTCGTGTTCAGGCAATGGTCTCGTTTTTCTATCTCTATGGCTTCTCTGTATACCCGTGACATTTCGTGGTTAATCTGTGCAAGTGTCCTTGAAAATATCCTTTCTAAAATCCATCCAGTGGCCGGTGTTGGTGTGTTAGAAAAGAGCGGACGAAGCTTTCTCTTTGTGTCTGACTGAAACTGCATGTTCTTGAATCCTGACCGATATTTTTTCATTGGTACGTGTAATATAGGTTCGTTCACATATTCCAAATGGTATTTCGTAAATTCATTCTTTATATATTGACAATTTTTATATTAATTTGGTCTTCATCAGCTTAACCGTTTTAGTGGCGAGGTTTTTAAAAATATAAGCGCGATAGCGCTTCGTTCATTTATCTGCCAGTAATGCCGATTGACGTGTAGCGCTTGTATGCGTACAGCGCGTTCGCGCTGCGCGGCGTTAAAACTGTTAAACTAGTCTTGTAGAGAACATCTTTGTCCGATCGAGAAATTGTAAATCTGTTTTGGTATTGGTATTCTGTTCACAATTCATACTTCACATAATTTTTATCTTGATTGGACAGCATTCTTACCTTTGCGATAATAATAAAAACAGAAAATATATCGAAAATACTCATTTTTAATTTAATTTTTTAATAAGACACCAACGAAAACAGAATCATTTCTTTTATATAAATAAATCTTGGAATGTAATTCCTTCCTTTCACTGGTGCTACAGTCAAAAGCAGGACCTGCACCGCTCACTCTGCCAACACATATGTTTTGGTGTCTTGATTTCGAGGCGGGTTTCGAGGCAGATTTTTATAGTGATGACTTTGCTAGAGCCATGCATAGGAGAACGCTGGCTTATTTTTCCATATTTGTGTTCTCGGATTAGAACCGGGGACCTATGGCTTGGCAGTATCAACATTCTGCAAGGATTCCGCGTTGATTTTGATGGGTTGGTTTCTCGACATGGTTCGGATTCTCGACGTTTCGGCGAACTAACATTCGTCATTTTCTAGAGATATATGGGTTCACGCGAGTTAAACGTTGACGTATACTGAGCGCTCGGTCATGTGACGTATCTCTCTATAATCTCTTTATAATAGCTGTGTGACTTCGTGTCATGCGCGTTATTTGCGGTGCTTCGGTTTGCTTGTTTGTTCAGCTTGGTTGTATTAGTATCTGGGATGTTAGGTAAGTTGGGTTAGGATATAATCGGTCCATGCTGGGGGGAGTCGCAAGGAATCATCTCTCGTGTTCAGGTGGTAATCTCGTTTTTAAATCTCTATGGCTTCTCTGTATACGCATGACATTTCACGGCTAATCTGTGCAAGAGTCCTTCAGATTCTAAAATCCATCCAGTGGCCGGTGTAAGTGTGTTGGACAAGAGCGGACGAAACTTTCTCTTTTAAACTGCATGTTCTTGAATTCTGACCGATATGTTTTCATTGGTACGTGTAAGAGGTCGTCCATTAATCACGTGATGTTTTTGAGTAACTTTTTAAGTAAAAATAAATACACGTGATATCCCACTACACTCACCCTCCTCCCATGTGATATTTCGTGATTATTTGGCATTTCGTAAATTCCATTGGATTTAACAGTCTTTAAAGCTGCGTAGCATGAAGAATATTTTTTGGTTTGTCTTAAAAATAGAGTCGATGTTGTGTCTTTTTAGAATACTGGCGATTTTGTCATTTGATTCTTGAAAATATGGTAGGTATGCTGTGCTGACGGGTTTCTGACTTTCTTCAGTTGTTTGGTTACGGTTCTCTGTTCGATAGAAAGTTCTGGATAAGAGTCTGTTTGGATATCCATTTGATTCCTCAAATCGATATTCCTATTCCTATTTATAGAGCTTCCTGTTAGTTCTTCAAGTCCTTTGGTGAACTAATCTGGTCAGCTAGACATTTGGATTCACCCTGTACAGCCGTTATTTTTCACAAACCAACACATAGACCGGCGGGCGGAGGAACTCGGGGGGCGCTAAGCCATGACATCAGAGAGCAAACCAAAAAACCTAAGATCATAGCAGGGGATTTCAACCCTAAGTCTCCTTACTGGGGTTGTTCACTAATAGACAACAAAGGGGATATCGCTATGGATTGGGCAGCGGAGCTGGACGTAGTTTTGCTAAACCAAGGGACACAGCACAAACTAGTTAGGGGAAATGCGCGTTCCATAATAGACCTGACTTTCTGTTCGCATAACATCGAAAACAGGATCCAAGACTGGAAGGTACTCAACCATGAAACCCTGAGCGATCACCGATACATTATATAAAATAGAAGATTCACCAAGGAAAGATATACAACAAGAAAAAAGGAATGGATGGAGTACAAAACACCTTAACATAGAAGCACTAAGAACTAGCCTGGCACAGGAAATTGCAGGCACAACATTTAAAAATGCTGTTACACTTGTTCAGGTCATGAGCAGGCATGTAACTCAACGATACCCAAGAAAGGTGGACCAACTAGGAGGAAACTGGTATGCTGGTGGTCAGACGAAATATCTAACTTGAGGGCCTCGTGCGTTGCTGCTAGAAGAAAATGTCAGCGACAAAAACTAAAAAAAAAAAATAAGTAAAACAAAAACTAAAAAATCTGGAATCAATTCCAGAGTTGATGAAAAACTCAAAACGTTACGGACCTATATAGAAGCAGAAAAAGAGAACTGAGACAAGTAATAACCAAAGCAAAAGAATCACATTAGACAAGGACATATGGGGAGATGATTTCCAGCTATTCAAGAAGAAACTTAAAGTGCTACCGCCAAACACTCACTTATTTGGCAATGAATATACTGAAACGAGTTGTAGATGTACTGTTCCCACAACATGAACCTTTTGTCTGAGATCAACCAGACGTTAATAAGATACCGTTATTTACCGAGGACGAACTCACCAAAGCGAAAAACCGGATCCAGAAGGGTAGAGCTCTAGGCCCAGATGGCATCCCGCCTGAGGTTATTAAAATCGCAGCCCTCGATCAATCAAAATTTGTTCTGGATGTAATGAATGCAGAACTAAGTGCCGGGTAAAAGTAACTTTCCCAAGAAATGGAAATACGCAAGGCTTGTCCCACTCCGCAAGGGTGACAAACCGTTAAACCGATCCATCATCGTATGATGAGAGCCCTGTGTGCTAGAGCAGCTCCGGGTGGGCAGACTTAAAAGAGGACTTGAGGCAGGCATCGGATTGTCCAGGAGACAATTAGGATTCAGAGAGGGCAGATCCACTATCAGCGCAATATAAGCGATCTTAAAACGTGCAGATGAAGCTAGAAGTGGCACCAAAAGGACAAGGAAGATATGTGCATTAATTACATTTCAGTAAGGTTCAGTTTAAGGCCCTACTTTGTGGAACATCTTATATGATAGCGTCCTAAGATTGAAACTTCCGGAGTGTGCCACTCTCATTGGTTTCGCGGACGACCTGACACTCCTGGTCTCAGCAAAAACGGAATCCATGTTATTGCGAACAGCAAACCGCACAATTGGCCAAGTAACCGATTGGATGACATCAAACAACCTAAGCCTTGCTCCCGAAAAGTATGAAGCAGTGCTACTGACCGGCCTAACAATTCTCATCGCAACGCAAACAATTTAAAGTACATAACATACATATATAAGCCCAAAGAACGAAATTACATACCTAGGGGTAGTCATAGACAAGAGCCTGTCCTTTGATCCACACGGCATTGTAACGGCGGCATTTTACAGAATTATGACGAACATAAGCGGACCTAAAAGCTCCAAACGTAAGCTCCTTGGTACGATGATACAATCCACCATGCTACATGCTGCTCCAATATGGGCTGAAAGTATGGCAGTACAAAAGAATATTTATAAACTTCAGAGCGAGAATTAAATTTAGAAAGAAAATTTAGAAAAATTAAGAAACTTAGCGAGAATTCAAAGAAAAACTGCAATCAGGATCTGTAGCGCATACAAGACTGTATTGGGGGAAGCAGTTTTGGTAATAGCTGGTATATCTCCCATAGAGCTCCTGGTAAAGGAGATAGCCGAACTGCATGAGGCCGGATGTGATAGGAAATCTAGAATTGCCACTAGAAAAAATCTCCTAGCAAAATGGCAACAAAAATGATGGCCTTCGAAAAAGGCCAATGGACGAAGTTGATCATACCAGATATCACTACATGGGTACACACGGTGGGGATAGCACGGTGAGACTAACTTTTACCTGACTCAGTTTCTCACTGGGCATGGGTGCTTCCGCGACTACTTGAAACACATACGCGCCTCCGCAGATGACTTGTGTGAAGATGGGAAGCAGAAAGGGACGAGCTAACAGTCAAAATGAAGATACCGTTTAGCGCAAGATCGGTAATGGGTTACATACAAGAGATCTGGGATAGAATGGCCAGATTCGTTAAATTCATTATTTCCTCTAAGGAAAATGACGAAAAACTCACTATAGAAAGATCCACCAGTAAGCCCAAATAAGATGAATCAACAACCATCTTAACTACAACAACCACGCTGAAGATATGCTACCTGCGGTTCCGGCGTGATTGGAGATGTTCGTAGGGCCACTTGTCTGTTCAGCTCTCAGCTGCCAGCTAGGTCCGTAACAAAAAGTCTTTTGGATCGGGTGGTGAGAGTGTTGACTACAGATGTTAGTTGTTTGGGGTGATGTAGGAATGTATCCAGTTCTTGTCTGCCGTGGGGCCAGATTACAAATGTGCCATCTACATATCTCTTAGCCACAGTGCAGGTTTAAGGGTAGCTGATGAGATTGCTTTTTCCTCAAAATCTGTAAGAAGTATTGCAATACTGGGATAGAGGTGAACCTACTGGTGGTCTTAGGATTTGTTTGTTTATTGAATCGTCAACCGACCCTCAACATCAGCGACAATACGTTTTAGAATCAACTTGCTTCAATACATAATTAGTTACACTCGTGAGAAAAGAATAAAAGAAATTACTTTCCGAACAACTCAATATTTAGTAACTAGACTAGCTCGTATAACAAGGATTTTAACTAGTCATGTTTGTCCGGTTTTGTCTAGTTCTGTCTGTCTACTATTGCATATCTATACCTTTTCAACTTCAAATTGGGAACAAATAACATCAAATTGGGAACAAATAATTTCAAATTGGGAACAAACAATTTCAAATTGTCAACTTCTTTATAATACAATGAAAAAATGTATCACAAGAAACATAATGTAATATTGAGAAAAATAAAGTTTTTTTAACGTTAAATTGTGAATTATCTTTTTTCTAAATTAAAATTGTTTATTATCATTATAAAATTGTTTGTTCCCAATTTGAAATTGTTTGTTCCCAATTTGAAATGGTTTATTTCTAATTTGAAATTGTTTGTTCTCAATTGGAAATTGTTTGTTCCCAATTTGAAGTTGAAAAGGTATAGACTTGTTTCATCATTCATGTCTCGTATGACCATTTTCATTCAGCTAATCCTGTTTGTGTAGTCTTATCTACTCATATTATGTCAGATAGTTCATTAAAATAGATAATGAGAGAGGAGTTTTTGTTAATTTAGATTTGAATTTTAGATTTTAATGATGTAGGTGTAGGTACACAATATATTTTTTGGCACATAAGACAATCTTTGTGGCAGCGATTCGAAATGTATTTTTATCTTATAATTGGCATTCCAATTTTTCCTTTAACTCTCCTAACAGAGATTGTATGCATATAAAACTGAAATCATTAAAATTTATATTAAAATTGGAATGAAAACTCTAAATTGTTGACGAAAGATTTATGCTTGGTTTTTATGGGCTTGGTTATTATCTCCGATCAATTTTTTCTTGTCTTATGTTACATTGTTTCCCTTCCGAAAACGGAATATACGCTATTAATAAAACAATTTGATGAGCAAAAATTAACATTAAGAACAATATGGATACATATTTTAGTGATAAATTGAAATATTCTTATCATTAGACACAATAATCTTATCGTATTTCGCGTATACCAAGATTTTTTTGAGTGAAATTCAAAAAGATTATAGTTTTAACACGTTCACATATTATTATCAGCAATAAATTAAGCAATTTCACAATTAAAATGAAGTATTTATTTGTTTTTTTTTTTAAATATTTTTACAATTAAAATATTTTTGAATTTTTACTACCACAAAGTTCTACCGCAAGACCTTCTGTCCTTGAGTTTTTACTTGGAAATATTTTTTTATAATTTATATAATGACAATACTACTTTTTGGATAATAAAATTATTATTTAATAAAACTGTTAGTTGCAGCTACAGAAAAATTAGCTATAAATAGAAAATTGATAATAATTAACAATTGATTAAACTTAGACACGGTTTTAATAAATGATTATTGTTATAATTAGTCTACAATTTTTTAAGTATATCTCGTAGTATATTACGAGAGTATTTTATAAATTAAAACACTTACTGATCAACTATTCAGTTAATCAGTTTCAGAAAATTTTATTAATTTGTTAATAATTATTGCATTAATTTCTTGTTATTTCTATTTTATTGCTAATTCTTTATTGAATATATTCTTTTATTGTTATTTATTATTAATTGTAATTGATTGTTATACATGACTACTTATATATTGTTTTAGAAATTATGTAAAATAATTACAGTAACGGTAAAATTGAATTGTGGTAAATGTAATTTTTTGATGTGACAAGGTTCTAATTTGTAACAGTAACTCAAGTATTCCATTATAAAATTCACAAATAAATAAATATTGGGTCATTGAAACCACAAGACAGCATAACAAAATTACTTTTCGGACAGAATGAAATGCGTATTGAAAATATTTCCTTACAAATTTTTCTTTAAAAAATGTTATAATGGTTTTATATAACAGCATTATTGATTAAATAATATGAAATCAGTTCCAATTACTTTTTTTAAAGTTCACAAAATAACTAAAGGTGTGTCCGTTATTAGATAATCTCACTTAAAAAAATAACAATTTATGAAGTAAAAGTAAAAGATTGCAATCAATACAATTAAATATCAACAATTTAAAGTAAATATTAAGAGTAGGGTTTCTGAATATCCGCACTTTTTAAAAACCGCGGTTTTCGGTTTTTGAAAATTAAAAACCGCGGTTTCGGTTTCGGGTTCGATTTTTAAGAACTTTTGGTAGTAGTGCCTAATATTTAAAGATCTTAGTTTTGTACAAAAGTTGCCATTAAGGGAAAATGATCTTTCGGAGTAGGTGGATGTAGCTTTAATTGTAGAGAGTACTTGAAACAAAATATTTAATCTTTTTGTTCTCTCAGAAGTTCTTTTATATTTAGCAAATTCCTTTTTCGTAGAATTAAGATAGAGATTTGATTGCATATAAGTATTTTTATTTAATTCTTCTTGAATAGCTTTTTGTACTTCTTCTTGCAAGGAATAATTTGGATTGGTCACTATTCTTCTAAATTTGCCGAACATTAATCTTCGACTTTAACCCTATTATTTTCTGGATAAAGTCATTCAAAAAGATTTTCCGCCAATATAAAAAAAGACTTTGTTGGAACTTTCGAAGGATCTAGTACGCATCTAGCCAATTTTGATTTTTCCAGATTTTCACGGGTCTTCAAACGTTCCATGATATTTTTCCTTGAAGCTTTGCTTATATCAGAACCAATTAATTTTTCTTCCTAGATTCCTATTACACCTTATGCCGTAAATATGTTACAATCATCGCTACTTAATGTTGTTACTGCTACGCTTACTGGAGATAAAGTTTCAACAACAATTGAAAATTAACATTTTCAATTAAATGCACAGAATTTAAATCTGTTAGAATCTGTAATATTACGACTTTTAGAAAAATAAATTTTTCTTATATTGGTTCAATAGAAAACCTTGCCTTGATGTCCATTGCTAATTTAATTTCTTTTCAAAAAGAGCCTTTACGTTTCGTTGTAGGAAACTGATTTTATCGGTGATAAACGAAAGTAATTTACAAGTTTTCTTACCATTTGTAAAGTACTTTTAATTTCATCTTCTGATCATCTTGATTCATCATCTTCTTCGGCGTAATATTCATTATCCACATCTTCTTTGACGTAACATTCATTATCCACATCTTTTTCGTGCAATTTTTAGGAAATAAATCTTAATCTTCATTGCTGCAGCTGTTTTCTACTTGAGATTATTTCTTGTAAAAAGTGTCGCACACATCGAGAAGAATTGTATGCTTAATGCAAATTTTTGGTGCAGCAGGGCAATGTGTACCATTTTTTAATTACCCGGGCATCGTCATGTGTAGTATCTTACTCAATAATAATCCCACGGCAATATATCCTAGACTCAATCAAACTTTGAGGTTTTTGCGACCAGAAATTGAAAACCGCGTTGAAATCGCTCGATAACTAACGCCGCGACGGCCAGTCAAAGTTAGATCTACCGAGGATTGATTCTATTTGTTTTTTCGAAATTTCGCAGCTGCCCCAACAAATTCGATGTTTTGTTAGAGCAAAACGGGGTCCGAAAGCGAGACTGAAAACCGCGTTGCGAAATCTTTGACGGCGGCGTCGCGACGCTACCGCAAAGTTCAACTTCCTAATGCGGCTGCTGGTTTTTCCGCCGTAGTTTTCGTAATTTTCAAGCAAGCGAAACGAGTACGACGTTTTGTTGAAGGGAAAGCTTGCCAGGAAGCGGTAGTGAAAACAGCGTTGCAAAATCTTCGATAACGGCGTCGCGACATCGCCGCATAGTTTAACTTGCTATTCTAGGTCCAATTTCGGGAACTCGTGGTGATTTTTCCACTGTAGTTTTCGCAATTTTGCAGATAGCAAAACAAATTTGATGTTTTGGTGAAGGGAAAGCTTGTGATAAAGCGCGACTAAAAACCTCATTGCGAAATTTTTGACATCGGCGACGCGACGTCACCGCGAACTTCTACTTGCTAATCCAAGTCACCCAAAATATCATTTCTGAAACTGATACTAAATGAATCTAAATGTTTTTCAACACTTATTACGATATTATTTGCAGAACAAGTTCCTTCACTTCGCAGAAAGCCTAAATTGCAATAATAATTGTTTTCTCCAATTGTTTAAAAAATGTTTAAGTTTCTTCGGCGTCTCAAACTAGTCCACTAATCTAGCGTAGTACCATTTTTTTTGTCCATTTGCTTTTAATTCTTAAAACTTCAAAATCATTGCTTTCTTTCTTTCTTCGTATTCCTTTTGAATTAAGGTCATAACACATTTTGGCATATTCCTTTCCGAATAAATGCAAAATTCGAAATTGCTCGAACAAATATACACATCCATGGTGGTTGCCATTTTTGCAACAACAGTTTGCAATGTTTGAAAGAGCACTAATGCAATGTACTTTATTTTTATTTATCTTTAAATAAAAACGAAAACCGCGTTTTTTTATGACGGTTATGCGGTTTCGGTTTTTGCACAGAAAACCGCGGTTTTGCGGTTCGGATATAATCGAACCAGAAACCCTAATTAAGAGTTTATAGCAGAATAAATTAAAAGTTATTTATAGCAGTCATAGTTATACAAGCGGATAAAATTAAGGTTTAACGAGCGGATTGTTTAAATTCGCGAGTTAAACCTTAATTTTATCCGCGAGTGTAATACAAACTTTTATTTAATTTTGCTTTTGATTTAACAAGTTCTGTTTTCTTGTTACAAGAAGCATCTCGTCCGGCCATGATTGTTCTCATGTTCTCATGACAACGATAAAATTGTAGATACCTACGTCAAAAATTTTGTTTAGAGTATTGTGTTTAATTAATTTGTATTTTATTAATCATAAATGGGTACATCTGAAGAATTATTGTTAGATGGTGATGTAATTGCGGAAATATTACTCCCGCAGAAATCAAAAGATTTATACAAAAAAATGTATAATAAGTATTGTGATTGGCGATCAAAAAAAAAACATCCGCGAAGTCGACATTTAGGGTTATGTTTACGTAACCCGTAAGTGAGTTATTTTGATGATGCCTTGCCATGGATACTTTTATTCCACTAGTGAAATAAAATTTCTATTTCGCTAGTGAATAAACCACTGTTTTATTGATCAATATCCAAGGATTTAATTTTATTATATATTTAATGACTTTATAATGCAAATGCTGTCAAACGGTTTCTAAGCAAGTCTATAATGTTATTCATCTTTGAAAATAATGACTCGTAGACACAGATAGATGAAAATATAGTTAAAATAGCACGAGCCAGCTTTTTCAAAGTGTTAAGTGTGTCTGGAAACGAATTCCATGTTTTCAAAATTTTGTTACTGGCATTTATACTTATATTGCATGTCAATCTTTCTGTTTCAATTAATTGCAACTCTTTCCTGGTTTCAATACATTTTTAAATACATATTGAACTAGACTGGAAATCAATCAGCTGCATATCAAATTCTTCAATTTTAAACCAATCAAATTAGGACAAGTTCAGTTTATCAAATGTATGCACATCAGGCTACATAATAAACTTAAGTGTTTCCGATAATTCTTCGAGCTCAGAAAATCTCGCTGAAAATTTTTTCATTGAAGAATCTATTACAGAAAAAAATCTTTTTCTTTTAAAAATAATTCTTTTCTTCGCCTAAAATTCGAAACTTTTTAATCGCCTGGTTTCTCATGTACATCTAAATCGTTGATATTTTTTTTCATGTTTGGGAAATACTTGTAGTTTTTTGAATATTGGGGTGAAACTAAACTAATTATAGATAAAATCGTACCAACTTATTGAAGCGATAGTTGTAGTTTTTTGTTACAATATTGTTGCTGAAAACACGCAGTTTAGTCTCAAATGCGCGACTGGGATGTGTCATGACGATAATTGTTTTATTTGTGCCTTAAAGCTTTACGTTCAATTTTTTGAAATTTTTTGAAACGGCAACAAAAATAAAAATCACTTCATTAAAATTGTTTTTGCTTCAAATATTATTTTATTATGATGATCTTAATATAAAATGAGTCTATATTAGGTATATACGGGAGGGCGTATATACCTATTTATTAATAAAAAATGCAAAATTTAGTGTAAAAATATATTTATGACAAAAGTGCTAGTGCAACAATTTTTTTCACGAAGTTCACGACTGATCTTCGTCAAAATCAATATCATCATCACCATCTACACCTTCTTCACCATCACTAATGATATCATCAGTAGTTTCTCGTGGACATTCTTCATTGAGAGAGTTGGGCATTCGGGCCTTTCCTAATACTACCTCATTCAATTTTTATTTTTTCCTGGTGGATTTTGTCCTATAACTAGTGATTAGCGGATCTGATGATATAACAAGACATGAACATAAGTAAACAGTTCAAAATGTCTGTAATCGTATTAATTCTTGACATTTTCCTGGAGTGGTATTGTCTAATCTGTTATAGACTGGAATCTGAGGTATAACATCTCCTGAGAGGAGGCCTGCAGGCAATTGAAGCGATTTTATTATGTCAGCCCCCCGAATCAATAATTTATGGACACACAAATTCTATAACATCCATAAATTATATTTGAATCTGCATAAAAACTATCATTAGCAATGTTTTGCTTTGCCATTGTGCACTTTTTGCACTGTCATCTAGACCCCACTTGTAACTGTTTTAAAGACAGTTGCTAGTTTGGTTCATGTTTGGGAAAATAACATCCTACTGAACCTGTGCAAGTCTTCGCACAGTATGATCTAAAAGATCCTGCAACAGCACCACAGCTTCGTTTTTAGATACACTGACATGTAATGGATAATATTTTTTTGCTCAATTTTTTTGCGGAAAAAAAATCCTCAATTATGAGCACTGTATGGCCTTGCTCTCTTATAATGCAAAATTGAATAAATTTGGCTGAATCATGGCAGATATAAAATCGGATTGTTGTGCATGTTAAGATGGACGTGCAAGACACAAGGTAAATTATTTGAATTATTTTTTCTACTTTTAGATCTAGAGGTCGCGCTACCGCGCGAAATATGGCCTGGTTTTATTTTTTCTAATATTACCCAAACTAACCTTTAACCTAACCTAGGTCAAAACGGTATAATCGGTGAAACCACGGCTTACATGCACAAAACTCCGAAGTAGCCGAATCTTAATCTGTCCCAAACAAATTTATTTTGACACACAAAAAATAACTATCTAGCCTAGATATTTTTTTTTACTAGAAACATAATAAAAGTGGAAAGTTGTTATTACTACTATTAGGATAGCTCAAACCTTACACTAATATACAATATTCTACAATTTACAATACTAAATTACAATATAGTCATAGTGCATATTAAATAATACTCCTATTAATTATCTTGAGTTTAAGAGAAAATAAACCATTTCAGTGGTTGAATTAACATCAGAGTTTTATCACATAAATTTTCATTCGTTGTCTAATCAAAAAACAAATAAACCTGTCACAACTACAACACTCAATCCAATTTCATCACAGATTGCAAAACTCTTTACTACATTTCGCACCAACAGCATTCTAATTTTTTCTTTAAATATATTCTATAATTTGTTTGTTTATTATTCTAATCTAGTTTTGTTTGACTAGACTTAATTTTGACTCCTTGGTCTGTCTATCTAGTCCATTCTTATTTTCTTACGTCTAGTCTTCTATGTCTCTTTACACTATATATTTAAATAAGTCTGTCTGGTCTTGTCTGTATATTATTGTTTGTCTAGCCTTTTCTGTCTAGTGTTCACTGTCTAGTCTTATCTGTCTAGTTTTGTCTGTGTAGTCTTGTTCGTCTAGTCAAAATCAAAATATATTTATTTCATTATTTAAGACTGCCTACACCAGGTCTTGGCATATAGCGGCCCGCGGGCTCACTGCCACGGGTGACCACGGGCGTCTATGCCCACTGCCACTAGCTTCTACCTTCCTTCTTCTTTAAGCCTATTGGACATAGGCTTTTCCCAATTGTGTCCTTCTTTCCCTATTCGGTGCTAGTTGGATCCATGCTAGTCTGGCTGTTCCTATGCTGTCATCATACCATCTTATTCTATGATTTCGATTTTATGATCCGCCTGCCCCATACCACCCTATCACTTCTTGCAACATAACCTGCTTATCTTCATTTGAGGATTACAATTTTCTCCACCAATATTGGTGACTTTAGTTATTGGTCGTATTCTTTCGTTTCGCTATCTGTTTCTTTTTGGAATCTCCATCATTGACTTTTTCATTGCTCTTTATACAGTTTTTAGTGCCATATGTCATCACAGGTAAAATGCACTGTTCAAAAACTCTTGATTTAGGTGTTGAGCTATTTCCATATTTCGCAGGATGAATGATAGTTTGGCAAAAGCCGCCCATCCTAGCCTTATTCTCCTTCTTATTTTTTCCTTCTGTTTGGTTTGATTGAAAGTAAGTTTATGTCTTAGGTACATGTATTCTTCCAACTTTTTGACTTCCTATCTTCCCACTGTTATTGGTTCTTCTATTCCTAGGTACATTATCAGGGTTTTCGAAAGGTTCATTTTTAGCCTTATTTTTTAGATTCTCTTGATCTAATAAATATAATCTACTATATGCCAAGATAATAATATCGTCAACATACATTAGAGTGGTTTAGTCGATTTTCATTGATGTTGATAACTTTGTCGTTCCAGTCAGTTTTCTTAAAAATCTTTTCCAATGCTGAAATGAAGAGTTTCGGAGATAAGGAGTCACCTTGTCGTACTCCTCTTTCAAGTTGGACAGGTTTAGTTTTTTCGTGGAGAATGCAAGTTGCGATTGCATTCTTTCTTCTTTGTTGGTATTCGTCGAACTTTCTCTCTAGTTTGTTGGTGATTATTTTTGTCAGTAATTTGTATACATGTGACATTAGACTGATCAGCCTGCAATTTTTTATCTTGTTGTCATCACCTTTTTGTAAATTAGGTTTTTTTTTGTAAAATTTGTAATTTGTAAAATTAGGTTTAAATTAGGTTTAGTTTATTGTTTTTGTATTTTCCTCGTCTTTAGGCATTTGTTTAGTAGTTTTAATTTTATTTATTAGGTTATCTCCTAATTATCGTGTAATTTCCATCGTGATATTTTCATCTCGAATTGCTTTATTGGATTTCGTGTTATTGAAAGTAGTTTTTACTTCTTCTTTTACCTCCTTCTAATCTATCTGCTACAATTTGATAGATACTGCACATTAAAATAACTGTTCAAATTTAAATATTTTTAATGCTGCCCGCGGTCATATTTTGATCCGCACTGTGGCCACACAGCCAAAAGATTTGCCCGCCCCTGGTCTACACAGACAACTAAACGAAATATGTCAAAAAAGGGAATAAAAACCAATACATCAAGGAACAAGGCTTATGAATGAAAGTTCACAAAAATATATATAAAATAATTGAGCATAAGATTGGCGAACATAAAGCAGGATTCCGTCCTCACAGATCGTGCACTGAACAGATTTTCAACCTAAAAACCGTTCTAAAATTCAGGGCCCTCAGAAACCTCCCAATCATCTGTGCCTTCGTAGATTTCAAGAAGGGTTATGATTCAATTGATCGACAATCACTGTTCAGCATCCTGAAAGAACAGGGTCTAGACATCAAAACACTAAATTTGACCATACAGACCCTCACTGATACGAAATCAAGAGTAAAATTCATGGGAGAAATCTCAGAAGAATTCCTGATAGAAACTGGTGTCCAGCAAGGAGATTGACTATCACCAATCCTCTTCAACCTTGTCCTACATAAGGTGATGAAGGAATAGGAAAAAAAATGAAAGCACAAAATAGCTGGAACCCAATAAACATTGTGACGCAGAAAAACAAGCTCGAAATTCCATGCTTAGCCTTTGCAGATGACCTGGCCCTTCTGTCCAGGGATGACCTCACAGCAATAAAGCAAATTGAAACTCTCCAGGAATGTGCTAAAAAAGTTGGACTGCAAATCTCAATTTTTCGCTTCAAAACTAGACGTCTAAAATCTAAATACTAATATGGACAGATCAACAGAGTCCTTCACCTCAAATACATAGGTGAAATCATCGCACCAACTGGAAACGAAAATATAGCTCAAAACACCCGTGTCCAAAAACTCAGAATAGCATATGGAAGAACAAGAGAAATTTACAACAACAAATGTATATCTCTCCATGTTAAGATTAAACATTACAATACTGTAATCAAGCCTGAAACCATATATGCAGGAGAAACTCTCACGCTTAATAAAAAAGGCGAGCTCGAGAATACCCTAAAAGAAGAGCGAAAAATCATAAGGAAAATTTTAGGACCAAGATATTGGGAAGATGGTTACCGCCTACAATCACGGAAATCTACAGAAAAATGATTTAATATTGCGGCAGACCTCAGGAAAAGAAGGTTAAAATTTTATGGACATATTAAGAGACTCACCTGGTGTCAGGTTATCCCACCAAATTCTCGAAAGAGTTGACAAACTAAATACTTTCCCTTGGACGCAACAAGTAGGGGCAGACATGAGAAATGCTGAAATCCAGCCAAAAGAAATTTCGGACCGACACATATACAGAGGAAACATTGACAAATGGGAAGTTGGTCAGTCCACCAATTGGACGGACGAAAGGAAGAGGATTTTTAGTGACCAGATGAAAGATCCTTCGTAAGCGAATTATAAATTAAGCTTAAAGTGTTCCTAAAGGAACCAACCATGTAAAATAATAAGAATAATAAATAATTGTACATTTAAATATTTTTTACTCGAACATAAAATTCATGAAAATTGTAAGCTTCCATTTCGATTAGGAGATCAAACGTGCTGCCTTCTGATGACCGTTGGTAAGTGGTTGAATAATTTCGGGTTGCTGTAGAGTTGGTATAGCTCGGTCATTGTCAAATTAAGTCTAGGCAGCTTATAAGATATTTGATTGAATCTTGTCTCCCTTTGGTTGGGTTTTCCGGATTTCTTAAACAAAGATTTTCTACTTATTTTTTTACTAAAAAAAAAATATGCTCACATAAATATATAGGCCAGTAGTAGTAAAAAGGTTAGCATTTTTAAATCCTCTGCATGATTTACTGAAGAGTAGATGAAAAAGAATCCGTAATACTTACTTTTGGACTCAAAAAACATTATTTACGTGCATTCCATTCTCCCAGAACATGATTCCAAATCCTAAGCGCGATTACACCATACTCAAGATATTTGTATCTAAATACCTACTCAGGAGCATAAACCGTTTCTTAGGGCATAAACCGTTTTGCTTAGTTTCAAGGCGAGTTTTTTAATATGTGTAGAGCAATCTAAATTGTTGTCGAGGTAGATTCGCAGCAGTGCGGTCTTATGAACCAATTGTAAGATAGGCTCATTTTTAATTTGAAACTCGGTTGGGTAACTGGCTATACAACTTTATGTATGAAACATTATTGCGTTGGTTTTGTCTTTGTTTACAGTTAGCTGATTTTCAGCAAACCACGCAAACACACCTTACTTAGGACTTAAGACCAATTTCACATTATCAGTAATGTCTCCTTCAGGATTAATTACTATTAAAATATTGTCTTCTGCTTAGTTTATCATGGTATGACGAGGAGATATACGCGTTTGGTACAAATCATTGATAAAAAGTAAGAATAATAGTGGGCCAAAAGTAATTCCTTGTGAAATACCCACGTTTATTGGCCTAGTGGGTTTAATTATTCCAGAAGGAGTCATTAATTTAGTTATTAGTATTTTGTTACCCACAAATGATTTAAATCAGTCTAACGCAACACCTCGTATACAATAGTTCAATAATTTGTGAAACAATATGCAATGGTCTACCATGTCATATGCTTTGGAGAGATCCAGAGCAAACCGACAAGTATGTTTTTTTATTCTAGATTTTCACTTACCGCACATAAAAACTGGATACATGCTGTGTCAGTACCTTTTCCTTCAAGAAAACCATGCTGATTTTGGTTAATTAGCTGAAATTTACTTCCAAATGCTAGCACCTTGAACCTACAAGCTTCTAGAAGATCTTGGAGAATGCTTACAAAATTCTGATGGGCCTGTCGTTTGTAATATGTTTTATCACCTGATTTATAAATGGGCGAAATTAACACCACTTTTAAAGCTTCTGGAAATATTCCATACATGAACGAATTATTAATGATATATTCTAGCGGGGTAATTATGCTAAAAATATAATTTTTGATAAAAACTTTAGCTATTTCGTCGATGCCTACACTTTTATTTGTCTTTAAATTCATTATTGTATGAAAAAGTTCCTCCTTTTCCTTCATTCGTAGGTTTCAGAAAAATTGATGCACTATTATTCGGTACGATGCTCCCATGTTGGGCTCTTACTTGAGTAAGTCTTGTCTGTCTAGTCTTTTCGGTCTAGTCTTGTGTGTCTAGTCTGTATAGTCGTGTCTACCTTGTCTTGTCTGCCTGGTCTTGTCTTTCTAGTCTGTCTACTCTTGTCTGTCTAGTCGTGTCTATCTTGTCTTGTCTGCCTGGTCTTGTCTTATAGTCTATAGGCAATAGATTCGGATTAAAAAGGAATTAAATTAAGTCCTTTGAACCCTCGTATAGTTTGTGATGAATATATAGGAGCTTTATTTGAATAGTGCACGGAAGTGCTATTTATTGATTTTCCTCGGAATTGATGTTCTTCAGACATGCAGTTGGACATGCACCTTCTCAGAACTCTGCAGTACTTTCAAATTAACGATTATTGGTGTTATTTAAGACAGAAAACTAATTATCTATGAATATTTATAACCAAGCAAAAAATTCAATATTTGGAAGACACATAATATAAAAAATTCTTGATTTTTGTAATAATTTCAATTTTCCATTTTTTTTTAATTTGCAATTTTGTGTCTGAAAATTTTTCAATTTCCCATTAAAAAAAAAACAATTTCAACCCATAATTTTTAAATTTGAAATTTTGTGTCGATGAAAATATTTTTAGTCACAAAAGTCAATTAATAAACATGCCAACAGTTAATAAACAAGATAAATAATTTAATGAAACCTAAATAAATTGTTCAGATTTCATAGAATTCCGTTGCTTTTTTATAGATTTTTGTAATTCGATTTTTATATAGTTGAAAATTGCCATTAAATAAGCAATCGAACTGAAAAATGTTTATAATCACAAAATAAACAATTTGCATTGCATAGAAGGAGGACAAATATATTTATTGTATACATGATATAAAATGGTCTACCGACCACGAAGTCCTTCTGCCCTCATGCGACCATAACAGGACACTTCATTGTATATTCTTTAAGCTTGACAAATTCTTGACTTTTGTAATTTTAATTTTCTAAAATTTAAAAACTTGGAATGGCAATCTAACTTTGAAAATTTGGTTTCATTATGTCTAAGAGTTTTTTTTTAGACAAATTGAGACTTTGACTTGACAAACTTGTCTTTAACTAGTTTTGACTTATCTTAAATTAGACTATTTTTTTGTGAAATTTCAAATTACATTTTTTGAGAAATTATCAATTTTAAAACGTTGATAATCATGTTCATTTGTCATTTCTCATTCCTTTCTCCCCCGATGAATTTTCTTTGCGATAAATTGTCTTAAATAGTCATCATTAATAATGTTTTGATCATTTTTCATCATTTTTTTTGCAAGTTAGAACAACCTTCACATTGACACATCAAAAATATCTTGTTTTGATTACAAAATTATCGTACCATAACAAAAGACAAAAACAATTAAAATTATTAAAATGTTATAATAATAACATGTTTATTTCAAAGTGAATAAATAAATCTCTTTTTTCTTTACATACTTTACAACTAGTCCTTGCAATTAGGTCACATTCTATATACTGTACTTATTATAAACCTATCAACCTAAAAAAGACGAAGTTTTTATAAATATAGTGTGTCAGTTTAGCTGTATAGCAAAGTTAGAATTACTTGCGGTCTGTACTTAGTTCAATCGATATACCTCGCCGTTATAAAATCTAATTTCCGTCACGTTTTCTGGCATACGCCAATGGTTTAACAGACCTATATTTTTTTCGTTTAATTTTTATGTGTCAGCGATAAAATAAAAACATTTTTTTATGCGACCACGTCCACGGTCACAAAATAATAATAATCGCTTATCGAGAATCCTACGCTCTCATATCACAATAGGTATTTTTGACAAAAGATAATCTATCAAAAACAGCTTATAAAACAAGACTACACAATATTTTCTTATCAAGAATTACACCAAATAATGTAATCGTTAACCTTTACTAACCACTTTCGTTTATTTAATTAATAAACCGCAATTTCGTAAATCTTAAACGTTTCAACGTTTTCGTAAATCTTTCTTGGTCGAACCGGTTACAACAAATATCCATAATTTTTCGTTATCTAGAAAAATGCAAGGTCGCGAAATATCCAGCTCGCATGCACCACAATCAATAATAACATACAACAAAAATTGAACATGCATATTAATGCTTTATTACATAGATAACATGCAACACCGTCTAGTTTCGCAAATCCAATTGCTTAGAAATCTTCCTGTAAACAATTCCATAAATATAGATAGAATATAATAGACACACAAATGCCAAAAACCACACAGCAAATATTAGACGGTAAAGGCTATATATAGTTTAGGCGTAATACACTAGATTAAATTTAAGCACTGTTTTTTTTTATTAAGTTTATTAATTTTATTAATCTCTTGGTAGATAGATTAGGGACGGGCAGATGTTAATTCTCTTACCGATTCTGAAATGTCGCATTGTAAGCGAATTAGAAACGTCGGTCTAATTAAAATTGCGTTGAACTAAATAACGAAGAACAACAACGTGCATCACTTCCTGTTAGGCGCTTTCTCGGTGTTACCTAGCTTCCGGTTCCGCGTTGACTCTCACCGATATCTAATTAGTACGCAAAAAATATAAGAATTACATTCAGTTCTAATTCTAGCGCTAGAAAAAGTTGCTAAAGAAACAGAATATTTGTTAAACGAGATAATGTAAAGACAGTAGTAAGCAAGATTGATAGATAGATGTCGGGCTTGTAGTCTAATGACTACAGTCTAATGAGTTAGAGCGAACTAACAAATCTGGAGGTCCCTGGTTCGATTCTCGGGGGTTTATGGGCCTACAAAGTGAAAAATGTGTGACCCGCTATTCATATTGGACCAAATTTAAAAAAAGCAATATAAACAAGACTAGACAGGCAATTCTAGCGAAATAAAACTAGACGAATTAGACTAGGCTAACTAAACTAGGCAGATAAAATTGGAGAAACTAAATATATATACTATGACAGTCAGAGCTAGATAAATTAGAAAACGATTTAATTTAAATTTGTATACCGATTTTGAGGAATTATTTTATAATGAGTGGTAGATAAGCAGTTGTTTGATGAGGTGTTGATAAAATCGGGAATGTTTCTGTTGATTGGATGGGAACTAAATGTTGACAGATGTTGTCCGAAGAATATTTTCGGTAGTTTATCGCTTTATTTTTTAATTATTGGCAATTTCTTTGAGACACACAAGGTTTTAATTTTTTTCTTATATATAGATTGAATGTAGATAAAATGCCAGAAATATTTGCATATTTAATTATAGAATTAGTTATATATTGCAAATAACGAGTATTAAATCGACAAATTTTGAATTACTTTGAGACGCTTTGTCCGCAATACAAGTTACGTTTCCATAAAATATACTGTGTTGTTCGGAAAGTAATTTCGTTTTTGATTTGTTCATGAACATGAATGGTAATGTTTTACACCACAGGTTCACTGGGGTCCCTGTAGCCATGGCAGGGACCGTGAGACCGCGAAATATTGAAAACCGGTTGGAAATAGTTCAAGAAGACGATGATATATTGTACACTTTTTAGTTCTTTTTTCTACTATTTCAATTCATTTTATGTTTCATTTCATTCATTTAGAAAAATTAGAGATACATTTTTACCAATATATATTGTAATAACGTAATGCCTATGAGATTATTGAGCAAGAAGGTCTGAAGGACAACGTGAAAAGCCTAGGATTGGGGTGGGGGGTGATACAGAAAGATAGTTTTCAAGAGTTGGTCCGCAAATAAAAATTTGTTGAAAAGGGTGTCGTCAGACTACATATGTTTAAGAACCACTGTGTTAAACTAAATGAAAGTTTTATTCAATTATACATTGACCGTAGTTTTGACCATTTGCTATATGCATATGCTATCTTTCCATCTTTCTGGTAATACAACAAACAACTTTACGTAATAATTTTTTATAAATAAACCTTGCAATAATGTAATCTGTCAAAATATGTAATGAGACAATGTTATTGAGAATGAAGTCTATGAGTCCGGAATGGACAGATAAATCCTGACTGATAAGACTAGTCAAAGAAGACTCGATAGATAAGAGTTGACAGACAAGACTAGACATACTAGAATCGACAAACAAGACTAGAGAGATACGGCTAGAGAGACAAGACTCGATGAAGGAAACTAGACAGACAAGACTAGACAAACAAGACAAGACAAGACAGTCTATTTTGTTGTTTTTTCATATGCAAGCATATAAAACCCAGCATTCCATCAAATACGACACTATGCTGGATGTAACGATTTCTACTGACTATTTACAGGGGCGTCTCTTGACCCAAATTGTTAACACCTAAACTGACTGTCGTGGTCCAGTCTGGACAATTTCTTAGCGTGTTTATCGAACATGTACCACCACTTTGGGGTTTTCTACTCTACTTAAATCATCCTGATTGTTGGGCCACGTCAGTCCATGCTGTTGCATTTCTGTCACTAAGGATCGTCTCCATAGTGCTGTTTCTATACAGGAAAATATAACGTGTGCCGTGTCGTCGTTTTCCCCACACTCGCAGAGGGGAGAATCTTTTTTCCCAAATCTGTGGAGATAAACCTTGAAGTTGCCATGGCTAGTCAAAATTTGGATAGTTTGGTGGGATAGACTGACGTTTAAGCTGCACCAAGCCTTTATTGATGGTATAAACAGTTTAGTCCACAAGCCTGTTGTAGCTGCATTCCATCTGTCCTGCCAGAGATTATCGAAATGTCTCTTGGAACCAGATTTCAGCGCTTGTTTAGACAATTTGTCGTATGCAATTGGCAGATGATTATTGCTTGCTACGAGTTTGCGAGCCAATCTGCTCTCTCATTGCCTTCGACACAGTATAGGCTTTAATCCAATGCCATCGGATAATATTTTTCCTTGAAACTCCTACAGCTGTCGTCTATGTCTCCATCAACAGTTAACCAGTGAACTGTCCCTCCAAACTTTCAGTGCATCGAGGACATATCGGCTGTCATAGATTATGGAGCAGTGACTATTGCTGTGATTTTCAACATATTGGAAGGCATGTAGTATGGCAATGAGCTCTGCTTGGAATATTGAGCAGTAGTGTTCCAACCTAATGAGTTTGTGGTGAACCTGCTCGCCGTTGTTATAGGCAACGAATGCAGCTCCTGTGCCATTGCTGGATTTCGAACCGTCCGTGTATACCCGAAGATGGAAAAGATTTGACAGTGTCAAATGGTACATAACCTATGAAAATTTTGAATGGTGAATGTGTTCTTGTATGTTAATGTTCAGTTCGATATTGTTCAAACTATTTGGTAAGCCTATAATGTCTTTGATTAACGTATCGTCTGCAAATTGGTGTAAGCTGTAGAGAGTTAGTTGCTTGAGGCGGATGTCTACTGGAAGGAGACCTGTAATCACAGAAGCTAACTCTGTGGATATTGTACGATAGGCTTTCGCAGCGCGGATGCTGCTGAGGCGCTGTATGTCCAAGAGCTTGAGGTTTCCTTTCACGCCACATGATTTCTGACAAATCGGACCTCCATATAATAATGCAGGTTCTATCGCGCTGCGATAGATTTCGGAGAGCTCTGTTCTTCCTAGACCCCATTCCTTCCTTGCAGCGATACCTAATTTTATAAATAGGGAAATATCCTATGTTCTGGACCAGCCTTATTATGGAGAATTTACATGGGGCCAGCCTTCTTATGGGAATTTACATGGGCAGCCTGCTTATGAACGTTTTACATTTACCAGCCTTAAACAGCTTTCAATCAGCTTTAAACAGCTTTCAATCTGCTTTAAACAGCTTTCAATCAGCTTTAAGGGGTCAATCAGGTCTCTTTCAGACCAACAATAGTTCTGCTTGTACAAAGCAGAAGAGTATCATCGGCATAAGCTATCATCTTGCTCTCTTCAGGCAGATT
Source organism: Phosphuga atrata (assembly GCA_944588485.1). NCBI lineage: Eukaryota > Metazoa > Arthropoda > Insecta > Coleoptera > Silphidae > Phosphuga > Phosphuga atrata. The sequence continues at coordinate 25,619,245 of OX155893.1, forward strand.
TCTTTCAAAGATGGTTCCATACAAAATACTCCAAAAACCTGGACCTGATTTAGAACCCTGTGGACATCCTTTGCTAATTCTTTTCTCGACCTTAATGGCCTTGCGCTCTGAAATGTAGCTCCTGGCTAATTTGATGAGATTTTCAGGACAACCTTTCTCTATTAGCCTGCAGATAATAAGCGGCCACCGGGCATTATCGAATGCCCCACTAATGTCTAAGGCTATGACATAACAATAATACTTAGAATTTACCGACTCACGTATGAACCTGACCTCTTCAGAAATAGCCTGAACTGTTCCAACCCCTTTTCTAAACTCAAATTGATTTTGATTTATCAGCTTGTGCCAGTGGAAGTGATGTTCGATTCTCGACATGAGTAAAGAATCTAGCACCTTTCCGGCAGCAGGAAGTAATCTTATGGGTCTGAAGTCCTTCGTGGATTGTGCCGGTTTGTTGGGTTTGATGATGATCTTGATGAGTTGCTCTTTCCAACAGGATGGGACATACTATAGACAAGACTAGACAGACAAGACTAGACAGACAAGACTAGACAGACAAGACTAGACAGACAAGACTAGACAGACAAGACTAGACAGACAAGACTAGACAGACAAGACTAGACAGACAAGACTAGACAGACAAGACTAGACAGACAAGACTAGACAGACAAGACTAGACAGACAAGACTAGACAGACAAGACTAGACAGACAAGACTAGACAGACAAGACTAGACAGACAAGACTAGACAGACAAGACTAGACAGACAAGACTAGACAGACAAGACTAGACAGACAAGACTAGACAGACAAGACTAGACAGACAAGACTAGACAGACAAGACTAGACAGACAAGACTAGACAGACAAGACTAGACAGACAAGACTAGACAGACAAGACTAGACAGACAAGACTAGACAGACAAGACTAGACAGACAAGACTAGACAGACAAGACTAGACAGACAAGACTAGACAGACAAGACTAGACAGACAAGACTAGACAGACAAGACTAGACAGACAAGACTAGACAGACAAGACTAGACAGACAAGACTAGACAGACAAGACTAGACAGACAAGACTAGACAGACAAGACTAGACAGACAAGACTAGACAGACAAGACTAGACAGACAAGACTAGACAGACAAGACTAGACAGACAAGACTAGACAGACAAGACTAGACAGACAAGACTAGACAGACAAGACTAGACAGACAAGACTAGACAGACAAGACTAGACAGACAAGACTAGACAGACAAGACTAGACAGACAAGACTAGACAGACAAGACTAGACAGACAAGACTAGACAGACAAGACTAGACAGACAAGACTAGACAGACAAGACTAGACAGACAAGACTAGACAGACAAGACTAGACAGACAAGACTAGACAGACAAGACTAGACAGACAAGACTAGACAGACAAGACTAGACAGACAAGACTAGACAGACAAGACTAGACAGACAAGACTAGACAGACAAGACTAGACAGACAAGACTAGACAGACAAGACTAGACAGACAAGACTAGACAGACAAGACTAGACAGACAAGACTAGACAGACAAGACTAGACAGACAAGACTAGACAGACAAGACTAGACAGACAAGACTAGACAGACAAGACTAGACAGACAAGACTAGACAGACAAGACTAGACAGACAAGACTAGACAGACAAGACTAGACAGACAAGACTAGACAGACAAGACTAGACAGACAAGACTAGACAGACAAGACTAGACAGACAAGACTAGACAGACAAGACTAGACAGACAAGACTAGACAGACAAGACTAGACAGACAAGACTAGACAGACAAGACTAGACAGACAAGACTAGACAGACAAGACTAGACAGACAAGACTAGACAGACAAGACTAGACAGACAAGACTAGACAGACAAGACTAGACAGACAAGACTAGACAGACAAGACTAGACAGACAAGACTAGACAGACAAGACTAGACAGACAAGACTAGACAGACAAGACTAGACAGACAAGACTAGACAGACAAGACTAGACAGACAAGACTAGACAGACAAGACTAGACAGACAAGACTAGACAGACAAGACTAGACAGACAAGACTAGACAGACAAGACTAGACAGACAAGACTAGACAGACAAGACTAGACAGACAAGACTAGACAGACAAGACTAGACAGACAAGACTAGACAGACAAGACTAGACAGACAAGACTAGACAGACAAGACTAGACAGACAAGACTAGACAGACAAGACTAGACAGACAAGACTAGACAGACAAGACTAGACAGACAAGACTAGACAGACAAGACTAGACAGACAAGACTAGACAGACAAGACTAGACAGACAAGACTAGACAGACAAGACTAGACAGACAAGACTAGACAGACAAGACTAGACAGACAAGACTAGACAGACAAGACTAGACAGACAAGACTAGACAGACAAGACTAGACAGACAAGACTAGACAGACAAGACTAGACAGACAAGACTAGACAGACAAGACTAGACAGACAAGACTAGACAGACAAGACTAGACAGACAAGACTAGACAGACAAGACTAGACAGACAAGACTAGACAGACAAGACTAGACAGACAAGACTAGACAGACAAGACTAGACAGACAAGACTAGACAGACAAGACTAGACAGACAAGACTAGACAGACAAGACTAGACAGACAAGACTAGACAGACAAGACTAGACAGACAAGACTAGACAGACAAGACTAGACAGACAAGACTAGACAGACAAGACTAGACAGACAAGACTAGACAGACAAGACTAGACAAGACTAGACAGACAAGACTAGACAGACAAGACTAGACAGACAAGACTAGACAGACAAGACTAGACAGACAAGACTAGACAGACAAGACTAGACAGACAAGACTAGACAGACAAGACTAGACAGACAAGACTAGACAGACAAGACTAGACAGACAAGACTAGACAGACAAGACTAGACAGACAAGACTAGACAGACAAGACTAGACAGACAAGACTAGACAGACAAGACTAGACAGACAAGACTAGACAGACAAGACTAGACAGACAAGACTAGACAGACAAGACTAGACAGACAAGACTAGACAGACAAGACTAGACAGACAAGACTAGACAGACAAGACTAGACAGACAAGACTAGACAGACAAGACTAGACAGACAAGACTAGACAGACAAGACTAGACAGACAAGACTAGACAGACAAGACTAGACAGACAAGACTAGACAGACAAGACTAGACAGACAAGACTAGACAGACAAGACTAGACAGACAAGACTAGACAGACAAGACTAGACAGACAAGACTAGACAGACAAGACTAGACAGACAAGACTAGACAGACAAGACTAGACAGACAAGACTAGACAGACAAGACTAGACAGACAAGACTAGACAGACAAGACTAGACAGACAAGACTAGACAGACAAGACTAGACAGACAAGACTAGACAGACAAGACTAGACAGACAAGACTAGACAGACAAGACTAGACAGACAAGACTAGACAGACAAGACTAGACAGACAAGACTAGACAGACAAGACTAGACAGACAAGACTAGACAGACAAGACTAGACAGACAAGACTAGACAGACAAGACTAGACAGACAAGACTAGACAGACAAGACTAGACAGACAAGACTAGACAGACAAGACTAGACAGACAAGACTAGACAGACAAGACTAGACAGACAAGACTAGACAGACAAGACTAGACAGACAAGACTAGACAGACAAGACTAGACAGACAAGACTAGACAGACAGACAAGACTAGACAGACAAGACTAGACAGACAAGACTAGACAGACAAGACTAGACAGACAAGACTAGACAGACAAGACTAGACAGACAAGACTAGACAGACAAGACTAGACAGACAAGACTAGACAGACAAGACTAGACAGACAAGACTAGACAGACAAGACTAGACAGACAAGACTAGACAGACAAGACTAGACAGACAAGACTAGACAGACAAGACTAGACAGACAAGACTAGACAGACAAGACTAGACAGACAAGACTAGACAGACAAGACTAGACAGACAAGACTAGACAGACAAGACTAGACAGACAAGACTAGACAGACAAGACTAGACAGACAAGACTAGACAGACAAGACTAGACAGACAAGACTAGACAGACAAGACTAGACAGACAAGACTAGACAGACAAGACTAGACAGACAAGACTAGACAGACAAGACTAGACAGACAAGACTAGACAGACAAGACTAGACAGACAAGACTAGACAGACAAGACTAGACAGACAAGACTAGACAGACAAGACTAGACAGACAAGACTAGACAGACAAGACTAGACAGACAAGACTAGACAGACAAGACTAGACAGACAAGACTAGACAGACAAGACTAGACAGACAAGACTAGACAGACAAGACTAGACAGACAAGACTAGACAGACAAGACTAGACAGACAAGACTAGACAGACAAGACTAGACAGACAAGACTAGACAGACAAGACTAGACAGACAAGACTAGACAGACAAGACTAGACAGACAAGACTAGACAGACAAGACTAGACAGACAAGACTAGACAGACAAGACTAGACAGACAAGACTAGACAGACAAGACTAGACAGACAAGACTAGACAGACAAGACTAGACAGACAAGACTAGACAGACAAGACTAGACAGACAAGACTAGACAGACAAGACTAGACAGACAAGACTAGACAGACAAGACTAGACAGACAAGACTAGACAGACAAGACTAGACAGACAAGACTAGACAGACAAGACTAGACAGACAAGACTAGACAGACAAGACTAGACAGACAAGACTAGACAGACAAGACTAGACAGACAAGACTAGACAGACAAGACTAGACAGACAAGACTAGACAGACAAGACTAGACAGACAAGACTAGACAGACAAGACTAGACAGACAAGACTAGACAGACAAGACTAGACAGACAAGACTAGACAGACAAGACTAGACAGACAAGACTAGACAGACAAGACTAGACAGACAAGACTAGACAGACAAGACTAGACAGACAAGACTAGACAGACAAGACTAGACAGACAAGACTAGACAGACAAGACTAGACAGACAAGACTAGACAGACAAGACTAGACAGACAAGACTAGACAGACAAGACTAGACAGACAAGACTAGACAGACAAGACTAGACAGACAAGACTAGACAGACAAGACTAGACAGACAAGACTAGACAGACAAGACTAGACAGACAAGACTAGACAGACAAGACTAGACAGACAAGACTAGACAGACAAGACTAGACAGACAAGACTAGACAGACAAGACTAGACAGACAAGACTAGACAGACAAGACTAGACAGACAAGACTAGACAGACAAGACTAGACAGACAAGACTAGACAGACAAGACTAGACAGACAAGACTAGACAGACAAGACTAGACAGACAAGACTAGACAGACAAGACTAGACAGACAAGACTAGACAGACAAGACTAGACAGACAAGACTAGACAGACAAGACTAGACAGACAAGACTAGACAGACAAGACTAGACAGACAAGACTAGACAGACAAGACTAGACAGACAAGACTAGACAGACAAGACTAGACAGACAAGACTAGACAGACAAGACTAGACAGACAAGACTAGACAGACAAGACTAGACAGACAAGACTAGACAGACAAGACTAGACAGACAAGACTAGACAGACAAGACTAGACAGACAAGACTAGACAGACAAGACTAGACAGACAAGACTAGACAGACAAGACTAGACAGACAAGACTAGACAGACAAGACTAGACAGACAAGACTAGACAGACAAGACTAGACAGACAAGACTAGACAGACAAGACTAGACAGACAAGACTAGACAGACAAGACTAGACAGACAAGACTAGACAGACAAGACTAGACAGACAAGACTAGACAGACAAGACTAGACAGACAAGACTAGACAGACAAGACTAGACAGACAAGACTAGACAGACAAGACTAGACAGACAAGACTAGACAGACAAGACTAGACAGACAAGACTAGACAGACAAGACTAGACAGACAAGACTAGACAGACAAGACTAGACAGACAAGACTAGACAGACAAGACTAGACAGACAAGACTAGACAGACAAGACTAGACAGACAAGACTAGACAGACAAGACTAGACAGACAAGACTAGACAGACAAGACTAGACAGACAAGACTAGACAGACAAGACTAGACAGACAAGACTAGACAGACAAGACTAGACAGACAAGACTAGACAGACAAGACTAGACAGACAAGACTAGACAGACAAGACTAGACAGACAAGACTAGACAGACAAGACTAGACAGACAAGACTAGACAGACAAGACTAGACAGACAAGACTAGACAGACAAGACTAGACAGACAAGACTAGACAGACAAGACTAGACAGACAAGACTAGACAGACAAGACTAGACAGACAAGACTAGACAGACAAGACTAGACAGACAAGACTAGACAGACAAGACTAGACAGACAAGACTAGACAGACAAGACTAGACAGACAAGACTAGACAGACAAGACTAGACAGACAAGACTAGACAGACAAGACTAGACAGACAAGACTAGACAGACAAGACTAGACAGACAAGACTAGACAGACAAGACTAGACAGACAAGACTAGACAGACAAGACTAGACAGACAAGACTAGACAGACAAGACTAGACAGACAAGACTAGACAGACAAGACTAGACAGACAAGACTAGACAGACAAGACTAGACAGACAAGACTAGACAGACAAGACTAGACAGACAAGACTAGACAGACAAGACTAGACAGACAAGACTAGACAGACAAGACTAGACAGACAAGACTAGACAGACAAGACTAGACAGACAAGACTAGACAGACAAGACTAGACAGACAAGACTAGACAGACAAGACTAGACAGACAAGACTAGACAGACAAGACTAGACAGACAAGACTAGACAGACAAGACTAGACAGACAAGACTAGACAGACAAGACTAGACAGACAAGACTAGACAGACAAGACTAGACAGACAAGACTAGACAGACAAGACTAGACAGACAAGACTAGACAGACAAGACTAGACAGACAAGACTAGACAGACAAGACTAGACAGACAAGACTAGACAGACAAGACTAGACAGACAAGACTAGACAGACAAGACTAGACAGACAAGACTAGACAGACAAGACTAGACAGACAAGACTAGACAGACAAGACTAGACAGACAAGACTAGACAGACAAGACTAGACAGACAAGACTAGACAGACAAGACTAGACAGACAAGACTAGACAGACAAGACTAGACAGACAAGACTAGACAGACAAGACTAGACAGACAAGACTAGACAGACAAGACTAGACAGACAAGACTAGACAGACAAGACTAGACAGACAAGACTAGACAGACAAGACTAGACAGACAAGACTAGACAGACAAGACTAGACAGACAAGACTAGACAGACAAGACTAGACAGACAAGACTAGACAGACAAGACTAGACAGACAAGACTAGACAGACAAGACTAGACAGACAAGACTAGACAGACAAGACTAGACAGACAAGACTAGACAGACAAGACTAGACAGACAAGACTAGACAGACAAGACTAGACAGACAAGACTAGACAGACAAGACTAGACAGACAAGACTAGACAGACAAGACTAGACAGACAAGACTAGACAGACAAGACTAGACAGACAAGACTAGACAGACAAGACTAGACAGACAAGACTAGACAGACAAGACTAGACAGACAAGACTAGACAGACAAGACTAGACAGACAAGACTAGACAGACAAGACTAGACAGACAAGACTAGACAGACAAGACTAGACAGACAAGACTAGACAGACAAGACTAGACAGACAAGACTAGACAGACAAGACTAGACAGACAAGACTAGACAGACAAGACTAGACAGACAAGACTAGACAGACAAGACTAGACAGACAAGACTAGACAGACAAGACTAGACAGACAAGACTAGACAGACAAGACTAGACAGACAAGACTAGACAGACAAGACTAGACAGACAAGACTAGACAGACAAGACTAGACAGACAAGACTAGACAGACAAGACTAGACAGACAAGACTAGACAGACAAGACTAGACAGACAAGACTAGACAGACAAGACTAGACAGACAAGACTAGACAGACAAGACTAGACAGACAAGACTAGACAGACAAGACTAGACAGACAAGACTAGACAGACAAGACTAGACAGACAAGACTAGACAGACAAGACTAGACAGACAAGACTAGACAGACAAGACTAGACAGACAAGACTAGACAGACAAGACTAGACAGACAAGACTAGACAGACAAGACTAGACAGACAAGACTAGACAGACAAGACTAGACAGACAAGACTAGACAGACAAGACTAGACAGACAAGACTAGACAGACAAGACTAGACAGACAAGACTAGACAGACAAGACTAGACAGACAAGACTAGACAGACAAGACTAGACAGACAAGACTAGACAGACAAGACTAGACAGACAAGACTAGACAGACAAGACTAGACAGACAAGACTAGACAGACAAGACTAGACAGACAAGACTAGACAGACAAGACTAGACAGACAAGACTAGACAGACAAGACTAGACAGACAAGACTAGACAGACAAGACTAGACAGACAAGACTAGACAGACAAGACTAGACAGACAAGACTAGACAGACAAGACTAGACAGACAAGACTAGACAGACAAGACTAGACAGACAAGACTAGACAGACAAGACTAGACAGACAAGACTAGACAGACAAGACTAGACAGACAAGACTAGACAGACAAGACTAGACAGACAAGACTAGACAGACAAGACTAGACAGACAAGACTAGACAGACAAGACTAGACAGACAAGACTAGACAGACAAGACTAGACAGACAAGACTAGACAGACAAGACTAGACAGACAAGACTAGACAGACAAGACTAGACAGACAAGACTAGACAGACAAGACTAGACAGACAAGACTAGACAGACAAGACTAGACAGACAAGACTAGACAGACAAGACTAGACAGACAAGACTAGACAGACAAGACTAGACAGACAAGACTAGACAGACAAGACTAGACAGACAAGACTAGACAGACAAGACTAGACAGACAAGACTAGACAGACAAGACTAGACAGACAAGACTAGACAGACAAGACTAGACAGACAAGACTAGACAGACAAGACTAGACAGACAAGACTAGACAGACAAGACTAGACAGACAAGACTAGACAGACAAGACTAGACAGACAAGACTAGACAGACAAGACTAGACAGACAAGACTAGACAGACAAGACTAGACAGACAAGACTAGACAGACAAGACTAGACAGACAAGACTAGACAGACAAGACTAGACAGACAAGACTAGACAGACAAGACTAGACAGACAAGACTAGACAGACAAGACTAGACAGACAAGACTAGACAGACAAGACTAGACAGACAAGACTAGACAGACAAGACTAGACAGACAAGACTAGACAGACAAGACTAGACAGACAAGACTAGACAGACAAGACTAGACAGACAAGACTAGACAGACAAGACTAGACAGACAAGACTAGACAGACAAGACTAGACAGACAAGACTAGACAGACAAGACTAGACAGACAAGACTAGACAGACAAGACTAGACAGACAAGACTAGACAGACAAGACTAGACAGACAAGACTAGACAGACAAGACTAGACAGACAAGACTAGACAGACAAGACTAGACAGACAAGACTAGACAGACAAGACTAGACAGACAAGACTAGACAGACAAGACTAGACAGACAAGACTAGACAGACAAGACTAGACAGACAAGACTAGACAGACAAGACTAGACAGACAAGACTAGACAGACAAGACTAGACAGACAAGACTAGACAGACAAGACTAGACAGACAAGACTAGACAGACAAGACTAGACAGACAAGACTAGACAGACAAGACTAGAAGACAAGACTAGACAGACAAGACTAGACAGACAAGACTAGACAGACAAGACTAGACAGACAAGACTAGACAGACAAGACTAGACAGACAAGACTAGACAGACAAGACTAGACAGACAAGACTAGACAGACAAGACTAGACAGACAAGACTAGACAGACAAGACTAGACAGACAAGACTAGACAGACAAGACTAGACAGACAAGACTAGACAGACAAGACTAGACAGACAAGACTAGACAGACAAGACTAGACAGACAAGACTAGACAGACAAGACTAGACAGACAAGACTAGACAGACAAGACTAGACAGACAAGACTAGACAGACAAGACTAGACAGACAAGACTAGACAGACAAGACTAGACAGACAAGACTAGACAGACAAGACTAGACAGACAAGACTAGACAGACAAGACTAGACAGACAAGACTAGACAGACAAGACTAGACAGACAAGACTAGACAGACAAGACTAGACAGACAAGACTAGACAGACAAGACTAGACAGACAAGACTAGACAGACAAGACTAGACAGACAAGACTAGACAGACAAGACTAGACAGACAAGACTAGACAGACAAGACTAGACAGACAAGACTAGACAGACAAGACTAGACAGACAAGACTAGACAGACAAGACTAGACAGACAAGACTAGACAGACAAGACTAGACAGACAAGACTAGACAGACAAGACTAGACAGACAAGACTAGACAGACAAGACTAGACAGACAAGACTAGACAGACAAGACTAGACAGACAAGACTAGACAGACAAGACTAGACAGACAAGACTAGACAGACAAGACTAGACAGACAAGACTAGACAGACAAGACTAGACAGACAAGACTAGACAGACAAGACTAGACAGACAAGACTAGACAGACAAGACTAGACAGACAAGACTAGACAGACAAGACTAGACAGACAAGACTAGACAGACAAGACTAGACAGACAAGACTAGACAGACAAGACTAGACAGACAAGACTAGACAGACAAGACTAGACAGACAAGACTAGACAGACAAGACTAGACAGACAAGACTAGACAGACAAGACTAGACAGACAAGACTAGACAGACAAGACTAGACAGACAAGACTAGACAGACAAGACTAGACAGACAAGACTAGACAGACAAGACTAGACAGACAAGACTAGACAGACAAGACTAGACAGACAAGACTAGACAGACAAGACTAGACAGACAAGACTAGACAGACAAGACTAGACAGACAAGACTAGACAGACAAGACTAGACAGACAAGACTAGACAGACAAGACTAGACAGACAAGACTAGACAGACAAGACTAGACAGACAAGACTAGACAGACAAGACTAGACAGACAAGACTAGACAGACAAGACTAGACAGACAAGACTAGACAGACAAGACTAGACAGACAAGACTAGACAGACAAGACTAGACAGACAAGACTAGACAGACAAGACTAGACAGACAAGACTAGACAGACAAGACTAGACAGACAAGACTAGACAGACAAGACTAGACAGACAAGACTAGTCAGACTAGACAGACAAAGCTGGACGGACAAGATTAGACAGACAAGACTCGACAGACAAAACTAGGCAGACAAATCTACTCAAACAAGACAAGACTAGAGAGAAGAGCCTAGACAAGCAAGGCTGGACAGACAAGACTAGGCAGACAAGACTAGACAGATAAGGCTAGAGAGATAAGACTAGGTAGACGAGACTAGACGGACAAGACTAGTCAGATAAGATTAGCTGGAAAATTCTTCACATGCAAGATTAGTCAGACAAGACTAGACAGACAAGACTAAACAGACAAGACTAGGCAGATAAGTCTTCTAAACAGACAAGTCTACACAGACAAGATTAGACAGATAAAACTAAGATAGTAAGATAGACAAGACAAGACCGTGAAGATTCTCTAATATTTTATGGTTTTCTAATTTGTTTTTAGTATTTATTAATGATTTGTTAATGATGAGTTAGTTGTCCCAAACTTTTTTTTGGTTTTTCTAGTTTATGGTAGTTATTCTTATAATCATTCTTGGCTTTTCATTTTTTTTTAAAGATCTCGTCATTTTTCTTGGTTTTTCTAAATAAAGGGATATAAAGTAAATAAGGGGTGAACAGACAGACATGAATGAACAGAATAGATTAGACAAAGGCTTTTCAGACGTGAATAGTTAAACATTACTAGACAGACTAAAGCAGTCAGTACTAAGGAGGCATGACTATGCGAACAAGACTGGACAGACAGGAACAGACAGATAAGAGTAGACAGAAGAGTTTAGATACACAAAATTAGATAAGTCTAGACAGACACTATTAGAAGACACACAAGATAAGGCAAATAAATCTTGACAGACAATATTATTTTTTTTCATAGCTTTTCTATTTCTTTTTCTTCTTTCCTTTTTTTTCTGTTTGTTTTTGTTTTTAGTTTGGGCTTTACTTTGTTTTTATACATTGTTTTTGTTTTTCTTAGTTTTGCTTAGATTTTTCTTTCATTTTATAATTCTTTTTATTTTCTGAATAGGTTGGTTGCCACTGTTACTACGTGGTAATTCATTCTTACATTGAATTGAAAAATTCACTATGTTTTTACCACACTTATAATATGTAAAAATGTTATATGACTTATTATTCATAGTTATATTTTCTACATTTACCTTCACGACTCAAGTTTCGACGTTTGACGTTCATTTTCTTTTTATTATCATTTAGTTTTAATTGTTCTCCTTATTCTTCTTAGTTTTTCTAGAAATCTAACAAAATTAAATAAAAAAATAGATAAATTAATATTTTATTTATCAAATGTTTCATCAAACTACACAAACAAAATATAGACATACAAAACGATACCTACCTATGAGACTTGATAGACTAGACCAGTGGTGCCCAACTTTTTTCATACCATGCACTAATTTTTTAACAGACGAGTTCAGATGCGCCATATATCTCGACCAATATTTTTATACCATCTTACACTTTAATGGGTAAGGATTGGTAAATAAGATAAGGAAAAGGAATAACTTAATTAAGCAGATAAATGACTTAATTAACACCAGTTTAATTAAACCAATCTTCAATAATCCGTGATGATCTCTTGTACGAGAGGGTGATCACTTCATGAAAATTCATCATCGGTGAAAATAACTCTGACACAGAGAATGAGTTCAACTTGGAACTTGGAGCTGTCTGTACTCTCTGCTTATTAGAAGGTGTCCTGGCCCTGGTGTATGTTCAATAATCCTTTTAATCGAGATATTTTTGTATGTAATTAACTTTTTTAAATAATTCACTTCTACTATCACTTCTGCGCTTATTTTGGTCATTTTAGTTTGCACTGTATATGCAAAAAAAGTAATAAAAAAACAATATAAAAGTACAAGAGTATATTGTGCAACTAGGGCGGTAAGTTGTCAATTGTGTACGAGAGCGAAATTGGGCGCACGACCGAGGTGAGTGCGCTCATTCGCGCAATAGGGCAATTGATAATACCGCACGAATTGCAGATAATATATTTTATTACTCATGCGAGGGGACGTATCTTCAAGCTTGGGATCCAGGGGCCATAAAAAAAATAGAATCAAAAATGAAGAATTTGCTTTTTTAATTGTCTCCGGTGGTGTGGATTTCTTCATAAGAATTCTCATCAGTCTCCGGTATCACCATAGAATTTACACTCACTTTTAAACATTTTCTTTAATTTTAATTTTTATTTTGTAATGAAAAAAAAAAGTCATTTTCACGTCACTTTTTTAATATTGAGGTTTTGATTGTGTTTATTTTATGTATTCAATTGTTTTTTTGATATAGCGATTTTTATTGAATATGTGTGTGCGTTACCCAAGTTATGTGGTAATACGGCCAAAAATAGCCATTTGTCGCACTAAAAAAACGGGCGCCAAGATAGTACTTATCCCGCACGAGTAAAAAAAGTCTAAAACAAATAGATCATAGTTACGTACATCGTAACACATAAAATAAAAATACACCAACATAAAACGCTCTCGCAAAAACTTAAAATTCTGTAAGAGTCACTTTCTTATTGGGTCAACCATATTTCAACTATTTTATGTAATAAACTAAATAGCTTTGAAAATGAATCATAAACAAGGGTTTTACAGCGCCAATTTACAAAACACAGTTCTTAACTTTTCAAATATACTAACTGTAACTTTACAAATTAGAGGAACTTTTCGTGAGCAATAAAATAAAATAAATTTATAATACATTTCAATTGGCTACAAAAATTATTTTACATAAATTATTTAACATAAATATACAATTATTTTTCAAAAATGTCTAATCAATTAATTATCAGATCTACACGTTTTTTTCTTTTGGTTTTCCTCTTTTGTCAATTGTTACGTGGTACCAAGCAAGTAATGTGCCGTTAGTGAATAAAAAATGGTCAAGATTTTATTGATAATTATAAGAAATGACATAAAAATGTAGTATTTCACCATTTCTCAAAACTATTTCCTATCTCTATTAAAAAGAGTGCTGCGTTTGTCAATTTCCTTTTTTTGTCGGAAGTCTCCTTATTTTTATTTCTCATGCGAGATAAGTACTATCTTGGCACCCGTTTTTTAATGCGACAAATGACTGTTTTTTGCTGTATTACCACATAACTTGGGTAACGCCCGCATATATTCAATAAAAAGCTAAGTAATATTAAAAAAATATTACTAAAAAAAATAAACACAATCAGAACCTCAATATTAAAAACGTGACTTCAAAGTGTAATATTTTCTTTCATTACAAAATATAAATTAAAGAAAACGTTTTAAAATGAGAGTAAATTACACGGTGATGCCGGAGACTGATGAGAGTTCTTATGACGAATCCACACCACCGGAGACAATTGAAAAAGCAAATTATTAATTTTTTATTCTATTTTTGTATGGCCCCTGGATCCCAAACTTGTAAGATACGTCCCCTCGCATGAGTAATAAAAAATATTATCTGCAACTCGTGCGGTATTGTCAATTGCCCACGAGAGCGAAATAGGGCGCACGAACGAAGTGAGTGCGCCCTATTTCGCTCTCGTGGGCAATTGACAACTTACTGCCCTAGTTGCACGATATACTATTGTCAAATCAATTTCACATTATTATTAAATCATAATGAATGCTGAAAGAAGGCAAAACCCCAAAATTTCCAACGAGGTACGTACTCTTATTATCAAAGCAATGAACGATGGTAGTTCGCCTGTCCAAATAGGACTGCAATTTAATATCTTGCCAGACACCGGAAGACAAATTTAACAAGTGTATAAAAAAATCCACGAGGTTTAAAAATTAAAAATTTACTCTAGAGGACCAAGAAGATATATGCAGTTTGATTGATGATGACTGCACCTCGGCACCAAAACAAATTAAAACTAAATTATTAGAGCAAAGTTCAAAACTAGAAGTAAGCTTATCGACTGAGCTTTAAAGGGGTCGTCCATTAATCACGTGATGTTTTTGTAGCAACTTTTTAAGCCTCCCTCCCCACTGGTGATACGTGCTGAGGTTCAACGTGCGCGTTCAACGAAAAAATAAATATAAGTGATATGTCAATACACCCCCCCCCTACCCTCATGTGATATTTCGTGATTCTTCACAAATCAATCTCCCCCCCCCCCCCTTCGAGCCTCACATGAATAATGGACGATCCCAAAGGAATTTCACAATTCTGTAAAACGCATTTCCTTTGTGCCACAAAGGCGTAACACCCCAGATACTATGCAAAATAGGTTTGACTATGCTCTTCAATTTAACAGAATAATGATTGACAGAGAATATATTTTACAGCAAGAGATAAAAGCTTTTTGGCTTTTTTTTTGGTGTGGTGGAAGTTTGCTCAAGAGCGCCAGCGAGGTAGCAATCACACCGAACCAAAAAAACACTTTCATCTCTAGTAGTAAATGCATTTTTTCCACTGATTTCAGTTGTAGAATCCATAATTCTACTTTAATAAATCCAATTCGAAGCGAACTGTCAGAACTGCCAATAAAATTTAATTGTTGGTTTGGTCGTTTCCAAGGTAACATATTGCATTCTCATAGAAGGTGATACTTTTCAAATCAAATGTCCTAAATTTATTTCGGTTTTTTAAATAGTTTTAGGCTCGTTTTACGTTTGTACATAAAATATTTCATTGAAATTGATCTAATTAATAAGAAAGTCCATGCAAATTTGGTTAGTTTAGTGTTTTAATCGCGAAAATCATAAATTTAAAATGCTCATTTTCGTCTCTAGATATGAAAATATTTTCATCTCTAGAATGAAAAAATGTCACTTTCATGTTAGGGTAAGCCGTGGAAAAAATGCCATTTTCACATATATCAGTAGAAAAACATATTTTTCATTGCTGAATTTGGAATTTAAGTGAATTCTAGAAGATCGTTTGGAAGATCAGAGAAAAATAAAAGAGCCAAATAATTGATCCAAACAAAATTAAAGCCCAATTAAGAGGTCGAAATTATTCGATTGCTGCTGCAATGTGTATGAATTCATTATATTTGTTCACGGTCTAAGATAGGCCTTACAATGGGCCATTACAATGAGAACACTTTGGAGAATTCTTGACAACTTTAATTGACCACTTGGATGAAGATCATATAGGAGGGGCATATTTTGTAATGGGCAACGTCAGACAACGTTCCGATAGAGCGGAAGAAATTCAACAATTGATAAGTGCTAATGGACATGTTGCAGTATTTCTGCCACCATACAGTTCTTTTTTAAATCCCATAGAAGAGCTGTTTAACCAATGAAAAATAAGAGAAGTTAGCCCAAGGTTGAATATCAACTGTATGCCCAAATTCATAATGCGTCTGCAGCTATAACGCAAGAGCACTGCCAAAATTATGCTTGACACATGAGAACATTTTTTTATTACTCATGGGGGATAAGTACTATCTTGGCGCCCGTTTTTTAGTGCGACAAATGGCTGTTTTTGTCAATTCAATTATTACCACATAACTTGGGTAACGCATGCAATTATTCAATAAAAATCGCTAAGTTACATTAAGAAAAACAAATGAATAAATAAAATAAACACAATCAAAAGCTCAATATTGTGACAGAAATTTTTGTTTATTACAAAATAAAAATTAAAGAAATCGTTTTAAAATGAGTGTAAATGGTGATACCGGAGACTGATGAGAGTTCTTATGACGAATCCACACCACCGGAGACAATGGAAAAAGCAAATTCTTCATTTTTGATTCTATTTTTTTTTTTGATTGCCCCTGGACCTCAAACTTGTACAATAGGTCCTAGCATTCGCCATAAAAAATATTTTCTGCATCTCGTGCGTTATTGTCAATTGCCCTCACTTCGTTCGTGCGCCCAATTTCGCTCTTGTGAGCTCAGATTGGCTCAACAGAACTGAAATTTAGAACTAATTATCAAACATTTATTTTAAGTATTGCGTTAGTATTATTTCTGTTATCCTCTTCTCTTATGATAAAATTATGTCTTCAGCTCATACGTTTTGTTCTTGTTAACGTGAAAGAGTTTTAACAAATAGTGAATTTCATTTGACATATCACTGTCAAAGTGACGTAAAGTACTGACTAAAGAGGAAAACATAAAGAAAAACATTCTATAATTTAATCTGAATACAGTTTAAATGTTACTAGCGATTTTGTTTGCTTATTTATATCACAGATGTACTTTAATCTAGTTCGAGATTAGCGTATATTTACAACATAAATCTCGATTCTTGTAATCTGTCTTCTGGAATTTTCGCACTACAAAATAGCTGAAATATGATAGTCAAAAGCTAGTCTCTAGAACTGGCTGAAGCACATGTAACCCAATTCGTCATGTTTGGCGCATAAGCCGCGTTTTGGCCATCCTTGGACGATACTATATTAGACATCGTATAAAGTTAGATTGGCAATTCTAGATTTTATTAACTGGAATACAAATTTTGATGCATATTTTATAATTATATATATATTTTTTAAATATTGAATTCTTCCATAAATTATGACTTTTATTTGTTATGCCCAAGGTGGATTGAAACCAAATAAATGAAAGTTAAATTCTGCGAGAACTTTTCTTTCAAAATAAATAATAATATTCTAGCAAGCTATACGACAAGTGACAAGGAAGCTGTCAGAATCTAAAAATAAAACATGTCATTTAAAATAATTAGATTAATTAACATAATTTTAAAATTACAGAAATGAGTGAGACTAGATTATCCCGCATACCAATTTTATCGTCTACGCCGCTGAGACGTTCCACCAGTTTCCGCGACGGCGCCGGCTCCATCCCGTGGGAGGGTGGGGGCGCGTGTAGGCCGCAAGGACTACGCAGGACGACGTCGGCGGCCGGCGGCGGGACGCTGCGCAGGGGTAGATCGTTCATGGAGAGGGGCGAGCGTGGAAATGGGGTCGTCGACGGGGACAAGAGGCCCCCCTGCATGCGGCCGCAGGGCTGCAGGAACATCGGGGCCCAAACTGACACAGGCCAAGGGAACGACGACGCCCAAACGAACGGGAACCGCACACGCAGTTTGGTGAGTGGTTTTCCGAGGGTTGTTTAGAAAGCTTTAGTTGTTTTTCTGCCAGTGCTCGGGGGTTAACGCTCCGTGATTATACTATATCGATTTTGAAAAGAAAAACTGTAAAATGGTATGTAGGTTGAAACTTTTAGAGGCTTTGCTTACTAAGCGCTTTATAGATTTAATTAATCTAATTGGGCAATCTGACGGTGCTTTAAACGAAAGTTTTTATATAGTAAACATTTTCTTTAATAACGTGTTTGAAACTTTTTTTTTAGAAAAAAAAATGCTTTACTTGCTGAAGTATTCTAATCGTATTCGAAGTATTCTAAGTATTCTTTATAGATTTAGTTAATCTAATTGGGGATTCCGATGGTGCTTTAAACGGAAGTTTTTGTAATACCTGTATAGCAGGAATTTTCTTTAATAAAGTGCTGGGGAATTCAGGGAATTGTGTTCCAGGTCACGTGAATAGTAGTGCAGTTGGGTATTAGCTAACATTTTCCGGGTTAAATTTTCTCTTTGCGATCTACAAATATACTTTTTCATATATTGCCCAATATACCTCTAAGCCAAAATAATGTTTTAAATTATTGTTGTAGTCCATAATATTTACGGTGTAGTAATAACTTTAATCTTTAGATACGGTTATAATTTTTATTTAGTTTTTTACTCCTCATATAAATATAAAAATAAAGCATAAAAAACTTATCTGTTAATAAAAAATAATCAAATAACAGTTTAAAATATTACAAACGGATTAAAGACGAAATATAGTTTGAAAATATAAATATATTCAACCTGTTCGTAGCTCTCTAATATTAAGTCTTATTAAGACTATGAACTAATCTCATGTTTAAACAACTACTTCCTGGCTAATACCACACAGGATATTGAATTATATAACAGACATCTGCATGTTATTTTAGTCCCAGTACATTTTCATGTCACTACTTCATGGCACTAGACAAATAACATTGTTTTAAAGATATCATTTATTTCTGCAGACGCGTTTCGAGATTTCTCATCTATCTAATCTCTCATCAGTGCAGCTTTGCTGTTTGAATTATAAATTGGAACAATTGGACACTTACATACAACTTGGACACCTCGTCCATGACTCGCGAGGTTAGGTTTTAATTTTAGTTTGTGGAGAAAGACCTGAACTTGACGGTGGTTGATTTAAATAATAATTGAATTTTTGGCGTAACCATACTAATTATAGATACAATCATACAAATTTATTAAAGACGAAATATTGCTTGAATGTATGAACATATTCAACCTGTTCTTAGCTCTATAATATTATGAACAAATTTCATGTTGAAACAACTTATAATTGAATATTGATGAAACCATGCTAATTATAGATACAATCATACAATTTTATTAAATACGAAATATTGCTTGAATATATAAATATATTCAACCTGTTTTTAGCTCTATAATATTATGAACAAAGTTCATGTTGAAACAACCACTTCCTGGTTAATACCAAACAGGATTTCTATACAGGATTTCTTCCAGTACATTTTCTACTACCAAATCTTGTTAATCAATCGTATTTGGCAGTGACAGCACTCAATTTTAAACCTAATAAAATAGTGACACTTTTTGTGACGTTTAAAAATTTAAAAAACATGTATTTTCAAAAAACACGTTTGGCGTCTCCACACAAAGTGTCACTTTTACTGTAAATACAATTAATATCAAAACATAATTTTCAAATTGTCTGAAAAGTTGAATAAAGTGGGGTACATTGGTAGGAGCTGTCCCCTTTTTTAAGAATCAATAAAAGAAAGTCGAAAAAGTTGTCTGGTTTGTTTGGTTCAAAATACAGAATATATCTCGGTAATTAGGCCTTTGGTTAATCAGACGACACTTTCAGTAATCCGGCGGTCTGGAGACCGCTCGCGCTCTTCCCTCCAACCACTCTTTCTGATAATCCGGCGGTTGTCTGGTCCCATATGTGTCGGATTATCGAGATTATACTAATGTACATACAAATTGTTTGGTTCCCAAAATACATACTACATACTAGGGCTAGTATTTCCGAAAGTAAAGAATCAATGGCAAATTTTCCAAATTCGAGTTTTTCGGAGGGTCAAAATTTTCTGTTCTTCTGATCTAATCTAAATCTAAAATCCAACCTTTAACAGTTCCTAAAACCCAATTTCTTTTCGCGATTTCCCGACTGGTTCAAACTTCAAGTTTAAATATTTACAAAAATCAAGGGGAAACTCCAAAATAAAATTTCTTCAGTTTGCCATGGTCTTGTCCAAAATCCAAGTAACTGTTTTCCCGAAAATCTAGGAAAAACTCAAATTTTACACTAAACCAAAGATGGTTATTACCGCAGCCTAAGTTTCAAATAAAAAAAAACGTATTACCACGTCAATGGATCTTTAGTTTTGTGAAAATTGGTGTTTTTCCTCGATTTTCGGAAAAATATTTACTTGGACTTTGGACAAGACCATGGCAAACTAAAGAAATTTGATTTTGGAGTTTCCCCATGATTTTCGGAAAAATTTAAACTTCAATTTTGAACCGGTCGGAAAATCGCGAGATCAAAAAGAAATTGGGTTTTAGCAACTGTTAAAGGTTGGATTTTAGATTTAGATTAGATCAGAAGAACAGAAAATTTTCACCCTCCGAAATACTCGAATTTGGAAAATTTGACATTGATTCTTTACTTTCTTTACTGAAGAAATTTGATTTTGGAGTTTCCCCTTGATTTTCTTTATAGATTTGATTGATGATTTGATTGATGATTGAAAAATATCAAAATTTTCATTTCAAAAATTTGGTTCATTAGCAAAATGTGTTAATTTAAAAGAAATCTTACATTTCACAAATTTAGCAAAAAATATACCAAATTCGAACAAATTCTCATTTAAACAAGTCACCATTCGAACATTTTTCTTTGCAAAATTCTTTCGAACGAATTCCTTTCGAACAATTACTTTTGAACAAATTGTTTGCTAGCAATTTTCTTTGAACCAGTATTTATTTTGTTAATAATATGCAAGCGAGTTGAATTAAATTATTAGTAGTATTAATTAAAATTGTAGTAAAATCGAAGTCTCTGGATTATTTTTAGGAGGTCATTATCGTCATTTTCCTATAAATAAATGAATTATTTTTTTGCGGTTGTAACTAAGTAATATTAGATAAAAAAGATGTTTACATAATAATTGTAATCGCAAACACTTTTCTCACTAATTATATTAGCTGTATCTTTTAAATTAAGTTAATGAGTTTTAAGGAAGTCTAAATTATTATGAATAGTAGAAAGTTGATTGAAATAATTACTGTCGCCGTTTATATTCGATCTAATATGCAAACTGGGGGCCGTTAATTTTGATAAATTAAATTAATTAGAGCTTAATTGAGCCATGATTCATCCTAAGCTATATTACATGATCGATTCATTTAATTAAAAATTAGTAAAAAAATCTTATTTTTCATTGCAAATCTATGTTAATGATTTCGTTAAACAACTTAATTAATTTGTTATTTATTTGAAAGATCTATTTAATTGTGGATTCCGATCTACTTAATTGCAGCTTTGGAGATATGCGGTGGATTATCTCAAGTTATTATCGTGAAAGGTTTTAACAATCAAGTCTTATTTGATAGTGGCATAAGTCCTCTTTTTCGCCTATCGAGATATTTAAGGGTTTGCGTTCGAATTAATTTAAAAATATTGGCAGACGTTAATAAATTCGGGTGATGTTTTCTCAACGTTTGTTAAATTTTATTACGCAATAACAATTATTAAATTTGTACGATTTTTATGTATTTTATGTATTTTTATGTATTGTACGAATAAAATAAACGATTTTTTTAGATTTAAGAAATGGACTTATGCCTCTTTCTATAACAAAAAATCATAATCAAAAGAATTTGCAAGATTTAATGTCATAATATCGAAAATGTTGAGAGAAGCAGAGAGCGATTCAATGAGTGAGTTAGTTTTATCATCTAATCGTCGCTGTGAAATACGATTGCCAGCATCAGCGGATGATAATTCGTCAGACAAAATAGATGAAACTGATGGAAATTCTTTTTTTGGATTGGAAATTTCAGTTCAGTGATAATGATAGTTCTGGCTCTTCTGATGACAGTTCTATAATTAATATTGAAATTAGTTCAGAGAGAGAGAGAGAGAATCATTATTGAATATAGGTAACCTTAATATACCTACACTAATACATAAAACGCATTAACAATATTTCCGATATTATAAATAATTGAATTATTAATAATTAGAAATTAAGGAGATAAATCAGATGTGAACAACTACAGATGGATTTCTCTCCTTCTCGTCGCGTACAAAATTTTCTCAGGATGTCTCTTGACACGAACACGAGAATAGCTCGAACCAAAGTTATCAGAGTTTCAAGCAGGATTCAGACAAAACCGAGCCTGCCCCGAACAAATCTTCAACCCAAAAACAATTGTCAAAATAAACCAGTCATGTGCACATTTCTCGACTTCAAAAAAGCGTACGACTTGATCGATAGACAATCACTCTTCCAGATCCTTGAAGAAAGAGGAATAGACCACAAAACACGAAAAGTCATTGAACAAACGCTGATCAACACAAAATCCAAAATAAAATTTATGGGGGAAATCTCGAAATTCAGACAGGCGTGCGACAAGGAGATGGCCTCTCCCCTTTCTTGTTCAATATCGTCTTGGATAATGTCATGGAAGAATAGGAAAAAGAGCTCAAGAAACAAAATGTCTGGAAACCAGTTACACTTGGCTTACGCAAAAATAATCTTTCTATACCATACCTTGCCTTCGCCGACGACTTGGTTATACTAACAGAAGACCAAGAGACTGCAAAAAACAAATAGAAACACTCCAAGAATGCGCAGAAAAAGTAGGACTTCAAATATCCTTCGAGAAAACTCACAAAGGCGAGAACATACAAACAAAATACGGAATGATCAAAAGAGTCACACATTTCAAATATCTAGGAGAATTTATCGAACCTACTGGATCCGAAGAAATCTCACAACAAAACCGTCTCCAGAAAACCAAGAGAGTACTCGGACTTATCAAAAACCTCTATAACAGAAAATGCATGTCAAGACAAACTAAACTTCGACACTACAACACTGTCATCAAACCGGCAAGTCTCTACGCTAGCGAAACACTTACACTCAATAAGAAATACGAACTTAAAGAAATCACAAAAGAAGAATGAAAAATCATTCGGAAAATACTAGGAGCAAGACTTACTAATTGATCGAAATTTATATTAGAAAAAGACGAATGAAATTCTTCGGGCACATAGATAGACTACCGAATACCCGACTAACAAAAAGAATACTAGATTACATATCATCTCTCAAAAGTACAACACCATGGATTAAAGAAGTACAAAAAGACATGCTATCCGCTAACATAACCGACACATCAGACAAAGACTCCTTACCTCCTCGTAACAAAGTGAACGACTGGGAAGTCCAACGAGAGCAAACAAAACCTAAACCTTACAGACCTAAATGGTGTGACGAAAGAAAATTGGCATTCTCCAACAGAATGAAAGAATACTGGCAAAATAAAAAGAACGTCAAAGAGTGAGTCAAAGTGCTAAACTTTTCCAATATTGGGAAAATACGCTATAAATAAATAAATAAATAAAAAATTATAAATTATTACAAATTAACGTCAGCCAGTTTTCATACTATATCGAAAATAAACGGCGACAGTAATTATTTCAATCAACTTTCTACTATTCATAATAATTTAGACTTCTTTAAAAACGTAGATACCAAGACAGTCTAAAGTCTACATAAAATAATATAAAATATCGGGAAACAGAAGAAATACCGGAAGTGTGGAAAACAGCTATGATCCATCCATTTTGAGATATAAAACCTTTTGAGATTAAAATTTTTGAGATTAAAATAGGAGTGACACAGGGAGATGGGCTCTCCCCACTACTCTTCAACTGTGTACTGGAGAAGGTAATGAGAGAATGGAGCAAAATAATGGAGGAAGAGAATGGATGAAGTGAATGGAGGAAGAGAATGGAGGAAGGGAATGGAGGAAGAGAATAGATGAAGAAGGAATTCTCAAATTAAAAATAGGAAAAAAGGATAACCTTGAAATAGACTGTCTGGCTTTTGCGAAGACGCAAGAAAACAAATCAATACACCGAAAGAGACGGCAGAGAAGGCTGGATTACAAATATCATATGATAAGACAGAATATTTAACAAACAGAAAGGAGAGATCACAACAAAATATGGTAAAATCAAGAAGGTCAACAAGTTCAAATACCTGGGAGAAATAATCCAACCAAAAAACCCTGACAAAGAAGCAGTCATTGCAAGAACAAGAAAAATGGAACTGGCATTCCAATTATAAAAAAATATGTATAATAAAAAGTCCATATCCATTAAAGCAAAACTACAGTACCGTGGAAACTAAATACCGTTATTAAACCAGAAGGCCTCTATACCTCAGAATTCCTCACGCTAATCTCAGTCAGACAAATAGAAGAGATAGGAAAAAAGGAGCGAAAGATTATACGGAAAATTCTGGGACCAAAATGTGAAGATGAAAAATGGAAACTGAGAAGCAATAAAGGAATATACAAAAAAATAGAAAAAATAACAGACACAATGAGAAAAAGAACCTTCTATGGACATATGAAAAGAATGAACGAAGGAATATTGACGAAGAGAATATTTAACTACTTCGATAGAAACCCCAAAAACACAGATGACATGGATCGAGAAGGTCAGGAATGTCTCGAAAGAAATGGAAATGGAGAAGAGGTAGAGAGAAGAGACGAGGTAAAGAGAATAGAAGAGGTAGAGAGAAGAGAAGAGAAGAAAGGAGGTAGAGAGAAGAGAAGAGGTAGAGAGAATAGAAGAGGTAGAGAGAAGAGAAGAGGTAAAGAGAAGAGAGGGGGTAGAGAGAAGAGAAGAGGTAGGGAGAAGAGAATAATTAAGAAAGAAAATCAGAGGATTTCAGGGTTTTCAAGAAAAGGCAAAAAAGAAAACAGGAGCAAAATTGACGGAAGAGAGAAAGAAACAGCATGGAGAAATAAATTAAGGGAAGAAAGAAAAGAGAAAATCAATCATGAGAAGTTATTTCACGTGGTCCATAGTAGGCCAAAATCGAAGGAAGAAGAAGAAATTATTAATAATTATAATTAACATTACAGTATAAATCATTACGAAAGTTAAGTACAGCTCCAATTAGGGTTTTCTACCTGGGTACTCGGATCCGGGTATAGCCGGGTATATTAAATTTTTACTACCCGGGTACTATTTCATTGTCAGACCCGGGTACCCCGGGTACCTACTTCATAAAAATTCTTCAAAATTCTCGAAAAATTATTACTAAGTAGCGTCTAAAAAATAATATTAGCAAATTTGCACTACAAACAACTAAAATAACTCCAAAGAAGGCGTTGAGTTTTTCGCCAAAATGCAGTAAACTTGAGGTTAGGTTTGGTTATTTCGCCATGTTTTATTTTATTTCGTTGTAGTTTCATTAAAATATTGTTCGGTGAACTGTGAGTAATTGAATTTAATATTATTGATACAAAATAAAAAGTTGTATCTAGTCGATAACCTATAAAGTTTTACTAAACGATGGTTTATTTTTCGTATGCAAAATAGATAAACCTGTTTATGGAATACGGAAATATTTAAAAAAAGATACAGAATAAGGAATCAGTACAATGTTCAATATTCAGGGCAACGCAGCAGCCCTAGATGGATTTTGTATGCCTAACTACTTACTGTTGTCGATAAAAGTTATGTTAGAGTCATGTTAAGACTTACTTTACAATTACAATATATTATGCATTGATTCTAGAAAAAACCGCACTGTGGAGCCGGTCATGTTTTATTATGCAAAATAGGCGAATGTAGCAAGTGGCTCGCTCACTAGGTTTTGCTGAAGATCCTAAAAAAATATTTTTAAAATAGACGTCTAATTAAACAATTGAAATTAAATAAATGCATACCTACCTATATTTATGTTTATTTATTTTACTATCTATCAAGCAGGATCTCGTGCGTGTGTTTTCCCTACGCACTACATACAGCTAGCTACCTTATGTTTCGTGTAGGGTAAAACATGTGCGGGGGACGCGATAAAGAAATTTCTGATTTGCAACAAATGTAGTTTTTTTTTTAATATCTTCGGCATACAAAACCTAAGTGGTTGCAAAAACGTAATAAATCAACTAACTGGAATCGAGATATTTGATTCACGATACAATTTCAATTTTTTCATTATCAATTTGTAGACATTTAGCAATTAAAATAAGTTGTTTTATGCACGAGGCAACCAGTCGAATATAGTATCTTTCACGAATATGTGAAAGTGTTCAACTGCAGTGTTTTTCATGGATTCTTTTTTACTTATAAAATTTTTAAACAAATCAGGGAATAAATAAATCTGTGTGCTTTAGAACAAGGAAGGGATTTCAAACGTTTACGTGAATGAGTAACAACAGTCAAAAATAAAATAAAGCGCCTGTTTGGATTGATTTCGTGGATGGGATTGGTAAAACTCCCATCCGTTCATCTGTATTGGTCCAATTATCCATTTTTTGGACAAAAATTATCGCTGAAAGTAATGAGATGAGATCGATTTCAAATTTTTTTGCGATTCTTATATTTCGCTGATAATATAATAGTTGATGTACCGTTTTTCAAGAGTCCAATTCATTATTGACGTGAAACTCATTTCGCATTAAAAAAAAATGGTAAAACATTTTTCAGCTAAACTTCTTTTGTTTAATTTATGAAGAAGTCGTACTTCATTGATTAGGTGATTATGGTTATCAAAAGAGGATATTTATGTCTCTAACTAAAACTACCGTTAACTATTTTTTGTAACACTCGAAAAAAAAAAGGTTCAATTGTGTGATATTTAGTGATACTTAGGGATACTAATAGGAGCTATTAATCAATGGATCAATCTCACGAGACTTGTTGAACTTGAAAAATGTGTATTAGGTATTAGGTTTTCAGTTATTTTTCCCGATCTCTGGCTAGATAATTTTGGCTAATTAAGAACAAACTAAATATTTATTAATATTTAGTTTGTTCTTAATTTGCCAAAATTATCTAGTTTCGTATATATTTAAAATCTTGACCAACTAGCCCACAGATGGGAGGATCTTGAAAGTGAAGTCGCGCCCATGCATTTTTTATTTTAAATTGTCTCTCCCTTTTGCAGAACTCCTTGCTTTTAAAAAATAATAATTTTGATAAGAAGTGATGAAAGCATGTTTTTGGAAATTAACCCTTTAACCGGGAATCACTTGTGTGGCTCGTGACGCGGCATATATACGGCATCGGTTATCTTTTAATGCTTGCTCCACACTCTCGCGAAATAGCACGAAGTTGGGCGAGGCATTAGAGTGTGAAGATGCTACTCGGCCCGACACAAAAAAACTTTAAAAAGTAAAAAAATAATATTTTTCTCTTGCCCTAAACTTTATTAAAAGTACCTATTAACACCTAACCACCTGACATACGTCTCTCAGACCCAAAGTAGCAGCAATTTTCTCACATGAGACGTATAGTAGGTGGTTAAGGGTTAATATTATGATGATGAGCGTTGCCGTGTCGTGGGACTGCTAAGTAAATCAAATAATAAAACCAGAATACAAAGAAATAAAAAGAAGACTGGTAAAAATGTGATAAAAGTGCTCATAAATATAGGCAACCCATTGTAAAATTGTTTAAACTATTGAAATTTTTTTCATATTTCGGATCGAGAGGTCGCGCTGCCCCGCGATATGTAGTCTTGATTGATCTGCTCCTATTATAACCTAATCTAACCATAATCTAACTATGTTCAAAGTTGTTTTGTTCAAAGCTGTAGCTACGGTGGCGTTTTTTTACGCGCCACTGGAGCTATTATGTCAATTTCCGTTCGTTTGAATTGTGGCACGGGGGACGCTGAACTTGTGTGCACTCTTACCGCTGTTTGATAGAAGGGTGATAATGATAAAGTATGGATTATACAACGACCTACTCTCTTTAAACAATGTACGAAAGTAAGAAAACAACAATATCCAATATACTAATACACAATAACGGTCCACCGACACGACGACGACGCACTGTGGTGCCAGAGCGGAAAAAATCGATTTTCGGAAGCGCTGATTTCGATTATCTAGATTGTGATTCTCACACTATATAAGCTGCCTTTAGCTTATATATTTTTTCCGCTCTGGCACCACTGTGCGTCGTCGTCGTGTCGGTGGATCCTTATCTAGGAACAGCATGATTTATTTCCTGTTTCATGGGTATTCCCATTAATTTAGGCCCAATGTCAGAATAATGGAAGTTTGACCAAATTACACACTACCCCAAATGAGTGATATATGATTGTAAAAGAGGGAGACAAAATTTATCAAATTTTTTCCCTGATCTATGACGGCCAACTAAGTCACACATCAGTCAAACTGGGCAAAAAAAGAGCGCTTTACAACGTTATAAGTTACGAATTTCAAATAATCATTGAGAACAGCTATGATTACAAAAAAAGCTCCAGCTTCCTCCGAGATGTAAAAGGTCACTTTTCAAACTAGACGTGTTAAAGTAAAGATTAGAACAAAAATCATCTGCCTTTATCTGCCTATCCGACCATAACACCGCAAAGAAAGAATGGATTAGACTGCGCTTTTTTTTGTTGCACGCGAGTTCAGTCTAGTTGCTAATGTTGTCTAGTCATGAGCTCTATCAAGCTTAGGAACTGTTAATCTAAGGAGCCATTAAGATGCAGCTAAGGAACTGTTAATCTAATTTCCTTGACAATGAATCCCTATAAGACCATTTTTTTAAGAATGCAGTAACTAGATACCTGATTTACACTATGACAAATCTTCAATCTAGTTACAAAATTAGGCGCTAAACTCAAATATTGTTACTTGAATATAAAATTGGCGATTTATTAATGTTTTGATTGAATATCTATTAAATACACCAAATGGCAACAATAGTAATACAATACAACAAATAAATGGAGAAAAACGCAAAAAAATCTAAATGATACAAAGAGGTCAGATTACAAGTCAATTGACACGGCAGCCATCGACAACTAACGAAAAGAACGAAAAAAATACACTTTCGAGTAACTTAATTTTGTTATCTTTAAATTTAAAATCGAATATTAAATTATATATAAAACATTTTTCTATAATATAGTACTTATTAGCCGTAGTGTAATTAAACGTTCTATTATATTTAGAGATTATTCGTAGTATTGTATTCATTTAATTACATATCACCAAATTCTACGCCAGTGACTGTATGCAAAATACGCCAGTGCAAATGTATGTGAAAAGAAAGAGAATGAGAAGTAAATATCGTCGGTGTGAACTTCTCCTCGATTTAAGCCAATCGGAGAACAAGGTCCAATAAGCCCTAACTTCCCTGTACTGCATTCTTAAAAAAAATGAACTATAGTTTTATTATTTACCAAATTCCCCAGTCTTAAGCTTTTTTGAATTTTTAATTCTAAGCATAATTTAATTTAAATATACACTCAAAATACTTGTTGCTACTTGTTTTGATGAGTACAACCTATTCCAAAAATTTCAGAAATTTTCATCTTGACAATAGGTTTTCATTTCCTCATTAGTTAATCAATTTTCTTAAAAATTTCAATAAACAGATGAACTTTTGAGTTTTTTTGTGTCGGGGGTAGAAGAATTTTTAATTTAATTTTATTTAATCTAAACATCATTTATTGAGTTTTCTTTAAAATAAGATCTTTAAAATAAGAACGTGCATAAGTAATTTATGTACTGCACTTGGTGTATGAAAAATGGTACACGGTTTCAAAGAATGTAAATTGTTTGGAAATTATTTACTTATATCAGAAATTTATATACTTTTAATTAACACTCCAAATTCTACTGTTTTTCCCCTTCATATACGATGATCATTTTATGGAGGAAGCATCACTTGCATCTGGCTCTGTAACTAATGATATAAGTAGGTATAAAGTAATACCTACTAAAACTAATTATATGTATACAGGATGACATTCTCAAGGAGATCAATATCAAAAAAATATCAATCAAGGAGAACAATAACTAACTTATTCTGATAGTTGACGTACAGCTGAGCAAAAAGTCTTGCTGAGCAAGAAAAAAATTATGAATCATATCATCTTTAAACCACTGCTGTGTGAAATTATGGTATATTTTTCTTAAGACACACTGTATATGTTATGCGAATTCCTGCATTGATTTAGTAAACTTTTGTCCTAAAAAAATCCATAATTCACAGAGCATTCAAATAGAATTTGATTGTTTTGGAGAATGGAAGAATGGAAAGTTGAGAATGCAAACGAATGAAGTTTTCAATTCGCAATATTTGAACGAATTTTGTAATCATAATAAAAGTACCTAGTTTTTTTTAAATATGATTACAAAATAATTATATATATATATATATATATATATATATATATATATATTATATATATATATACATATATATATATATATATATATATATATATATATATATATATTTATATGTAATAATTTTTATGACGTATTTGCTGAGACGAAAACACTTTTTTTTAAGTTTTAGCATTTATCTAATTTGACATGAAAGACCAAGGTAATTTTAGGAAATTACAGTTTTTTTTTCAAAGTAATAACACATTTAACAATACCTTCGTGAAATATTTCCACATATTCCACGCTTTATTATCAACTGACATCCGTGTATTCTCTCAGATAATTTTGCATAATGTTCACATCATTTGAGGCAGTGGTGGCCTAATAGTCAAGGTATCGGATTACTAAGTCCCAGGTTCAAATCCCGGGGGCACGAGTATGCAAATGAACCACCGTCCTCCTGTGCATGGCTCAGGTAAGGCGATCACAGTAATTTCCCAAGGAAAAAAAACCCTAAAAATAATGACTTGCCTCCCAACTGAAAGGGCTCCCTATACTTGTGTCTAAGATCTAAACACCAAGCACAAGTATATGCAGGTCAAAGTCTACTGGGACAGTAGTCACCACAGGAAGAAAAATATTCACATCTATTAAAATGCTATAAATTAAACAGTTAAAACAGCTTTATTTATAACTATTCATAGTGTATAGTGAATAGTTAATTATAGTTAATATATAGAATATCATGTATATTTATTACCCTTACGGGTTTATAAATCAATTTATAACCCCGTAAGGGTAATAAATATACATACTAACTACTATATAGAATAGTTGTATTTATATTACTCGTTTGCATTATTACTTTATTATCCAAAATATTTCAAAACTCTATGATTTCAAATTTACAGTAAGAATTGGTTGTGTGAATTTTTGAAATTGTGAAAAGATTATGTAAGCGTGTTCTAATTTGCTCATTGAAATAATTTTAAGGATAATTGTGGGAAAAAAATTGTTTTCCTCATAATTAAAACTGATTTCACAACAATGTGTCAAATGTAATTTGCTAACAAAATAAAATTTAAAAAAAAATGGGCTTTAAACTATATTTTGTTTGCAAAAATTTGTTATAGTTAATCCAGGCGAATTAATTACTTATATTAATTGTTATGCCTAATTCTTTGCGATTTAATTACAATAAACTTAAACGTAGCTCGTAACAAATCATTGGCTTAATAACAAACATGATTAAATATTTACAATCAACAGGTTTTTTAATTAAAATAGATATTAACAATTAAAATAAAAAATAATATTATAAACTATCCTCATTTTCTAAGTTAATTATTATAAAATATGATTTATATAATTTCTATAGATAATCATATAGCCTTTAGGCTCTTTATATTTACTTTATTTTTATAATTACTTTTAAATTATTTGGTAATAAAATACATATTTAGTATTAATGATAAATCTATAAATAAATGGTAATCTATCCTATAATCACAGTTAATTAATAAAACGTATGCTTGCGTGGAAGACTTGGCATAGCAACAAGACACAAGAGAATTGGCAGAATTTCTTAAACATGCAGAGGAAAACATCCAAAACGATCAGACGCATTAAACGGACATACCATTTCAAAAAATTAGAGGAAATCAACATTGAGTTAACAAAAAATAACACGCGAAATTTCTACAGAACATTTAGGGAAGAACTGATGAACTACAAGCCACCGAGCCTCTGCTTCCGTCGGCCTGATGGAACCCTTGAAACCAACACAAAAGCGAAAATTACTGCGAAATTATGAAACAGTACTTCGAGAAGCTACACAACTGTGAACCCCCCGAAGAAATACTCCAATGCCACATAGCCGTCCCAAACCAGGACTCTGTTGCACCAACACATGAGGAAATACGAAACATCATTTTACACCTAAAAAACAACAAAGCACCAGGGGAAGACGGCTTAAACGCTGAAATGCTCAAGATCGGAGGTGAACTCTTGATTGACAGACTACAAGATATCATTGGAAATACATGGAAGAGCTGCATCATACCAGCGGACTGGAAAAATGCTTTGATCCACCCACTACACAAAAAGGGCGACAAGACTGATACAAACCATTACCGAGGCATTTCCCTTCTATCAATCGCCTACAAAGTTGTCTCACGTGCCCTCCTCACAAAACTGTAAGAACAGACAGAACATCTGATCGGTGAATATCAAGCAGGTTTCCGACGCCACCGATCATGTGCGGAACAAATTTGGAACTGAAGATGATACTGCAACATCGCCAGCCCAACCGCACAGTTGTCACTTTCGTAGACTTCAAGAAAGCCTATGACTCGATTGACCGCATAACACTGTTTAATATACTTCATGAATACGGTGTGGATAGTAAAACAACTATGTTAATCGAACAGACTTTGTCAGGCACAGCATCTAAAGTAAAATTCATGGGTGAAATCTCCGAGACTTTTCAAATCAGTAGTGGAGTAAGACAGGGTGATGGATTGTCCTCACTCCTCTTCAACCTGGTACTAAATAAGATAATCAAAATATGGAAGAAAGAAGTACCTGGAGTATATATGGGAACAAAGGACAAACGAATCAACATAAAGTGCCTCACTTTTGCTGACGACCTTGCAATAATCACCCGGACTACTGAAGAAGCCAAACACGCCATCGAGGAACTTCATGAAATCGCCATCAGGACCTGCCTTCAAATCTCTTACGAGAAAACGTAATACATAGACTCCAAGAGCTCAAATATGACACATCTTGCAACCAAATATGGCAATATCATACAAGTTAAGCACTTCAAGTACCTACGTGAAATAATTGGAAACACTGGTAAGGAAAGAATGTCTAACAAAACACGTGCAGAAAAGTTACACAAAGCCTATGCAATCACCTGGAATATGGACAACAAGAAATCACTTTCTACCAAAGCAAAACTCCGTCACTACCATACAGTCATCCTTCCAGAAGCACTCTATGCAATTGAGACTTCATCATTAACCATCTACATCAATGATATTGAGAAAGTAGAACGTCAGATACTGAGAAAAATATTTGGACCCAAGATACAAGATGGTATCTGGATGCGTAAAAGCTCAGAAGAACTGTATTCCCTGACAGAACGATTCTCCTCAGTTGCACGGAAAAGACGTCTGAAATTCTACGGTCATATACTGCATTTGAATATTCACTTTGTTTATTCTTAAAAAAAAAAACACACCACACAACAACTATTACCGACGTTTCCAGTTTTTCTAAATTTAAAAGTATTCCCTTCGCTTCGTTTCGCGTTACAGGTTTGTCGGTACAGTCATCCTTGATTCCAAAGTTTTAAGAACTTCGTGCCAAGAAACACTCAAACTTCTAGATGCGTCCTCTCTAGCTGACCAACGTGTAAAATTTACTCTCTTTAGCATTTTCTCTTTCAAAATTTCAGTCATTAACTTTTAAAATAAAAATTTGATTACATTTTTTTATAAAAGTCTTAGATATTCAACATGACTCGTAAAAAATGGATCGAATTCAGTTAACAGTTCCAAAATCATACAATAATTTCCGTCATACAATATTTTCACAGAACCGAAGAAAAATTTATACATATAAGAAATTGCATGACTCAGTCAACAGAGGCGGCTTCTTTTCGGCGGCTTTTTAGTTTGTATCGCCGCTATATATCTGTCTTTCTCAGACTCAATGCCACTACAACGGCGTATGCCCCTAACAGCTCGGCCCCGTCGATCCTGCTTCGGACCAACCACTACTACGCAAAATTGTAGAAAAAAATAATTTAACAATATGCGGTTAAACATATTACATGTTGAATTGTTTGTGTGGACCTAATAATATTTACATTATGTTATAAAAAAATGAATCTTTTTAATTTCAGTACGACATAAAAAAATGTTGGCCCCAAATTTGCCGTCCCTAAAATCTGCCGCCATAGGCTCCAGCCTACTCAGCCTGCTGGTAAATCCAGCACTGTCTCCTAGTTTAGAGATTGTTTTGAGACAAAACATACGCGGCAACGATTTACGCATATATTCGACGATTAAAAAAATTTGGCAAAATGGGTCCTCGACTACGGCAACCATAAGAAGATTGGGAGAAATTTTGCCTGTTGCAATATTGAGCATTCGTCGCCCAGTTTTCTAAGCGTCTTGACTGCTGTTGGAACGAACCTATTTTAGGAAAATCGGTGGAAGTTTTGCTCAAGTTTTTTAAGTAATGCCTGAAAATTCTGTAAGACATTTTGTTGTTTCCGTAGTTGTTTCCTGTTTCCGTTTTTCTGTGTGTTTCCTGTTTTTCTGTGTCTTTTATTTCGAAATACTATTGTTCTTATTTATGTTATTTGGAAGAGGTAAAAATGAGATGGTATATTCAGCAATTTCGAGATATTCTTGATTACATTATTTTGAATATTATCTCGGATGTTATCTAACCATCGAGCATTATATAATTACAATAGACACGCAAGCGGACAGAGAAAGAAAAAATAAGGATTATTACGCGTGTTTGTTCTCTCCACGTCAAATAACGTCAAGTAACTATAATATGAACATTAAAAAAATTTAAATTACATTTTTGCTTGAACTATTTTTAATTGCATTTTTTTTTTACTTCTTGTTTGCTTTAAGTTTTTGCTGAAGAATTATTTTCTCTCCGCCATTCCCACGTTTTCTCTACTTCCTTCTTTTCTTCGTAGTTTTTATATTTCGCAATCGTCAATTATATTCCCATTGTTGTGTTATTTTCGGTCCAGTAAGTAATATTTTAAGACACATACCGTTAAGAGTTGCTTCAGAGTCATTTTAAACCTTTTATTTTAAACTAGATAAAATTAAGTTTCCCTTACATAGAAATATTCGAGTTTTTAGAATTTATTTATAAATTCTATAAAGAAGTTATTATAGAAGTTATTAAATAGATATTAAATTATTGAATTCTATAACGAATCGTTTCTTTGAAAATCAAGTAATTGAAAGAATAAGAAAGTTAATAATATATTCTTGATTGCATTCCATACAATATTTCGATTTAAGCGAGCATATACAGTGAAATCGATTATTGTGCATATACATTGAAAATTCGATTATTCGACGTTGGAGATACGCTTATTTCATTTATCTGTTTTTTAAGCTTACGGACTACTAACATCGAGTTATCCAATTTCTCATCCGTGATGCAAAATGTATCTAACTAAACCTAATAATTTCGATTCGCGAAAACTTCGACTTATCAAATCTCCAGAAACGTTCCTTTAAAATCCCCATTTCAAATATCGAATTCGAGTCCAATTTCACAGATAACTGGGCAGCATATAATAATTTCAACACCTAGACCCGACCAGTTCAACATCACGAATTCCGACCAAAATTGAACCGGAAAATTTAGAAAGGATTTCAATGAAACTTTTACTGAATGTAGATATCCACAAGGAGAACCCTTTGACCAAATTTGAACGCTCCGCCTCCAATGGAGGCGGCGTAGGAAATAATTTTTGCTTCAAAGGTTTTTTGCAAAAATCTCGTCAAACCTTCAAAATAGAAAATTGTACCCCAGGTCGCTGTATGTAAGACGTCGGTGTCTATAAAAAAGTAAATTGCAAATTTAGTTAAATCATTCGATTTAGCCACAAAATTAAAAATAAATGAAATGCATTTTTTTTCAATTTCACACCCCTTCTTTGAATTTCGTTTCTCAATTTACATGAATATAAATGGTCCGTTCTAGGTGTTGAAATTAATGTATGCTTAACTGGGCTTGTGAAACGTGTTTACTTCGAGTTACCAAGTTTTTTGACTTAACGCGCGTCAAGTTATCGAGTTTTGACTGTGTTTTCATATTGTTATCGGTAAGTTTGTTTGCGATTTTTTAAACTAAACAAATAAACATTAAGGAGCATAAAAAGTAAAAAGCATAAATATTATATTTAGAGATAATATCTATTTTACTATTCTGGAAAAAGTCGTTTTTCATTGATAACAAGAATATATGCTAGAATATAACTAATATTTATGCGATATGCTAGAATATAACTAATATTTAACACTTTGACAATCATCTATGTGTTATCTGGAGTTATTTTTAGTTTAAGGATAATTATAGAAATAACTGTTTACACCATTGTTTGTCAGTCGGGACATTTTTATATGTTTTTACGTTCTATTTCATTCGTTATATTCTACGTATATTGAAGTTAGTTTAGGTGACCGATTATTTAAATTGTTTTGAATAATACTAAAACCACAAATAACTCCATTCGCGAAAAATAAAATAATATTATATACGAAGCTGTAATTAGAAGAAAAATGATGAGGTTAGTTCCGGTTGGTGCCGTGCCAGTTACGTTTCCAATTTAAAATAAAAATCTATATTATTTCAAGTAAAGCCAATTTTCCGCTTAGAATAAGAAAGAAACTGTCGAAGGCGTGTCACGCTGGATGGACTACGTAAACCTTGAGATATAGTGGACCATGCAGTCGCACGCCACACTTCAGGCTCGAATAAATTCATCCCGATAATTCACTCCCTAACGAGCAACTTTCAACAGATATCCCGCACAAGAAAATGTAAATAATTAAGAAATAATTTTAGTATTTATAATGTTGTAAATATTAAAGAACAAAGTTGGAATTGAGAAGTAAATAGGGATACAATGTTGCTTGTTTGCGCTTTGATGAGCTTTGAAAATATGTATGAACCGTAGACGAACACGAATGTATGCGTACACGCATAGTATTCATTAGACAATAAATAATAGGTCGACTAGATATAAAAAGCATAAATAATCACTCGGAGAGAATTATGGATGTATTAATCTATGTATGTTTCGAATCAATCTGTTTTGGTTGACTACTATAAATCGTGCGAAAATTAGCTATTGCATAAAGAATGTATGAGAGCAGACAAGCACGACCGCCCATACGTTTAGAGGCAGTAAATTATGCTGGGCAGTGTTTGTTTTAATTATTTTAAGTCCATGAGTCCTTTCATGATCACCTTGCAATTCGCTATTCGTTCGTGTTGGTAATCTCTGCCTCAAGTTTCAACTATCTACTCCAACGCGATGAAAGCTATGAACATTTTAAACAAAAGGTTCTCCTGCTCATTACCACATAACATCGTCATATAAAATTTAAACGTTATAAATTGTATTATTTTTTTAAAGTAACTCAACAGTTTGGGTATCTTTTCCTTATAACAGTGTGTTTGAAAAAGAACTCCCTAGTTTTAAGTATAAATTTTATGTTGAAATTAATGAAAAACTACATCAACGAGTACGTGCAATAAGAGAGAGAGTACTTTCAAGTTTTGTTTTTACATTAATGCACTTCAACGTGGGATCCATTTCTTGCCCTGCACACTTCGAGCCGATATTCCACTTCTCTCCACGTATTCACCAACACATCAGGTGTAACTGTCCCAACCGCCACGACGATTCTTTCGCGTACATGATCTTTTCACTGTACAACACTTTTTTTATGTAGCCTCAAAAGAAAGTCCAATGGGGATAAGTCCGGGTTTCGTGGTGGCCAAGAGATTCGGCAAGTTCTGCCTTTCCACCTTCCCGGAAAACGAATATCTAGTGCCTCACGCACGTGGTTACTGTAATGAGGTGGGGCACCGGCTTGTTAGCCCTTTTTCCGCCTCAATACCATCCATTTCGGGAAAGGCATACTCAGTCAAGATGTCGTAGTAATAGGGAATATGCATGAAATTTAAATTCAGTTCAAATATTTTTTTTCCGAATCTGTATTGATCGGACATTTGAACTAAACCATTATTTTTGTAATTAATATCTTTTTGAATACTTAAAATTAATAAATGAAAGCGAAATTGCAAATTAAGCGAGGAAAATTTAAAATTGTAAAACGCAACACCATAGGTTAAGACGATAGTGACGTAAAATCCCATATAAACAAGTCCGTATTTTTTACATTTGTATGTCATTGCAGTATTTTGGTTAGAAAATAAACATCAAAAACGTCAAGTTAAAAATGAAAACAGCTGTAGTATACAATGGACGGTGTTCTTTGACGTCATCAACAGACCGCGAAAAAATGGCGGCGTTTAAAGCTCAAAATTTTTCTCAATTTTAAATATTTTTTTAAACTTAATTACAGCATTTTTAAGTAGTATTTATATTTTTACTATGTTATAACGATGTTATAACAGTGAATTAAAAATATAAAAAAAACATGCATATTCCCTATTGTCCCCATTTATTGTTTGTTCTTCAAAAATGAAAGGACCGATCCATCAAGCCACAACTTTGGGTCACATTGATGAGAGTCACTCTTTGAGAGTCACATTGATGTTGAATAAATTGATGTGAATGCTCTGACCCCCAAATTCAGCAGTTGTGACGATTTACTATTCCTCTAACATGAAATGTAGCCTCATCAGAAAAGAAAACATTTTTTAACAAATTGTTATCATCAATTCTGTTTAGATAGTTAACAGCAAACTCTAACCTTTTGATGTTATCAGTAGGTTTTATTTCATGGAACAGTTGCAATTTGTAGGCACGCAAATGAAGCCTTTTACGCATAACATCATACACGGTATCTTTATGCAATCATAATTGGAGACTACGTCTGGCCAATAACTTCTTTAGGGCTACGAACACAGGAAACACGGATCTGTTTAACAACATCTTCAGAAGTCCTTGGTCTATCTGGCGATTTTCCTTTTAAGACATTACCGGTTTCTTTGAAACAATGTAGCCAATGATGGATAGTTTTTGCTGTAGGAGGTTCAACACCGTACTGCGTCTAAAATTACGTTGCACTGTTATAACAGATTCAGTTTGCACAAGCCAAATAACACACTGCGCTTTTTGTTGCGAAGTAGCCATTACACTGCACTGCACGCTTGAACAGAATTAAGCGAACTAAGCCCTGGTGCCGTCTCAAGGTCAAGCAGGCGTTCCAGCTGCAGGGGAGCAAAACTTGGGCAGTTGATGAATCAAACACCACAGACTAGAATAGTGTGTATCCTTTTGAAAAGTTTCTATGACGCAGTATAATGATGAACTAATGAAAGCACGTAAAACCTCGCACTCAACTTCAGTGTTGTCGAAAGGTACGCACTAAAAGACATATTTGATGCCATCCTCATAAAATACCGATACGATGGGAGCTGTTTAACATATCCGGACTACTAAGAGCTTCGACAAAAACACAACTTACCCGAAATACTTTTTGCAGATGTCTGCCTAGAAACCGACTCGTTACTAGCCCTACAAGAGAGTATCACAAGGCTCAAAAATTCATGTGAACGTTTTGGGTTAAACATCAACTACGGCAAAACAGAAGTCATGCAACAAGTGTCTACTAACAAGCCCGGCAGGCCCATACACATACACATAAATGGCTATCGGCTAAAGGAAGTCAATAGCTTCAAATACCTCGGGAGCAGTTTAACCACTGATAAATGGATCAAGAAACAGATAGGCATATAGCGCAAGCATCAATAACCTAGGGACTATAACAAAAATACTATGGCAAAAAATATTTAAGATCTATGATGTAGCTCCCAGAACAAAAATTAAAGTCCACCATCAGACTACCATAATACCGACACTATTATACGGTACAGAAACATGGTGCGTTTATAGACGGCACATTGCTAAAGTAGACAAATTCCACCTTCGTTGACTAAGATCAATTATTTAACTTTTTTTTGTTTTTTTTTTTTGGAAGTATGGTCCAATGTGGATACCGGGTATTAACCCTTCAAACACTGCGGCCTAGTGGCCTATTGTATTTTGCCCACATTTTTCACTTATAGGCCCAGAAAAACCTAGATGTTATTATAAATTTGGGGTAATTAATTACACATTTGTCTTCTGGTACAAATGGACACTGTGGATAGAACTCTGGACCTCTAGACTTGTTAGTTAGCGCTCTAACAGGAGACCACGAGTGTCACCACTACACCATTCGTGCCGACTAACCACTCGTGCCAACCGAATTATGAACATAAAATGGTATGAGTACATCAGAAACTCCGATGTACTCCGCAGAGCCGGTATTCTTGGTATAGAAGCCAAATTAATTATAACGCAGATGCGATGGTGTGGACATGTCCAAAGAATGGGATATCAACGCCTACTTAAAAGGACAATGTTCTCGGAGCTGTTTCATGGTGAAGGAAAAGTAGTTGGCCACATGGCAAGATACAAGGAAAGGGCGAAAGCTAACATGCGGAAATGCAATATAACGCACAACACATGGGAAGCAAATGCAGAAGACCGCACTTATTGGAGACTTCAAATAAATACAAAAATAAAGGACTACGAAAAAAAACGAGACTAGATATTAAACGTTATCTATTGAAACAAAGGCAGAAACGAATTCAGATATACGTATTTAATGAAAACGACAAACCCGTCTGCTCACAATGCGATAGGATCTTCATCAGCAAACATAATGCACATGAGAAAAACGCAAACCATTAGAAACAAATCGCTGTAGCCGCGTTGGCTAGGAGATCATGAATCATGACACAATAAAACTAGGGAGTTCTTTTTAAAAGCACTGTACTTTATTGATTAATTTTGGTAT
Source organism: Phosphuga atrata (assembly GCA_944588485.1). Classification (NCBI taxonomy): domain Eukaryota; kingdom Metazoa; phylum Arthropoda; class Insecta; order Coleoptera; family Silphidae; genus Phosphuga; species Phosphuga atrata. The sequence goes on from OX155893.1 coordinate 25,660,701, forward strand.
TGCATTTTCCTCTAACCAATGTGGGTCCAGGGGGTTAGCCCTTAAAACACTGCGGCCCATTGGCCTATTGTATTTCCCTACATTATTTCGTTCATGCAAATAGATCCAGTCAGTCCCTCTATTAGGTCGAGGATTCTATGTGCCATGTTTTTCACGGGGACTCTCTCAGCTGTAATATCAAGCTTGTGTCTCCTACGTGCAATTGCTTCACAGTGGGAGATTATATGGGCAGCGGTTTCGTCCTCCTCATAGAATAACTTGCATAAAGGTTCATCCTTCCAGATACCCATTTTATGCAGGTATTCTCGTAGAGAGCAGTGACCTGTAAGTAGGCCTACCACAATTCTGCAACGATCTGCTTCCTTGGCAGTTGCAGGATTTCAGCAGTTAGAGTTTCCGATAGGTTTACTAACATTCGTTTGCTGTGTGTCACACCATTCAAATTGACCCACTGTAGACGGTGCTTAGTTGCTACCCATTTACAGATTTTATTTCGGGTCGTGGTCTTGATAATGTAGGGTCCGCTTTCAGCAGTGATGTTTGCCATGCAGGCTTCATCTTTTTCCGCCATTTCGTTAACCACCAGTCCCGTGTGGCTAGGCACCCAAGCGAGTGTGACCTTGTTATGCTTTGCCAGGGCTTTTAGGTCCTGGAGACAGTCCCAAACTGTCTTGGATTTGATTTCGTGAGACGCTAGAGCATTAATCGCAGCCTGACTGTCCGTGAAAATGCTTGACTGTCTGTTGAAAATGTCCGTGGTTGTTTCTAGTTTTATAGTCCATTCTCAAATTTTCACGGGCACAGACCATGATAGCGTGTATTTCTGCTTGAAATACTGTGGCATGTGTCCCCAGGGGTACATATAGGCTGCACCCCAGGGACAGTCCATAGATTCCTGCGCCAGTACCACTGTCCTTCTTGGAGTCGCCTGTATACCAATCCAGTCCTCCTTGACAAGTGGTTATTTGATTGCCTTCTGTCCATCGTAGATGTGTTTTGAAGGGTAGATCGAATGACAGCCTTTTGGGCATGGAATCCCCCTCTATATTGAGGTACGATTCTGATATGACATTCGTTATCATGGTTTGTCCTCACCTCGCCAGAGATTCCCATGTGCCATTACATATGCATCTGAAAGCTCCCATCCTTGCCTCGCCCATGATAAAGATATCCAGGGGAGGAAGGCCTAGGATCATCTCCAGAGCTGCAGTTGAGGCGGTTTTCATCGCTCCCGTAATTGCTACACAGGCCAGTCTTTGAACATAGGAGAGTTCTTTGATGGCCTGTTTTTGCTTCACTTTGGTCTACCATACTGTGGAGCCATATGTCAGAATGGGTCTAACTAGAATAGTGTATAGCCAGTATACCATGCTTGGTTTCAGTCCCCATGATTTTCCAAGTGTTCTTTTGGTCATCATCAGTGCCATTTTACACTTGTTGGTAGCTTTCTTTAGGTGTTGATTCCAAGTCAGTTTGGCATCCAGGATTACACCTAGATACTTGACTTCATCACTCACCTTTAGATGTTTGTTATAGAAAATTGGGGGCTTTAGCCCATCCGTTTTTATCATTCTAGGTTGACCCCCCTGCACCAACTCTCCACCTCGTTCAGTGCTTCTTGCATAAGCGCTGCTATTATAGAGGGAAATTTACCCCTGATGAGGATGACTATGTCATCCGCATAGCCTTGGGTGTAAAATCCTTTATTATTTAGTGACACAAGCAGGCAAACAACCATGTCCCAAAGGAGTGGAGATAGAGACCATGAGGACACCTCTTGATGACAGCTACCAGCATTGTGTCACCCGTTACTGTAGCCTCAACATTTCTACCCTGTAGCATGGACTTCATCCATCTGATTGACGTTTTATTTGCACCATGACTGCGGGCTGCATTGGCTATACTGTCGAAGGAGGTGTTGTCAAACGCACCTTCGATATCAAAGAAGGCAACAAGCGCCAATTCCTTGTTTTCTAGTGTGTTATCTATTCTAACCACTAATTGGTGTAAACCAGATTCACATGATTTTCCTGGTTGATAGGCATGCTGATTAGAGTGTAGGGGCTTCTCTAAGAAGCAGGTCTCCCCAGATACTTTTCAACCAGTTTTTCTAACGTTTTCAATAGAAAGGAGGTTAGGCTTATTGGTCTATACGCTTTAGCCTGGGTGTAATCTAGACGCCCGGCTTTTTGTATAAATACCACATTTACTTGCCTCAAGGGAGTTTGCACATAACCTAATGCCAGACTTGTATAGCTTGATCAGTATTGGCACCAGCGTTTCCCACCCCTGCCACAGAAGGGCATACTGCTTTGTATGGGCCAAAGGTATTTATGGTCCATTCAATTCTTTCATATGTGACAACCCTCTTGGACACCTGCTAGTCACACCTCGTCCCTCTTGTTTGAGAGCGTACAGCATGACAGTCAGGATCATCCATTGTTGGGTCGATCACATAGGAACCTCGCATTCTTCATTGGTTTTTATAATTACATTATGAGTAAAGGATTCGTTATATTTTTTGTGTAAATTTGCTGTTTTTGAAAGATTCCATTCGGTTCCGCTTTAATTTCTGTCCATTCCTGTGCGATGTGGTAATTTTTTCGCTTACGCTTTGGCCAAAATGTTTAAGCGTTTGTATTTTCGAATCAGCAATAAGGTTCCAACAATGATTTCATTCTTCTCGTCCTTCTTGATCCTTATTGATTGGAGCAATGTTCATAATTAACTTCAATATCAATTTGAACTGTAATAGTTCGACTAGGAATATCAGTGAGGTATGCCGAAATATCAATTCGGGCCTAATGAGACTTTCCGACTTCTGGGCCAATTGTGGCAAGCCTAATTCTGCGGGCACGGCAGTCGCCAAGTCGAGCCCAACCGTACTATCATTTCTCGAAGCGACAAACGGAACTTTTGACCCCATGTAACATCGTTGTATATAAAGCAGGAAGTTTGAATTTTTAGATATCAAGAGACATACTATAGCTGGCTATATTGCCAATATACCTAATAAATATACCTTATACTTTACGAATTATCGTCAGTCAAATTTCTTAATTTTGTAAATGACACACTCACTACGATCATACGATTTCACCTACGATCAAAATTCTAAGGTACTTCTAGCAATCTTACCAACTTCAAATTTTGAATTTTAGTTAAGGGAAAAAATCAAAAGTCCCCAAAATTTCATTATGGATTAAATGAAAAATAATGATTATTTAAACATTTCTTAATTTTGTCACCGAGCATCAAAATTCTAAGGTACTTCTAGCAATCTTACATCACGTTGACGGACACTTGCGGCTATAGCCCTCAAAGCGAAGTTCACTATGTGGCATGACGGCAATAGCCGCACAAAACAAAACGATCGTTTTTAGACACTGCGACTATGTTTAGCAGCACAAATGTGCATTTACCGATGTATAAGTAGAAGTCTAGTGTCATGTTTCGGAAAAAAAACTTTAGGTTGAAACATGGCATACCGAAAATAATGTGTAATAATTATAAAATTATAATATTTTTTTTTGTCATTTATTTATGTTTGTTTGGTTATGAACTAACGTTTCGTGTAAAACTTCCAAATTCTTTTTGTGTTGCACACAAAAAATTGCTTATTTGAGTCAATAAAAAACCTGTCATTTACGTTTTTAAATTTTTGCTGTTATAGCCGCCGTATAGCTGCCGCCGTATGGGACGTACTTAGGGACTAGAGTCCGCTGGCGCCATGACGGTTAAATCGGCAACCTAATTAAAGGTGCTGAATTAATGAAAATTAGGTTTATTTAAACAGAAAGAGTAAAACTATACTTCTAATATTCTAAAAATTACATATTCATAGTCAATTTTCGAACTTCATTTGTTCCTACTGTCCGTCAATGTGTTAATTTTGTCACAGATCATCAAAATTCTAAAGTACTTCTAGCAATCTTATATTCACCGAATTTTAAATTTTAGTTAGCCTTTAGCCTATAAAGGAAGGAAAAAATCAAAAACCCCCGAAATTTCAATATCCATTAAATGAAAAATTATGATTATCCCATTAAAAACATAAAATGTAAAAAAAAATTGTAGCGAAAGAACTGCGTTACGTGATTTGACATTTTTTTCATTTTATGTTTTTGATGGGATTTAACCTTGTCCCGTCCTAATTAGAAAAACCGAATTCCAAACACGATTGTTATGAAGAAACATATTTAGAATTTTCAACTAACACCTAATAACAATAACCTAAGGCTTATCGAAGTAAGGCATGCGAAATTTGGATGCAATTAGGAAAGTAGATGGCATGGCCTAAGTTAGGCATGCCTTTGAGATTCCTGAATTCAACCTTATAGAGATAACCAAAGACTTTCCAAAGTTAGGCATGCAAAATTCGGACAACAAAACCAGATAGAACTAGCCAAGAATAAAAAAACAAATATATATTTCAGACAAGATTCACACAATAATCAAAACTTATTCAATGGTAATTTTTCGAGCAAAATAAGTTTAGTAATAAGTGTTATATCAATAGTAAGTGAATCAAATTTATGGAAAGGTTAGGTTAAGTCATATCTACAGAAAAATCGCGCTTTAACAGTTTCAACAATTTAGCATATCTCAATATTGAAAAATTGAAGTAAAAACTTTAGGCACGAGTAACTCAGACTTTTTTTTTGCCGAAAATAACGTTAAATAAAGTCTATATTCTGCTTACGATTTCCCTTTATATTATCGTCAACATTTTTGTTTTGTTTTAAAAAATATTATTACACCAGTAACTTGCATTAACTTGTTAAAATTGCGTTCATAGTTTCAATTAGTTAATTTTTCACTATCTATAGAATTATTGCATATATTCACACAAATTATATATATTTAAAATTATAAATTTTTCGTAATACCCGTTACAAGACTATCGGTTCCTTTGGGATATTACATATTTACGTATTGTTTTCAGTCTCTATCTCTGACAAATACCACGCGTCTGTCCGTTCCTCCATCGCCGAGTATCTCCTCATCGCCTAAAACACCTCCCACGTCTCCTTCGGAATACAAAAACAGAACCAGAGCTCCCGATTGGGACACAGACAGCATCACCAGTGGCATCAGCGGCATCAGCCTGGCGTCCTCTTGCGATCACGCCAGCGTCGCCAGAAACGGCACTACATTTTCCGGAAGAAGTATGAAGTAAGTTTTTTTACAAACAGATATGACAGATTTAAGTACCTAAACACATCCACTCTAACATATATTTGGACTTTTGTTGTAGAACACATTTCGTTAATTCAGCAAAAATATTAAATTTTTCAGATTCTTCCACACAACACACATTATTATGGAATCATTTTAAATGTTAATTGTTTTTTAAATTTGATTTTTAGATATGTTTTCCATTGTAGTCAACATGCTGGTGCCAGTGGCGAGGATTACCTCACGCCCACGCAGAGAGCTCACAGACAAGTCAAACGGTTAAAGAACTTGCTGCGACAAGCCCAGAAAGACCTGGAGCAGAAGGACAGCGATATTGTGAAGTTAACCAAAGAAGTTGTCGAACTGAGACTGTGCAAAGCGGCCTTGAGTTCCCCGGAGGAGCGTTCAAACTCTTCGGATGCCGTCACAGTGCGCGAGAATCATCTCGATGAAGATATTCCGGCTATCAATCCAACGAATGATATGACTGGGTCGTATACCGATTCGGGACATTATGATGACTACACCAATTCTTCGGTTCATTCTAAAGATTCTGTTATTATGTTAGAAGATTTTAGTCAATCAGTAAGTGGTACACACTATTATTTAATAATAGCTACACAAACATAGTTAAAACTTTTATATTTCGGGATATTATTTCGTTCAGTTGCACAAAAGGTTTGGCCCATATTTGATAAAACATTATACTACTTAATTCTGCTTATCAAGGATTCCATTCATTTCCTGTGATAATTTCTGCGAAAAAATTAATTCTATTTTTTGATGGATAACAACTTTTAACGTTTGTCTTACAGAATCGACTTGATATTGAAGTCAATTCTGTAAAACAAACGTTAAAAGTTAATACACCTTTTTACGGTTAGTTAAGCACATGCGCATCCGCCAAGTTTGAAAGGCGGGAATATGAAATTTTCGGGCACATATTTATTTACACGTCAAAAAGTTCGGACACTTTTTGACGTATAACATGGCGGAAATTAACACACAATGGCGCACAAAAAAATTCAACTATGAAGAGGTCTATTGAAATGATGGCGTTAAAATTTCTTTATTTCCGCTAATTTAAAAAAAAATCAAAAATAAATAAATAAATACCGAGGGAGACTAGTATCTCTATTATTTTATTTATTTATATTGATTATTAGTGGAAATAGAAAAATGTTAATGGCGTATTTTGAATTAACGTCTCTCTTACAGTATCGGCCGGCAAATCAACTACTCTGCTCATAACAATTAGCGAGTCATTAATTTGTGCCTTCATAAAATTCAAACGGGAAATTACAAGCAAATAAATTTAATTGTTTTAATTGACACATAAGGAATTATCACCATCGCATACTTCCGAAGTATCCGTAATAATTAACAAGAACTACCAAAACTAAAGTGAAGTAATGTATCCCAAATTTGATTCAAAGAGCTAGGAAGGACCTACAAGATCTGAACCTTGTTCAGATCAATATACAGACGATAATGTTTGCAACACGACAGTTTGACTTAATTTAAGTGAAACTGAGGCATCTCGACGAAGTGGAAGTTGTTCGTGCTATAACATTAATTGAAAACGGCGAAAGCCTTCGATAAGTTTCAAGAGACTTCAACATATGCCTGTCTATTATTCAGCGATTGTGAAACAGGTCCTTGTATACAGGTTAATATACAAGGCGCGGTGGGCACTGTCACAAAAGAAAAACAACTCAAAATCAAGATCGATTTTTACTGATTTCGAGTCTTCTCAATTGAGTTTCTACGGCGAAAGACCTCTTAAGACCCTACCTTTGCCCAGGGCGACGCATGGGGTCACTGTATCAGACCAGACAATTAGGAATACAGACGATGAATACAAGACGACCCGTCCTTAAAACCTTCCTTGAGACGACGCCAGAGAATAGCAAGGATGCATTTTACTCGTGAACGTGTCGCATGACAACTTCGACAATGGAAGTCTGTGCTCTTCACGGATGAATCAAGGCTCCGTATTACTCGTTGCGATGGCCGAGTACGTGTTTACAGATATTCAAGAGAATGCTACGAAGCTGCTACTGTCCAGGAAGTTGAAAGATTTGGAGGTGGTTTAATTATGGTTTGGGGTGGGATTAGTATCGTCAATAGAACCAACCTTGTTGTAATTCCAGGAAATCTTAAAGCTAATCTCTGTATTGACTTTGTGTTAGGAGAAAACGTTGTCCCTGTGGCATATGGAATAGGTCCAAATTTATTGTTAATGCAGGATAATGCAAGACCACATACTGCGTGAATCACTTTAAGACTTCCTACAAGAACTGGAAGTTCAAACAATAGTTTGGCCTGCGTTAAGTCCTGATTTAAATCCTATAGCGCATGTTTGGGATATGCTCGACAGACGTGTTTGTAGTCGCCCACATCCTCCTCAGACCATCCAGCAGCTAACGGCGGCTCTTTTGTAGAATAGGACGCTATACCACAAGACCTTCTAATACTTTTGCAAAGAATGCCAAGATGGTATAATAGCCGTTATTCGTGCTACGGGATCACATACTCGTTATTAAGTTACCACTTAATATAGAAAATATTACATTAATAATTCATTTAAATTCGTTTTGCACTTTGATTTTGCTAGTTGTTAGTAATAGACCTTTTTATAGTTGAAATTTTTTTATGCGCATGCGTTAATTTCCGCCATGTTTTCGGGCACTTTTTGACATATAACCACGGAAAATAACAAAATGTGCCCGAAACTGTCATATTCCCACCTTTTAAACAAGGCGGACGCGCATGCGCTTAATTAACCGTAAAAAGGTCCATTATTAGGGTTACTTTAAAAGTACGTGATATGTGTGCCAATTAAACTCTTCCATATGTGCCAATTAAAACAATTAAATAGAGTTTCTTTCAGATTCGTAATTATTTCGTAATTATTATTTGCATGTAATTTCCCGTTTGAATTTTATGGAGGCACAAATTAGTGAGACGCTAATTGTTTTGAGCAGTGTATTTTGATAAACTTTTGATAAACTAAAGAAAGTTTGATATTGATTAAATATCAAAAAACAACTTGATAGTTTTTGTAGTTTCTTATTGTATATATTATTTTAATCAAAATCGTAGATTTTGTAGCTAGGGCGAAAAATTGTCAATATGAGCCGAGAGAGAAGTTGTGTGCGAAGTGTTAGAGGGCGCGCAATCGCTCGAGACAAAAGTGGACAATTTAGCCCGTGCTACAAACAATATTTTTTATCACTCATGCGAGGGGTGTATCTTACAAGTTTGGGATCCAGGTGCCAAATCCAAAAATGAAGAATTTGCTTTTACAATTGTCTCCGGTGGTGTGGATTCGTCATAAGAACTCTCCTCAGTCTACGCCATCACCATAGAATTTACACTCACTTTAAAACGTCTTCTTTAATTTTTACTGTTATGAAAAAAAATTATTAATATAAAAACACTTCACGTCACTTTTTTAAAACCGATGACTTGATTGTATTCATTTTATTTATACTTATTTGTTTATTTTAATGTAACTTACAATTAGCGAAATTGAATATTTGCGTGCGTTATTCAAATTATGTAAAATACAACTAATATTTACAATTCATCGCACTAAAAAACGTGCACCAACATAGTAATATTGTGCATGAGTGATAAAAAATAATAAAAGATAATTCTTTTTTGTTGAGATGTTGCAGTTTATTATAAAATGTGTGTTAACAGAATATTTTCTTCTATAGATAATTAAAAACTAATAACGTTCTTAGAAATGAATGTTTTCGTAATCATAAAAACGGCCTCGGGCTCGATTAATTTAATTTATATAATGATGAAAATGAAAGCGTTGTTTATAGAAATCACAAGAAATTTATTTGAGAAACACGTTTTTTTGTTTGTTTTCGATAATTTTTGTCAATTGCGTAACTAACTATAATTTGAAATCAGAAACGTATTTAAAACCGAAAGCCCACAAGTCATTATAATTCCGTACAAATACAAAACGCTCTTATCCTTTTTAAAAGCAATTACAAAATACCCACTAACGCCACCCAAGTCTAATTTAGAAATTGCTGTTTAAACTTCGGTTAAATAAGATTATCTTTTGCATAAAGTTGTCATAGATTGCAGTATAAAAATAATAGCAAAAGATGAGTTTCATGCAGAACTATTGTTCTTTTATAACAATTGTCTTGTTTTAATAACAAATGTTTTCTTTTAGCCATATAAAAGATATAGGTCGGAGACGGCGGACAAAGCCGTTTTAACCGAGCCAACATATTTGAATGTAGATCCTAAACATGAAGAATTAATGGCTGAATACGAGCGACGTATTCAGGAGCTGGTCAAGTCGCACGAGAATGAGAGCCAAGACCAGCGGCAGAAGCATAATGATAAAGTGGAAGAGCTCCTACAAAGGATCTCGGAAATCAATAAAAGGTTTGAAAAAAATTATATTTGAAATTTGTAGCAAGTAGTTCAATCAATTTTTTTCATAAACGTTTTATTTTTAAAGTTACACTTCCTCGATAAAGAACTGATCTACCTGAGTAGATTTTGTTCTACATATACATTATGTATATTTGCGTTACTTCGTGCATGCGTATAGTCTTCATGTATTATACATTAGGACGTATTCGCTATGTGCAAAGTACATGGTGGGGGTTTAGGAAAGCGATCACAGCGCATTTCGTGGCAGAAATCAGCAACGATTCGGGATGCTTATGTTAAATGGGTCATAATTGTTGTTGTGTTGCAAAAATAACGGCACAAATAGTCGGTGTAAATTTTATATTTTTCCTACAGTGGCCTGGAAATTAAATGAAAGAAATAAATTGTTAGCTGCTGTACAAAGGAAAAGCGATTTAACCTTAAATTACGATATTAAATCAATTTCATTTGCGCTATATTTTATGTGATAATAATTGGTCTATTATTTGAGAGTTGATAGTTTTCAAAACATCACGACACAATTTGTAGTGAACGTTTTATTGGAGGCAACAAATAAGACGCGCAAGCAAGTGCGAGTTATATTCCCTAAAATACACCGAAAGAAGAAAGTTAGTAATTCAAGTCCTAGCTAGATATCCACGCATGATAAAAAAAAGAACCACAAAAGTCTCAGATACCACATCAAATCAAGTAAGAGTTAAAAAAGAAATGATTTATATCAAACTCAACCACTTGTGGTCGATTAAGGATGGCAAGTCAATGTGTTTTCTGAATAAAATTTAAGGGAAACAACCTTTATTTGTAATAGATTCAGTTACAGTGATCACTGTGATGGTGAAATCCAAGTGGATATCATAACAAATTCAAGAATTGTAACGACAAATAATTGAAGAAAGAATAATAAAAGTAGTTGCACAGACGAAAAATCGTACCAATTTAAAACGAAATAAAAGGTCAAGAATTTGTAAAACACACCTGAAACCCACATGTGTTTTACAAATTGTTATTAATAAAAGCAAAGCTGCACTGATGAGAGATAAATCTCGAAACGCGTCTGCAGATTGAGAGAATTTTTTCTACACATAAACTGTTTAAAATTTTTGCTTATCGCAAAAATACACTGAATAAAACATTTATGGTTTTTCCTACATACTGATACTACATACATACTTGATTATTATAGGCTCACTTACTTAAGTTATCAGAAAGACATGATCTTAAAAACAATGTTATTTTTATGGTTTTTGTTGAGTGCCACGAAGGTGGACTGAAAGCTATTAAATAACTGACAAATTTCACATGAAATTTGTTTTGGTAGTCCTAAAAAGACTCAGTAATTGTTATAGAACTCCGGAAAGGTTGAATATATTTATATATTCAGGCTGTGTTCCGATTGATTTAAGTTTGTATGATTATCTATAACGTAGGGTGGTTTTACCAATTCTAACTTAAGATTAACTATAAAAAAATGTACAGTTTCCATTAAAGACCGACTTCTAATGTTTTGAATGAAAATGAAAACTGGCTTGACATTTTCAGCATTGAATGTATTATTTGATGTACATGAAACCACAATCTCACAAATATTTCATTCAATCTTACAAGCTTTCTGCTACTATTAATAGCTCTAAATGATTTATTTTAAGTGTGTTATATATGTAATATTAAGCTTCATGGTAATTTTAGCTAAAAAAATTGCTTTCAAGCTATTAATCAAGATTTTTGCTACTATTAATTTAGTCTTTTGGCCGGATAGAGCCACTGTACGAGCAACAATTTATATTGTGTTTTACACTTTCAAAACTGTTTTTTTTTTACAATAACATCAATTTTCTATATATTGTTTTTTTAGTAAATCCTCTAAAAATACTATTTGTCATCTTTATATCTTCCTGTGATTACTTTATTTATCATAAAACAATAAAAACAATGTCATTATTTGACATAATCCCGAATAGTTGCGCATTCTAGATGGCGCTACTGTTGTTTACATAACCAATAGCTAATATTTTCTTACAAAAAAGCGCACTACGCCAAAAGCTTTGCACAAAGCGTGCTTTTTCCTTAGGTTATTGACTAAAAGATGTATAAGTTATTAACAATTCTTAAATTACCATTTTTTCATAGATTTTTGTCCTAGTTTTTGTGAGGGTTAAATGTAATTTAATATTATTTTTTCTTGTAGATATTGGGAGTTAGTACCAGATCTAGATAATGCGAAAGATAGAATTAAAGAATTAGAAATGCAATTGGAAGATGCGCTACGGAAATTAGAAGAACAGGATGATAAGCATAAACAGGTTTATCTTCAAATGTATGCGCAGGGACATGAGGCTGCCAAAGTAGAAAGGGAACAACAGGCAAGTATTGAATAGACCATCTTACAACAATCCTACATAACTTCATAAGTCGTCTATTGCGTGTGTTTTAAATTAAATCAAAATTTATAATCAATGTACAATCAAGATCAAAAGATTATTATAAAAGTCAAATTTTTTGAAAACTTAAAAGCAAGAAATGCTAAACACAAACAAGAGGTAAACTAAGATCTATTGGAAAATCTAAATCTTGAGTGTGGTAGGGTACTCAGGTGAAAATGATATGTTAATCAAAGTGTCGTCGAAGTGCAACGAAGTGCTTCCTAGATAACCGAAGTGTCGTCGAAGTGTTTCTGAGACTAATTTTCTAAGTTTCGGGCGGCACAATGTTAACACTTCCCCGACACTTAACTATATAATAGTTCAACGACACTTAGCTGATACTTCGATTGCGCGAATGTCAACACCTCCTCGACGACACTTTGCAGTAGAGATGAGCATGGGATCCTATCGTCCCATCCCATCCCATCGTCCCATGGTATGGGATGAGTGGTATGAACGTCGCGTGGGATGGGATGGGATGGGACGACAATTTTGTATGGGACGGATTTTTATAATCTAGTAAATCTAGTTTGTGAATAATTAATTGCTTTCATATAAGAATCTTTTTATTTTCATTTGTTTGTAGACACAAGTAGGCTTCCGAATTTAAATCACTGTTTTTTGTGTGTAGGCTTTAGTAAAGTTTTTCACGACTCGGCACGGCAGTTTGTCGGTTACCGAATCGCGCTTGCGCAGTTCGGCTGTTATTTTTCTTTTGTGAACAAGAAGTCTTATTTTATGCTTGAAAATGGTGCAGCTTTGTTTTTAACGATTTTAACGATTAGATTGAAAATAGATAAAAATCCAAAATTTACGTTTGTCGTGCCAATACGCAAAATTTTAATACATTACCAGATCAGGAGATTTCTGGGATAACGATGTAGTTCCTGAAAAATCTTTCAATCCGTTTGCGTTGAAAAAGAATTGCTCATTGTCGAAAAACCGAAAAGAAAGTCTATATGGGCTGAAAGGGACGGGCCGCGCGACCGGGATGGGATGGGATGGGACGAAAAATTTACGTTTGTGGGATACGTCCCACGGGATGGAATCTGGGACGAGAAACTTTTCCCATGCTCATCTCTACTTTGTGGAACATCAGTTTAGCGAAACCTCAGTGTTCAAATTTCAGTGTTCCAAAAGACACTTCCCCGACACTTCATTTACCTATTACCCACACTTCGTTCAGATACTTTCACAACATTTCATTATCAACAGAGCATTTAAAAAAAGAACGGTAGATGAATCGATTTTTTTAAAGGCTAGTCAATCTTAAACTGCGTTGATACTGAAGCAATAACGACAAACTTTTTGCTTGTTTCGGCCGTCCACGCTTGCACGCTGATGTATCGTGTGTATGTATACGCTGATGTATCATATGTAGCGTGTGCAAGTGCGTACGCATCTTTAGACCATCTGATATCCTCAAAAATTAGTAACAAAAAAGTTCAAAGTTCAGTTATTTTTCACCAATAATGTTGTTTTTTTGGTTTTTTTTGTCCAAATAATGTGCAATAATTTGCATAGAATTAATAAGCTGTAAATGGTATCAGTATGTAGGAAAAACCATAAATGTTTTATTCAGTGTATTTTTGCGATAAGCAAAAATTTTAAACAGTTTATGTGTAGAAAAAATAATAATTGTTATTCTGTTTTCGAAAAATACTTCAAATACTCTGCAATATTATAATAAATGTTTAATAAAAAAATTTGTTATTGTAAAGTTGGAGTCAGATTACGCAAGTAAATAAGCTTTCAGAAAGTGTTTCCTAGCAACAGAGTGTTTAGAAAGTGCTTTCACGACCTGTTAGACTATGCAAGTTTTACTATCAACGCTTTCTGAAAGCGCTTTCTAAAAGCGCATTTAACAAATTAGGTTATTGACGATTGAAAAAAGTGCACATTTATAAAATAAACTCAATTTTGAAAAATGCATCTTCAAATACAATATACAGTAGACCCTCAGTAATTCAAGCCAATTCTAATCCAGCGTCCCCTTTAATCCGACACATCTATTTAGTACGGTAAAATAGAGGTCAATGTATTTTAAAAACAATAAAAGAGTTTAACATGAAAGATTGCTATTTGTCAGTCCTGGTAGTTATTGCCTCCATCAGCCATTACATCGCTATGGAATAACTTATGGCCAAAAATCATCACTAGTCCTAGTGCTCCCCAAATCAAAGTCACTCCGAAAGTAATAGAGCAAGTTGCCACGGAAACAAAGATTAGTTCCGAAAATTTGGACATCTGGTATCGTGGAATAGATGATGAGAGTCTATTTGAACGAATGCATGATGATGAGATTATTAACCAAGCTTATGCTCCAACGAGGACAATGAGAACAAGACGACGATGACGAAGCCATTGTTACTGCGCCACAGGTTGCAACAAAAATTGCGATCAACGCATTTGAAGTGGGATGCAATGGGCCAAAGAGAGTGATGCATCATACAATGAACTTTTACTACTCAGAAGGCTGAGAGGAAATGCTTTACTCTCGCGTTTTGTAAAGAAAATTGATGAATATTTGGCGGGTTACAAGGTACTCCTTTTCAAAAAGTTAACTAATCTGATAATCCGACACCGCCTTGCAAAACATTTGTCGCTTTACCGAGGGTCTGCTGTATTTGAATAAATTATATTGAGTCATTAAATTGTATTAATATTTTTGGTTTAAATTTCAGGTGATGGAGTTAGCTCAACAAGTTCCTAGTAGGATTTCTGTTCCCGAATTACTGCAGCAGCTGCAAGTTACTCAGACCGAATTAGAAAATATCAAGGTAAGTAGTGTTTGACATAGAAAATAAAATCGTAACAATATTAAGTAAAAAATAGAGAAAAATCTTGATTGAAGTTTTGTTTATACTAGAAAATTTTAAACTTTTCTATTATAAATAATAGAAACTTATTTTTATTAAGTTAAGTAAATCAATTTTCAATTTTTTTAGCTAAAATTACCATGAGGCTTAATATTACATATATAACACACATAAAATAAATCATTTACATTTTTACACAAATTTGTGATTGATTGTCTACTTACTCTTAATAATAGTATTCAAGGACAAAACTACACACTTCGAACACTCAACATCAAAAATGGCATTTGTCGTATTAAAAAACGTGCGCCAAGATAGTACTTTTAACGCATTAGTAATAAAAAATATAGAATATTTTCGATATTTTCGACGTCGTATTTGTTGCTGTGATATTTTTGACGTGGTATTATTGTATCGCGCGATGTTTTGTCTCTCGATCTTTTTTATGTATTACTAATAATAATGATCCTTATTAATAATATTATTGAGATTAAGTAAACAATCATAAATTTGTGTAAAAATGTAAACGATTTATTTATTGATTTTATACGTGTATTTTGTCGCCAATTATTATTAAAGATTGGATATTTTCGACGTGGTATTCTGTGGCGTTTTAAACGGACACCATAATTTTACATCTAAATTAATACAATTCTATAGTAATATAACTTAATATTGTTTCGATTTTCAAACATTTTCTCTTCTTTTTATTATAGATTCTAGGAACAAGATTAACAAACTTTACTGAGAGTGACCCACTGTACCCACACTGTTTCATAATTTTCCGTGTGTTTGTTTTTATTGCATTGATGTAACAAAGTACTAAATTTTTAGGACATAGAGTATGCAACAACATCTAACAGCTTGAAACCCCTGCTAAGTGCAAAAGAGGCTGTTACTTTGTGGGTTTTAGGTGCCAGAAAGGTAAATTCAAGCAAACAAAGATTATAGTAATTCAAAATTTAGAAAGAGAAACAATTTGTTGGAATATTTTTTAGAAAAAAATGCATGGTAGTGATAATTTTTCCAGCCTCATTTGTGCATGTAACATATTTAGTTTATTTGCTTTAAGTAGTTTAGATTCCCACATAATACATTCAAACTTGCACGTTTTACTCACTTTTTTACACACACTTTGCACAAAAATCACAATATAGATGTATGTGCCACATATGGCACACATATCCTTTTATAATAGTAATTAAAAAAAATTATAATACATACTTAGAAAATAACAACTTTAATTAATTAATGCTACACTTAAATGTGAGTTAATGTAATGAAAAGTAAACAAAAGTACAATAGATTTCTGATCTACAGAAGAACTCACGATTTGCTAACCAAAATTAATGTTGTATTTGACAACTTGACTATTCTGATATTTGTCTACTATTGTCTCAATAAAGGCCGATTCTCATATACGCGACACTCAGCTACGCGACGTCACGCGACATCGCCTGTCAAATAATGATTACATTGTTTTAAATGGGCACGTGCTCACTATGGCTACGCGACGTGCCCATTTAAAACAATGTAATCATTATTTGACAGGCGATGTCGCATCACGTCGCGTAGCTGAGTGTCGCGCATATGGGAATCGACCTTAAACCTCTTATTCCACTTTGGGTTTTAGTTTGCGCTGTATCGCATATTTCGTATTCAGGGTGGACAGCCTGGACGGTTAGTGAGCAGCCTGGACGGTTAGTGGGCAGCCTGGACGGTTAGTGGGCAGCCTGGACGGTTAGTGGGCAGCCTGGACGGTTAGTGGGCAGCCTCGAGAGTTAGTCCTAGTTGAAAATGCCTCCTCGGCCGGGAATCGAACCCGGGTCTCCCGCTTGTCAGGTGGGTATGTTGTCCACTCGTGCTCCACTACCGAGGAGGACATCTACCATTGTCTACATAGCCTTATTTGTCACTTTAGTCTTATCTATACGGTCTTGAGTGTTTAGTGTAGTACAGTGGATCACAAACTGGGTGCCTAGTATGCCTGTTGTGCCGCAACAATAATCAAGAAATGTAAAAAAATGTTAAAAGAAAATTAGATGAGGAGGTAAACGAATTTGAGTTTCTACTTTCATTGCTGAACTATTGACAATTGGCTAAAATCTGTGTCTTTAAAACGGAAAGGTGATGAACTCACTGAAGCTTCTGAAGCGACTGATTCAATGACAACCAGCATCGTCGGAGGAGACGAAATATCCCTGCAGACACCTGCGAGTCTATATCATTTAAGTTCGTCTGCCTCAGTTCGCGAAAACGCAACTCACGACCAAAAAATAATCCGAGCTAAATAAGGAAATACGATATTAGCTACTTCACATTGTTTGGCTTTGTTTCTGATGGGAACGAATAAGCACCAGAAGGGCAATGCGTTATCTGTCATAAAATTGTTTCTAACAGCTGCTTGGTTCCATCCAAATTAAAAAGGCATCTGGAATGCAATCAATCTGATTTAGTACATAAAGGTGAAGAAATCTTCAAACACCGAATTTTATCTTTTCAGGTAGAGTCATCCATGGTGGAGAGAATTTTTAAAATGAAAATGAAAACGCAACTGAAGCTTAATTTATTGTCAGTTCACACATCAAAATGTGGAAAGCCCCATACTATTGCCGAGACACTTATTAAACCTTGCGGGTGAAGGATGTTGAAAGTTGCATTTTAGGTCCAGACATGGCCAAGAAGATTGATACTGTGCAGCTCTCAAATAACATATAAGCAAGCGAATTTACACAACTAAGTTTTCAAACCGTTTTTAGGGTAGCAGTGCCGCGAATTTTTTGGCTCGATAAGGGTGCCGCGGCAAAAAAAAGTTTGAGAACCACTGGTCTAGTATCTGCCAATGTTGACTGCCAAACATCATCTCTTATTATCTGTCTAGGATTTTTTGCCGGGTCTTTTTCGCATAGACCGATTGTAGTGTTTGAATGGCAGAAAATATTTGGACCACTTTTTATCAAGAATGAAGAAATGTTTGATACAACAGAACAGGTTCTATCAGTGTTTGTATTTGTACCGGTTATGACAAATCCTTTGAATGAGTTGAATTTAGGCTGAAGGAAACAAAGATTTTAATATTCTGTCTTTGACTATTGTGAAAAATAATCATAAAATTTAAAATAATGAATAGCTGAGAGTCATTTGAAGCAGACATTCAAGCAGATCCCATTATCATTGTGTCACTTGTTACCGTTATGGACTTGTTCTCAGCTCATGAGAACAACTTTGACAAAACAAAATTTAAAAATGCTAATGTGCATTGACTGTCAAATTATTACGTCATGTAATAAGTAACTTCCGATGCAGCAAATGCAGTACCTAAGTAGAATATTTTTAATCTCTAAGTAGAATCTTGGTAATCGTTATCGCAATCAAATTGATTATATCGCCATAGTGAATCGTTGGAAATCGTCAATAACGAACTCAAGAACTTGGCCCAGGAGCAGACTGCGGATCTGATCACCAACTCTTAGTAGCAGATCTGCGCGTACGCCTAAAGTCCACTCGCAAGAAATTGAAACGTACTGTTAGACTAGCGAAACTCGAATACGACTAATTCCAGGAAATCACTGAACCAAAACTAGCCTGTTCTGGAGATGCGACAGACCCAGAGGAAGGGTGGGAAAAGTTCAAATCTATACTTAGTGATGCCTTAATGACCATGACCAACAAAAACACCAACAAAAATATGGAGAAAAAAAAAGACTGGATGTGAGATGAATTGTGGTCTGATATAAAACTAAGGAAGGAACTTAAAGCAAGTATGAAGAGTGACACTTTCGAAGAAGAATACTCAAGGCTCACCAACAGTGTCCGTAGATTAAGCAGAAGGGACAAGAACCTACACCTCGAGAACATCTGCACCGTGGTTGAGCACCACGCTGAGAAATACCAAACTGCAGATCTATTTAAGAAAGTGAGACAAATCACTCACAAATTTAAACCTGCTTCTTGGGTAATTGATTATAAGGAACGAAAACCAATCCACGAAATCTCCAAAATCGCAGAAAGCTGGCGGTAGTACTGTGATATGTATACTACTATATGTATATGTAGTATGTAGTACTGTTTTGGATATGTACCAGGAGCATGACGCTTTTTCCCATTCCTGCCCACGACCCTGAGTCTGAAGTCACATGTGCTAGGGAACCGAACATACTTCGCTCAGAAGTAGAACAGGCCATAGGTAAGCTGAAGAGAAATAAGGCCGTAGGAACGGATCAAGTTACAGGAGTAGTATTAAAAGACTTGGGCCCCAACGGGATAACAAACTTGCACAAGCTTTGCAATTAATTTGGGAAACACAAAAATGGCCGGCTGAATCGACTTAGTCATCTATACTGCTCACTGAAATATATACTATATGGAACGAGCGCCGGCCTCCTGGCTTGTGCGGGCTGAGAGAGAGCATCACAAGGTGTCTCTCGTCTCGCTCTGTCTTCGTCTAGTACAGTCCAAAAGGAAAACTAAATGTGTGTCCGACGTCCAGTTTTCCTTGCAAATACAACAGAATTTTACCATTGTCTTTTTGAAAACAACTTTCATTAAAATATATATACTTCGGTTTATAATATGCTCACCGATTGAACGATCTCACTCTCTTTCTTGATACAACTCAATTCAACTAGCTTTTCGCTCTGACTGTATCACATCCTCCCACTCTCGACTACATTGTTGGCTAGACAAGGATGAAGGGATCCCCTTGGGACCTCTCTCTCGGCCCGCACAAGCTTAGAGGCCAGCGCTCGTTCCAGGTAGTATATATTTCAGAGGTACTGCCACTCCACAAAAAGGGTTCAGTACGCAACTGTAACAACTACAGAACCCTGGCCCTTATTTCTCATGCTAGCAAAGTCCTGCTACATATCATCAACTCAAGACTGAGAGCTTACCTTGACTGGCAAATAGCACACGAGCCCGCCTCTTCGTAAAGGGCAAAGGAACAAGAGAGCAAATTCTAAACCTGAGCCTTATTATCGAGAAATGCCATGGACACAACATCCCGGCTTATATATGTTTTGTGGATTACCAGGCTTCGACTGTGTAAAATGGTCACAACTCTGGAAGGTCCTTGCCGAAACCGGAGTACCCAAACATCTAATAAAACTGATCCGCAGCTTATACACGTCTGGGTATGGCAGTGTCGCTGAGATAGATCACATCTAGCCGATTCAAGTTCTGTAAGGTTGTTCGACAGGGATGTGTGATTTCTCCATTACTGTTTAACATCTACGGTGAACACATAATGCGCCGAGCTCTCGAGGATTGGGATGGCGGTATTAAAGTGGGAGGTCAGAAAATCTCCAACCTCCGCTACGCGGACGACACGACTCTGCTTGCATCATCCGAGACCGAAATGGCTGAACTGATGCACCGGCTGCAGACGGTCAGCCTGAGTTTGGGTCTCGTAGTTAACAAAAGCAAAACTAAGCTGATGATAGTGGACCGATTTATGACTCTACCACCGACCACGCTTCTGCGGGATTACGAGACGATGGAGAAGTTCCAGTACCTTGGCTCTATTGATATATATATATATATATATATATATATATATATATATATATATATATATATATATATATCACCAGCAAGAGAAACTGCGAGCCTGAAATAAGAAGACGTATAGGCATGGCTAAAGCGGCAATGACTCAACTCAGTAAGATATGGAAGGACAGTAACATAACTAATAGGACAAAGCTACACCTAGTCCGTACCCTCGTGTTTTCTATTTTTCTTTATGGGGCAGGGACGTGGACGCTGAAAGTGGCGGACAGACAGAGGATAGACGCCTTTGAGATGTGATGTTGGCGCCGCTTGCTGAGGATACCCTGGACAGCTCGCCGCACAAACGTCTCTGTCTTGAAAGAACTGAAGATTGAGGGGGCGCAACGTCTGTCTCAGGTTTGCCTGCACAAGGTCTTGAAATATTTTGAGCATATTTCTCGCAGGGGCAATGACAATCTTGAACGACTGATGGTGACAGGGAAGGTTGAGGGCAAGAGACCTAGAGGCCGTAGTCCCAAGAGATGGTCCGATCATATATCCGAACCGCTGGAGATACCTGTGAACGTTGCACTGCATCGGGCCTCTGACCGCAAACGAGGCGTGCGGTTGAATGTCTACGGAGTCATGATCCTCAGCAGTGAGGGAAGAAGAGAGAAGTAGAATCAGGAAAGTGAAACAGAATTGTAACAGGCGTTGAGAAAATATGATTTACAAAGAAAAGCGGCGAGGAAAGCTTGCTCAAAGCTTGATGTGCGGCTATTGCAAGAAAATGCGCCGGTTTACACGGCGGCAATTGCAAAGGCTGCTGTGAGGATCTGTGGGTTCACAGAAAAGGACCATCCACCTTATAGTCCAGGCATGGCCCCTTGTAACTAATTTATGACCAATGATGACTTGCAGTCAGTGATTTTCGAGAATTTTGTGGGCAAATCATAAGTGTACAGTATAATCTCGATAATCCGACACATATGGGACAAGACAACCGCCGGATTATAAGAAAGAGTGATAGGAGGGAAGAGCGCGAGCCGTCTCCAGCCCGCCGGATTACTGGACGCGTCGTCCGATTAACCAACTTCCGAATTACCGAGATTAAACTGTACTTTAGAAGGGGATTAGAATTGTTGATTTCTCGATATGAAAAGTGCATAAGAGTTGAAGGAGATTATATTGAAAAGTAGTAGAGGTTTTTTTTCTATCTCTCTCAAACTAATTATTTATGCTAATTGCCCTCTAGGGGGCAATTATAAACGAAGTAAATATAGTCCACAAAAGACATTGGTTTGATAAGGATCAACTCCTACCAGATCCGAAAGAAAGCAAACATCCTTGACAAAAAGTCAAATTTAACGACTAGTGCAGATAGACACGTTCAGCATTTTGGTTGCTAGTTTTTAGTGCAAGAGAAACTCCATGAAAAGCGTCCTGCACTCGTCAATCGCAAAAACGTTATTCTTTCACACCAGTGTTTCCCAAACTTATTTGTCTCATCGCCCACCTGTGATATGCCAAAGTTAATAACACCCCCCAAATATGAAGGATGAGATTGAAGTTACAAAATCCATTTACCTAATTGAGGTTCAATGTTCGTGACGTTTAAACATTTTTTTTAAGTTAAAAAATATCCAGTCTATTTCTTAACTCGACTAAGTATAATGTTGGAAAAGCTATTAATAATTTCTTCGGGAATTTCCACAAGGAGGGTAGTGGTCAATGAAACCAAAATTCTTCATATGAAGTTGATATCATTTTGCAACCTGACCAACTTTCTTCCAAAACCGGGCTTACGTTTTCATAACATGAAAATGGTGTTGTTATCTAATCAGGAACTTCCAAATCAAACAAATCCTTGAATCTCTTTCTCATGTCATTATGTAACAGGTCCAAATGATTTGTGAATATTAGAATATGTTCATCAGATATTTCTTAACTTTCTTGAAATTTCATCAGATTTGGGAATAGACCTTTACGGTTAGTTAAGCGCATGCGCGTCCGCCATGTTTAAAAGGCGGGAATATGAAAGTTTCAGGTACATTTCGTTGCATTCACTGGTTATACGTCAAAAAGTGCCCGAAAAACATGGCGGAAATTGACACATGTGCACAAAAAAATTTCAATTATGAAAAGTTCTATTGATAAAATTGACGACGAGCCAAAATGTTTTTAAAAAGTGCAATTTTTCCTACCACCCCTATATCGCTTCCGGGCTACCTAGCGACCCCCAAAAAGATGTCATCGGCCACTGGAGGGCAATATCGCCCACCTTGAGAATCGCTGTTTTACACGACAATACGCGACCACATACAGCAAGGGTGAAGAAAAAAGTCTTGAGCTTGGATGGTCTGTTAACCACATCCACCTTACTAACCGGAACTTGCTCCGACAGACAAAGCCACCTTTTCTGTTCCTTACAAAACTTTTTATTGGAAAAACCTTCAATTCTGAAGAGCAAGTGTGGCAGGATGTCGAAAACTGCTTCCACTTCAAACCAACCACATTTTACAAGGAAGGAAATGATAAACTGCCAGGAACATGGGAAAAGGTTATAGATAAAAGTGGTGAATACATAATAAATTAACCCTTTCACCGCCACCCCGGGTGGTGTGACCCGGGGTCCTGAATTCATACAGCGCCGTCCCGGGCGATGTGTCCCGGGGTTTCTTTTTGACCCGGGCTATCTAGTGATGATATGCTGAAATTATTCCAATTTTGCAGTTTTCTATAATTTATAAAAAATCAAGTCAACCAAATCATATTTTTAAAAAGTCAGTGTGACAGTATTTACCCTTTATGGATAATTATTTAATTTTGTGCTCGTCAGACGAGGATGATTTAAGTGGAATTTGTAGTGTCACATCTAGTAATTCAACTTTAGAAAGTAAGGAGCGGTTTATAACAATGATGAGTATCCTTTGAGAAGAAAAAGAGTGAATAGAACCTTATCAAGTGAATCCGAAGCTGATGAACTAACAGGAAATTTGCCTCATACAGAAAATTTATGGACTTCTTGCATTGGAGCACAACGCAAATTCATTTTTAGTTCAAATGAGGGGATATAACCTGATATAGCCGAAATTATGTCTGGAGGAGAGCCAATTGATTTTTTTTCATACCTGGTGGATGATAATATATTCAAGGAAATTTCTGATCAAACAAATCTGTATGCCATACAAACTTTACTTGCAACGGATGTACAACCCGCATCACGACTTCACAATTGGTGCCCAACAGATTTTTCAGAAATCAAACAGCTTTTTGGTGTTATTGGATATATGGGAATGGTAAATATGCCGGCAATAAGTAACTATTGGAGTAATGATGAATTTTATCCGAAGACTCCGATTTCAAATATAATGCGGGACATTATTTACCGTTTTGAACTATTGTTGCGTATCTTTGCGAATAACGAAAATGAAAATAAATTGCACAAAATCGAAAATTTAGTTAAAATGCTTTTGAAAAATTATCAAAGTATCTATGATCTAACTGAAAATGTATGTGTTGATGAAAGTTTAGTCCCTTTCAAAGGACGATTAGCATCTCGCCAATTTATGAAACATAAACGACATAAGTACGGAATTAAAGTTTTTCAATTGTGTTCTTCGATTGGTTACACTTATAATTTATCTATTTATACTGGCAAAATTAATGATCAAGGTAATAGTGTTACCACCCATACTGTTTTACGCCTTTGCGATTCGATCATGAATAAAGGGCACACTATATATGTCGACAATTGGTATACTAGCATTGACTTGGCGGAGCGACTACTGCAAGAAAGTACCCATCTTGTTGGTACGATGAGGATCAACCGAAAAGGAATTCCACCTATCATTTTGGCAAAAAAACTAAAAGTTGGTGAACACGTAGCCCAAGAAAATCGCAGTGGAATAACAATTTTGCGTTGGCGCGATAAAAGATACGTACTTATGTTATCTACTAAACATACTAATACTGTGCTTACAACTACTAATAAGCGCGGAAATGAAATTACTAAACCACTTATCGTTCTTAACTATAATAAACGAAAAGGGTTTGTAGACTTTTCCGACCAGTTAGCTTCCTACAGCAATCCCTTAAGGAAAACTGTAAAATGGTATAGGAAAATAACCATTGATTTAATACTATCTACCTCAATGGTAAATTTATATATTCTATATAAGGAAGCAACTGGTAATTCAATTCCGATTACCAAATTCAGAAAAGAAGTAATTAGTGATTTACTTTACTGTGCCGAAAGAAGGTACTCAAGCAAGGGATGTAAAGCTCGTCACGAACTGAAGAGCAAAGAAGGACCACGAAAAAAATCAAAAAAATATTGTAAAAACATGGATGGAAAGAAGCCACAAATCAAACTGTAAAAATTATTACATTCTGTGGAAGCTGTCCAGGCGAACCACATATGTGTATTCCGTGTTACAATCGAATACACAACATATTGTGATTCTAAAGTTGTCATTTGGTTTTTTTTTATTATTTTGAATAGTTTCTTTATAAAATCTTACGATTTTGATCAATAGGTGGCTTATCAATGCGAAAGGGGTTGCATAACTACCGGCATTTTTATAAATATTGGCGCTGTGTGTTATTCCTTAAAATTGACATGGCAGTGAAAGGGTTAATATAATTTTTTCCATTTTGTGCCTGTAATGGACTCATAACAGCACTCATATGCGTGCTGTTATGGCTCGCCGAGTGCGATACTATTTTCTCAATATGTATCGGCGATTTTTTATTTAGAAATGGCCTAACAGGTCGCAAAATAAAAAAAGTACTATAAAAATCTCGTTCGTATGGCGTTTTTCAACACTTCGTACATCCAACAGAAAAGTGACACAAGTGCGAATTACTGATTTCTGAGAACAACTGTTTATCTGCCATCTTTCTGTTGAAAATCTGCTCAGATGAAAAAAGATACTTCCGCTTTCTGGCGGACAATAATTGAATTAAACCAAAAATCGACTTCATAATACTAGAAACAACATCCTATAGTCCATTTTTTTTAAGGATGCAGTACAGGGAACATAGGGCTTATTTGACCTTGTTTTTTGATTGGCTTAAATCGAGGAGAAGTTCACACCGACGATATTTACTTCTCCATCTCAACCTCTTTTCTCTCTTTCTTTTCACATACATTTGCAGTTGTTAGTTGTCAATGGCTGTCGTGTCAATTCATAATTATCATCTGATCTGTTTGTATCATTTTGAACTGCTCGAGTCTACGTGTTGAAAGTAATGCATGCTCTCCAGACCGCCGGATTACTGAACCTGTCGTCCGAATTACCGAGATTATACTGTAATATGATATATTGATGCTAAGAAGTTGTAATGATTATGGGCAATGCATATGGGTAATGCAATAATGATTATGCGTTTTTCTCCATTTATTTGTTTCAATTTTATTACTATTGTTACCATTTCGAGTATTTAATCAATAATAATAAGATATTCAATGAAACCATTAGTAAATTACCAATTTTATATTCAAGTGACTATATTTAAATTTAGTGCCAAATTTTGTAACTATATTGAACATTTGTCATAGTGTAAATCAGGTTTCTAGTTACTGCATTCTTAAAAAATATGCACTATAGATACCCAATTTTCAGTTTAAAAAATGTCGATTTTTCATCTGCCATTTCGCACTTGTGTCACTTTTCTGTTGGAGGTGCAACTTGTCTATTAGAAAACTCCTCGCTACGCTCGTCGTATCCCAAACTTGCTGTAAAATCGCGCTAACTGAACTCGTCCTTTAATATACTATTGTTATTCAATGAGAGTAAAATAAATGTCTGATAAAAAACGGTTACTTCTGACTCGACCTAAAACTTCAAGATATTCTGTGATGGGCAAATTAAAGCATTAAAATTGAAATATAGGTACTTAGTAAATGAAAACAAATAATCACAGAATTCACAATTAGGATGACATGATGATTACAAATAGTTACCTGTATTCTCAATTTTATCATATTGTTTTTCCAACCTAAATTTGGACAGCCCTGTTCTAAATTCTAAAGCTTCTAAATGCTATATTGTATATAATATTCTCACATAACATTTTAAATATTGACGTGACTGTTTAATTGAAAATTTTAGTGTTGGGTAGTTTTTAGAATTGGCATATGTAGATTTATAGACATGTAAAAATTTTACCTTTATATAGAAAAACATGGTACACTCGACTGTAACACATCATCTTACTTTGAAATATTCCTTTTTGTTAACTATTTTATTAATTTTCAGGCTATGTACAAACAACTATTGGAAGCGAAAAATAAGAAAGTCGATCCGGAAATCACGCTGCAATTCTTAAAATCGGCTATCTATTACTTCCTGACCGACAAGGAAAACAACCAAGGGCATCTTAGAGCGATCCAAAGCATCCTGGGTTTCACACCCAGCGAAATTTCGAACATAGAAAAAGCGCGCAGCACCTAAAATCTTCTAAAATGTCTCTCATTTCAAACGATTCGGGTAATTTGGGGGCCTAACTAAAGCAGGCTACAATATTATGCCAAACTAAGAAAGTTACTGCCTCTAATCGGTGGATTTTATAGAATGTGGCAAAATATTGGAGCTAAAATACTGAAACGCAAACGTGATTAAGATTGAGCCTTTCTGTATATTCTGTCCAAGTCTGTTCGGTTTTGCCAAAGCGAATTATTAATGGCTACTTTTGATGGATTTTCATTGTGATATATTAATTATGCTAAACATTTTGTCAAAAAATATTTTTAATAGAATATTCAAAGCTTAAATTCTTGTTGAAGAGATTTCCATCAGAATTTTATATATGATTATTAAAATATTTAAATATATTAAATATTTAGGTTTTTGCTGAGTCATTTGAATCTTTTGTAAATGACTCATGTGTAGTCTATTTTTTTCATGAAAAACTGATATTCTTGATATTCTATGCTAAGAGTAAATCTAGTAATAGAAATTTATGATAAATTAATTTGCAATAGGCAAAACAAGAGTATATGAAACCTATTAAAGACTTTTATTTTGCGTCTATAATGGACTCATAACAGCACACATATGCGTGCGGTTATGGCTCGCCGAATGCGACACAATTTTCTCAATATGTCTCGGCGATTTTTTTATTTAGAAATAGCATAAAATGACGCAAAATAGAAAAAATACTATAAAAAACTCGTTCGTAAGGTGTTTTTCAGCACTTGTCGTTAGTCATTAGAAAACTCCTCGCTACGTTCGTCGTTTTCCACACTTGGACGCGTGCTGTAAAACCGCGCTTACTGAACCCGTCCTTTAATAAACTATAACAAACTTTTCCATGATTTTGGTAAATTTAGAACGTTTTGGATTAATCAGGAAAATGAGAGCAGCCTTCCAAATTGAAGTAGCAATTTCCGATTGGTCGTTAGATTTTGTGATTGTAATCAAAAGCGTTCTATATTTAAATCGAATTAATTATTTCAAACATTCGCAATGTTTGTTATTTAATCGAAAAATTTGTGATTATGAAACAAATTATTTTGTCCACTTCGAAAAGTAGCATTTCGGATCAAAATTTCCAACGCTTTTGATTTCTCGAAACTTGTGTAAATCTAACTAAATGGCCAAAATATTTTGCTATAAAACACTCAAATCGATGAGATTATTTTTTTTAATATAAATAATACTATGCTGCTAAAAAATAAATAGAAACGAATTATATATTCCAAAAATATTTTAAGAAATTTTAACGAATTTTAACGCTCTTTGACAAATGTTTTGCATTGAAATTTATCACGATTATATTTTTTATATATTGCTGAAGTGATTACATAAAACAAAAGTACTGGTTAGTGATAGATACCTACAGATTATTTTACGCATCTCCGGAGGCGATTAGGGTAAGTTTGCAAACTAAATATTTAAGATTTATATTGCTAAATTAGCTATTACTGCATTCCTGCAAAAACAAAATTTTTACAAGAGACTAAGTAGTCTCTAAATGTTTACAAGAGACTAAGTAAAAGTATACTTATAAACTGTATTTTATTGTTATAACTATTCAAAATATTTTCCAATTTCAATAATTGCAAATATGTAATCATTATGGTCTCAATAAGATATTGAAAATATTTTTACAATTGGCTAAAGTTTACATGTAATTTTTAATATTTGTCGCCTCCTAGATGGATTGATTACTTTTATCATATTTTTAATTATTCTTTTATATTTATAAATTTAGTTGACTGAATCCTAAGCAAATATTTTTATTTAGATAAATTTTATAATTGTAATTTCAGTTACAGTTTGGGTCGGCTTGTGCAATAAACAAAAAAATCTAATTAGTTGATATTAGAGCACCCTAAATCTATTTATGTTAAGTGTATCACTCGGTTCACGCTGTCCTCGTTTACTATATTTTTTCAGTTTATGTGTTTAATTGTAAGAATCAAAAATAATTTGACAAAAAATCTGTATATTGGTGTTGTTAAATAAAAATTATAAAAATCGTTTGTTGTGTATTTTTTTTCCATAAAACAAGATCAGAACGAAACATTTGTGTAGCCACTGATTTTGCAAAACGAAAAATTTTTGTTACCACGGTCGCGCCAATTTTCTAAAACGAAACATTTTTGTTTCCAAATTTCAAAAAAAAAAAACATTTCTGTTGTCACTGGTGACGAAAATTTTACAACAAAACATTTTTGTTGCCACTGGCGTCGCAAGTTTTGCAAAACGAAACATTTTAATTGCCACTGGGGTTCCGACAATTTTGCAAAAACGAAACATTTTTGTAAAACTTTTTTGTTGCCACTGGTACCGTCAATTTTGCAAACAGAAACATTTTTGTTCACACTGATGCAGACAATTTTGCAAATCATTTTTGTTGCCACTGGTGCCTACATTTTTGCGAAACGAAATATTTTTGTTGCATCTGGTGCCAACATTTGCAAAACCAAACATTTTTATTGCCACTGGTGACGAAAATTTTACAAAACGAAATATTTTTGTTGGCACTTGTGTCGACAGTTTTCCAACACGAAACATTTTTATTACCACAGGTGCCGACAATTTTGCAACGAAACATTTTTGCAAAACGAAACATTTTTGTTACCACCAAACGAAATATTTTTGTGCCGTCAATTTTGCAAACTAAAACATTTCTGTTCAAACTGCCGCCGACAATTTTGAAAAGCTAAACATTTTTGTTGCCACTGGTGCAGACATTTTAGCAAAACGAAACATTTTTGTTATCACTGGTGGCGACAATTGTCAAAAGCTTAACATTTTTGTTGCCACTGATGCCGACAATTTTGCAAAACGAAACATTTTTGTTGCCACCAAACGAAACTTTTTTGTGCCGTCAATTTTGCAAACTAAAACATTTTTGTTCAAACTGCCGCCGACAATTTTGAAAAGCTAAACATTTTTGTTGCCACTGGTGCAGACATTTTAGCAAAACGAAACATTTTTGTTACCACTGGTGGCGACAATTATCAAAAAGGAACATTTTTATTGCTACTGGTGCCGTTAATTTTTCAAGACAAACATTTTTGTTGCCACTGGTGCCAACAATTTTGCAAAACGAAACATAATTGTTGCCAGTGGTAACAAAAATTTTACTAAAAAAAAAATTGCCTATGTCGACAGTTTTACAAAATGAAATATTTTGTTGCAACTTGGGTCACCCGTTTTCCAACACGAAACATTTTTATTGCTTCTGCTGCCAAAATTTTTGCAAAGCGAAACATTTTTGTTGCCACTGGTGACGAAAATTTTGCAAAACATAACATTTTTGTTGCCACTGCTGTCGCCCGTTTTCCAGTTTCGTGATTGAAAAAGTGATTAAAAAATCGTGATTGAAACAGTGCAACAAAAATGTTTCGTTTTGCAAAATTATCGGCACCAGTGGCAACAAAAATGTTTCGTTTTGCAAAAATGTCGGCACCTATGGCAACAAAAACGTTTTGTTTTGCAAAATTGATGGCACCAGTGACAACAAAAACGTTTTGTTTTTAAATGTTTTGTTTGGAACTAACCTGTGGAACTAACCTAATCATGCAAGTAAACGTTTAATTAACGCGAGAACTTCGTACAAGAAATTTCACTTCAAAAAGGTTTAAGACAGTTTAAATAAAAAACCCAAATTTTTAAAGTTGTCAGTAATATAAATTTATTTTCTTAAACGTAAACGTAAATACGACGTTAAGTAATTTACTTGGCTTTGCTTGAGAGGATGATACCATCGTATTTCTGTTGGAACCACTTCATGGCGTCTTCCTTTGTGAGGCGGTGTTGGAAACCCACCTTGCCAACTTTCCTGCGCCTGTGGGCGACATTGAATCCGGGCCTTCCCAATACAACGTAGAAGTCCAGACCGTAGATACCTATGCTCGGGTCGTATTTGATGCCCAAATCGATGTGTTCTTGGATACCAAATCCAAAGTTACCAGATGCTAAAAAAAATATATATTATTTACTAAATGCAATAATATAATTAAACAATATAATAATAAACACTATATATTTTAAAAGTAATGTAAGACCTGTTAAGTAACATATCTAGTATAAAAGTAGATACGTGTTGCAATTCAGTGACTATTTTTCTAGCAAATTACTTTATTAGCAACTCATAATTGGAGCATTGCTAATTATGAAAGTACTTGCAATACATATTTTATTTGCGGGTCTAATTTCAATTGGTCCAAGTTGTATTGACTTGACAACTTTGTAGTGGACGGAATATCCCCAAGCAATATGTTCCGAACAAAATATTCCCAAAGGTTCAGGAACCTTAGAACAAAATACTTTTATTCTTAGAATTAAACATTTTTTTTTCTTTTTTCAATCTTTTCTCATGTTCTATAAAAATGTAACAATGTTATCATAACATAAATGATGGATTTATTGATTATTAGCACAAAGTTTAGCACAAAATTACATTTAGCTCCCAATATAAGGTTCCTGAACAAAATATCCCCTTGCAAAATGTTCCCAACATTTTTTTTTTCATGTAGTACAATGCAATGTTAACATGTAGGGTATTATTTTATTGTTTTATTTTAACACATTGTTGTCCCTTGACGTAGTAATACGTTTTTGAATTTAGGAAACTTAGGAGTCGCTGACGTAATAACCATCTTTGGTTTTATGGAAAGTTCCTCGATTTTCGGAAAAACAGTTGGAAAACTTGGACTTTGGACAAGGCCATGGGGAGCAAGTTTGGTTTTGGAGTGTCCCATTGATTTTCGGAAAAATGATACACGATTTTTGAACCAGACAATGAAGAACTCCAAAAAGAGATTGTCAAAACATTTTTAATTCCTTCTTGATATTTGCAAAAATTACAGCTAGGATTTTGGACCGAGCCTTACGACACTGCAGAATATTTCCGAAAAAAATCGCGAAAACAAAAAGAAATTCAATCTTAGGAACTGATACTGTTTGGATTTGGATTATATCAGAGGAACAGAAAATTTTGACCCTCCGAAAAACAACGAATTTGGAAAGCCCTAGCCCTAGTGGTATGTATTTTGAATCAGACAATTTCTAACCTTTTCGACTTTCCTTGGAAAATTCGTTAAAAACACAAACTTTTTTTTATAAATTCTTAAAAAATAAAGCAGCCCCAACAATGTTCCAGTTTGTAATCGCGCGGCCTGTAACATGTAGATTAATGTCACGATAACACAAAATTTTGGTTTAAAGAATTATTAAATGGCTTGGCATTGGCTAGAATGATGGACTAGTTGATTAATTAACACTTTTTGAGCGGGTAGTCTAACAGACGCAACTATGTTGCAAAGCGAACAATATAAAAGTTTAGTAATTGAACGTATCTGAATATTTTATTAAAAAAAAATAACTATGTATTTTGATAAATTTACATTTATAGGATTAGATATGTAAAAAAGTCTTGTAATACGACAAATGTAAGTCAAGTAATACGACAAATATTGATCATAAATTTCGGCGTGATCAACATTCATATTTTTTTTTGTAATCAACCACGCATATTGCGTTCCAAATTATGGCTTTCTACAATTTCGGCTGAATGTATTGCCGTAAATAATCGAAAAGGTCCTTTTGATGAGATCATTTTATTTTCTTAAAAATATCTTAGACTTGCCCTTTAACGCCAGTTCGTGCATTATTAGGCAACAGGTACTAGTACTTTCAGGGGGCGCACAAATTTATTGTAAACTTGATGTAAAGGGGAGCACGGCGATTGACGTCGCGCCCGGCAAAATGAGTGAATGATGATGACTGCTTTGGAAATGTAAGGGGGAGGAAGGAGCGTGATGAAGTAATGCCAATTATGGATTTCAACACTTTTTTCTGGTTTTGGGGGGGTATGAATGGTGGGGGGTTTTTAGTGGGTCGCTCACTAGTGGGCAGCCCCACACTACCACTCGGCACGGGTCGGGTGGTGTCTGTTTGCAGATTTTCACCTCCAAGCACGTGCAAAAAAAAAGTGTAAAGTAAAGTACTAGTACTTTACCCCGCTTTTATGGAAGGTGCTTTTTTAACGGGTACTAATACCCGACCCGCTGATAATGTGTTAACACACATAGTCCGCGAAACGGGTACTAATACCCGAGCCCGCTCTTAATTAGTTAACACATTAACCCATTTTTGCCCAAACTGCTACCCTCAATATAGTGTGTCACAATAAATACCGTTGTACCTGCTTGTGTACAGTGGTCAAAAATGGGATATGGATAGCTCACAATCACAATTAAATAAATATGTTTGTTTCATTAAGACATGTATTCTACACTGTTAAGTAGAAATAAAAAATGTTGAGTAAAAGTAAAATAATTTTGTTGGGACTATTTGTTCAGGAACATTATGTTGGGAACACTTTGTGGATAATTTGCACCTTGTTGTTGGGAATATTTTCTTAGGAACATTTTATAATCACACCGACAGTTGTCATTTTAGTATAACATTCCACCTCAACAAAAATAAATTTGAATCACCCTCTGCCATTTACACACCCAATACAAACCATATTTATCAACTAAAAAAAATTAATTCTACCTTATCCATTACTGGTAATTACCTGAGAAATTGTCCCTGCGCAATTCGTATTCTCTTACTTTGAGACCCCTTTCGAGAATCTCTTCAGCTTTGGCTCCACGCACCGTGCAATGAACAGCAATCTTTTCGTTACGACGGATTCCAAAGGAACGTACAGTGTAGCGGGCCTTGGAGAAGACGGGTTGTTGTCCTGTCAATTGCTCCAATACCTAAAACAAACAAAAAAATTATTTAAACATTCTCTTAAACGCATTAAAAAAAAAAACATGTGTGTCAAACGTATGATAACCTGAACAAACTGTTAAATTTAAAACATCGAAAATCACAAGATTATTAAGATTTTTTTTTAAATTTCGGTAGTAATGTTCATTTTTAGGGTTCCGTACCGAAAACGGAACCCTTATAGGATCACTTTGTTGTCCGTCTGTCTGTCTGTCCGTCCGCCCGTCTGTCTGTCTGTCAAGACCATTTTTCTCAGGAACGCGTAGAGGTAACAAGTTGAAATTTGTATCAAATACTCGGGTCTTCGGTCTCTTCAGCTGTGAAAAAATCAAACTTGTAAGTCAACGCGATCAAAAGATATGACCGTTTATGTCGCATATTTTGCGAATTCACAAGGGAATCAAAACCTATAGGGTACTCTTCCCGTTGACCTAGAATCATGAAATTTGGCAAGAAGCGGTGTCTTACAGCACATGTAAAGAGAAAAATCTGAAAACCGTAAATATGTAGTTTAATTACAAGAAAAATGCGAATTTACTATTAGAAACTTATGAAAATACACTAATGTGTTGCGTGGTATTGTCAGGCACCAAAAGCATATGGGTTGCATACAGTTAGGTCCTCCTAAAGATACCTTACTTAAAAGTTTGTACGGAACCCTCGGTGCGCGAGTCACAACTCGCACTTGGCCGGTTTTTTTAGTTATTTTTAAAATTAACCGTTTGATATAAAATTTATAAATATTGACTTGGACCATTTCCTGATAAAAGCGAAATTAAGAGCGAGAATCTCTAATACCAAACAAATCAGAGGAGAAAGGATTTAACCAGATTTAACCCAGATTTAACACAGAGCTACTACAGAACGAGGACAAACAAAAGATTTTCGAAGATAATATAAGGGCAAAGCTGCCCCTGGACGCCCATGGACGAAAATACAAGAAAAAATACAATCCTCTCGGCCGGCTCAAAATTCTTGGGCCTGCACAGGCAAGACCAACGACTGGTTCGACGCGGAATGCGAAAGACAAACAGCAGAAAAGAATGAAGTATATAAGAAGATGACACAAAGAAGAACGAGGGGAAACGTGGTAGGCGTAAGAAGGCGTGAAAAAAAGTTACACAGAGAGAGAGAAAAAAAACGGGCATTTGAACAACCTCAAATGGCGTATTTTGAAAAACTCCGACAAAACAGCAACTCCAGCAAGCAGATAAACGAGCAAAGAAACGGATACAAACCCGGAAACGTACTGTGTAAGGACGTCAATGGAAACCTACTAACGGACCCAAAGGAGATACTAACTAGGTGGACGCAGCACTTTAAACAACTCCTAAACGAGAACACAAACGCAACAACGAATGGGCGAAGAAGAGATGCAACCACTTAGCAGACAAGAAATTATAGATGCCTTAAAAAGATGAGGAACAATAAATCGTCTGACAGCGACCGAATACCTGCAGAATTCCCTAGACAGGGAGGAAATCAGCTGATTAACCAGCCAAAAATAATATACTCTGAAATATGGGCGAAGGAGGAAATACCTGAAGAAGGGAACTGGAGAACTAATATGCCCCATACACAAGAAAGGGGACCCTCTAAACTGTAGGATTTACAGACATTATGTTGCTAAACGTTGCATATAAAGTCCTCTCCAACACACTCTACAGAAGACTACTTCCAAAGGTGGAAAAACTATGTATAACAATATGAGACTATCAGGGCGGAGGGTTTCCGTCCAGGAAAATCAACAATTGAACAAATATTTGCGCTTAGACAAATATTAGAAAAGGACACGGAACACCAAATGGACACGTACCATATGTTCGTCGATTTTAATACAGTATATGACAGTATTATACGAATCAAACTCTATGATGCTCTAACGGCCCTAAAAATACTAATGAAGCTAGTGCTTCAGAGACGCGAACGCAAACAGAAGGGGCACAATTGTAACTAGATCTGCACAACTACTCGCATACGCAGACGACGTTGACATAATCACCGGGACGACGAAATCACCAGGACCGTAGAGAAATGACTAGAACGTTGGCCGCCCACGATGCGGTCAACAACTTCGGCCTACAAATAAACGAGGAAAAACAAAAATAATGCCAGTAACCACGTCACAAAGGGCCGTGCATGAACTCGGTGAAGCACAAAAAATTTTTAAACTGTACAAGAGTTCACGTACCAGGGCGTCAACGTAAACGCAAAAAGTAACTACAAAGCTAAAATATGAAAAAGAATAAATCCTAGGTAACAGGTGCTACAACGCACTATGAAAACAACTACCAAACCCTAACATTACTAGAAAGACGAAGATGGTCATATACAAGACTCTAATACTGCCTGTGGATGGACAATAAGCCAACAAGACGCCACCCTCCTAAGCATTTTTGAGAGGAAAATCTTACGCACAATCTTCAAATGGATATGCGACAACGGTACATGGCGACGTAGATACAATTTTGAACTGTAACACCTAATAAAAAAGAACGAAGAACCCGACATCGTAACCAGAGTCAAAATAATTCGATTACAATGGGCAAGACATGTAACAAGAGCCCCGGAAAACAGCGTACCAAAGAGGCTATTAGATGCAAAACTACAGGGAGGACGAAAAAGAGGCAGGCCAAAACTCAGATGGGAAGACGAAGTAACAGAAGACGCATCAAAGTTAGGACTTCGAGGCTGGAGAGGTCTAGCACAAAACAAGGACGAATGGAGGAAGACACGTTGGGAGACCACGACCCGCATAGGGCTGTAGCACCACAGATGATGATCAAATTTATAAATGGCAATCTATATTATACAGCTTTTCAAATAACAGCATTTGTTTTACAGGAAATTATACAATATTAGCAGTTAAAGAAACTGCAAAGAACAAAAAGACTCATGGGGTATAAATTTTTTTAATCCCCACAAGCCCTCTTATATGGTTTAGTATACAATTAATTTCAGTACTAAAACTATTACATTTTGGATGCAATTGTAGTCATGTCACATTCTGAACTCTGACAGTTCAGTATTGTATATGTTACGGTAAAAGTACAAAATCGGCAAATGTATACATTTACCGGAATATGTATACATCTACCAATTTGATAGGTTAATGTGAGTTTAAATCTAAGATCAGCTTTATATATCTACTTTTACTGGAAAATGTGTACTTTTTGTGTGTTACAATATCATATGTGTCTTGTGGACAGCCCATGCACTGTGTATGTTAATGTAAACCTCTAACAATTGCCAACAACATTAGGCATATGTACACATTTGTCGGAAATATGGTATATGTAAATTGACCTCACATTTACCAACCAAGAAGGTAAATGTGTTCAAATACCGGTAAATGTGCACATTTACCACACTATGTACTTTTACCGTAATATAACATTAATTGTTATAAAAATGTATCACCCCTTTAGTAACATATCTAGTATACAAAGTAGACATGAGTTGCAATAGAGTAAATTAATATAGCAACATATGACACAAGCAACTATTAAAGTTGCACATGAATTAAACATTTTGTTGCAATTAATTCTTATATTATATTGAATAAATGTGTAACAAGAATTAAAGTACATACTTTTGCGGCTCTTGTAAGCCTATCACCAGATTCTCCGACGCAAATGTTCAAGCAAAGCTTGCGAATGTGAAGATCGCGCATCACATTCTTGGAGTTGTCTTTGACCTCCTTCCTCTCCTTCTTTGCTACGGGCTAAAAAACAAAACAACTATAAGTGATACGTCTTCATAAAATGTAATTAAACAAAATGCACTAAAACAGAAATATGGTGATGCAGATTAATTTAAAAACACATCAATATAAATATCTTACATTAACGGTGAAAGTATGCAATACAAAATATTGTACAAAACTTACAAATTTTAACCCTTTCTCTGCGAATTACTTTTTGGAATTCATGTGATTATGTGCTCAATATTCTGAACATTACATTATAGCCCGTGCGGAATAGTTTTATAACTTTGTATTATTTGCAAACATTGACAAATTTTCAAAAACCGAAATCTCTATTGGAAGCAAATTTGGTTTTTTGTCAAAATTGAACGAAAATGTGAACATAATTTGCAAATATTGCCAAATTTGCAAAAACCAAAATCTTAATTCGAAGCAAATTTGTTTTTTTTGTCGATTTGAGTGAAATTTTCTTTTGTTTTATGCTAAAATTGGACGAAAATGTTAAAATAATTTGCAAATATTGCCGCCAAATTTTCAAAAACCAAAACATCTACTCGAAGCAAATTATATTTTGTTGTTGATTTGAATGGACAAACTTTGCAAAATACTTTCATTTTATATCAAAATTGTACGAAAACGTCAAAATAATTTGCAAATATTGGCCAAAATCAAAACCTCTATTCGAAACAGATTTTATTTTTTTGTTGATTTGAGTGGACAAACTTTGCAAAATTCTTTGGTTTTATGTCAAAATTGGACGAGAACGTGAAAATAATTTGCAAATATTGGCCAAATTTTCAAAAACCAAAACGTCAAAATAATTTGCAAATATTACCTATTTTCAAAAACCAAAATCTTTATTCAAAGCAAATTTTGGTTTTTTGTTGATTTGAGTGGACACATTTTGGAAAATTCCTTTGTTTTATGTCAAAATTGAACGAAAACGACAAAATAATTTGCAAGTCTAATCTTGTCTGTGTTATATATGTCTAATCTTGTCTGTGTTATATATGTCTAGTATTGTCTGTCTAGTGTTATATGTCTAGTATTGTCTGTCCTAGTCTTGTCTGTTCTAGTCTTGTATATCCTAGTCCTGTCTGTCCTAGTCTTGTATGCCCTAGTCTTGTCTGTATAGTCTTGTCCGTCTTCGGAGTAGCGATCGATAAAAGGCTATCCTTCATGGCGCACATTACCGAAGCGACAGGAAAGGCAATGAGAATCAAACTAGAGAACATCCGCAAAGTTTACAATTATTTCTTGGAATTTTTTGAAATATTCATCTCTCTAAGACCCTAGGTGCTGGGGTGTCCCGAATCTTTCAGCCAGGGTAACGCAACGTTCCAATGAGTGTATATATTTATTAATCTCTTTGTTATGTTTAAAAAAAGCCACAATGAATTCGTGAAGTCAGTATACTGCTATAGCAGTCCATAGCATCTGGCCGCCAAATCAATTGGACTACTATAACAGTCCATAACCTGAGCGTCATATTAATTGGACTGCTATAGCAGTCCATAGCAGCGAAAGGGTTAAAGAATATGAAAATCAATATGAACAATTATGAGAGTATATTTGGTAAGAAATACACAATCAAAAACCTATGCAGATATGGAATTTTATTGAATCAAATTTTACTATTTACTTGTTCCACAGATAGAATAATAAAATAGAAATTCCAAGTAATAGAATAGAAATGATTATACATTTACATAAGTTTCATGTTGTAATAATTATCTCTTTGTGGTCAAGACAAATCTGTGAGAACAAAGTGAACAAGCCTCCTTGGTATAAATTTTGCCTATTGCCAAATAGTCCTACAGCTCACTATGCATCTCTCAGATGAATAGCTCTTGCCAGAAAGACTAACAATCCTCATAGAGGTTATATGTGGAGAATAAGTGAATGCAATTAATTTATTCCACAGCTGTGTGGTAATCTGTAGGAGCATCATTTGAAAAAAAGTTTCATACTGCAAAGGATTAAAATCTTGTAATGAAGTTGTCACAAGTGGTTATTTCATATTGTTTCGCTCATTAAGTAACACATCTAGTATACAAAGTAGACATGAGTTGCAAACAGAGAGAATTAATATAGCAATGCATGCCACAAGTAACAATTTTAGTTAACTCATGCTATATGCATACAATTGCAGAAAAAAAGAAAATTACATTCAGAGCAATTAAAATTAACAATATAAATATAATTCAGTAAGAAAAAAGTTAGTCCACACAAGGTACAACAAAAACAAAAAAACACATTCCATAATTATAGAAAAATATTAATATTGAAAACATTATTAATACATCCAATTTATATTTGAATGGTTAAGGTGGGTTTTATAAAGGGAAAATGTTGTCATTACAACAAAGTGAAACAAAATTCTTCATCTACAAAACACAAAACCCTTAGTTTACCTTTTTAACCTCGGCAGGTTTCTCAACTACGCCCTTAGCCTAACAAATAATAATACATAGATTAATAATGAATTTAAACAAATTTCTTTGAATGTTACTTTTCAAGAAAAAAGTTTTCTTACTGTTAAAAATAAGTTAAACAAATTTGTGAAATACAAATTTCTTCAAATTTATTTTTTTGTTGCCCAAATTCTCATTTGATTTCATTTGCAAAAATGAGAAGGTTTTTACACAAACAAGAAAGATAAACTAAACTTCTTGCAAAACTAAATTAAATTAAACAAAAGAAATTTACTGAGCTAAGTAATTCCTCCTATAAAGAGAAAAATTCTTATGGAAGTAGTAAATCAATCTCATTAATATACACTGTAACATAAAAAATGCACCAATAAAACACCACGAGGTAGAAATTTTTGGATTAAACTTGGCAGAAATGTTTTGCTAGTCAAAGGTAGTAATTGATTAACATCTCAAAGAAATTAAACAAAAGATAAAGGCAATTTTTATTGATAATGTATTGGACCACCCCTATTAGTTTCACACTCCCACACCCTTCTGGGCGTAGATTCCACCAGGTTGTTGATTTCTCCCTGAGATATTGCATCCCAGGCAAGCTGTAGTTCATGCGGGAGAGCTTCTATTATCTGTATAGGATGGGCTAATTGCTTGAGTCTTCTACCCATCATGTCCCACACATGTTTGATGGGCGAAAGGTAAGGAGATCTGGGTGGCCATGTCAATTTATTGACTTTACCCTCTTCAAAACGCTCCATAGAATGCCTTGCAATGTGGGGATGGGCATCATCTTGTTGAAAAATCAGGTCCTCCAGCTCCTAAAGGAATGGAAGGATGTAGGGTGCTACACTTCATCAACATATCAGTGGACAATCATATAGCCTCAGATGAATACCCACCTGCTTCCACAAACAATAGAACTCCATACCAAAACCCCCACTGTGTGGTGCATGCACATTCCACTCAACAGAAAACTGCACATGGTGTCGTTCTCCACGTCTATGACCCTGATGCAACCATAGTGCATTCCCAAGCAGAATTGGGTTTCGAACTGAAGACCACTCTATGCCATTCTGCATCCCAATTCAGTCGCAAGATACAGCACTCCAAATGGTGCTGTCAATGACAGCCATCAGTTGAAGCACAAGATGTAGTCAATAGGAGTGCAAGCCAAAAGCTCAAATTCATCGGTAAACTGTATGAGAGGTTACAGGACATCCTTTGTTTCCAAACCACTTATTGGCTATTGATCTTGTACTAAAGAATTGGTCTCTTAATGCCATTAATCGGAGATAGCAGTCCTAGACCACATTGGTCTGTCTTGGCTGACCACTTCCTCTCCATCATCATCATCTCCTTTACTCCTTGTGGGAGCATAGGGCATCAACAAACGCTCTCCATCTGATTCTATTCTGAGCCAGGGCCTTTACCTCGCGCCACTCCTTTCCGCTTGCCCTGGCTTCCTGTACGACTGTCCTCCGCCACGTGATTTTTGGGCGGCCTCTCTTTCTTGAACCTTGGGGTTCCAGTCAAGAGCTTCTTTTACAATACCCCCCTCCGGCCTTCTAAGTGTGTGTTCGATCCATTTCCACTTCCTTCTTCTTATTTGGGTTTCAAGACGCTCCATATTTGCTTTTTTCTAAAGTTCAATATTTGCTATGGTATTGGGCCAAAAT
Organism: Phosphuga atrata; assembly: GCA_944588485.1. Lineage (NCBI taxonomy): Eukaryota > Metazoa > Arthropoda > Insecta > Coleoptera > Silphidae > Phosphuga > Phosphuga atrata. Next base: position 25,702,094 of record OX155893.1, read on the forward strand.
ATTTTAAGTATTCTTCTCAGACACTTGTTCATGAATAGCTGAAGTTGTGATACTATGGTGGTAGTCACTTTCCACGTTTCGCTACTGTAAAGACCACTTCCTTACTACTGGTTTATTTTGAATGGAATTTTAATCAATTACTACCTTTGACTAGTAAAACATTTCTGTCAAGCTTGGTCCAAAAATTCCTACCCATTTTTTATGTCATAAAGTACATTTTGTTAATAAAAAACAAAAAAGCAAAACTTATTATGTTTTTAAAATCTTAGTTTTGGTTTATTTAAGCCATTTGTTAAACAACCAGTTGCAAACTGGGTACTATTACAACTGAGCCTGCATCACTATCTTATTTGTTGATTCCACAGAAATATATACCACCTGGAACAAGTGCTGGCCTCTTGGCTTGTGTGGGACGAGAGAGAGGTCCCAAGGACCTCCCTTCATCGTTGCCTAGCCAACAGTGTAGTCAAGAGTGGGAGGATGTGATACAGTACAAGCAAAAAGCTAGTTTTGTATTGATTTGTATCAAGAGAGTGAGATCGGTGAGCATATTATAAACTGAAGTTTATATATTTTAATGAAAGTCGTTTTCAAAAAGACAATAGTAAAATACTGTTGTATTTGCAAGGAAAAATGAATGGCAGACACACTTTTAGTTTTCCTTTTGGACTGTACTAGACGAAGACAGAGCAATATGAGAGACACCTTGTGATGCTCTCTCTCGACCCGCACAAGCCAGGATGCCAGCACTCATTCCAGGTAGTATATATTTCATTGGTTGGTTCAGTTCTTTCAGCAGAACAACACAAGTTAAGGCAGTAAATCATGTGATATTTTCTTCTAGTAAATTCCTTATAATTAATTCCCTTCTGTCAAAAATCTTTTGACTTTATATATTTATTTATTATTAAGTCAAAAGTTTAATTAGAATTGTCAAATGTAAAAAGTAATTTAGTAAATTAAAATAGAGCTAATAAGTTGCATTCATTTGGAGTTATAATTTAAATTCCTTGAAAGACATTTAAGGAAGAGGGAATTCAGCAATATTGCAAAACTTAAGAATTATGGTGTTTAAGAAGTAAATTCAAGAATTATGGCATAACAAACTCTTGATGTTCTTAGAATAAACGTATGCATTTTTTAGTTTATAATATATAAGAATTACTATTGGTGTTAACAAAATATTGGCAAAACAAATCAGTTTAAAATTTTTAGGTTAGTTTTCCAAACCCAAACAAACATTTTTACCTTAACCTCCTCAGGTTTACTAACTTTCGCTTTAACCTAATCAAACAATAAACCATTAAATAAAGCAATTCTATAACAATTTACAGACAAATTATCAAAGTATTCCCAAATCTTCGACAACACAACAAACAACATGTGTAACAATTTTAAACGTTATCCAACAAATTTTATAAAAATATATTACTTTTATTGCGTAGTCCTCGAAGCTGGGAATAATTTGCACACATTTTTAATTAAAATAAATGGATTTCAACAGCGATGATTAAAGATTTTAATATTACGGTAAAAAACGAGAAACACTCACCGCCATGACTTTAACTAGAAGAACTATCCACTGCCCTGTCGGTAAAGTTGGTAACTGAATGACAGATATTGCGCTGTTGCCGCTGTTATAAAAATATAAGCTCTGTTCACATTAAAAACAACTACAACAGTTTGAAAGATATTTTGATGAATTAAGAATAAACCAAATGTTCCTCTTCTTTGTTCCGCCTAGCCCAGTGGTCGGCAACCCGCGACTCCCGAGCCGCATACGGTTCTTTTACCAAAGTTGTGTCGCTCTTCAACTCGTCCATAACATATATTTTAAGTTTATTAGAACAAATTAAACTCTCGTTTATTAAAATATAGAATTAAAAAAATGAATAAATGCGATATGTTTAAATTATATGAGAAAAGTAGATTACCGTTTTAAGATAGACATTTTAACCTTTCATTGCATTATATCATTGCATGTATGCAAACATTTTCTGTCACGATTAAAAAAATTATAGTGGACTTAAATATCGTAATAAAAATATTCAATGAAATCGTTGCAAAAGCATGCGAAAATCATTGCGAAAATGTTCTTTAATATTAAGGCCGGTCTAGACGCTACGTTTTGCACAATCTTTTGTCTGCACAGTTCAACACATTGCAGATAAAACGTTGCGTGTCGATAGGAAAAGTGCGCAGTTTTGTAAAACGGCGCGAAGACCATCGCGAGGCGCGAAGCTAGAGAGCATAGATATCCATGAACTGTGCAGACAAGTCGGTGCATGTAGACAGTAGCTCCGTTTTTTTGTTAAAAAATTACCAGATTAGCACCTCCTCCATAACGATTTCTCTAAAACTGTGCGAAATGTACAGATATATCTGCACCGTGTAGACGCTCTAAAAATTGCAACGTTTTCATTCCGTTCTAAGACTGCGCAAACAAAAGGTTGTGCAAAACGTAGCGTCTGCATCAACCTTTACAGTCAATGTATCGAACACATTTTCGTTATAAAAAGACGTTTATAAAAAGTCGTTTAACGCAGAGCATTCGAAGCTCTTTGTCATCATCACAATTTCTTAGAAAAATTCTATTTTGCTACTGAAATCAGATAGCGCATCTTATTAATCTCAATAGGAAGTTGCAAGAAGGACGAGGCGATACTTCGAATTCACTATTAGAAATCAAAATTTTTTGAAATCCTTCTTGAAAGATGAAATTATATTTGGAAGAGTTTTGAAAGTAACAAGAAATTTAAGACAGCGGCATTTGAAATCTTATCAATTTGCGGATCCATATATTGTGAGCAGATTTTTTACAAGAATATCCTGAATACTAAATGGGGGCCTAGCAGCTCACCAACGTTAGCTTTGAATGTTGTTTAAATCAAAAGAACTCGAATTACGAACATGATATAAAACAAATCTGCATCAATTCACTCGTAAAAATCTCGCTGATTGTGATTTTTATTATTAAATAATTTACATTGATTATTATTTATTTGGGTATTTGTTTTAAAATACGTGAAAATAAATATATAAAATAATTTAAAATATCATTTCGAATACAAAAATGCAAATGGTCTGATAATGCAATAGACCTTTTCATAGTTGAATTTTTTTGTGCGCATGTGTCAATTTCCGCCATGTTATGCGTCAAATAGTGCCCGAACTTTCTGACGTATAACCAGTGAATGTGCCCGAGACTTTCATATTCCCGCCTTTAAACTTGGTGGATGCGCATGTGCTTAACTAAAACTCTAATTGATGTTGACGTTATGACGTTAATTGATTTGATAATGCAAATGATCTACAGTATTTTTTAATACCCTTATTAAATAATTCAAGGAAAATGGCTCTTTACTTAAAACCGGATGCCGACCTCTGGCCTAGCCGTATCTAGTTCAAACGACGACGGGGTATTTGTGTCTCCCGCAAGAAGGGGAGGACTGCAGTAGTAAATTGCATGGAATTTCGGGGGTGGTGTTTTTGGAAACCAGGGGGTGGTCGACACTAAGGCGTGACAGGCAACAGGAACATTGCAAGGTCGCCACGAGAGAAAAAAAAACGCGGTAGGACAAAAGGCACTACTAGTTGAAGCAATCGGATCGGATGAACAGGGATGGTTATTTACCAGGGAGGGGTTTGAGTAGGGTTTGGGAATACCCGGTCTTTTTAGACTCGCCGAGTCCGAGTCGAGTCCGGGTCCGATTTTTCAGGTCCGGGTCCGGGTCTAATCTGTCTCGCAATTTAAACAAAAACACAAAAGGATTTTTCATGTTCACGCATATGGTAAAGCAAGCGATACTGTACGAACTTGCCGATTAAGTTATGGAACTTAGATAAACAAGGGATTTGGAGAATGTTATGGTAAATAGTTAAATAAAACAAAACTCAACAAGAGGCTAAGAGCAGAAGGCAAATGGATGAATTCCCTTCTAAATTGTCTAAAGTTAATTCAACTTGTCCGTATTCTTCGACATCATAGACGCTCTCGTCGGAATAATAATTTTCATCTTGATCTTCATCAATACCATCTAGACCATTTTCATCTTCATTTTGCAAGCCGGTAATATTTTTCTTTTTATATACTACATCACAAACAGATAAGTGTATAGTGTGATTCAAACAGAAATTTTAAAGTGTAGAAGATTCTCGTCCAAATTTCATCATTACACTTGCACCGTCGCCGGTTGAACCAACTATATGTTTTTTTAATTTTATATTAAAAGTGTTTAAGAGTTGTTCTACTTTTTCGACTAATTGTATAGCAGTACATGAATTAAAAATTCTCAATGAACCCAGATTTTACATTTCAGAGTCAATTCCATGCAAATCGATATTTAGATATGTTCGAATTTTCATACTCGTCCATTCATCAAGTGTAATGCTAAATCATCGTGTACTAGACAAAGCCAAACATTCAATACCCGAGACTCGTCGAGTCTTAGATCGGGTATCGGGTACCGGGTATTTACCCTTGGACTCGTCGAGTCCGGGTCCGGGTACTCGGACCCGAAAAACCCTAGGTTTGAGGTGTTGAGCCGACTTTTTGTTCGGTTTTTTCAAGTCACTTTGTAGTCGATTGTAAGTAGTTGTAGACAGGCCCCTATTTCCACCGGGAACTCTAAGCACCTGGCCAGGGTTCCGCGATTGATAGGGGCCTACTAGTTCTTGTCAGATCACCAAAAAACATATTTACTTCGAAAAAATCACACGAAACCAATACCTACATGCCTGCCTGACTTGAATGACTACAATACCTACTTGCTTATTAGATTTTGTATGCGTGAAGCTACTCTACTCTCGCCCGAAAATCACACTTTACGGTTTCAGCATGTTTAGATAAAAAATATATAAATATGCAATTTAATGGTATTTCTCATCTCAATGAGGGTTAGGGGACCTATATCGCTACATCCCATGAAAACACTGCGGCTTTATAGGATTATTGTATTACCTGACATTGTTCCATTCAAGCAAATAGATTCAGACCATGTAGGTATTAGGTCCAGAAGTCTACGTGACTTGTTCGGCGAGAGTTTCTAGGCTGTACTGTTGAGTTTTATTCTCCTGCACGCGATTGATTTGCAATGGAAGATTATATAAGAGGCAGTTTCGTCCTCTTCGCTGCAGAGTCTGCATAGTGGTTCATCTGTCCAGATGCCCATCTTCTGCAGGTGTGTTAGTTCGCAGTGTCTCGTTAAGAGACCTGCCCCAGTTGCCATCTGCTTCCTGGACAGTTGCAAGATTTCAGCTGTTAGGGTGTTAGATATAGTACCTGTCATCCGTTTGCTGTGTTGCTGGTCACTTGTGTGGACCCATTGTTATTGGTGACTTTTCTTGGTCCACTCTGATATTATTTGACGGGCCATGGTTTTGGTGACGTAGGACCTCTCCCAGACAACCGGGAGCGCTGCTGCCGCGCCCTCTTTTGAAAGTGCGTTCGCCTTTTCGATTCCCTCCAGACCTATGTGGCCTGGCACCCACGCAAGCTTAACGCGGTTGTGCTGTGCAATACGTTTCAAGCTCTGAAGGCATTCCCAAACTGTCCTAGATTTTATTCTATGACATGTACCGACGTTTATCGCAGCCTGACTGTCCGTGAAATATAGATGTTTCTACTTCTGTAGTCCATTCTTAAATTTTTGCGGACATATGTCTCGATTGCGAGAATTTCCACTTTGAAGACTGTGGTGAGTCTATCTAGTGCCACAGTTATGCTGCACCTAGGAGACAGACCACAGACTCCAGCGCTAGTTCTACTGTCCTTCTTGGAGCCGACTGTGTACCAGAATAGGTCTCTTTGGTTTTTCTTGTGGTAATTCCCTTCCGCCCACTGTAGCTGTGTATTTCCTAAGGGTATTTCGAATGAAAGCCTTTGAGGCCTCGAGTCTCCTTCCTTGTTGAGGATTGGCTCTTTTATTACATCCGTTATTAAGCTATGGCCCTACCTTGCTTAGGTTTGCCATGTGTGGTTGTACTTGCATCTGAAAGCTCCCATTGTAGCCTCACCTGTGCTGAAAATATCCAGGGGAGGAAGACTTAACATTGCTTCCAGAGCTGCTGAAGGTGCGGTTTTCATCGATCCAGTAGTTCATCGTTCCCACATTTAATAGTATAATAAGTACACTTGTTGTGTATGTAGTATCTAATAACGTAATTGAATTTTGTTATATCTTATAACTGTATATTATTATATAAAGCAATTATATCTAAGCGTACACGAGATGTAACTTATCGATCGTCATTCTAGATATTCCATCCGCTAGAGTTGTTATAAATACTTCCTTACAGGTTCAAGCGGTTTGGCTGTCTCCTGACTCTCCTGCTACGGCTTGGAGCAATTTCTGTGGGTGCTGGTTTCACAGGTAATGTTCGGTTCCAGTTGAACTTCTATAGTTTTTTTTTTATTGTTTCAGCCACTAGCGACTTCCTTGTCTCCAGTACAGTGTACAGGTGATGTGTCTTTCATCTTTACAGGGCTAGGCTCCACAACTGAATCCACGTTGCGATAGCTTTAAATCGGTATAGCTTCCAGTTGTTTTGAGTTGTAAATGTAGGTCATGTCCCGGTTGTCTCTACATGATGTCTTTAATATTCGATCCACATGCCTTGGTGTATCCTGCTATCTACCTCTACCTCATAATATAATTTTCCTTTTCTGCTTCTTATATTTCCGAATTTCCATTTATTGCTGTCATACATTCTTATCTGTACACTGTCTCCCTTTTTGAATTCATTAATTACTTTAATTTCTTCGTTCTTGTACTCTTTTGTTTGTGGTCTCTTTACCAAAGCAATCCTTGTTGTATACAGTCTTTTGAACATCATCTCAACCGAACTCAATCCCGTTGTACTATTGGGTGTTTTACTGTACATAATCAAGAATTTCTGTTTTCTTTTTCTTTTAAAGATCCTTCTTCATTTTGTATAGGAAGAAAAACATAGAAGTGAATGTGGAGAAAACGAAAATGTTGGTGTTTAGCAAGTGAAATACGAAGAATGAGGAGAAGGAATGGATGTGGGAAGGGGGAACAATAGAGCGAGTAAGAGAGTTTAAGTACCTAGGCTACACATTGAACGAGAGGGCCTCGGATAAAGCGCATATGAGAAATAATAACTTAACCAGGAAAGCAAACAAGCTAATAGGGTGTATTTGGGGGATAGGAGAGAGAAAATGGGGAATCGACTTCAGGAGGAGGATGATGATGTGTGAAAATATTCAAACAAGGCCGAACATTCAAAACCCGAGACTCGTCGAGTCTTACATCGGGTATCGGATACCGGGTATTTTCCCTTGGACTCGCCGAGTCCGGGTACTTGGACCCGAAAAACTCTACTTTTAACCTCTTTGTATACGCATCCACAACAATCAGGATGTATTGGTTCATGAACGGTCTGGCATAGTCAATATGAATGCGACGCAATGGTTCTTTTGGGTATTCCCATGTATGTACTGGCATTTTTGTAGGGTTCTTATGCATTAAACAACACTCTTTGCATTTCTTTACCATCTGTTCAATGTCTCCACCAATAAAATTGTTTCAAATAAAAATAAAAAATGAACTAGTTTTTCAAAACAAAATTGAAGACACATTTCTAAATGTGGAAATCTTTTTAAGCATGATGGTAACTAACTGCAGTGGGGAACGCTCCTTCTCCAAATTGAAAAGAATTAAAAATGAATTAAGAAGTACAATGGTTCAAGAGAGATTAAACAGTTTGTCGCTGATGTCCATAGAATGTGATATGCTCAAAAACATAGATTTCGAAAAAGTGATGATTTTGCCCATCTCAAATCTAGAAAGGTACCTCTTCAACCAACATAGATCTTTACTTTACAACATTTAATGTGACGACAAGGGAATAAAAACTAAAACTTTTTTGTCTATATTAACAAAATAGTGCTCGTTCTATTACCCTAATAGCCCCAGAGCCTCCAATGGGTTATAGACGGCACTGGCTGTAGAGTCTCTATTATGTTAATGTGCCTAGGGCCTCCAAAAGGTCAAAGACGGCTCTGCTTGCAAGTTTTATATGACGTGGACGAAGGATGTTAAGTCTGGGACTGATTTTAGGTTGGATGGCGAGCTATGGGATTGGGCTTTTGTTTTGTGGGGATTTTCAAAAGATGGAGCCTGTAAAATGGAGAAGATTGGGAGTTCTTGGGCCAGGATACGAGCGGCAAGTCGTTTTTAAAGATGTTGGGGTTCGAAGACGTCAAAATTACATTTCTCCGCGATGGGTATGCTGGGATATTCGTAATGTAGGCGATACATTTTCCTGGTGCAGGATCTTTTAAATGAAAAGACAGGGTTTAGGTCAGCATTGTCGCAGAAGGCTCTTGGACATGTTATCAATTTCAGAATTATCTATCTACTTTTGATAAGCTATCTTGTCTAGTCTTATCTATCTAGTCATGACTGTTTGATATTGTTTGTTTACCATTCTGAGTCAAAACTTTCAGAAAAAATGTGAGGGAATGGAGACAGAGATAAAGTTAGGAGTAGTTAAAGAATTTGGAACTGTTTATCCAACTAGGACTATTGTAATCTATGTGAAACTATATTTGAATGTAAGCTGAATTAAAATTGTTAACATTTTCCTCTAATCTTTGGTGTTCATGAGAAGCGTTAAGAAGGAGTACATAGTCTTGAAAATCTGAAAATGAACCATTTTTAGATAGAGTTACATATATTAATGATAGTTTGAAAAGAAATTTTCGTATTTCCTGGTTGGGAAATGCGGATAGAAATGAGAAAACTTACTGCTAGGAGTCGGCAGTGACTCAAAGCGCCGAAGTTTCCTGTTGGAATGTACATTTCCAAACATCCGCTGGTTAAAATCATTAAATCCTTCGATGTTGCAATGTCGTTGTCGCATGGCATACAATCATAAACAACATAAGATAAAGACGAACTCTACAACAAATAAGTTTTCTCAAATTTGATCACTGAATGAACATTTCTTTAACCCTAATTTCTTTTAACCCTTCTAAAACCCTATTTTAATAAGTTGGAACTTTGTTTCTTTAATAATTATTAATAGATTATCTAGAACTACCTTTCAAAAGTGAGCTTTAGGTGGAACACCTGCAGTGTGGCTTTGTTGTAAAGGGTGACAAATTAAGAACGTCCTGTTTTTACTGAATAAAAACAAAAACAAGTAATGACTTATTTCTTTACTTGTCTACTGTTCAGTGCAAACAAAACAAAAATTTTGGTCTCCAATAGGAAATGGCGAAAACCAGACAGAAATGAAATGAATGAAGAAAAGAAATGAATACAAGAAGTAAATGAGTTTAATTATCTGTGAAGTAAAATAACGAATGATGGAAGAAGCAGCAGAGAGATATTAAGTAGGATTGCCCAAGCCATGCTTTCTATAAAAAGAAGAACTTATTAACTGTAAAAAACATAAGTCTTGATGAGAGGAAACAAATGTTGAAGACCTACGTATGTATATGGCAGCCAATCTTTGAGAATAGGAGAGTGAGAGAGGATAAGGCTACTAGCATTTGAATCCTAGTGCTATAGGAGAATTATGAAAATTAGCTGGAAAGAAATGATCACAAATGAGGAAGTCTTTAGAAGAGTGGGAGAGAAAAGATGCTTCCTTAAATATTTAAAAAGAAGACGGAATCACCTCGTGGGCCACGTACTGCGGCACAATAGACTACTGAAGCTTATAATTGAGGGAACAGTAGACGGCAAGAATTATAGAGGAAGACTGGAGTACATGAGTGAAATACTGAAAGATATGAGTTGTGGCTCATACTGTGAACTGAAGAGGAAGGCGGAGAGACGGGAAGAATGGCGAGCTGCCAAGTAGATTGGTACAATCAAAAGTAGAGTATCTCCATGAGCTCCATGTTATGGCGAAGTATGTCCAGGCTTCCTTAAATCTAAACGTTGGTACATTGGTCCTTGTTAACCAAAGCCCGATATCCCCACTCCATTGGCCGTTATCAAGGGTAGTTGAAGTGTTCCTGTGAAAAAATTGCATTGAGCGCGTGCCTTCGGTCCGCTCTTTAAGCGGCCAGTGGTCAAATTAAAATGTTGCGGCCAATGTTCTAATAAAAATTAAGCGGCCAGTAATTAAATTGATCGGGATTTTTTTTGAAAATTGTTGTATATACTTGAACACCAGGGGGTGAAAGTTTTGTTGATCGTTCATTTCGTTTATTCCTATTTGAAGTTGTTTTGTAGAAGTTTCTCATTTTGGCTGTCAAAGGGAAAGAATTTCTTTTTTTTTTTGGCTTGATTTTGGTTGGCCCCTCCTGACCTTGTATTGTTTTCAAGTTTTGTGCGCAGCAGTTGTTATATATCAGCCAGTGTGTTTGCACGTCTCGCCTCGGCCGGCATTCTAACACGCTCGTTTTTTTTATGGTGGAACTCTTTGGGGATTTGGCCAACTCACTGGAAAGGCTGTATGGATTTCCTCCGGATTGGGATGATCTGCGTTGTAAGGGTTTTCCACCTATTTATATCCTTCTTGTCTATTATTCGTTCCCGTTTCGTCCCTTGAATTAGTTGGTGACAGGAGGATCGTTTCAACGGAGCAGGCCAGAAAGACATTTTCAAATAGAAGGTAAGTGGCGAAACCACCCCGATTTGTTGTCCATATTTAAAAAATTTGTCGTTGTTATATACAGACCAATTAGAGCATTTTTCCTTGTGTAGAGCATTTTATTAGAACGAACTCCATTATTCAAACTCACAATCAGAGGTGGTTTCGACAACAGTTTCATTTTCCAGCAACGCCAAATTGCACGACAATTGCAAGATGGTCTGAAAAATATAGTCGAACAGGTTTTCTTAGGATACTAAACTTGCAGAGAAATGAATACTTTTAATTGAAGAAAATTCGAATCAATCCGTGCGATTATCCTTACTAACGATGATCTCCAAACTGTTTGAAAAACTGCTCTTAAAGAGATTAAAACCAATCATTGAGAAGAAAAACCTAATTCCCAACCATCAATTTGGATTTAGATATAAGCATTCTACAATAGATCAGGTACATCGAATTACATACATTATCGAAAAGGCTTTACAAGAAAAGAATGTCTGCGCAACGATCTTCTTAGATGTTGAGCAGGCATTCGACAAGGTTTGGCACCAGGGACTTGTCCACAAATTAAACCAACTTCTTCCAAAACAGTATGTTGAACTGCTAAAGTCATACATTACAGATAGAATGTTTCGCATAAAACAGGAAAATGATTACACTGAGCTAAAAGAAATACAAGCCGATGTTCCGCAAGGTATTGTGCTGGGACCTATACTTTATCTTCTCTATAGGTGCGATCTACCAGAAAATCATCCATCTCCACAGCAACATTTGCAGACGATACTGCACTTATGGCAGTTGCAAGTAATGCAACTGAAGCTACAGAAAAACATCAACAAGCTACAAATAAGATATCCAGATGGATGCAAAATTGGAAGATAAAGCTGAATGAAACTAAATCTACTCATACCAACTTTACCAACAAGAAAATTATGGACCATACACCTTTAACCATTAACAATAACATTATACCATACTCAAACACAGCAAAGTACCTATGTATAACGCTAAATACAAAACTTCTTTGAAAAGAACATATAGAGAAAGCATTAGGTATAAAATATCGTAAAATGTATTGGCTAATAGGTCGCAACTCAAAATTATCAATATACAACAAAGTGTTACTATATAACCACACTTTAAAACCACTGTGGACTTATGTCATTCAACTCTGGGGTGTGCCAAATCATGTCACATAACCAAAATTCAGCGATTTTAAAACAAGGTTCTACGAAATATTGTTAATGCACCATGGTATGTACGAAATACGAAATAACAGCTTGCTGTTAACCACGAACTAAAGCTCCAGAACCACGTCAACGCCGAAGCGACCCAACGCCTGGATACACGTGGAATAAGAAGACTGAAAAGACATAAACCTCATGAACTAGTATAGTACGAGGACTTAGAGCTAAGTATGTGATGTGTGATGTTCCTGGAACGTTTAGTGAAAACTTTTGGACACCAGTGGGCGAACACAAGATTACGCGCCGTAGTATTGTAGCTTAGAGCAAAATTAATGGTTAGTTTAGTTAAGACTAGTTTTAATAATTACTGTATTTTCTTCATGAAGAAACGATTAATAATAAAAAAAAATCCATGCGGCGATTATTGAAGTAGGAATTTCACGTGAGTCGGTAAAGACAATTTTATAGAAAAAATTACTATTTCGGCCTTACAAATGGCAACAAGACCAAAAATTTCTTCCAATAGACCGAAACTCACGTTTAGAATTCGATGGATGGATGGATTTTGGGCAGAGGGGATAATTTTGCCTACAAAATAATAAACAGAGTGGCGAAGCACATTTTCAATTGCATGGGGAGAGGAACAAACAAAATTTGCGTTACTGGTCTGCCGAAAACCCTCAAGTTATATTCGAAGAAGAGAAGCATTCTCAAAAGGTACAGTTACGTTTTGAGAATGGTTTGGAATATGCTCAGCTGGAGCATAGTCAATAGTGTGAAGATAGTTAGGTGAATATACTACAAACGTTCTTAACGGATGCAATCGCTCAACAATCACTAATAAACGATATTTAGTATCAGCAAGACAGTGCAAGGTCTCACATATCCAACATGTCTATGGGAGTGTATGGGAGTTCTTCCTGGTGATCCGATTTCCCAGCGTGGGGTTCACTTGTGGCCTCCTCGCTCTCCGGATTTGTCGGCTTTGTATTATTTGTTATGGGATCATGTTAAATCTAAAGTTTATCAGAACCGACCTGATAGCCTGAAAGACTTTAAACGAGACATTCGACAAGCTATTGGTGAGATTTCGCCAGAAATGTGCATGCGCGCCAGCTGACAGCGATGCAACAATAAACGCAATGTTCATTGTTGCATCGATCTCAGTCATGCATCGAAGCAAACGAAGTTCATCTAATCGATGTAATTTTCAAGTGTTAATTGTTAATTTAGAATTAAGCATTTAACTTGTAATTAAACTTTGATTTTACTCTACAACGGTCACCAAAAAATTTGGTGTCCAACTTATTTCGTTTTATGATAATTGCAGTTTAAAATCAGGACACTCTTAATTAGTCAGCCATTTATGTTGCAAAGCAGATTTTATTTTGAGCAAATGAGATTTCTATATTTCCTCAGATTGAGGTTACGCGTGAGCAAAAAAAGTCCTTTACCTTCTTTTTGCTCACGCGTAATCTCAAGAGGAGTATTTGGTTCAAATATTCTTCGAATCTATGATAGATAGGCAGAATTTAATTTTCATAGGAAATTTCTGAAAACCATTACATTATTCAACATTAGTCAACAAACCATATACATTTCTTGAGCCCCTGATAAATTCAAAGACAAAATCCAACTGGAAAAAGTGCTTGAATCGTAGGAGATGAATCATGATTTAATCCAAAATAATTCCAATTATGATTCAATAATTGGAACTGTTTTGGCTTCAATTACGCATTTCAAATTCGTTTTTATTATTTACCTCATTAATCAGACGTTGACTGAAAATACAGGCCATACTAATTGAAAAAAACCAAACAGCAAAGTGCAAAATATTAATTATACTTATTTCCTAAAACAGACACAGCGAATTTAGGCAATTATTATTTATTTACAGGGTTGTCCAAAAATATGTTACCACCAATATCATTTACTACATCATTACTAGGTATATTGGCCGCCCGACTTACTTTGGACGACAGAAGGAAGTAAACAGCTTGGATGAAAGTGATTGGGTCACCCATAATATTAAGTAACAAATAGCAGCAATGGTTTCATAAGGATCAACAAAGCCGTTTAACTATCCTCCGATTGCATCCGAAATTTGTGCGTACCGGGTCTGTAACCCATGACTGTAAAAGGAACAGTGGAGATGTTCAAGAAGTATTCCACCGGAAGATTTCATCATAAATGCTCAAAGCACAATGATTAGGAGTGCAAGAAAGTCAAGTACGATATTAGAAATGGAAAACCGGAACTATGCATACAAGTGTCTTCTCCACGTCAATCAGGAAATAAAGCCGTACTATCCCTTACTTACTTATACTATCCCTTCATAACGCTGATAAATTTGCTAGTGTACGAACTGCAGTTAGTGTTATTGGAAATGACACACATAAATACTAATGTTGTGTTCTTTATGTCAGACAAACTCTTTATGTCAGACATTTCATGTCAGCGGCAATTTGGATAAGCACAATAGCATCATTTCTTCTTCTTCGTATGGCGCTACAGCCCAAATCGGGTCTTGGCCTCTTGTATTTTTGTTCTCCATTCATCCATCCTTTGCTGTTCTTCTCTACGCTCTTACTACGAGTAGTTGGTATGGGTCTTCCCGGGTCTCTTCCTCCCACTGTTTTCTTGGCCTCCCTACCGGCCGCCTGCCTTACATTATTGATTTGAACTCATTGTACTCTACAATAAGCCCCTAGTCCTCATATTCGTTGACTACGAGAAGGCGTTCGAATCATTTACCTTATAAAACGCATAACAACAATTATGCGCTCTATACCTCCGGGAACGTGTGAACGAGCTATGACCTGTATGGTGAAAAGACTTCGCACATGCATAGAGAACCAAGGAGTACAAGTGGAAAGAATGCAGTAGCTTCATTAATGTGTGTTATTCTGTTATTAGAATAAAATCTATATATGTCAATCTATTTACGTGGTAACAATTTTTCGGAGAACCCTGTAGAGTTTTATCGGTAAAATAGGAGAGTTGTACGTGTAAGCAGGGTGTGCAAGTCGCAAGGGGAAATTATTTGAATTATTTTTTCTTATTTTGGTCAGATATATGGTCTAGATATATCTGATCTAATATTACCCAATCTAACATTTTACATAACCTAGGTTAAAACCTTTAATATCGGTAAAACATTGTCTTTTTGTGTTAGTCTAATTTCTGCCACGGCTTACATGCACAAAACTCCGGTTTATCCAGTTTTGTCTAGTCTATTCATTGTAGTCTTGCTAGACTAGTTTCGTCAATTTATCCTTCGTATATTTTTGTGTGTTCTATCTATTCTTGTTTGTCTTTAAATTGTACATACCAATAATAGCTGATAAGCTATCATGCTCATAGTAATACCGGTATTAACGGTATGACAATAAAATATTGTTGAAGCAATATCAGAGTACTCCAACCAAATTCTGCGAAGCATACCGAAATATTATATTTCGCTCTTAGCAATGAAAAACCCTTCAAACACACCGTATAATGTTGTAATGATACCGAACGCATTTCTTGATCTGCCGTTTCCTCTCCTCTCTCCCATCCAGCGTCTTAATAATTCTTAACATATCCTTCAAATGTTTGATTCTTTTCAGAAGAAATTCCGAAATGCAAAGCATTAACCAAGAAATGTAAAATGCCGAAAAACCAGTACAAGTGGTACTTATAATCTGTAAGGTCATGAAAATCCTCCTCTGCGGGTTCTTGTAGATACTAAAGTATGGTATGTGTCCTGTAAGCATGAAACCGCAAGAGCTAGGGACCCCATCGTTTGGGCAGTCCTGTAGGAGGCGAGAAAACCAAACGATAATTAAGCCGGTGAGAAACGCGAAGCAATTGTATTTGCTAAGGCGATTCAGCCAGGCATTAAGTGATTCGATGCCTTTCGGTTTCTCGTATTCCGAAAAATCGCTCAATTCCATTAGGATTCTCTTAATTTTTTCAAAGTTCCATAGATAACATACGGCCATGTACATAGACGTCGCTGCAGCTATAATTCCACTAGTATCATCAGCTATTGATATATAGCTAAATGATTGCTCAGCTTAAAAAAATGAGTTTAAGAAGTTTAGATTTGCGATAAGAATGATGCAGATTCTTACATGTGACTAGTATGATATGGCCGATCATAGCATAAGCTACAAATTTATTGAGAATTAAATGCAAAGTAACTAGGATTTTGTAAGATGTATTAATTTTCTTCGGCCATAAATAGTTTAAGGCCAGAATTGTTTTGAGGCTACTTAGCAATTCTAAATGAACATCGGATTGAATTATTGCACTTTGATGTTCCACCATGTTTGAATTAGGCAAGAAATTAAAGAAACTGTGTTATATGTGCAACAGAATGTACCTGAAAAGTATTTCTAAATGCAAA